>OY728139.1:433167521-435667521 GCA_963277665.1 Viscum album
ATTCCATCATCAAAAAATCATAAAAGGTACATTATTTGATATTTTTATAAATATTTACAAAATTATAATTTCATTATATGTTTTTTATTTAATATAGTTAAATATAAAATTGACCATAATCATGTTTCTGTGATTTTTCATTGACTGAGAATGGTATCTTCACAAATGGATTTAATATTAATGAATAAATTTAAAAAATAAATTAAAATTATCATTTAAATATTTTAATAAATTATTTCTATAAATAAAATCATAAAATTCATTCATGATATAAATTTATAGCATTTCTCAGTTATGTGGTTAAACTGACCCAAACACAAACATTCTAGAATTAATAGAGTATTATAAACTGATTATTTTTAATAAAATTATAACTGAGGTATAAGGAAAATACTTATTTTCATACTTCTATGATATATAATAATGAAAATAACAGAATAATAAGATAGCCAATATGATGATATTAAAAAGTATAATAAAATCATGCGTTTCTCTTAGAAGGATATTTTTGATAATGGCATTTTACACAATTGTTTATTTCTCATATTGTTAAAAGTATGTCCAATATTCTAGGAAAACCTAAAAAATTATAAAATTAATTTTTATCTATTAAACTCATTACTATGATCAACCATGACTGGTGGTGATGAAATGAAAAAATAGGGTTGATCTATTTAATATAGGTGATAGGTCACATGTACACATTGATGATGATTATGTTTTCTATAAAATGGATGAAATATATGAGATATTGTATCATTTTAGAACTTAAAATATTTCCAAAATATTACTAATTATTTATTTAATTAAACATTGGGTGAATTTTTTAAATTTTTTTGGAAATAAAAACATGAAGCTTCATGGATGATGTAGTCTTCACGTAGGCACGAATGTCATATCTATTTTCCTTAAGGGAAAAAGTGATACATGTTTATTATTTCTTCCATTATAATAAAAAAATTAAGTGTGAATGAACTAAATATTTCATTATATTTCAAAATAAATAATGTATTTGAAAATTAATATTAAAAATAAATGTATTTAGGAAAAATTAATACTGATTTTGATGAAATGGGGTTTTCAATAAAGGAATCCCTAGAATGGGAGGTCTTACAATAAAATCTTCTAACCATGGGCTTGAGGAATTGTAATATTATAATAAATAAATGAATATTGTTTAAATTTTAATATGAAACCTATTTTTTTTACAATTATGGATTGGGTGGTGATATGACCCGTTTTTATGTGGCTCGAATCAAATTTTTGTAAATATTTCAAATTAATATAAAGAGTCTACATGTTTCACTTATCACATGGATCTAAAAATCAATAATATTTAATTTGGGAATGAGATAATTCTTACAATACACTACCTATTTATTTTCAAATAACTTTCTATAACCTTAGCGCAATTAATTCTTAAATACCTATGTCTAGAAAAGATATATTTTTAATATTTATATTTTTGTTTTGGATAAAAAATTAAATTGTATTGATTTAAATGATATAAATAAATTTATAATAAAAATAATAATTTTTATTTTTCTCTCTTGTAATGAAAAAAATTAACAAAACTATTATTTTATTAAACTAAAAGACCAATTTTTTTTCTTTTAATAGAGAATATTACACAAGATCATAAAATGATTTACATAGGTTTTATAAATTCATAATGTAATTTATAAATATATAGTATTACTCCTTTAATAAATATTTGTTCAATTAAATGTTTTTATAAAATTTTAGGTCACTATTATATAATGATAATTTTATATATATTTTCTATTTGGTAAAAACATCATTTTTTGAAATTCAACTAAAAAAACCATTTTAGAAAATTAAAAAAAAATTAATATCATAAATATGTTGATAATCCGAATCTAAAAAACAATGTTTATTTATAAATTATGATAAATAAATTTTCATAATTAAACATTACAAGAATCAGATGAATATATAATGAAAAGCAATATCAATGGAAATTTACATTTTTATTAAGAATATTAAATATCCTAATTCATTTTTCCAATTGATTAAATATCAAATTGGTGTTAATATATTATTTATGTCAACAAGACATTTTATCCATAAATATTTTTTTTATAAAAAACACATTAAAATTAAATTTTTATAATAGTTACATTTAGATACATAAAGAAGTATCCTATTTTTTTTTATAAACCATAATTTATTTTTCAATTCCTTAAAATTTGATAATTATTATATATATATATTATAATTATATAAAAATGATTTTATATAAAAATTATAAATAAGTATTTGAAGTGTTATTTTTTGGTTTATCATTTAATTTGGTTTGGTGTTTCATGTGTCACAATCTTTCGAACACATTAGGTTCTAAAATATGTAAAATATATAATGTTTAGTGTCCCAGTGTTATATTAGTATAATGAAATTGTCTTCAATTGAGACTTTATATTCCACTAAACAATGATATGGTCCCTTAATAATAATTTATACTTTACTTAAAATATATATGAAAAAATGGACATAAATGAAGTATATTTAAGACCACAAATAATCATCTGTAGAGAAACAAGAGGAATAAGTCCAATAGAAACTCCTTGATTTTCATAATAACAATATTAAATAAACTATAACTACTATTCATATTAACACACATTATGAAATCAACGTGTATCCTCTCTTAAGTAAAACCCATCTAAATGATATTATTCTCCATCATGTTATCAATTATTAACACTAAATGATATGTACTATCCTAAAAAAGAGAATTTTTAATGAAAAGAAGAACACAATTCCTCCTCAAAATTCATTTCCACACATCATAGTCCATATTAAGATCTAGAGAAACATATATAACAATATAAAACAAACAACCCGAGCCCCATATACTCATCCTCCCTCATGTGAGGGTGACGAACACCAGATGTCACACCACATTTAGCACCATAGATAGACAAATATATTGATATTAATTATAGAGTAACTCCCATGTGACCAATAAATATTCAATATCACTAAGATAGATAATAAACCGTATTAAGGACAAACCTCTATGAAATTTAATAATGAATGAAATCCAATGCTCGAACCATAGTTAAATAATCCCAAACACCATCTGATAATCCTAAATACAACTTATTAAATCTTAATCAAATATTGAACCCTTACATTTTAGAAAAATCGTCCACTAAAAAACACAAAACCCCATCATCCGTGAATACTTTTCCTCAAGATGAATACTCCTATTATCTATTAGATATTTCAACATTGAATCAAAATACTAAACCACTTGTGGATTCTATAATTAATACACATTTATAAAAAAAATATTGATCTTAATCAAATTACATTGAATTTATTTATGATTAATTAAATAAATTCTTTTAAAAAAATTAATAATATTTCCAAAATCAAGCATTGGTGAAAATAGTATGAATAATCTAAAACATGTAGGCCTTATAAAAATTATCAATATAATGTATATTTATTATTTCATAAAATCCTAACTTTATTGTGTTAGATCAAATTGGCGTTCCCTATATCATATCATGAGTTCCATTTCTATATCTCTTTATAACATTTAATATTCATGTATCAATACCTAACCAATGAAATACCAAATATTAAATATGTCTAAAATCTATCTTAACTCCCTATCAAGATTCCAATATCACACTTTTACAACCCATCATTTCTTGAATACATCCTATGTAATAAATGAAGCCATGTTTTACTGTCGATTCCAACCTTGAATATGATACATGTTTGAGGCATTTATGTAGGGAATAAATAACACCTAAGGGGATGTATTACCCTAAAAAAAAGAAACAATATAATAAAATTGTTGATAAACACCACATAATAAAATAAAACAAATCATAAAAACTATTCATGTAATGAAATATAGAGAAAATAAATAACGAAAATAAAATTTGAAAAGTTACTCATTTGATAGTAACATCGAATCCATAAATTAACAACATTATAAGATAAAAATGTCCATCCCAATTAGAAAAAATATTCATCAAATATAATCATCATATATATGGGATATAAGGGTGATTAGATTAGTATACATAGTCGGATATTCACTAATAAAATTTATCCAAATAATTTTGAAACATTAGAATTATATAATGAATTGATAATGATTAAAAATCAAAATTTATATATATATAAATTGGTTCACTAATAAAGTGTGCTAACTAATGTTGACCCACAAAATCCAAAAATAGTAATATTTTAATCATTATAATATATTAAAACATTCATCACACCTGCTACCCAATAGAACTAATATTTTTCACCCCCAATGGTATATGTCATGTCACTTCTATCTCTTCCATATCCACAAACCAAAACCACATACCATTACCACAACAAAAAGTACAAAAGTACAAAAATAAATATCCACAACCAAAAACCCAAACCACATAGAAACTATGATAGGATATATAAAAAATCTCATATATATAACAACATCATCACAGAACATCCACGTACCAAGATAATGATCAAAATATATGATGATATATATGGATTAAGTCTATAATATAGTGTTCAGAGTAGTATTCTATATGTATCTCACATATCCTAGTTGTTAGGAGTATACCCAAGACCAAAAACCTCATATATATATTTTTCACGTTACACGGCTTGGGTGGTGGTGTATATTTAATATCATAAAATACAATTAATATAAAATAAAAAATAAAAATATTTGAGAGGTGTAATTTCCCAATAAAATTTATCCTCAACCAAATATCATCAATGTATTACCACCACAAAACATTATCAACCACTTCCAAATATATACAGAAAAAAATCAACTATATCCACGAAACAATAACAAAATACCCACATAACTTTTGTACACTATCACCTACACATTTATTCATTCTATTACATCATTAAATATATCCAAAAAATTAATTATTCTAAGTAAATAATTAAAAAAAATTAAGGTCAAACTAATATAATTCAATTTTCACATATTAGTTCACCCTATATATTCAAATGAAAATAATTTATCTATTCACTCATTAAATATATTCAAAAATCCACTTACACATATAAACCCAATACCATAAAATATTTCAATTATTTTATTTATTTATTATTTCAACATTATAAGTAAATAATCACTAACAATCAAAGGAATCATCATCACCCAAAACATCAATAAACAATTGAAGAAGATAAAAAACACCATCGATACCACCTCTAAAGAAAAACCCATGTTATAACATGTTAACCACATAAAAATACAACGAAAATATTATCACAAACCACTCATTTACAAAAATGAGATAACCAAATTGACACCACTGTTGTTATTGTGAAAAATAAAATCATAGTAATAAATAATAATTCATCATCTTCATACACTATAATTTATCTATTAATTAATGATAAATATAGTAATATTAAACAATATTTAGTATATTTTCATAACCTCTTTTTTTTTCAACAATTCTTTTATTCTGCAGACAAAATCATGATTCTGACACATTATTAAAAACTGTAACTCATAATAACAAGTTTAGATCAATAAAAATCAAGGAAGAAGTCATAAGTACTATGAAAACATATACAAAACCTTTTTTATTATGGTATATATATTTAAGTATTATTTTTTATATTCATTAGTTAATTAACATATAATTTCCTAATGAAGACTACTTATAAATTATTCCAAACTATCATAGATTTAAAATATAGGTAATCTCAATCCACTACATCAAACTAAACATAAATTATTAAAATTATGTAATTAATATGAGAAAATAATTACCAATAAATAATATAACCGCATGGCTTATTCAAGACATAAAATACATCATTGTCTATAATTCCAATGAATAAGTTCAATTAAATAATAATATAGTGTTCTACCAAAAAAAATTCATAAAGGATGAAAAATAGATATTAAATAACAGTGGAGAGAAAATCAACATAGATCATAAAAACATAATCTAACTAATGATATAACCAGTATTACCACTAAATAATTCCAATGATTCCCAAAACAAAACATCAAGAAGTATGATCTTGAAAGAGAGCCAAACGATTCAAATAAATATTTGGAGTAAAATTAATTAATAATAAAAACTGAGTTTTAATAATCATAACATAACTACCCCCATTACACTATAGTTATTTTATTATACATACCTAAATAAATATATTATACTCTCCCCTCATGGATTTAATGATGATCCTTTTATTTTGATATGTTATAGTCTTATAATGTTGTAACAGTTTCCATCATGATGTAATGGTTGGCCTATAAGGAATCTGACACAACCCAAGCCCCTAACATGTCTCACAATAGACTCAAATCTAAAATTTTATATATTCTAAATATACTAATTCCAATACACTAATAATAGTTTTCTAACATCAACAGCCTCAAGAAAAATAGAAAATCATAAAACAAACTGTAAAAAAGTTTAACCCCTCAAAACACAATATTACATGTTATAGCACATTGACTATGATATAATAATTATAAGTAACTTTTGAACACCAAGAATATAGTATACATTCCACTAAATGGATAATATGTTTTATTTTTTATGTTATACAGTACCAAGAATAATAATGAACTGTGATATACTATAAAATTAAAATTTAAATACTATCATACTTACCCATATTTCTAATTTGAATGGATGAATATTATGTATCTAATTAAGAAAATATATGTAATTTATTTTTTAATAAAATGAATTGTATTTTGTATAATGGTTATAATTTTTTTAGAAAGGAAAATACCACGAATTAATGGTAATAGTGTTATTTTTCATGATTGAAACATATATTTATCATTGTATATTATTTTAACCACTATATATGAATGATTTTAATGAAATTTATAGGACATGTATTTAATAAATAAAATTATCATTAATCTATTTGGGGTTACTTGGTATGGAATGAGAAAAAAATAACTTTATACATCAAAATGAAATCTTCATCAAAAAACATATTTAATTTTGTTGTTGTGGAACTTATAAATAATTTATAAAATATTTAGCTATTTTATTTGAAAAAATGGAAATAATTTGGGAAATAATCATTTTAAATACATCTTATCCTGAATATTTGGTGTGTTTTCTGAAAATATTTATTTTTTGGTGAATGAAGTATCATAATAATTGTTTTGAAAACTGTAATTTAATTAAAGTATTTACAAAGCCTCATTCTACTTTATGTTGGTTTAAAATTTAAAATAAAATATTTTGAATAAATATAATACAATTAAATCAATATGAATCAATATTATTAATGATTTAGGTAAAAAAACTTGTGCATCGTTAAAAAATTTATTTTTCTAAAAAAATTATTTTTTTATGTTTCATACAATTATATTAAAAGTAATTTAAAAAAAACTAGAAATTATATCATAGAATATTTATTCCCTATTTAGAATAATAATATTAAAAATGTATAATTTGGTAATTTTCATTTTCTTTTATAATGAATAGAAACCATTGCAAAAGTCTATCATATAGGTTATAAGTAAAATTGGTTAATGGAGATTCATAATTGGTAAAAGGATTCAAAATCACACAAAAAATAAATCAATATCATTATATGTTGTTATAGGATTTATATTCATCAGAAATAAAAAAAACTTAATTATTTTATTACTTATTATTGTTATGATCTATATATTATTTAAAGTGAACAATATTTACATAATATCATTCATTTTTTTAAATGTCCCTAAAATATTTCAATACAGATAAAAAAATGCTGTAAATTTTTATAAATGATTATTTTTAAATATAATAAATTATTTGTTAGATATATATTTACCTCTAAATTTTTGTGATGGTATAATAAACTATTTCTTTTACACAAAACAGAGAAAATACTTTTTCAAATAGTAGAAAAAATGAAGTAATTGATTTTAAAAACATTTAATGTCATATGATTTGAGTGAATTATGAAATGCAATGAACTTTATAAAAAATTATAAAGGAAATTTGTATATGATTTTTCTTATATAATAATTTTATTTTTTTGATTTATTTAAAGTTATATTTTGTGAATTTTCTGGAAAATAACGTTAAATGGTATTTAAGGTTAAAAAATTATATTTCAAAAAAATTATAAAATTAGAAGAAAACATCATTATTAAACATGAACTGAATATTTATAGAATATCATTATATTTCTAGGTATGTTTCACCTGGTATTTTTTGAAATAATTTCGTGAGACTTTGAAATTGAAATTTTTTCACCCAAGATATTGTTAAAATGCTTATCGACGAGGTCAAACTAATAGATATTCTTCCAAATTCCATATAAACCATTATAAATTTTGGTTTTATGTATATATTAATAAATTATACTACATAAAATAGAATATATGTCACATTGGACTCATTCTAAAATATTTTATTACCTATTTTATATTAATATTCCATGTATTTATAATATTTCCACCCACCTCACTTATCATATTCCACCTCGTCTCCCATCTTACTTCAAACTCATGAGAAATTTTGCTAAAAATATATATACCGAAATACAATCCCAACCAGACATACCATTTCATATGGGATTTTTTTCTCACCAAAATACTATCCTATAATATATAAGTTGAAATCCAATGGAGGATTCTCAATGAATTGGTATAACACACAACTTAATGTTTCCATGTTAATTTATTCTTCCACCATATTAAAATCATCTTTATCCACGATCATCTAAAGACATGAAAATTTTATTAATACATTGATATTATTATGTTTACAATACATCCCATAATCATATTATTCATATCATTGGGAGATGTTAACTTCATAAGGGCGTATGTAACATCCCAAGTAAGTAATGAATAATAGATATTTTTATCTATGTCTATTAATGATAAAGATAGTGTTTTAGAGGCTTAAAATGAAAATAAATACAATCTTATGCATGGAATACACTAATATTCTTAAAGGATTGTTTTAGTGCCTTTTAATGGAAAACCATTTTTGAATCTATATTTTGACAATTTTAGAAACTATGTTTGTCAAAATAAAATTATCCTTTATGATTGGGACATCAAAATTTACCTTGTGTGAATTTTTGGTAATTTTCTGACAATGTTCATTTTTAAATGAATAGTGAAAAATACTGCATTTTACATCAAAACTACTTTTTAATCTAATTTATTTATATGATTAGATTATGTTTTGAATTGGTTTTGAAGTGAAATTAGAATATATTTTTACCATTTTATCCAATGGTGGTCATTGGAATCAATTTCGATTTGAAATTAGACTTAAACTGGTGTCAATCTTTTGATACTTATTGTTTTGTAAAAACACGCTATTTGCTCTGGCAGCGGGAATTAATTATTAAATTAATTAATGTGACTTATATGATTTGAATTTTGTAAAATAGACTTCATTTTTGAATTCGTAATATCAAATATAGCTTAGAGTGAATTTTTGGTAATTTTCTGAAAAACTTCAATTTTTGATGAATAGTGAAACCACTAAGTGGTAATCAAGCAAACTGATTTTTCAGTTAAATGAAATTTTACCACTAATGTGTATTGAATTTTGAAAATCCGACATACATGGTTGTCATTAAGAAGTAAAATGTGGTTCAATGAGATTAAAATAATTTTTTGGTGAATAGTAACTTATTAAGTTCTTAATCGCGATTAGTGGTAATTAGGGTAGTTTAATGTATAAATAATGCTTTAATAATATAAAATGACTTAGACACATGTCCCAACCTCATTGGTTGTGTCATGGCCGACCAAGACAAGCCATGGCCTAACTTGGGGACCCCATGTATCCACTTTTGTTGGGAAATAACATAAATTACTTTTTATTAAATGTTAAAGTGAAAATGACACAAACATAATATGTTTTGCGAAAACAATTTTTATGTGGGGTTATACAAGTCCAAATTTTGATTATAAATATTCAATGGAAAGATAAAAAGATTTCCTACATCATAGTATTTGTTTTATAATTTTTAGACATTAAATAAATTAAATTATTTATGACATAATAATGATGCAGCGATGACATCATTATTTGACGATTTAAATAAAATGGAAAGATAAAATAAAATCTATGAACTACACATGTCCAAAACCAATTGGATGAATGGATTTCGATGCCTTATCACCTTATCCACGAATTCCAGCAATGTGGGACCTTTTAAAACCGAAACACATTTTCAAATAATGTAATGTTTCTTTACTTTCCAAAAGTGCCCCTCCTCTCCCCTTATAAAAGGCCCCCACCTCTACCTCATTTCACACACTCTTCAAGCCATTGGCTCGGCCAACCCCTGCCCATTTGCTCTCTCCACATCCCTCTCCTCATCCTAGAGGATTCCCTTTGGGCAGAATCCTTTCAAAGGAAGCCTTTAGGCTCAAACCAAAAGAAGTTACACTTTTTAAGGTATTTCATTCTCTCATGTTCATTTGTTTTATTTTGCTTCTCCGACCCCCTAAACTCTTTTTATTTACTTCTTTTGTAACAACACCAGTATCTTCAATATACTAGGATGTTGTTATAAGATATATTTGAGCTACACTCTCACACAACTACATCAAATGGTTAAAGAACATACGGTTTCCGTGGATGGCGAAATTCTGCCTCCCGAAACGATGATTGTTCAATACTCATTTAACACCTTCAAAGGTGTCCATTATGATGTCACTATTTTTATATATGATATATTATATGTTTATGTTTTACTTAAGCTTCTGTTTTTTTCATTTTGGGCATACCTTTATGGTTTCCATTATGGGTAAAACACGATATCTTCATTTTGGGAAGTGCGGACTACCGCCCCCTAAAAGTGATTTGATTCGTTAATACCATATGTGGGATGTGTAAAGGATAAAGTTAATGATATTATATATATTGTTATACTGGAATTATAATATACTTTTATATCATTATGATTCCATTCCAGAAAATATGAAATAGAAATGGAAGTAGCGTTCATGCGTACGTACGGCTTACCGTCTCCATGAACGATGCATTTCATTTCTTACCTCTAAATGTGATGTAATATTATAAATGAATGTATGTACTGGATATATATGACATATATGATATCTACATAATGAATACCATTCTGGATATAATGAACCTTTGACCAAATTAACAACTTGTAAGTATAAGAAGTCAATTTTTGACTTAAGAACCAAATACCGACAAAATGAACATTATTAACTTAAATGATTACATGATGTTCATAACATGGTATAAAAGGAATAATGAACTTGAAAAAGATTCATAAGCAAGTAGAGATTAACTCAAGTTTATTATTCAGGAGTTTAAAGAACGGTCGGGTCAAGTCGGATACGAGGTATGGGACTTCGTCTCAATCTCCTTTCGTTGAGGCATATTTTATTTTATACACAACTTTCTTTTATACGGTGTATAAACCCCTTTGACTTTTACGTTTACTCAAAAGGAATCTTTTTTATACGAAGCGTTTACTAAACGACAAAAGGGAATGTTTTTGTCGTACGTATGCGGCGACAACGACTTCTCCGCCGTCGTAACCGTTATTTGAGTTTTGGCTTCCTCTACAAGCCATACCTTTTTTTTAAAAGAAAAATAAATACCATGTTTTACTTTGGTATTGAAAATGGTTTTCATAATGTTTTTTCAATGTGTTGTATTGATATCTCGTGATTGAAATGTGGAAATGTTATGTTTCCTTTATGCATGTTTTATGTGATATGATTATGTTATGGTTCTTGGGAATTATTATGAAGACGGGTGGTTCCGTGATAAACTAAGGGCGGGTGAGCCCGTTATAGCTCTCCAATGCATTGGGTAACGCGAAGGAGTGAAACGTTAAGGTTTCTCCGAAGAGATTTTAGGGAATATACTGTGATGGGTATTCCAAACGTAACCAAGAGGGTTACTCCCTACGTAAGAATGTTATGAATGCCTCAAGTTACCTTTACATATTATGATTTCTATGATTTATTCATGATTTGATGAGGTATGTTAAAGTGATTATGTTTTATGGGTAAAGTATGATTTCACTCTTATGTATGTATGTACCCATGTTTCCTTTCCATGTTTTTATAACCCATACTGAGTTTTTATGCTCATCCCAAGTTTTTGAAATGTTTTTCTCAGGTCAAGGGAAAGGTACATGATAAGATGATAGAGTCAAGGATGTGTCAAGAAATAATCCATGTTTTATTTTAAATGTGTTTCCATTGATGGGAATGAAGAATAATATCTTTATGTAACCACTTTGTTTATATGTGGAATGTAATGCAAGTTTTATGATCTAATTCTCTAAAACTCTAAACCCGAAAAGATCCTCAACGTGTAATCTTGTAATAACTCAAGATTAAGTAAGGTTTAAGGCTGGGGCCTTATAGTTGGTATCAGAGGTCGGTTTAGACAACTTTAGGAGTTAGAAAAGTGTTAAATTATAATATGATTTAAATGATATAGCATTTACAGATTACCATGTTGCTTCGCCTAAGATATTTCGTTGTTCAGAATGGTTTTCCGCAGAGGAAACAAAGCAGCTATGTTGGGACGACATCAGGAGGAAGACAACCTTCCAAATCAGCAACCTGAGATGGTCGGAATCGGAACTGAACAGTTTGTTGCAGTGATGGCACAGTTGACTCAGGCTATAAATGGTGGTGGTATCCATGCACGAGATCAGCCAGATCAACCGCAGAGGAACATGTCAGTGGTGGAACATTTCATGAGGCAACATCCACCATCATTCAGAGGATCATCTGACCCTGTGCAAGCTGAAGGATGGATTAAAGCACTGGAGAAGATTTTTGATGTCATGGGGTGTTCATACAATCAAAAGGTTAGTCTTGCTATTTACCGTTTGGAGGGTGAAGCAGATCAGTGGTGGTCTATGGTTAAAAATATCAGGGACACCGATGAGATTGATGCTCTTGACTGGGATGAATTCAAAGGTATGTTTCTTGAGAAGTATTTTCCTAAGGCTGTTCGACTTAGGATGGAAAAGCAATTCTTGGAATTGAGGCAAGAGGAAGACTCAGTGGCTGCCTATGAAGAAAGGTTCACTCGATTGGCAAGGTATGCTCCCAATTTTAACCAGGACCTTGATAGTAAAATCAATCGTTTTTACTCAGGATTAAAGCCAAAGTATCGAAGGGCATTAGCTTCTCGTGAGTTTAAAAGTTATGAAAAGCTTGTTCGATGTGCTGAGAAGGTGGAAATGGAGTTTGCCGATGACCAAGTGTCCTATAACAACCAGCAGAAGAAGAGACCGAGGTGGCAGGAGAAAGGTAAGAATTCTTCAAATAAGTCTGATGGTAAGAAAACTAAGTTTCCAGTTTGTGATAAATGTGGAAAAAGGCATGCTGGGGAATGTCTTCTGAATTCTGGGAAGTGCTACCGATGTGGTAAGATGGGACATAAGGCTCGTGATTGCACTGAAAAGGATCAAGGTGAAGGTAAGAATAAATTTGATTTACAGTTAGTGAAATGTTATAAGTGCAATGAGATGAGTCACTATGCAAACGAGTGTCCGACAAGGAGCTTGAGTGATGGGAAGCAGTTAGACTACAAGCAGAAAGGGGTGGTGAAATCCTTTGCAACTACTTCAGCAGATGTTGGGCCATCGAATGAAGTGGTGTCAGCTCCAGGGAGCTCAGTATTTTTCGAAGATTGACGTGAGGTCGGGTTACCATCAGTTGAATGTAAAAGAAGAAGACGTTCCGAAGACTGCGTTCCGTACTAGATATGGCCATTATGAATTTTTGTTTATGCCTTTTGGGTTAACCAATGCAACTTCTGTATTCATGGACCTTATGAATAAAATTTTCCATGAGTTCTTGGATAAGTTTGTGTTTGTGTTTTGAGGTTTGTGAAGAGGTTATGTGTGCCTTGTGATTCACAGTTGAAGAATGAGTTGTTTTTTCATCCTGTTAGTACTAAGATGTACAGAGGTCTGCGGGAGTATTACTGGTGGGATGGAATGAAAAGAGACATTGCTGATTTTACTGTGAAGTGTTTGACTTGTCAACAGGTTAAAGCAGAGCGGCAGTTACCGAAAGGGATGCTTCAGCCTTTACCAGTTCCAGAGTGGGAATGGGAGAATATATCCATGGACTTTGTTGTTGGATTACCGAAGACATCTCGAGGTAATAATGCAATCTGGGTTATTGTTGATCGCTTGACTAAATCTGCTCATTTCCTTTCTATACGAGATACTTTCTATCTAGATCAACTTTCCCGTTTGTATCTTAAAGAGATAGTCAGGTTACATGGAGTTCCTCTCTCCATTGTATCGGATCGTGATCCCAGGTTTACTTCTAACTTTTGGAAAGGCCTTCAGAAGTCGTTGGGTACTGAATTAAATTTTAGTACAACTTTTCATCCTCAATCAGATGGGCAGTCAGAACGAACAATTCAGACATTGGAGGATATGCTACGAGCTTGTTCTATGGATTATCAGGGAAGTTGGGACCAGCATCTTTCTTTGGTTAAGTTTTCATATAATAACAGTTTTCATTCCAGTATACAGATGGCACCATTTCAGGCATTATATGGGAAGCGGTGTCGAACTCCAGCTTTCTGGGATGAAGTGGGTGAAAGAAAGTTGATGGGACCAGAATTGGTAGAAGAGATGGCAGAAAAAGTTCAGCTGATTCAGAAACACATGAGAACAGCTCAGAGCAGGCAGAAGAGTTATGCGGATAACCGGAGGAAGGATCTATCTTTCGAGGTAGGTGATCATGTTTTTCTCAAGGTTTCTCCTTGGAAAAGTGTGATGAGATTTGGTAAGAAAGGAAAGTTGAGTCCAAGGTTCATTGGACCATACGAAGTTCTAGAGAGAGTTGGATCAGTTGCATACCGAGTGGCTTTACCTCCAAGTTTATCTCAGGTACACAATGTTTTTCACGTTTCGATGTTGAGAAAGTATATGCCAGATCCATCTCATGTTTTGAGTCCAGAGGTAGTTCAGCTGGAAGAGAACCTATCTTATGAGGAACAACCGGTCCAGATTCTTGACCACAGGGAGCAAGTGTTACGGAATAAGGTGATTAAGCAGGTAAAGGTTTTGTGGAAAAACCACATGATTGAAGAGGCAACATGGGAATCCGAAAATGCAATGAGGGATAAGTACCCCAATTTATTTGATAAGTAAATAAATTGCGGGGACGCAATTTTCTAAAGGGGGGAAGGATGTAACATCCCAAGTAAGTAATGAATAATAGATATTTTTATCTATGTCTATTAATGATAAAGATAGTGTTTTAGAGGCTTAAAATGAAAATAAATACAATCTTATGCATGGAATACACTAATATTCTTAAAGGATTGTTTTAGTGCCTTTTGATGGAAAACCATTTTTGAATCTATATTTTGACAATTTTAGAAACTATGTTTGTCAAAATAAAATTATCCTTTATGATTGGGACATCAAAATTTACCTTGTGTGAATTTTTGGTAATTTTCTGACAATGTTCATTTTTAAATGAATAGTGAAAAATACTGCATTTTACATCAAAACTACTTTTTAATCTAATTTATTTATATGATTAGATTATGTTTTGAATTGGTTTTGAAGTGAAATTAGAATATATTTTTACCATTTTATCCAATGGTGGTCATTGGAATCAATTTCGATTTGAAATTAGACTTAAACTGGTGTCAATCTTTTGATACTTATTGTTTTGTAAAAACACGCTATTTGCTCTGGCAGCGGGAATTAATTATTAAATTAATTAATGTGACTTATATGATTTGAATTTTGTAAAATAGACTTCATTTTTGAATTCGTAATATCAAATATAGCTTAGAGTGAATTTTTGGTAATTTTCTGAAAAACTTCAATTTTTGATGAATAGTGAAACCACTAAGTGGTAATCAAGCAAACTGATTTTTCAGTTAAATGAAATTTTACCACTAATGTGTATTGAATTTTGAAAATCCGACATACATGGTTGTCATTAAGAAGTAAAATGTGGTTCAATGAGATTAAAATAATTTTTTGGTGAATAGTAACTTATTAAGTTCTTAATCGCGATTAGTGGTAATTAGGGTAGTTTAATGTATAAATAATGCTTTAATAATATAAAATGACTTAGACACATGTCCCAACCTCATTGGTTGTGTCATGGCCGACCAAGACAAGCCATGGCCTAACTTGGGGACCCCATGTATCCACTTTTGTTGGGAAATAACATAAATTACTTTTTATTAAATGTTAAAGTGAAAATGACACAAACATAATATGTTTTGCGAAAACAATTTTTATGTGGGGTTATACAAGTCCAAATTTTGATTATAAATA
This sequence comes from Viscum album, assembly GCA_963277665.1. NCBI lineage: Eukaryota > Viridiplantae > Streptophyta > Magnoliopsida > Santalales > Viscaceae > Viscum > Viscum album. The sequence goes on from OY728139.1 coordinate 433,183,806, forward strand.
TTCAATGGAAAGATAAAAAGATTTCCTACATCATAGTATTTGTTTTATAATTTTTAGACATTAAATAAATTAAATTATTTATGACATAATAATGATGCAGCGATGACATCATTATTTGACGATTTAAATAAAATGGAAAGATAAAATAAAATCTATGAACTACACATGTCCAAAACCAATTGGATGAATGGATTTCGATGCCTTATCACCTTATCCACGAATTCCAGCAATGTGGGACCTTTTAAAACCGAAACACATTTTCAAATAATGTAATGTTTCTTTACTTTCCAAAAGTGCCCCTCCTCTCCCCTTATAAAAGGCCCCCACCTCTACCTCATTTCACACACTCTTCAAGCCATTGGCTCGGCCAACCCCTGCCCATTTGCTCTCTCCACATCCCTCTCCTCATCCTAGAGGATTCCCTTTGGGCAGAATCCTTTCAAAGGAAGCCTTTAGGCTCAAACCAAAAGAAGTTACACTTTTTAAGGTATTTCATTCTCTCATGTTCATTTGTTTTATTTTGCTTCTCCGACCCCCTAAACTCTTTTTATTTACTTCTTTTGTAACAACACCAGTATCTTCAATATACTAGGATGTTGTTATAAGATATATTTGAGCTACACTCTCACACAACTACATCAAATGGTTAAAGAACATACGGTTTCCGTGGATGGCGAAATTCTGCCTCCCGAAACGATGATTGTTCAATACTCATTTAACACCTTCAAAGGTGTCCATTATGATGTCACTATTTTTATATATGATATATTATATGTTTATGTTTTCCTTAAGCTTCTGTTTTTTTCATTTTGGGCATACCTTTATGGTTTCCATTATGGGTAAAACACGATATCTTCATTTTGGGAAGTGCGGACTACCGCCCCCTAAAAGTGATTTGATTCGTTAATACCATATGTGGGATGTGTAAAGGATAAAGTTAATGATATTATATATATTGTTATACTGGAATTATAATATACTTTTATATCATTATGATTCCATTCCAGAAAATATGAAATAGAAATGGAAGTAGCGTTCATGCGTACGTACGGCTTACCGTCTCCATGAACGATGCATTTCATTTCTTACCTCTAAATGTGATGTAATATTATAAATGAATGTATGTACTGGATATATATGACATATATGATATCTACATAATGAATACCATTCTGGATATAATGAACCTTTGACCAAATTAACAACTTGTAAGTATAAGAAGTCAATTTTTGACTTAAGAACCAAATACCGACAAAATGAACATTATTAACTTAAATGGTTACATGATGTTCATAACATGGTATAAAAGGAATAATGAACTTGAAAAAGATTCATAAGCAAGTAGAGATTAACTCAAGTTTATTATTCAGGAGTTTAAAGAACGGTCGGGTCAAGTCGGATACGAGGTATGGGACTTCGTCTCAATCTCCTTTCGTTGAGGCATATTTTATTTTATACACAACTTTCTTTTATACGGTGTATAAACCCCTTTGACTTTTACGTTTACTCAAAAGGAATCTTTTTTATACGAAGCGTTTACTAAACGACAAAAGGGAATGTTTTTGTCGTACGTATGCGGCGACAACGACTTCTCCGCCGTCGTAACCGTTATTTGAGTTTTGGCTTCCTCTACAAGCCATACCATTTTTTTAAAAGAAAAATAAATACCATGTTTTACTTTGGTATTGAAAATGGTTTTCATAATGTTTTTTCAATGTGTTGTATTGATATCTCGTGATTGAAATGTGGAAATGTTATGTTTCCTTTATGCATGTTTTATGTGATATGATTATGTTATGGTTCTTGGGCATTATTATGAAGACGGGTGGTTCCGTGATAAACTAAGGGCGGGTGAGCCCGTTATAGCTCTCCAATGCATTGGGTAACGCGAAGGAGTGAAACGTTAAGGTTTCTCCGAAGAGATTTTAGGGAATATACTGTGATGGGTATTCCAAACGTAACCAAGAGGGTTACTCCCTACGTAAGAATGTTATGAATGCCTCAAGTTACCTTTACATATTATGATTTCTATGATTTATTCATGATTTGATGAGGTATGTTAAAGTGATTATGTTTTATGGGTAAAGTATGATTTCACTCTTATGTATGTATGTACCCATGTTTCCTTTCCATGTTTTTATAACCCATACTGAGTTTTTATGCTCATCCCAAGTTTTTGAAATGTTTTTCACAGGTCAAGGGAAAGGTACATGATAAGATGATAGAGTCAAGGATGTGTCAAGAAATAATCCATGTTTTATTTTAAATGTGTTTCCATTGATGGGAATGAAGAATAATATCTTTATGTAACCACTTTGTTTATATGTGGAATGTAATGCAAGTTTTATGATCTAATTCTCTAAAACTCTAAACCCGAAAAGATCCTCAACGTGTAATCTTGTAATAACTCAAGATTAAGTAAGGTTTAAGGCTGGGGCCTTATAGCGTACTTGTGGGATACCACCTTCATGAAGCAATGTGATTCTTTTTTCTTGCATATCAATCATCAATTCATATAAAACTAAATTTAATTAATAAAAATGATAATTATGTTAGTAATAATATTTTTTATATGGATCCTTGATCCATTTAAGTATATTTAAGTAAATAGAGTTGTTTTTGGATTACAAACTGATGAACCTAAAAATACCAGACATGTAGATAATTAATTTAGTATCTATATATGAAATAGTAATAAATTAAATTAAAGGGGTTATGAAAATATAATAATCCCAATGAATGTTGGTATATTTTATCTAATTGACATAATTTTATTATTCTGAATGATAAATAATTCATTCGATATGTTAGGAATTGAGGTAATAGGTTTCATAACTCCATTTCATATCATTGGGTTACATTATTCTTTGACTATTTTATTTCTAAATAATTTTTGACAAGAAATATAATTGTTTGTTTATTTCTTGTAAATTTATTGGAATTTTAATTTATTTAAAACAATCAATGAATTTATTTAATGTGACAAAAAAATTATACAATTTTTTCATGTTCTTTTTTTCAATATTGTTTCATTGATATTCTTTTATTATTATGAAACTAGTTATGTTTAAATAATATATATACACACAATTTAAATTTATATATTTTAAATCTCATTATATTCATTTAATATTTTTTTCATTTAGTGCAATAAATTTTGAGGGGGTTATGAATCAATAGGTGACAAAGTAGTAATGATTTATGTTGGAATATAATTGTTAATTGGGATTATTTATTATTTAATATCCATTGGGGTAATTATATGATCATTATGTATTAATTAAAATCTATTTTGTTCTACCTCATTTTTTAGGGTTTTTTCATGTTTCCAGTTCATTCACTAATCATTTTTTTAAATTATATGTAAAATGTTTTAAGAAAATTCATCCTTATTTTCTCTGGTCATCCAATATTATATTCCTTTTAATATTCGTGATAATATTTATAGAAATTGTCATTTATAAAAATAACTAATTATTTAATGAAGTATCTAACCAAATTTTAATTTCTTTTAATATATATATATATATATATATTAGCTGAAGAGGTTATTTATGTTTTTTATAATGTAGTTTGAAAGGAATATTTATTTAAATGTTTATCACATAGATTTTTTCCCCACCACAATTCCCATTGTTTTCATTGAAGAGTACATTAAAATTTTCCATAATTATTTTCAAATAAAATAAATTTATAAATAGACATGTAAATTTTATTATTTTTCATGATTATGAAATAAATGAATATTTTTCAAATTCTCAAAAAAATGTTCAAATTGTCTTCTAATATTATTTTTTATCTATGTAAACATACATTAGGTTTCCAATGCTTCACTAGGGATAAACTCTGGTGACACCAAGAAAATATTTTCTTTAGATGGATCATGATGAAGATTTCATGAAAATTATCATGAAACCTTCTTCCAAGGGAGAATCAAGTTATAAAGTGGATTATGTTTTTTATATGAGTTTTAGGAAGAAATTAATGCTCAATAAACATCATTAATGTCTAGGATCAAGGATATTATTGACGATTAATAGTGAGCATGATATAATGAATGACGATGGTTCCACCCAATATAGCTCTCAAATGCCTTGGAAAAAACCATGGAGTTAACTAGATGTATATTAATAATTAGAGACAATCAATATTTCTTATAAATATTTATCTCATAAGATATGATAAAGATTAATATATTGAGTCCACTCTCTATATGATTCCTTAATTTTCTTATTTAGGTGATTCCTTGATGATTGTATGATGTACTAAGATACCAACACATGTTCTCTGTGAATTATATGTTGTTATGGGTTCTTTGAATAGTATTTATTCATATTTTTAAATTAATTTTAACTCATATGAACCTTATCTTATTCCATGACACATGATATATGATCCAATATTTTTGGCGTATGAATTATTTTATGTTATGACCGTGTACATAGATTAGGATCTCATGCCCTTATTATTATCTTATGATCATTATTGATATTTGATTAGTGCCTATATTTACCCATTATAATTATTTAATCTATTCCTTATTAGGTTTACATTTCCACTTGATATTTGAAATGATTTTATATATGTTATGGTTTGAATACTTTCATTTTTGGAGAATATTATGTTATATATTGATGAATTTTAAGGTTTGATTTCCTTCTATAAATTTATTTTTTACACATTTTTTTTTGAAATTAAATTTTGATCTTTTTTAGAATTATCATTATTATGATTTTTTTAATTTTAATCATTTTTTAATTTCGTATGGGGTTTGAATGGTTAAAAGTAACTAGAAGACAAAAATTCATGTCTACCTATTAAGGGGATAGTTTCATTTAGCACATTCTATGCCTAGATAGATTGATCATGTTGTGTTTCATAGAAAACATGTGTTGTGTGTTTCTATTGTGAAGTATGGGAATCATGGTTATGGATCTATTTGATAAACTATGTGAGTAAATATCGAAATTCACCTAGTGTCCAAAAATATCTTTTTTCCATATTTCCCATTATGAAAAAAATAAAAACACCCACCCCTATCTCTCTTTCCTTTCATTCGGTAAACCTCCCCCCTTACGAAGATCCCCCTTAACATAATCCATCTTCCAACCCCCTAATATATTATTTTGACTATATTTCCCACTATTTTCTCTATAATCTTTTTATGTAGTTGTTTCTTTTTCTCAGTTTTATTGTTTAATCTCGGTTACCCTATGATTTCCCCTTTCTTTCTAATAGTTTATAAATTATAGAAACCCTATGGGTTCTAGGTTGGTTAATTTTTTATAATCTCTAGTATTATTTTGTCTTTATGGATGTTTTATTGATTTTTTGGGCAATTACCATTGAAGGAAATGCATTCTAACTAACCCTCTAGTGATTTGAGGCATGCTTCTCTTTAAAAATATCTTATTATTTAATTTATAAATTTTGTGAGTGTTTTAAATTCTAAAATATAAAATTAATATCATATGGTATTCTATTAATAGCATAAAAATTGAGTTTTAATGGACTTTGTTATTGGCATTGATTATCTGGAATTTTAAGTGCTTGTAAATTTTCATAGATGGACATTTTAAATATATATTGATGAATTAATGTCAATTCTGTGGGTTTATATGGATCTTAACATACATATTTTATTTTAATTGGACATAAAAATGGTATAGAGTTTTGGAATGGGATTTTTTCACATTCCAAGTGTTGGTTTAAAATAATGTTTTGATTTATAATGAAATTTTATTGATTTATAAATTTATTAGATATTAGTATTACTTTTAACATGGGTTTTATTTATTTTATGGAAATTATCATAACAATGATTTTATCCTCCTTTTAAGTTTATTTTGAGACATTGGGTTTCATGTTGATTTGATATGGCATTTAAAAAATGGATTTGATGATTTTTGGAATGGATTATTTTCACTGTTGGGATTCATTATAATTTTATTTATTTATTATATAAAGTGTTTCGTAAAGAAAGAGGTGTATTTAAAAATTATGTTTTAATTTATGGTTTTGTAATTTTTTGTTTTCTAATAATTTTTTAAATGTATTTTTTAAACGATGTGAAACTTTCTTGGCCACATAATCTCTTTTGTGAAGTCCTCATTGTCACATTATGTGTAATTAATTTTTATAAGTGTATTATATATTCTATGGGATGATTTTATCATTTTGAAAAAATGTATTATTAAGTTTTGTTGTTGTTTATTGTATTTATATGGTCATACAATAATTTATTTTGTGATTTTACTGGTAAAGATGTATTATTTTAGGTGTGTATTATTTTAAAATGTTTTATATTTGTTTCATAATATTATTTAATTATTCATCTTTCTTTCATTTTTCTGGTTATTGGGGTTATAGAAATATAGTATGTGACCTATATGTGGACACGACTATGTTTTTAATAGTTGTATATATAGTGAATGTTTCTCACCTATAAACCATTTGTTATATTAAAAGTATAGTATTTCACAGTGTTGAATCCTTTTAGTGGAATGTAGTAGATTTAAGGTCCCAATATATTAATTTCATAATAGTGTAAAAAGTTAACTGAGGTTTTTGATATAATTAGTATTATAATCTTAGGTTAATTATCTCTAAATTATATGATTTATAGATTGATTCTAGAGACATATCCCATGAAACAAATTCATTTTTAGTAAAATTTGGGGAATTAAATTAAATGAATCTATTCTATTCCAATAGTTTCCAAGATATTGGATCTATTATTTGATTTTATATTTTTATTATACTCTCTTTGATACCATGGTTCCAATGTGGGATTTTCTAATGACCTTGTGTGTGACCGTTCATATTCAAACGTTTTATTTTATAATGGTTTATCCAAATGAATTTTAAAAATGGAAAATGGTATTTATATTTTATCATAATTTTTTAAAAAATTAGTTTTTCAATGGATTTTTTTAAAATAATATTTTCATGATTTGATTGTGAACATGGAAAATAGGATTTTTGGTTTTTTACCATATATTCAAAGGCCCCATTTCCTTCGTTTTAAAACTAAAATTTTAATTTATTATTTCTAAAAGATTCATATTAGTATTTTAATCATCCTTACTAATATATTTCTATAGTTTCATCTAGTGGTACCCTTCTGGGGATATGCATGCTCACATATATATTATTTTATTTTCAAGATTTGAATTGACCATCCAATGGATCATTGAGCATTGATTTATTTATTGAATTATGGAAAATTTTTATTTTATAGTATTTATCTTATGGTTCCTATTACATGATTTTGGTATAAGATGCATTTATTTTCATAGAATGTCAAAAATGTGTCCATTTACATAATTTACATAGGAAATATTTTATTTTATTTCTTTGGTGAAACTATATGTGTTACATTATATTTAATACTGCCTTAAAAAATTCATAATTAAGGTGGGATGTATGTCATTGGTATGAGAGGGAGTATGCGGTTAGTTGAAAGATTGCTTGTTTACTATCTGATACTATATTATTATGTGTTGGTTTTTTCTTTCTTCTTATCTGATTCTGCATGGATGTATGGTCCATGAATTCTCTATAGTAGTGTTTCATTATAGTTCTTCTCATTCATTATCTATGATTCAATATAAAAATAATTACCAACTTTTTTCTTATGATTCCTAGGTGATGGTTTACATCCCATATGGACAGGGAGTTCCCTTCAGGCTTCTAATGATCTAGGTCGGGTGTTGTGCCACATGGTATGACATACTGGTTCATTACAAAATTATATCAGTATAGGGTACTCATTCTATAAGGACATACTATCTATTATGAATATCCCTATATTAATTTTATTATTTCCTAGTTTAATTGAGTTAGAATTTTTTTTCGAGACTCAAAAGGTTTTTCATTTGTTGGTTATTGATAACATCTCATTATTATGATTCCAAAATTACAATGGGATGTGTTATTTTAAGTATTAATGATTAATTTTGGTTTAGTAACAAATGGTTAGGTTTTTATCTAAATTTTAATTATTTGAGATTCTCTAGTGGTATAAATTAATTTGGTGATCCATACTAAAAGAGGATTAGTGGTGTCTCTTGTCCAGATAATCCAAGGAAACAATCAATTCATCGATCTCATGTATATTATATTAACAATTTTATGATTATCTCTTAGAATATCTTATTTTGTGTTTGAGAAATTCATAATTATGCATCCTGTATGAAATTTTATATAAACCTATATTGAGTGACTACTATAGTTATGTAAAGATTTATGAAATGTGTTATTACATGATGAATTTGAGTATTGAGTATTATATGGTCTTCTTCTTTTCTTGGTATGTTTTTTTTTCATAAAATGGATTCTTCAAAAAATGGAGGATTACATGAAACTGGTTTTAAATTAAAGAAATCCAATTAGACATTTTTATAAAATAGAAATGGTCTTCCAGAAAAGATTTGGGCATTCTCATTTTAAATTGGTTGATTTGGTTATATAATATAGAAAATATTTTGTGCTATAAAAATGAATATTTATTTTTTTATAAATGAGTTTTGAAACAAAATGATTGATTTAAAAAATAACATTTTTTAATTAATTTTATTTGGTTATTGTTATTGATATTTTTAACGAATCAGATTATAAATGCTCAATAGGGCTACTTATTTCACAAAAAAAATTATGATGTCTAAAATTAACTGAAAATGTTTTTGAATTACCTTGGGTAATTAATGATTTTAAATGATCTATGATGTTTACCAAGTTTTTGGTTTCTATTAAAAATTTCATAGTTAATAAAATAATTTTTTTTTTATTTTACAAATGTAGTGGTTTCAAAAAAAAAATGTGTCTTTTCATATGAGTTTACATATATTATTATTTTACAGGATCATTTAAATTTTTGTTGGTTATGACAATTTTTTTGGAAATTTTAAAGAATATAGGGTTGGTTATGCATTTCATTTTAATATAAATTAAATTCTAATTGTGGTCTCAATAAGTTTTTTGTTTTTTTATTTATGTGTGGATCTTAATTGTTATTTTGGATCTTTCTTATACTATAAGTTGGCGGGAAAGTATTCTTTCCCATTCAAGGAGAGTAAGTTAATGTTATTTTTATTGGGTTAATATTCTAGGTAATCCTTGGATAGTTAGCTGGATTACATGATGAGTATAAATTTATTTAATCTATTGGGTTAATTTTTTTATATTATGATACAATGATTTGGTAAGGATTAAGGATATATGGGTATATAACCTTGTTTTCTTGAGGAGTATTATTTCATGGTTACACATTGTGATTAGTTTTCAATCAATTTTTTCCTTTGATATTTTTAAGTGGTTATTGATTGTATTTTTTTATCCCACTATCTCTTTTCTCATTGTGGGGATAGTTTGGTAATGATGGATTTATGGAGATGAACTTTTGGGAGTCTCAATTAATTTTTTGTATGGGGGATAACTTGTTTAGGGAGATTTTGGAGGCTAGAAATCAAATGACACAATTCGATACTATGAAAATATTTTTTCCTTATTGGATCATGTTATGTTATCCATGATAATTTATTTTAGTAATAATGACCCCATCTAAAAAATTTTCTATTAGTTTTTTATCCTTGGATATAACCAATTTCTCTTCCTTTTTTGATGAATCTCTTTAGTCATGTATTTTTTTATGTTCATTTGAAATTTAATGGCCTTAATGACCTAGTATCATGATTTTTTTTTGTTTTAGATGTTTTAGTTGTGGTAAGTTTTATAGAATCAATAACAGGATATTGGATGTTCATAAGTTTTTGGGTCACTTGGGTTTTTTTTATATCAAGTTTCCTATTATAGATGAGCTTATTAGGGCTATCTTTTGTAATTTGAATGATATGGTTTCTCACATAAAATCACGGAAAAATTGTTACCTTAGTGATTTTTCCTCTATAGTAGTTTTGTTTTGATGCTTCACCATTTAGATCAATAAGAAATAGTGGGGGAACTTCATTCTACCACCCTTCATTTATATTTTTTATGCTCATAGTTGAATAATTTTAATGGTTTTTTTCAATTTTTTGGGACATTTAGTTTTTCATTGTAAGATGGTTCCAATTTTCTGATTAATTAATCTTGGAATCATTGAGCATTCCCCGACCATCTTCACTAATTTTGAAGAGGTGAGAGGTGTTTCTTTTATTCTATTACCTTTTTGTATTCTCTATAATTTTGGTGGGAATATCATAGCATGGTTGGGAAAATTATGACACCATCCTATCACTCTATTTATTTAAGTATATTTCTAATTTGTTTTATACTACATAAAAATTTTATATGCTCATTTATTAATTTTTTAAAATTTTAATTTCTTTTCTATACATGGGATACTCATCGTTAGGAGTAACCATGTGACAATTATTCATGGAGTTATGTTAAGAAGAAGGTTCCATTTACAATTGTATATACATGGTTAAATGGACCATTTGGGGTCTAATGAAAACAATAAGGGGTGTTTGGCTCTTTTATGGTAAGGGTAGTACAATGAGAATAGAGGTAGGGAAACTATTTTACTAAACCATGTGATTCCCTAAGGAGGGGGGAGTTTTCTTCCAATGTTTTCCATAATGAAAATAATAAATACACTCTAACCGAACCCTATATATCCCTCTATAATACACCCAATCTCTCCTAGGGAGATCACCCTTACAAAACACTTCCTCTATCTTCCTGCCTATTGTTCAATCATGTTTTCTGTTTATTTTTATGTATTCTTCATAAGTATGACTTTCCTAATCACAATTGTATATTTTCCTTTTCCCCCTTGTTTTTTTCAATACATATAAGTGTTTTTTATTTTTTTCAAATTCTAGGGGTTTTGGTTTTTTATATTTTTTATTTTATCCTTTTTAAAGGGATTATGTGTTTCCCATGATTCATTCTTTGGTAACCTATGACAATGTTAATTTTTTTGGATCTCCCTCCAATAATTTAAGGTCTTTGTTTTTTTGGAACTCCATTATAATCCATTTTATAAGTTTAATGATTGTTTTAAATTATACCTTATTAATTTTATGTCATATTATAGACCCTAGTATGATCAAAATATTGTATGAATGGATTTTCATTTTGGCATGGGATTGGACCACATGTTAGCCATGTTAAACATACCCAAGATCTCACTTAGAATTATTGGAAAGATTTTAAATTAATTTTTTTATATATGTTACTGGAATTCCCACATTAGACTAAATTACCATTCAAATTTGTTTATGTACATTTCATTCATTTTAATTTCTTTTTATGTGTTGGTTTAAATGATTTTTTTTATTTACCAACAAGATTTAAATATTATAAAATTATATTTTATATTAATATTTTTTAAAAATATGTTGGATTTATTTAAATTATTTTTATAATAAAATTAGAATTCAATTTTTTAAAATTATTTTGAGACTACATATCTCTTTTTGATTTTAATTTTCCTTTTTAAAATTGGTTTTGATGTTTTATTAAAAGAGTTCCTATAATTTTATGGACATTCATTGAATTTTATTTATTTATTTTGGAGTGTTTTCAGAAAGGAGTGATTTTGATATCCATTATGTATTTTATACTATGGTTTTTAATCATATTTTATTAAGGAAATATGAAAAGGGCACATAAAAATGTGTTAAAATGTCATGTAATCCTGATATCTTTTGTGAAATCCAAGTTGGAACACTATATAAAATTATATATATATATATATATTTGAGAGACTATCATTGAGACCCAGGTGTTTATTTGATGTAATTTCTTTAGAACCCTTATAGAATTAGTTTTATTTGTGATTTAAAATCATGGATATGTGTTTTGGGATTTTGTTCTGAGTTGTATAATGTGATGAATGTTTTTTCTTCAAATATTTAATATTTCATGCTTTATATTTATGATTTATTCTTATAAAATCAAATTTTCAATCCATGGGAGTCCTAGTAATATGTTATGTGATCTGTAATAGAGAAAAATAAAGTGTTTAGTTGTATTTTAGGTAGGTTATTTTTCTTGTATACACTATGTCAGTTATAGTTTTAGGGAATATGTTATTATCCATGAACCCTTTAAGTGTTTCATGGTAGATTGTATCTCTAAATAAATATTTCTAGATAGTTCGATGGGGGTAATAAAGATATTGACCAGTTTATTTCTTTCCATAGTAGGTTCCCTGTCAAAAGTTCAGGTCAATTATTATAAGTTCCTAGAAGAAATTCCTAGGACCATAAGAAATATTGATGACATTTAAGAGGTTTCATTTTATGATTCCACTGTAATCCCCTAGTCCATAAAACCAATGAAACCATTATTTGGTTTTTTATTTGATTTTTCTGTTATGTAAAGAATGATTAAATTGTTTAATAAATCTCTTTTTATGATGGTTCAAAGTCAATTTTTTTTTTAAAATTGTATAAAAGTATGATTTATAAAAATGGGAAATTGTTTTGATATTTCTATATGAGTTTTTATTAATACCTTCCCCAATATATTTTAAATGTTATTTTCCTGAGATGATTAGAATAATGGAAAAAATGTTTTATAATTTTTCTTAATGAGTTTAATGGTCATATTTTATATTTAATGTCATAGTTGTAAATAATTGTGTTGTAAATATTTATCTAATTCGTTTAATTGTACTTCAATTTTATTTTACAGAAAAATAATTTCATGAAAATGCTCTTGTGGAATATTGTTTGATCTTATTTTATATATCATTTGAAATTATTTTTGTTATCTTAGGTTCCAAATTTTATTTATAAAATATTATAGTATGGTATTTCCTTAGTATAAGTTGTTTGTGACAAAGTGTGAATGTTTTTGATAATTCCTATATTATTTCTGTTTCTAGCATGTTATTCAGATTCGAACTTCACATTGAGAATTAATTCATCTAGGTATGTATGAAGAGTAAAATATTTTAGCACATGTATCATGTGGTTCTTACAACTTTATTTTCGTATTTAATAATATCATTTTCAAATAATATCATGTTTGTGGCCCTCTATGTGATTAACTTTTTCTTAGTAGGCTTTTACTTATTTTTTCAAATTATCAGTTGTTTATTATATTTGATGGGGTCTGTATGAAGGGCGTAGCATTGGTGGAATTTATATATTTTTAATTGATGGGGAAGGAGTGAGCCTGGGTATATTATTTTCCTTCCTTTTCTGCTTTATTGTCTATTACTATTTTTTTTTATTTTTTTTTGGTCATTATGTTTGACATACCGATGGTTCATGTTAATTATTATTTAAATTTATCATTGTTAGATAACATAAATTTTAGATATAAATCATTCCAATGGGTATTCATGTGATTATATGATAAAATTTTATTTTCCACGAGGAATGAGATCACCCTTTCTACTTGTGATGAGCTGAGTCGGGTTCTAGGTTCTATAAAAGCTTGGCCTGATTCATTACAATATAAAATAAGAAAATTCTATTATAATTTAATAAATTTACACAAATATTTAAATATAATATATATATATATATATATATATTATTTTCATATTTATATAAAAATATACTACCAAAATGTCTTGGGTATGTTTGTGACTCAATATTTCTGTTTGATGATGAAATTATTGATGGTGAAAATTTTGTCACATATGTTGTTATCAAATCCCGAATTGGTATGTATTTTTTTATTAGAATTGTTATGTGTTCGAGTATAGTGCATTTTAATAATTATCATAGAATTGGTATTATAAAATTTATAGGTTATGATATTAATAGTTTACATTAATTTAATATTATGGATATCATTAGGGTTTTAAGTGTCATTTTTCAATCATTACATTAAATACTTGATAATAATTAAAGTATCTAATTAATTTTATATTACATAGATCGATAATATATTTGGAGATATTTTATTTGGTTTCAAAAGTTTATTTGTGTATATATAACCCATTTCATTATATTGGAATTCACCATGAAGTTTATTTGGGAAGAATGCTATTAATTTTTTTATATATGATGAAAGGTATAAAATAACATATATTGTAAAAATGTAATCATATACATAGGAGATTATGATTAATTGTGATATAAGGTTAGTTATTTGTGGAATTTTTTATGTTGAAAATTTGGTAATATTATCAACTTTTTAGAGATAAATGTATAATTTCTTTATATGAAGGTTTATTCAATTTGGTTATTATCAAACCATGTCCAAAATTTTTATCACTATATAAAATTAACAAATAATATAATTTCATCCTTTAATATATCTCATGATATATTAGAAGTTTATTTTATTTATTTTGGGATAATGAATTTTCACCACTAAGATTCATCATTAAAAATATGGTATAGAATAAATATTTATAGAAATAGGAAACCAAAGGATGAAATTATGTATATTGATTTTGTAAAATTAAGTACGAATATATTATCATGTACTCATTCTTAATGGAAAATGAATCCATAAACTCTTGAAAAAAATACTGAAAATGAAAATTTTATCATTTTGTGATCGTTTATGATGAATTAATAGAATCTACTATATTAGATAATATATAAATAATTACTCGTATAAGTATTATATTATCTATCTAATGGACCATATTTCCATGTACATATTTTTTACTTCCTACCAATTTTCACCTTATTTAGTAACCCAATCATTTTTATTCAAGCTGACCTTCATACATCCTTTTTCATCTTTTCAAATAGTTGTTTTAATATAACTTTTTTAGATGAAATATTTCAGCAATAATATTATTAAATATTAATGTTTTCCCTTCCTGGAAAATATGTTGTACCATTGATTTCATGTATTATTATTTTTTGACATTTTTAAAATATTTTTTTATTAGGCAAGAAAAAAAATTTATATAATGAATTTTCATTAACATGATGAATTTCACACCCCACTATTTTATTTTATATAACATTCAATATATACAATGTTCCATTTCATGTATCACACACCTTGATAAGTATAAAAAGAAAAAATATATACAATAAGAAAATAACATAAATATGACCATCATAAAAATTATTTAAATTTTTGCGATTCATTATTTGTAAGAATAATTTGAAAAATATTCATGAATTTATTTATTAATAAAATAAATAATCCTTTTAAAATTTTCTATTATTTGGATAAATATAATGATAAAATCATATGAATGTAAAAGTGATATTTTTAGTGTGAAAAACATATTTGTATCTTAATATATTAATTATTTCAGTATAGTTAAATTATTTTAATGAGATTTATATATCACACATTAAATGAAATAAATTAACATCCATTTAATCGTTTTGAAAATATATGGAATGAGTATAAGTTCATTTTATATAAAAAATTAATTTTCTTAAATATGGTATTCATTGAATTTTTTCATCTGTTATCACTAATTTCTTCCAATTTTATAATTTTTATTTAATAAAATTCAAATAATGTATCATACAAATTTATAAATATAAATTATATTGACATTTTCGTATTTTTGTATAATTTTTGTTCTAATGAACAGTGAAAATACATTTTTATATAAAAACTGTAATTTATTATATTGATTAAATAATTTCCCAATATATTTTATTTTTTAACAGTATTTTTAGTTTTTTCTAATTAAATATAATCCAAATTATTTAATGTTAAGAAACATTATTCATCATTTTCATAAATATTTTTTTAAATATCATTATATCTCCAAAAAATCTCTCTATTACATTTCATGCACTAATATGAAAATAAAATTTTACCACAACAAGAAATTAAATCATCAAAATTATATCCATATTTTAAATA
This sequence comes from Viscum album, assembly GCA_963277665.1. Lineage (NCBI taxonomy): Eukaryota > Viridiplantae > Streptophyta > Magnoliopsida > Santalales > Viscaceae > Viscum > Viscum album. Next base: position 433,199,565 of record OY728139.1, read on the forward strand.
AGTATACTGAAATTTATTAATATTGTTAATTTCAATTTTACTCATATTTAAAAGTAACCATGGTGAATGTTAAACTCCAAGATAATTGGAAAAATGTGTAATCGATGTTAAAATTATGGGTTGTGAATTTAAAATCTCTCAAAAACCTAATATAATCTCATTGAATGTATTTAATTAAGATTTTGTTATCATAAATTATAAATCATGGAAATTTGTTCCCATGATGTTTTGATTATTTCTTCTATATTATTTTAAATAAATAGTAATTAAATTTTTTTATTGAGTTTCTTTTAATTTTACTCATATGATTATATATAGATAGAAAGATATTGTGAATTTTTACAATGTTTTTTTAATTTGAGTAATTTATTACTATTGTATTAATTTTATTCCATTCTTAATAGTATAATTGACTACAAAATTTTCACAATGCTAAAAAAACACTTGAATAATTTGTTGAAAAATAATTTTCAGTTTTTTAATAACATTGAAAGTAATATTTCTTTCACAAATCCTGATTTCCCAGACCAATTATGGCCAATAATAAGTATAAATTTTTGGGGAAATTTTTTATTTTACAAATATATTATTATGTTGATGTATTTAACATCATATTTTGTGAATACTCTATAAAATTAATTTAAATAATATTTAATGTTTAAAAATAATTTATGTCATTATAAAATCATAAAAACTAAATTATAATTCAATTTTATAAGAATTTTAAAATATATCAAGTATGGTTCATGTATTATACACTTTTAATTTATTAAATTACATTCATAGCATTTATAAATTAAAATATTTTCTACAATAGGTATTGTTTAAAGTGATTAGGAGTTGGTTGAACGAGGAGATAATGTTTATAATTAAAATTAAATTTATATAAAGTATATTTTATGGAATTATTTAAACAATTTACACCAAATAAAACACTTCATGGCCCTATGGTTTTATTTTACCAGATCTAGACATATATTTTATATTAATAATTCTTGTATTGGTGAGAATTGCACCCACATCTCCTATTAAAATGCACCTTGTATATTTTCTTCTTCACACCACTTGACATTTTTAGCACCAAAAAACTACAAAAAATACCATTTTATCATTTTTATACAATTACCTAGCGGTTTTGGTCTCACCAAAGGACTATCCATTATGTTTTATGGTGCAAGACAAAGATATTTTCTCAAAGAAAATATATATCTCTAAAATTATTGTTTTAATATTTATTTATTTTCCCCTCCATAAATTACAATATAAGAATTATCATATAAGAACATAAGAATAGTTCATATATTAAATTTTTATTATATTTATTGAATAATTATTAGTAATCTAATTTATATCTGTTGTAAAATGATATTGTCACTCCGATGTATGTGTGGAGAACCACCTCCAAAAATGTCATTGATTAATTTTTAATTTCTATCTCTCATGGATAGATCCAATTTTATATTTTTTTAATAAAAAATAATAAATTCATTTATAATATTATTTTATATGTTATATTTGTAACACCCCATGAATCTAAAGTAAGTTTCCCTTTAAATAATGTAGTACCTTGTGTTGTACACAACTTGGAGTTCTAACACACCGTGACCAATCAAACTAGTCGTTGTGAATAGTAGTACCCACTTTTTTAATTTTTATAAATTTTATTTTTTAAAATATACTTCAATTTTAAATTCCTAATATCAAAATTAGCATAGGGTGAATTATTGGTATTTTTCTGAAAACTTTCCATTTTTTATGAATAGTTTAAAACACTGCGTTATTGGTTAAAACTGACTTTTTTTTAAATAAGTAGTTATTTTTTTAAAATAGATATTAAGTAAAAATAGATACATAATACCTATATATGTTAAATGTAATTAATTGGAGTCATTTTTAAATAAGTTTAGATATATAATATTTTATTGAACATTTTACTATCTTTTACCCACCTCTTAGAAGCATTTTCTAATTTGCATAAAACAAACTTTTAAAGCTTCTATGAATTGAATTTCAAAAAATATAGAGACACAGTTGATATCATTAATTAAAATGTGGTTCAATAGGATGATAATAATTTTTGGTGAATAGTGTCTCTTGACTTTTATTACCACGGTTAAAAGTAAATACTATAATTAAAGGTAAAAATGATATTATTATTACCATAAAAAATTTACTAATTCTATTTTATAAGTGTAATTAGACCAAAATAAATCTTACGAATAAAATATTATCCTTTATGTCCACTTGGATTAGATTAGGACATTTATTATTATTTAATTTAAAGAATTGTTAAAAGTATTAAATTAAAAGTTTAATAAATTATTTTTTTAATATAGGGTTATACATAAGTTAAACTCAAATATAAATATTCATTAGATATATATTTTTTTTATACATAATGATATTTTATTTATAATTTTTTGAAATTAAATAATTTATTTTATTTATGACACAATGATGATGGAGTAATAACCTGCTTAATGAAATATTAAAATAATTGATATTATAAATACCCAAATAAATATAAATTGAGGCTTTTTATGAATTCCAAGAATTTTAAAAGTTAATATGACATGTTAGGGTTGATTAAATGACTTTATTTCTAAGTAATATATTTTTTAGCACTTTAACCAAATTCAGTCAAAATTGACATTAAAGAGTTTTTAAAACAAATATTATAATATTAATTGATATGATATTCTTAAAAATATAATGTTTGAAAAAAGTACATATATAATGATAGTTATATCATTAATGAACCACTTGGGGTTCTCTTGGAAGTTTAAGGTAATTTATTAACCATATAATATAAAAATACAAAGAGACATGGTAAATGTCAAACTATTTAACTAAGAGTTAAATCTAAATGATAAGGTTAATATGGTGACCTAAATGTATCTAAAACCTATTGTTTGAGTGGAATTATACCCATACCCACCTTATAGTTAAAATAAATCATTTTTCTTCCATTATAAACTGAATATGAATTTATAATAAAATAACATTTTATGTTTTTCCTATGATTCCCCTCACCCCTCTAATAAAAGGGCACTACCCCTTGTCTCAAATTCACACCTCCAAATCCATTTGGATCTGCCATCCCTTCCCAAAAATCATAATAAAACCCCAAACTTAATCCTAGAGGCCTTCCTTTTATCAGAAATCCAACCTAAAGAGCCTTTTTGATCAAATCAAAAGGAAGAACCCAAAGAAGAGGTAAATATTTCATCATATCTTCCATGTTTTTTTCTTCTTCGACTTCCTCATTCTTTTTTGTTTCCATTATAAAATAAAAACTCCAACATATTATATATACTATGATTTTATTAATTAAATTGATCAACCATATTCATTATTATATCAAACATATGAATGACAACGTCACCATACCTGTCTACGTACGGATTACCATCTCTACGTCATGGTGTAGTTTTTATTCAATACATTATTTTTTGTATGGGTATAATAATGATGTATAATAGATGTAAATAATAAATATAACATGTAAATGATTCGGTTTATATGATATACCTCCTATTTACATACTATTTTAATATGAAAAGAATGATATTGTCGTTCGTGCGTACGTACGGACTACCGTCTCCACGAATGCGATGAGATTCATTCCCCATCTTAACCATTCATGGATAATTTTCATTTGATTATTAAAAATAATTTTTAAATACTTGATATCATTATGGATATGAATAATATACATTTCATCCATAACCAACATGACTCATGTAACAACGAATATAATGGAATATGAATTAGTTAACACCCAAAACAACGATAATACTAAAATATTATTAACAAAGCATTATTAGAAGATCCTATATGATATCATAATTATGTATATGGTTATTTTATAATTTAATAACAATTATTTAACTATTATACATGAGTTTAATGTACCCTCGACCAAGGAAAAGTACAAGGTAAGGGTTAATTTCATAACCTCTTTATTATCCAAGGTTGTTAATACGTGACTATCTACTGGGACCTCTTTATCTTCCACATTCGTGTTTTCTTGAAAATGTATATTAAAACATTTTTACTATTTACTAGACTATGGTTTAAAGTTATTTATACCCTTATTTTATATTATATGTTTTGAAGGGAATCCTTCCATCGTTTTCCAAACAAGGTACTTTACGACCTTTTTGACAAAATTAAGGTAAGAATGTTTTTTAACTTATATAGAGGGTGCGGTTATTCTCCACCATTATAACATCATCAAAGTTTCTACTACAAGATTATATAAATATGTTAAAATACATGTTTTCTTTTATAATTATGTGACATTAAATTATTTCAAAAAAAAAATAAAGATATATTCCTCTCAAATAGTTTTGATTTCATCAATGTCATCATCCTTTGATGGATTATATACTTTTTTGAAGTTGATTCATTATAATAAAAATCTTCCATATTGTATTAGAGGTTTTGTGATATGTTTGCCTATGGATGTGATTTTATATACCATTCATTGTTTATGGTTAAAGTATTGATATTTTTTATCCTAGTTTTAGTACGAATGTTTATGTTATATTTTAACCTTTTCATATTAGGAATGTATTGGAATTAGTAAGTGATGGATGGAGCCCTCTATATCTCCTCGATGAAATAGTTGGTCTCATGAGACAATTAGATGTGGATTTGGCTAAGGCCTTTCCCAATTTTATATATGGTTTTGGTCGAGGCCTAAATTATATTTAGATGTCTTGGCCGAGGACTTGAAAAAATGTTTTAGAATGTATGACATTATACATTCCCTCTTTATAAAAATAATATTGTTGGTTCATGTGGTTATTAAACTAGTATAATACCCATGACTATGTTTTGTTATGGAATTATTTACTCAGCTCATATTCCTGCTATAAAGCCTTCATGTTTATCATTTGTAAAGGCTTGTGTTTTCAATTATTCACCATGCCTAGTGTTTATGTTATCTTCCGTTATATTTCTTACCCTTACTGAGTGTTTGAGCTCACCCCATTCTTATGTTTCATTTTCCCTATGATATGAAAAAGTTAGTTATGAGTGACTTTCATACATAATCTATGATTCTTGGATGTTTCTAATGGAATAAATTTGTGTTTTTTTTCTTTTCAAGTTGTAATGTGGAACTTAGGTATGATTCTTGTTTTAAAATAATACTAAACTGATCAATCATTCAGGATTTTATCCCTTGTGATCATGCTAATGTTATGTAATAACTCACCGAATCTGGGTAACTGAGGTTGGGGCGTTACACTTGGCATCGGAGGAATTTTATTACAAACCTTGGAAACTAGATTTAGAAAAACTCTGATTAGAGAATGTTACCCTAAGATAAACTTTGAGTATTAGTATAGAAAAACTTCCTAGAATTTTGGTAATATAGAGATTTTGTGAGTTTTCCAAGAAATACATCCTAGTCTGGATACGATCAGGTAGAGGCGGCTTTGTCATAGATGTACCTAGGGGTAAAAATCAAAAACACCGCTTTGATCTAGACTCGAACATGAAGTGGTGCATGACAACGAGCCTTGATTCACTCTTTGTTACGACACTCCTAGTGGATATTCATTGGGTAATTCAAATTTTCTTTACAATCCATTATGAAGGATTTATGAGAATATAAATTTTCCAAGAATTTTATTTATGATTATGGATTATAATTATAAACTCCTCAATTAATGTTAAGTGTTTTAAAAGTTCGGAATTATGTATTGTGATTCATAAACTATTCTAGTGTATGTCATTGTTTAGAAATGGTGCCTAGTGGAAGGAATGGAAACTGCATCATTGCATGTAATCTATATAGGGATTTACCTCATAATCAAGATAATTATAGTGGTGTTGGTGATGCAACTGGTGATAATCAGCTTAACACCATACTTGGAAAACTAACCCGGGTTATGAATAATAACCTTACCCATATAGAGAACCATGATACACAACATGGAGGATCAATGATAGACTAATTGCTGAGGAAATAACTAGCAACAATCAATGGGTCTACATATCCATTTGTAGCTGATCAATGGATATGTTCCTTAGTGAAAATATTTCATACTTTGGGTGTAGCGAAAGGGAAAAAGTTGTCATGGCAGTTTATCACCTCACAGAAGATGAAGATCAATAGTGTTTATTGAATTAAAATACAAAGTAGGATGAAGAATTATTGAATATTGAATGGAGGGAGTTTAGTAATCTTTTCTTATAAAAATAGTTTCCTCATGACTATCGAGAAGATATGGAAAGGAAATTTCTGTGTCTAAGGAAAAAGGAGGATGCAAATGTCGCAAAGTATGAGGCCAACATTACATGGTTATAAAGTCATGAGATAGATTATATAGGTATCCCAAGAAGTAATATTGATCGTTTCATTGATGGTTTAAAACAATTTATTTGTCAAGCATTAGTATCACAATCATTTTCATCGTACAAAGATATTGTCTCATGTTCTATCAAGATAGAAAAGGAATTCTTTAAGATTTACGACTTTAAAGAAAATAAAGAGAGTAAGAGATCTACTGAATAATTTGGAAATGGAAATAAGGGGAAGAAGATTAAAGTAAAATATCCATCATGTAGAAAATGTTGGAAGATACACCCCCATACTTTCTGGATGGGAATTGGATTCTGTTACAAGTGTGGTGAAAAAGGCCACCAAGCTCGTGATTACAAGGGGAAGAAAGAGGCTATCAATATTGAATGCTATAGTTATAAAGAAATGGGAAAATATGCAAGTGAATGTCCAAAGTGTCCGGGAAAATTACCATAGGAAAATACAAGGGATCAAGGCCATGCTTATGCTATCACTAATACTAAGGTTGATGCTCTGAAATATGTGGTGGAAGGTAGTTTAATTGTTTCCTAAAGTTTAGAAAATACATTATTTGATTTTGGATCATTGAATAATTTCTTACCATTCTAGTTTTCTAAAAAAATAAGATATTTCCAATTTGATTTAACAAGGGATTTTTCAGTCAAAACTCATATGGGAAGTATCATTGCAAAAAAGTTTTTTGAAACAGTTCCCATTAAGACATATAAACATTATTTATCTCATGCTCTCATCGTCATACCCAAGATTGAATTTGATATAATCCTCTGTATGGACTGGCTTTCAGAACATGATGTGAAAATTTATTATAAGAAAAAGGAGGTTTCAATTTTCAATGATGATAAGCAGTACCTTATATTTAGAGCAGAAACACAACCACTTTATTTTTATCTAGATCCACCCCCAGTAACTCAACTAAATTAAATTATTGGGGAGGATGATAATTAAATAAATATGGGTGAGAAAATGAATGTTAAAATAGAGGATGTACCTATTGTGCATGAATACGTTGATGTGTTTCTAGAGGATTTACCTTGATATCCTGCAGAAAAGAAAATTGAGTTTTCCCTTGACTTAATTCCTAATTCAATTCCCATATCTAAGGCTGCTTATAAAATGGCCATAGTGGAACTAGTATTACTAAATAAACAACTAGAGTATTTGAGTAATAAGGGATTTATTCTCCCTAGTGTTTCTCCATGGGGAGACCCTGTTCTTTTTGTTAAGAAGAATTATGGATCTTTGAGGTTGTGCATTGACTATAGGGAGATCAATGAAATAGTAATATAGAACATATACCCCCTACCTCACATTGATGATTTATTCGACCAACATCATATAGATCAATATTTTTCGAATATTGACCTTCGATATGGATATCATCAGTTGTGTGTGAAGACAGAGGACATTCCAAAAATAGTATTTCAAACCAGGTACATGCATTATGATTTTACAATAATTCCTTTTGGGATGACTAATGCACCCTCTATTTTCATGGATCTAATGAACAGAGTTTTCAAGGAATATCTCGATGACTTTGTAGTGGTATTTATTGATGATATCGTGGTATACATTAAATGCTACAAAGATCATAAAAATCACTTTCCCACCATTCATAAAACCCTCAAAATAAATGAATTATACAGAATGTTTAGCAAGTGTGAATTCTAGCATTATGAGAATTATTTTCTTGTCCATATTGTCTCTAAGGATGGAATTTCCGTTGATCATTCTATGATGAGATCAATCCAAGAATGACCAGCACCGATGATTATAACTAATGTATGTAGTTTTATTGGTTTAGAATGTTATTATCAACTCTTCATCTAGAGTTTTTCACATTTGGATAACCCATTAACCAAGATCACACATAAAGGGGTTAAATTTGTTTAGAAAAAAGAGTGTGAATAATTTTTTGAAGAACTGTATAGAAGAATAGTCAATGCTCTTATATTGAATATACCATCGTAAAATGATGGGTTTTTTATTTATAGTGATTATTCCAGAAAAGGAAATGGTTTTGTTTTTATGCAGAATGATAGAGTTATTACCTATGAATCATGACATCTTAAAAATCATGAACAAAACAATCCTATTCATGATCATGAGTTACAAGCTGTAATATTTTCTTTGATAATTTGGAGACGCTATCCCCATGGTGAAAAATGTGAAATATATACTGATCATAAGAGTTTGAAGTATATTTTCTCATAGAAGGAACTCAACATGAGGCAAAGGCTATGTATTGAACTACTCAAAGATTATGATTTCACTATACACTACCACCCGGGGACGGAAATAAGGTGGCCGATTCTTTGAGTAGAAAGGATCATGGAAATTAGAATAAGATGAGAGTTGGAAGGGATCCTATGTACATTGATCTAGTACAAATGGATATGGGAATATTTATGGAAGGTGAAACATCGATACTTTTTCAAATGGTTTCCAAACCATCATTACTAGAAAGGATAAAAAGTTCTCTGGATAATGATGAGGAGTTTCAAAAGAAAATTAAAGCTGTGAACAATGGGAGATTGAGTGACTTCATATATGAATATGGGATTTTGAAATTTGGAGGAAAACCTAATAAAAGCATGGTCGAGGGCTCCCTGCATCTGCAACGGCTCACGATTCTTCCTATCCCGATGGTCGTACGACTTCCATATGAAGCGCGACTCTCCGTCAGTGGCGGTCTGGGTAAGTTTCCCGAATCTACCGCTTCCTTTTCAGAATCCTTTAATTGTTAAAGCCCTGGGTAATCTTCTGGGTATATATTTGTGTTCGGATAGTCGGACCAATGCGGTATCTCACCCGATTAATCCTCGTGTGTGTGTGGAGGGGGACGCATCCAAGGATCCTTTAGTCTTTATTTGGATTACCGTCGGGGAAGAATTCCGGTGTAAAGAACCTGTGGTATATGAGTCGTGGTTTCAATTCTGTAAGGCTTGGAAGCAGTTGGGTCATTCGCTGGAGAGTTGCAGGCGAGAAGCTAAGGTTTCTAAAATTCCAGAGGATGTGCGCAATGGAAATCTTGGAACTCCTGTGAACGCTGTGAGGGAGGATGTTTTAGCCGAAGGAATTGATGGGGATGGAGGCAGTAGGCGTGGTGTGGGAAGTGGTCCACTGAGTGTTGCTATGACGACTCAGTTGGCAGATTTGGGCAAAAGTGATACAGGGTCTGGCACAGAGGCTATTGGCACGGGGCTACTTTCTTGTGATAGTCAAGTGAGGAAGGAGAAACCGCAAGTTAGTCCTGCTAATCCGAAAGTTAAAGAGGTGTTTAGCAGACTGATAGGTGATCTCAGTGGTGGGAGCAGACCTTTAACAGGGCGCAAAGGCAATGAAGTGGACAAGAATGTCCAATATCAGCTCCCATGTGACTCCACTCCTAGTATAAATGTGGAGTGTACTGAAATACAGACTAATGGGGCTACGCAGAGAGTGGTTCTTGAGGACTTCTGCACGCAACCACAGTTCATGGGACGTGGCTTCATTCAACCCAGCCAGGCCGAGAATCTTGGTATGACAATGGCAGATGGGGAGGTTGGTTTGAGTGAGGAAAATTCTCTGCTGGGAGTTAATGAAGACCGATGGTTGGGAAGGCAGAGGCTGAATAAGGAGGTGGTACCTCCAAGCAATGTGATTTCTTCAGGGGCGGAGCATGCTGGTGTTTCCCCCTATGAATAGGTGGTCAGGGGGGTCCAGTACTCCATACCGGTGGGAAATCAATTTGACGGCCTCAATATGGAAGGGATGAACAAAAATCATGAGGAATCAGATTGTGCAAATGGGGACCGAGTGGAGCCTTCCATGGGAGGTAGTAAGTGTACCTCGGCAGGTGAAACAAGCCCGAGGGGCAGGAGAAACAGAAGGAGGAAGTGCAAGAATAACTACTCCTCCTTGCCACCTCCCGCAAGGACTTGGTCTGCAAAAAAGAGAGTGGATGAGAGGGTGGCTTGGGAGGTGGCAGGTAAGCCGGAGCACCCTGATCAACCCGGATCATGGGGTTTAATTCTGAGTTCAGTTGATCAGGTTAAAGAGCAGGTGTTGTATCTCAATGCGTCGGAAGAGGATGCATCCAAGATGATGGGCCGGAATATTGAAATCAATCTTAAGGAGGAGGAATACTCTTGGGTTGACAAACAAGACTCGATTCTTGTTTGGGGATTCAACCAGGGGTTGTTAAAGCTTGAGGAATACATAAAGGTATGGGATAAACTATCTTCGGCTTTAGAAGTCCTGTTAACAGAAGTTCCACATATTCAGGTAACAGATATCTCATGGAAGCTCTTTAGGGATATGAACTCTAGAAGGTTGAAATTTTATTTCAATGACTCTATTCTTTCCTTTTCTGACTAAAGCTCGGTCTTTCATTTTGATTGAGTATTTGATTATGAGGACCTATCTTCAGGAAGTGGGTTAAAGGTGATTTTGGGGTTATATTCCCAGCATTTTCTGGTTCTACTTCGGATGAGGTTTAGAGCATGAGTTCACCACTGCAGCATGACACTTGGACTCTAAGAGGGTATGGCCTGGCCATCGGGATTGTGCCTGCGCATCTTTGCAAGGGACCGTCTGAGTGCTCATGTCTTGGTGGCGGACCCAATCACGACGAAAATGCTGGGCAGAGGTAGACTCTTTTGTGCTTGGGAATTTTCTATTTTTGGTTGTTTTGCTGAACATTACGATTTCTCACTTTCCTTACAAAGTGATTTGATAAGCAAATAAAAAATAATTTTCAGTCAGTCAGTTTAAAGATATCATGGAGTACCCCTTTCTATTTTTTGGAATCGTGATCCCCATTTTTCATCAAGATTTTGGGAAAAGTCTTCAGAATGCCTTGGATACTGAACTTCGTTTGGGCACTGCCTACCACACTCAAACTAATGGACAGTCTGAACGGACTATTCAAACCTTAGAAGACATGTTGAGATCTTTCTCACCTGACTTTCTAGGTATTTGGGATGAATATTTAATGCTGATATAATTTTCCTATAACAATAGCTTCCATTCAAGTATTATGATGGCATCATATGAAGCATTATACAGAAAGACATGTTGCACACCAACCTGTTGGGATGATGTTGGTGAAAGAAAACTTGTTGGACCAGAACTTATTGTGTAAATAATAGAAATTGTGAAGGTTATACAAATCCGCATCAAAGCATCTCAATGTAGGAAAAAATAACTTTACTGATAACCGAAGGGAGGATTTTTAATTTCAAGTTGGAGATCATGTTTTCATGAAGATATCTCCAAGGAGGGGTGTTATATGTTTTAGTAAGAAGGGTAAATTGAGTCCCAGGTACATCAGACCTTTATAAATTCTAGAACGAATTGGATTTGTAGCTGATTGTTTGAAAATGCCTCCATGTCTCTCTAAAGTTCATGATTTGTTACACGTATCACTATTGTGAAAATACATTCCTAACCCAACACATGTACTCGCCTATAAAGAATTAGAACTAGAACACAATCTATCTTATTGTGAAGAGTTTATCATAATTTATGATACTAGATAACAAGTTCTGAAAAACCGGATGACTCATCTGGTAAACGTTCTTTGGAGAAACCATAATATAGAAGATGCAACGTGGGAACCCGAAGAACTTATGATGAAGAACCACCCAAATATTTTTGTGAAGTAGTGTTCTAGAAATATCAAGGAAAAACTTATTTTATTGAGGGGAGAATGTAACACCCCATTCTTCCATGGTACGTTTCTCTTTAAATAATGTAGTATCTTGCGTTGTACGCAAATTGGAGTTCTAACACACCACGGCCAATCAAAATAGCCGTTATGAATAGTAATACCCACTTTTTAATTTTTTTTAATTTTTTTAAAAATGAACTTCATTTTTGAATTCGTAATATCGAAATTATCTTAGTGAAAATTTTTGATATTTTTTTGAAAACATTCAATTTTTTGATGAATAGTGAAAAACACTGCGTTATTGGTTAAACCCGATTTTTTATTTAGATAATTAGTTATTTTATTTAAATTTATATTAAGTGAAAATAGATACATATTACCAATAAAATTTCTATGTAATTCATTAGAGTCTTTTTATAATAAGTTTAGATATATAAAATATTTTTGAACTTTTTACCCCCATTTACCCACCTCCTATGAGCATTTAAAAATTTACATAAAACATAATTTTACCTCTTCTGTGACTTTTATTTCAATAATCCGACATACATGGTTGATATCAATAATTAAAATCTGTTTCAATAAGATAAAAATAATTGTTGGTGAATAGTAACCTTTTACTTTTATTTACCATAGTTATAAGTAAATAAGGTAATTAAAGGTAAAAATGATATTATTATTACCCTAAACCATGTCCTTATTATATTAGATAAGTGTAATTCAAAAAAAAACAACCGTAGGAATAAAATATGATCATTTAGGTCTACTTGGATTATATTAGGACATTTATTATTATTTAATTTAAAGAAGAGTTAAAAGTGTAAAATTCAATGTTTAATAACTAAAACAATTTTAATATAAGGATAAAAATAAGCAAAATTTGACTATAAACATTATTTAAAAATAGAAAAATATTTCCTAAATAATTGTCTTTTATTTATAATATTTAGACATTAAATAATTTAATTTATTTATGACACAATGATGATACACTGATTAACTTATTAATGAAATATTAAAACAATTGATATTATAAATACCTAAATAAATGTAAATTTAGACTTTTGATTAATTCCAATAATTTTATAGGTTAATGTGGCATGTTAGGGTTGATTAAATGAATTTATTTCTAAGTAATAAAGTGTTTAGGTCTTTAACAAAAATCAATTACTAAATAGTGTAAAAATCGACAAAAAAGAGTTTTTAAAACAAATATTATAATATTAGTTGATGTAATATTCTTAAAAATATAATGTATAGCCAAAGGTCTTATATAATGATTTTAATATCAGTAATTAACCACTTGGGGTTTTATTGGTAGTTTATAGTATGTTTATTGACCATATAATATAAAAATAAAAAGAGACATGGTAAATGTTAAACTATATAACTAAGAGTTAAATCTAAATGATAAGGATAATATTGTGACATAAAACTACCTAAAACCTATTGGTTAAGAGGATTTCGACCCATACCCATCTTATACTTTAAATAAAACATTTATGAGCCATTATAAATCGATTATGAATTTTTTATTAAATTATTTTTTAAGTTTTTCCTAAGGTGCCCCTCACCTCTCTTATAAAACGGAACTTCACCTTCTCCCAAATTCACACCTCGAAAGCCATTTGGCTCGGCCAAAAACTGCCCAAATATCCTAAAAAATTCCCTAAATTAATCCTAGAGGCCTTCCTTTGGTCAGAAATCCATCTTAAGGATCCCTTTTGATCAAATCAAATGGAAGAAGCTGAATAAGATGTAAATATTACATCACCAATTTCAAGTTCATTTCTTCTTCAACTTCATCTTTCTTTGATGTTTACATTTTAAAACAATAACTCAAAAATCATCTATACACTATGATGTTATTATAAAAATGGTTCAACCATATTCATTACTCTATCCATCATATGAATGACACTGTCACCATACGTGCGTACGTAAGACTTACCGTCTCCACGTCATGGTGTAGTTATTATTCAGTACATTATTTTTTGATGGGTATAATAATAATGTATAATTTATTTAAATAATAAATATAAAATGTTAATTATTCAGTATATATTATATAACATCTATTTAGATTTTCTTTTAGTATCAAAAGAATGATATTGTCGCTCATGCATACGTACAGACTACCATCTCAACGAACGCTATGAGATTCAATCCCCATCGTAACCATTCAAGACTAATTTTCTTTTGAGGATTAAAAATAATGTTTTTTGACTTGATATCATTATGGATTGGAATAATATACATCGTATAAATAACAAAAATAACTCATGTAATAAATAATATAATGGAAAATGAATCAGGTAACACCCGAAACAACAATAATACTAAAATATTATTAAAAAAGCATTATGAGAAGATAATATATGATATCATTATTATGTATATGGTTCTTTTATAATTTAATAACAATGATTTAACTATTATAAATTTTTGTTAACTTACCCTCTTTTAATGAAAAGTACAAGGTAATGGTTAATTTCACAATCTCTTTATTATACGAGGTTGTTAATACGTGAGTATCTACTATGACCTCTTTTTCATCCACATCTGTGTTTTCTTAAAAATGAATTTTAAAACTTTTTTCCTATTTACTAGACTATGGGTTAAATTCATTTATTCCCTTATTTGATCTTATATGTTTTGAAAGGAATCTTTCCATCATTTTCCAAACAAGGTACTTTACAACCTTTTCGACAAAATTATGGTAAGAATGTTTTTTTAACTTATACAGCGGGTGCAGTTATTCTCCCCAATTATAACATCGTCGAAACTCCCCTTACAAGTTTATAAGAATATTTTTAAAATAAATGTTTTCTTTTATAACTATGTGACTTTATATTATTTCAAAAAATAAAGAGATATTTCCCTCAAATAGTTTTGATTTCATCTTTGTCAACATCCTTTGATGGATTTTTTACTTGTTTGAAGTTGATTTATTATGATACAAATCTTCCATATTGTATTGAAGGTTTTGTGATATGTTTTAAAGTGGATGTATTATTTTTATACCATTCATGGTTTATGGTTAACGTGTTGAAATTTCATATGGTAGTTTTAATACGAATGTTTATGTTATATTTAAACCTTTTCATATGAGGAATGTATTGGACTTAGTAAGTGATGGGTGGAGCCTTCTATAGCTCCTTGATGCATCGATAGGTCTCATGAGACAATTAGACATGGAATTTTATGAGGCCTTTCCCAATTTGATATATGGTTTTGGCCGAGGCTTAAATCATTTTAGACGTCTTGGATGAGGCCTTGAAAAAATGTTTTAGAATGTGAAGTATTATACATTCCCTCGGTATGAAAATAATATTGATGGTTTATGTGGTTATTAGACTAGTAGAATACCCATGACTATGTTTTATTATGGTATTATTTACTCAACTCAAATTCCTGCTATAAAGTGTTCATGTTTATCATTTGTAAAGACTTGTGTTTTTAATTACTCTCCATGCCTAATGTTTAAGTTATCTTCTGCTATATTTCTTACCCTTACTGAGCATTTGAGCTCACCCCTTTCTTATGTTTAATTTTCCCAGGATATGAAGAAGTTAGTTATGAGTGACTTTCAGGCATAATCTAGGAGGCTTAGATGCTTCTAATTGAATAAATTAGTGTTCTATTTCTTTTCAAGTTGTAAAGATGAACTTATATATGAATATTGTTTCCAATAATACTAAACTAATCAGTCATTCATGATTTTATCCCTTGTGATCATGCCGATGTTATGTAATAATGCACTGACTCTCAGTAACTGGGTTCGTGGTGTTTCAATAACAATGTCCTCTATCACCATGTTCAATGAACTGTATAGTATTTGGAATATGAACCATACATCCTCAAATACATTAGACATAAATTTAATCGTTTTAGTTAATATATAAGATATGATAATAAAATAAATAAAAGTGAAATAATATTCTAATAAACCTGAAATTGTTTATTAATGATTTTAATAATTATTATATGTTTATTATTCATGAAATTAAGAAATGTGAATGAAAACTTGGGACTCAATGTATAAAATTTATTATGTCACTATCCATTAATCTTGTTTTAAAATTAATTTTTTGACTATGTTATTCCAAAAATATATTTTTAGTTAATTTTTATTGTTTATGTTTTATTTCAAATATTTAAAATTTTAAGTTAATTTATTTCACATAATAACACCCTTGAATAAACCTGACATTAAATGTTACAATACTTGTTAGTGTTCTTCATCTTAATATATATTTACTGAGAATTGTTTTATTTTATACATATATATATGTCTACATATAAAATATATTACAGATTCATGACTATTGTAAGGCATAAAAAAGGAATTTAATTTTCTGAATGTAATATAGAAGGTGAACATGGTCATCTCACTTGAGGAGAGTTAAAGTCAGTTAAATAACTGATACTAGTTCATCTATACTAATTTATTTTTGTTTTTTGTAATATTATTATTGAAAATATTTTTTTTGTTTTTCATGGAAAATATGAAATTAAAATAATTAAATAAAAATTTTAAATCTAAATTTAGAAGTAGAAAAAGGTAATTAGGGAGAATGAACTCGGTATTAGGGTGGGATACCATGAGTTCATTCATTATTTATTTATTGTTTAAATTAAATTGGTTAATTCAATTTATGGAACCTCGTTAATAATTTTTTTTTTCTGATTTATTGACTGTGAAGTCTTATCATTCCTTCAACACTCCAAAACATGCTTCCAATTTTCAAATAGGGTAACCCCTCAATTGAGAATGTTATTTCTAAAAGACTCAGTGCCACCATTTGAAATTTATTCCCTTAGGGAAAGGACTAATCCACCATAAAAAGGGTTTTTATTCAGATAAGAGAGGAAAAATAATGAATCATAGAAAGTGAATGGATTTGAAAATAGTTTAGTGGTTGAAGATCATCTCTCACATGAAATACTTTTTCATGCACCACAAATAGACTTAAAACATTTTGATTTGAAGTTAAATAGAAAAGAACACCATGAAACTTCTCCTTGAGCCCATCCATGAGTTAGTTACATACCATCAAAAAGTGAAAATAAATCAAGTTGAGAATATGGAATATGGAGAATGAGACTAGGTTTTTATGAAATTTAGTGATTTATGAAGAAATGGAATCATGTTAATAAAAATATGAAAGCAAGTTACATTAGAAAATAAAACTAAAATAAAAATTAAATAAAAGTGAAATCCTAAAATATGGATGTTGTCTTAATCTTCCCTCTATAGTCTATATCTTATTAATCCACCCATATAATCTTATTTATAGTCATGAAGTGGCCTTGGGCTATCATAACGGGCCATTTATTTAGTTTTGGGACATAATGGTAGTCAATGATTGAAATTTTAGTTATGGAAGTTTCCTTCAAAGGTTTCCTTGTATTATCCATATAATATTGAAGAATTAGGGACTGGTATCTGAATAAAAATTGTTCAAAAATATGTTTTATACGACCTCAAAATTTCATCTTTACTGGATGAGTCTAGAGGGAATTATGGAATTATTACTGATCATGACTTTTATTTGGCTAAGAATTGAAGAGTTCATCCTTCAATTTATAACGTCCAATAGCCCACTAAATGAGTGAAAAACTCCATACATTTAATTGAGGAAACACGTCAATTTTCATCATTCAATTACTGGTGGAATCTTCTCTATAGTAGGTTTGTATCCCGATTTATGCATCCATTATAAAGTTGGGGTCCACTACATCTTCTTACATAGGTTTTGTACTTGAATGGCTTTTTAGTGCTTTATATCAATTGAATTATCTCTTAGTCATGAAAAAAATAAGATAAAAAGAAATCATTGAATCATATAAAAATTGAATCACTCAAATTGGATTAAAATTTTAAATTTTATTCATGAAATACCCTTTTGATTACAATAAATAAAAATTACTGAATTAACCAATTTTTACATTTTATCTCAAAACATACCATTAGTGAATAAATATTATAAATAAGATCAAATTTATAAATTTTGAGGGTTTAAATAATTTATATAAATATTAAAAATCTGGATAATATTAGCACTGTCAATTCCATTACAATTAAACTATTCTTTTCATAAAGCATAAAATATCAACATGGAATTCAAAGAGCTCCAATTATAAAAATATTCAAATTTCAAAGTAGTTAAATCAAACAATTTCTTTTGTCAAATGATATTTTCTAATTCAACATAAAATATCAATTTAATAACCCATTTTTCAATAAATAATCAAATCATAGATTTTGATTTTCTCCTTTAAAAAATTATAGAACTTGTCCTTTTATTCTTTCATAGTCCCCAATTATTTATTATGAAACATGCCAAATCATGATTTACCTCACTTTTGAATATTTTCTATCATATATAACCATATAATTCATTTAGATTTATACTTATATCATGATAACATTTTTCATATCCATAAGGTTGAAAAGGATCTAATTATTCACATTGTAAAGACAAATGGAAAATAAAATAATGAGGACATACAATAATGATTCAAATTACCATGATGCTTAAGGTTGGACAAATTTGATTCATTAAAATTAAGGATCATGGAGGGGGATTATCTATTTATTAAAATGGATGATATCAAAAATAAAATTATATTGAAGTTCCCCAATAAAAATTAAAAACTAACACTTCACCCAAACATAATGTAAGGCGATGATCACATTATGCCTAATTAATGATTTGTAAACCCTCTTGAATTTATATATGTTTTTTCTTATTTTTTTTATTTTTTCAAATGTTATGCTTCAAAAAAACATCACAATCATTATCTAACCACATATGTTAAAAATAACCTATCTTGTAAGAGTGTTTTTTTCCATAATAACAAACCATTTTTATTTCTTTTTTATTATTGTTTTCATTTTTTATACTCAATAGTGAAAAAAAATAAAGTTTAATTAATGATTCCACAACCTTTTAAAATTACCATAATAAGATACCCCACAATTACTCCTCATAATGTTAATCATTTCATTTAACATGATTTTCTTTACCCCTTACTTCAATGTTAAAATATCATGAAATTACATAGAGTATGATTAGAATGGAGAAAAATGTTATGAAATATTGTTTATTTCAATAATGGTTATTCATAGTTTCAATAAGACAAAACAATATTGATGTAATAGTGGTATATTAAGGGTTAGTATCTTTTCAAAAGGATTACTCAATGATTTTTAATGTGTTTTTAACAGTAATCATTTTGAAAAGTTAAAATTAGTGTTCTGGTTGGTGACATGTCCCAAGAGCACTAAAGAAATATGCTCAAGATAAAATAAGAAGAACCTAGTCTAGAGATTATCCCTGGAATAGACATTGATTTGGAATAATCAGTCAAGTAATCATTAAATATAAAAAATAAATTCTCATGACTTTAAAAAATTCAATTCCTGAAATTTTTTTGGGAAATATTATTTACATGAAACAATCAATTCACTAAATTCATGAGTCCTCATTTCAATATCCATATATTAATTTAAAATTTCAATTCTCTATTTTACTCATTCAATGTAATTATCTTTGAAATATAAAACATGGAATCATAGGATTTTTAATAAACTCATGTATCATATATTGGCCAAGTAATGCATTATTAAAATGTTGGAATGCGATTTCAACTTTAAAATTCAAACATGTTATTGGAAAAAGAAATTGGATTTTAGATGATAAAAAAATAAACTCCTGTTGGAAATGAATATTTGGTTCCCTTTATCCAATGTTTGGGTCCTCCTACTTCCATCATGTTCCTATAAAATAAAATTACCCAAACAAGAAAAACAATCAGGCCATTTAGGCTACATAATTTATGAGGGGGTCAAATGCATGATGGATTAATCTTTAAAAATAAAATCGAATGATAAATTATTATAAATAATGTAAAGATAAATCTTTGTATTATTTCCCATGTGGGCCCTAAATTTTTACTCCATCCAAACTGTAGTCCCAGCTATTATACAAATTATGTTGCTGGTTGAGGCTACCTTGGATTTTAAGAACCACATGTGGTTCCTTCTAGAACAGAATTCTTCTTTCCAATTGAGGAGAAGTCCATATATAGAGTACACCAGATCCACCCCCTTCAAAATGTGGTATAGATTCATGGTGGGTGTAAGAATAAGTATGGAACATCCTCCTCCTTCATTGTTAGTTTTTCATAGTCTTCTTCAGAATCTATTGATTTCCATGTATGTGCATAAAAAATCTCCCATTTAATGTTTGTAGAATCATATTAGGTTCTTCAAGTAGATCCAGTAAGATCTCTTCCCGATCCCCATGTGAGAAATTTCCAACATCTCTAGGGAGCTACAAGTTTTCCTCATTATATGTAAAATGTTTCTCCCAGAATCCTCCATAAAATAAAAAATGTTTGGATATTTTGAAAATTCAGGTAATTTGGGAGTAAGATTGACTTTAGTTTCAAAAATAATTAATTGAGTTTGGGTTCAAGAATTTATCAACTTCTAGTGATGGTTTTGATTCAATATAATATTTGATGGAATTTTCCTCTTATATTTGATTATTGATGGTTGGAGGTAGGTTGTTGGGATCCTCCACTTCAAGATGGGACTCAAATTGATGGATTTCGTCAGTGAAATTAGGAGTGTCCATTGGAACTTCTTTATTTGTCCTCGAATCATTTCAAGTCAATCCCATGTTCATTGATCATGCTCTTCAAAACCTTTGGTGAGATAAATGTCTCTTGGACTCTTTGCAATTGTTTTGAAATTACCATAGGAGAATCACCCCTTTTGTGGTGTTCCTCTTCTGAATAATCTATTTCTGGTTCCTTCACCTATAAGTAATATTCTTAAGCATAATAATTTTAATTTGAATACATCCTAGAAAAGTTTTTTTATATATTTCTTTAATATAGAAAACAAATATATCTAAAAAATATAAAATTCAAAAAAGTGATCGAAATAACATTTCAGCTCCCCTGAAATGGAACTAGTTTTGATGCAATCCTATCAAAGGGCATGGAAAGATAAGTTTAAATTTAATAATTCATCATAGAGGTTTACTATGGTCATATCACTTGAGGTGCATCTTAGTATGTTCAATTACTGATTCTAGTTGACCTATTCTAATTGTTTTTTGTTTTTTGTTATATTCATTATGAAAATGATTGTTTTTTATTGGTAAATGTGGAATTAATATAAATAAATACAAAATTTATATCCAAATATAGATGCATACAAAATGAAATTAGGGAAGATAGAACTTGGCCCTAGTGTTTAATAACACATGTTCATTCGATAATTATATAATGTTAAAATTCACTTTGATAATTCTTTTTATAAAACCACATTAATGAATTAGTTTTCATCGATTTATTGGATTTGTGGTTTTAACATTCCTTAATCAAACCAAACTACCCCACCTCCATTATTCAAATAGGGTAACCCCTAAACTGAGAACACTATTCCGAAAATACCCAGCTCCACCATATTCCATTTCATCCCTTAAAGAAACCCAAACTCCACCATTTAAATTTTTATCCCAAGAGAAGTGAGGTAAAAATAAAGAATCAAATAAAAGGAATGGATTTGGAAATAGTGATATGGTGGACTACAACTTCACCCATATAATATTTCTATATCCTCCTCAAATATAATTAAATCTTTTGATTTGATGTTAAATAACAATGAATAATGTGAATCCTCTCCTAGGGCCAATCCTCGGGTTAGTCACTTTCCATTTCAAAGTAAATAGAGATCACGATGGAAATATGGAAGAAAGAGAATGCGATTAGTTATGTAATTAAAATATATATTAATGAAGAAAAGGAATAATTTTAATGAAAATATGATTTTACATTTCATGGGAAAATAAAACTAAAATAAAAATAAAGTAAAAGATAAATCATAAAAAATTGATGTCATCCCAATCTTATCTATCTAGTCTACATACCCTCTATCCCCACATGGTATCTTATTTATAGTCATGGAAGAGGTATTAGGGGTGTAATAAGAAGATATTTAATATGTTTGAGGACATAATGGTAGTGAAATGTTGAAATATCAGTTACATAATTTTCTATTTAATGTAAACACATATCCTCCCAAACATATAGCTGAATTATGGACATGTGTCTTGTCAAAACATGTTAAAAAATATTATTCTCATATATGTAATATATTTCATCTTGATTAGATGCGTCAAGAGGGAGTTGTAGAATTAATACAATGAATTATTTTTTGGGAGAGTATTTCATAATTATTCCTTAAATTTATAACATCCAATATACCTCATAATGAGTGGAAAAATCCAGAAATTTCATTTTAAAAAGGCCTCAATGTTTCCTCGATCAATTTTATATTGAATAACCATAATTATAGTTGTGTGTATGGATTTATACTTCCATTATAGAGGTGGAGTCCAGCCGGTCATGTGTGTGATTTGGGTTTGATCCCCAGCAATTGGGCCAGTTTTCACGTACATTAGTCATATGGCATGGAAAATGGAATTTAATTCTCTTAATGAATCATAGAGGCTAACCATGGTTTTCTTACTTGAGGAGAATCAAAATCATTTCAATCACTAATTATAGTTCTCCTATATTAATTATTTTGGTTTATTATTATATTATTCGAGGAACTTATTTTTATAGTTTTCATGGAAAATGTGGATTTAAAATTATTAGACAATAGATTTAAAATGAAATAAAGTTACAAAACAAATGAAATTAGGGAAAAATAGCTTGTTTATAGGGTTGGATAACATTCATTCATTCATTACTTCTTTATTTTTTAAATTCACTTTGATAATTCATATTATTAAACCACATTAATTAAGTACTTTTTTTCAATTTAATTAGTTTGTGGTTTTAGAATGCCTTTGTTGCATCAAACCAAAACTCATAATGTTTTCAAATAGGGTACCACCTCAACCATATTATTTCTTCCTAAAAGACACATCTCAACCATATGTTGTTTCATCCCTTAAAGAAAGCCCCACCTCCAATGTTTTAAGGTTTTTCTCCCAGGTAATATAAAAAAATTGAATGAATCAATGAAGTGATTGGAGATGGATATAGTTTTGTGGTGGACGATCGCTTCACCCATTATATACTCCCTCATCCAACAAAAATAGATTTAAGTTTTATTGATTTGAAGAGGAATAATAAATAACACCGTGATACCTCTCTCAAGTCCATGAATCAAGCTAGTCAATTTTCTTTTGCAATGTGAATAGGCATCACTATGGAATAATGGATTGTGGAGAATGTTATTAGGGTTTTAATATAAAAATAAATGGATGACGAAAATTAAAAACTTTAATAAAAATATGAATGCCATTACTTGGGAAAAGGAATCTAAAATAAAAATACAAGAAAAGATAAATCATAAAACATAGATTTCAACACATGAATCTCTCCCTAATCGATATCCTATCTATCCTCCCATCCTCTTATTTATATTCATTGAAAAGGAATTGAGGTGTCAAAATGGGACATTTAATTTGTTTTATGACATAATGGTAGTCTAAAGTGGAAATTTCAGTTATGGAATTTTCCATTGAATGTATCTACGTGTTAGACCCATCATATGGCTGATTTGGGGATACGTGTATTACAAAAATTTGATGTAATTTTTTTTTTCATTTTTTCAAAAAATTTCATCTTGATTGAATTCATCTAGACACTGTTATGGAATTAATAGTAATCACAGATTTTTATGGAGGATAATTGAAGAATTCATCCTTCAATTTATATCATTCAAATGCCCCCATAATGAGTGGAAACCTATATAGATATTATTTTAGAAACTTTTAAACGTGTATTATTTCAATAACAGGTGGAATAACCTATTTTGGAGGTGTGTATCTTGATTCATTCTTTAATTATAGTGGTGGGGTCCATGCTATCTACCAGAACAATTATTGAACGTGATTGATTTTTTTTGGTCTTCGTGTCATTCAAATTATATATTTCATCTAAAGGCCAATTTGAAGAAAGTAAATCAAGAAATCAGAATAAAAAGAATTACTCAAATTTTATTAATAATTATAATGTTATGCCCAAAGTACATTTCTGAATAATATCTTCCAAATTCATGAACTAACCATTTTTTACATTATAGCTCAAAACACATCATTAATCCAAAATTCTTGAAAATAAGATAAAATTGGCAAATTTTGAGGGTATAATAATTTAAATACATATTAAAAATGTGTAAAATATTAGCACTATCAACCTAATGATTAGTATTTCTTATGTTGATTCTCATAACATATGTGGTATTTAAAGCTTTGTTGAATGTTATTTATTACCAGGGGTTATAATTAAAAACTTTCTGATAGAAATATGTGATTAGTTGAAGTATAATTTTTAAATAGGATTTCATTGTATTGAGTTTAATTTTAGGTAATTGTATGCTTCTTGTCTATAAAAAAATATTTATATTATTAATATGTGGTTATATTTGTGGATTCATTCATGTTTTTCACTAATTCAGCTATATTTGGTACTTAAATATATCGAGATAAATATCTTAATAAAACATGACCTTATATCTTCTTTGTTAAGTGAAAACGTACTTCAACGAACATGTCCATTAAAATCATAAAAATGGAGTTTTAAAGGATCAAATAGTTATTTAAATAAAAAATATAAATAAATAAAAATTATAAATCGTTTTGAATTGTATTTTTAAAGGATTTATAAATATGTTTTTATGTTTTTTGACAGAAAGTGTGATAGAAGATGTTGTTTAAATATTTACCACTTCAACGATATTTCATGACCTCTTTTCAATATGTTCCTATGATGTATCCTATAAAAATTTATATGTTTATTTCAAAAAAAATAATGTTCTCAATAATATGAGAATTTCTATTAATAATACCAAAACAAAATGATATGTTCCCTATTTTTAAATTAAGGATGAATTTGTCTTTTTAAAATCTTTTTAATTTATGTCAACATCATGGATGTTTATAATTCTTTAACATAAATATGATCTATCGACACCATAAAAATATTTATCAAGATGAATTATGAGAATTATTAAAAAAAAACATGAAAAAAGTTTCCATTATTTGATCATGATCATAATATAGTGATTATTGTTTCTATAATTTGTTTGATGAAATGAATGATTCATAAATTTTATTCATATTTTGTCCCTCATAATTTATTTATTATGACAACATAGCCTCATATAGGTATCCAATTCATTGGGTAAATTTTTGGAGTTAACTATATGGAAGATAATCCAATGATAAAATGTAGTTTACTATATATAAGAAACTCCAAAAAGATGACAGAGTTAATTGGATTGAAGTAACTCATATGAGAATATTTAAATTTTCCAAATAAGATGTTTCCATGATGAATAAATGATGTCACTATACACTAACATGGTCTCATTATGCCTCCTTAATTTTTACTTATATAACTATTATCTTGTGCCCTGAAAGATGTTCTATAATAAAAGTATTTTTGCGTTTCAGTTTACCTATGATAATCCCATTTACATTAAAATTTTTGTTTTACTGTAATTATCTTCTTATTATCAATGATGAAACTCAATTGACAACTATATTTATAATTATTATGTATTTTATATCATCCTTATTGTGTTTTAATTTCCCTAGGTTATAAGGTAATATTTAATATATGTTATGTATAGAATGGTTTCACGTATAGAGAAATTTATGGGTCATTCTAAAGACATATCATGGAATTGTAAAATTTGGTATAATGGGAAATATTTCTATTTGGATGGAAGTATATAGGTTTAGATACATAAATTGTTTTCCTATTTATCTAGAACATAAAACCTAAAAGGGGTTGGATATGTAATATAATAAGTATATATTATTAATAATTTAATTATGCATGGTAAAAATAGAGTCACATCTATTGGTATCATAGGAAGAAATGTAAAGAATATTATATCAGCACTAGATTTGTCTATACATGTCTAGGTGTTTATAGTAACTACTCATGTCTAGTATAACATAAAAATAATTTACTATATAACATTAATTTTTTATAATGTTATTTTTTATAGTGTGAAGTTTTATAGACACTCCACATTACCTACCCTTTAAACAATCAAATTCACCTTAAACACTTACAAAATCCTAAAACAATGAAGAAGTGTTCGATGAAAATATTGTCCTCCACAGTTATAGTAATGTAATGGTAAGGAACCTATACCAATTCATCTTATAAAAATTTTTATGGACTCTCTTGTTATTCATAATATTTTATAATAAGTGTAATTTATTATGTTTCCTTCCATTATCTACCATAAATAATAAATAATTTTTCATGTTTACATGATTACAAATTTGAATATTATTAATTCATTTATTATTTAATTCACCTACTATTTTATCAAGTCCAAAGAACCCTCACCATTAGATTTACAATATTTAGTAACTATGATATTCTATTAAAATAGATCCTTGTTTCCATTCTCTAGGAATATAAAATAATCCTTGTACTACTCAAAGTTATTTTTGTATGTTATACTCATGCTTATTACGTTAACACATAAAATCATGACCAATTTAATTAAATCTAATATATCAAAATTATATACTCCAATATTCCCAAAATAAACTTCTAAATAAAAAAATATAGACTATATTATCGAACCATTGATTCTAATTTTTTATGTCTTCACCAAACATTTAATTACAAAATAAAAATAATTAATTATGCCATGACTGTGGAAAAACAAGAACCAAGAGTTTTGGTTTTTACATAAATCAAATGATGAAAAATATTTAATGAAATAATATTTAATTTTATTGTAATTTAATTAAAATATCATAATATCCATGGCATTACAATTTAATAATATTTATTATTCTATGCGAACACATAAAAAATATGTAACAAAACACTATAAAATAGATTTTAAGCATATAAATCTATATCCATCTGATATGATAAAAAATTATTATTATCTATTTGAACAAGTTCACATTTAATAATCAACCATTTAGATATAAATATATATGAAATACTATAAACATTTTGAGTACTTGTTGTTTTATTATCTGACAATAAAAAACATAAATTCTAGGGGTAGAATGTAGTTTTTTCAAAATTAAATTTAGTTTTATTATCATTAATTATATAGAAAAAAATAATTTATTGAATTTAATTTCATATCCCAAATCAAATACATGTTTGATTTAATTTTTCATTAATAATTTATATATAAATATATTAAAGGGTGTCTTGAGAAGTAAAAATTTAATATAATAGATAAACCAGAACACACAATCTCTTATACAGGTTATGGTAGGGACGATATAGAGAAAATAAAATAAAATTTAACAGTAATATATATATTATTTAATAAATAATTTAAAAATAAAAAAGTGAACACATTGGTCTTCTATAAAATCATACCGAACATAAAAATAACCTTCAAATAATAAAATTATAAAAATGAATATTGGTTATAATTATCTAATTTTATGTTATGGAAATAAATTTTGACTTTTTATAATGAACATATATTTCTTAATGGTCCCATTAATATTTCAAACACATTATTAAAAAAAATTGTTTTCTTATTGTTTTAAAAAATTATTATATATATATAATTCTTCAGATGATATTTCATGAATTAAAACCAATATAGTAGAACCATATATCCTTTGGTAAAGTAATATATGATTATAAAAAAATAGTGTGTGTTTATAATCAATTTTATGGAGATTATATACTCTATATTACAACAAAAAAATATCAAATTAAAAACAAACAAGAACCCACAAACCATTAATCAGTGTACCCATATGTAATTATAGACAATATAAAACTATAATAATTAATATACATGAATTATAAAACCAATGAATAAAGTAGACCAAACTATCATTCATCCAAAAATACCACATTTGGAAGATCAATAATGAAAAGCAAACAAGATTAATATATATATATATATATATATATATATGAGCCACTACCGACCATAATCATCACCTCAACATCATCTCTCATCCCTATCATGAAGAATTTACCCAGTTCATTATGTACCATATTAATTAAAAGTAATCATTAAGGTCGGCACATTCATTAGGGGGTCCGTGTAAACCATGAGAAATAACATTTGTAGGAAATTGTTAATTATCCCCTAATATATACTATCATAAATTATTTACGGGTATATAAGAATTTAATTCATATAATATCACACATCATGAAAGAAACCATTTTAGATCTTTAGTTTCTAACTCAATCCCAATATCACATAACTCTAACAATTACTACTGATGTTGACATAATTCCTCTCGTAGTCACATAACAAATTGAGATCATTAGAGAAATTAGTGACATAAAAACACCCTTGAACAATAGATTCTAATATGGGTAAGGTTCAAAATCTATACTTCTCTTAATATAATAAAATACTAAGATTAATTTTCTAAGAAATACTATCCCATGTATATTAGAAACCAATCATGGAAAATGTAAAATAAAACAATTTCTGGAAATAAAAAGAACACATTTTTCAAAATTCATAACATTGATAATACAATATTGAATGGAAAATGGGGGTCATCACACTTTTTCAGTAATACTAGTTAAACAATGAATGAATGATCCTCATAGTATTTTAACTCTAGACTCCAATCAAATTATTTCTATTACATGTCTTTATGAGATTTTTCTACAAAATATGGTTAGGATATATGAGAAACAACATGAATAAAAACACATTCCCCATAAATCACATATCCACCAATCCAATCATATAATCTTCCTTCAGAAAGCACATACAAATTAAGATATCCAAACTTGATGATTTCATTCATGAATATAAATCAACAGAAATTATAGACACTCTTTCCACATATTAATCATTTCCTTCTAGAGTAACTCCCCAACCCCAGTTACCCAGAGTCGGTGCATTATTACATAACATTGGCATGATCACAAGGGATAAAATATTGAAATACAGATTAGTTTAGTAGCCTTGTAATCACTAGATACAATCACAAGGTTTACATTACATCAAAAAATGGAAAACTACAACAACATTGTTTCCATAGACAACACTGAGATCCTAGAGACTATCCCTACAGGTCATCCATAATATACTTCTTCGCAGCCTTGGATGAAAAACATAGAAAGTGGTGTGCTTATATACTCAGTAAGGATAACAATATAGCAGAAAAATTCATAAATAAGCATAAACATTTAAGGAAATGTGTAACTAAAAAAATCCTTTTAAACTTGAACTTCAGCATAATATGGAAAAAATAGAATGACATAATTCCATTTACGTATTCACATGGATATTCTACTAGTCGACCAATCACATGCAATATCAATAACAACTTTCATAATGACGGAATGCATAATGCCAGACATTAATAACCACATAGTCAAGGCCTTGTGCCAAGAATACAAATAAGATTTTGTCAAGGTATTTTTCCAAGACACTAGTTTGACTCATGAGACCTACTGATGTATCTAGGAGCTATAGGAGGCTCCACTCATTACATACTAAGTCCAATGCATTCATCGTATGAAAAGGTTTAAAGAGAACATAAACATTCATATTAAAACTAGAATAAGAAATTTCAAT
Source organism: Viscum album (assembly GCA_963277665.1). NCBI lineage: Eukaryota > Viridiplantae > Streptophyta > Magnoliopsida > Santalales > Viscaceae > Viscum > Viscum album. Next base: position 433,229,157 of record OY728139.1, read on the forward strand.
ACTTTATACATAAACCATGAATGGTATAAAAATAACACATCCACAGTCAAACATATCACAAAACCTTAAATACAATATGGATGTTCTGTATCATAATAAATCAACTTCAAATAAGCTGATAATTCATCAATGGATGTTGACATAGATGAAATCAAAATAATTTAAGAGAAATATCTCTTTTTTGAAATCATTTTAAAGTAACATAATTATAAAAGAAAACCTTTATTTTGAAAATATTCTTATAATCTTGTAAGTGAAGCTTTAAAGGTGTAATAACAGCGGATAATAACATTATTACCTTAATTTTGTCGAAAACGTCATAAAGTACATTGTTTGGAAAACATCAGAAAGATTCTTTTCAAAACATATAAGGTCAAACAAGGGTATAAATAACTTTAACCCATTTTCTATTAAATAGTAAAAATGTTTTGAAATACATTATTAATAAACATTTATGTGGATGATAAAGATGTCCCAGTAGATACTCACGTATAAAACAACCTCGGATAAGTAAATAGATTGCGAATTAACAATTACCTTGTACTTTTCTATGGTCGAGGCTACGTTAACCTAATGTATAATAGTTAAATCATTGTTATTAAATTATATAAGAAACATATACATAAATTTGATATCATATATGATCTTTTATTACTGTTTTGTTAATAATATTTTAGTATTATCGTCGTTTTAGGTGTTAACTAATATGTTTTCCTTTATATGTTTTGATACATATGTCATGTTGGTTATGGATAAGATGTATCTTATTTATATACAGAATGATATCAAGTCTTTAAACCTTATTTTTAATCATTGAATGAAAACTAGTCTTGAATGGTTACGATGGGGAAATTAATCTTATCGCGTTCATGGAGACGGTATTCCGTACGTACGCCCGAGTGACAATATCATTATTTTGATATTAAAATAGAATATAATTGGATGTTATATCTTCAATACAAAATCATTATAATGTTATATTTATTATTTACATCATTTATACTCATTATTATACCTATCTAAATGATGAAGTGTTTGAATAACATGCATCACCACGACGGGGAGACGGTAAGCCGTACGTATGTATGTATGGTGAATTTTTCATTTATAGGATGGATAAAACAATGAATATGGTTTTACAATTTTTATAATAACATCAAAGTATATATAAAATTCTAGAGTTTTCATTGATGAATGGAAACTATAAAGAAATAATAAGTGGAAAAAGAAAAGAACTTCAAAGAGGTGATGAAATATTATCTCTTCTTTGGGTTCATCCATTTGATTTATCAAAAGGGATCCTTATGATGGCTTTATGACTAAAGAAAGGCCTCTAGGATGAAGGGTGGAATGTTGGGAGGATATGTTGTCAGAGGATGGATGAGCCAAAAGGATTTATTGTTTTGAATTTAAGAGAAGAGTGAGTGCCCTATTATAAGAGGGGTGAGGGGAACCATAGTAAAAGAGTGATATATTATTTTATAATAAATTCATATTCAGTTTATAATGGCTCAAAAGTTACTTATTTATAGAATAAGGTGGGTGTGGGTAAAAATCCTTTCAACCAATAGATTTTATACAGGTATAGGTTAGTATATTAACTTTATCTTTTAGATTTAACATTTAGTTAAATAGAATGACATTTACCATGTCTCTTTGTATTTTTATATTATATGGTTAACAAACATACTATATACTACCAACAGAACCTCAAGTGGTTCATTAATGATACAACTATCATTATATAAGACTTTTGGCCAAACTTTATATTTTTAGGAATGGAATACTAATTAATAATATAATATTTGTTTTAAAAACTCTTTTATGTCAATTTTGACACTATTTGGTAATTGTTTTTTGTAAAAATCATAAAATCATTATTACTTCAAATAAAATTTATTTAATAAACCCTAACATGTTATATTAACCTATAAAATTCTTTGAATTCATAAAAAGTCTCAAATTACATTTATTTGGGTATTTAAAATATCAATTATTTTAATATTTCATTAATAAGGTAATTACGACATCATCTATCTGTCATAAATAAATTACATTATTAAATCTCTAAAAAAATATAAATAAAATACCATTATGTATAATTTCTATTTATATTTCCAATGAATATTTATAGTCTAATTTATCTAATGTTTAAACCTATAATAAAAATGGTTTAATTTTTAAACATTAATTTTAACTCTTTTAACTCTTCTTTAAATAAAATAATAATAAATGTCATATTATAATACTAGTGGATATAAATGATCATATTTTATTACTATGGTTGTTTTTGGTTGAGATACACTTATACAATTGAATTAGGACATGTGTTAGGGTAAAAATAACATCATTTTAGCTTTAATTACCCAATTTACTTTTAACCGTGGTAAATAAAAGTCAAAAGTTACTATTCAACAAAAAATATTTTCATCTCATGGAACCAAAATATTACTTACTAATATCAACTGTATCTCTTGAATTATTGAAGTTCAATTCAGAGAAGCAAAAAAATTATATTTTACGGAAATTTGCAAATGCCCCTAGAAGGTGGGAAAAAGAAGATAAAAAGTTCAATAAAATTTTATATATCTAAACTTATTATAAAATGAATCTAATGATTTAAATAGACCATATATAGGTTTTATGTATCTATTTTTTCCTAATATGAAAATAAAATATCTAATTATTTAAATAAAAAGTCATTTTTAACTAATAAGGTAGTGTTCTTTACTATTCATCAAAAATTGCAAGTTTTCAGAAAATTACCAAAAATTCACCCGAAGATAATTTTAATATTACAAATTCAAAAATTAATTCTATTTTACCAATTTCAAAACATAGAAGTTTCATTAATTAATTTAAAATTAATTCTGGTTGTCAAAACCAAAATGTGTATTTTTGTGAAATAATAACCATCAAAAGATTGACACTTGTTTATGTCAATCTTCAAAGTGAAATTACATCCAATTACCAAAATTAGAAAAAATGGTAAAAATATAATCCAATTATACTTACAAACCATTAAAATTTATAATTGAACACTATAAATTATTTTGATTAAAAAAAGTTGTTTTTAGTTAAAATATAGTATTTTTCACTATTCACCCATATATTAACGTTATCAGAATAATCACAAAAAATATATTAAAACTAAATTTTTATGTACCAATTGTAAAGAAGAAGTTTATTTTGTAAAATTTTATATATAATAGTTTCAAATATTGGATTTAATTAGGGGTCTCCATTAAGAGTGGGTAAAATTGCATTTTTTGAAAATTTTTTCTTTTATCTGAAAAAAATGAATTTGTTCTTACATTATGTCTAAGAAACTCTTAATATGGATTCTAAAATTATGAGGATTATATAATATTCAAAATTCAGTAAATACTATTCATAACCGCTTTTGAACTGCTAGTTTTTTAAGTCGTGGTGTGCTTGAACTCGGTGTTGCGTGTAGTGCAAGTTATTGAATTACTTTGAAGAAATATCATACTATGAAATCATGAGGTGTTACATTTTCCCCTACTTCAATAAATTGCGTCATCACAATTTAAAATTGTTCTTAGATAATAAAAGGTTAAAAATAGAAAATACCTTTTCAGAAAACCAACATCGGAAATTGGGTTAATAAAATTTAGTCTTAATAAGAGGGAAAGGGAAATGAAAGGGTCACCACCAAATTTTGATCTCTATTAAAATAACATTGGTGGAAATTAGATAATCATAACTGTAGAAAAAACATAAATATTTATATGGATTTATTGAGGTCATCAATCACAAACAAGTGTAAAATTGAGGGCCTCACATCCTTTAATCTATGATGAATTAAAATATCATCAGTTCAACAAAAAATAAGGTATTTGGATAACCAATTTTTGGTTTTAATATCCCTTCCCTAATGTTTAAGAATTAATTTTTTCATATAATTAGATAAATAAATAAATAAATAAATAAATATATATATATACTTCAAAAATAGAGTTTCATCCTTCAACTAATTTCTACCACAAACCTATCTTCCACTCCAAAAGGTAATAGAACTCATTAATATTATATTAATCCTAATCGTATAAGGTTCCAAATATTAACACATACCATTTAAATGAAGAAAAATATTTTGTAATAACCAGGGACTTCCTGTATGCTAGTGGTAGGTAATGAAGGTCTGTCGCACTACGATTGTGGGTTCAATTCCTACAGCTTTGTACGACGCGACAGGTTATCGCCCGACCTGCAGGTTGTCCTTTTCCTAAAACTATAGTATTATAATATTCAAAAAATAATCTTATTAAATGTTTTAACCATAAATAATACTATACAAAGTTGAACATAATCCATTCAAACCATTATAGTAATCCAAAATACCTCTGTCCAGACTCTCTATAAAAGGTATCTAAATTTCAAAATCAATTGAAACATCAGATTCCCAAAACAAAGTAATGTTACTGTTATTGTCACATACTGAAAATATGTTTACCTTAGTCATATTAAAACCTTAATGAAAACAACAAGTACTGCAGTACAATCCCTATATATATCACATTATTCTTATAACCAGAATATAATCCATGAGTCCAAAAACACAAATACATTAATTATTCCACTTCAACTGTAGTAACAACATAAGCTTGGCCTTTCTTGAGGTATATTTCCCTAACACATAAGAAATTCATTTGAATAGTGCCCCGTTTCTCTACAATTTTAGCATTGAACATCGGTAGCTTTATTATTCCCTTTGCAATCACGAACTTGGTGGCCTTTTTCACCACACTTGTAACAAACCCACATTCCCTTCAAGAAATTACCGGGGTGTTTCTTCCCACATTTTCTACAGGAGGGATATTCAACTTTTACCTTCTTCCCCTTGCTTTCATCTCTAGTGTGATCAGTAGATCTCTTCTTCTATTGCGTTTCTTTAAATTCGTAAGACATAAAAAATTACTTTTCTATCTTGATAGCAGATGATACAATATATTCGTATGATGAAAAGAATTGAGATACAAATGCTCGACAGAGAAATGATTTTAACTCATTTATGAAGCAATCAATATTACTTCTTGGGTTACATATATCATTTGCAGCATGCCTCACTATCCTTGTAATGTTAGCTTCATACTTTGCGACATTCTCATCCTCCCTTTGCATCAGACTCAGAAATTGTCTTTCCATATCCTCTTGATGGTCATGGGGAAAATATTTTTATAAAAAAATTTCTTTAAACTCACTCCATTCCATATTTTATAATTTATCATCTTATTTTATGTTTTGGATCAATGAACACCATTGATCAGCATCTCTAGTGAGGTGGTAAACTACCATGACATCTTTTTCCCTTTCTCCACTCCCCTTGGCATGGAATATTTTTTCTATGGAATTTATCCATTACTGAACTAATAGTGGATTTTTAACTCCATTTAATTTTGGTGGTTGTTTCCTCATGAAGAGATCTAACATTGAGCCTCCACGATGCGGATCAGGGTGCTCTATAAGGGCAAGGTTATTATTCATAACATGAGTGAGTTGTCCCAGTATAGTGATAAGTTGATCAGCACCTGTTGCATCACCAGCTCCACTATAATTATCTTGAGTAGGAGGGAAATAACTACATGGGTTGTGTGTGTTAATACAGTTTCCATTTCATCCACTAGGCACCATTTTTAAACAATGGCATACACTAGATTAGTTTATCAATCGCAATACATAAATCCAAACTTGTAAAACAATTAAGATAAATTGAACAGTTTGTGGATATAATCCTTAATCATATAAATGTTTTCTTTGAAAAATGTATATACACATGAATCATTCATAATGGTTTGTAAATAAAATGAAAATTATCCTAAGAATATCACCCAGAAGTGTCATAACCAAGAGTGCAGCATGACCCGTTGTCGTGCACCAGATACCGTTCAAGTCTATCTCAAAGTGGTGTTTTCGGGTTTTACATCTAGGTACATCCGGGCCCGAGCTTCCCTACTTGCTAGTATCTAGACAGAGATGTATTTCTCTGAATACTCACAAAGTCTCTACATTACCAAAATTCTAATAAGTTCTTTTATACTAATCCTCAAAGTCTATCTTAGGGTAATGTGCTCTAATTAGAGTTTTTCTAAATCTAGCTTCCATGATTTTTACAAAACTTCCTATGATACCAACAATAACACCCCATCCCTAGTTACCCAGATTCAGTGCATTATTACATAACATTGGAATGATCACAAGGGATCAAATCTTGAAATACCGATTAGTTTATTAGACTTGAAAACACTATATACATTCATAAGGTTTACATTACTTCATAAAATGGAAATCTATAACAACATTGTTTCCATAAACAACACTGAGATCTCATAGACTATCCCTGGAGGTCAGTCATAATATACTTATTTGCATCTTAGAAAAAATAAAACATAGAAAGGGGTGAGCTCAGATTCTTAGTAAGGATTGCAATATAGTGGAAACTTTCATAACTATGCATAAACATTTAAGGCAATGTATAACTAAAAAAAGCCATTTGAACCTGAACTTCAGCATAATATGGAAAAAATAGCTTGAAATAATGCCATTTACTTATTCACATGGATATTCTACGAGTTGAATAATCACATGTAATATCAATAAGCACTTTTATAATGATGGAATGCATAATACCAGACCTTCATAACAATGTAGTCAAGGCCTTGTGCCGAGACTACAAATAAGACATTTTCAAGGCCTTTTTCCAAGACACTAGTTTGTATCATGAGACCTACCGATGCATCGAGAATCTATAACATGCTCCACCCGTCACTTACTAAGTCTAATGCATTCATCGTATGAAAAGGTTTAAACATAACATAAAAATTCGTATTAAAACTAGCATACGAAATGTCAATACATTATCAATAATCCTAGATGGTATAAAAATAACACATCCATACTCAAAAATATCACAAAACCATCAATATAAGATGGTTGTTTTGTATCATAATAAATCAACTTCAAATAATCTTAAAATCCATCAAAAGATGCTGACATAGATGAAATAAAAACTATTTGAGAGAAATATATATTTTTTGAAATAATTTTAAAGTCACATAATTATAAAAGAAAACATATATTTTGAAAATATTCATATAATCTTGTAAGGGAATCTTCAATGGTGTAATAATGGAAGAGAACAACCGCACCCGCCATATATGTTAAAAATAACATTCTTACCTTAATTTTTTCAAAAAGGTCATAAAGTACCTTGTTTGGAAAATGACAGAAAGATTCCATTCAAAAAATATAAAGTCAAATAATGGAAGAAATAACTTTAACCCATTGTCTAGTAAATAGTAAAAATATTTTGAAATATATTTTTAATAAACATGGACGTGGATGATAAAGAGGTCCCAGTAGATACCCACGTATAGAACAACCTCAGATAAGTAAAGAGATTGTGAAATTAACCCTTACCTCATATTTTTCCTTAGTCGAGGGTACACTAACCTACTGTATAATAGTTAAATAATTGTAATTAAATTATAAAAGAACCATATACATAAATATGATATCATATATGATCTTTTATTACTGCTTTGTTAATAATATTTTAGTATTGTCGTCATTTCAGGTGTTAACTGATTCATTGTCCTTAATATGTTCTGATACACAAGCCGTGTTTTTTATAGATAGGATGTATCTTATTCATCCAGAATGATATAAAGTCTCTAAACATTATTTTTAATCATCAAATGAAAATTATTATTGAATGTTTACTATAGGGAAATGAATCTTATCGCGTTCGTGGAGACGGTATTCCGTGCGTACGCACGAGCGAGATTATCAATCATTTGATATTAAAATCGTATATAATTGGAAGGTATATCATATTTAAATAATCATTATAATGTTATATTTATTATTTAAATCATTTATAATCATTATTATACCCATCCAACTGATGATGTTTTTGAATAACAAACATCACCACGACGTGGAGACAGTAAGATGTACGTACACATCTATGGTGACTTTGTCATTTATAGAATGGATAGAACAATGAATATGGTTGTACAATTTTAATAATAACATCACAGTATATATATGATACTAGAGTAATCATTTTAGAATGTAAACAATAAAGAAATAGGAAGTGGATGAAGAAAAGAACTTGAAAGAGGTGATGAAATATTTACCACTTCTTTGGGTTCTTCCTTTTGATTGATCAAAAGGGCTCCTGATGATGGATTTATGACTAAATAAAGGCTTCGAATATGATTCTAAAAAGGTTGGGGGATATATTGGAAGGGGTTTGTCCAACCAAAAAGGATATGAAAGTGTGAATTTTAGAGAAGGGGGATTGCCCTTTTATAAGAGGGGTGAGAGGCACCTTAGGAAAAGAGTGAAATATTATTTTATAATAAATTCATATATGTTTTATAATGGATCCAAAGTGAATTATTACTAGGATAAGGTAGGTATGTTTTGAAATCCTTTCAAAAAATATATTTAATACCGGTTTAGGTCACTATATTAACTATATTATTTATATTTAACTTTTAGTAAAATAGTTTCACATTTACAATGTTTCATTGAATTTTTATATTATATGGTTAATAAACACACTATATACTACCAAGAGAACCTCAAGTGGTTCATTAATGATACAACTATCATTATATAAGACTTTTGGCTAAACCTTAGATTTTTACCAATAAAATACTAATTAATAATATAATATTTGTTTTAAAAACTCTTTTATGTCAATATTGACACTATTTGGTAATTGATTTTTCTAAAACTCATAACAGCATGATTACTTAAATTAAAATTTATTTAATCACCCCTAACATGTTATATTAAACTATAAAATTCATGGAATTAATAAAACGTCTCAAATTACATTTATTTGGGTATTTAAAATATCAATTATTTTAATATTTCATTAATAAAGTAATTACTGCATCATTATTGTGTCATATATAAATTAATTTATATAATGTCTAAAAAATATAAATAAAATAAAATTATGTAGGAAATATTTTTATCGTTCTAATTAATATTTATAGTCAAATTTATCTTATGTGTATTCTTATATTAAGAGTGATTTAGTTTTTATCCTTTAATTTTAACTCTTTTAACTCTTCTTTAAATAAAAGAATAATAAATGTCATATTCTTGTCCAAGTGGACCTAAATGATCATATTTTATTCCTAAGGTTTTTTTTCTAGATACACTTATCCAATAGAATTAGTACGTGTGTTAGGGAAAAAATAATATCATTTTTACCTTTAATTACCCAATTTACTTTTAACTATTGAAAATGTTAGTCAAAAGTTACTATTCGCCAAAATTTATTTTCATCATATTGAGCCACATTTTAGTTACTTATATCACCCATTTCTCTTGTATTTTTGAAATTCAATTCATAGAAGCGGAAAAATTAAGTTTTATTCAAAAATGCAAATGCCCCTAGAAGGTGGGTAAAAGACGGTAAAAAGTTCAATAAACTTATATATATATAAATTTAATATAAAACGACTCCAATGATTTAAATTGATCTTATATAGGTATTATGTATGTATTTTTACCTAATATAAAAATTAAATAAATAATTATTTAAATATGAAGTCGGTTTTAACTAATAATGTAGTGTATTTCACTATTCATCAAAAATAGAATGTTTTCAAAAAAATAACAAAAATTCACCCTAAGATAATTTTGATATTCTGAATTCAAAAATTAAATCTATACTACCAATTTAAAAAAATATAAGTTGAATTAATTAATTTAAAATTAATTTCCTTTTTCAAAAACATAATGTATATTTTTATGAAATAATAACCATCCAAAGATTGACATTTGTTTATGTCCAACATCAAAGTGAAATTACATCCAATGACCAAAATTGTATTAAATGGTAAAAATATAATCCAATTATACTTCTAAACCTTTAAAATTTATAATTGAACACTATAAATTATTTTGATTAAAAAATGTTTTTTCAGTTAAAATATAGTATTTTTGACTATTCACCCAAATATTAAGGTTATCAGAAAAACACAAAAAATTTAATAAAACTAAATTTTTATGTCCTGATTCTAAAGAAGAATTTTATTTTGTCAAATTAGATATATAATAGTTTCAAATATTGGATTTAAAAAGGGTTCTCTATTGAAAGCCGGTAAAATTTCATTTTTTAAAAAATTCTTCTTTTATTTGACAAAAATTAATTTGTTCTTAAATTACATCTAAGAAACTAATAACATATAATTTAAAATAAATATAAAAATATAATAAATACACCATGTGTTTTGCTTCCAAATATAATTTCATTATTATTTTACAACTATTATTCAAACACTAATTGTTTTTATATTGTTAGAAATTCATAAATCTAAATAATAATTCCACTAGGAATGCACACATATGTTCTATAAATTACTATGCTACAGTATTGATGTATTGAGTTTTATAAAAAAAATTATGTTCTAAAGATCACTCAATTTTTCACATTTAAAATTTTCCAATATTAAATATCTTGAAATATTATATATATAAAAGGAATATATATTATCCTATCTTAGGGAATTTAAATAAATAAACTGATAAAATGAAATATTTATCAATCAAATGAGTATATTTTAATTTTTGTACTGTTATTAATCTCTAAAGTATTTATCGAAGAACATTTATATTCGTTTTACTGAAATAAATACCTTATTAAAGTTTTTTAAATAATTTTAAATAGTTTAATATATGTTTCCTCATATTTTCATATAATAAAATTTAATATGTAAATAAATAATATAATAATTTGAAATTATACTGAAAATATATCTATTACATGATTAAGTCGATCTGAATTCTCCCCTAATATTTTATTGAATCCTTCACCATAAAATAATAATATATGTAAAATAATATTATTATATTCTTATATATTACAAAAAAATTAATTTTATATTATCTCACATCAATGATAAATAAATTTTTTATTTATATAAATTTTTAATAAATAAGAAAAATTATTTAGATCCTATATATTTTACTTGAATAACTTATGATGGAATATTATTCAATATAACATTAATGAATATCATTCCAAAAACATGGAATAAATTAATGTATATAAATAAATATATTATAACATCAAGTAATTTAAGATACACTAATCGTATGATGCTTTGGGTAATGTTCTTATTGGTCAGAGGTATATTAGAAATACCATGTGTAAATTCTACCACCAAGTATAACCCCCACAAAAAAAAGAAAATGTTTTAGAAAAAAATGACCTCATTCCTTTGAAGAATACTATATTATATAACCAATTTTATGGCTGATATGTCATTATTCATGATTAATAAATGTTTAATAATACTTTTTATAGTATCATTAATTCATTTAATTGTTAACTTGATTTTTTGGAACTTTAAAGGTAATGAAATTTTTTAAACACTTCCATCTCAGAAAAAAGTGTAGAGATATAATCATCTATAAAACAAAATGGAAAAATTATATCTTTACTACTCAACAAATATCACAACATTCCTGAAATACCTAGTGAAATAAAATAAATATATGTATATATATCATATTTTTCATAATTCGTATAAGAATAAAAATAATGATGCAAGTTGATTAAAATCACATTTGAATGGAAAAATATAGAAACTCATTAATAAGAACATTCAAAGTACACTTTTTTATATAAGATTTCTACAATCTATTTTATCCTATAACAATAATTAATTGAGGACACAACGTGGAGACATCATAAGGTTAAGACTATGATATTGAGTCCCCAAAATAAAATAATCCAAAATGATTTATATCCCATCATAATGATATATCTAGACCATAGGATAATATTTTATGAAAAATATATTTAAGTATATAGGTTCAAATTATTTTCTAGAATTTTTAAAACCAATTAACATAATATATTTTCAATAGATATAATAAAACAAGTCATGAAAATTTAAAAATAACATTTCATGATAATATAAGATGTATATATAGAATACATTGTCTATTAATAAAAATTAAATAATAATGTGTTTTTGGGGGAACTAACTCCAACATGGGCGTTACTAAGAGAATTTGGGTATATATGGTTTTTTGTGGTCACTGAATGTTCTTGATTGACATCATTAAGGGAGGAAATTAATAGGATTTTGGAGAGTGAGATTTTGATTAGATGGTATTTGGGGATGTTGGTGGATGCTCAATGATTATAGGATAACTTGATAGTAATGGGGGATGATGTGTAAGTGAAATCCAATAAAGAAGAATTAATAGAGAGGGAAAATAATATTGGGTTTTTGAAATATTTGAGTTAGAAATATAAAAATAAACATGATATTATTAATTATAGGATAAAAATTTACAGTGGTTGTTATTAAAAATAAATTTATATATTTATTTTATTAATCCTATATAATTGTTCTATATGTGAACAATCATATATAAATCATTTTAAAATACTAATTTTCTATAAAAATATATTATAAAAATAATAATGGTTTGTCATTAAAATAATTGTTCTATTTTATTTTTTTTATATTTCTTAATATATGATGTTATATTGTGAAATAAAAATATATTCCTCATCATTGAAATATAATGTGATGAAGAGTCACATTTTTTAAAAATATCATCACTTATTCATCATCAGTATTTTTACCCATTTTTAGGTGATAAGAGTTTGAATCTAATGATCTTGAGAATTTTATCTCTATTAACCTCTCTCCCATATAACCTTCAATAAGTTTCCAAACTCATAGTACATTAGAAAAGGCATTGATTTTATTCTAATATTTTCAGTCTATTGAAGGGATTTTCAAGGGATTTCCATTATCTCAATGTATTTTCCACAATAATATATGTTTTATTCCAAATATCCGTCATTATTTTTTAGACTTTATAAATTTAAGTATATTATATACATTTTTGTCAAATGAATATTGATAATTGTTTTGCTTAAAGATGGAAGATGAAGAATACTATTCTTAAAAAAATAATTCCTTCTATAGTATCTATTTGTTATGATGAATCTTCATGTCCTGACCCATCCCCAGGGTCCCATGTCGTGACTACCCCAAGCCCTCCTTCCATAGGGCAGGGGATGACAACTAGAACCGAAGGTGTATTCCCTAAAACTAGGAAGGAATTGCCTTTAAAATCTGTAACACACACAACCAAGCACACAACGAGATACAAACACAAGTAAAATGAATAGTAAATTGAGTGAGTACAGTATGTAAATGGGGCTAGAATACAAGCCGCATTGGAAATTTCAAGGAAAACTGGAAACTACAAGACAAATGATACTACAAGTAAATTGGAATAGCTCCTGTGATCACCCGCCAAAGATCCAACCGGAATGGCAGGTACAACTCTCGAACGGTCGTCTCTGTGGTATGCCTTGTCTAGGTCCACCTTTGAGCTACCTCCAGTCCTAGTAGTCTTGTCCTCTGTCAGAGATGTCTGTCTTCTGCACCAAACACAAAGAGGTGAGGGAATTTACCATGCAGGGGTGAGTATAATGATACTCAGTAGGGACCTAGTGACCCTCAAGGTCTCACAAAATCCACAAAGGATAAACCAAAAATAATATAAACAATTATCAACCCTAATTAAGTATATGCCCATACATATACCTAAGTTATCAATCATACCCATCTCAATCATGAATAAAATGTAGATTCCAACTCCAAATTCCTAGTCTCAACAGTTCAACCAAGGAAGAAACACCGCGATGGTAAGTACCACACAAAGACGCCACACTGAAGAATAACACCAACATATTACCACTTAGGAATATACCACATAGGCACAGACTCATCTCAAACCAGGTATAAAATAGGTACAATAGTAGAGATGATTATATGTAACTATAACTTTATCTTACTCTGTTAAAAGGCAGACCCATGAAGGATCCTAAATAATCATCAGACCCATTGAGGATCATAGTAAGTTGTCAGACCCACACAAGATCCTAGTACCTCGTCAGACCCACACAAGATCCTAATACATTGTCAGACCCACACATGATCCTAGTACATCATTAGTACATCTTCATCCCCACACAGGATCCAAGTACATCATCAGTACGTCGTTAGAGCCATACAGGATCCTAGTACATCGTCAGTACGTCATCAGACCCACATAGGATCCTAGTACATCTTCAGTACTTTTTCTAAACCACACAGGATCCTATTACATCTTCAGTATATAATTAGACCCAAAAAAGATCCTAGTACATCATCATTACCTCATCATAGCCACACATGATCCTATTACATCATCAGTACCTCTTCATACCCACACATGATCCTAGTACATCGTCACAACTGGCTATAGGGTTCCCGCACTAAGCTCGCTTATCTCCGGAAGGGTCTGCTACATAAACCATCGGTCAATACTCCAAATTCCACGATGTTCCATCAGAAAGTATCCCAAAGGACCACCACGTTATAGGGGTATCAACACAATAGACAACACTTTAATCGGACGCCTGGTCTATGAGTTATTAGCCTTTTTTGTCCCGAGGGCCTGGTAGGATTCGTGCTCGATCCAAACCTACCATACCCCAAATTTATCCAAATATCTAACGGGGTATACCAAAGGGACTGTCTTGATCTAAGGTTTCCAGCTCTGTAGAAGGTGCATCAATCAGATGCTCGGTGCCAAAGTGAAGTCCAGAAGAGCATAAATGGGTCAAAGTGGGTCTGGGTCCGGTCCGATCAGGTTGGACCGACTTGGCCCGACGCGGCTTGAGCCAACCCGATCTGGGTAGACCGGGCCTGACCCACTAGGCCCCACATGGCCCACTAGGTGGCCCTGCCCTTTGTATTCGTCCTGCCCCGCTGGTCAGCCCAGCCAGTGCTGGGCGGTCCGACATGCCACAGAGGGATGTAGGGAGGCTCGTCCATGGGGGGTGTCGTGAGGGTGCGAGGCGGGTTCGTCGCTGGGGTGACATGAGGGTGTGGGGCGGTTTGGACTTTGGGGTGATGTGAGGGCACAGGCGGCTCGACTGCAGGGGTTCCACGAGGGAACAAGGCCGTGGAGCGGCTCAGCCGTGGGTGGGGGGGGAGTCGGCTGGAAGGGTGGAGGCCGCGGGGCGGCTCGGCCAGGGCGGCCCGACCGGGAGGGAGGAAGCCACGAGGAGGACAGGTCGGGTCGGTGTGGAGAGGTCTTGGGGTGGCATGGCAGGGTCGCGAGGCGGTGATGGCTGCCGACGACAGAGTGCTGTTGGGTGCTGGGGCTGTGGGGTGGCGGTGCGCCATGCCTTTTTCAGCAGTCCTCGAGTTCCACTGGTGCCAACTGCCGGCACCAGCCGCCGTCACCAAAGTCTACTTCTTCCATCGCGAAGGACCCACTATTCAAGAAGAATGGTGGAGGGGTTGGCCCATGTTTTTTTGGCATGCACCCTCCATGTTAGAGTGGTAGAAAGTGGCTCAAAAAGTAAAATAACGAAGAACATCAAACCCTAACCTCCCGCATTTGATTATTTGAAAACCCCAAAATAAAACATCTGTAGATCAACTAGTTAGAGATTTTATCAATGTTCATTATTTTAGATGGAAAAAAAATGTGAATATAAATTAATGCGCAACTAAACCCCTACGTCAGAGGGTTGTTGACGGAGGTCGTGAGATGGAGACGATGAAGGTGAAGAGAGTTCTAACGTTCACCACTTCTGTAGTTGGTTTGAATGTCATCCTCCTTCTTCAATTCTGGAGTTTGTTCTTCGTTGAAGATGTTCTTCTTTGGGGGAGAAGAATTCCTCCATGCTCTCTCCCAATTCCCATTTTTCCAATCCTTTTCCAATTCCACCGAAAGGAAAAAGAAATAGAAAACATAAAATTATTAACATAACATCTAATTTTATGTTGACACATAAAATCAATTGGTAACTTATCTTTTATTTTTATGTTGACACATATAATTAATTGATAGCTTAACATTTAATTTTATGTTGACACATAAAATTAATTGTGGGAGTTGAGAGGTTTCCTCCCCCATTATGAGGAATTCGGGTAGTTCCCACCACCATGCATTGAATTGGGGGTTTTACTAACTCGGGTGGTCCCCACCACCGATAATTCACGTCGGGAGGTTTTTAACCCCTCGTGTTCCACACCTCAATTTCATTCACATGAGAGGTTTATTAGAAAAAAAATAAAAGTTTATTTTATTTTATTTTTATTCCCACAAAAACTGCCAAAAACTATCTTTCACCCTTGACCTACTGTGGTCGAGGTGAAGGTCTCCGTAAGAGAATATCAGCATTGCGAGTTCACTGGTGTCCTCATATTTCAATTCTGAGCACCGGTTCAAAAGTTAGAAAAACCCGCTCATACGTTTACTGAACTTACCCGAAAAAAAGTTCATAAATTCATTCCGGACACTCTTGGTCTTGGAATCTCACGCCATCAATTTTTACAGACTCGTAAAATTCCCAATATTTAAATAATACATTTAACTTTTGCGTCTTTAAATTCTCTCCAACTCAGGGCTTTGCATCCATGTAATCCACAACTCAAACTAGGGGAACAAATTAGAGTACTGAGAACGAATATGAGCCTCCCACTCCCATTTGCTCTCCTGGAGGTTCCTGTGATACCAAAAAATGTGCACCCAAGGTATCGACCACCCACGAAAGACCCTCTCTTATCATTCATAAATCTCTAATAGAACCTCCATAAATGTCTCCCCATCATCGACGTCCGGATCTATGTGGTTGATGACGTGGGAAGGGTCTTGCACGTATCTCCTCAGCTGGGATACATGGAACACGTCATGTACCCGGTGGAACTAAGGTGGAAGAGCTAAGAGCTAATCCTCCTCAAAAACTCTAATGATGACCTGGAAGGGTCCAATGAACCTCGTAGATTACTTTCCACCTCATCCAAATATCTGAAAACCTCGTAGAGGTGAGATTCATAGAAATACGTGGTTTCATTTCTCAAACTTTAGAGGTCCCCATATCCTGTCAAAATAAGACTTATTCCTTCTCTATGCAGTCTTCTTCTGCTATTGGATGATCTACACCTTCTCTGGGGTAGCCCATACCATCTTTGGTCCCACTAGTGCTGACTCCCCCGGGTCAGTCCAACACAAAGGTGAAATGCATGGTTGCTCGTACAACACATCAAAAGGTGACATTCCAATGGTGGAATGATAACTATTGTTGAATTAAAACTCCACCAATGGAAAGTGATCCTTCCAAATGCGACCGAAATCGAGGACACATGCACATAATACGTCCTTGAGGGTCGAAATGGTTAACTCATTCTAGCCATCCATCTTGGGATGGAATGCAGTGCTCAAACGAAGCTGCATCCTGAAAGCCTCCTGCAAACCCTTCCACAGAAGGGAAGTAAAACATGCATCCTGATCAAAGACAATCATCTTGGGTACTCGATGTAGCCACACAATTTACTGAACATAGAGTCATCCCATGATTTCTAATGAACCCTGCTCTCTGATCGGTAGGAAGTGGGCCGACATGGTGAGTCGGTCAACGATCACTCAAATCATTTCATGACCCCTGGATGTATGTGGAATACCCGTCACAAAGTCCATGGATATCCCATCCCACTTCCACTCTAGGAACTCTAAAGGCTGAACCCATCCTACTGGTACCTGATGGTCCTCCTTCACTTAATAAAAAATAAGTCACCGAGAGACAAACTCGGCTACTGATTTATTCATTCCCGACAACCAGTGCCATCATTGGAGGTCCTGGTACATCTTATCCACTCCTGTATATACCTATAGAGGGGATGTGTGGAACTCCCTAATCACTTCCTCCTGAAGTGACACTGGTACCATGGTACATCCTCTAAAAAGGATGACGTGCCTTCCCACCTTCAGAAAATCAATCAGGTGTCTGTCCTGTGGATATCTATGTACGTCGAGACTCGCAGTCAGCATCCCCACGCTGCACCTCTTTAATTCGTTGATGAAGTGGGGGGGGGTGACTATAAGAGACTATAGAAAAATGGCTCTATCTCTATCCACAAATGATATCAGAAAAGTGGCCAACAGATCGGTTGACTCGCCTAGCAGATGTATACTAGATTTCCTACTGAGTGCATTTGCTACAACGTTTCCCTTACTAGGAGTATAGACTATCTTGAAGTCGTAGTCCTGGAGGAACTCTGGCCAATGTCACTGTCTCAGGTTCAAGTCCCTCTGAGAGAAGATATACGTGAGACTCTTGTGATCCGAGTAGACTATTTAACGTTCTCCCATTAGATAGTGTCACCACATATTCAGGGAGAAGACTTCTGCTGCTAACTCCAGTTCATGGGTATCATAGTTCTGCTCATGCTTTATCGACTGTAGAGAACCATATGTGATCACTGATCACTCCTGTATCAGGACACATCCGAGCCCGAACCCTCAAGTGTCACAGTAGACTACGTACCCTACACCCTCTTCTAGAAGCCTCAAGATCGGGGCACCAGTCAGCCTCTCCCTTTGCTCCTGAAAACTCTACTGTCATCTCTTCGACCATAGAAACAAGTTCCCCTTCTTCGTCAATGATGAAAGTAGAGATGAATGTCTAAAAAAATCTGGCACAAATCTTCGGTAGTATCTATCTAATCCCAAGAAACTTCGTACCTCCATCACACTCCAAGGTGGCTGCCAAGAAAGTACCGCCCCAATCTTTACTGGATACACTGCAACTCCAACCTTCGAGATGACATTTCCTAGAAATTGAACCTCTTGGATCCAGATCTCGCACTTCGAGAGATTACCATAATGCTGGGGCTCTCAAAGTGTGTCCATTACTACCTGCAAATGGTAGGCGTGATCCACCTCTGTAGTTAAGTAGATCAGAATGTCGTCAATAAAGGCTATGAAAAAGCGATGGAGGTATGGTTGAAGGATCCTGTTCATGAGTCCCATGAACACATCTAGATTGTTGGTCACACCGAAAGGAATAACCAAGAACTCGTAATGGCTGTACCGACATCTGAAAGTCATTTTCTGCACATCCTCGTCTCTCACTTTGAACTTGTGATAGACTAACCTGATGTATATCTTTGAGAACCACCATGCTCCCTTCAGCTGATCAAAGAGATCGTCAATCCTCATAAGTGGGTACTTGTTCTTCATGGTCACCTAGTTCAGGCGCCTATATTTAACACAAATTCTCAAGCTCCCATCCACCTTCTTGGTGAACAAAATTGGGGATACCCAAGGATAAAAACTGTTCCAGATGAATCCATTTCCCTGCAAGTCCTCTAGCTGTACCTGCATCTCACAATGCTCTGTGAGGGCCATCCGATATGCTGGTGTAGATATCGGTGTCGTCCCGGGGTACAATTCAATGTGAAAGTCCACCTCTCTATCAGGAGGTAGGCCAAAAACATCATCAGGGAAGACATCCGAGTACTGGTCCTCCACTAAAGGATAACTCAGAGTCTCCACATCAACTGCTCTGAGGGTAAGGCTAGCCAACTGATGTGTGATCGGCTGCACTCTCCTCCCGGTAAGTTTATCATGTGCTGCACAGGCTCCCTTATCGCCAGTGAAAGTAAACATGGTCCCATTCATGTAGACACACCACACATTGCGCCTAATACAATCTATCTGAGCATGAACTATTAATAACCAGTCTATATCCAATATGATGTCATAAGGCCTTGATGCTACTGCTCGGAGATCCCAGCCAAATCTCTCTCCTCCTAGAGTAACCACACACTACCGACACTAGTGATTAATCATCGAATCTATTCCCATAAGAGTCTTTAGCCATAAGGATCAATCCAATAGATCCATCGGAATATCTGATCTCTAAACGAGGGTAGTGGCCATAAATGAATGACCGGAACATGTGTCTATATGTACATATACAAAGTTAGAATAGACATAGATCATAAATAGTATCATCTCCAGAGTGCCATGGTCGTAGGCCTCAGCTGCCTGGAGCTGAGCTTGCCCCTATCCACCTACTCCCTATGGTCAGGGTGGACCACCTGGTGGTGGTGGATATAACATCTCGAATTGTCACCAACCGCCAACTGCACAACCAGATCCTCTTCCACGTCCACATGCTCCCTACGGACCACCTTGATCGAATCTGTGTCTCTGACTGGGCGGTCCTTCGATCGTCTGCTGATCATCCGTACAACAGTTTAGAATGTCACGAGTCATATGTCCCTTCCCACCTCAATCGGAACACTTCTCGCTCCGGGCATGACTGGTTATTCCCTGGGTTCCCCACACAACCGACTCGGAATCCTGCTGTTGTCCACCCGTAGGTCTGGTTTTCATTGACCTTTGTGACATCTGTCTACTGCCAACTGTAGAAGGCTCCTCTACATGACGACTGGTAGTGGGTCTCACTCCTGGTGATTACTCAGCAAGGAAACTCTCTTCTAAGAGGGATCTCTCTAACACCCTCTCCTGCATCGGGATACAAAGATAAATCATTGATGCCATGATCTCTCACCTGAGCCCCTGCTCGATGGTCCGAGCCCTGAAAAATGGGTCCCACACCATATCAGTGGAGTAGTGTGAGAGGTTAGTGAACCTCGCCGAGTTCTGAGCTACAGTCATGCTGCCATGCTGCAGATGATGTAGATCCTGTATGCACACTGCGCGAAGGGTCACTGGGAAAATCTCTTCCCGAAACATGCTCTCGAAGTATTTCAAGAGAAGCGTCACCTCATCGTGAACCGGGAGCATCATGATCCACCATATTCTTGATTCTTCTTATAGAATGATGGCATAAAGGATCACCATAAGATCGGATAATGTCCCTACCAGTCAAAAAACTCTCACTACAACCTCCAGCCAATCCTCAACCGCCTGTGGGTCCGTATCTCCCCTGAACCTGATTGGCCTTTGGAGTTGGAACTCATGCAACGATCTCAAGAGGCATGCACTCTATGCTACTGGGGCTGGTGGCATCGGTGGCCCAATGGGTAATGGTACCTCTGGTTCCTCTGCTGGTGCCTCTACAGGAAAAGGGCCCTACACCGAGGCCTCGTTTCTTGGTGGGATATCAGTGCGTACTACTATCGGAAACCTAGATGGCTATCTTTGTGGAGGAAGAATGAACATAAACAGGTGCTCCATGGTCAATAATTTATACCTAGTGAGCTGACTCAAAAGATCACAAGGAAAACTCTTGAAAACACACACACAATCAGTTTTTTCATGCACTGAGTCGGAAATCAGAAATCAGGGTCCTGGTGTATGGATATTTCAGCCACCACACCAATACTGGATTCCCTAAACTGATAAAAAATGTCACTACACTTAACACTATTGTTGTTAAAAATAACATAGTCTTATGTTCTACGGTAGTACTGCATCATCAGATACCAATTTGTCATAACCTGTCCCCCGGGGCCCGTATCGTGACTACCCCAAGCCCACCTTCCATAGGTCAGGGGCTGGCGACTAGCACCAATGGAGTATTCCCAAAAACTAGAAAGGAATTGCCTTTAAAATATGTAACACACACATCCAATCACACATCATGATACGAACTCAAGTAAACTGAATAGTAAACAGAGTGAGTACAGTAGGTAAATGTGCTAGAATAAAAGCCCTGCTGGAAAATACAAAGAAAACATAAAAGTATAAGGTTTTTGATAGTACAACTAAATTGGAACAACTCCTGTGATCACCTTCCAAGGATCCTACCTAAAGGGTAGGTAAATCTCTTGAATGGTCGTCTCTGCAGTACGCCTCATCTAGGTCCACCTCTGAGATACCAGCAGTCCTGATACTCTTGTCCTAAGTTAGCGATGTCCATCATCTACACCAAACACAATGAGGTGCGGGCATTTCCCATGCCGGGGTGAGTATACTGATACTCAGTAGGGACCCCGAGACCCTCAAGGTCTCACAAAATTCACAAAGGATAAAACAACAACCATGTAAACAACCGTCAAACCTACTTAGGTATATGACCATACATGTACCTATGTTAACAAGAAATCCCATATCAATCTGAGAAAAACTCAGAGTCCTACTCCAAATCCCCAGGCTCAATTGTTCCACTAAGGAAAAACACCACAAATGTAAGTTCCACATAGGTACGCCACATTGAAGAATACCTCCAACGTATTACCACGTATGAAAGTACCACACGTACAGACTTAGCTTACACCAGGTATAACTTATGTAAAATAGTAGAGATGATTATATGTGACTACTAATTCATCTTACTCTGCTAGGCAGACCCACAAAGGATCCTAAATCATCATCATACCCACTGAGGATTGTAGTACGTCATCAAACCCGCATAGTATCATAGTACCTCATCAAACCCACAAAGGATCCTAGTACATCATCAGACCCACATAGGATCCTAGTACATTGTCAGTACATTGTCATACCCACACATGATCCTATTACACTGCTAGGACGTCGTCAGACCCACACATGATCCTAATACATCGTCAGCATGTTCTCAGACCAACACAAGAACCTAGTACATCTTCATTACATCTTTAGACCCACACATTATCCTAGTACATCGTTATTACATCATCATACCTACACAGTATCCTAGTACATCATCAGTATGGCATCAGACCCACACATGATCCTAGTACATCATCACAACCAGCTACAGGGTTCCTGAATTATGCTCTTTTTATCTGGGAGGGTCCGATCCACAAGCCACTATTCGATACTCCAACTACCACGAAGTCACACGAATAAGTATCCCAAAGGACAGCCATGTCATTGGCATCTCAACGCAATAGACGGAGCATCAATTGGATGCTCGATCTGTGAGTTATTAGCCTTTTTTGTTCTGAGGGCCCTGTGAGATTCGTGATCAATCCAACCTGAATGTACCCCAACTTTATCCAAATCTCAAATGGGGTATACCAAAGAGACCTTCTCTCACCAAGGTTTCCAGCTCTACAGACGGTGAATCAATCGGACACCCTGTGCCAAAGTTATGGGCAAATGAGCATAAATGGGTCGAAGTGGGTCCGGGTCAGGTCCGACCCGGTCGGACTGACCCGGCCCGACCCAGACTAGGTCGACCCATCCCGACCCGATGGGTCTGGCCCGACCCCCTAGGTGGACCGACCTATTGGATTAGGCCCGACTTCCTGGGAGGCACGGCCCGCGGGGTCCAACCCGACCTGTGTTGGGTGGCTCGGCCGTGGGGGGTACCACGAGGGCATGGAATGGCTCGGCCATGGGATTTCCGCATGGGATCAAGGTTGCTCGACAATAAAGATGTCGTGAGGGTGTGTGGAGGCTCGACAAAAGGGGAGCTGCGAGGGTGCGAGGCCACGAGGCGGCTTAGCTGTGGGGTAGCTCGGATGAGAGGGAGGAGGCCGCAGGGTGGCGCGGCGAGGCTGTGGGGTAGTCATGGACGTAGACGGTATAGCGCCACGGGGCACGAAGGCCATGGGGCACTAGGGCGCCTTGCCACCATTGGCGGTTCTCGAGTTCCACCAGTGCCAATCACCAACACCGGCCACCGGCACCAAAGTCACCTTCTTCCTTCATGAATGACACACCATTCAAGAAGAACGACGAAGGGGTCATGCCATGTTTGTTTGGCACGAACCCTCTACATTAGAGCGGTAGTAAGAGGCTCAACAAGAAAAAGAATTAAGAACATCAAAACCTTACCTCCCATAATTGATTATTTCCAAACCTTCAACAGAAAACATTCGCGGATCAACTAGATAAAGAGTTGATCCATGATCTTTATTTTAGAAGGGAAGAACATGGGAATATAAAATCATGCCTAACTAAACCCCAACCTTGGAGGGTTGTTCACAAAGCCCGTGAGATGGAGATGGTGAAGGCAAAGAGAGTTCCAACAATCATCACATTCATAGTTGGTTTGAACTTCATCCTCATTCTTCAGTTGCGGAGTGCGTTCTTCATTGAAGAAGTACTTCTATAGGGGAGAAGAATTCCTCCAAGCTCTCTCCCAATTCCCTTTTTCCAATCCTCTCCCAATTCCACCAAAAAAGAAAAACAAATAGCCAACATATAATTAGAACTTAACATTAAATTTTATGTTCAAACATAAAAACAATTGGTAACATAAAATTTAATTTTTTGATGACACTTAAAATAAATTGATAACGTAACATTTAATTTTATGTTGACACATAAAATTAATTAAGGGAGTTGAGAGGTTTAATCCCCCCCATTATGAGGGATTCTGGGGGTCCCCACCACCAAGATTTGAATTGGGGGTTTCACTAGCTCAGGTGGTCCCCACCACTGAGCATTCAAGAAGGGAGGTTTTAAACCTCTCCTGGCCCCCACCTCAATAGCCTTCACATGGGTGGTTTATTAGAAATAAAATAAAAATCGATTTTATATTATTTTCATTCCCACAAAAAACTCCAACAACTATCTTTCACCCTCGAACTACTACGGTCGAGGTGAAGGTATCCTTACGTGAATATAGGCACTGTGAGTTCAATAGTGTCCTCAGATTTCAATTTCGAGCACCAGATCAATAGTTAGAAAAACCTACTCCCATTTTTAATGAACGTACCCGAAAAATAGTTCAAATATTCATTCCATACACTATGGGCGTCAGAATCTCGCGCCATCAATTTTCGTGAACTCATAAAATTTCCATATATTTAAAAAAATTATATTTAAATTATGGGTTTTTACACTTGGTATATTTTTAAAGAATCTAGTTTTTTTATCATCTCTTAAAACCATTGTAAGAGAGAGATATATATAATTCTATGAATTTGATAAGTCTTATTATGATTGATATAAACTATTTCATCCCTCCAATTATAAACCCATGATCCATGTTATATATCAATCCAAGAAATTATTTGGATACCAAATGTATCTAAAAAATTCAAATAATGAATGAAATGATTCAAAAATGATTATTATGTTTCAAATTATTTGAAATCTTGGTATATATCATTGAAAAAATTATTTTACTAAGGAAATTATTTCAGTTCCTCAAAATCTACAAATCCATATTACAATATGGTATAAAATAAAATTATACACTACAGTAAAATAAATAGTTTTAGTAAAATATTATAGCATAAATCATGTAATAACATCAAAAACCAATTTAATAGTAACCTATAATATTCCATCAATGACTCCAATAAAAACAATAATTATGTCACCAATACCACGTCATGTATTAAATTTACTACAAATTCCTAATTAACTTAAATATCCACTAAAGCAACACAAATATTGTCAAATTCACATTATTTCAATTTATATGTATCATAAAATAAAATAAAATATGAAAATCAAATTTTAAATATTTATAAACATACTTTTCTAGCATTTCTATTTACTTTCACAATTGGTTACATCCTATGTAGCACATTTTGAAAAACCTTCCAAAACACCCATTGTAAATCCTCTAAAAAATAGATTATCTATTATTTATTTTTATAAATTTTATTCATTCACACAATATAAATGTGAAAACACACTGACCTTTATAGAATGGAAACAATTATGAATTATATAAGAAATACTTTTTTTTATTTTTCATGTATAAACTGGCCTAATGTGTGTCCCAATGGATTTACCTTTAACATGATGGATGATCCCATCTCATGTATCTCTACTAAATAGAAATAAATTTTCCATGTCACTTATCTATGACAAGTATTGAACCAACTTAAAAAATAAAAAACCAAGGCCTATATGAAATACTCATCATATAGGAATACATAACTCATTGTAGTTTAGCATTAATTGATTACACGATTTGTAACATTCCCAACCACCAAATGATTAGTTCCACATAATGGATAGAATAATAGATATATTATCATATGAATATTACTTTAATGGGGACCTTTTTAACCTTATATTATATTGATTCAACATTACTCATTCTATAATGGTCCATCCTTAATTAATCAGTAAAATTGATTCCTTGGACATGAATTAATTTTATTTCATTAAAATAGGTATACTAAAATTATATTTTTTATGAATTATTTACCTACCCATACGTAAATTAATATTTATACATATAGTGTAAAATTCCACTTGGTATCAAATTTTCACACAATACAAGACTTTTAAGACATAAAGACATTTATTATATTGAAATATCATCGCAATATTCATCTTGTTCTTATACTTTTCCCTAATAAACATTAAAACCCTATTTAAAAATTAAAAACATGAGATGGGTAAGATGATAAAAATGGAACATATAAAATGAATTAATGAAAAACAATTTCTGATGAATACATATAAATTTTTTCCTTTTTTGAAATATATTTTTTATTCAAATTAAGAATTTTCATACTAAAAAAATGAACATACCTACATAAATAGTTTTATAGAACACTTAAAAATATATATTAGTTTCAAAAAAAAAAAAATTATTATTTTAATGCATTCATAAAAAACACATTAATAAATATTCAAAAAAAGATATACATTACACTATTATAATTTTTCATAATGATTCGTTTATCAATAAGATCATTAAATGAGGTTTTTCATTAAAAAATTTCAATAAAACTAATATAAATCATAGATAAATCTAATTTTTATCTTGGGAAACCATTTATATATTAATCTTATAATCTATATGTCAAATGGAGTAACATACCTGGTAAATTAGAAATACTCTATTAGGAGAAGCGAATAACTGGATAACTCTATCTTTTTACCCAATGTTTTGAAAAGATATATCAAAATCACACATCATAATAAAAAACTACATATATCCATAACATAATAATAACACATGAAATATTTCATTTCAATCAAAATATAATAAAAATTTTCATTTCACAAATATGTGAAAAATTTACAGATATCAAAATTTCCATCCCATTTTTGACTCATTTTGAAAATAAAAAAACCAATGGAAAAATGATTTATTACAAATAATTCTTATAGGTATATCCATATATCAAAAAACAATATCAGTTTCAGGAATAGTTATTGATTCCATATATATTAAAATAAGATTTTTTTTCTTTTTTTCATAACGTTCTTTATAAAATAAATAAAAATATTCATTTTGAAAACCATTCAAAATTAAAAAAATGGGAAAAACTCCTTTTTTTGATTAATTTTTGTATATACAAATGAAAACATAAAATCATTTTAGTAATATATATATGGATAAAAAATATTTAAAAAATAAAAATTTTAGACCTTTAAAACGAGGTTTTAAGGTAATGTTCCCCTTACCTTGAGTCTTACTACTCATATATGTTCTTTATATACTATATAATAGTATTTTATGAATAATTTAATTAATTAAGAAAATTTTCCATGTTATATAACTTAAAAACAAAAATATTATTCCCTTGATTTATGGGAAATATTTTATTTCTTAATTAGTTAAGACTGTATCGCTTGTTTTGGGGGTATTTGGTTCATAATTTAAAAATTACATTGGTATATTGACCATGGTAAAATAGTTCATTTTTTCGTCATATATTGAGTAATAGTCAGGATGAAATTTTTAAAAATTTTCATTAATATTTCTTTGAAATCCATTTACTAAATATGGTTAAAAAATAATTATAATCAAATCATGGAAACCGTAGGTCGTACATACACATGAGTAACATTAATATTTTTCAATGAAAATGAAGGAAATAAGGTATGTATTAGTTTTTCAATAAATATTTTTTTAGATAATAACTAAAATAATATATCACTTGTTAAACATTTTTATACCATTCATGTGATGGGGTGATAAAAATAGAATCATATCTCCATGATGAGGTAGTATACTACACGTACACACAAATGATTTTCTTATTTTTTTGATTAATAGAAAGGAATGAAAATATATATTATATTATATTAACAGAATGATAAAATTTTCATTAATAAAATATATATATATTATATCCATCATTATATCGATCCTTGACAGGTAGTAAGGAAATATGAAATAGATCAGTTCGTGAGATGGTAGACCGTCATACTCATGAATAATGATTTTATTTGGAAATTTGATGAAATATGAGAGTTTTATAGGTTATTCTATTAACATAATAACATATAAGAATATGTAATATATTAAATTTATTATTTTATCATGAATTGAAATGACTCAAAGAATGTTTAATAATATAATAAATTAAATTTCCTCATTAAAAACTATACCTATACTTTGGAAAATATAAATTTCATTATACATAAAACCATCATATGTTGTTCATATGATAAAAAAATCATCTATAAGAAATGGGGAAGTATCTTAAGAATATATTTTTCTGGGGAATTGATGAATCCAAATACTCTTGAATAGTGAAGAGGTAAAGAAAGGTGGAATTCTTTTATAAGGTGGGGCACAACACAATTGAATAATTTTTTTTAAAACAAACTATATTAATTTATTAATCTTCCAAAATAGACCCCAAATGGATCATATTAAAATATATGTGAAATAGTGTTAAACTAAATCCATTAAATAGTAATTATACTTGTTTTTTGTTAATTTTAAATTTATTATATTTTGTTTAACCCTTAGTAAACCTCTTTTATCTATAACCATGGTTCTTGGTTTTAATATTTTAACTATTCTTTATGATTGAAAATTAAGTTTAATATATAACATAATATTAATTAAATTAATTTTAAATATTTAATAATTTTGTCCTATTAAATTTATATAGGTGTTTTAATTTTATTTAAAATGTACCATGTATACATGATGGAGAACATGCTTACAGAGAAACGAATTATATGTATAAAAATAATTTGTTTAAAATTCAAGGATAATGTTGATAAAAATAACATTTATTGAATTATTATCAGTAAATAAGAACAATTTAAATTTAAAAATAACTATCTAAATTATAATATTAATTTGTTAATACTATAAATTAAATATAAGGTTTTTCATTACAATCAGTATTTTTCCCTATTCATTAAAAAATCCCACATTTTACAAAATTTTAAAAATTTGACCCTAGGATAATTTTGAAATTTGGAATTCATATATGAAGATGGTTTTTCATATTAAAATTATAATTTATTTTGAGTAAAGTTTCTCATTTAACCCATATATTTCACAATTACTGAATCTTGTTAGAACTAATGACTTTTTTCCTTTTGATATAAAATTTCCTTAAATTATTATATTGAATTATGTCACTGTAGAATATAACTAATGAATATCATTAAGAAATACAATTAATTTACTATTAACATTACCTCAGTTGATACATTGTTTCCTATTTTTAAAATTCATCTTTATAATATTATTCAAGTCTTAAATTGGTGGGGTATTTTTGTGTCTTATCATTTTATAATTCTCATTTTACATCTTCAATCATATAGTTTATCCAAAAAATTATAACACTATAAATAAATTTATTATATTAAAATCTCTTTAAATATCCAAAATATTTACTATATTTTTCTCATAATGACGTTTTATTCTTTGACTAAACTACTGCAGGGCTCAAAACTTGAGATACATATAACATATAATTTATTAACAACAAATAATTAAATATGTCATGTACCTTAGAAAATAATGGAGGTTGAGCCACCAAAAAGGAAACTAATTTAACATTCTATTTGATTTTTTTTCTCCCAATGAATAACATAAATAACATTCCATTTTACAAATACTCAGAAATCCTTTATATAGATATGATTTTGGAAGAACGTTCCCCCCTACCTTGAGTAAAAGATCTTTTATCTTGTTATTTTCTTAACATTTTGGCCTACTATGAGACATCTTCATGCACCATTGACCGATATTAACCTATTTAATAATTTATTTTAACAATTTTGGTAATATAAAAATTATTTCCATGACATAAAGGCATCTTAGAGTAGAGAAAATGTTATGAATATAACCAGATAAAAGATATTTTACCCAATGTATGGGACCATGTTCTTCTTAAATCATATCTATAGAAAAGTTTTATGAGTATTGGTAAAAATTGAATATTATGCAAGTTATTAATTGGGCCAAATAAAATCTAGTATGATGTTAAATTAGTTTCCTTTTGAGTGGCTCATCTACCATTATTTTTTAAGGTACATGTCATATTTAATTTCTTGTTGTTAATAAATTATATGTCATATGTATCTCATGTTTTGATACCTGAAGTAGTTTAGTCAGAAATAAAATGTTCTTATGAAAAAATAATAGTAAATGTTGTTGGATACAATGATCAATTACCACTTTTGGTACTATAAACATTCATTTCATGAAATAAATCGTAAAAGATGTATTCCAACACCACTTTATATGTAATACATCCAATGGATCTAGTTGTATAGTAGAATAAAAAATGGTATTATATTAAAACAAAAATAAAGTTGTAGGTTGATCAATAATTTGATGAATATCAATTGAAAAGGAAATAATCATATACTATTATGTTTGAATCATTCATCAAGAGAGTAAACCAACTTCAGGATGAATGTTTGTACTAAACATTAAGTTACTACTTAATAGATTCTAATGTCCATTCCAGAAATAAGAGGGCATTATTGTATCATGATGAGTTATAATGTAAATAGGTAATCAATTTAATATATACAACTCTTTAAAATTTTGATTAAAATGTTGATCCAAATATATATTTTTTCTCATATTGGAAAAAAATGACTAAATTTAGATAATAAATAAAGAATTTTGAAAATCACTTGATTACCTTGAGATGTAATTGGTTATAATACCAAAAAATACGTGGATATATTCTTCTATTATTACTATGGAATATGAAATTTATTAATCATCCTCATTAATAATTTTCATTCATCTTTAAATATTTAAAATTAAAACATTTCTTAAATAAATCAATAATATCTTTATTTATTAATTCCCACTAAAAATAATCACAAATGTCTCTATACATTATTACACGTTCAAGATTAATCAAAGATGGGTAGATATGATACTCACTAAAATGTCCAATGTATAACAGGAAGAAACATTAAGCACATACCATCTGTATGAATCCTAAAAATCAACTTTTTCAAAAGTAAATTCACAAAACATTCCTTTCTTATACAATTATACATTTTTTTGGAAACTCACAAAAATTCCTTCTCACATTTATTAATGTTTTTGACACAGATGATTGAATTGACACAATATACAATATATAGGGATTTCATTCATGCATAGTTTCCAAAACACCATTAATGGAATCATTAACCAAAGGATCATTTACCAAATGAAGGATTTATAATAACATATTTTCATTTTGAATCAAATCATTTTTTACATTTATAAATTTAATAAGATGGTGAAGATTACTCTATTCATAATTATATACCTATTTAACCCATCACGTCTATCATATAGTTAAATATTATTAATTGAATATATAATTCAATCATTCATGAACTCTATATATTTAAAACATTACTCTATATAAATGATGTCTCAATATTTTTAAATAAAACAGTAAAACAAAAAATTAAATGTCATTTAAGGATAATTTTTATCATCACGATTTAATTTTCATTAATAATATGATATTAAATGATCATTCTACATTAAAACACAACCAAATCTTTTCAATGATTGATCACTTTTGATAGAAAAGTTACAATTTTGTGATTCCAAGACCAATACTAGAGAACTATCTCATTTTATTTTCACTTTTTGAAAACATTAATTTCATTCCATTTTCTAGATAAACATAACTACATATATTGTTATCATGGTTAGTGGGGTAGGTAACTATGTAATTATTTTTAAAAACCTTTTTAAATATCATTTTAATTCAAGAAAACTATAAATCATATAACATTTATCAGTCATGGAAATTCATCAAGAAATGTTTCTTAAAAATGATCAATATTTATTCAATATTTGTTTAATATATATACATATAATTTATTTTTTTTTAACCAAAACAAATCCCAAAATTTTCAATATCACTTGTTTTTATTTATTCTTTGATGAATTATCTATATATGTTTTCCATAGTATACAAAAATGTTAGATTATAAAAAATATAATCAGTGAAAAAAATTGAAATACTTAGGGGAAACAAAATTAATAATATACATTATTATATTGGATCATTCATCTAATTAAATTGAAAATCCAAAAACTCAAAATTCCCAATACTAGTATGAAACAATGTCTAATGGATGTCATAATCTTTAACCATTTATTAATGCCATATAGATCTAATATCAACCTTTGTAAAATAATGATCTTACCGGAGAAGATCAAACAATTCATTAATATGATGAATTATATACTTATTCTTAACTATAATGTTATTCAATTATATATAATCAATAAAAGGCCTCATGTAACTATATTCCTTTAAATAAACTAAAATATGAGCACCCCACAATAAAGTTCTAGAATGAAATTATATTTTTTCAATCAATTATTGCAACATATTTTTTAATTCTTGA
Source organism: Viscum album (assembly GCA_963277665.1). Classification (NCBI taxonomy): domain Eukaryota; kingdom Viridiplantae; phylum Streptophyta; class Magnoliopsida; order Santalales; family Viscaceae; genus Viscum; species Viscum album. Next base: position 433,261,479 of record OY728139.1, read on the forward strand.
ACTTCAACTAAAGATATTATTTAGTTTTTATATTGTCCATGTTTGGGAAACAAGATACTTGACACCCATGATGAATAATTTGTTTTTTTTATCACTTTCTTTCACATCAGCTTCACCATTTTCATTTAAAACCGATCTAATGGTTTTGTGGTTGATTATGTGGGGAATATAACTTTTTAACAATAAATTATATTAGTATTGATATCCATAGAAACACCCAATGACTCCCAATGACTCCCAATTAAATGAATAATCATGGAATTATTTCCAGTCTTAGGAATTCATTATGGGATTGAAACCTAGTTAAAAATAAGAACTGATGATTCATGGGAGGATGAGAGGTTAGGATCTTCACACCCTTTTTGGGGAATTTATTGAATTCAATAAGAATCTATTATATAGTCATGTTATGTTGCAGTTGGGGGATTACCTGAGTGGTAAAGGATCCACATAATCCTACATCATATCCGAGTTAAAAACTAGGAGGAAGCATATTTATGTAGGAAGACGGTGATGCAAGACATGACAAATGACACAAGAAGGAAGTGGCACAGTGATGACACAGGCTTGTAGATGCAGGTAGTTTTATGTAGGCATGATGCTACAATGGGCCTTCATTATAGTTTTTGTTTCTTTGAGGTATGTTATGATCTTTGTTTTTAATAGGCCTTTAGTCTATATAATGAATAAATATGGTTTGATGAGTGTGTTATTTCTTAGGGGGGTTATGATCAACCTTTCTGGCCTCTTTCAGTACTATGTGTGTGTTTAACATAACTGTACACCTAAGAAACTAATATATAAATATATTCTTATTTTTTAAAGCTATGATATGTTTTTAAATACCTCCAATCTCTAGATAGAAGATTGGTTACCCTAATAAAAGTTTCGGTGTTGAATATCTCTATATGATAAAGGGTGGTATATTAATTATATTATCTATGTGTATCATTTCTATCAATCATGTTACCAACATCCCATATGAATGAAATTAAGCTTGTGGATTAATGATATATAAACAATAAATATGGAGTTTAATATTATTCAAGATTGAATATGGTGATTCGATTGTGAGATTGAACTAGTTCGAGTTTCCATACATATCCTGTGAAAAAACAAATAAAAACCCAATTAGTTTATTAGAAATGGTTTGAGAATGTAAGATTGGACAATAGAATACATTTTTGAATCATGAAAAAATGTTATATATGACAGAACATTGGAATTGAGATGGATCAGATGACTTAATAAATCAATATATGTATCATGCTTATAATATGAATCATAGACTTGATAATTTGATCATACTCATGGGGTTTATTTCCAAAAAAATGATAAACATAGGATTGCATTAGGGAAATGAAATATAGGATTCCAATATAAGGAAGAATTTTTATCATTTATTTGAATATGGAATACACACTGAGTTTTCATTGATTGGGATAATTTGTTGATCATATAGATATGATCTTTATATGTTCCTTAGCCGATGTGACCCAATCATGTTGATAGAAATAATGAATAGTACATAATCAATTGAACTGTATCCAAATGTGAAATAAATGAATGGGGGGCCTAATATATGGTTCTTTATAGAGACTTATACTCATAAAGTAATCATAAATTACATTATTGGATCAAAATTAGAGTCCCCATTATTTTGTTAACATCTCACATCCACTGATGGAGGAGGAATAATGGTAAACTAATTGAGGGTGGTCCTATGGAATATCAAGGGACTTAAATAAAGAATATGACCATGTACACAATTTTTTCTCATCCACTGGTGTACATGGATAAATGATAAACTACTCATGGGATTTAGGTGTCACGAGATTGAAAATTTAGGATTTGGAGGCACTTACACCATGGTGGATTCCCATTGGAGAATGGGCATTGTGATGTTATCCTATTTATCACATTCAGTTAGGAATCAAAGCCCTCATAGTTTTTTTTGTTCCCTGACATAGTGATAGAGGATGAATAATAGTAGACCCATAGTGGGTTGGTTCTATATAATATCAAGGTATTCACACTGTTGTGGATTCTTATTGGAGATATTCAACTATCATCCTATTAAAAATAGAAGGTAAGGACAATGAGTTGTCAATTGGGTATGTTTGGGATGAATGAGAATCCCATAACACCAATAATACTACATGAGTTCCAGACCCTAGTCCATTATGGACACCTTCTATATGATATTTGAATTCTCAAATAAAGAATCAAGGATTGTGGTTTCCCCGGTTTGAGAGAACATGACCATGTATTCCTATTTGAAAATGCTTATATTTCATTGGGAGTCTAACAAAAATTTCTATGGTGTCATCCTAACATTAATGAAAATTTTATCGGGGCATAGCTAATGTGTCCATAGGTTGTCCCATAACCTAGATGATATGTTTAGAGTGTCTTCCAAATATTATTTAAGTGTATAAATTACATATATTTGGGTATTTTTTCTATGAATAAGGTCGATAAATACAAATTAGTTCATGTGAACTTCCTGAAATTACAAAAGAAAATTCCATGATATTGTTGGCATGTTTAATGGATTTCTTTTGACCAGGGTGATAAGTCCATAACTTATCACATTATTTGGTTGGAATATCGAGAGTTCTTCGTTTGACCGGGATGACTCTTACAAAGTTCACTTCTTAATATATGGAAAAATATGTAAAAGTACACTACCCATTCACATGAAATTAAGTGTGTTTGTCATTACATGAGGGTTTCTTCATTCTCATCCTTTATCATATAAATGACTCAATGTTCATCATTAATTGAATTTTTGAGGCCCTATAAGATAAATTTGACATATAAAAACTATTTCTCATTATCCAAACAACATGGAGTAATTCCTTTACATGACTAGTTGGGTAATCACATGAATTACATAAAGACAACACATAATCCCTTAGGCCATTCCCTTGATTAATTAGGTGGAATAATCTTATGATTTCATTGTTAGTAACTAAAAAATCCACTCTTTTCTCTTATCTAACATGTTTGTGTTTCAATGCATGTCAGGTGTTTTATATCTATCGTCACCCAAGATCTACACCCTTTTTACAATTTTTATATTTCATATATGGCCTTGAGTCATTGGATGGAGAGTCACATCTTGTGTTTCATGTGATATAGTCATGATTTATCCATCAGGAAATATTTTCATCATGTTATTAATAGTTACCCAATTATCATTCCATGATTTAAATATTTATTGAAACTGTTGAATATCATAGGGATTTCACATGATCAAATTGACATGTTGAACATCCTTCATGATATCATATCTATATGTCTAATAGACATTGCATGATTTACTATACATTTTAAAGGGGATTCAAAATATTATGAAAAAATGTTTAAAATCTTTCACACGATCATTCTATCATGTCATATATATTTTACATGATCATATAATTGATCACATCAAGCGCATAACCCAATTTTCATGAAAAATCAATGTAACTCATTTTCAAATAAGTGTACAATTTATTTTAGTATTTATATTATAAAGAATATGTAATTCACCAATCCGTTTTATATCATGGAATCACATAGTTAATCATATATATCATGATATCATGTGACAATTTCCATGTATGTTCACATTTCCGATTTGTGTTGTATTAGGCGATCAAAGTTGGATCTCATGAAAATGTGTGAAAATGTTAATGGAAAATCACTACTCATGTTGAGTTACACATCATGAATTTCATGGAGGCCAATATCATAACATAAGTTAGTCCCATGTAAACAAAAATAATTTCTGGATTCTCCTATCTTGTACGATTTTTCTCAAGCCCATGAAATTTTTGGGGTTGTATGATGGTGCAAGAGAGTTTATGCATAATATAGGATTATTATCATAGTATTGTATGATGTCCAGAGTTTCATGAGTTCATAAGCAGAGTGTGAAAAGATATATGAAATATAAGGCATTAAACTGACCAATGGTGGTATGTTAATTCTACACATAATGTCAATTTTTTTAATGTCTAAAAGATTTCATACAGACTTCACATGATGTTTAATGTGTCATGTGATCACATATCTTATTATTATTTTTGATATAAGAGGGAATCATATTATATAACCCCTCATTATAATGTAATACATCTTTCCTCAAAACAGTGCATGCATGATTGTTGAATTAATTATCCTTTTTGTGGATGATTTCATGAAGGATGATGGATTTGTGGGTTTTTATCACTACATGTAAATGATTACACAATGTCTTCTCACATAGTCTTTTTCATGTAACCCTTATGAAGGCTCATAAAGATATGCTATTCAAGTAATTTAAGAGTTATATTTTACCAAATATTAAAAACATCGAACTATCAATCTCCTTTAATATACTATTGAAATATTATCTCAATACCCTTCAACGTCTGTAAAATTTGGTGAGTATGATAATTAAGTTTCACCATAAATCAATCAAACATACCAAGCCTAAAATCTAATCATGATGTTCATCAAGAGGAATCATGGAAACTCTAAGACTCTCTATATTTTTAAAATATTAATTGACTAAGAATTTTTAATTTTAGAGACATTGTATCATCCATATTTTTACATAGTGTAATTTATATCATTATATTCTACACGTGATGCCAAATCTCATGATATCGAGACATTATGTTACTATACTCAAGACCTCATCCCATCCATATACAATTCTAGTTAAATAATGTGTTGTATTCATATTTAAGTATTTATCTTAGTACATATCGACGCGTATATATTTATACAAACTCATTTTCTACAATATTCTTCTATAAATTGAACATAGAACCTCTTATAACAAATACTCAATATCCACATTACTATAAACAGGATAATCCTTCCAGTGCAATGAGGTTTTTGTGCATAATAACCATATGTAAACTGAAATTATCAAAATAGTCACACATATTATACCCAAAATACACCATACCATTTGGTGATAATTTTATATTTTTCCAATCATGCCTATTGATTCTTTATTTTCATGATTATGAATCACACATACGATGCTTTTTCTTCACATTATAATATATGTGGTACATTCTAATATAATAATTATATATTATCAATCGTGAAGTCTTCTTGTGAATAAAATATCACCATGTGGAGTTAAAATCAATAAGGTTAAACCCCCAATTATTCTTTGGACATATTAAGGCTAAGTGTAAGATCATCTCTAAAACGGGAGAATCTTATATTGGCTTACATATTCAGAGTGTACAACTCATTATGAATGATGTATTTTCATCAAATGAATCCCCATATAATACTACGCATGTACTCATAACATGATGTATAGATTCATGATATCCTAACATTAGTTCTTCTCATTACCCCTACAATCATTCATGGTGTCAACACCACCTATCAGGATAGTCAGGTTTTATTCCAACTGTGTTAGATCATCTCCTTAGGTGGAAATAATTGTAGTTGATTGATGTGTTGAAGATGACCCACAACCTCATTTATCCATCATGTATTATTCTCATTCCCAATGAATAATAAACAGTTCTATTTATTTATTTTGTTTTATTTATGATAATTTTATTATTTTTAAACTCGTATTAATATTTAAAATAATAACAGTCCAACAACTATGTAAACAATGTGTACACCCAAAACATATTTATTATATTTAATTATGAATTATAATCATCTAATCACTCATCACATATTTCCACCGAAATAAACGACATTGGATAACATTTAGTTTTTTAGTAAAATGAACCACATAATATTAGAGTCATTTGGAATGAAAGAAATAAAATTATTGGTTAAATATAGAATTTTTTTTCTTCATATTTTTGATTGGTGATGAATTCCTCTAGGTTATGGATCATGAAGACTAGGTGATCTAATGTTTTTCCTAGATCAGTTGACCTACAGAGAATATAATTATTTTTTATATAGAAATAAAATATCCCCAATAATATTTTCATCCCATTTTATTTATTCTCTCTTGTTATTTCCTAAATTTAATTAGGGGAAATATTAGAGGGTATGAACTCAACTTTTCCCCAGGATGGAATTTATAGCTATTCATCCAAATATGTTTTGTGACTCATTAATTTCATAAGTGATAAATTATTCTTTAACCACACTAAGGATGTACTCGACATTCATAGAGTCATATTTTCCTAGGGTTCACTTCATGGGTTTTCAATATGGCGATCATCATTCATCTTTCAATTGGCTATTTTATGGTATTATTAACAAAATGTTTCTATAGTTTGTATTATTATAAATCATATTTTTTATTATTTTAGTTTATTGTCTTCTATCATGGGCCATGTGTTAATATATTTTAGGGTATTTTTTTGTTAGACCATATGATGTTGTATCCTTGGTACTATTAGATTAGACCAACTCTTTCTATAGTTTGGAGTCCTATTTCATAGACTTACTTGTGCTATATGTTTTGTTCTTATATCTCAAACCATCTCTTTTAGACACATAATGGATAATGGATGTGTAATAAGAATTTTTTCATGAACCACATATCCTTACTAAGATATGTGTTGATGTATTGTTAAGTAGTGTTAGAGGGGAAAATACAATTGCATAGTTACTATATTTATTGAGTAAATAATTCCTCCAAATATTTTGAACCAAATTTTATGTACTATGGAAGACATGTAGGGGATGATCACAAACCACCATTTGGTTCCGAGTAAGACTATGTAGTTATAAGGTCTTAAAAATAATGATTTTTCGTTCATGTTATGAATAGATTCCTCTAAATGATAAGTCTAAGGCACTTATATATATATATAAGTCATATATATTTTAACATAGGGGTACCACTATATTCCACGGGTCATGGGAGAATTATGAACATTTAAAATATTTTACAAGGAATTGTATTATGCGAGAATGTCCATCCAAGTAGGGCTATGATGCCCTAGAAATTGTTTAATTTATAGTTTTAAATCTCGAGCTTAACACCATGTGGTTTTTGTTTATTTAGTGTAGTCCATAAAAATGTTCATGAATTTAATATCACATTCTTAATTTTAGAATTGGTATAATATATGGTGTCATAATGTCCAGGATGTCTAATCTTCCTGAATAGTCTGGTTTTGTGGTTGTAAATCATGATTTAGAAATATCATAGTCAACAAAAAATGGGGTCTTGTTCGTATAAGTCAATTATTAGTAATGATGTAAAGTATAATCACACAAATAAAGGAATAGAACACACAAATTTAAGGGGGGCCTTTCCTCTTGGACCATCAAAACCACTGATACGAAGCTAGAGGGTGTTCTATCATACAATAATGAATCCCTATTGGGTATCATCATAGCATTTAGTCAATGTTTCTAATACACTATATTAATGAAGAAATAGAAATAATGAATTCACATCAGGTTCCATTCGATGTGTATTAACTTTAATAATTATTTATTTTAATCATATAATTAAAATACATGAAGTTTATTTGTGGAAAATTTAAAATCCTGGAAGGATTTGAGGACCCTATAATTTATGTTGTCGCTTTGTCACCATATTATCATGGGGTGGAGCTGTGAAAAATAATTAATCTAACTCATTCATGTAACATGGGGTTCGGTGATCATGGATCTGCTCTTACTTAGGACACAATATGGGAACTATGAGATTTATTCCTTTTCATGATCTATCGTTTATGTAAACTCTATATTTGAATCGATTAGTATGTAAAGATATATATTTTAATAAAATTAACCATTGATGGTTTACAACATGAAAGATTTTATATATTATTCAATATTAGTATAATTATATTCAATTTCTACCACGTTTTAGTGGTGTGTGACACAACAACCAAATAATGATTGTCAAGTTAATGAGTACTCAAAAACTATTCAGAATAGTGGATGAGAATGCTATAAATCAAGGATCAGTGTTCTATGGTCATAATTAATTCATTCAAACTGTCATGTGGAGGATGATCAGAAACTAATATATGGTTATAAGTTCCACTATAATGATGTCAGTGATCACAGTTATCAGAAATAATTTTTTTAAATGCAAGGAAAAATTTCATTGACTGACTAGGACCACCAATGAAAGAGGCAATGGAAGGAATGAATAGTGGAACAAATGGTCCCCTGAATCCTTGAGTTGTTTCCCAAGGCAGATAGATGGTTTACATTAATCCAAGGTACTCAATAAATAATGTATGTATTTATTACGAAGGTTCTCTAAAAGTTGATAAAAGCTTCCCATATTTTTGTTATCCTTGGCTAGGTTCTTGTAGTTCCTTAATACGAACTGATGAATCAAGATTGGCCTCATAGATTAACATCAGGCAGTAAGGAGTCATCTATTGTGAAGTTTAACATCATGGGATGAGGATATTTTAGTTGATGTTTAATTTCATGCGGTAAAGATGCAGAAATGATGTGAAATTGTGAATATTATTCAATAAAAAATTTTCATTGGATGAGGGTATTTGTAACATCCCAGGTAAATAAAGAATAAAGAATTTTCATATTTATTAATATTTACGAATTAAATATTAATTTTAATTAAAATGGGTTTCTACGTTCGATAGCGTACTCGATACGCAACGATGAGTTTCTTTTAAAACTTACGTTGCACACTAGTAATAAAATAATATTATTTTAAATGTTAGTTAACACGTAGCTGTTGTACTAGCGGGAATGGATAGAAATAACTAAAATATGTTTATATATTTTTTTAAATGTTTTTACATTTATCCAATAAAATTTAAAGGCTTAAAATACGGAAAGAATTCAATTTTAGGCATTTATACCCTAATTTTCACTAAGGGTTCACTTATCACCTTTTGACGGAGAACCGTCATTAAATATAGTTTTGATCAATCTTATAAATTCTATTGGACCAAATATAACTCTTCTTTAGAATCGGGACATCAAAATTTACTTTGTGTAAATTTTTGGTATCTTTCCGATAAAGTTCATTTTTTAATGAATAGTATAGAATGTTGTATTTTAATTCAAAACCTCTTTTTAATCTAATTTATTTATATGATTAGATTATCATTTTAATTGGTTTTAAAGTGAAATTAGAAAATATTTTTACCATTAAATCCAATATTGGTCGTTGGAATTAATTTCACTTTGAAATCAGACTTAAACTAGTGTCAATCTTTTGATACTTATTGTTTCATAAAAACACGCTATTTGCTATGACATCGGGAATTAATTATTAAATTAATTAATACAACTTATATGTTGTGAATTTTGTAAAATGGACTTCATTATTGAATTCGGAATATCAAATATAGCTTAGGGTGAATTTTTGGTATTTTTCTGAAAAACTTCAATTTTTGATGAATAGTGAAACCACTAAGTGGTACTTATAAAAACTTATTTTTCGTTTAAATGAAATTCTACCACTTCTGTGTTTTGAATTTCAAAAATCCGACATACATTGTTGTCATTAAGAAGTAAAATGTGTTTCAATGAGATTAAAATAAGTTTTTGGTGAATAATAACTTATTATGTTTTTAATCGCGATTAGAGGTAATTAGTGTAGTTTAAGGTAAAAATAATGTTTTAATAATATGAGATGAGCTTGACACATGTCCTACCCTTATTGGATGTGTCATGGCCGACCAATACAAGCCATGGGTCAACTTGGGGACCCCATGGAGCCACTTTGGTTGGGAAATGACATAAATAACTTTTTATTTAATGTTAAAGTAAAAATGACACACACATGAGATGTTTTACTAAAAAAAATTTTACATGGGGTTATACAAGTCATAGTTTTTACTATAAATAGTCATTGGAAATCTAAAAAGATTTCCTACATCATAGTAGTTTTTTTTATAATTTTTAGATATTAAATAAATTAAATTATTTATGACATCATGATGATGCAGCGATGACCTCATTATTTAACGATTTAAATAAAATGGAAAGATAAAGTAATATCTAAGAACTAAACATGTCCAAAACCTATTGGATGAGTGGATTGAGAACCCTTATCACCTTATCCTCGAAATAAATCAATGTGGGACCTCTTAAATCCAAATACCATTTTAAAATAAAGTGACTTTTCTTTACATTCCAAGAGTGCCCCTCCTCTCCTCTTATAAAAGGCCCCCACCTCTACCTCCTTACCCACACTCCCAAAGCCTTTGGCTCGGCCAACCCCTGAACATTTTTGGATCTCCACATCCCTATATTACTCCTTGAAGTCTCACTTTGGGCATAAGTCTTCCCAAGGAAGCCTTTGAGCTCAAACCAAGGGGAGTTACCCGATTTTAAGGTAATGTCTTCTTTTGAGTCCTATTGTTTTATTTTGCTTCTCCAATCCCCTAAAATCTTTTTATTATTTTCTTTTGTAAAAATTCCAGTATCATAAATATACTAGGATGTTTTTATAAGAAGTATTCGAGGTACACTTACACACACCTACATATAATGGTTAATGAACATACTGTTTCCGTGGATGGTGAATTTCTGCCTCCCGAAACGATGATTGTTCAACATTCTTTTAACACCTTCAAAGGTGGCCATTAAGATGAAACTATATTTATATATGATATATAATATGTTTATGTTTTCCTTAAGCTTCTGTATTTTTCATTTTGGGCATACCTTTATGGTTTCCATTATGGGTAAACACGATATCATCATTTAAGGAAGTGCGGACTACCGCCCCCTCAAAGTGATGTGATTCGTTAATTCCATATGTGGGACGTGTAAAGGATGGATTTAAAGTTATTATATATAATTTTATACTGGAATTATAATATACCTCTATATCATTATTATTTCTTTCCATTAAAGTATGAGATATAAATGAAAGTAGCGTTCATGCGTACGTACAGCTTACCGTCTCCATGAACGGTGCATTTCATTTCTTATCCCCAAATGTAATTTACTATCAAAAGTACATGTATATAATGTATATATATAATTAATGATATATCTAAATGATGAATATAATTCTGTAATTAAAATATACATACCTCTCATTTAGTTTTAATTCCATTAATATGACAAAGAAATGAAAGTAGCATTCACGCGTACGTACGGCTTACCGTCTCCATGAACGGTGCATTTCATTTCTTACCTCTAAATGATTATTTAATATTATAAATACATATATATGCTGGATATATATAATATATATGATATCCAAATCAGGAATGTCATTCTGGATATAAAGAACCTTTGACCACACGAACAACATGTAATTGTAAGAAGTCCACTTTCGACTTAAGAACCAAATATCGACAAAACAAACATTATTAACTTAAATGGTTACATAATGTTTATAACATGGAAATAATTGATATAAAAGGAATAATGAACTTTAAAAAGTTTCTTAATAAAGTAGAAATTAACTCAAGTTTATTATTCAGGACGTTAAATAACGATCGAGTCAAGTCGGACCCGAGGTAAGGGAACTTCTTAACCCAATTTTCGTTCTTTGGGTTGATCTCCTACTTTCAAATTATATCATGATATTATTATGTCCTATCTTGTATTTTTACATTTTTTATGTGTACTTATAGTGAATACACATAATAGATCTATTTTATTTAAAAATGATCTTTGTAAGGGACTTCGTCTCAATCTCCGTTCATTGAGGCATATTTCATTTTATACACAACTTTCTTTTATATGGTGTATAAACCCCTTTGAATTTTACTTTTATACAAAAGGAATCTTTTTCTATGAATCATTTTACTAAACGAAAAAAAGGAATGTTTTTTTAACGTATGCGGTGACAACGACCTTTTCCGCCGCCGCGAGTATTATTTGGTCTTTGGCTTCCTCAACAAGACTTAATGTTTTTTAAAATAAAACAAATACCATATACTCTTTTATGTATTTTGGTATTGAAAATGGTTTTGATAAAGGATTCTATTATGTCAATATACTTATGACATATTGTGATTGAAATGTGGAAATGTTATCATTCCTTTATATTGGTTTTATGTTTTATGATTTTATATTGGTTCTTGGACATTGTAACGGGTGGTTACGTGATAAACCATATGACGGGTGGCGCCGTGAATACCAGGACGGGTGGTTACATTATAACCACCAATTCATTGGGTATGGAAGTCGGCCGTATGTCTATTCCATTAAGTATGTATAGAAATTGGCTGTATGGCTATTCCATTAAGTGATATGTGTGGAAGTAGACCGTATGGTTATTCCACTTAAGTATGTTTATGTCCCAAGTTACCTTTATATATGTTATGTGTTCTTTTTATGGGTTTTATGGTAATCCTTTGTTTACAAAAAGGTAAGTAATGATACCTTATTCAGTGAAGAGTTTTTACTACTTCATTAAGGTGAAGGTATTACTTTGATATAGTATACATGGTTTACTTGATGTTTGAAAAACTAACAGTTTTCATTCTTTGTGTATCCCTTACTAAGCTTTTTATGCCCACCCCAAGTTTTTTTGAAATTTTTTTCACAGGACTTAATGTGGAATAAGGTCAAGGACGGGTTCAAGGGAATGTCATGCTATATAAAACATGGAACTAGACATGTTTCTTTTTAAGAGTTTTTTTATTATGGAAACTTAGTAGAAGTGTCTACTTTGTAATCTTTTGAGATGTAATAGTTATGTTTTAATTCTCTAAAACTATAAACCTGAAAAGATCCTCAATGTGAATTATTCATTTAATTCAATATTAAGTAAGGTTTAAGTCCGGGGCCTTATAGTTGGTATCAGAGGTCAGTTTAGACAACTTTAGGAGTTAGAAAATTGTAAAATTATAAGTTAATTTATGGTACGATTGAAATGATATAGCATTTAAAGATTACCATGTTGCTTCGCCTATGATATTTCTGTGATAAGAGTGTTTTCCATAGAAGAAACAGAGCAACTTTTCTAGGAAGGCATAAAGAGGGAAACGACCTTTCAAATCAGTATCCTAAGATGGTCAGAATCAGAACTAAACAGTTTTCTACAGTGATGGATCAATTGAATCAGGTGAAAAATGTTGGTTGTTTTTATTGATGATATTGTGGTTTTTTCTGAAAGTAAAGAGGATCATGAAAGTCATTTAAGGGTTATCTTGAAAACCTTAAAATAAAAGAAACTATATGGAAAATTCAACTAGTGTGAGTTTTGGTTACAAAAAATTTCTTTCCTGGGTCACATTGTTTCAAAAGATGGCATAACTGTTGATCCTAATAAAAAAAAGTTGTTGAAGAATGGCCAAGACCCACAAATGTAACCGAGATCCGTAGTTTTCTTGGTTTGGCAGGTTACTACCAATGGTTTGTTGAAATATTTTTACGGTTATCTAGTCCAATGACTAAGCTAACTCATAAGGGTGTTATGTTCATCTGGAAAAAAGAATGTGATGATTGTTTTCAGGAGTTGAAAAGAATATTGGTGAATGCTCCAGTTTTGGAACTTCCTACCAGGAATGGTGAGTTTGTTATATACAGTGATGCTTCGTTGAAGGGACTTGGCTGTGTCCTTATGCAGAATGATCAGGTAATTGCTTATGCTTCACGTCAGTTGAAAACTCATGAGGTAAATTACCCTACACATGATTTGGAATTAGCTACTGTTGCCTTTGCTTTAAAAATTTGGAGGCATCATTTGTGTGGAGTAAAGTGTGAAATATATACTGATCAAAAAAGTTTAAAGTATATATTCACTCAAAAACAATTGAACATGAGACAGAGGAGATGGCTGGAATTAATCAAGGATTATGATTGTACAATTCACTACCATATGGGAAAATCAAATAAAGTGGCTGATGCTTTGAGTCGAAAAAGTAATGCTTTATTAACCATGCTACGTTTGGAACGAGATCCTTTGGTTTTTGATTTGATGAAATTTGGCATAGAAGTTGTTGGTGCAGGAAGTCCTTCTATTTTGTTTCAGGTATCAGTGAAATATTTTCTATCAGACAGAATCAAGCAAGCACACAAGCAAGACAGCGAGTTGTAGAAAAAGGTAGAGATGGTTCAGAAAGGTAAGTTGCCTGAATTCAATATTGATAATGATTGTGTTTTGAGGTTTGGGAAGAGATTATGTGTGCCTTGTGATTCATAGTTGAATAATGAGTTGTTATGTGAGGCTCATAGTTCCCCATTTTCAGTTCATCCTGGCAGTACTAAGATGTACAGAGATCTGCGGGAGTATTACTGGTGGGACGGAATGAAAAGAGATATTTCTGATTTTACTGTGAAGTGTTTGACTTGTCAGTAGGTTAAAGCAGAGAGGCAGTTACCTAAAGTGATGCTTCATCCTTTACCAGTGCCAGAGTGGAAATGGGAAAACATATCCATGGACTTTTTTGTGGGATTACCGAGGACTTCTCGAGGTAATAATGCAATCTGGGTTATTGTTGATCGCTTGACTAAATATACTCATTTCCTTGCTATACGAGATACTTTTTCCCTAGATCAACTTTCCCGTTTGTATCTTAAAGAGATATTCAGGTTACATGGAGTTCCTCTCTCCATTGTATCTGACCGTGGTCCCAGGTTTACTTCTATCTTTTGCAAAGGCCTTCAGAAGTCGTTGGGTACTGAATTAAATTTTAGTACAGCTTTTCATCCTCAATCAGATGGGCAGTCAGAACGAACAATTCAGACCTTGGAGGATATGCTACGAGCTTGTTCGATGGATTATCAGGGAAGTTGGGACCAACATCTTTCTTTGGTTGAGTTTTCTTATAATAACAGTTTTCATTCTAGTATACAGATGGCACCATTTGAGGCATTATATGGGAAGCGGTGTAGAACTCCAGCATTTTGGGATGAAGTGGGTGAAAGGAAGATGATGGGACCAGAATTGGTAGAAGAGATGGCAGAAAAAGTTCAGTTGATTCAGAAGCACATGAGAACAGCTCAGAGCAGGCAGAAGAGTTATACGGATAACCAGAGGAAGGATCTATCTTTCGAGGTAGGTGATCAGGTTTTTCTCAAGGTTTCTCCTTGGAAAAGTGTGATGAGATTTGGTAAGAAAGGAAAGCTGAGTCCAAGGTTCATTGGACCATATGAAATTCTAAAGAAAGTTCGATCAGTTGCTTACCGAGTGGCTTTACCTATGAGTTTATCTCAGGTACACAATATTTTTCACGTTTCGATGTTGAGGAAGTATATTCTAGATCCATCTCATGTTTTGAGTCCAAAGGTAGTTCAGCTGAAGGAGAACCTATCTTATGAAGAACAACCAGTCCAGATTCTTGACCACAGGGAGCAGGTGTTACGGAATAAGGTGATTCATCAGGTAAATGTTTTGTGGAAAAAAAATGTGATTGAAGAGGCAACGTGGGAATCTGAAAATGCTATGAGGGATAAATACCCCTACTTATTTTGATAAGTGAGTAAAATTGCGAGGACGCAATTCCCAAAAGGGGGGAAGGATGTAACATCCCAGGTAAATAAAGAATAAAGAATTTTCATATTTATTAATATTTACGAATTAAATATTAATTTTAATTAAAAGGGGTTTCTACGTTCGATAGCGTACTCGATACGCAACGATGAGTTTCTTTGAAAACTTACGTTGCACACTAGTAATAAAATAATATTATTTTAAATGTTAGTTAATACGTAGCCGTTGTACTGGCAGGAATGGATAGAAATAACTAAATTATGATTATATATGTTTTTTAAATGTTTTTACATTTATCCAATAAAAGATAAAGGCTTAAATTACGGAAAGAATTCAATTTTAGGCATTTATACCCTAATTTTCATTAAGGGTTCACTTATCACATTTTGACGGAAAACCATCATTAAATATAGTTTTGATAAATCTTATAAATTCTATTGGACCAAATATAACTCTTCTTTAGAATCAGGACATCAAAATTTACTTTATGTAAATTTTTGGTATCTTTCCGATAAAGTTCATTTTTTAATGAATAGTGTAGAATGTTGTATTTTAATTCAAAACCTCTTTTTAATCTAATTTATTTATATGATTTTATTATCATTTGAATTGGTTTTAAAGTGAAATTAGAAAATATTTTTACCATTAAATCCAATAGTGGTCGTTGGAATTAATTTCACTTTGAAATCGGACTTAAACTAGTGTCAATCTTTTGATACTTATTGTTTCATAAAAACACGCTATTTGCTCTGACATCGGGAATTAATTATTAAATTAATTAATTTAACTTATATTTTGTGAATTTTGTAAAATGGACTTCATTATTGAATTCGGAATATCAAATATATCTTAGGGTGAATTTTTGTTATTTTTCTGAAAAACTTCAATTTTTGATGAATAGTGAAACCACTAAGTGGTACTTATAAAAACTGATTTTTCGTTTAAATGAAACTTTTCCACTTCTGTGTTTTGAATTTCAAAAATCCGACATACATTGTTGTCATTAAGAAGTAAAATGTGGTTCAATGAGATTAAAATAATTTTTTGGTGAATAGTAACTTATTAAGTTTTTAATCGCGATTAGAGGTAATTAGTGTAGTTTAAGGTAAAAATAATGTTTTAATAATATGAGATGAGCTTGAAACATGTCCTACCATTATTGGATGTGTCATGGATGACCAAGAAAATCCATGGGTCAACTTGGGAACCCCATGGAGCCACTTTGGTTGGGAAATGACATAAATAACTTTTTATTTAATGTTAAAGTAAAAATGACACACACATGAGATGTTTTACTAAAAAAAATTTTTACATGGGGTTATACAAGTCAGATTTTTGACTATAAATAGTCATTGGAAAGATAAAAAGATTTAATACATCATAGTATTTTTTTTATAATTTTTAGATATTAAGTAAATTAAATTATTTATGACATCATGATGACGCAGCGATGTCCTCATTATTTAACGATTTAAATAAAATGGGAAGATAATGTAATATATAAGAACTACACATGTCCAAAACCTATTAGATGAGTGTATTTAGAACCCTTATCACCTTATCCTTGAAATAAATCAATTTGGTACCTCTTAAATCCGAATAACATTATAAAATAAAGTGACTTTTCTTTACTTTCCAAGAGTGCCCCTCCTCTCCTCTTATAAAAGGCCCCCACCTCTACCTCCTTACCGACACTCCCAAAGCCTTTGGCTCGGCCAAAGCCTGCCCATTTTTGGCTCTCCACATCTCTATATTACTCCTTGAAGACTCACTTTGGGAAGAAGTCTTCCCAAGGAAGCCTTTGAGCTCAAACCAAGGGGAGTTACCCTATTTTAAGGTAATGTCTTCTTTTGAGTCCTTTTGTTTTATTTTGCTTCTCCAACCCCATAAACTCTTTTTATTCTTTTCTTTTGTAACAACTCCAGTATCCTCAATATACTAGTATGTTCTTATAATAATGATTCGAGCTACACTTACACACACCTACATCTAATGGTTAAAGAACATACTGTTTCCGTGGATGGTGAATTTCTGCCTCCCGAAACGATGATTGTTCAACATTATTTTAACACCTTCAAAGGTGGCCATTAAGATTAAACTATATTTATATATGATATATAATATGTTTATTTTTTCCTTAAGCTTCTGTATTTTTCATTTTGGGCATACCTTTATGGTTTCCATTATGGGTAAACACGATATCTTCATTTAAGGAAGTGCGGACTACCACCCCCTCAAAGTGATGTGATTCGTTAATGCCATATGTGGGACGTGTAAAGGATGGATTTAAAGTTATTATATATAATTTTATAATGGAATTATAATATATCTCTATATCATTATTATTTCTTTCCATTAAAGTATGAGATAGAAATGAAAGTAGCGTTCATGCGTACGTACAGCTTACCGTCTCCATGAACGGTGCATTTCATTTCTTATCCCCAAATGTAATTTACTATTAAAAGTACATGTATATAATGTATATATATAATTAATGATATATCTAAATGATGAATATAATTCTGTAATTAAAATATACATACCTCTCATTTAGTTTTAATTCCATTAATATGACAAAGAAATGAAAGTAGCGTTCATGCGTACGTACGGCTTACCGTCTCCATGAACGGTGCATTTCATTTCTTACCTCTAAATGATTATGTACTATTATAAATAAATGTATATTCTGGATATATATAATATATATGATATCCAAATCAGGAATTCCATTCTGGATATAAAGAACCTTTGACCACACGAACAACATGTAATTGTAAGATGTCCGCTTTCGACTTAAGAACCAAATATCAACAAAACAAGCATTATTAACTTAAATGGTTAAATAATGTTTATAACATGGAAATAAGTGATATAAAAGTAATAATGAACTTTAAAAAGGTTCTTAATCAAGTATAAATTAACTCAAGTTTATTATTCAGGACATTAAAGAACAATCGAGTCAAGTCGGACTCGAGGTAAGGGAACTTCTTAACCCGATTTTCGTTCTTTGGGTTGATCTCCTACTTTCAAATTATGTCATGATATTATTATGTCCTATCTTGTATTTTTAGATTCTTTATGTTTACTTATAGTGAATACACCTAATAGATCTATTTTATTTAAAAATGATCTTTGTAAGGGACTTTGTCTCAATCTCCTTTCATTGAGGCATATTTAATTTTTTACACAACTTTCTTTTATACGGTGTATAAACCCCTTTGACTTTTACTTTTATACAAAAAGAATCTTTTTCTACGAAGCGTTTTACTAAACGACAAAAAGTAATGTTTTTTTAATGTACGCGGTGACAATGACCTTTTCCGCCGCCGCGAGTATTATTTGGTCTTCGGCTTCCTCAAAAAGCCTTAATGTTTTTTAAAGTAAAATAAATACCATATACTCTTTTATGTATTTTGGAATTGAAAATGGTTTTGATAAGGGATTCTATTATGTCAATATATTTATGATATATTGTGATTGAAATGTGGAAATGTGATCATTCCTTTATATTGGTTTTATGTTTTATGATTTTATATTGGTACTTGGACATTTTAACAGGTGGTTACGTGATAAACCATATGACGGGTGGTACCGTGAATACCAGGACGGGTGGTTACGTTATAACCTCCAATGCATTGGGTATGGAAGTCGGCTGTATGGCTATTCCATTAAGTATGTATGGAAATTGGCCTTATGGCTATTAAATTAAGTGATATGTGTGGAAGTTGAACGTATGGTTTTTCCACTCAAGTATGTTTATGTCCCAAGTTACCTTTATATATGTTATGTGTTCTTTTTATGGGTTTTATGGTAATCCTTTGGTTACAAAAAGGTAAGTAATGATACTTTATTCAGTGAAGAGTTTTTACTACTTCATGAAGGTGAAGGTATTACTTTGATAGAGTATACATGGTTTACTTGATGTTTGAAAAACTAACAGTTTTCATTCTTTGTGTATCCCTTACTGAGCTTCTTATGCTCACCCCAAGTTTTTTTGAAATGTTTTTCATAAGACTTAATGTGTAATAAGGTCAAGGATGAGATAAAGGGAATGTCATGTTATATAAAACATGGAACTAGACATGTTTCTTTTTAAGAGTTTTTTTTATTATAGAAACTTAGTAGAAGTGTCTACTTTGTAATCTTTTGAGATGTAATAGTTATGTTCTAATTATCTAAAACTCTAAACCTGAAAAGATCCTCAATGTGAATTATTCATTTAATTCAATATTAAGTAATGTTTAAGGCTGGGGCCATATATCATTAATATGTGGGAGGCATATTATACATCCACAAACTTACTAGTGGGAATCCATGTGATGAATCCCAACTTTTCTCAGATCAAAATCATATCAAATAATTCAATAAATAGATATTATTACTATTTATATGAATAGAGTATATATTAATTCTTCACCCAATACAAATATATTTATTATAAGGTGGTTGATAGCATAGGGGCTTACGTAATTTTTTCTTTTAGGCTTCCCTGTATTTACCAATTCATTCTGAAATTAAATGAATCAAGCCATATTCATCTATTTAATGGAGATCCTTATAAAAATATCTTACTTTAATTCATGGGAGAGGGGCATGATTCCCTAAAAGGGTGGTTACCCACTATTGTTTTGGTGCACAATCTCACACTATCAGTGGTAAAATTATGGAGAAGGGATCCAATATTTAGAGAGGCTTTCCCTAGTTTGGAAAATTTTAAATTCTCATGTCCAAATAATGTTAAAAGATTCTAACATCAATCATGAACCTCAGAAGTTTTTGATAGTGGAAAACATGTTTATGGGACTAGGAATATATACTAGGTCATCACTAAGTATCCTGATAGGTAGTGGATCAAGACATAGATGTTTCTTAAAAAACAAAAATCTTTCAAATATATTAGTCATATATAGAGAGGGGGACTTTTTTTTCTTACCATTGTAACGATTGGAGTCATAGTAAGCTATGGGTCCTCACTATAGACTGATATGATATATAGGGAATGTGAATGTTTTATATTCCTTTGTATGCCTCAACATCGTAGTTGTTTATGGGGACCTCTATGTAGATCGAGATCATACATATGGAATAAGAATTAACCTACTTCATTTAGGCATGTAGGGGACACACACATCAGTCTCACAATGTTTTTGTTATAAATATACACTCTATTAAAATATAAGTATTTCAGGATGAGAAATATCCATTTTACTTTAACTTAGTGAAACATGGAAATTAACATTCATTTTTAACTTCATGTAACAATGATGTTGTTGTGTAGTTTAAATTAATTTGATTACGACGATTTTATGAAGCATAATCTCACACAAATTAGACACTGTCATCGAGAGGAAATAATAAATTATGGTAATTGGGTCTTCACAATATATTAATAACCTGGGATTGAGGTGTATAGAATATGATATTTTACCTTTATTTTTGAATGGTTATGATTCACATATGTGTACCATCGAGGGTATCCTAATCCGAATTAATTTTTTAGTTTATGAGAGTGTAAATCAAAACCAATGAAAATATATATCATCTGAAGATGAGGAAAGGTCAATACAAGTCTCTCATTGGTAATGGAGGATGCCCATATTTGACATATCCATGACAAGAGCTATTATATTTAATGGGGGTGTTCTTATCTATGTTAAAAATTCCCACAATACCAAGCTATGAGGAATTTATTATTCACTAGAAAATCCTAATGGTGTTCTATTTCATTAATATTTCCTAAATAATATTTTTATATAGGGGAAAATATTAGAAGGGTCTCTCAATAACAATGTGGTTCCAACATAATGTTATCAACATGAGGAATTGGTTGTTTCAATGAAGATATCAATGATATCAAGTTAGTTAATGTATAACCTAATATTTAATAAGGGTATCCAAACCCTAAAATCTATTCATGTTTGGAATGAAAAAAAATTTGAAAATAAGGGACAAAATATTTGATTCTTGAGTTCACAACCATTAGCGGGTATAATATATTCATTATTAAGATTATTTTTTGTGTATTTTAACATCCATCAATAAGGATGTTTTAATGAAGTTAAAATTCATGTAACATGGATCTGGATCTATGTCTTTGAATAAAGGTCATCTCCATAACAATGGATATATCTTCATTCTAGGTTCCCTAATATAAAATTTGTAATGTTTACAATGAGAAAAAATGGCTAACAATACAATATATAAATCCATGCCAGAGTGAATGAGAGGGAAGGTGCAAGGGAATCCACATTTTGATGTGATCAGGAATACAAAAAAAAATTATTCTCATCTATGAAAATGGTTTTAGGTGATGGTAACATGTGTCTAGGAATAAAATAGAGAATCTATGTGTCACTACATATTCCATAATTTTAGGATAAAAAAATATAGTTTTTATTATAGATTCCTCACCAAATATTAGACCCTCAGGAATTGGATAAAATATTTTTTTATTCATTCCCTCATGACTAGAACAATTATTTGAGTAATGGGAATTCTTATGTATCCTATGAGTCCATGAATCCATCCACAAATAGTCCATCATAATAATTTTCTCTAAATAAACTAGGCACATGTGCATGGAACTGGTAATGATTACATTCATGAATAGAATGCACTTGTTTCAATGGATTATACCTGGATCTAGATCTCATATATGGAATGATTCATGATTGATCCTGTATGTCATATACATGTGTCACTATATATATAGATGAGATGCTATTTAATCCACACAAAGTTTATATATGGAAAAATCCTTTTGCACTTCCGACCTATATGTAGGGAGAGAAATTTTACATTCTATTTCATTCAGGATGAATTTTTTTATCCGAGTCCCAATACATATCATTTGGTAAATAGAATAAATACAAATGAAGTTCTAATAAATGTATAATGAAATTTATATTCTTTATTATATTATTTTTAATATAAATTCTTATAATAAGAAGTCAATTCTATGGCCTCTTCCATATGTGGAAAATAGATGAAGTGAATCATGTCAATGGATTAATTGATGATGGAAACTTTTTAATTACTGTTGGGGTTAACACAAAAACATTAGAGAAATAGATTGTAGATTTAGTTGTTACATTTCACCTTGGGTTAGACAATCCTCTAGGAACAATACCTTATGTGTGGTGTTATTAACTAGTGAATCCTAGTGGGGTCCCTTCAAGAAAAAAAGTATCCAAGAAATAAGAACTTCAGTGTTTTTTTGTTTACCAATGAATCTTATAGGTGTATTTTTGGGAATTTTTGGTCCCTATTACCATTATATCATGAAATTAAAATAGAATATGTTCTCAAGTTATGTATTTATTTAGACAAAAAGGGGGGATATATGAATTTTCATTGGTGAAAAAGGATGGTTTCTAATGATATTTTGAATCTTAATGAACATTAGAACTCATAGTATATATATACCCATGACTGAAAGGGTACAATAATGATATAGCATAATATCACATTGATAATGGGTATGAAGAGAATATGGGTATCATCTAGGGTACCCATACCCTGACAAATCATTGTGTTATGGACAATTTAAATCATAATAAAAGAATAACTGAGTTAATCAAGGATGCAAACTAGTGGTGTTGGTCGATCATTTTTAATGATGGAATCCTATATTCCATGTATTGTATACAATAAATTTTGGATTTAGGGATGAATCTACTCTATGAAAAGATAATTCACTAACAAAAAGATCTATGGAATTGTGTTATTACCTAATGAATCCTAGATGGACCATTTTGGAATAGAAAATAACATTAACCTGTTTGATAGAGTGGGAACCAATAGTTTATGGGATCAATGTTCAAGAGGTTATATAATAAGAATATTAAATTTAGGAATTGGTTGTTTTTAATTTAGGTTTCAGTGATATAATTTTGGTCTAAAAGGAATGTATTATTTAATAATGGTTCAAATTCCATCAAATCAATGAAAACATTTTTATTTTTTTATGAAAATGAAAAAATGAATTATTCAATATATAGTCATTAGGAAGAAACCATTTTGAATAAAGACCTCTTATTATCTAGTAAAACATCAAGATAATTTGATATTTTAATATAGTTTAAAATTATCTAACTAGAATTTTAAAAATCATTTTAATTTTATGAGCTAGTTAATTGTTCCCTATTGTTGGATAGAATGACACTTGATCACAAAAGTCATAGTTACTTTCTAGGTTACCTATCCTCAAATAATTAATGACCACTATGAAAATGAATAGAAAAAGTTATAATCGATGGAACCATGTGATAGTGAATGATATGGAATGTGTGGGGGTTTCCAAAATTTAATGTGGTATTTATCCTTCACAC
Source organism: Viscum album (assembly GCA_963277665.1). Classification (NCBI taxonomy): domain Eukaryota; kingdom Viridiplantae; phylum Streptophyta; class Magnoliopsida; order Santalales; family Viscaceae; genus Viscum; species Viscum album. The sequence goes on from OY728139.1 coordinate 433,285,131, forward strand.
AGTTTAATCTATCATGGTAGGAAATGATTGGGACAGATTTTAACTCATGTCATGGGTTGGAATGGAAGGTCTATGTTTCACAATGTATCTTGTGGTAATAGGAACCAAAAAAAATATAGTTCTTAGAATGATAATTCCCTATGATGTTCTAAAAAAATTATGTAGAGAGGGGGTAAATTCCCTTTATACTAATGATAGATCCATGTTTGGAGATGTTGACTTCACTATGTATCCTTTGGTTACTGCAATGTAGATACATGTTGTTCTTGATAAATATCTCTATATTGGTCCAACACATATTTAGATGTGGGTGAATTTTTATATTTATTTCTTTAGGTCCCAATAGAAGGAATTTTAGAAACACAATATATCCCACCATTATAGGAATAAATACCCAAAAATTTCTTAAATAAAAAATTACTAATGTTGGAGTAACCCATAAAAAGTGGTGACACATTCTTTTGGGTAATTTATTTTCTCGATGGACCCATGATTCCAGATCTCAACATCACTACATATCCAATAGAAATAGGAATCATGTCACATGTTTTTCACGAAGTCTACTATATGGATCTAACTCACAAATATGGATGGAGGTATAATATATTTTCCTCTACACTGTTATATGTAATGTTTTTAAACCATTCATGATGTAACATCCTTTGTGTAGTTTGACATCATGTTTTGGGATGTCCATGATTAAATTGAACAAAATATGATATGATTTCTTTTATGAATATTTACGTCATGTGGTAAGGACTTATTTTGTGTGTCTTAACGTTATGTGGCAAGGACATTCAATATTATGAAGTTTAATGTATTTCCTCACATACATTACATTTCTGATGTAATGTATAAAAATTAAATTATAGGATGTCTCACATGATTAGGTGTCATGGTGACTTCCACATCCACTGTATCCAATGCGTAATCTCTATTAGAATATAACTTATATATGATGTAATATGTAATGACCTAGATCTTATTAGTAAGTTTTTTTTTCAATTTTTTTGTATTATATTTTATAATATTATACACATAAAAATTGTTGAGAAACCTATATAGACTGTATTTCATTAAAAAATATTGTTACATTAATCCTAAATTAAATAATTAAAATTCCAAACATTACAAATGGATAGAATATATAAAACAGAAAAGAGAAAATGGAAAAATATGGATCATCCAAATCAAATAAAAACATCATCTCCACTAAAAAAAATCATAATATTAACAAACTAATGAACATAAAAGAAAATGAGAACAGATAACCTTGATAGGAATTGAGTTTAATAATGAGTGAAATAAGGATGTGGTATTTATAGGAGGTAATGCGATCATTGAAATAGCATTGTCACCATTTATAGAACTACCCGAATATTAGGAATAGTAGCATCACTATTGGTAATAGTATCATGTCCATTGTAATAGTAATTCTACTTCAAAATAAAAAAAATATGATATCAATAAAATTTATCAGGATTATTTTATGTAAGTATAAATATTATACTGAAAAAATTGAAATCATTTTTAAAAAAGAAAAGAAATTATATAAATTTTTAGTAAAAAATATATCTTAAATTATTTATTAAATTTCATATTTTAAATATTAATAATAATTAAATATATTTGAAATTAATTTATATATAATGAATATCATTTTTGAAAACAAAATTTCTAAATATTCAAAGCGTTTTGGGTAATTTTCTAAAATCCTTCAATTTATGGGTGAATAGTAAAAAAATACAATGTTTCAAATAATCGTTGTATCTTAAATTACATCAATCATGATGTGATAATGACATAATACATTATTAAGATTTAGGTAAGGTTATTATATTTTTAATTTCATAAATTAGTCATTTAAATGTCTTAAAATTAATTTCCAAACATAAAAAGAACTTTTCATAACATAATGTCAAATGTGATTCTTCAAAGAATAATTTTTATTTCATTCACATTCCAACATTAATAAACTAATTATTCCTAATATAATTATCTTTTTATTCCATTCAATGTTATATTTTATCAATGTATTATTTATATTGTAAAATATATTCTATTACATTTTTACCGTTAGTATTTATTTTATTAAATATTTTTTTTTTCTAAAAGTACTCCCCTCATTGAGTACAAATTCCCCATCTCCTTTCCTTTAAAAAAACACCCCTCCTACCTGATAAAAAGAAGAATATATACCCAAATCCTAATTATCAATACCCATACAATAATTAGGTACTTTCCAGATAAATCAAATTGTAATCATCAATAGATTTATAATGTTGTAGAAGAGAAGCAACACCAAAGAGAAAGTAATACTATATTAACACTTCCCTATTTAATTATTCTATATTTATTTTTTACAATTTTCATGAAATATTTATATTATAAAATTTATTAATAGTTATATTAAAATTTATATTATTTATGTTAACAGCCTATATTTTCTATATTTATGACATATATAATTGTCATATACTAATTTACCACTCTTTTGACAACGTCACATCAAAGGTCGGTTAACCACCAACGAATAAATTTACATTTCTACACATTTAAACACAAACATGTATGGATACTATAAATTATATATAATATATAAACATTTAGTTATATTTACTATAATATTTTTTAAATAGTTATAAAAATGTATAAATTATATTTATCAAAATTTGTGAAATTAAGGAAAAATGTTTACCCAATAACTGCAAGAATTTAAGTACTGTAATGAAATGAATAAAATTTTTAAATATTCGTACAAATTAAAATAATTATCATCTATATAATAGTTTTAATAAATATATATTTATTATATAATATGAAGAGAATATATGAAATAAAGCGGTAATTATGTTAAGGGGATTCTCAAAATCAACTCCTTTTCTTTGGGTTGACCATCTTTCATGACATATTTGGTATGACTGAACTATAATATTACAAAAATATATTTTCAATATTCATCCATTTTAATTAGGGGATATACATGTTTACAAATTTATTTTATGAAAAATATATTTATTTTTAAAATAACTATTATTTAAATAACACTTCTTTTACTCATCAAGTGTTATTCACTGTTCACACAAGAATGATAATTATTTTAAAAAATATGTATTTAAATATTTCACATTAAAAACCCATGTTTATGAACGAAATAATGATTATTGAAAACCTTATTGAACCCATTCTTTTCCATGGGTTAATTCATGACTCTGTTTTTAACACCATGTATGTGACAGGCCTGCTTATGTATATATTATGATGTGATGGGTGGGACCAAAATTATATATCCCTGTAATGAATTGGGTAATGTGATTTCTCTCATATGATAAAGGGTATTATGAGTGAAAATTATGCTATGTTTTTCAAAATGATGATGTTATGATGATTCACATATGTTATGTGTGAACATGATATTGTATTTGTTCAAACAATTGTGTGGTATTTAACTACTAAGACTTTATGTTTCATTTTTACCCATTGCCTCATTTTAGGCCTCTATATAATTTTTCATCTCATTATTTTTATTATAATCCTATATTTACGATATGGTTATTTTATCACCCATGTTATATTGATACATGTTTCTTACTTATCCTCTTACAATGCTTTTAAATCACCCCATTTATTGATGTATATCCCCACTTGATTGCCTATACTAAAGAGAAGGAGATATTTTAGAATAATAAATATTATGTTTTTAAATAAGTTTTTATGTTTTTAAATATACATTATATTTATTATCCTTATTCTCGCATGAAATTAAATTTTTTTTATCCCATATTTTTAACACTATTATGTTGTTTATTTTTAATATGGTGTAAGAGTCACATAAGAAAAATTACGGTCATTATTATTGGTATGAATGAAAGGTTTACCTAATTTTGTAATTATGATTATAAAATAAGAGTAAAAACCATCATTACAAGTCTATGTTTTGGAAAAAATATCATAGAATAATATTTTTATAAAAGAATAAATATATGAGTCCTATATGATATGAATTTAGTTTTAATTACATTAATGAATAAATTATGCATGCATCATTGTTTTTTTGTTAAATCCTTTTATATTTTAGAAAATGGATATAACTTTGATAAAGAAATACAATAACCCATGTGAAGCACAATTCAATGGTTCCTCTGATGAAATAACCAATTCCATGAGAAGTGGAGCTCAAGACCTCATAGAAGTTCTTACCAAATGGTCTGAGTCTACAAATAACAACCTGAACCAGATAGAATGTCATAAATAATGCAAGGAGGATCAATTATCTATTTATTCCATAATGTGGAAGGGACCACAAATGTTTAGTGGATCTTCCAATCCACTTGACACATAGTAATCGGTTAATACAATGAATATGATATTTTCTATGATCTACTATTTGGATAAGGTCATAGCAACTTTGGTAGTTTATCATTTAGATATAGAAGACGATCACTTGTGGGTACGAATAAATAAATCCAAGATGAAGGATGAAATGGAAGAGATAGAGGGGGAAATAATTAATAAAATATTTCGTAAAAATTATTTCCCATGAAATCCTAAATAACATTTATGGATATTTTTTAGAGTTGAAGAAAAATGAAGTTGATTCTTTTAAGGATTATGTGGAAAACATCACAAGGCATGATATTAATCTTATGGTATTTTATCAACATTTATAGAGAAATATATTTATTATATATTGGTTTAAAACAAAATGTTTTAAATGATCTATCTATCAATGAATTTTGGAGTTATGAAGACTTCATTCGATTTTTATTCAATGTGGAGTTGGAGATCAAAGAATTGCCCCATTTTTATGGAGATGGGAATTTAATAATGGATTTTCATTTAGGGTGGTAGAATGAAATATAATTAAATAGGATCCCAATACCCACATACTAAAAATGGGGGAATAAACATCATCAGAATTGACTCAAAGAGATAAGGAATTTCTTCAACGATGTGAGAGAAGGCCAACATGCTCATCAATGTCGAATAGATATAAGGAATATGGCCATGATGATGGAGGAAAGGCCGGAACCTCATAATGGATCACCCATGTTTCAAATATTCAACTATAAGGATCAAGGTAAATATGAAATCCATGGTACTATACCACATGTTTTGGAGGGTAATCACTATGAGTAACATGTTAGGAAAAGAGAGAAAGGGATGTTTTATTTCATCGGTACTAAAAATGTTGAGAAATAAAATTATGTCAGGTAAGGTAAAATTTCTATTTAATTAAGAATAAAAGGTGTATTATTTTATTATATTTTTATTCATTCCATTACATCATTCTCGTATTATGGAAATATTAAATCAAAGGACCAATTAATTTGAGTGGAGATATCTGTTAATATACATAGTGGTGTATTCATTGAAAAAAATGTGATTTAATCTTGTAATATAATCTAATTTGGGATGATTCATCCAAGGAATCTCATAATAATTACCTTGGTGGAATTTTGTTTCTATACTCTTAATTGATTATTTTTCATTATATATGGAACACATCAACTATTGAGAACATGAATCATATTTCATATTATAAACCATCCCAGGTTCTTTTAAAAATGAAAGGATAATCATGAATATATATTATAAAATACATCAATTGGGGGGGACCCTATGAATAAGCATACCTTTCGTACTTGGATGTGTCCATGGAAGGTATAAACTTAGTAGAAATTCCCATTTTTATGGAATACCTAGTTGTATTTCTAAAAGGGCTACCTAGAGTTCTACAAGATCTTGAGGTACTTTAATCAATAGAGCACATACCCCAAGCCACTCTTATCTAGAAATTCCCCAACATGATAGCCCCCATTAAAGTGGATGATTTGGAGAAGTAGCTGAAACATTATTTGTAGAAAGGGTTCATGCACCCTAGTCCATCACCCTGGGGTGTTCCATTTCTCTTATTTCTAGAAGATTGATGGATCAATGTGGCTATATATATATTATTTAGATCTCAAAAATTTCACCATAATGAATAGGTATCCTCTAAAAATGATTGATCACTTGTGTGTTCAACTTCGAGGAGGTCAGAAATTATGAAATGTGGATATTTATTTTTCATATCACCCACTAAAGGAGAAGTATAAGGATATTACTAATAATTTTTTTTGAATAAGTTATGGGAACTATGAGTTAATTGTAACTCTTTTCAAACTTACTAATTCCCATGAAATCATCATTTATTTGATGAATAGATTCTCTAGATACATCATGGAAAAAATTTTGTACTATTTTCCAACAATAATATCAGTTACTATAAGTTAATCGAGGAGTATTAATAGACTCAAAGAATTATTATGGATACATTATGGAAGGATAATAAGATTGATAAATTTTGGAAGTGTGACTATTGGATGAAACCATTTTCATTTTTGGTTCACGTAATCAAATGTGAGGTAATTTCTATGTACCCTTAAAAAATAAAGTCAATTGAAGAATGGCCCAACCCACTAGTGTGATATAAATCCATGGTGTAACATTCTTATGAAGGGACTACTAACTCTTTGTTAGGAATTTCTCAGGATTTTATATCCCACAAACAATGTTATTATAGAAAGGGGTAAGGTATATCTGGACAGATGATTTTGAATAAAACATTAAGGGGATTAAGTGGAGGCTAATCATTTCACATTTCCTCACACTAGCAACACGTCTGGAAGGATTTGAGATATACATCGATTCTTTGAATAACATTGTGGGTTGTGTACTCTATCTGAATGATAATGTGATATCATATGCCTCATGAAATTGGAAGATGAATGAGTAGAACAACCTAAAGCATGGTTTGGAGTTAGTAGTTGTGATCTTCTCTATAACGATTTGGTTCCAATACCTATATAGTGAAAAGTAATATATATATACACATCAAAAAAGTTTAAAAAATATATTCACACTAATGTAGATCTACATGTCTCATCAAATATGGTTAGATATAATAATGGACTATGATTTATCAATTCACTACCGTCCTTGAATGGAATATATGGTAGATAGTGGTCTTAGTAGTAGATAACAAACTACTTTCTCCATGATACATATTGAGAATGACCCAATCTTCATGGATATGAAAAATATGGATTTGAAAATCATAATTTAATGGGATAAATCATACCTATAAACAATGATTTCCCAAACTTCTATCCAAGAGAAGACAAGGGAGGTATAAATGGATGATCTGGAGCTAAAAAAGGCGGTGAAAACAATAATGGAAGTGAATCTAAATGGGTTCCACATTAATAATGATAGTGTTATTTGGTGTGGACTGAGGTATTATATTCCATCATCACCATATATATTGAAGGAGAAATTAGATAATGTGTATAGATCATCATTACCTATACATCATGAAATTACATTGATATACTGTCATCATTGAGAGAACTTATGTTGGGGAAACATAAAGAAGGATATTGAAGAGTATATATTAATTTGTTTTGTATGTCAATAAGTTAATATAAATACGTATAATTCCAAAGTGATGATGTAACCATTTCATATAACCACATAGAAATTGGGGAAAACCACCCTAAAATTTGTCAATAGTCTCCTGAAGACAAACAAAGGAAATAATGCGATATCGGTTGTTGGAGATTGAATTTCCAAGACATCTCAAAATATTTAAATTCAGGAATATGTGTATCCTGAATAACATTCCATGATATATGTGAAGGTTGTGGTGAGGATTAATGGGATTCCAATCTCAACCATCTTGTATTGTGATCAATGTTTTGCCTCAAAATTATAGAGAATTCATATACATTGTTAGGGTAATGAATTGAATTTTAGAACATCCAATCACCCCAAATTTTTTTTCAAGTTTGAATGGTCTATTAAAAAACTTTAGTACAATATATGAGCATGATCATTGGAATTTAATAGAGTATGGGATCATAATCTCCCATTGGTTGAGTTCCCATATAACAATATCTTCAACACAAGTATACAAATGTTTCCATTTGAATATATGCATGGGAAGTGCCATAGAACTCTAACATTTTTAGTTTGAAATTGAAGAATAAAGGATTCTCGAACATGATCTTGTATATAAGATAGTAGAGATGTTTTAGCCTATTTTAAAACATATAAATCCTCCTATAGTTATAAGAGGAATTGTTTTTACAACAATTTAATAGAAATGGAGTTTGTTTTTGGGGAAAAAGTTTTCCTTTGAATATAACAATTGAACAGGGTCACACATTTTGGAATGAAATAGAATATTATCAAAAGGTACATTGGTCTCTTTCAAACCCATGACCACATAGGAGTATTGTCCTATCACCTTACACATCCATAATGTATGGATAAAGCTTGTGATGTGTTCTATGTAACTCTTTTGAGGAAGCACATACCTACCCCTCACATGTACTGAATCCATTTTGCAGAACAACTAGACAATGAACTCTCATATATAGAGTATCCTGTTCTGATATAAATCTACAGGGATGATGTTCTATGAATCAAGAAATTTCACATTATCATTGTGATGTGGATGAACTATAAATATGAATATGTGATGTGGGATCTCGTGGGATATAGTGGAAACTATGAAACAAAAGTACCCATATGTATTCTCAACTGATAATATGAGTTGAAAATTTGAGTATTAAATTCATAAAGTGTTAATGGATTAAATTAACTAATATTTATTAGTAATATTTTTTTCTAGAATAAATGTCTGTTTTATTATATTATATAATATTATACCCATACAACTGATATTGAAACAATTAATGACATTATTTAATTACTAAATACTATTAAATTACTAAAAAATTAAATCAATTACTAATATATAACATTACAATTAAAAAATAATATATAATATAAATGCTAAAATGTGAAAATATGGATCTCCCCAATCTACTAGAATCATCACCCCCACAAAAAACACTATAGAAAAGAATAAAAATATTTTAAAAATTCTATATATTTCGAAATGGGAATATATAACCATAATATTAATTTATTTTAATCATGATTGAAATAATGATGTAGTATTTGTTGAAGGAAATTTGACCATTAAAATAGTAATGACATAGTTTTAATAGTATCATGTCCATTGGGAATAGTAACATGTGTGTTGGAAAAGTAATTTTACTTAAAAATAATAACTAATAATATTAATAATATTTATCATGATTAATTTATTTAAATAGAAATACTATAATGAAGAAACATTAATAATGAAACTTATAGAAAATATATACACATTTTTAATAAAATGTATTTAAATTTATTTCATTATTTTAATAAAAAATATATTTAAAACTAAATAAAAATATTATAGAATTATATTTTGTAAAATAAATATGAATTATGAAATTAACATTTAGAAATTGTACAAAGGTGATTTTTTTAAATTTTATGAAATAAATCAATTTTGGGTGAATTGTATAAATAATGTTTTCACATAACTAATGTATCTTAAATAAAATAATTCCTGATCTAATAATGATATAATATATTATGAAAAAGGAATATATACCATGATATATATTATTTTATAAATCATTTATTGATTATATGATAAACATAATCTCTAATCCTAATAATAACTTTCCAAAACCTAAAGTAAAAAAGTTATTCCTTAAAATAACAATTTTTAATTCATTATACATTACATTTAAATAGACTAATGAAGTATAACTATAATTGTGATTTAAAGTATTATTCTTATTATATAATTATTTTTTATGATTCATATTTTCACAAAATTACTCATACATGTTTTATCTTTGGTGTATTTTTTTCTTCCTTATTTTATTCTACAAATTTATCTCTCATCAAATATAAATTAACCATCTCCAATACCATGGAAAAATAATCATCCCACCCATTCAAAATTCCAATATCTTTCAATATCATCCCTATTAATATTCATAGAATAATAAGATATATTTTTTATCAATGCAACTCCAATCTTAAAGGGACTTATAGTATCGTACAAGAGAAGCTATATCGAGGAGGGAGTAAGTCTCTATTAACACTTCCATTTTTTATTCTATTTATTTTATTATCCAATTGATTTAAAAAATATATAACATAATATAATTATGAATTATGTTAAAATAATGAAAATTATGTTAACCTACTATAATTATAAAACTTATGAAAGATATAAATTTCATTCCTCCCTTTCCCACTCTACCGACAATGTACCGTTAATGGTCAATTAACCACCGAAAGAGATATCACAATGTTGAAACATATAAAAATCACCCTGGATGGATAATAAAAATTATATATAATATATATACATTAAATTATATGTATTATATAATTACAGAATTAATTATGTTAACATATACATTACATTAAACAAAATATTTTAATCAAGAAAAACAATATATTTTCTATATAAATTGTGACATAAAAATAAATACCCAATGACCAAGAAAATTAAGGAAAAATCACTATAATTGTAATGATATGATAAAAATGAAAATAATTAACATCTATATGAATGTTTTAATTAATCATTGATGTTATTATGAGGATGCGCAAAAACAAAGAAATAAAGTGGGAATTAAGGAATGGGGTTTCTCAAACCGAAAACCTTTTATTTGGGTTATGAAATATTCAAGAAATTATTTGTATGAATATTACACAATTGGTACATAAATTGAATTTAATTTCTTATTCAATTTTTAGGGATATACATGATTGGAAAATTATTTTATGAAAAATACAAATATTTTAAAAAATAAATCTTCTTTTAAAAAGTCATATGTGACTCCTCCTAAGTTGTTTCTTCATTGATTAATAATAATGATTACTATACAAAATAGATATTTAACATTTAAATTTGGGAAACCCTTGTTTATTCATTAAATTATGAATGTTGAAATCATTATAAAACTTATTCCTTTCCATAATTTCCACATATAAGATAAGTTAATTTCCCACCAACAGAAGCATCTAGAATAGAAGTTGTAGAATGTGCTACTTGATATTCTCAGAAGCATAATTGTAGTACTCATACCATTAGTATATGAATTATTTAATTATTAACATAGTTAATGGGAGGTATTTTCAAACCTAGATGGTCATAAAACACTAAATTTAAAGGAGGTGACTTTGGAACCCCTCAGTTATTTAAGAATCCAAGCGGGTGACATTCTTGGGATTGATATTTTCATTTTGAAATCAACCTCAATTATATTTTGGTATACCCCAAATCCAATGAAGTTATCTAATTATAATTTGAAATAAATAATAAATAGATTTATCATAAAATTATATATGTGTAACATGAAGAAGATTGTTTGATGATCATTGAGGTGACTAAAATGATATCATGATTTAACTACCAAGTCATCGATATAAACTTCTTATATTTTGACAATGATGGGTTAGCTGATATGATTCATGATGAGTTTTTAATTATTACTAGATTAATTAATCAAAATTGAATTACCCAGTATAAAAATCCCCCTGATGTTCTCTAAAAGTAGTGGTTTCCATCACATTGATATCTTTTTCCAATTATTTTTATAGATTTACTATAACTAGGATCACTGATGTGTATTTAGAATCATTTTTAACCCCATCACTCTCCATAAAATTGGGATTTATTCTACCACATTATCCATATTTTATTATTATATCATGGTTATTTCTATTCCCCCTATCATATTGGATCATCTATGTTTATGAACCTTATTGGGTTTGGAAGCCTTTTCCATACATTCCCCATTCTAAGTAAGTGAATTGTGATCCTCATGGAGTTTATAGACATACATTTTGAGTGTTACCCAAATAAAATAGGTACATCTCATTGGATTATGAATATATTTTATTTTATTCACCAATAATTACATCCTAACCTATAGCATGGTGATTCCATTTGAGGTGATTATGATGAAGCAAATTATCAAATCCTTGTCAGAAGGGAATAATTTGAGGCCAATATTGTCCCATTACAATCATTTTTCAATGATATGATGATGATTATTGAGGTTATAATACCTATTAGTATGTAAATTCATATATATAAGTACCCCAAAAACTATTATTTGGGGTTGATCTAAAAATGGAACTAACATATCTTGGACTATCCTCGAGGATGAAAAACCTGCTGATAACGATGGAGAAAAAATTCCCCCATCCCAAGGGGGTGGGTTTTCTTCCATATGGATTTCATGATGGTTAACTTCGCAATTATGTGAATTTTTCACAATATTGTTCATATTTGGGATAGGTGAAATAGATGAATTTCATGGGTGTGACTTTCTTCATGAAGCTATTTAGACATTAGTGACTTCAGATTCCATGTTTGAGGTGGGTTCCAATTTTGGTGAGAGGAACAACATGGGAGTTTTCTCGTGGACATATCTCTCTATTCACTGCACCTTTTCATCCTCAAAATATACATATTTGTTTTATTTTATAGTTCATATACACATTACCCTATACCTTTCTCTCTCCTGTGGTTATGGAATTCCATGATGTCGTATCCTGGGAGAATTTCCATTATAGGGATGTTGTAATGTGAATTGAACCAAACCCACCCCATTATCATATACATATTTGTGATAGTTCATCCTTGATCAACTATCAAATAGTTGATCTGATTTTGGTGGTAAGAATTCTATAGGTTTTCATTTTTACATTCTTGTGTCCAGTCTCAGGCTATAGAAATAGGGGAAATGTTCATCTGAAAAAAAAACATGGTTTATGACCTAGAGGTGACCAATATATCATGTATCAGGGATGTTTATAGTCTTTAATCAGTGAACATTTTCCTTCATGTCTGACCTAAATAAGTAAACAATTCAATTTTTATGTCACTTAGGACAACATGATTAGATGTGGGCATGGGCCAATTTTTTTAGCAGGATGTCCATGATGGATATCAAGAGTATAGTCCCTATGATCCCTATATATACTAAATTAAGGAGGACAATCAAGGTTGCCACATCAAACTGTTTCTGTGAGAGAGAAAATGTACCGATGACGTGTTTACAATATGTAATTTAAAAAATCGAGGATAATGGAATTTATAATATTAGGTATATGAGCCTCATTTTTCATTGTTGGTGGAATATGATGACATTACTTTTGGGGATGAGCATATATATGATCATGATACCAGAAGGTCACTATAATATTCTTTTGTCACTTATTTCTATGGGGATATTATACCATTATCTAGAAGCTACTAGAGTATTCTATTGAGATTCTATATTTTTGGAAGGGATAAGTGCCTCCCTATGGGCAATTTCATGATTATGTCAGTTATCCTTGGTTGAGGTGAGGTTTTTATCCAGAGTCATATATTAATTCCCCTTTATTATATATCAGCATACCTCTAGAATGGGTGATTGGATATGATCCTCCAATTACATATACAGTGAATGATGTTGATTGATTCATTCAAGGAAGTAATTAGAAATATGATCATGACATCAATAAGCTACTAGAATGAGGATATTAATTTCATTAGAAGGGGTATGATCCTTCCATGAGGTGAAAACCAAGTTTTTCTGAGAAACCATGGTTGGAGAGAAGGTATGAACATTGTCTTGTTACTTTATATTTTTTCAAAGGAAATAATTTTTAGGTATTTGTGTCTATTTAGAGGAATGTTTTAAACAATGTTGGAGAGACCCATTGTGAATTATAATATGATAGAAATCAGTTGACTCACTATTAAAATAATTCTGTAGATAATCCGACTCGACAGATTTATGAATATATGGTTTATTTAGAGTATTAACATGTTAATGTTGATCATGTTAAAATTCTACTCTATCATTTTTCAAATGGAGATGTGTGTGTAACTTTCTATGTACTACTTTAGGCATATTCCAGTAGAGTTATTATGTTATTTCAAGGATATAATAAAATATATGAAAAGTATGTGTCTGGATATAATATTATTTTTTATTATAATCCAATATATATTAGAACATGTATTCGATTGAAGTGGAGATTGAATCCCAATAATGTATTTCTTATTCTATCTGTATATGTTGAATTGAAATATATAAAATAGAAGTGGGTTTATGCAATTCCAAATATTTCTTTCAAAATATGTGAGAAAACTAGATCTGTATGAGCATGGATATTATCCATCTCATTAGCCACTACAGGAATTTGATAAAAATCTCCATATGTGCTTGTGATAATATGACCTCACTACCCTCAATCAACATCGTTCCATGTTTGATGATATCATTTTTGAGACAAATCATGAGTCTCCAGGGAAGAACCGGTTTGATTATTCTCTCCATGGATGACCAAGGGACAATGTAGAGATAATGAATGATACGATGGTTGACATGATATCACTACAGAATCTGCTGATCTGGGATAGATCCATTGTCAACACCATGACCAACCATCCATAAGTATGTAAGGTTCTCATTCTCACACTCAACGGAAAATCTTCCAAAGTGGTTGATCATGACCAATTGTACCACTGGTTTCATTGTAGATTGTCTAAATCAAGACATACTTTTTGGATTTTGTGTATAGATAACTCTATGCAGATCCTTGATTGTTGGCATCATAACATATAGATGGTAATACCATACTAGAACATTTTATACTTTAATATCAATGAATTGGGTATGTGATGTTTTTTTTCCAAATTTTGGAGGTCCCTATCATATTCCAGGTTCAATAATATTAACATATGTATGAACTACTTATGGATCAATGTTATGTTTTTTAGAGAAGTCTCAAGTCCCAATTATAGAAATGAACAAGGTCTTCAATTGTAACATCATTATATGAATACAAAAATCTTAATTAAAAATATATGGGTGATAAATGTTTTCATTCCTATATTCATTTCATATATTTTATATTAATTAAATAATCCTGAAGAAATGGAATGCCCCATGAGAATCTATATTTCCTTTCATTTTTTTGGAGATTTGATTGCATTCCTAGTAATTATTTTCCATAGAGATACAAAAAAGGTCCAATGTCTAGTCAACAAATAATTTTTATTATTTTAAAGATTCAAATTGGCTTCAGTATTTTTGTTTCATCTATATATTTTATGGGATGTTTAAACAAGATAGAAAATGCCAATTATTATTTAGTTATTATTTTAAAAAAACAAATTCACATTTGGTTCTCCATTTTTGTTTTATTTTTATCTTATGAAATAGTGATGGATTTTTTGGGGATGGACATAGTATCATAGTAAATGAAATCATTAGGGTATATCCATATAGACTCCTAATAGTTCCAAATCCATTACTAATGTAGAAATTATCTCTAAATCAAGGGTATCATTCATGGTCTCAATCCCAATGAAAGATTTCAACTCACATTGGTAGATTAGAAGTGGGGTTGGGCTCATCAATCCCTATTGTTTTAAATTATTGAATATTCATGGAATATCCTAAACAATAATGCTATTGGTTTTACACTCTCACAAATTCCAATATGTGTTTTTTAACATAATAAAATAATAGGTTTAAGAATCACTCTATATGAAATAGAAGGGGTCTTTTAATGAATAAATTTTTATGTATTATGGTTTCTCAATAAGTTTTCCATAATCATCAATAAATGATTGAATTATTGTGTATTTAATCCATAAAACAAGCATCTATTGGGAAAAATTTATTCCTAGAGAGAGATTGGTTCATCAAGAAAGTGATTTAACCTCCAAGAGGAGCTCTACATATCATGAGAGAACTATAATCAAAACCCACAATGTTTGTTTGATAGTGTCCGAGGTCATATTGAAGGACCACATTGTGTATTTTAATTCCATTTGGAATGGAAATATTTGAGGGATCATAGGAATTGGGATCAATTTCATGATTTAGGAAGGTGTCTAATGTATCCTTCTTATAATAGGAATCAGAGTCTTCATATATCAATCATATTCATGAGGTTTATTTAAACATATTTTATCAAATAGAGAATTATTTATTGACTGAAACCAAGTTAGATGCCCTTGTAAGGGGGAATTTGTATCATTTCCATGATTGAAGATTTTACACTAAGAATACATCAATTAGAGTAATTTTATGATACTAGTGATATGATAGATTCAAGACCCTAATACCATATGATCCATGGCCAGTGTGAGAAATACGGGATGGTATGAAATAGACACACTGAATAGGGTTGTTGGACATATGCACTGGGGTTTCCTTAATAGATTGATTTATATGGATATTGGTACTTTGTAGGTTCCCTAAATATCATATTTGGAATTGAATTATTGTTCTGATTGTTTTTTTTAACTTCAAATAAACCTCCATAGGAGGAGGAAGAATAATACACCCACATGATGTGATTTATATGGAATATAAAGGCAATTAAACCAAAGTGGATACAACCTTATATTCCAATTTCTCAAACACATATAGAAAATGATAGATGATAAAATAATCAAAGGATTTTGGACCCATGAGATAGAGTATTTGGGATTTGGAGGGACATCCTCTAAGGTGGATTCCCATTATAGATTGGAACATTGGAAGGCATCATTTTTATCCTATTCAGACATGAATCAAAATACTCATTATTCAGACAACATATTTGATCTACTGATAAGGAAGGAATAATTGTAGAACCATAGGGGAGTGTCCTTTGGAATATAAAGGTACATGAAAAAAATTATACTACCATTGGATATATTGAACTATTATTTTATAAAACTTTGAATGTAAGGACCATGATTTGTTAGCTTAACATGTTTGCGAGGCTTGAGGATCCCATAATATTGATATGTTTTTATTATCCCTATACCAAGTCCTTTATGGAACGTTCCCATATTAATGGGGAACAGTAGACTAAATGAACCTTGATAAGGGTTCTTATGGTTTGAGAGAACATTCCAAAGTTTTCCAATTCCAAAAATAATGAAAAACTCATGGGTTTCTATTAAACATGTCAGAGAGACATTGTGTAACCTAGATGATGTGATCATAGTTTGTATCATGACCTGAATAATATGGTTGTAGTGTCTTCATAATTTGTATATAGTTTCTTCTAGATATGTGTTATGGATGTTGCCTTTTGAAGGATAAAATGTCCATAGTGATTCAGCTAACCTTGTTAGGATGCATAGAGAAAATCAAATGATCTAGATGTAATTCCTAGAGGACATCACATGAACAATATGGAATTTCTAGAGGTCCTTGAATGATATAGCTATTATTTACATAGGAATTCATTTGAAAAGTTTGACACGTATGGATTCTTTCACATGATCTGTGAATAAATCGTGCTAAGCACATCACCCATTCACATGGAAATATATGTGTTCTACCTCACATGAATCTTCCACCACTCTCATAGTTTTTTTATGTAAATAAATCAATCTTCGTTAAGTGTTGACCTATTAAGTCCTCTTATGATCATGTTAACATGTAAAAATTCCATCACATGATCTAGTCAAGAATTCCATAATTACTTTGTGTGATCAATGGGGTGATCACGTGATGTTCATAAACATACTGGTTAATCCCACAAGCCTTAAAATGGAATTAACTAGTGGAATACTCTTAAAATGTCATGGTTATCTAATCCGAAAAATATTCACATTCCTTATACCTCCCCCGTTGTGTGTTTTTAATGGTGGGGTGGGGGATTTATAATAACTATCAACCTAAATCTATGAAAGTTTTAACAGAACCAAAGTCACATATATGTTCTTGAGTTGATGGAGGGATCATCACATCATGATTTTTACTTAATCCATCTATTGTTCTTCAATAGCATCATCCTTTCATTATGACATAAAAAATTACCTAATGATCATTCCATAATTTCCCTATTTAATAAATTCAAGTCTTTTTAGAGGTATTTCACATGATCAAATCGACAATGTCAAATGTCTTTCATGAGATAAAATCCATATAAAAGGTATCATTCACATAATTGAGTAAAAATATCATCACGACTTTTCTAGTTTAGGATTATGTCTAGGTCCCTTCCCAAGATCAATATGGACTATTAAGGTGCCTTCATGTGATCCTTGAACTAATAATGTGATGCACATTACCCATTCACATGGGAAATAGTGTAACTCTTCACATAAGTGTACCATATTTTTCATATTTTGTTTAATGATTCCCCGAGAGTTCTCCCATCGATTTTCTATTGGGGAATATCACTATCCATGATTGATTTGGAGACGACATGAGAAAAATATCATGGAAAATCTCTATAACATTTTGTGGTGTATCAGGTGATCAATGATTGATGTCACTATGATGTGTGGAGAATTCCATATATTTTTTTTTCCGAATTATTGAGTTAGGAATCCTTAATTAATTATAGGAAAATTTCTTTAAAAAACTCAGTGTTAGAAAAATATCATTTATTTTATGATGATCCCATCACATGTAGCTTCTTTTAAACCCATGACATGGACTAGGATTCATGATTTTTAATGAAAGTGTATTTATAATAGATAATTGTTATGAGGGGATCACAAGTTGTTCATTGTGTCATGTAATAAAATGAGGGTGTCAAGTAATCAAAGTAATATGAGGCCATCACGTGGACAAGGGTGGAATTTCAAGTATTCCATTCATGTGAATGCTTTGAATGTTCGATGGTTTTTATGCGGGAATCAAAAAATGATCAATGTTTCACGAAACCCCATATATTCTTATTCTCTTAGTAGGAATAGGTTTTCATCATTTATCATCCCATTCTAGGATGAGTTATGGGGTTTCTCAACCCTTTTCAAGAACTAATAAGTGATTCCTTATATTATTGCATGAAGGATAATGTCATGGAAGATGATTCACAATGTATCATATATTAACATGAATTATTAAGTGATTACTTCTTGAATAATCTTATTTGTTTAACCCTTAAATAGGTTTGTGGTCATTTTTGTCATTGAAAGAAAGATATCTCTATTCTCAATCGGAAGACACTAGTAAATAATAGATCTCCCTTAGAACATTATGGACAATTTATTTATTTATTTTTCACATCCTAGAATGGTGTCATGTGAAATACCTATATTCTTACCATCTATCACCAAACATATATGGACTCAGTTACATAGAAGATGTTATGCTAATATATGTCTGAAAAACATAGTATATTCAAAATATTCATCGACCTAGTTTAGTAAAGGTTAGTGATCATATATCATCCCTATAATTATTTATTTGAATTCATATGGTAGGAATCACCACTTGATTACAAATGTTATAAGGTAGTGACTTTATGGGTACCAACCTCATTGATTTGTCTCATCCACAAACAGATCTTGTGGAATCAGGCAGTATATGAAAATTTATATATCAACCTTATGAAATATCGAACATTATGTTTTTTCATGTAATATATTTTCATAATATACTTCCAACAGGCGAGAATTTATCCACATATATTACACATTTCATATCCAAATAACATGCATCAATGAATTTATAGATTTACAATGAGTCTTCTATGTTTACTAACCCATTGTAAACATTATTTATCATAGTTCACTAAAATATTATCTTCAAAACACAACCTATATTTTTTAGTTCATCACATTTATATCTAACTCATCATGGGGATTATATTCATGTAACTAGGAGTCACAGAGAGGATTGATCATCTTACTGTGACAATATAAAGAGATCCTTCAATCCTTAGGTGAAACAATTATCAAGAAATGGGTAAAACTATGATTGATATGTCATCATGTTGAGTTATAACAAAAAATGAAAATTCTATGCTTCTTTGAAAGGTATTTGGAGGTAAATCGGAAGATGAGCCAAATCTCATGGTAACTGTGTATTTTCCTTCTTCATAGTGGATAAATAGACATGCATACTATATTCTCATCATGCAACGAAATATAAAAAACTATGAATGGAATCATAAAAAGATGTATGGAAGAATGATATCATCATATCAGTTCATCACATGACCCTTATAATCATTCATTTCTTCAATATCACCTCTCATAGAAGTAATTTTTTTCGTGATGGTGTCAGATCATCTCCTAGGGTAAAAATCGTTGTAGTCATGTGCTAGGGTGAAGACAACCTCCAACCTCATTTATCCATCATGTGATATTCACATTCCTATAGAAAATTAATAGTTCCATTTTATTAATATTATTTTATTTATTATCATTATTTTTATTCTGAAATATGTAATAATAAAAACAAGAACAATAATAACAACAACAACAACAACAATAACATTAATTCAATTTTGTAATCAATGATCACACCCCACAAATAATTATAATTTATCATTATAAATTATGATTATCTAATAAAATGACACTGTGTCCATCAATAAAAAAGTGTGAAACTCTAGTTTAGTGGGTTTAATAACAATTTGATATGCTGGTCATGAAATTGTCTTAGAATCATTCTATAAGTCAGTATTAATTTCCACATTTCAATCATGTGTAGTACTAGTAAACTCATCAGAATATTAGTATATATATTATTTTACTACCAAATCATCATTAATATTTTCATATTTCTAATTTCAAAAATTAGTAGAAAGATAAATTTTATTTTTATATTTTAGCAGTTACAAAGATTATTGATATGTTGTAAATCATATCCATATGTTGTCATATAAAAAGGAAAAATCATTTATAAAAATCACTTCATTTGATCTATAATCTATATTAACATGATAAACTAAATACTAACAAATATCGAAAATATTACAATGTATAATAATGGAAAATAAAATAGGTCATGTACGTAAAACCCATCAAAGATTACAATATTAAGATATTTTTAAATTTTTTGTTTTCTTATTATTATCCCATGGTGTTTTTAAGGAATGTCCTTCATTATTTCTTGAGGTGATATTTCAAATTTATCATAACATTTATAGTAATTGAAATAATATGTAATCCTATAATAAAAAATGATATTTTAATAATATGAATAAACACGATTTGTAATTGGTATAACTATGTTTTATAGAATGAAATCTTCAAATTTAGTTGAAAAATATTTCCCCACATCGTTTTTATTATCTTCATGTTTATTCACATAATTCACAAATCACCTCACACAAAAATTTATTTAACTTCGCATCTCATTAAATTTAAAACACATTACCTCCTCCCCTTAAAAATTGTTATTAAAATTACTAAGATCATTTTATTTTATGGAAGGACCTATAAATACCTAAATCCACATCAGAATAACTTACCATCTTCATAAGACATTCCCCATGGAGCTTTTCATGATAAAAATCACATAATCAAAGCATCATTTTCTTACTTTCATAATTATATGTTTTATTATTATAATTGTTCCATCACATAGAACAGTAGTAATTTTTGTGATCACGTGATAATATAAAAATTCCATTTATACCAACTCATAAAAACAAAAATGTTTCTCATAAATGTCAAATTCACACATTGATAATTCTCTTATATATCATGCCATTAATCATTATTAATATTGATTATTTTATTATTAAAAATCATAGATACAATTTGGTAAATACCTTGCTATTTTAGGGAATTTTGTTTCATGATGGTCCATTAAATCTTCCTCATTCTACCACAATTATATTAATTTATTTTTCATCCATTGTTGAAAAAAATTAGGAAAACTATTCTAATGGAAAAGATTATAAAAAATACCATATTTATAGGGATAAATATCTTCTTTCTCTTTAGTATTCATTAAAATTGTACACCCTATATTTTTTTGACCATAAATATTATTGATATAAAGTGTTACATTTTTTTCATCAAGAAACACTTGGAATCGAATATATTTTCAATATCATTAATATATCCCTTACTTACCACCGGGTTCGATGATGAACAATATGCCAGAAGGTCATGTCTCATAAAATGATCAATAATGGAAATATTATTATAATTTAAACTAGGTTAATATCAAGGAAGGATTCCCCTTGCATTTAGATACAAATACACTAGATATATCACAAAAAAAAATCTATTCAGTTATAATTAAAAACATTCAAGGTTGCTAATTTGGAATGATATCATCATATTTTTTCATTCATAAATCAGTTTCTCACTTTCCTCTATTGAAAATCATTAGATATTGGTATAGTTTAAATGATGAATGTTGGTAATCATAAAATAATATATAATTATAACCATAGATTAAAATAAAATAAGATTATTTACATTCATTATCCCAACCCCTAAAATTATCAAAATCTTTCCAATGATACCAATTATAAGGTCCTGACCATAAAAATTATATAAAATTATTCATTTAGAGAATATTTCAATGTCATTAATTCCCATAGTTTTATTAGCTTTATAGTTTTATATAATTAGGTTGTGTCCCTTGAATAAATAAAATATTACTACCAAAAGATAAAACTTCCAAAATATCAATTTCCCCTCTATAAAATACTTTTTATATAACATGTTTACTTTTCTTGACACATATTAACAAGTTTCCTCATGACGTCATACTTGATCAAATTCATCTTTAAAACACTATAAATGTTTTTTTTGAAATTGCACTAGTAGAAAAATCTTAATAATGGACATATAAAAATAGTTCAATAATCATATTAGTATTTAAATACACATAAAAAAAATTCTTTTTCATAATTGGTCTTGAGTTCAATAAAAATATTGAGATCCAAATATTTTTTGAGTGTAAAAAAATATTTTCATACCCATAAAATTTACTTCATTTCCCAAATAATCTCATAAAATATTTTTCATGAGAAATCATAAATGAAGGACAAAACTCATAATTTTTCCTTTTGAATCAAGAAGAAACAATTAATTTTTTTAAAAAAACATATAAATTTCACCCACTAGATGTTTCATAATATTCCATTTCATTATCATAAATTTTGATCTAGTAAGAATTATGTAATAAAGCATATAGTTTATAGATTAATCATTTTGGTGAATTGGTAAATCGTTTCAATATCAGTCTTATAATCACTAATACAATAACTCTTATGATTGTAATAAAATACCCCATAAATTTATATATTTACTTAAGAGAAACCTATAATTGATTCTGTATGTCACATTAAAAAATTCATTGTAGAGATAAATTATGATCACCCATAATTATGAGATATATATTTCTCACTCAATGAAATAAAAACATATAATGAATTATAATATAATAATAACACATAAATCAGTCATTTATGTCATCATACTATGAAAAATATTCCATACACCCATAAGAAAAATATTTTTTGGATATTGAAATATCCAATCTACATTAATATATTTTTGAGAATACCCAGGAGTAAAAGAAAGAGGTTTACCCATTGAGTTAAACATGAATTATTGTATTTCTATTCAATCATTAAATATTTGATATTGGAGTAGTAAAAAAATTTATGTCTTATAAATTAAAATAGATTATTCTATTTTCATATTTTTCAAAACATCTAATATAAATTAGTTAAAAAGAAATATTTTTATATTTTTGAAATAAATTCATAAGTTAATTAAAATTTATTTTATAATATATATATATTCTTGATTAAACTTATTTAATGAATATGTGAAATAAAAAAATAGAAACTGAATTCATGAAATATCAATAATTATTATTTTTTGTTTAAGTGTCCGTTACTTTGAGTCCAACATGTCACATATGTTATTTTTCTCACATAAAGTAAAATATTATCAATTATTAACTATCATAAAAACCTTATAAAAGTTTAAACCATTATCATTATCCTAATTATTTAATTCATCTAAGTGATATATTTAGTTACACAGTTCATTAAATGTACATCATATTTTTGGAGGACGTTGAGTTCATAATTTTAAAATTAATTTCATATGTTGACCATGGACAATGAGACAATTATTCATCATATCTTTAATAATAATTATTAAATACCTATTTTTATTTTAAATTCATTATAGTTTTACAAAAAACCATTAATTATCATAATGGAAATTGAAATATGTTCCAATCATGTAGACGATCAGCAGTACATATGGATGAAAAATATTTAATTTTTCAATTAAAATGACGGGAAGAACGTAAAATATAATATATATATATTGATAATTATATCATAAATGTGATATTTTTTATTTAAATAAAATTATTTATAAGAACCATATGGTGAGGGTATGAAATAAATCTCATCACTTCATGGAGGTTTTATCCAACACATACACATGAACGATGATATCAATTTTTAATGGATTGAAATGTATGAAAAAAAGATATATTTTCTTTATAAAATAAAAATAATTTAATGAATATTACATATAAATAAAATATCCATAAATATATCCATCTGTTATATTTCATGATGGAAAATTAATTGCATCGGTTCGCAAGGCGGTAATCTACTGTACACATGAACGATGGGTACATTTCCCATTTTATAGTAGTGGATATAGAAACTCGTTAATAAATGAACATTATAAAATGAAAATACCATCACAGTATATATAATAAAATGATGTTAATTTTTCATCATGGATGAATAATATTTTATGAGGGAGAAGAAGAAATATATCAAAATGTCTCTGTAAATAACTATACAACTTCTTTAGAAAACTCTATTTGGTTCATATATAATTCCATACTAGGATGGTTTTATTATGAATATAATGAAACTGTAATATGGGTCATAATTTTTTTATGGTATTTTTTAGGTATTTTATATAGCATAATTCTATCAAAATGTGGATAGGATTGGATATGGGGCTTCTTTTATGAGCACAGGAGAGGATAAACATATAATTTTTAAAATTATTATAATACATTAGTGACTTAGTCAATAAAGATGGATCTAAAATAAATTTATATATATATATAAGATAATCTGGTTTGAAATATGTCTATGCAATGGTATATATATTTATTTTAATTGCATTTGAACACATATTTTTAGTTTGACCCTCGATAAAACTGTTTTAACCAAAACAATTTTAACATATATCTGTAGTTTTTACTATTCATTATGAATTAAAAGTAATTTTACCCTAGAAAATAATAATAAATCTTATAATTAATAATATATATATTTTTTATTATATTCATTGTAAATAAGTTTTAGAATATAATTTCAAATTAAACAGAAAAAAATGTGATCAAAAATGGGTTTAATGAAAATATAATTTTAGTATAAAATTGTTTTTACACAAAATTAAAATATCATAATAATTACAATATTTTTTAATGGATTATTTTTAATAAAAATTATATAAATAAATATTAAAACTAATAAAAAAATGATTATATTTTATATACTTTAAAACAATTTTTATAAAATTTAGTATTTGTACTATTAATTGAAACATGTAAATTTTTAAAAAATTATAAAAAGATAAAACTGATATAATTCGGAATTGGTTAATTTCAAAAAAATGTTAATTTATTCAAATTTAAAATATAAAAGTATAAAATAATGATTCTAATTAAATTAATTTAACTTATGAAGACCCAATTATTTTAAAAAAAATATATTCTCCTCCTGATTCAATAATTACTTACTATTTATATAATTAATATAACTCTATAATATATAATTATTGAATATTAATAATTCATGCAATTTATTAATAATTAACATCAACATGTTTGTTACACATGCACCCATGGTATACCAAAATCATGGTGTATTATGGTATATATAATGATCTATCCTGTAGACACAAATGTTTTATACCTCATGAGAAAATAATAAATTTATGTACCAAAACCAACCCATAAATTTATTAACATATCATCAAAACTTGAAATACACAACAATGAAAATAATTTATGGGTAACTCAAATCCATAATTAGGGGGTCAATTATAATTCCACATCATATAGTATATATTTATAATATAAATAAATGATACTAAGGCAATTTCATTTTATATAACATGATACAATTTTTATAATATGAAAATCTTATATGAATACTATGAAAGTTATATACAAGAGCCAGTATAGTCATATCCATTATGATATACCTCTAAAGAGGTCTTATTTTATCATTATTTTTTATGTTTTGTTAAACTCCTTTTTTCAATGTCACAACTCCTCATTCAAGTGGTACATATCCTTGGACTCAAATGAACTAAGAGATATAATGACCCTTATAGAAAACTTTTTATAAGATCTGGGATAGATACTAGAATGTAGGCTATAGAAATCACTCATATAAAGGGAATTAAAAACCATAATAAAACAAAATTATATAAATATGGAAATTATTAAAAAGGAACTCCATCACATGATATAAAATTGAACCCACCCACCTTACGAGGCATGAAAAATTTCATAACCATATAGAAAAAATATTCAATTTTAAAATAAATTTGTAAAAACATTGGATGAATCCCAAAAACATCTCCATGTCCCATGATAGTAATTTACATCTTGTTCACTAAAATTCAACATGAAAACTATAAAACAATTTATATACACAAATGGTGAGAATAAAAAGTATACTCAATAGTATCATAACTAATGTCTTTTATATATATTTGAAAATATCACAATAATGTATCAGGGAACAAAAAAGTAGTTCCAACCTGTATCTAACTTCTCAACCTAACAATCCCTACCCCACCATGGGACATTAAAAAAATTAACCATCTATCGTAGCAATGTAATATCTAAATAATTTAATAAAATTTTAACTACAACTAATTCCCCATAAATTTTCTCCCCACATTCCAATATTTACCATATTATTAAAAAATACATTCAATTTAATTTAAATCACATGTAAATCCATCTATGATGTGGGTCAATAGTCATCACTTCATTCCCCACCATTGCTAATCCTAAAAACTCCTACATGTATCATTCAATATCCCCATACCAACCTCATCAAATAACCTGGGCAGTAGGATAACGTGAATTTGGAATATGTTAACCTTCCACCCACCACCTTCCACTAACATGCACAAATAATAGAATATTCATATCAACACATTTAATTTCCAATAAAATCCAAATATAATCAATAAACATCTCCAACAACAAATTTCATTATCACTACTACTAATGGAAATGTGCAGAGGAGGGTACACATCAATCCATTTCACTACCAACCTAGATATTGGAGAATCACATAAAAACCAATATATTTTTGAATAGGTAAGGTTATAAATAATAGGTGAGGACATTATAAAAATACTATATATATATATATATAACAAAATACCAAATATATGGGTTCATAACCAACTCCACTAGTACATCCCACATACAATGATAATATCTCTCTACCTCCCCAACACATTAATACAACCATTAAATCAACACAAAATAGACATAATGGATGTTAAATCCATAATTTATTTTCTCTTCTTCTAGTTTACTAATTTAATGATATTCTAGTTACTAAAAAACTTCCATTTTAAGGAATTAATTTCATATTTAATGAAAACCCACTCTAAAAGTAACTCTAAATTCAATTCCACACCATCATTACCCATTACATAAATAATTCAATTATAACAAATTAATATCATCCCAATAAAATTTAACCTCTAACCCATTCCATTTTAATTTCAACAACACATGAATCCATTGCTACTGGATTACTACCAAAAAATAAACACGAAGACATAAATCATTCCTCTCGATAAATGCTAACTCAAAACATAGTAACCTTCACTACAAACCAAAAGTATCATAATAGAAATTAACATAGTTATCAAAATATACATCAACCCTTTTATTATCCAATGTTAATGGAAAATAACTATAATACCACAACATGTACCACATCTGATATTCTCTCCATCATCACCACACATTACCTATCAATGTTCATATAAATGTAATAATCTAATAGATAGAACATCAAAATAAGGTATCACATTTATTCCTTAATATTCAACAAAAATTTAGTTTCCTAAGTGATTTTATTATATATTACATCTTCTCATAAAAATGTTATTTTCACAAACAAAATTTATATGAAAAACAGATTAATTATCCATATGTATGTAATTAAAATTTTGTTAGGGATGTTTTAATAAAGAAGACACTAAGAGGCTAACAAATCCAAATAGCTATAATACACACAAGCCTCCCAATAAAAATAATTTTTAATGATATTAGTGATCATAGATAAAATAATAAATAACATCCCAAAATAATTGAACACATGTGTATAATCCCCATACCCTTCACATTATATTTAGTCAAATTATTTTTCATATTTTTTCAAATCAAATTATCCACCCGGAATAAGACAATATCATGAAATTACCATATATTCACATAAAAAGGAGATAACATGGATCCCATACCTCAACCAAATATTGTTTCACACATTGCACATGGACAAGGAAACAATTCTAATCCAAAAGCATAGAAATTGATCCAAAAAGTAATTAAAAATCACTCATAACTATGATTCGATCTATATATGTCTAGAATTAGATATTACTAGGAGTGTTTTAGAGAACATCCAAAAATCACACCCAGGTCACCATAGAATTAATATAACAGTAATACAAATAATTATTTTGATGGGAGTTTAGTAATTTTTACCCCAAATAATAGTTAATAGTTCACAACATATAACCACTATCCCTTCCAAAATCAATATGGTCAAATAAAAATAAATTCTAGAAAATAGGTTTCTATTCTATAAGGAAACAAGAAACTTTAATCCTTGAAATAATATTTGAGAGATCCAACCAATATTATATTTACCTGAGTTAAGTATTTGATGCAACCCATTCACAATATGGTAGCTACCCTAAATTCGAAAGTATATTCTAATATCCTTCCAATAAATCCTCCATTCCCCATTGATTCCACCATAACACATAAAGTCAATCCCATGGTCACTATGTCACAATAACATGGTCATTCCATGAAATTCACTAAATCAATAGGGGAATCAAATTTGACCCCTCTATTACTCTATACCAAAACCAACCTATATGATATAGCTAGTATGAAAATATTTCATTAAATAAAATTCCATCACTCAAATCCTCTCCATCCCTCTATGTTATAGGGATTCATCCCAACCTCCACCTATATGTATATTAAAACTCAACACTAACCATAATATCAGAATCAATGTCCCATAAGACCTCATCCATTATTTCTTGTTTACAAGTGGCTATTGACTAGAAAAGAGGATATATACCCTTCAGTGGGGAGACTATACCCTCAGTATCATGTCATTTCACAAATAATAAATAAATAATATAATATAATATGTAATCAAGGTAACATGTTAAAGAATAATGATGGAATTCATGTTGTATAATAAATGGTTAACATAATACTATAGCGTAAATCCATTCTAGAGTATAAAAGTTCCATAGGTAAATAAATATGAAAAGTGGGATGTTGTCGGTGTCAGCCGTAGTTGAACCCTTAGTGGGTCATGCCAAAATATTGTTTTTCTCATGATCCAATATCAATTTGAGATTTTTAGGATATTGAACTCCATGATTAATGGAATTAAATAATTGAATATTGTCAATAAATAAATTTTTAATCAAAATAACATGATCAAAACATATTTTTCATAATTAATTTTAGAAATTAACGAATTAACATGGATGAAATTATTTCTTCATCAAGGGATCTCAAAATGGATCTACATTGTAAAAATATTTTATTGAATTAATCAAAATTAGACTCCCTCCATAAGTGACCATTAATAGCTCCTCAAATCTATGAACATCATGGTAGCTATCTTTGGATAATAAGATTACAAATCTATTCAATTGCATTATTCATCTTTTATTACAATGAGAATCAAATCAAATGGATTCTCTTTGATCTCTCATTAATTCAGAGTGGATGTTGTATAATGATCCCTACATATTTTTTAAAGCATTATAGGATAATGGAGGTCTCTTTGTATTTGATAGTATTATCCATATTTTATTTTGAAAAAATTAATTTAATTGGATATTTGGGGAAATAATATAAATGGATTTATGTTCCTCTAGGGTTGGAAATAAATAATTTCACAAGTTACCTTAACATTTAATTAATCAATGTAGAACCAAATATCAATAATAATAACATTATTTTTATTTTTTAGAATAAACTAAACTCAAAAAATCAAATTATATATTTTATAATAAAATAATATTCAGAATATATTATTTCTCACAAGATAATTGAACTCAAGATTCCAATCCACCAAAATATTTATCGAGCCACAGATAATGACTATTTATTTAAAAATAAATATGAATTCATTATATTCGGGTAACTGAAAATAATTTATTCATTAAATTGTAAATAAATATTTATTAAATATTATTCTCACATAATAGTCTTATAAATAACATTTGTTGGAATATATGAGATCAAGAAATCATGAATAATTATTAAACCATGTGTTACAATAATATTCATTCAACTTGTTAAATAATAGATAATAATATATTATTTAAATGATATTTCTGAGACACTAAGCATGTGACCCTCATGGTTACATTCTTAATGGAATTTGGATAAGTAACCAAAATTCCCATGTTAGTGTCTAGCAATATTCCACGGCACCAATAGATATATATGTTAATGTTATAATGACATAATACCTATTGTGGTTGCTTAATTCTTAATATAATATCCTTATCATGATATATCTATTCATGTAGGAGTTATTCCAATTTCATCAATATATGAGTTTGATGTCACATTCATTAATGTTAATGAATATGAAATTTTCTCTAGAACACCATATCCATAGATTTATGTTGGATTTATTTTTTCCATATAAGGACGATTGACATCATATTTCATTACTGAATAAAATGTAATTATCATTTCTCTTATAAATCATTAATGAAATTTTACTCGTGATGAACCCAACACATCCGAAATCATTTCCAATATATGTCATCAAATATTACATCAACATGTCAACTTAAGAAAAATAAAACACTAATTAACAATAATATTAAATTCTAATGATCAGTACACATGAGAAAATATAAGTACATCTAGTGAAACATATTACTGTGGATTTTCTACTTTCTAGTCTCATTTCCATAATTTATAATAGTGGATATTTACAATGGTGTACACTATGAGATGATGCATTTTTGTCATATAATTATCAATCCTTGAAATACACTATCATTTCTATAGTATTGAGATTATTAGGATATAGAAAATATATTTTCGAATACTGTCATGGAACATATAGATTCTCATCATAGAATGGAACTGATATGGAATTTTAGTGAGACAACTACGCATATGAAGTTATTACATGTAATGTCACACATAATAAAAATACTGATATGATAAAAATCTAAATAATTTTTAAAAAATGAATACATGTTATGATAAACAAACAAATTTGGGTTATTTGGTTCCAACTCCAATCGAAACATACAAGAAATAGATCAAACAACAAACAAACTTTTCTCTACTACCTATCACTTGAAACTCATGATTCCACAATGATAGGAATATATTAAATGGCTAATCCATGATTTATTTTGTTTCAACACTCCTTACTAAAGCATAACTTATCTATGAAAAATCCCTCAGATATTGGAAGTTCTAAATTATGTTCATTATCCATTTGTTTTCATTGTCTCTTTTTCTAGAGAAATAGATATAGTATTATCATAATAAAACGTGATAAGGTATTTATTTTTAAGTAAAAAATAATGATAATGTATAATTATTCATGTTCAAATATCATCCTTGAATGCATCAAAATAAACTATAAAATGGACTCCACTATAGAATCAGTGAAAACTGGAAGCATCATACTATTCAAGCTCACATCTCCTTTGTTGAGATTGAAAACATACTATGAATATGAAATCGATTTATAATAATATGTTAAAAAGATATAATTATTATAACCCATAATAAAGAGATCATCATCTCCTACATACACTTGTAATAAATATTTAGTTCATCTCATACAACTAAGGATAACCTTAACAATAGACCAATGGAATTCTATTATATCAAATTGATATTTTCCTACCACAATCAGTAAATAATAAATATTATCTATAGTACATTATATACAATAAATTATTTATCTAATAATTGAAGCACACATGATATTTTTATTTCTATATTTATCCTATTTTTTAAAGGTGGAATTTCTATTGAAATTTGTATACCACAAGACACTATAACAAATCCCCTCATGGATTTTTCTTTGATAAACCACTCTAGTATTAAGAAAATGTATATAAATTGAAATAGTTAATATAAACTCATGGTTATATCATGAATGATCATGATTCATAGAATATAGGTTTCATCACCTATGTCTTTCAGGGAGAAACATTTTTTTAAACCTTCATTAAAGGAATGTAAGACAAGTATGTCATTTCAAATAAGTAATATTTCATTAAAATATAATATTATAATAACAACTACATTTATAACTACATTGGTTTCCATAAATGAAATTTCTGTCCGGATATAAATTTTTCTATACGTTATATAATATTATAATTGTACAATTAATATTGATAAAATCATGTTTATCTCATTAATAAATATCATTACATTATTAAGCTGTGAAAATAATCAAAAATCATAAAATAACATATAGAGATACAATATAAAATATAATATTAAAATGGGAAATTTTAAATCCCCTTAATGTGCTCGTATCATCATCCCATATCTAACACAACATAAATGAATAAAAATATTAGGAAATCAATCAACACCTTAAGAAATGAAGATATTATCTGTGGATGAATAGAAGAGAATATATATTGAAATAATTTATATTTTTTTATGGTATGGGGGGAAATATTATCATTTTTCAATATGACCATTTTTCATTGTGATCAGAGATAAATATAAAGTCCTTTGAATAATTTTACCATTATAATTACTGTATATAGGTAGTAATTACAAAGGATAATTTATTTAGGAAGGAGAAATGATGGCAATAACCAATAGTGTCATGTGTTTTGAAACCTATTTTTTAGAGCGTCTTAGGGAGGTATAATCATTAATGTTCTACCTTGACCAAGACCAACCCAAGCTTCAACAAGTAAAAATTGAATGAAATATCCTATAATATATCTTCATATTTTTGGAGGTTAAACATCGGTCAATGTTAGATATCCATCCCATGAAATTAACACCATCATAAACCTTACCCTTAAGAAATAGGTTAGTGTAAAAAGGGGTTACATGTCTAGGAATTGTTTTATTATATATTATTATTCATTATATAGAAAATTTTTGTTCCATAAATTCTATTTTAACAATTGTTTTTCTTAATATAATATATAATTAATTGATAGAATTTTTATATATTGATTTTTGCAATGAAATGAAAAATTATTTAATTTTTTAGAAAATATATAATATTTTATAAGAAAATATAGTATTCTAAATCACTCATTTTAATTAAATATTATTCATAAACACCATTAAAAATTGAAACAATAAAAATTTAATATAATATCCAAGGAAATATTTATATTTGTCAAAAAAGTTATTATCCCTTAAGAACAATTATTTTTCAATAAATAATGTTTTTTATCCTTATAAGTTAAATATTTTATTTTTATAAAATTATTATATTAAAATAAACATTATATATTAAATCATAGTATAGAATTAATTTTGGAGTTATTTTTTTGAAAATTTTATAATATACTTTATTTTCAGTGAATTGTAATTATACAGTTTTGTGTTTTCTATATGTTGTATGGATTCATAATAAATTCATATAGATTATATAATTATTTAATCACAACGTAAGACCCAAAAAATTTATTTTAATAATATTAATAATATTAATATATTTTAATCAATATCAAAACCAATAGGGGACTCTTACACTCCAAACATGAAATGTTTATTTTTCAAAAACTAATTTGAATAATATTTATACTCCCTGTATACATAATTTTTAATTTTTTTGGATCTAGTAGATTAAAATATCATTAAAAACAAATAAAATGTAAAAAACCTTTATCATAATACATGGGAAGGAAAACAATTTCTCATTTTCAATAATGAATATTTCATCGACCTCCAATGGCCCGAAGACCTTCATTTTTTTATTGATTTTTATAATCCACCTTTCAAGGGGCGAGGTGGAACCCTTACAAGGCCCGTAGTCATAAGTATTACATGACCCGTAGGCCTTAGAGGAATTCATTTCCCGTAGGCTTCAAACATTACATACAACCCAGAAAAAATACTTGGAACTGCTCCTCCCCAGCATCTTCATCGTGAAATCATCTCTCCACCTTCGCATGGATGTTCGTCTAGGAATTCCCATGCATACACAGGGTTGTCCCGATGGCATGTGCCATACCCTCTCATTCTAGCAATCTTTTTAGCTTCTGATGTGGTGAAATCTCCTTGCTCATCCTCCTTGTAGAACTTATTCCTTGTAGGTTGTCCGGTTTCCATCTGCACTTAAGGTGTCCCAAAGGCCTTGAGGGGGCCCAAAGGCCTTACTGACCCAAAGGCCTGGGTGTCCCGAAGGCCTTATAGGACTCAGGGGCTAAATCGGTGGCCCGAAGGCCCAAACGGGGGCATATTCCCAGCGGCTACATTGCCAAACAGTGCCTGCTACAGTTCCCAATACAGTACCTTCTATAGTACCTGCTATAGTACTGCACAGTTCCCGCTACAGTGCTGCTACAGTACTGCTACAGTACTGCTACAGTACCCCGTAAATCCTACCTCAGCCAGGATTTGATATCCGGTCATTTGGATTCACTTAAGGAGTCCTTACCAATCGGGCTAAGGCTCATGTGCTTTCATCGACCTATATTTGGATATTTCGGATCTAATCCTAAACTTTTTCTATATATACCCACCCACTTCACTCTTACTGTTCAATCAAAATCAATGGTCCACAATATTATACAAATTTTACTCCCCAAGAGTCACCCCATATTGTCTTTATGTCTAATGGTTCTAATCCTCAATGATTTAATAAATAATCATCATGGGAAGGGAAATATCCAATTGTATATTCCATTCATGTTTCTTTTTTAATATATTGTCTATTTTAAACACTAATTTATTCTTGTAAAAATATTTTATCACATTAAATTATATATAGTATTTTTCTAAATAGAGAAAATTTGACCCCTATCATTTATCATATCCTTAATCTATCAGTTAAACCTATCATGCTATTGAATTTACTTCTCTCTTTTAGTTTCTAAATTCCTTTTTAATTTATTTATTGAATACCTAAATTTATTAATTTCTCAAGGGTACTAAATTAAGGAAAATGAATTCTTTATTTTGATATATATATATATATGTATCCCACAATCCATTTTCATGGGTTAATAATAATTTATTGATCATTCATTTATGAAACATTTTATTTTATGATTTGAGAAGACACTCGATCTTTATATTCTACAGGTTTTTAAGGAAATGATTTATTATGACCTATTTAGATCACATTAAATTAATACATATGAATTTTGGTCTCTGATATAACTCCAATGAATTGGTTAAAAAATTAAAGCACTAGAGATGACATGCTTTTGGATACTTTGGTAAATATTGAAGGTAATTTTATTTTTAAAACGTTAGTGATAAAACATGGTGGAATGATTTTGAATGACTCATTTTTTTTGTTGTAAACACATTTCCATGTTATTATTCATGTTCATATTAGTATTATATTATACTTTATGAGGATTTATTTTTATTAATCATGCTCTTATTGATATGTCTCATGATAACATTTTATTTTTCACTCTTGCTGGTTCCCTTACTCAGATTTATGCTCACCCATTTCCATTGATGTATTACAACATGACACGAGATGTAGTAAATGTATCCTTCAGAAAACCCATTAATCTTTATGAAAATTGTATTAATATAATATTATATATTTTTATGTATTATTTAAATAATTTATATAAAACTGGCCATTAAAATTTCTAGTATTTTCTTCCATGTAATGAAAAGTTTATGAAATAAAATGGAAGGAATCCATAATTAGAATGAAAACATTTTTACATTATTTTTGGAAATTAGGAATGAAAAATTTGGTATAATATATAGGGACTATTCTAAATATATTAAAACATCATAGTATTTTGGTAAGTATTAAATAATCAGTTTCCATGAAAATGCATCCCTAAATTCATACTACAAGAGGATTTGGATCTCGAATAGTTTTACCTAGGGGAAACACCTGAAATCACTGCATTGAGATATAATTGATTCAGAACTAGTCTATAGAAATAGGTATTGCTGCACACCAATCTTGACAGTTTCAGGGTATATTTTTGGTTTATTAAAATCATGTAGTGAATCTTTATAAATGATATATAGATAATTTAATTATTATTTGTGGTTATTAAGAGAATATTTAAGAATGATGTTTTATGAAATAATCTCCCTTTAGAATTATAATATTTCTAAAAGTAACATGTTTCTGACTAAGGTTTTATTATTTTATGAAAAAGGTGGGAAATAGGGGGGATCATGTAAATGATGAGTTCCACGAACGATGCACTAAAGGACTTCCAGTGAATACTAGAATGGAAAGAATCATGTGAATAATGAATGAAAATATCAAAGTAATAAATTATAACATAAAATATGTTATCTTACATTATTCACATAGAAGTGAACAAAATTTTATTGAGTAATTTATGTGTTAATGAACAACTTATTTTGATCTATTTACTAACTAATTGGTTTCTGAACAATGTATTACCAATATATAAATTATATTTTCCATACACCATTTCTCAGAACTACAGAAATTCACCCATGCATTATACTGCATATAAGTAAAATATATAAATTGGTGAAAATTAATTAGAAAAAACCAAAAGTGTAGTTATATTGATTATATAAAGTGAAGAGATTTCAATAGAATATTTTAAAAAAATATTTCCCCCATTCAATGTGGAAAAAAATTGATATGGAAATACTGGAGTTGAAGTAAAAGGAAAACTAATCCATATTAATATATGAAATGAACATTACATTATATCTTCAATACACATATATCTTTGTTATGGGTTATAAGGGAAATGATGAAATGATATTTGGTGTACTGAAACTCTATAGTGGAAAGAATTTAACAAATCAAGACTATCAATTAAATGGGAGAGACATTATGGAGTGATATAAAGGATGCATTAGTGTTACAAGAGATATAGTGGTCACATTGGAAGAATGCATTAATGATGTAAATCCATCCAATCTCTAAGAACAATTTTAATCATGGAATAGTAGAAAATAACATAAAACATTAAAAATAGAAAAATGTTGGAATAATTATTTAGTGATTTAATATTTTGGGATTGGAAAGTGAGACAAAGGAATATAATATGTGAGTACATAATGAATAATTTGTGATAAGAGGAAACCTATATATATAAAAAATAATGAAAATTGGAAGATGGTGTATTCCCAGTTTTCTTTTCAATCCATCATGTGTGGAATGCCTCATAAAGTTTCCAATCAATGTTTAAATCATATATTAATCGAGGGGAAAAATCATCAACCTTATATTAGTACATGGTAGAATAGTTTAGAATTTTATATCATGATGGATAAAATCAAGGCTCCAAATGTTGTGGTGGCATGTACACTCAATGTTCACCCAAAGCTACAATGTAATTTTGTTTTTCGTTTTCAACACATTCATTTATTTCATCCATGTATGAAAATAATATAGAGTCTGTCCCTGAAATCTAAAAGTAGTGTAATAATTAAGAATAATATAGGGAATATCATAAAGTAATTAGTGTATAATAAATCTAGTATTATATTTAGAGAGTAAAATATAATCATTAATCTAATACTCATTACCATGGTGGAATACGACAATAGGCACATGATGGAGTAAATCATAATTCATAGGTATAATATCGACTGTAGTAGAAAGGAAATATCATTAGTACTGAATAGGAAACATATTTTTTATTTCCAAATGAGAGAAATTTGGGCATACTAATTGTCTATCTGAACCTCTTATATCCTTGATTATGAAAATGATCAGTGTAAAGGGATAATTAAATTAAAGTATAAAGAAAGAGAATGTCACCATTATTTAGGTACACATTGACGTATTTCCTAAAAACATAAATAGAAGTCCCCTAGAAAGAGATGTAAAGTTATCCATTGAACTAATCGATTGATCCAAGCCAATATCAATGACCCCTTATAGAATATAAATTTTAGAGTTGGGTGGAATTATGGAAAAATAACATTCCCTTTTAGTGAGAAAATATATCTAATAAATTGTGTCTCCTTGGAGAGACCATGTTCTCTTTTTAAATAATAATTACATATTATTAAAATTATTCATTTATTATAGAGAACATAACATGATCATTATGAAGAACAAGTAACCTCTCTCAAGGATTCTTGGATTTTGTTCCCAAATTCATTGGGTTCTATTTTATTTTTTCAAATTGGAATTATGAGTTTGTTGAAACTAAAATTTTCTTGACTAATGATCCCACTATATTTTTGGAGTTAAAGAATAGATTTCTTTATTACTACCATGATAAATTATTGGATATTTATATTAATGATATATTGATATATTCTAAATTTTGAATGTATTTCAAGATCACGTAAGTATTTAATTAAAAACTCAACTAATAGGGTAGCTATTTTTAGGTTTCTAAAAATGTGAATAATTTTTATAATAAGTTGAATTATTGTAAATAATTATAACCAATGAAGTAATATCTATTTACGCTTCAATGATAAAGCCTGAGAAATAAGATTCATAAAATTAATTATCCATTTCACATGTTAACTTGGAAATGATCTTTGTCCATATGAAAAATGGTGTGTCAAAAAATATTCCATGAACTGAAGAATATATTTTATATTTCACCTATGTTGACTCCATACTTTTTTAGAGAATTATTTATTATCTATAGTGATGAATCTCTATTTTAGTTTGGTTTTATTCTCATGAAATACTAATTGATGGCCTCTTATGAATCTCATAATTAAATCACCATAAGAAGAATTATATTAGGCATACTATTAAGTTTGTTGCAATTATTTCTTCATTGATGATATAAATGAACCGTCTTTTTGGGTTTAAACGTGATATACACTCAAACAACCAATTCATGGAGTGTGGATTCACTCAAAATGAATTTCAAATGATAAAAAGTAGATTGTTGTGGATTCTTAAAGAATATGAATTTTAAATTCACTATCTCCTGAGAAGGGATGTGAAAAGTCTTTGATGTGTTATGTTGGAAAGACCCAATTGTTCTTGAAATTATGGTGGTTTATTGAGATACATTGATCGATAATCTAATATGATTGGACAAGGTTACCATGTGGTAATGGAAATAAATAATCAAATCCCAAATTATTTATCAACCATAAATTCTAGAAAATATCAAGATAGATCAATGGGAATATCTTTTGATAAAAATATGATAGGGGTCTTGAGGAATGGAAAATTTCTTGAGTTCAATATTGTCTAATATGGCGTGCTCAAATTTCATACATGGTTATGAGTCCCATATATCCTAGAGTTAAATAAGGAGATGATGGATAAATCTCATAGATCTTGATTCTCAATATTTCATAGAAGTACTAAAATATATTTGGATCTTCATGCTCATTATTGGTGTGATAATATGAATAGTGAGAGAGTTAACTACACTATAATGTACAGGTCATGTCAACAAGTAATGGGGGAGGGAAAAAATCCTAAATAGGTATTTAAAACATTAACCATACCAACAAGTTATTTGGATAATATCACTACAGACTTCATAACTAGTCTCCCAGTAACATCCAACAAAAATAATGAGATATAGATTATATTGGATCAACCCACCAAAACTAAAAATTCCATTTCAATTCAAAATGATTTTTATATTTTCCGACATGCCATGATATAAATAAACGAATGAGTGAGGACGCATGGGGATCCAAATTTATCATTTCTTATTTCTATCCCACGTTCATATCAAAATTCTAGATAATTATACAAAATGATTATAATAATTAATTGAATATACTAAAAATATTGAACTAATCATTAGTATGGTCTATGAACCCTCAAATGATGTCCAACATAAAAGGGATATTCAGAAAATCAATGATATGTTTTCAACATGTTCGGTGTAATTTTAATGTATATTGGATCAATATCCCTCAATAGTTTAGTTCCCCTACAACATCTGATTCCACTTGACTATTAAAATGTCATCCTATGACATTCTAAGTGGGATGTGGTATAGAACTCATATTTATTGGGATGATGTTGTCAAGAGAAATCGACATTTTCCTGATCTTACCCATGATATGATATAATCTTTTTATGCCACCCGACAACATATAATTGATACTCTTATTCAAGAGATGTTCTATTCTAACTGTCGTCGATGTTACTAGGATATTGAATTTTGAGAAAAAAAATTTCATTAGATATCACCATGGAAGAGAGTCAAATAGTTTGGAAAGAAATTTAATCTTATCCCAAGATACATTTCTCCATAGGAAATACTTGATGCCATGCAAGAAATTTCTTATTTGCTAGAACATCCACCAAATTATTCCCATGCTCTTGACGTATTCCATGTATCTCTTTTGAGGAATTGCATACATGATCCGTCACACATACTGAATATGTAGGTGGTATAACTAGAACCTAACCTCTATTACAAGGAGAAGTTGGTTGATATATTGGATTTCAGAGTAACATTTCTGTGAAATATGATACACTCATTGTAAAATTGTTTTTTAGGAACCATATACATGAATATGACACATGCGATATAGATGATACAATGAGACAAAAGTACCCTACCCTTTTATCTCTTGAGAGAACGAGTTGAAAATTTGGGGAATAACTTTCTTATAGGGGATGAATGTAATGATCCTTGTTTTTTAAAATGATATTTCTTTCCAAAATAATTTTTATATATATTATAAAAAATAATTCATGTGAAAATTATATAGAAACCAACACAAAATTATATAATTAATTAATATATTTACATTAGTTATCTATGAAACTAATGAAAATTAAAAACATCACAAGTGAGAAACAAATTTAAAATAGAATAGATAAAATGGGAATGTATGGATCCCCCTAATATTCTTAAATCATCACGACCACAATAAAAAATACAGAAATGATTCAAAAAATTAATAAACCAATCAACATGTTAATAAATGAAAATATAAAATTATGGTGAATTATAGTGAATATTAAGTGAAAGAATATTGTTGTATTTATAGGGTATAAAGGGAGAAATGTCTATTGGTCAATATAACTATTGGTTAGTTTGACTACTGTTATTTATACCCTTTGGTAATAATGTTTATTATATAATTATTTTTTATTTATACTAATTACAATTGATAATTGATATAGAAAGGAGAAATGATGGCCCT
This sequence comes from Viscum album, assembly GCA_963277665.1. Lineage (NCBI taxonomy): Eukaryota > Viridiplantae > Streptophyta > Magnoliopsida > Santalales > Viscaceae > Viscum > Viscum album. Next base: position 433,326,374 of record OY728139.1, read on the forward strand.
GAACTATAGAGTCATGATGTTTGAACCCCACTTATCAGAAAATTTGAAGGATGTTACATCACTAGGGTCCACTCAAAACCAAGCCCATGGCGATCTTGAACATGTGAAGCTGCATTGACATCCCTTACAAGAGAATTTCTTGTTAATGGATATTAAAACTTCATCATGATTAGTTCAACTACCCCTTGAAACTAGATCCATCACACACCTTACCTGTAGGGTTCACGTCTAAGTAATAAGGGCGTAGGTTTCTATGATTTAGTTTCTTAAAGGGTAAATTATTAATATATATATATATAAGATTAAATATATATATTCCATCATAAGAATAGATTTTATTAATAAATATTTGTTTATTTGAGATGATTTTCTTAAACAAATTTCCTGACAAAAATGAAACATAATTTTATTTTCGAGACAATATATTAATTTTTTATAAAATAATAATATATTCAGAATAATTTTTTTTTAATTTTTTTAACAATGTAATATACATAAAAATGATAAATTAATTTTTCAAATTCATAAGAAATTTTTAAAATTGTCAAAAATGTCACTCCTCCATAAAAACATATATTTTTCAATAAATAATGATTTTTATATTTTAAATTTATTATTATTATAATTATAAAAATAATAGGATAAAATAATCAATATATATAAAATCCATACATCAAAATTAAGTTATGATGAATTATTTATAATTTTCTAAAATGATAATTTTTCAATAAATGGAAGAAAAATACATGTTTGGGGTTTCGGTATGTTACTTGATATAATATTTATGTAATGATGATTTAATAATTAATTAATCCTATTTTAGAACATAAAAAATGGGATTTTTTTAATATGAATTATTTTAATTGATTTTAATCAATTTCTGAACTGAAATGTGACTCTCCAATGTCTAAAATAGAAAATTTCATTTTTAAAATATTAATTTATGGACAATTTAAATTTCCATGCCAAAAGAAGAAGAAAATGGTGTTCAGATATATTATATTTATAAATTATTAAATGTGACTCCATTTTCCATATAAGTGAGAATAAAATTGGTAATATTATGGATTTCTGGTTTCCTCAACCTGGATTTTCGAGGCTAATATTTGGAAATAATTATGTAGACCATCCACATTTCCTATAAATACACCCATATTCCACATTGTATTCCTCCAAATTTTATGCCTATTTATCATCCCCAAAGGGGAACCCTTGGTTTCTATAATCCCTATGTTTTTAATACTCAAATAATTTTTAGCAACACTTCCTGGAAAGTGTAATATCCACATATATTTTCCATTCATGTTCACTCTTTGTGGTATGTCGTCTATTTTTCAAGATAACACTTTTTTAAATTTTTTATCTAATTACTAAAATAGTAATCTTTTTTAAATAGTACACAATTTCTCCCAATCATTTTCTATTTTCTTAATCTGTGTTTTATACATCATATTCTATAGAAATTATTGAAATATTTTACGTGAGAATTTCTCATTTCATTTATTTTTGGGAATACCCAATATTCACCCTTTTTAATGGGTATTCACCAAGATGTAAAATTATTTATTGGATCATGGATTTATATATATTTAACCCAACTTCATTTTTCATGGGTTATTTAAAATGAAATTATCATTACTTTAATCAATTTTGTACCTCATTAATTTGAGAAGAATCATGTTATATATTTTCAATATGTAATTAATTAAATGACTTATTATGATATAAATGGAACACATGAGATTAATTAATATGATTTGTGAATTATGATAACACTCCAATTCAATGTATAAATAATTTCATCTCTTAAAATGACATATTTTTTCATACCCGGGTGAATGACCTTAGTAATTATCATTTATGAAAACTTGGAGAAAAACCATGGTGATATTCTTATTAATGAGTCATTTGAATGTTGTAACCAAAATTACATGTTATGTTATTTTTATTATTATTGTGATATTCCTCTTCGTCATGGATTATTTTTTATGAAATATTTTCGATTAGACATATCTCATGATCACATGTTATATATCTTCCGTGATCATTACATTAATAGGCATTATGCCCACCCAATTCATTTAATGTATATCCCCAAGATATGAAATGTTTTAATAGATAAGTAGGGTGAACACAATAATATTTCATTAAAGGTTGAAGGAATAATATTTTATGATTCAATGTATCAATAAACTCATTTAAAAAAACAAATTGTTATATGATCATGTGTTTTTATCAATGTAAGTAAAGGTTTATGCAATTAAAAGGTGGGATGACATAAAATTCCAACAAAAACTCTTTTACTAACATGGGTCACATTCATTCATAATGTAAAAATGTATTTTAATAGATTCATAGAATTGAATATTTCATGACCAAGATGATTTCATCAATCGATAACTGGATCTCGAGGACATGAATATATTTTGTCATCCCTCAAAGTCACAAACACTTCGGGTTCTGTCATGTAGACTTATACCTAAATGTATCCATTAAGGTATTCTATTTTTATTTCCATATGAAACATTCCATATTCATCTTAAGATTGTATAAGAATTATAATTATTATGTATTTAAACATGTAAACTATGGAAATGGGTTCAATGAAGACAATTCCTTGACGTTGTCAAACACTTTAGCCACTAGCCATGATTTATAGATACTTAATTTACCTTCACTATCCAGTTTTGTCTTGGATTTTAATTTTAACCTAATGGTATTTATGTCAAAAGGTAAATCTACAGAAACCCAAACATAGTTTCAATACATGGTATCCATTTCATAATTCTTGGCATCTTTCCATCTTGTTGATTATATGCTCTCTCCTATTTCTTTTTAGGAGAGATGTTCATCATTGTAATCCAATAATGAGTCACCTTCATTAATGAATAGAAACCTATATATCTCATGTTCCATTACCCATCAGTCTCTCTTATTCATTACTTGTTTGCTAAAAACTACTTACTCCATGGGGACCTATGTAATAAATTCATATAACAACTCTTGTTTATCTTGAGCATTAAATTTATTAAAGTCAATACTTATCCGGATATCATTTTTTATGATATTATTTGTATCATGAAATGTGGATTATTTGGAAAATATGCATGTTATTCTATGATGGTTTGTATAGTCAGTATCCCTTTATTTATATTGGATACCTGATGAAGATACTCCTTATGCCCTAAGGTGATAGTTTGTTTCCTGAGAATTCCTTAACAAATACCATAAAACCCCAAACACATGTATAGGAAAATAATAGTTTCATTCAACTCTATAACTCAATGGAAATTCCATTATATCCTTTAGTCATTAATTAATTTACAGTGTTGGAAATAGTTTGTAATGAGTTTCCAAAAAATTATTATATAATATCTTCATAACTCATCATTAACTTTACAATGTATAATTGTTTTGGTTTTTTCTTTCACTAAATCCATTCACACTTTACTCTATGGTAGAGTGAGTTGATATATAATACCAATAACCCATAAAAGGTTGATAAACTCTTAGTTTAGGTATTCAACACCTCGATCCAATCATTGATTATTATCTCATATCTATGTTGATTCTCAACATAATTATTTAATTATTGGAATTTCTCAGGTACTCGGACTTATAACTCATCATGTAGACATATATATCTTATTAATTTATAATTAAAAGTTATCATGTGACAATAATTAACATTAACATCTTTGAGAAATCACCCATGTACATCTGTGTGTAAAAAACCAAAAATCTATGTGGACCTTCCACTATATCCCTGAATGGTGTTTTGATAATTTTCCTCATAAACAAAAATATCATATTTAAATTGTTGTCAACTCAGATGATTAAAAACAACCATCTTGACATAGATTTATCAAACACATCTTGTTTACATAATCAAGATAGTGATGGAAAATATAGGTGTTATATGGTTCATGAGGGTATGATTCATTATCTATTTTCAATACATGGTATTTCTAATTTAATATATAAATATGATTATTTTAATTTTCTATACAATAATTATATTTCGATTAGAAAAGAATAAAATTAAATTTCCCAAAACGAAATTAAAACTATCTTCATCGATGAATATTTTATAAATTATTTTCATCGTAATGGTTGGTACATAATAACAATTTATTAATTCCAATAACATCCATATTAGAAATGAAATGTTGTAGTAACCAAGGGATAGAGTGGCTAGACTTTCACCATTAGAAGCTAACAAATCCACTTATCCTCTAAATATACTTTTTAATCTACTTTGTTTTTTTATTTTGATAGTGGTGTGAACAACATATGCTGTGTCAAATACCCAAAAAATATTTATTGAAAGATTACAATCAATAAAAAATGTAACAATATCTTACACATTCATCAAGGTTCAATTATTTTGTAGTGTCCTTTCATTATACATGTAAAAAATAATGCCCCCTTTTACTTTTTTGGCCTTGGTTTCTTCCTCTTATTATAACGACGGAGCATGGAAGATTTGGAATTGTTATGATTCTTATGACCCTTCACCTTTTTTTCCTTTTCATATTCAACATGGGGATAGTCAGGTTGTCAACCCTCATTTCCATATACACTCAGTATATCAAATTAAGGATATCTGAATCACTCTTATCATTATTTTTTATGATATAATTCATAATAAAAATTTATACGGTCTTGGGTATTGAGGTATGTTTGAGATCTATGAACGTATCTCTAGGTATTTAATCAGAAATATGTCTATGAATTCAATGTAGCCCATATTTTAGACTACATAATACCCTGATGGAACAAATAGTAAAATTTTTATTATAAAAAAGAATTTGGAGATATTATATCTCCCTTGTCTCACCTTCTATTGATAGAGATCTTAAAGGCCATATATCATGTTATAAACGAATATTTACTCATGTTTATTCAAAAAACAATTTTCATGGATGTTATCATGAATAATTGAACATTTTTAGCATAATGAATTTTTTTTTCATATGGATATAACTCTTCCTCACATGCCTTAATAAGAGGTTCTTTGTGATTAGGATATTCTATGTCATTTAATTACCACCATGGAATATGATAATGTGTAAGAACAATTTCCATTTAGTGACATTTCATCCAATGAGAAGTTTATACTTATCATGTATAAATCACTATGATATGTTTTAATTCATTTATATATTGGTTTCTACAAATAAGATGATATAATTTTTAAACCTTTATCTCGTAAAATTTCAACAAATAAATAAAAATTATACCAATTAATCTACCAAGATTTTATTAGAACCCAATATACCTTACCCATAGCTCTAGATTATAAATATGCATGTAAATTTAAATTGAATGGATCCAAATTTCCCATCTCATCATCCCTACATTGGTTGGATATGTAATTTTAAGGATTAATGGTTGTTATTCAAAATTACCACTATATTAACTCATAGTTACTCAATCTATTTAGTGGAATCCCCAATACTGAAATCCTAAATTATATTTTCTCACCCTTTTACTCTTAAATGAACATTTCCCTCCTACAGAATTAAACCCATGAAGTGAAGTATATAAATTAAATCAAAAGTTTCATGTCATATTTTCTAGATAATTTATTTCCCCTCAACATTGGTTCGTCAAGGACTTTGAACTATGGTTCAAAATTAACTAATGTGCTAGAATGATATGATCAAGGATTTTATTAATTATAAATAAATATCAAATTATTAACCTTATGTAATTATTTTTAATATTATATGTCTTTAAATAAGTGATACACTATGTCTTAGATAATATTTACACATAAAACAATTTATTTAAATTATATCATGCATTATTATTTATTAATCAATCCATGTGATCATGAAATAACATCCATAATGAGATAAACATGAAACATAACCGAAATAAAATAATAATGTGGTATGATCATGAGATGTAATATGGATTTTTATCTAAATAATGATAAACTAACTATCTAAGTTTTGGGAAAATAGATTTCTCCATTTCCAGTTCATGTTGTGGCTTTCCCCCATTCCACCAACGAATCTCTCATGGATTGGCTTCAACATATTTCATACTTTAAACCACCTCTACTATATTGGGATTTTCATCCATTGCATATTATTTTAGTCACACACATGAAAAGGAAACCAAATGGTTATTTAACGGATTAAATATGAGAACTCATGGGCACATTGGTCTATAAATAATAAGGGGTGGATGACTATTTTTCTAAAAATTTAATTTAAAAATATGATTAAATAAAAAAATCACATACAATGGTATGGTATATTCCCACGAAAATCCAAATTCCTGAATAAAATTACACATTTAATAAAATTTTAATTTAATTATAATTTTAGTTATTATAAATATTCATTCCCAAATCATTTATTCGATATTCCTTAATTAAATTGTTATTTTATCTTAATTATCATATGTCTCATCCGTCATAATTTTGAAAAATTAAGTACAATTATTTAAAATTAACTATGTAAAAAAATAAACATGGTGGTAAAATAGAGAGTACTATTCTAAATCACCTAATTTGTATTATAAATGTATATTGTGTACTCATATGTGATGTGGCATACAAGACTGATCCAGTAATATCATGAAATGTACTATGAAATAATTTATCACACAGGTTAAAATATATTTTTATGTTACATTTATTGCTTAAATTCGCATAAAATAATACAATTAATATGATTATACATGATATTTTAATCCCAACATTACACTCTAATTAATTATAATTATATATATATATATATATTTCTAAATTGACCACACGGAGTTTCATATCAACATAATTAACACACGCAATTACTTGTGGATTTTGTTTTCAAAGAATAATGAATCACTTTTGATTCTAAATTATATGGTATAAATACACTAAATTTAATGTTAAGATGCCTAGTGTGAATTATAGTCAACATCTATCTACAACACACACCAATAAACTCAATGTTTAACCTTTTCATGGAAAATTTTAATGTACAAGACACGTAATGGTCTACAAAACATGTGGTATCTATGTCACATATCCCCTAATAATATAGGACATGTAAGAGTATAAAAAACCTATTTGTGACTAATAGACAACACACAATATATGGATGTTACACATCATGTACCCTAAATTACCGTATTCCATGCTACCATGGTCATTATGTGATGTATAATTAAATTCAAAATTCATAATAAATTCACATGATATTTAATTTACTATGAATTAATTCATGGTTCATCAAACACTAGTACACAACATATATGATCAGATTTCATGGTGCATACTCCGACATTATCCAAGAAGATTTCATGGAACCCCCCAAATGAGATCTTCCAAATTATATTCTTAATAAAATTAATCAATTTTAATTATTCATACATGAAAAAATTGGAATAAAAAATATCATCTAATTTAGATTAAATAATGATTGAACTATAATTTGACATCAATAATAAATTCATAAATAAATTAATGATATTTAAATAATTAAAAATATTAATTTGAACCCTATGATACCACGTGAAGGTTCTAGGAATAGTTTAAGCATCAAATGAGCCCTATCCAAATTTTCATTTTATCTTGAACAATGATTAATATTATATTTATATGATTATGAACTTAATGATTAATGTATCTAAATCATGTAAAATATAAAATGGATAAATATAAGAAGCAAAGTTCTCAATCTTCACAACTTACATGTAATTAATTTTAGCAATTGAAGAATTACTTTGCGTGAAATTATTTCTTCTTTGATGGATGTGAAAATTTATCTATGTCATACCATCGTTTAATTGTACGAACTATAAAATATATTCCATCTAGAGATGATCTAAACAAGTTTAAAAAATATCTAAATGTCACCATATATATATTCTGGTGTTATCACATAAAATCATTTCACTCATGTTGTTCTCTATTAATCACCTCAAGAATCAAATTTAAAGAATTCTCATTGAAATATCGTGACTCAATAGTGGATGGATGAGGAATATAATTCTTATTTCATGGGATCACTCTTAGATAGGGGCGTTCTTTAGGAATTCTAGAGAATTCTATGGATTGTGTATTGCACACCAAAGGAAATGAATTTTCCCTCTTGAAAATAATATAATTTTGATATATACAACTAGGGTTTGAAATAAATAATTTCCCAATATCCCTTTTAATTTTTTAATCCCAATATAACCCCATGTCTATAATAATAACAATAAAATTATTACTTGAAAATTGATGAAGGCATTAATGAAATTAAATATTACTTAATAAAATAATATTCAATATATATTATTTCTCTTTGGTACATTTGATTTAGTCTTTTATCCCACCCAAATATTTATTTATCCTTGAATATGAATATTTATGTAATAAATAAAAATCATGAGATTAATCACAAAAAACAATCAAATATTATATTATATAAAAAGAAAATAAATATCTATTAAATATTCGTCTCACATAATAGTATATTCAATAACCGGTGTTAGAATATGAGAGATAAGGATAACATTAATAATTATTAAGAAACATGTGGGAATAATATTTTTTCGACTTTTAAATTAATAAATAATTACATATTTTTTTAAAATGAGATTCTAGATATACTTATTGCGTTTCCTTCTAATAATTATCTTTAGTGGAATTAAGTGATGCATCCTGAATACCAATTTTACGATCTAACCACACACCAAGGATCCCACACATAAATAATTTAATTCCACAATGAGATAATACCTCACTTGAAGGCTTACTATATCATATAATATCTTTATGATAATATCTCTAATCTATAAGGTTTCATGCTAGCGACTTCAATGTATGTTCTCGATGTATCATTACATGAAACTCTAGAATTCAAACATTAGCATAGAATATGAGGGATACAATATAATTTTTCTATATTATTTCCATCAAATATCATGAGATATCTACTTCCATTATGTAACTTAAGGGACAGAAACATTCTAACATTATTAATTAATGAAATATTTCTTTTGACGTACCCAACAAATCCTACCGAACCAGGAACATATGTCTCCATGGTTTTCCGCAAAACATTAAATTATGTGACTTATAAAACACATTACTAATATTCACAATGTCTAAGGAACAATACAAATTGTGTCAGATAATAACATCTGATCACACATATAAATATATATTTCCTTCTAAAAGGTCTAATTTTCATAATATCCTTAACATGATTTTACCAAGGGTGTATACCTTCATAAGGTTCCTCAATGACCTACATGCCTCCAACATAAAAGAAATTATCATTTTCTCCTTCAAATAATATCATCCAACTATAGAACAAATATTTAATAATATTTTTTGTGGAAATTATGAGTACTCAACATAGTGGGATTATTCTATGACATTTTAGTGAGTAAACTAGTCTTAGGATAATATAACATAATGTATTATATAGAAGAAAAAAATTGGCCATAAATAGTTTATTTATATTCTTAAAATGAATAAAATTTATCATAAATCACACAGATATTAGTTCTTTGGGAACCAACTCAAACATGTGTCTCCTATAGTCTGTCATAGTCCCACCACCATTTCTTTGTAATAATACTCACCTAATATATTTGGCCCCATTCCTTTAATAATATCCCTATAAATTATTTCATTTCATGCATTAGAATTCCCTTCAATGGTGCGAGTAGTGATACCTACTAGGACACCAAGAATGCATCATCAATAAGTATTACCATGTATAATATGATTGTTCCATGCTAATAATAAGTGTGGAATGGTAAAAGTAACAAAGTCACATACCAAGTGATCATATTATAACAAAACATCCATTAACCAGAAGATGTACCTACTTCTGCTCCATGTCGAACTGATAAACATAGATCTTGATGAAGAATGTAAATAGAAAAAATCCTACAAACATGATAAAAAATATCCAATAGGCTCATCATGTTTTCAAAATTCTACTCAATATCAACAGGGTGCATCCCATATCAAAATACTAATCAAAATCCCAAAGGTTCATTATGTTGGAAACATAATACTTAGTATCAACATGTTTTGTAGAGTATTAAAACATTACTCTCTAATAAAAATTTGCATCGAGTTTTAAGATTATCCAAAAGGATATCATGATCCACCATTTTCATCATCTCACATCATTCATTATAAGGCCCCAGCCTTAAACCTTACTTAATATTGAATTAAATGAATAATTCACATTGAGGGTCTTTTCAGGTTTAGAGTTTTAGAGAAATAGGACATAACTATTACATCTCAAAAGATTAAAAAGTAGACACTTCTACTGTGTTTCCATAAAATAAAAACTCTTAAAAAGAAACATGTCTAGTTCCATGTTTTATATATCATGACTTTCCCTTGATCCCATACTTGACCCAATTCCACATTATGTCTTGTGAAAAACATTTCAAAAAAACTTGGGGTGAGCATAAAAAGCTCAGTAAGGGATACACAAAGAATGAGAACTGTTAGTTATTCAAAACAACAAGTAAACCATGTATACTTTATCAAAGTAATACCTTTAACCATTATGAAGTAGTAAAAACTCTTCACTGAATAAAAGATCATTACTTACCCTTTTATAACCGAAATATTACCATAAAACCCATATAAAGAACACATAACATATAAAGGTAATTTGGGACATAAACATACATAAGTGGAATAACCATACGGTCGACTTCCACACATATCACTTAATGGAATAGCCATTCGGCCAAATTCCATACATACTTAATGGAATATCCATACGGCCGACTTCCATATCCAATGCATTAAGGGTTATAACGTAACAACCCATCCGGGTATTCACGACACCACCCGTCATATGGGTTATCACGTAACCTTTCGTCAAATGTCCAAGTACCATTATAAAATTATAACAAAAAAAAACCAATATAAAGGAATGATAACATTTCCAAATTTCAATCACAATATATCATTTAAATATATTGACATAATAGTATCCTTTATCAAAACCATTTTCAATACCAAAATACACAAAAGAGTATATGGTATTTATTTTATTTTAAAAACATTGTGGCTTGTTGAGGAAGCCAAAGATCAAATAATACTCACGGCAGCGTAAAAGGTCATTGTCACCGAGTACGTTAAAAGAAACATTCCTTTTTGTCGTTTAGTAAAACGATTCATAGAAAAAGATTCATTTTTTATAAAAGTAAAATTCAAAGGGGTTTATACACCGTATAAAAGAAAGTTGTGTATAAAATGAAATATGCCTCAATGAAAGGATATTGAGACGAAGTCTCTTACCAAGATCATTTTTTAATAAAATAGATCTATTTTTTGTATTCAATATAAGTACACAAAAATAAATTACAAATACAAGATAGGATATAATAATATTATAACATAATTTGAAAGTAGGAGATTAACCCAAAGAATGGAAATTGGGTTAAGAAGTTCCCTTACCTCAGGTCCGACTTGAATCGATCATTATTTAACCTCCTGAATAATAAACTTGAGTTAATTTCTACTTTCTTAAGAACCTTTTTCAAGTTCATTATTCCTTTTATATCACCTATTATCTTGTCATGAACACTATGTAATTATTTAGGATAATAATGGTCGTTTTGTTGATATTTGGAACTTGAGTCAAAAGCGAACTTCTTATATTTACAAGTTGTTCACGTAGTCAAATATCCATTATCTCAAGAATGATATTAATGATTTAGATTCCATATATATCATATATATCCAGTTTATACATGCATTTATTATATTACATAATCATTTAGAGGTAAGAAATGAAATGCACTGTTCATGGAGACGGTAAGCCGTACGTACGCATTAACGCTACTTCCATTTATATTTCATATTTAATGGAATTAAAACATAATGATACATAATATTATTATAATTCTAGTATGGTATCATATATAATATCATTAAATTTATCCTTTATATGTACCACATATGGTGTTAACGAATCAAATCACTTTGAGGGGGCGGTAGTCCGCACTTCCTAAAATGAAGATATCGCGTTTACACATAATGGAAACCATAGAGGTATGCCATAAATGACAAATACAGAAGCTTAAGTAAAACATAAATATATTATATATTATATATAAATATAGTGACATCTTAATTGCCACCTTTTAAGGTGTTATATGAGTGTTGAACAATCATCGTTTCGTGAGGCATAAATTCGCCACCCACAGAAACAGTATGTTCTTTAATCATTAGATGAAGTTGTGTGTATGTGTAGCTTTAATACTTATTATAACAACATCCTAGTATATTTATGATACTGGATTTGTTACAAAATAAATTAATAAAAATATTTTAGGGGGTTGGAGAAGAAAAATAAAACATAAGAACACAAGAGAAGACACTACCTTTAAATCGGGTAGCTCCTTTTGATTTGAGCTCAAAGGCTTCCTTGGGAAGCCTTCTTCCCAAAGTGAGGCTTCTAGGAGTAAGAGAGGGATGGGTAGAGAAAAAATGGTCAGGTTTTGGCAGATCCAAAGGGTTGAGAGGTGTGGGTAAGGAGGTAGAGGTGGGGGCCTTTTATAAGAGGAGAGGAGGGGCACTCTTGGAAAGTAAGGAAATGTTACTTTATTTTAGAATGAGTTTCGGATTTTAATGGTCCCAAATTTAAGTGTTTTGAAGATAAGGTGATAAGGGTTCGAAATAAACCCATACAATATGTTTTGGACAAGTATAGGTATTAGATTTTGTATTATATTTCCATTTTATTTAAATCGTTAAATAATGAGGTAATCACTGCATCATCATGGTGTCATAAATAATTTAATTTATTTAATGTATTAAAATTATAAAACAAATACTATGATGTAGGTAATCATTTTATATTTCTAAGTAATATTTATAGTAAAAAATATGACTTTTATAAACCCATTTAAAAATTGTTTTAGTAAAACAACTCATGTTTGTGTCATTTTTACTTTTACATTAAATAAAAAGATATTAATGTCATTTTCCTTCCAAAGTGGCTCCATGGGGTCCCCAAGTTGACCCATGGATTTTCTTGGTCATATATTACACATTCAATAAGGGTAGTACATGTTTCATGTTCATTTCATATTATTAAAACATTATTTTTACCTTAAACAACACTAATTACCTCTAATCGCGATTAAAAACATAAAAGTTACTATTCACAAAAAAATTATTTTAATATCATTGAATCACATTTTACTTCTTAATGACAAAAATGTATGTTAGATTTTTGAAATTCAAAACACAGATGTGGTAAAATTTCATTTAAACGGAAAATTAGTTTTTATAAGTACCACTTAGTGGTTTCACTATTCATCAAAAATTGAAGTTTTTCAGAAAAATACCAAAAATTCAACCTAAGTTATATTTGATATTCCGAACTAAAAAATGATGTCTATTTTAAAAAATTCAAAACATAGAAGTTGCATTAATTAATTTCCGCTGTCAAAACAAATAGCGTTTTTTTAAGGAACAATAAGTATCAAAAGATTGACACTAGTTTAAGTCCAATTTCAAAGTAAAATTAATTCCAACGAACACTATTGGATTAAATAGTAAAAATATATTCTAATTGCACTTTAAAACCAATTCAAATGATAATCTAATCATATAAATAAATTAGATTAAAAAGTGGTTTTGAATTAAAATACAACATTTTCACTATTCATTAAAAAATGAACTTTATCGGAAAAATACCAAAAATTTACACAAAGTAAATTTTGATGTCCCGATTCTAAAGAAGAATTTTATTTGGCCCAATAGGATGTATAAGAGTGACCAAAAATATATTTATAGACATTTTTCCATCAAAAGGTTATAAGTCGACCTTTAGTAAAAATTATAGTATATATGCCTAAAATTGAATTCTTTTCGTATTTTAAGCCTTTATACTTTATTGGATAAATGTAAAGACATTATCAAACATATATAATTATATTCTAGTAGTTTCTATTCATTCCCACCAATACAATGGCTACGTGTTAACTACCATTTAAAATAATATAATTTTATTACTAGTGTGAAACGTAAGATTTCAAAGAAACTCTTTGTTGCGTATCAGGTACGCTATCGAACATAGAAACCCATTTAATGTAAAATTAATATTTAATTCGAAAATATTAATAAATATGAAAATGTATTATTCTTTATTTACCTGGGATGTTACATCCTTCCCCCCTTTTGGGAATTGCTTCCTCGCAATTTTATTCACTTATCAAAATATGTGGGGGTATTTATCCCTCATAGAATTTTCAGATTCCCATGTTGCCTCTTCAACCATATGGTTTTTCCACAAAAACTTTACCTGGTGAATTACCTTATTCCACAACACCTGCTCTCTACGGTCAAGAATCTGGACTGGTTGTTCTTCATAAGAGAGATTCTCTTCCAACTGAACTACCTATGGGCTCAAAACATGATATGGATCTGGCATATACTTTTTCAACATCGAAACATGAAAAACATTGTGTACCTGAGATAAAATCCGAGGTAAAGCCACTCGATAAGAAACTGATCCAACTTTCTCAAGAATTTCATATGGTCTAATGAACCTTGGACTCAACTTTCCTTTCTTACCAAATTGCATCACACATTTCCATGGTGAAACATTGAGAAAAACATGATCACCTACCACGAAAGATAGATCCTTCCTCCGGTTATCCGCATAACTATTCCACCTGATCTAAGCTGTTCTCATGTGTTTTTGAATCAACTGAACTTTTTTTGCCATCTCTTCTACCAATTCTGGTCCCATCAGCTTCCTTTCACCCACTTAATCCCAAAAAGCTAGAGGTCGACACCGCTTCCCATATAACGCCTCAAATGGTGCCATCTGTATACTGGAATGAAAACTGTTATTATATGAAAATTCAACCAAAGAAAGATGTTGGTCCCAACTTCCCTGATAATCCGTCGAACAATCACATAGCATATCCTCCAAAGTCTGAATTTTTCGTTCTGACTGCCCATCTGATTGCGGATGAAGAGCTGTACTAAAATTTAATTCAGAACCCAAAGACTTCTGAAGGCCTTTCCATAAGTTAGAAGTAAACCTGGGATCACGATCAGATACAATGGAGAGGGAAACTCCTTGCAACCTGACTATCTCTTTAAGATACAATCGAGAAAGTTGATCTAGAGAGAATTTATCTCGAATAGGAAGGAAATGAACAGATTTAGTCAATCGATCAACAATAACCCATATTTCATTATTACCTCGAGATGTCCTCAGTAATCCCACAACAAAGTCCATGGATATATTTTCCCATTTCCACTCTGGCACTGGTAATGGATGAAGCATCCCTTTCGGTAACTGCCACTCTGCTTTAACCTGCTAAAAAGTCAAACACTTCACAATAAAATCATCAATATCTCTTTTCATTCCATCGCACCAGTAATACTCCCTCAGATCTCTATACATATTAGTACTACCAGGATGAACAGAAAACAGGCAACTATGAGCCTCACATAACTACTCATTCTTCAACTGTGAATCACAAGGCACACACAATCTCTTCCCAAACCTCAAAAACACAATCATTATCAATGTTGAATTCAGGCAACTTTCCCTCCTGAACGAGCTCTACCTTTTTTTGCAACTCACTGTCTTGCTTCTATGCTTTCTTGATTCTGTCTGATAGAGAAGATTTCACTGATACCTGAAACAAAACAGAAGAACTTCCTGCACAAACAACTTCCATGCCAATTTTCATCAAATCAAAAACCAAAGGATCTCATTCCAAATGTAACATGTTTAATGAAGCATTACTTTTTCAACTCAAAGCATCGAGCACTTTATTTAATTTTCCCGGATGGTAATGAATTGTACAATAATAATCCTTGATTAATTCCAGCCATCTCCTCTGTCTCATGTTCAATTCTTTCTGAGTGAATATATACTTTAAACTTTTGTGATCAGTATAAATTTCACACTTTACTCCATAGAAATGATGCCTTCAAAATTTTAGAGAAAAAACAACAGTAGCTAATTCCAAATCATGTGTATGATAATTTACCTCATGAGTTTTCAATTGACGTGAAGCATATGCAATTACCTGATCATTCTGCATAAGGACACAACCAAGTCCCTTCAACGAAGCATTACTGTATATAACAAACTCACCATTCCAGGAAGGAAGTGCCAAAACTGGAGAATTCAACAATCTTCTTTTCAACTCCTGAAAACAATAATCACATTATTTTGTCTAGAAAAACTTAACTCCCTTCTGAGTTAGCTTAGTCATTGGACTAGATAACCGTGAAAAATTTTCAACAAACCTTCTGTAGTAACCTGAAAAACCAAGGAAACTACCGTTCTCGGTTACATTTGTGGGTCTTGTCCATTCTTCAACAACTTATGTTTTAGCAGGATCAACAGTTATGCCATCTTTTGAAACAATGTGACCAAGGAAAGAAATTTGTTGCAACCAAAACTCACATTTTCTGAATTTCCCATACAATTTATTTTCTTTTAAGGTTCAGAAGATAACCCGTAAATGACTTTCATGCCCCTCTTTACTTTTAGAAAGCACAAAAATATCATCAATAAAAACAACCAACATTTTTCACCTGATTCAACTGAGCCATCACTACAACAAACTATTTTGTTCTGATTCTGACCATCTTAAGATACTGATTTGAAAGGCCATTTCCCTCTGTATGCCTTCCCAGAAAATCTATTCTGTTTCCTCTATGAAAAACCATTCTTAACACAGAAATATCTTAGGCGAAGAAACATGGTAATCTTTAAATGCTATATCATTTCAGTCATACCATAAATTAACTTATAATTTAACAATTTTCTAACTCCTAAAGTTGTCTAAACCGACCTATGATATAAACTATAAGGCCCCGGCCTTAAACCTGACTTAATATTGAATTAAATGAATAATTCACATTGAGGATATTTTCATTTTTATAGTTTTAGATAATTAGGAAATAACTATTACATATCCAAAGATTACAAAGTAGACACTTCTACTAAGTTTCCATAAAATAAAAACTCTTAAAAAGAAACATGTCTAGTTCCATGTTTTAGATAGCATGACTTTCCCTTGATCCCATCCTTGACCCAATTCCACATTAAGTCCTGTGAAAAAAATTTCAAAAAAACTTGGGGTGAGCATAAAAATCTCAGTAAGGGATACATAAAGAATGAAAACTGTTAGTTATTCAAAACAACAAGTAAACCACGTATACTTTATCAAAGTAATACCTTTCAACTTTAGGAAGTAGTAAAAACTCTTCACTGAATAAAACATCATTACGTAACCTTTTGTAACCGAAAGATTACCATAAAACACATATAAAGAACACATAACATATAAAGGTAACTTGGTACATAAACATACATAAGTGGAATAACCATACAGCCGACTTCCACATATATCACTTAATGAAATAGCCATTCGGCCAACTTCCATACATACTTAATGGAATAGCCATATAGCCGACTTCCATAACCAATGCATTGGAGGTTATAACGTAACCACTCGTCCTGGTATTCACGGAACCACCCGTCATATGGTTTATCACGTAACCACCCTTCAAATGTCCAAGTACCATTATAAAATTATAGCACATAAAACCAATATAAAGGAATGATAACATTTCCACATTTCAATAAAAATATATCATTTAAATATATTGACATAATAGAATCCTTTATCAAAACCATTTTAAATACCAAAATACATAAAAGAGTATATGGTATTTATTTTATCTTAAAAACATTACGGCTTGTTGAGGAAGCCAAAGATCAAATAATACGCGCGGTGGTGGAAAAGGTCGTTGTCATCGCATACGTTAAAAGAAACATTCCTTTTTGTCGTTTAGTAAAACGATTCATATAAAAAAGATTCCTTTTGTATAAAAGTAAAAGTCAAAGGGGTTTATACACCGTATAAAAGAAAGTTGTGTATAAAACGAAATATGCCTGAATGAAAGGAGATTGAGACGAAGTCCCTTACCAAGATAATTTTTTAATATAATAGATCTATTATGTGTATTAAATATAAGTACACATTAAGAAAGTACAAATACAAGATAGGATATAATAATATCATAACATAATTTGAAAGTAAGAGATTAACCCAAAGAATGGAAATTAGGTTAAGAAGTTCCCTTACCTCAGGTCCGACTTGACTCGATCGTTCTTTAACCTACTGAATAATAAACTTGAGTTAATTTCTACTTGCTTAAGAACCTTTTTTAAGTTCATTATTCTTTTTATTTCACCTATTATCTTTTCATGAACACTATGTAATTATTTATGATAATAATGGTCGTTTTGTCGATATTTGTTACTTGAGTCAAAAGTGAACTTCTTATATTTACAAGTTGTTCACGTAGTCAAATATCCATTATCTCAAGAATGATATTAATGATTTAGATTCCATATATATCATATATATCTAGTATATACATGCATTTATAATATTACATAATCATTTAGAGGTAAGAAATGAAATGCACCGATCATGGAGACGGTAAGTCGTACGTACGCATGAACGCTACTTCAATTTCTATTTCATATTTAATGGAATTAAAACATAATGATACATAATAGTATTATAATTCCAGTATGGTGTCATATATAATACCATTAAATTTATCCTTTATATGTACCACATATGGTGTTAACGAATCAAATCACTTTGAGGGGGCTGTAGTCCGCACTTCCTAAAAAGAAGATATCGCGTTTATCCATAATAAAAACATAAAGGTATGCCATAAATGAAAAATAAAGAAGATTAAGTAAAACATAAAAATATTATATATCATATATAAATATAGTGACATCTTAATGGCCACCTTTTAAGGTGTTATATGAGTGTTGAACAATCATCGTTTCATGAGGCAGAAATTCACCATCCACAGAAACAGTCTGTTCTTTAACCATTAGATGAAGGTGTGTGTATGTGTAGCTCGAATAATTATTATAAAAACATCCTAGTATATTGAATATATTAGATATTTTACAAAATAAAGGAATAAAAAGTGTTTAGGGGGTTGGAGAAGCAAAATAAAACATAAAAACACAAGAGAAGACACTACCTTTAAATCAGGTAACTTCTTTTGATTTGAGCTCAAAAGCTTCCTTGGGAAGACTTCTGCCCAAAGTGAGGCTTATAAGAGTAAGAGAGGGATGTTGAGAGACAAAATGGGAAGGGGTTGGCCGAGCCAAAGGCTTGAGAGGTGTGGGTAAGGAGGTAGAGGTGGGGGCCTTTTATAAGAGGAGTGGAGGGGCACTCTTGGAAAGTAAGGAAATGTTACTTTATTTTAGAATGATTTTCGGATTTTAATGGTCCCACATTGATGTGTATCGAGGATAAGGTGATAAGGGTTCGAAATCAACCCATACAATAGGTTTTGGACAAGTATAGGTCTTATATTTTATATTATATTTCCATTTTATTTACATCGTTAAATAATGAGTTAATCACTGCATCATCATGGTGTCATAAATAATTTAATTTATTTAATTTCTAAAAATTATTAAAAAACGACTATGATGTATTAAATCGTTTTAGCTTTCCAATGAATAATTATAGTCAAAAAAATGACTTGTATAACCCCATTTAACAATTGGTTTAGTAAAACAACTCATGTTTGTGTCATTTTTACTTTTACATTAAATAAAAAAATATTAATGTCATTTTCCTTCCAAAGTGGCTCCATGGGGTCCCCAAGTTGACCCATGTATTTTCTTGGTCGGCCATGACACATCCAATAAGGGTAGTACATGTGTCATGTTAATTTCATATTATTAAAACATTATTTTTACCTTAAACTACACTACTTACCTCTAATCGCGATTAAAAACTTAAAAGTTACTATTCACCAAAAAATTATTTTAATCTCATTGAACCACATTTTAATTATTAATGAAAACCATGTATGTAGGATTTTTGAAATTCAAAACACAGAAGTGGTAAAATTTCATTTAAACAGAAAATTAGTTTTTATAAGTACCACTTAGTGGTTTCACTATTCATCAAAAATTGAAGTTTTTCAGAAAAATACAAAAAATTCACCCTAAGATATATTTGATATTCTGAACTCAAAAATGATTTATATTTTACAAAATTCAAAACATATAAATTTCATTAATTAATTTAATAATTAATTCTCGCTGTCAAAACAAATAGCGTGTTTTTAAGAAACAATAAGCATCAAAAGATTAACACTAGTTTAAGTCCAATTTCAAAGTGAAATTAATTCCAACGACCACTGTTGGATTAAATGGTAAAAATATATTCTAATTTAACTTTAAAACCAATTCAAACGATAATCTAATCATAAAAATAAATTAGATTAAAAAGAGGGTTTGAATTAAAATACAACATTTTTCACTATTCATTAAAAAAATGAACTTTATCGGAAAAATACCAAAAATTTACACAAAGTAAATTTTGATGTCCCGATTCTAAAGAGGAATTTTATTTGTTCCAATAGGATGTATAAGATTGACCAAAACTATATTTATAGACGGTTCTCCATCAAAAGGTGATAAGTCGACCTTTAGTAAAAATTAGAGTATATATGCCTAAAATTGAATTATTTTCGTATTTTAAGCCTTTATCATTTATTGGATAAATGTAAAGACATTTAACCAACATATATAATCATATTCTAGTTGTTTCTATTCATTCCTGCCAATACAACGGCTACGTGTTAACTACCGTTTAAAATAATATTATTTTGTTACTAGTGTGCAATGTAAGATTTCAAAGAAACTCTTTGGTGCGTATCAGGTACGCTATCAAAAATAGAAACCCTTTTAAAGTAAAATTAATATTTAATTCTAAAATATTAATAAATATGAAAATGTATTATTCTGTTTTTACCTGGGATGTTACATTCATATTCCTCAACTAAGGGGTAATCATACCCCTACAACCACTTATCATGTGTACCATGTACCAAATATAAGAAGGAGATATAATAAAAAAATGGTATTTCTTGACATATATACATATAATAACATAATGATATATATTATAGAACCATAGATCAATATGTGAACCAACATCAGACTCGAAATTATTGTACTCAAATAATTTTACTTGAATAAGGGTCATATATGGGTAGTATGAAAACACACACACGACAAAACAAATCACCATCAATATTTAACAAAAACCTTGTTAAAAAATGAATCATACAACGAAAAAAATGTATATGAGATCCCAAAATGGCTAGAAACATTAAAAATCACAGTTTTGAACCCAACAACATGGTTCACCAAAGAATTGTAAATTGAATAATGTCTACTTTTTCTTTAACTCCAAAAACCCATAAAGGATACCTAGAATTGATTATATTATTTTATTTTGATAAGATATAAAACACATAATGTGATGAAATATTATTTCTTCTATGTAATTTAAAAAATCTATCAATTTAATCTTAAGTATGTGCTAATAATGTTTTTACTATTGAAAATTATAAGTCCACTAGTGATAATGTTTTTTTCTCTAGAATAATTTGAAATAGAGATTAATAATAATAATTATTATTATTTACCATTATTATGGGTTAATATCATTAAATATTTTATTCCCAAATATTTTCATAAATATTTTCGTAAATATTTTTATTTAATTCAACACCTTTTCATATGAATTTTATTTCAATAAATGATCATTAAAAATAAACCCATAAAGAAATAATATATTCCATTCACTATAAAAAATATAATGGTTTAAAAAGATTATTTATGTCAAAAAAATGGAAGAATGAGTTGGATTAATCAAATAAGACATTACCGATTGAACTCAATGGAATTCTAATGTATCTCGTACTCATGTTGATAATATAATTTAACAATGAAAGGTTCATATAATTTTGAATAATAAAAACTATATTTATGGTCACTATAATGATGAAATACAAAATTAAATTATCAATTCAATTCATTATTTATGTGTATGATGAATGTATAGTGATTAAATTCATATATAATAGTGGTTTTAAAAATATATTTGTAAAATGAAAAATTACCCATGATTTATGGCTTCAAAATCATGAAAAGGGAGTAACATAATCTTTTCAAGGAAGAAGTATTGTAAAATATGAATATATATGTGAAAATATTTACTCTTACTTATATATTATCTTCTATGTAAGGGTATCTTTATTCCCATTATGCAACTTGTTACCATTTCCTAGGATTTCAAAAATCAAGGGAACTCATACCCAGGTCGATTCAACCCTTGATTAGAATGAATAAATTTTATTCTACATTTATGTGAGAGTTATACCACTCATTCATAAAAAGGTAAATACCAATATAACGCAAAAGAAGTTATTGAAAATACATTTTTAACTATACGTGAATTGTATTTTACCCTTAAAAATAAAGTTAACGAATTTTCTAATCCCTTATATATTGTAAATCAATGAGCCTTTAAATTTAAACAACTCAAGTAAAAACCTCTTTATACTTATATAGGGGTCATTAAAATAAATGGAAACATTAAAAAAACTAATGGTGATGTGTTAGGGTAAATATTTACTGGATAAATTATAATTTTTCAAATAAAAGTAAAATAAAATATATATTATGTGGGTTTTATAAATTTATATTGATTTGGATCATTACAATTATCCCCCTAAAATTACTTCTTGACCTCAACAAATGTCTCTGGTGGTCTTTCTCGAATAACTCAGTCCACTGAGCTCAAACATCTGACTCCTTCTTACACGCCTCTTCCTATATGCATCCATAATTCCACTGGATATGAACAAATGATACATTCGACCCTCAAATAACATTATTTAAGTCATTTAAAATATTCAGTAACTACTTTATGTACAATGTTTCAGACACCGGATCAATATCCTCTTAGTCGATGAAATGTACAAGATGTGGTTTGTAACACTGAAGGTGAGACATGAGATACACATTTTACATACCTTCGTAATGTTAATGTGGATAGAGAATATATTTTTTCTATCATAACACACTCAGTGATCACAAAGGGTCTATCACAAGGTTGTGATTACTTGACTTGTTTCCTCAATAATTTGTTTCTTAATATAGGTATCACACTCTAGGAAGCTTGATTTTCCAAAATGAACTTCAATGTTTCATATTATGGTCGACATATGATATCTTCCTATTATAAGTAGTTATCTAACTCTCCTGAAGTCATTAACCTATCTCAAATGTCTAATGAACCTAACTATTTTCCACAATTGATTCTTCACCAGCCTCATTGAAATCTAGTTCTGAAATACATGGCCTCCTAGGAAAAATGTCACATGGTTCCAATTGAATAAATTCATGGTAAATTTTTTACATCCAAACTCAACAAAGGTTGGGTGGTTATAACAAGATTTGATGATTTTTTTAACAATATCTCATAGAATATACTCCAATATGTGAATTTCTCACTCGAATAGTCCATCTGGATGATGTTGATAAATTGTGATAAATAATAGTTGAGTATTTAGGGAATTTTAAAATACCTTTAAAAACCATGATTCAAGAACATTTATCCTTGTTAGATATAAATATTAATATAAATTCATGTAAGAGTATGATATCATATACATATAATGTTCCAATATTTTACATTTACCAAGTCTATAATATTTGGTGACAATCCTTCTTCTACCAATTTATAATAATCTATAGTGATACATGACACCTTTAGATCTAGTCAAACCTTGAAATAAATTCCATCATGATGTCTTCCAACTTTAAAATGGGTATAGAAAGTGTGTGAATTGAACCGCGTAGATTATGGTCATCGAACATTACCCTATAGAAGAAAAGGACAATGGAATCAAAACCAGTGATGTCCCACTTCTTCACTATCTAATAGAACAATAACCTGTTGTAATTGTATACCATTTTCAAACTATGATGAGCCTTCCATTAAAAGGTATTATTGTACCACATAATATTGTAGCTTATTAATGTAGAGAAAAATAATGTCTCTTGCATGTGGATCACATAATCATTGTTTAATGGGCACATGGTTATATGGTCACCTCCAACCAGTTGTCCATGAATTAATTCACATTCGGGGTTATTTTCCAATCTAGAAATTACACTATCTCTTTGAAATTATCTGACCACCATTGTAGAAAATCACATTGATCCCTGATTTGAATAAGAATTTATTCATTTGTCTTCCAAAAATATTATTAGGTGCCACTACTACTCAAAAGGTTTCTCTCTAAGAGACTACATGATCTATATTTTATATCTAGGATTATCAACTATGATGTTACTATTAGTAGGTTCATACACCATATCAAAGGAAAACATTTTAGAAACTCCACTGAGTGACTCTACCACATAGTTATGTCCTGTTATGTGCATATGAAATGGTGTCTCTTAAGTGTAGTTTAAACAAAAAATTTATCACCAAAGAGATAACCTCAACAACAATCCAGACTATATTCCAAAAAATCTAGCCTCATGTCATGAGTGTGATATTTTATCTCATTTAGTATCATGTATAATTTCCCATAAGCTGATACCTAGTATCTGAGTATTAGTTTCACATAAAAAACTAATCATTATGAATGATAATATAAAACATATCTGATCTGAGGGTTCATAAATATCATTGTAGGAGATGTTTTAAATCACCTATTAAGATTAAAAAAATCCATACCCCATTAGTATTACCACTTGAACATCAAATTCAACTTATTTTTTGTATTCATAGGTGTTGATAATCGGGATACGTCTAGGATAAAATATTATAAATTTCATAAAAATACTAGAAAGCCCCTTAAATTGAACTTGTTTTAGATGTATTTGAAGGATAAAATTTCATCATTGTTTTTTGGGTCCATGATTATATCTATCCGAATCACCACATTTCTAGAGACGATATACTTATGAATAATGAATTTATAGTTTTAAATAATTGACTAAATGTTATGTTCTTGAATCATTTTCTAAAATATATGAAAATTTATAGCACACCGCTCCATTTTTGATGAGTATATGAGGTTGTAAACCGTGATAAATAAGTCTATGTTATCATATATGATCATTTTCATAATATCCAAAAACCCTATTCGTGCATTCTATAATATAAAAATAATCACCATGAAATATTACAAGTCATTCATTTTCAAAACAACTATATTTAGGATGTCTTTCCCTGTTAACCATAGAAAATGATACCTCGATCAATGATCTATTTTGGGGAACCACCAAGAACTCCATAAAATGATTGAACATGTCATCTATAATTGGAAAATTATAGCAGCTCTTCACATTAACTTTGTTTAACATATGTTAGTGAACATGAAGATGATGAAAACCATATTACATCTTGATGAACATCATAGATTCACCCCATGATAAAGTACACATCCTAATGAAGCCATTGGCTCTAAGTCATAAGGCTACACCATGATATTATTCCCCTAATATAGTGTTATATGATATTGATGTATCAAATTAAGCTACACACTTGGAATGAGATATGTCTCATTGTTTAATATTCATTTATCATGATGTGTGATGATATTAGCTTTAAAGATTTATTGATAGAGATCTATATTGGGAGGAAACATGCTAGGGATTGTCACTAATCATGGTAAAATAGGAAAACACTATAACAACACCATTATTTTCCCAATATAACTAATGTATGGACCAAGTATACCTACTCTTAGTTACCATTATATATTTATGATGTAATTATCTACATTTTTGTATTAATTGAATCTTATCTCTAATATAAATTAATGAGATACTGGAAGCTGTTCAGTCTATCCATACCAATAATCAAATTGAAAAATATCAACATTAGTATCATGAAGTCCCACATATTTCCATATACAGTTTTTAGTATTGGGTTCTCAAGGCATCATCGAAGAAAATTTCCATTAAATAAAAATTGTGTATCATGGGAAATAATCTTAGAGGATAATATGACATGTAAGGCATGTCCAGTGACTACCAATGAATATATGAAGGAATGTGATTCACTAATATTGAATAAGTCAGTAAATAAGGTAGAGTTGATAAAAATCAAGGCTTTAGTTGCATATGGTCTCACACAACCAACTACCAATTCCGTATAAATTTAATTGACATGAACTAAATCAGTTCTATGGCCTTATCCATGAGACGCATGACCATTTGGATTCATCATTGGAGTATACTGCTATGGAGCTCATCCAGTAACCGTAGTTAATGATCATATCCTCCGACCACCTTAGTGGGTCCTTATCCTCAAATTCATTTGCAAAAACTACTATGCATTACCTAGCATACCACATACACAAAAAATGATCCTATATACTCTAAATAACGTGATATAGTTTCAAACAATTACATAGTTTAATTATTATTGAACTCCTCCAATGGGGGTGGAGAAATCCATATTATACTCGTCTCAGATGCTACTAGCTTGATCTATGTTTGTATAATACATATTCTTATACCATATATTACAATCATTATAGTATTAGGAAGTTCAATATTCCGTTAATAAAGGGTTTATACAAATAAAATGCTTTACCATCTTCGGAACCCTTATCTATCACCATGGACTTATAGGGAACCTAAGTAGAATTTATCATATAAATTTTCAACAACTATCATATCAACTCCATTGTAAGCCTAATATCGATCTTCCATGATTCATATACCTTATATCCATCCAATAGGGGGAAATAGAAATTAATATTCATGTTGTGGTATGTGTAATATGTAATTATTATAACATACTAATGAAAATCCTTGAACTAGAGTTCTAGTTTTGGGTTTATCATTATAGGAGTGAACTCCTCAAATATGTTTACCTTCTACATCACCCATGTGAGACCCTATAAACTTCCTTTATGTGGAGTAACTTCCCACTGATGAAAAAAACAACATTTATCATATAAATCAAAAGATTCACCTTTAAATCCATTGGGGACTATACCAAGTTAATGATCTGCTAAATAATTTGAATCCAATAATCTATATCCTAAGTTCCTAAAACACCCTATAATGATGTGTGATACTTAAGAATAATTCACCAAGCATTGTTAGCCATTTCCCTGATAAATCTATCCCCATTGATAGAAAAAAATAGATTAATTCTTCCTGAGACGTATATTTCTATTGAACTTCTCTGAGTGTGGGATATAATTATTTTTACAAAACACCTATATAGTAGCCAGTCCCATTATTTATCTATATGGAAAGACATTCTATAACATGATAGTAAGAATTAAGATATAATATTTCAATTCCGACCTATTCTAAGGAATTAGAAAATGGTTTCTGTATGACTTTACCCATATCCCAATTTATAATTATCCTAAATCTACAAGAAGTTCTCTCTATATTCATATTAGTCAGATTATAATATATTCAAACAAAACATAATAGATGGTTCAGTTAATGTAATAAAATATAATAGTGATATTTTAAAACATAATGGTATATCTCCAACCTAGGAACTACACCAAATATATAGTTAAATAATGGAATTATACAAAAGAACCTATCTCTACATTAAGAATAGGTAAATATTGGGAATGTGACCTAATGTTCCTAATCTTGACCAATGAATACACCTTAATTATCCTAAAAGGGTAACAAAAATAATTTCAATGATTGCTCAGAGGTACATTACAAATAAGTTTCCATGAACATGGATAATCCCATACCCATGTTCCAAAAAAATATCTACTTTTAACATATAGTGGGTAATTTGAAATGAATAGTTGAAAAATGAGTTATGATAGTGTTTTGTAACATGATGAACCAAAAACACTAGGTCTATATGGGATTTCCAAAACAAATCATGCATTACACCCCATCTATCATTTTTTTCACAAAGAATAGATAAACAAATGACATAGTTAATAATCAGCAGAACATGTGGAAAATTAATATGGAATACATGTCATAGAAAAAAATAGATAATGGGATCCCAAGGTGGAAATATAAACTAGATTTTAATAGTGTAGCATGTAAATAAATTAGAAAATATTTATATCTCCCATAGCCTATCACAGTATGACAAGTAGCTTCATGGTCTACTACACAACCATAGGCTAGTGGATCCTTTTCCTAATAGAATCTCTATACTTGAGGTATTTATGTGTATCATAATTCCCTTGTGGGGGTTTTTAAATGAAACCATGTGGGGAATCACCAATGCATCATTAATGTTTTTTAACAAGTATAATATTTTATTAAATGATAATAAAAAATGAAAGAGAATAACTTCTTGATAGTCACATTTAAAAATTTTTTTCTATAAAAAAGACACCAAAAAACCATATAGGTACCTAATTTATATCTATAAATAAAGGTTAAATGAATATATCAGAAAATATTAGAGCTGAACCAAAATCTTTATAAATGTGACTTAGTAACCACAATGTGAATTGTGTTTTCAGAATACCAATTGGTACCCATAGTGTGCATCATGTATTGATAGTTTTATCAGTATCCACAATGTAATTTTTTGTGTGTTGAATTCATGATATGTATCCAAAAGGTAAATTGAGTTTTAAGTATGGCCACCTGGCTATCAATATCATGAGATATAAAATAGTTACAAGGATAAATTTGTTTTACAAGATTATATATTACATCGATCTATTTTAATAATTATCATGGAAAATGGGTCATATAATTATTCCATGAAAATGCACACACCCAAATAAAATTACAATCAATGGAGAAAAAATAATAATAACACATGATTCAATCCATGGAAAATAATTTATTAGACACACCCAAATGGTTTGAACATATTTCCTCATGGTTTTCAATGTCAACATCATAGCCCTCAATGTAATCATTACTCAAATCATATCAACATGTTTATTGACTCAAAACAACCTCAATGAATTGATAGATCCATATCTATTATGTTACTTACAAGTGAAATAAAAAACTTCTTCAGATAAAATATTATTTTTCATAGTTATTTTATAAAATTTAAAATGTAATACATAACATGTGTTAACCATTTCACCCTTAGAAAAAATTATCATGTAACATGTGTTTATAATATTACCTCTCCAGAATAATCATATTTTGAAAACTATAAACGTTATTCTTCTTTCTAATATTTTTAAATAAATATCATTAATGATAGAATCTAAAAATATTTTCATAAATTGATACTAAATAATATGATTGTATTCAATAATATTTTTAATGAAATATTATTTTGCAGAAAGAAATAAAATAATAAACATAATTATAAATAAAATATCCCAGTTCTTTCACCTGGGATAAGGGATAAGTAAGGTATTATGTGTCGGGAAACCAGAATAATGGTTTGGATTCATCAAAGGATACATCACCAATCTTGTGAAAATTAAATTTTAGGCTTATCATTCTAAATAGGATAACCAAAATGATGGTAGAAACGTTCATATAATTTTTTTGGAAGGAAACCCACATAAATAGTCATTGTAGTAAACAACACCAAAATTAAATTACCATTTAATTCATTATTAATGATTATATTCAATATAAAGTGACTAAAAACAAACATAATTGGGATTTTAAACCATAGAAAGTGAAAATAATAAAACCCCATTTATTTTTTCCTTCAAAATCAATAAAAGGGATATAAAAAAGTTTGTTTAGAAGATAATGAGAAAGAAAACTAGGTAAAATTTGTTACCCTTACATACAGATTATCCACTATATAATGCAATCATAGTTTTAATATTAAATGGCTCATTATACATATCTGTTATTTTCAAAATATAGGGTACCATAATACTGGTCAACTCTAACCTTTTGTAGCATGATTAAAAATTGAGCAACCATTATGTTAGAAGTATACCCCCTTAAAGAATAAAGGAAATCATGAAATGAACATTATTTAGTTACTGGAAACATGATATTACCCTCATATAAGGCATTATTTACTCTTAATAATTAAGGGAACTTGTGGTCTACTATTTATTCATAATATGTAAAGGGGGATTTACCTTTATGCAACTCGAGTAGAACCCAACCTACACTTACATAGTGTCTTTAAACCCCTTTTATCCTTAAAAACAATGGGTGATTCATATGTGAAAACATTTAAATGATAAAATTTATTTTTCAAAAAAATACATATAAATAGTTTTTAATCATTTATTAGTGAAAATATAGTGACCGGTAGTCTTAAACTCTTCTATGTCCTAGACAAAAACATCCTGCCATATAATCTATCAATAGTTGAAATACCATCTCCAACTCTTCCAGTTCCAATATAACTCCCTCAATATTTCATTAAACACCACCACCAACGTAATCATCCCAATGTAATGATTAAAATTGTGTAAAAAATCATATTATATACTTATAAAATAATTCATATAATGGAGTATAAACAAATCTATAATGTAACACGGAAAAGGGAAGGGTCTGAATAAAATGTCATGAAATACCTATCAGGGATCTCATTACATCACAAATGAATCCAAAAACCAACTATTACCAGAAAGTGGAAAAAGAAATAAGGATAAATAATTTGAAAGTAGCATTGAAACTATGCTACACAAAATCAAAAATCGCACCCTCAAGAAGTGTACCTGAAAAACAGATCATTGGTAAATGAGGGAAGATCCAACAAATTAATGAAAGAGAACCACGATAAACACACACTTTCTCACAAAAAAAATATATAGGAAAAATAAAATTTCACTAATATAATACTCTCCATGACCAACTCACTTAAAATCATACACAATATTCTATTTTACACTAAAAAACAATGAAACCCCTTTTTCACACAATGGTAATGACATCACATTCTTGTGATGAAAATCAACCACAGTCACCAATACTTATTAGATACCACAATGATAACTAGCCTAAAAAATATCCATATGAGGAATAATATATTATTTTAAGGAAAATACCACTATTAATGAAAAATTAGTCAGAATACAAAATTCAAAGAAATTTATTTCATCATTATTTTCTTAAGAATAATGTTTGGAGTAAAGTACATCATTTCCACTCTCTAGATTAATAAAACTATTTAAATATTGTATTGTAAATTTTTAAATATTTCATGGGAGTTATTTTAAAAACTACAACAAAATAAAAACATAACAGTATGAAACATTATAGAAAACAATCAATACATACTAATTCCAATAAAAAAATACACTACATTATTGGGGGAATGGTTCTAGGTAGGAAATTCATGTCCACCAGCCTTTCGCATTTTAATATATGGTTCAATGAAATGTATTTTCCATAAAATATAACAATTCATCCTAAAAATTAACATAAATAAATATATAAAAAATGACATAATACATACCCTATTACATTTTATGAAATGAAATCAATTTTTAAGAAGAATTAATAAATCCATTTCGGAAAAATTTTCTATATTTTTAATGATTCATTACTTAGATTTCATTTCTTCATCGCTATAATTATAGAAAAAAAAAATTTAATACTATTCAATATATTATTAATATATGTATATAATTTCTCATTGATTATGGGTGATACATGGTTTAAAAACCAATGCAATAATTCACGTAATTCAATGCATGACTGAAAAATAATTCATTTTGGCATTTAAACAGAGAATTGACTTAAACCCACTTCTTGATGGATTTCTCCCAGCATCAAACAACATCAGAAAATTAAGATTAATTTTCTATAATTGAGTTTGTTTTATAGAGTACAGATTTAAAAAATATAAATGGTATTCAACTTAATATTGAACTATATAAAACAAGGGTAATACTAAAAAATAATACATGACATTATAACATATTTTAATGGGAATAGTTCCCATCATGTTTAATATCAAACACTAGAGTAATTTTATCATTCTTATAATTTATTATTTTATTTATAATTTTTCACTTTTAATTATTTTACTTAATAAAAAAATAAACATGGAATTATGTGATGTTTATTTCATAACTTATGGAATATATCTTATTTGACATGGTTTAATCAATTTGTCTCAGATGAAATCATTATTTACAAAAAATTTATGATATTCATTATTAATATTTAGTTCAAAATTATTAAATATATATCCCATGTTATAAATTTTTTTTAAATAATATATACGTTAAACATGCATGAATGATAATAATAAATACTGATTAACAACTCATACCATTCCCTTTATCCAAATAATTCATAATTACAACGTGTGTTATGTTAAAATAAATTAAGCTTGTCATAAGGAACACCATTTGGTGTTGTGTAATGTAAAAATATAATACATGTTTCAAAAAATTTACATCGAAATATATTTTTCACATCAAGGAACATTAAATGAACAATATCTCTCATGAATAGTTTTTAACATTTCAATAAATTTCTCTTGGACAATTATCTTCATCGATGTAAACATAAAAACATAGTTCATATATCAATTTCAAATTACCAGCATGCTCTTGTATGTTTTTAATAAACATTCCAAAATCCTTAATCTACCATGATAGATTCCTAAAAACTAATAATTCAATTATATAATGACTTCTAATGATGGATTTCATAACTCATGTTAATAAACTTAGGGTGTATGTATCACAGTTACACTAAATGCACCATGTTGATTCTTTTTTGACATAAGCAGTGGAGTGAATTCAATTTTCAATTTAAATCATCATTTAAATTGTAGATATGATCCATGTACCATTAAAGGAGAACACAATATACTTTATAAAATTTTAAACATACGTCTTTATTGAAAATACATTAAAAAAACCACCTTGTTAAAAAATTAATTCTTTTCCCCACAACATTGTATATAAAACATTATGTTTAAAAAATATTTCTAAAAAAGGATCCTTTAATTAATTCTTCAAAACTAATTTAATGAAGACTGAAAAATATTACACTAAATAATGCGGAGAAATTTTTTTTATAATACACCATAAACCAATTACTTGATAAATTTTTTATTACCACAACACATACAAAAAAAAAACATACTTAGAAATAATGAACATCTTGATCTGAATGATGTTTTATAGTCATTATGAAATACTTTAACTATTATATATTATCATAGAATACATTTTAATTTTAATTTAGCTGTCAATACATTGAGACATAAATATTGAATTAAAAAATAATGATGAAATAAAATAATTTATCATGATTAATGATCCTCTACGTTATTAACATTAGATCAATTACCAGAAAAACATGAAAAATAAGAAAACTAAAACATATTTCTTTCATCTATCAATTACTATAGATGATTACCACTAATTAAATTATATTTAATTCATCAAAAACTTATATTTATGAAACAAATCAAAAATGTACATCAACATAAACAGAGTTACTATAATAACACAAATCATGAGTGTTCATCCACCACACACTAAAAGTTATTACTTTTGTTGGCCATGAGTAATCATCAAGACATTATAACTTTTCTTGAAATAATTTTTCATAGTAGGATATGTGTAACCCCTCTTCATATTTTTGGTTACATAACATAAATTATGGGCATAAAATATACCCCTCATCCTGGTTTTATTGAATTTATTTAATATTTTTTAATTATATATATTTAATTACATAAAATAAACACTAATAAATAAA
Source organism: Viscum album (assembly GCA_963277665.1). Classification (NCBI taxonomy): domain Eukaryota; kingdom Viridiplantae; phylum Streptophyta; class Magnoliopsida; order Santalales; family Viscaceae; genus Viscum; species Viscum album. The sequence continues at coordinate 433,359,892 of OY728139.1, forward strand.
AAAATTAAAGTAGTGAAGATACATAAATCATTCCAAGGTTTCTAACCTTAAATTGGAACAAGTATATATGCATGTTCTGTAAACACATAGTCCTTTCATAAGATCAGGATGCATCTTAAAATCTTATTTCCTAGTTAGTCTCATGGAAAAATATCACACACCATGTAATCTGGTAATATTTCCATATAATCCCTTTCATGTATCACTATATCCTAAATCTATAATAAAACATTTCCATCAATAAAGCCATTGGTACCACTATTTCACAGCTCATTCCCCTTAAATATTCCCCTGAGGCTAATAATTAAGGTTTAGAGATAATAACACCCAAAACCCATATTAATTAGGCCCTAGATAGCTTACTAAGACACATGGTATAAAAAGTTACATATATGTAATGAATTAACCAGAAGAGTAAGATTTGAATCATGTGACAATGTAATAACCTAAAAACTGAACCAGAAGACATATACGGTTGAAAATACAAACTACTATATGAAAATTATCAAATAAATAATTATTAAATTTTCTATGTCAAAAATATGATAAAACATTCAAAAAAAACACAACACTTATTCCAATGAAGAATATTTTAATGCCCAAGTTAGTACCGAAATTCATCATAAGAACATGAAAGAATGATTATATATACATAGGGTGACCATAAAATTTATTCTTAGACAGATCATACCTAAGGTACCTCTATAATATGTGACAATAGAATAAAAATCACTATATAAAAAATAATAGAACCATATTAAATCAAACATATCAGCTAAAAAACACCCAACTCTCTGGGGAACACTCAATAAAAAACACAAATTTTGAAGTAAGATTATATAAAAAAAATATAAGCAATGTTTCCCCAAACCCAATTCCCCTATCATTTTCCTCAATCACAACACAATGTTTAACATTCTTTTATCCCATACCTTCCAAGAACATAACATCACATATAAAACTACATATAATGTGAGTTAGAACACTCCCACACCTACCAATAAGTCACATGTTCTAGTATCCAAAGCTTATATCATCCAATATTTACACTAAAAACACATCACATAGTTTGATAATTGGGATATAATGAACATGATGTAAATGAACATAAAACCCTTATCCTTACATAAATGATTTAGAACATATATCATATCCTCATAATCATAATTAATCTAAAAAAAATCAATCAGCATCACTAGGAATAACAAAAAAAATGTTTTCCCCATCACTACTATTAATGGAAGTGGGGGGAAGAGGGGTGGGTATAAATTAATTTCACCACCAAAATCCGTATTATGTAAATCCAAGTTCCCAAAAAATATGGGTTTTGGTAATTTTATGCACAAAAATGTGGTTAATGTATATAAATAACAGTAAAATAAATGATAAATCGATAATACAAAATACCAAACCTACAAGTTAACAACTAATTACAATAGATCATCGCATAACATCATCAAAATATCTCAAGATAACTTCTATCAACCAATAAAACCTATAATTAAACTCACCAAAGGTAAAACCATACATGACCACCAATACGGGTTTTCGTTTACATGGTATCCAATTTAATGATTTACTAGTTTTCAACCAACATTCAACGTATGAAAAATTGAGTTTATATTTATTAATAAGAAATCTAACCAATACCCCCATTCAAGTATAGAAATTCATTATTCATTCAAATAATTAAAAAATTATAAAAAATTTTACATCTAACCCATGCCATTTACATAACATTTTTAAAAATTCATTTCATATATACTGAGATTATAAAAAAAAAACCAAGAAACATCCACACACCTCTCAAAATAAAATTAAAACTTACACACAATAACCATAACTATAACCCAATTATCTAATTGTTACATTAATGAAACACGAAATTTATACATATCCCCCAATAAAAACCGATTCCAACTAACCACAAATATATTAACAAAATGTGTTCCACATTAGACCTTCTCACCAATATCACTTCTCCATCACCAAAAAGTTTAATATTAATAAATTAGATTCATAGAAATAAATCAACACATAACAATATATACAAGCCTTCACATGTACCACAACATCATTTTCAAAGGGCCTTTCCATATATATTGTAAAAAACATTATAGGGGTTCATTAACATAAATATTCATTTACAGGGGAAAAATACATTGGACAGATATATGTTGTAAATATTTTATTCATGGAGAGTTTCGTCTAGGAGAGATAAAAAGGTCCACATATTGTAATGGATATAATATATGGAAGGCTTGCATGCAGCATAGGTTTTCGCAAAAATAGAGAAAATGGGTAAACTCATCAAAATTAGAAGAATAAAATAAATAGATTTGGAATAACCCGTGACCTAATCAATTTATTTTAATTCTAATTAATTATTTTATTATATCAAACCATAATATTAACCCAAAACATGAAAACGAATGTAATTTCATCTAATTAAATTAAAACAAAAAGTATAAATATAACCTAACACAAATTAAGACTGTTAAATTCACTAATAATGGAAAAGGTAATGAAGGGACAAACCCATGAAATTATTTTCATGAAGGTTGAATTAGAAAACTTGTATCTCCATGATTATTCTGTTGAAGCATAGGGAATAATCCAACAAATATGTTATCAATTACCTCCCAAATTCAATCATTATCTATCTAAGAGATGGGTGCAAAGTCAAGGGAAAAATTACTTCAATGGATGTTTATGAATTTATAACTAGGAGAATGATTTATATACCAGAAAACAGAACTACTAACAACACAAAAAACATTCGGTTATCACCTAATTACATTGTGATACAATGGGTGGGTCTGGAAGACCTTTGGGGCTTCTTTTGGATTGAATGGATATGTTGGTAACACAGAGGACTTCCTTAATTCCTATTTTATGAGATCTGAAAAACAAGGTAAGGAATGGAAACCAAGGGTGATCATACTCATGGCTGGGTACTGGAATATTTCGCAGGCCTATAATAACAAGCGCCATGGTAGAGGCTCAGTTTCTCAGGTCTGTATAAAAATTAGGTTGAAAATCACTGTGATGGCTCTGCTACAGATATGCTCGGATTGCAAAAATTCTTCCTCCATGTGCGTCATTTCTGCTAGAAGCAGTGCAGATCAGTGGGCCGACCCTCCTAGCCAGTGGCAGTGGGTGAGGTGGCAGCCACTGGCACATGGTTTGAAAATTAATATTGATGGTTCGCTACTCAGAGGGGAGATGCGAGGAGTGGGCATCGTGCCTGACTAGAATGGATCTGCTTATGCAGCGTTTGCTACATTGTTAGGGGGAGGCGATGCGCTTCAGGAGGAAGCTTAGGCTATGGCAGAAGGTTTGCAGACTTGTGTGTGCAGGTATTTGGTGGTGTCTTCAGTGGAAACCGATTCCTTGGTGCTTTTCAATGCACTACAAAACAGAGGCAGGATTCCATGGAGCATAATTTTTATAGTCAGACGATGTCAGCCTATAATCGGGGCGTGGATGGAGATCTCTCATACATGGAGGGAGGGTAACATGGTGGCATACTTTATGGCGTCAATGACAACATCATGCAATACTTTTTCTTCATTTTCAACATTGGGGTCTTTTCCTTATGAAGGTTTGAAGTTTGTCGTAAATGATGCATTGGGGTTGCATTACTTTAGACCCCCGTGACATTTTTCCTTCTATTGGGATTATTGTTTTAATAAAAATGTTAACTTTCAAGTCATGGAATAACTAGAATCCCAATTGCATGTTTTAGATCTCTCCATGATAAAATATACTCTGGTTAAGTCCAAAATTAAATACCTCAACCATAACATACCTACCCTTAAATCAATATGGGCTCCTTCACTAAATATTCTTGAGTCTCCACAATATAACATCCCAACCATAGTTACCCAGAGTCGGTGAAATATTACATAAAATTGGCATTATCACAAGGGATCAAATATCAAAAGACCGATCAGTGTAGTAGATTTTGAAGCAATAGATACACACATAAATTTTACATTACATTACAAAATGAAAAACAACAACATTGTCTCTATTGACCACAATAATATCACATAAAATCTCCCTAAAGGAGAGTGATAATATACTTCATTGCATCTTGTGAAATATAAAACATAGAAAGGGGTGAGCTCAGAAGTTCCGTAAGGATAAAAATATAGCGGAAACATTAATATATAATCATAAACATTTAAGGCAATGTATAAGGCAAAAAAATCCTTTTAAACATAAAATTCACCATAACCTAGAAACTATAAATCAAATAATGACATTTACTTATTCACATGGATATTCTACTAGTCTAATGATCACATGCAACATCAATAACCAATTTCATAATGATGAAATTCATAAGGTCGGACATCATAACAACATAGCCACAGCCTCGTGAGAAGACTACAAATAATATTTTGTCAAGGACTTCTATGAAGACACTAGTTTGTCTCATGTTCCCTACCGATGCATCGAGGAGATATAGTGGGATCCACCTATCACTTTCTATGTCTAATGCATTCCTCATATGAAAAGGTTTAAACATAACATAAACATTCGTATTAAAACTAGCATACGAAATACAAAATCTTTATCCATAAACCATGAATGGTATAAAAATAACACATCCTAAGTCAATCATATCACAAAACCTTCAATACAATATGGAATATTTGTATCATAATAAATCAAATTCAAACAAGATTAAAGTCTATCAATGGATGTTGACACAAATGAAATGAAAACTATTTGAAAGAAATACCTCTTTCTATTTTGAAAATATTTAAAATTCACATAATTATAAAAGAAAAAATTTATATAGAAAATATTATTATAATATTTTAAGTGAATATTTGAAGGTGTTATAATAGATTAAAATAGCTTCACCCTCTATATAAGTTAAAAAACATTCTTTCCATAATTTTGTCGAAAAGGACGTAAAGGACCTTATTTGGAAAATGATGGAAGGAATATTTTATAAACATCTTATAAAAAGTAAAACAATGGTATAAATGAATTTAACCAACAATATAGAAAATAGTGAAAATGTTTTGAAATACATTTTTACGAAATATGGATGTCTATAATAAAGAGGTCCTAGTAGATACTCACGTATAAACAACCTCAGATAATAAAGAGATTGTGAAATTTAACCCTTACCTATTACTTTTCCTTGGTCGATGGTACATTAACATCTAGTATGATAGTTAAATAATTGTTTTTAAATTATGAAAGAACTATATAAAAAAATATGATATCATATATGATCATATAATATTTCTTTGTTCATAATATTTCAGTAGTATCATCATTTTGAGTGTTAACTGATTAATTTTTATTTATATGTTTTGTTTCATAAGTAATGTTTGTTATGGATAGAATGTATTTGATTCATATACATAATGATATTATGTTATTAACCATTATTTTTAATCATAATATTAAAAATAATTCTTTAATGGTAATGATGGGGAATGAATCTCATCACGTTCGTGGAGACGGTAATCCGTACATACGCACAAGGGAAAATATCATTATATTAATAAATAAATCTTATATAAATTAATGTAATTTCATATATACAGAATCATTAACATGTTATATTTATTATTTATATCATTATACTCACTATTATGCCAATCCAAATAACGAAGTGTTTTAATAACAAATTAAACCATGACATAGAGACAGTAAGTCGTACGTACACAAGAATGGTGACTTTGTCATTTATTGGATGGATAAAATAACAAATATTGTTGTAACATATTTATAATAACATCACAATATGTAGAGGTACAATAATTATTATTTTGGTATTGAAACAATAAATAAATAAAAAATGGAAGAAGAAAAGAACATGAAATAGGGTGGTGAAATTATTACGTCTTCTTCGGGTGCTTCCTTTTGATCCGATCAAAAGGCTCCATAAATTGTCTTTATGATCAAGGTAAGGCCTATAATATGAAGTGATGGAAGTTTGGGGGATATTTGGGCAGAGGATGTGTGATCCAAATGGATTAGGAGGTTTGAAATTAAAATAAGGGGAAGTGCCCTTTTATAAGAGAGGTGAGGGTCACCTAAGGAAAAGATTGAAATATTATTTTATAATAAAATATTTTTTGGTTTATAATGGCTCCAAAATGTTTTATTTATATTCTAAGGATGATATGGGTCGAACTAGACTCAACCAATAGGTTTTATACTTGTTTAGGTCACCATATTAATGTTATCTTTTAGATTTAACTCTTTGTTAAATAGTTTAACATTTACCATGTATTATTCTATTCTTACATTATATGGTTAATAAACATACTCTAAAACTCTGAGAGAACCTCAAGTGGTTAATTAATGAAATATATAATAATATTTAATCACTTTTGACGAACCTTAGAGTTTTTGGAATATTATATCAACCAATAATATAGTATATTTTTAAAAACTCATTTATGTAAATTTTGACACTATTTAGTAATTGGTTTTTGTGAAAATCATAACAACAAGATTACTTCGATAAAAATTATTTAATCAACACTAACATGACATATTAACCTAGGAAATTATTTTAATAAATCAAATGTCAAAAATTAAATTTATTTGGATATTTGTAATATAAATTAATTAATTGTCCATTAATAAGGTAATTACCGCATCATCATTCTGTTATAAATAATTTTAATTATTTAATGTCTCAAAAATATAAATAAAATACCACTATATATGAAATAATTTTATATTTCAAAAGAATATTTATAGTCTAATATATCTTATGTATAACCATGTACTAAAAATATTTTTGTTATTAATATTTGAATTTAACACTTTTAACTCTTCTTTAAATAAAATAGTAATAAATGTCCTAATCTAATCCACGTGGACCAAAACGATCATATTTTATTCCTAATGTTGTTTTTGTTCGAAATTAAGTTATCCAATAGAATTAGGGCATGTTTTAGGATAATTATAATATCATATTTACTTTTAATTACCATATTTACATTATTCCGTGCCAAATAAAAGTCAAAAGTTACTATTTACCAAAAATTACATTAATCTTATTGAACCACATTTTACTTAACAATCTCAACTGTGTCTCTAATTTTTTTTAAAAATCAACTCTCAGAAGAAGGAAAATTACATTTTATAAAAATTTGTAAATGCTCCTAGAAGGTTGGTAAAAGACGATAAAAAGTTAAATAATGTTTTATGTATCTAAACTTATTATTTAATGACTCTAATTAATTTAATGGAAAATATATACGTATTATGTATCTATTTTGACCTAAAATAATTTTTAATAAAATATCTAATTATTAAAATAAAATGTCAGATTTAAACAATAATGCAGTGTTTTTCATTAATCATCAAAAATTGATAGCTTTCCGAAAAATACAAAAAAATCAACCTAGGATAATTTTGATATTCCAAATTTGAATATGAATTAAATTTTACCAAATTAATAAAATATATGTAGTATTAATTAATTTAAAATTAATTCCCTTTGTGAAAACAAAAAATGTAGTTTTAAAGAAGAAAAAACTATCAAAAGATTGACATGTGTTTATGTTAAATTTAAATGTGAAATTACTTATAATGACCAAAATTGTATTAAATGATAAAAATTTTATCTGATTATACTTCAAACCCATTCAAATTAATTATTTAACAATATAAATTATTTTGATTAAAAAAGTTGTTCTCAATTAAAATTTATTATTTTTCATTGTTCATCAAAACATTAAAGTTATCAGAAATGTACAAAAAATTTATCAAAAAACAAATGTTATGTCCCTATTATAAAGAAGAATTTAATTTCATTAAATTATATATATAAAAGTGTCAAATATTTTTCTAAAAATGGTCGCCAATAAAAGGTGGTAAAGTTTTCTTATTTGAAAAATACATGTTTTATCTGAAAAAAATGAATTTGTTCTTATATTATGTCAAAAAAACACATAATATGGATACAAAAATTATATGATATATGTAAAATACAAAATTCAGTTAATAATATTCATAACCTTTTTCGGAATAGCTAGTTTGGTATGTTTTGGGGCACTCAAACTCGCTGTTGTGTGTAGCAGAAGTTATTGAATTACTTTGAAAAAATAGCATCCTATGAGAGCTTGGGGTGTTACATTCTCCCCACCTTCAATAAATTTCATCGTTGAAATTTGAAATATTTCTTCAAAAATAAAATGCTGAAAATGTAAAATATATTTGTGGAAAACCCACATTGAAAATAGGGTTAATAAAATTTAGCCTTAATAAGAGGAAAAGGGAAATGAAAAAGTCAAAACCCAAATAGGGATTTGAACAGGAGAACATTGGTGAAATTATTGACACATAATTGGAGGGAAAAAATATATTTTTATAGTGATTCATTGATGTCATCAATCACAAACCAGTGTAATATTTATGGCCTCAAAGGCATCAATCTAGAATGATTGAAAATATATTCGGATCAACAAAACAAAAGGTATTCAGATAACACATTTTTGATTTTAAGATCCCTTCTTGATGTTTAATAATTTATTTCTTCATAGATTAAGAGAAAAAAATATACTTTACATGTTTTTTTTCATCCATCAACTAATTTCAACCACAAACTCATCTTTCACTCTAAAAGGTAATAGAGTTCAAAAATATTCTATTTATATTTATTGTATAGGTTTCTAAAATTAATGAATTTATAATTAATTTGTCTGCCTATTTAAAAAATCTACATTATAAAAACTAGGACATCACATAGGCCAGTGGAAGGTGATTAACCCTCATCGACCTTCAGTTGGGGGTTCAAGTATTGCGGCCTTTCCGGGCGCGATGGTTTGTTGCCCGACCTTCGGTTTTTCCTTTTTATAACAATACAAATATATTCTTAAGAAATGACTTAACCTTAATAGTAGTATCCAATGTCAAACTTAATCAATTACAACCTTTAGATTTATCCAAAATTCTTATGTCCAAACTCATTGTCCAAAAATTTATAATGAAGGTCAATATAACATAATAAAGATATTTTTTCAGATATTAACATGTCAATACCTTAATCATGTATTCACTTAAAACATAGTAACACCCAAAATTACCATAAAAAATCATTGAATAAATTCATGCTCCATTGTTCCTTATATAATACTAGATATACTCCTTATATCCAACAATTTTGAATAGTTCAACAATGATAGAATAAAAAAAACATTAATTAGTTTAAAATTAGTCAAGAATATTGAATTTAATTCATCCAAATCAATCATATATTATTCCATAAACACTATCTTAGTATCATAACCATATTAAGGTTTATCTTTCCATCAACCATGTATTTTCCAAAAAGTTTAACTTGCTATTGAGTAACTTTTATTATGACCGTATAATCTAAAATCCTTAATGAAATTATAATGGAGTATAATCCATATTAGTTTCCATAATTCATATAATCATTACATCATTGATACAACACTCAAATTAATCAATTCATTAATAAAAACATAAGAACACTAGTCATTTCTCTTTATCTATGGTAGTATCATAACTTGTTTATTATCCATTATAATCATATGGGCCATAATCTGATTATTTGGATATTGATTCGCGTAGTGTCCCAACTTAATATTGATGAATAATTGTACATTTGAAACCTTTTTTTACCCTTGCAATAACTTACATGGGGTCCTTTTTATCCACACATATAAAAAACACTCATTCTCTACAAGAATTTACCAAGTTGATTCATTCCACAATTATCACATATGGGAAAATCCTTCTTTCCCCACTTCCCATTATCCATCTTTTCCTCTACCATCCATATCTTCTCTTTCTTCCCCCAAAATCCATAGGACTTAGAGAGTTCGTTAATTATCTTATTAACATGTGATATTATTTATTCATATGATGAGAATATGTGGGAGACTATTTCACTTCAAAATAATGGCTTAATACCATGAATGTTATGATCCTTATTACTATTTTTTCATATGTATTTTTGGAGTTATCATTCATTTTACTGTGCACCACTTCTAAAAATTTTATTACACTAGGTTAGTTTATGAATTACAATGCAAAATTCCAAATTTGTAAACCACTTAACATTAATTGAACAGTTTATGGATATAATCCATAATCATAAAAATGTTTTTTGAGGAGGTATATACTCATAAATCCTTCATAATGGTTTGTAAAGAAAATGTGAATTATCCTAAGCATATCCCATGGGAGTGTCATAACGAAGAGTACAACAAGGACCATTATCGTGTACCAGGATACCCTGGGTCAAACCCGAAACTCCATGATGGAGTTTTCACTCCTAGGTACATCTATTCTAGAGCCGCCTCTACGTGCTCGTATCTAGGTAGGGAGGTATTTTTTAGAAAACACACAAAATCTCTACATGAACATAATTCTAGGAAGTTCTTCTATACTAATCCTCAAAGTCTATCTTAGGGTAATGTGATCTAATCAGAGTATTTTTAAATATATCTTCCAAGAATTGTACTAAAATTTCTATAATACCAAATTTAACACCCTAACCCAAGTTACCTAGAGTCGGTGCATTATTACATAACATTGGCATGATCACAAGGGATAAAATTTTGAAAGACCGATTAGTTTAGTAGCCTTAGATGCACTAGATACATACAGAAGTTTTACATTACATTAAATAATGAAAAAACACAAAAAATTGTCTCTATTGACCAAATTCATATCCCTTAGACTATCTCGGAATGTCAGTCATAATATACTTCTTCACATCCTGGGAAAAATTAATCATAGAATGAGGTAATCTCATATTCTTATTAAGGATAAAAATAGAGAATACTATTTCATAAATAAGCATAAATATTTTATCCAATGTATAAGATTAAAGCATATGTCTTTTAAACCGAATCTTCAGAAGAATATTGAAAATATAAATTAAATAATACAATTTACTTATTCCCATGGATATTCTACTAGTCGAATGATCACATGTAATATCAAAAGCCAATTTCATAATGATAGAATGCATAATGATGGACATCATAACCATATTATCACGACCCGTCCTCAGTACCCGTGCCGTGACTACCCCATGCCCGCCTTCCATAGGCCAGGGGCTGGTGACTAGCACCAAAGGCGCAAATCCCAACAAAAAGGGGAAGGAATTACCTTTATAAAGTAAACAAACACCACAAAGTAAGCCAGCAAAACTAAACACTAAGTAATCACAAGTACAAGTAAGTGCGGAAAAGTAAGTGGGCCAGAATACAAACCCAACCTGAAAGTAAAGAACAACTGGAATGGAAGTACAACAACTGAAAAGTAAAGTAGAAACATCGTGCCGTCCAATAGAAATCCCACCTGAAGTGTGGGTATAGATAGCCTCCTGAGATCCTCAGGTCCTGCCGTCAGCCCCCTGTACGTCCCGCCCAGTGGTCCACCTCCAGGTACTGACTCGTCATGATATCCACCTCCGGGCACCGACTCGTCGTGAGTTCCTCCTCTGGGAACCGTCCAGATCTACAAGCCTCAACCTCGATCAGTGATGTCTATCGTCTGCAACCAACCAAACGTAGTGCAGGTGAGGCCCGTGCAGGGGTGAGTATACGATACTCAGTAGGGACCCCGAGACCCCTGAAGGTATCCCGGAATCCACAAAGGATATTGCACAAGGAAAGACACAATCACGAAGTAACATCCAACACTACTTAGGTATATGCCCATACATATACCTAAGTCATCAATTCCAGTTCGGCTCCATCATCCGAGACCAAGTTTGATCACGTTCACATTGGATAGTACAACACAATCCACTCCGGAAATCACAACCCAATCCACATAGGAAAGAACAACCCAATCCACATAGGAAAGCAAGTCAATCATATCGAAGATAATGATTGAATGTCAAGACTCAGCTCACATAGGTATACTTTTTCGTAAGATAATAGAGATGATCAGATGTAGACACTGATTCATCTAATCTGGGATCCACGTAGGATACTAAACCAGCTAAGATATTGGAACCACATAGGATACAAACCAGCTACTCTGCCAGACCCACGTAGGATAGCAAGAACAGAGTCAAATACTGCCAGACCCACGTAGGATACAAGAGCAGCAGTCATCGCTGTCGAACCCACATGGATTTATGTAGAGTCTTCACCGCTGCCGAACCCATAGAGTATTTCAATGTAGTCTTCATCGCCGTCTAACCCACGGAAGATTTCAGTATGGTCTTCATCGCTGCCGAACCCATGGAGGATTTCAGTGCAGTCTTCATCACTGCCGAACCCACTGAGGATTTCAGTGCAGTCTTCATCGCTGCCGAACCCACAGAGGATTTCAGGGCAGTCGTCGTCACTGCCCAACCCATAGATGATTTTAGTACAGTCTTCATTGCTGATGAACCCACGGAGGATTTCAGGGCAGTCGTCATCACTTCTGAACCCACAGAGGATTTCAGTGCAGTCATCTTCGTCGTTGCAGTCGCAGCCAACTCTAGGGTTCCTGCACACAATATGCTAGATTATGGGAGGGTCAACTCCACGAGCCAAGGGGTCGATACATCAACTGACACTTAGTCCAGAGTTGATGTATCTCAAGTTCCATCTCGACAAGAGGAACTCAACACGACAGACAGTACGTCAATCGGACGCCCGGACTGAGAGTTATTGGCTTTTTTGTTCCAGGGGCCCTGTTCGTTTTTAAGTCAAAACCAACCCAACCATATTCCAACGACATCCAAACCTCGAGCGGAGTAAGACAAAATTTCCGTCTAACTAAGAGGAATCCAACAATGTAGATGACACATCAATCGGACATCCAGAGCTCATGTAATAAGCGTTTCCGCTCTGAGGGCCCGATTGGTCTCTTGTTCGAACCAACCCAGACATACCAAATGTTCTCTAAAACCTTGATTGTAGTATACCAAAACGACCGTATCGATCCAGGTATCTCCACACAACTGACGATACATCTATTGGAGGTCTGTAGCCCAAGTTATAGGTAAAAGACCGAAAGTGGTCTGAAAATTGGTGGTCTGGGCCAGGTCCGACCCGGCCCAACCCCCCTAGGTCGGCCCAAACTAGGTCTGACCTGGTAGGGCGCAGCCCCGGCTCGGAGGGGTGTAGCCTGGCCCATCCGGCATGGCCCAGCCAAGCCGGCGCAGCCCAGCCCGGCCTGGGCGGCCGGTTGGCCTGGCGCTAGCGCGGTGCGCGCGTGACCAGGCAACTTGACCGAAACGGGTGAGCGGAAAAATGGGGGGGGGGGGGGGGGGCGTTGCCCCCCCTTGTCTCAAAACTTCGTGACATTAATCCATGCCCTCCCCAAAGCATGGAACGGAAAAGCCCTTCCAGTCCCCCGTGGCTCAGCCACGGCGGTCTCCTCCGGCACCGCGCCGCCTCCACTGGTCGCCAGTGCTGCCACGCCGAGGTGGCGCGCCGCCGCCGCTCTCCACGGACCACCGGACGCGCACCTATGGTCAGTTTCACCCACTGTCTATGCCTGGAATTTTTACGGGACATGAACTTCACTACAGAATCATCGAATCACCTCTGCGGCCCGTTTTTTCATCGCCCATCGATCCACACGTCAAATAAACAATCTGCAGAGCCTTCGAATTGCCTCTGCGGCCCTAACTCCGTCCGCGGTTTCGTTCGGCCTCAACGGCGCCACACTTCTTAGCCGTTTTCATTCTTTTTTTTGCGCGGTGTCGTTGCAACATGACACCTTTGTTCGAGCCGCAACGAACACAACATCAAAGGGGGAGGAGGGTCAGCCATGTTCGTGATGTCCGACCTCCTCCAGTTATAACAATAACTGGTGGCCCAAAATTTTAACGTTTGATGGAAAAAGAATAAACACGAACACAAATCCAAACCCCTACCTCGATAACGAGTTGACGATTTAATAGAGTCACATAAATGGCGTCCCCAGGTAAAGATCTGTATGAACATGATGGAGATCGTCCGAGGTGGAGCGACGTCTCACACCGGCTACAGAGAGGAGAAGAAATGCATGAAGATCACTCCTTGCGGTGATGGTGTTCTTCATCGAGGTCTTGACAGTCTTCGCGTTATTCAACGTGGAAGACGATGTTCTTCGAGGCCTTGGTTATTCCATCCCCAAACTCCCCACAACGAACCCACCAAAAATAAATTAAGACTTTCTCTTAATTTATTCACACATGCCAACACTTTTTTAAAATTCAAAATTAATTCAATTAATTAATGTGTTCAATTAATTGAGTAGAGAGTGTGTTGGAATTCATTAAAAGAGAAGAGTTAATGTCACAACATTAATTACAAGGAAGATTTTAAGAGGAGTTTTAAGGGGTTATGTGGAATGTGAAAAGCGGGGGCTCGTATGGGCCCCACCTCTCCTTTATTATCCCAAGGGAAGTTAGAAACCCAATGGGTCCCGCTCAAACTCTCAGACCTAGGTGTTAAACCACATAATAGAGTGAAAAAGTGTTGTGACACAACACTTAAACCACATTCCTTATATAAAATTTGTACACAAAAAATTTTGCATTCTTTTTTATTCTAAATCATCATTTATTAAACCTCAACCCGCATGAAACGCAACTACGACAAAGGTCCCCCTAAGAAAATATCGGCATTGCGGTTTCAGCGGTGCCCTCAGATTTCAATTCCGAGCACTGGTTCAAGAGTTAGAAAAACCCGCTCATTCGTTCAGTGAACGTACTTGAGCTAAACTTTGGAAAATGATCCCCAGCACACCGGGCCTCGGAATCAGGTGCCATCAGAAGCCACAGACTCACAAAATTCCAAAGAAATCAAGAAATAATTTTCCTAGAAATTTCCGGATCGTTACATTACTCCCACTGCAGGGCTTTACGTCCCTGTAAAGCTGTAACACAAACTAGGGAAACAAAAGTGGTACTGAGCACACAACTGAGCCTCCTGCTCCCATGTGCTCTCCTAGAGGTTCCCGTACTTCCAGTGAATGTGCACCTCATGAATCGACCGTCCACATAGGACCTGCTCCTATTGATCCTCGTTCTCCACTAGAACCTCTATGAATGTCACCACATCATCGACGTCCAACTCCCTATGGTCGATGATGTGTGAAGGGTCATGCACGTATCTCTTTAGCTGGGATATGAGGATAACATCATGCACCTCGTGCAACTGAGGTGGAAAGGTCAAGCGGTAAACCACCTCGCCTACCCTACTAAGGACTTATAAAGGTCCGTTGAACCTTGAAGATATCTTGCCACCTCAACTACATCTCCGTAAACCTTATCGAGGTGAGACCCGTATAAGAACGTGGTCACCATCCTCTAACTCTAGAGGCCTCCATTTCCTGATTAGAACTGAAACTCAAAAATCCTACAGCCACGAGGGTATGGTTGGTCAACCCAAGAGTGATCAGCTACACCCTCCTAAGAATGAGTTAATCCTATGCTACCTGGGGTTTCCTTTTCACCGACCAATGAAAACCCATCTCGATGTTTGCCTAATACCGTCAATTTATGTATGAACTGTGATTTCCCAGTTCATACTCAAAATAACGTCGTAAGGCCTTGGCGCTGCCACCAAGAGGTTCCAACCGAAACTCTCACCTCAAGGGTCAGATCACACTGTTGGCGCAAGTGAGATTATCGAGTCTCCTCCCAAAGGTATCTCCAACATGAGGGTCAAGTCAATGGCTTAACCGGAAACTCTAGGTATGCGATAAGATTCATGGAAGGAAGGAATGATTCGTATCGATGTCTGTTGTTATGGAAGCTATTAGAAGACACAGTCCGTAATTCAAATCATCCTTAGAGCCCTTCGGTCACACTCCTTGATCAAATGCAGCTACTCTTTCCCCTACCCTCCAGCTCCCTGAGCCTAGCGTGGATTACAAAGGCGGGTGGTTGCAACATGCCAAAATGTTCACCACCCCGTACTGCTCTCCTAGTTCCACTTCCACGTTTTCTGCCCTGCAAATTCATCTGTCCTTTTCATTTATTTTACTTGAAACATTTTACATGCCCAAGTCTCCGAGACTAGCGCTAGTTTCCTACTTTCCCAATGCTAACTTTAACTTGATTCATACACTCAGCCAAAGAATTATCAACCACAAAGGTTCTCTCTAGCACCCTAGTATAAGTAAAAATGCATAGAGGAAGAAGTGCTTCTCGGATGTCCTTTATACACACCTCACTCAGAAGTCAGAGCCCTAAAGCACCGATCGCATCGTAGTCATCGAGTACCAGTAATGGTTTGGTATGCCCCGATGAATTCTCAGCTACAGACACGTCTTCTTGTCGAAGCTGTATAAGCTCTAGGAAACTCTCAGCCACCTCCTCAAGCCAGTCCTCAGCCGCCTGTGAGTCGGGATTGCCTCGGAACTTGAGGGATATCTGGTGCTGAATCATGTAAGGAACTAAGCCTACAAGTGTCCTCTACCGGTACCACCAGTAGTGTTTTCTATCTAACATGTAGTGATATAGCTGAAACACTACCCTAAGTTACTATCTTAGGCATCAGTCCATATACCGAAGCCTTTTCACTATACAGACCAACCCCATGGTCACTCACTGAAAAACAAAAGTAGCTAAGTCCACTACCCTCTCTACTAGTGTCTAAAAAAATAGGCATAGAAATCTAGAAATCACCTCCATCCAGTCCACTGCTACCTGGGTACAATCTCGCCTAAAAATCTCAGAGGCCTATACTACCTAACGGGTGGTGGTGCTGGTGGTACACTACATGATGTTTTCAACATAGTAAAAGGGACCCACACCGGAACCTCGTCTCTTGGTGGGCCGTCATCTCGTACAACACTCAGAACCCTAGCTGGCTGCCATCGTGGGGCCATCCTGAAAAGAGATGGGTGCGCCACGGTCAAAGATTTATACCTGGTGAGCTGGCACTAAGTAATCACAAAGAAATCTTTTGAACACACATGCAATCAATGTTTTCGTGCACTGAGTCGGAAATCAGAAGTCAGGGCCCTGGTGTACGGATACGTCGGCTGCCGCACCAACACTGGACTCCCTAGACTAATAACCACACCCAACACCCTTAACATTATTTCTTCATATAGAAGAAATATTAGGGTCCTGAGTTCTGCGGTAGAACAAAACTCCTCTGATGCCAATTTTTCACGACCCATCCTCGGGACCCGTGCTGTGACTACCCCAAGCCCGCCTTCCATAGGCCAGGGGCTAGCGACTAGCACCAAAGGCACAAATCCCGAAAAAAGGGCAAGGCATTGACTTTATAAAGTAAACAAACACCACAGAGTAAGCCATCAGAAGTAAACACTATGTAATCACAATTTCAAGTAAGTGTGGAAAAGTAAGTGGGCCAGGATACAAACCCAAACTGAAAGTAAAGTACAACTGGACTGGAAGTACAACAACTGAAAAGTAAAGCAGCAACACCGTGATGTCCACTAGAAATCCCACCTGAAGGGTGGGTACAGATAGCCTTCTCAGCTCCTCCGGTCCTACCGTCCGCCCCGTGTACGTCCCACCCAGTGGTCCACCTCCAGGTACCGACTTGCCGTGATATCCACCTTCGGGCACCGACTCATCGTGAGTTCCTCATCTGGGAACCGTCCAGCTCTACAAGCCTCAACCTCGATCAATGATGTCTTTCATCTGCAACCAACACAACGTAGTGCGGGAAAAGCTTGTGCAGGGGTGAGTATACGATACTCAGTAGGGTCCTCAAGACCCCCGAAGGTCTCCCAGAATCCACAAAGGATATTCCACAAGGAAAGATACAATAACGAATTAACATCCAACACTACTTAGGTATATGCCAATACATATACCTAAGTCATCAATTACAGTTTGGCTCCATCATCCGATCCCATGTTCGATCACGTCCACATAGGATAGTACAACCCAATACACTCAGGAAAGCACAACCCAATCCACAACGGAAAGAACAACCCACATTGGAAAGAAAGTAAATCATATCGAAGATAATGATTGAAGGCCAAGACTCACATCACACATGTATACTTCTTCGTAAGATAATAGAGATGATCATATGTAGCCACTGATTCATCTAAGTTGGGACCCACGTAGGATACTAAACCAGCTAAGCTGTTGGACCCACATAAGATACAGACCAGCTACTCTGCCAGACCCATGTAGGAAAGTAAGAACAGAGTCAAACACT
The DNA here is from genome assembly GCA_963277665.1 of Viscum album. Classification (NCBI taxonomy): domain Eukaryota; kingdom Viridiplantae; phylum Streptophyta; class Magnoliopsida; order Santalales; family Viscaceae; genus Viscum; species Viscum album. The sequence continues at coordinate 433,378,005 of OY728139.1, forward strand.
ACCAGACCCACGTTGGATACAAGAGTAGTAGTCATCGACGTCGAACCCACAGAGGATTTATGTACGGTCTTCATCGCTGCCGAACCCACGGAGGATTTCAGAGCAGTCTTCATCGTCATCGAACCCACGGAGGATTTCTGTACGGTCTTCATCGCTGCAGAACCCACGGAGGATTTCAGTGCAGTCTTCATCGCTGCCAAACCCACGGAGGATATCAGTGCAGTCTTCATCACTGCCAAACCCACGGAGGATTTCTGGGTAGTCGTCGTCACTGCCAACCCCATGGATGATTTCAGTGTAGTCTTCATTGTTACCGAACCCATGGAGGATTTCAGTGCAGTCGTCGTCGTCATTGCAATCGCAGCAAGCTCTAGGGTACCCACACACATCATACTTGATTCTAGGAGGGTCCGCTCCATGAGCCAAGGGGTCGATAAATCAGCTGGAACATAGTCTAGAGTTGATGTATCTCATGTTCCGTCTCGACAACAGGAACTCAATGCGACAGACGATGCGTCAATCGGACGCCCGATCTGAGAGGTATTGGCTTTTTCGTTCGAGGGGCCTGGTTGGTTTTTAATTAAAAACCAACATGACCGCACTCCAACTGCGTACAAACCTCGATCAGAGTAAGCCAAAAGGTCCGTCTCACTAAGAGGAATCCAACAATGTTGATGGCACATCAATCGGACGTCCGGAGCTCAAGTTATAAACGTTTCCGCTCTGAGGGCCCAGTTGGTTTCATGTTCGAACCTACCCGGCCGTACCCAAAGTTTTCTGAAACCTTGAGTGTAGTATACCGAAAAGACCATTTCAATCCAATGATTTCCATGAAACTTATGGTGCATCTATCAGACGTCCGTAGCCTAGGTTATGGGTAAAGGACCGAAAGTGGTCGGAAAATGGGGGTCTGGGCCCGGTCCGACCCGGCCAAACCCCCCATGGGTCGGCCTGAATCGGGTCGACCCAACCCGGATCCGGGTACAATCTGGTAGGGTGCAGCCCGACCCGACAGGGCGTAGCCCAGCCCAACCGGAGCGGCCCGGCCCAGTCGGCGTAGCCCGGCCCGACCTGGGCGGCTGGTTGGCCTGGCGTTGGCGCGATGCCCGCGTGACCAGGCAGCTCGACCGAAACGGCCGAGCGGGAAAACGGGGGGGGGGGGGGGGGGGGCTGTCCCCCACTCGTCTCGAAACAGCACAACATTAAGCTGTTCCCTCCCCAAAACCCGGAACGACAAATCCATTCTGGTCCACCGCGGCTCAGCCGCGACAGTCTCCTCCGGCGACATGCCATCGCCGCCGCTCTCTGCGGACCACCGGACGCGCACCGGTGGTCCGTTTCACCTGCCGTCTGCGCTTATAATCCTTACAAGACACGAACTTCATTGCAGAATCATCAAATCGCCTCTGTGACCTGTTTTGTCATCGCACATTGATCCGCACGTTAAATAAACAATCTACGGAGCCTTCGAATTTCCTCTGCGGCCCCGATTCCGTCTGCGGTTTCGTTCATCCTCAACGGCGCCACGCTTCTTCGCCGTGTTCCTTCTTATTTCCGCATGGTGCCGTTGCACCACTCCGCCTTTGTTCGAGCCGCAACGAACACAACATCAAAGGGGGAGGACGGTCGGTCGTGTTCGTACAGTCCGACCTCCTCCCGTTATAATGATAACAGGTGGCCCAAAATTTTAACATTGGATGGAAAAATAATAAACACGAACACAAATCCAAACCCCTACCTCGATAACGAGTTGACGATCGAAGAACGTCGTGGAAACGGAGTCTCGAGGTAATGCTCACTATGCGCTTGATGGAGATCATCCGAGGTGGATCAGCATCTCACACTGGCTGCGGAGAGGAGAAGAAACGCACGGAGATCACTCAATGCAGTGATGGCGTTCTTCGTCGAGGTCTTGACATTCTTCGCATTATTCAACGTGGAATAAGATGTTCTTCAAGACCTTGGTTATTCCCTCCCCAAACTCCACACAATGAACCCACCAAAAATAAATTAAGGCTTTGTCTTAATTTATTCACACATGCCAACACTTTTTTTTAAAATTCAAAACTAATTCAAATAATTAATGTGTTCAATTAATTGAGTAGAGAGTGTGTTGGAATTCATTAAATGAGAAGAGGTAATGTCACAAAATAAATTACAAAGAATATTTTAAGAGGAGTTTTAAGGGGTTATGTGGAATGTGAAAAGGTGGGGACTCATGTGGGCCCCACCTCTCTTTTTTATCCGAAGGGAAGTTAGAAACCCAATGGGTCCCGCTCCAACTCCCACACCTAGGTGTTAAACCACATAATAGAGAGAAAAAGTGTTGTGACACAACACTTAAACCACATTCCTTATATAAAATTTGTACACAAAAAATTTTATCTTTTTTTTTCTTCTAAATCCTCATTTATTAAACCTCAACCCGCATGAAACGCAACTATGAAAAAGGTCACCCTAAGAAAATATCGGCATTGAGGATTCAACGGTGCCCTCAGATTTCGATTCTGAGCACCAATTTAAGAGTTAGAATAACCCGCTCGTTCGTTCATTGAATGTACCTGAGCTAAACTTTTGAAAATGATTCCGGGCACACCGGGCCTCGGAATCAGGTGTCGTTAGAAGTCAGAGACTCGCAAAATTCCAAAGAAATTAAGAAAAAATTTTCCTTGAAACTTCCGGGTCTTTACACATATAGTCAAGGACTTGTGAAAAGACTAAAAATAAGATTTTGTCAAGGCCTTATGCCAAGACATTAGTTTGTCTAATGAGACCTACCGATGAATCTAGGAGATATAGCGGGCTCCACCAATCACTTACTAAGTCCAATGAATTCCTTATATGAAAATGTTTTAACATAACATAAACATTCGTATAAAAAATAGCATATGAAATGTCAATACTTTATCCAAAAACAATGAATGATATAAAAATAACACATCCATAGTCAAACATATCACAAAACCTTAAATAAAATATGGATGATTTGTATCATAACAAATCTACTTAAACATGTTTAAAATCCATCAAAGGATGTTGACATAGATGAAATGAAAACTATTTGAAGGAAACATGTCTTTCTATTTTGAAATTATTTAAAAGTCACAATATTATAAAGAAAAATTTTATTTTGAAAATATTCTTATAATCTTGTAAGGGAATCCTCTATGGTGTTATAACGGCGGAAAATAGATACACCCGCTGTATAAGTTAAAAAACAGTATTTCCTTAATATTGTCGAAAAGGTCGTAAAGGAGCTTGTTTGGAAAATGATAGAAATATTTTATTATAAACATCTTAAAAAATCAAAAAGGGTATAAATGACTCTAATCCCTAATCTAGGAAATAGTAAAAATGTTTTGAAATACATTTTTAAGAAACATGAAAGTGAATGGTAAAGAGGTCCTAGTAGATACTCAAGTGTAAACAACCTCAGATAATAAAGAGATTGTAAAATTTAACCGTTTCCTTTTACATTTCCTTGTTTGAGGATACGTTAACCTCATGTATGATAGTTAAATTATTTTTATTAAATTATACGTAAAATTTATAGATAAATATGATATCATATATGACCATTTTATATATCATTGTTTATAATATTTCAGTAATATCATCGTTCGGGTGTTAACTGATTCATTTTTATTTATATGTTTTATTATGTATGTAATGTTTGATATGGATAGGATGTATTTTATTAATATACATAATGATACTGTGTTATTAAAAATTATTTTTAATCGAAAAATGAAAATAATTATTTAATGGTTATGAAGGGGAATGAATCTCATCACGTTTGTGGAGACGATGATCTGTACATACGCACAAGAGAAAATATCATTATATTGATGGTGAAATCATATGTAAATGGATGGTATATAATATATACAGAATCATTAACATGTAATATTTATAATTTTTATCATTTTTACTAAATATTATACCAATCAAAAAAATTAAGTGTTTGAATAACAAACTATACCACGACGTGGAGACGGTAAGCCGAACGTACACACGTATGGTGACTTTTTCATTTATAGGATGAAAAAAATAAATAATATGGTTGTAAAATATGTATAATATCATCATAGTATATATAGGGTAGTGGATTTTTTATTCTTTGTATAGAAACAACAAAGAACGAGGAAGTGGAGGAAGAAAATAACATGAAAGAGGGTGGTGAAATTATTAACTCTTCTTCAGGTGATTCGTTTTGATTTGATCAAAAGGCTCCTTAGGTTGGCTTTATGATCGAAGTATGGACTCTAGTTTTAAGTGAGAGAAGCTATGAGTATATCTGGATAGAGGTTGGTAGAGGCAAATTGCTTTGGAGGTGTGAAATTAAGAGAAGGGGAAGTTCCCTTTTATAAGAGAGGTGAGGGGTTCCTTAGGAAAAGATTGAAATATTATTTTATAATAAAATAATTTTTGGTTTCTAATTGATCCAAAATAATTTATATCAAAACTAAGGTTATTATGGGTCTAAATACTCTCAAAAAATAGGTTTTATACAGGTTTAGGTCACCATATTTACATTACCTTTTATATTTAATAGTTGGTTAAATAGTTTAACATTTACCATGTATTCTTGTATTCATACACTATATGGTTACTAAACATACTCAAAACTACTAATAGAACATAATGTGGTTGATTAATGACATATATAATATTATTTAATCCCTTAGGAAGAACTATAGTATTTTAGGAATATTATATCAACCAATAATATAGTATTTGTTTTATAAACTCATTTATCCCAATTTTGGAACTATTTAGTATTTGGTTTTTGTGAAAATCATAACCACATGATTACCTCGAAAAAAATTATATAATCAACCCTTACATTACTTATTAACCTAAAAAATTATTTTAATTCATCAAACGTCTAAAATTAAATTTATTTGGATATTTATAATATCAATTATTTTAATCATTCATTAATAGGGTAATTACTACATCATCAGTGTGTCATAATTAAATTAAATTATTTAATTTATAAAAATTATAAATAAAATACCATTATTTATGAAATCATTTTATCTTCCTAATTAAAATTTATAGTCTAATATATCTTATGTATAACCCTATATTAAAAAATATTTTGTTATTAATGTTTGAATATAACACTTCTAGCTTTTCCTTAAATAAAATAATAATTAATGTCATAATCTAATCCAAGTGGACCAGAAGAATCATATTTTATTCCTATGTTTGTTTTTGGTAGAAATACATTTATGCAATAGAATTAGGACATGTGTTAGGGTAATTATAATATCATTTTTACCTTTAATTTCCCTATTTACTTTTAAATGTGGTAAATAAAAGTCAAAAGTTACTATTCACCAAAATATATTTCATGTTATTGAATAGAATTTTACTTAATGATGTATAACTTTTCTCTCATATTTCTAAAATTAAACTCAGAGAAGCGGTAAAATTATGTTTTATGCAAATTTGCAAATGCTCCTAGAAGGTGGGTAAAAGACGGTAAAAAGTTCAATAAAATTTTACACATCTAAACTTATTATAAAATGAATCTAATGAATTAAATTTAAAATATATAGGTATTATATATGTATTTTTACATAAAATAAAATAAAATAAAGTAACAAATTATTTAAATAAAAAGTCGATTTTAAACAATAACAGAGTGTTTTTCACTATTCATAAAAATTTAATGTTTTCATAAAAATACCAAAAATTACCCCTAAAAAATTTTCTATATTATGAATCGAAAAATTAATTCTAATTTACCAAATTTAAATCATTGAAGTATAATTTTTTAATTTAAATTTAATTCCCGTTGTCAAAACCAAAACGTGAGTTTTTAAGAAGAAAAAACTATCAAATGATTGACACATGTTTTTGCCAAATTTAAATGTGAAATTACTTATAATGTCCTAAATTGTATTAAATTATAAAAACATAACTTGATTATACATAAAAACCATTCAAATTCATATTTTAACACTATAAATTATTTTAATTAATTTTTTTTTCAATTCAAATTTAGTATTTTTCACTATTAATCAAAATATGAAAGTTATTAGAAAAGTACAAAAACATTATCCAAAATAAATTTTTATGTCCCGAATCTAAAGAATAATTTAAATTCATTAAATTGAATATATAAAAGAGTCAAATATTGGTTTTAATAATGTTCACCATTAAATGGTGGTAAAATTGCAGATTATGAAAAGTAATTATTTTATCTAAAAAAAATAACTTTGTTCGTTTATTATGTCTAAGAAAAACATCATATGGATACCAAAATTATACAAAGTATATAAAATACAAATTTCAGTTAATACTATTCATAATGGCTTTTTTGAACTGCTAGTTTTCTATGTCGTGGTGTGCTTGAACTCGGTGATGAGGGTAGCACAAGTTATTGAATTACTTTGAAAAAATTACATACTATCAAATTACGGGGTGTTAAATTCTCCCCTCTTACAATAAATTGCATCCTCAAAATTTAAAATTGTTCATTGAAAAGAAAAGGTTGAAAATAGAAAATACATTTGGGGAAAACCCATATTATGAATAAGATTAATAAAACTTTTCCCTCATAAGAGGGGTTGGGAAATGAAAAATTCGCCACCAAATTATAGTTTAGAATAAGAGATCAATGGTGGAAATTATAGACAAATAATTGGTAAAAATGTAAATATTTATAGGGATTAAATGCGGTCATTAATCCCAAACCAGTGTAAAATTGATGGCCTTAAATCCATCAATAAATAATGATTTAAAATATCTTTGGTTTTACAAAACATATGGTATTAGGAAAATAGATTTTTGGCTTTAATATCCCTTCCCTAAAGTAAAATAATTTATTTCATCATATAATAATAAAAAAAATATATACTTGACAACTTCAGTTTCATCCTTTAACAAGTTTCTTCCACAAACTCCTCTTTCAATTTAAAAGATAATATAATTTAAAAATATTCTATTTATCTTAATTATATATGTTTTCAAAGATAATGAATTTATATTTAATTTGTCAAACTATTTAAAAAAAATATTATACAAACTATTACATCACGTTGGCCAGTGGTAGGTGATGCCCCCTTGTCACCCTTTGGATGTGGGTTAAAGTCTTGCGGCCTTACCAGACATGATGGGTTATTATCTGACCTCAGTGTTTTACTTTTTATAACAATCCAAAAATAATATTAAGAAAAGATTTAACCTTAACCATAGTATCCAATGTAAATTTAATATGTTCCATCCTTTAGACTTATCCAAAATACTTCTGTTCAAACTCATAGTCCATAAATTATTAAGGAAGGTCAATATAACATAATGAATATATTGTTTATCACATATTAACATGTGAATACCTTCATAATGTATTCTCTTTAAACATGGTAACACCCTAAATTACTATAAAACGTTATTGAATACATTCATTCTCCCTTGTTCCTTATAGAATACTGGATGTACTCCTTATATACAAATTTTTTTAATACTCCAACAATGATGGAATAAAAAACCATTAATTATTTTCAGTTTAGTAAAGAATAACAAATATAATTTATCCAAATCAATAATATATTATTCCAAAATCAAAATCTCAGTATCATAACCATATTAAGGTTTATCTTTCCTTTAACCATGTGTTTTCGTAAATATTTAAATTTCTATTGATTAACTTTCCTTAGAACCATATAATCTCAAATATTCAATGAAATAGTACTGAAACACAATCCTTAATTATTTACCTTATTCATATAACTAGTAATTCATTGGTGCAACACTAAAAGGAAGTAATTATTTAATAACAACATAAGAACACTTTTCATTCCTCTTAATCTATGGTAGTATCATAACAAGATTATTATCCAATAGCATCATTTGCAACATACTTTGATTATTTGGGAATTGATTCACATAGGGTCCCAACTCCATGCATATAAATTATTTTACATTTTAAACTTTTTTCATACCCTTGCAATCACGTACATGGTTTCCTTTTTCTCCAAAATTATAAAAATCTCTCATTCCCTTCAAGAATTTACCAAGGTGATTCTTTCCAAAATTATCACATATGGGAAAATCCTTCTTTCCCCTCTTCACTTTATCCATCTTTTTATCTACTATTATTTTCTTCTATTTCTTCCCTGCAAATACATATGACTCAGAGAATTATTTACTTATTTTATTAACACATGATATTAATTCTTCATATGATGAGAATACGTGGGAGACTATTTCACTTCTAAATGTTGGATTAATATCATGAAAGATATGATCTAATTACTCTTTAGATCATGAGTATTATTGGAGTTCTCATTCCTTCTACTTCTCACCATTTCTAAACAATGGCATACACTAGGTTAGTTTATGAATTGAAAGGCATAATTAAAAACATGTAAAACACTTAACATAAATTGATCATTTTTGGGATATAATTCATAGTAATAAAAATGTTTTCTTTGAGGAGGTATATACTCAAAAATACATCATACTGGTTTGTAAATAATATGTGAATTATTTTAATAATATCCCCCGATAGTGTCGAAACCAAGAGTGCATCAATTCCCATTGTCATGTTCCAGGGTACCCCGGGTAAAGCCTAAAACTCCTTGTCTGAGTTTTCATTCATTGAATATTTGTCCCTGAGCCACCTCTACCAAATCGTATATAGACAGGTATGTATTTCATAAAAAAAACACAAAATTTCTATATTAACAAAATTCTAGGAAGTTATTCTATACTAATCCTCAAATTCAATATTAGGGTAATGTGCTCTAATCAGTGTTTTTCTAAATCTAGCTTCCATGGTTTGTACTAAAATTCTCTGATACCAACTATAAAACCCCGATCCTACTTACCCAGAGTCGATGCATTATTATTTAATATTTTCATGATCACACAGGATCTATGACAACCCTGCTTTTTATTACAACTTAAACATGCTTTATTACATAAAACTTCACTTGATACAACAAAGAAGATCGAGAGGTTTAGTGTCTTTGGGGCTTAGGATTATTACATAAAAACTTTAAACTTGAAATACAACATCCTTATTGAAAACTTCCTTTACATGACCACTACATTCCTTCGTACTTAGCATTGCATGGGATAACCTGAGGACATGCATAAGAAAAGGGTGAGCTATAAAGCCCAGTAAGGGAGTAAACAATGAATAACATGAGGAGTGAAATACATGTTAGGCAATAGGCATATCAATAGAGCATAAGAGAGACATGAACATAAAGGCATGATAAAGCATGATAATCATAACATGGAAATGTGGCAACAACACTTAACATTGAATTAGCATGAGCCAAGGCTCATTGCACATGGAGCATGAGTAAACCCTCATTGCACTTGAAGCACGAGTAAACCCTCGTTGCACTTGAATTAGCATGAGTCAACACTCATTGAACATGACGTATCATGATACTATACTTTACCCAATGCATTGGAGCGCTATCAGGGCGCACCCTTCTTAAACATTTCATTTCATGCATAAGTGTGCCACATGGATCATAAAACATGGATTCATAAAACATAATCATTTATTCCACGATAAAGGAATGTGGAATTCATACATGAATCTTTACAATCAATAAGTAAATGTTCATAAAGGTGAATACCCTTGATGGAGAAATGGGCATGGTATTCACTACACAAAGACATTGGCTTAGAAAATCGGTGCGATTTCGGCGGCGTAACGGCGTGACATAAGAATTCATAAAAAGGTTGATGAAAGAGAAAGGGGTTCCTCATCATATTTACATGTAATGGACAGTAAGGAGATCATATATATACATGTCCCAACAATAGAAATGGAATTTAGATTCATGATACAAAAGTATTGCTTGAATATAAAAGAAGAGAGAGAAGCTCCTTTCGGAATTTCGGCATAGTAACGGGTGCACATCGGAGGCATTTAATGAGAGAGAAAGGGGTCTCCCATCATTCAAAAAATAAGAGGGCAGTATGGGGGAGGTGCGAAACCATACCCCAACATTCATAATTGAAATTAAAAAGGCAATACAACTTAAAGAAAATTGACAAAAATGAGAAAGGAAGAAAAACCCTTACTTGGAAGTGTGCTTCCAAAGGCTAGAGAGAGGCTTGTGAGAGGCTTCTTGGGAGCTTGGGGCACCTTGAGAGGATTCTAGAGAGAGTAGGGCAGAGGTTGGACGAACTTCAAGGGCTTTGAGTGAGGAGGAAGTGGGAGCTTGGGTGGGTTTATATAGGAAAGGTGAGAGAATTCTTTATTATTTAGGTTTGGGACCCCTTATATTAAAATAATCCAAACCACAAACCATCCCATGGTATTTGCCCATGGTTTCTGGAAAAGGAGAGAGGAAAATAATATTTTATAAGGCCAAGGTCCGAACTTATTAAAAAATTTGGGTTGCTTATGTGGAGGTGAGTCACACTCCCATGGAAATTAATTTAAAAAGGCAAAGTGTTGAATAAGTCTTGAGGGCTCCATTAATGCTTTGAAAAGTGATTCAAACAAACCCAAAACCTCATTATTTTAATGATAAAACACATATTGGCCGAACATAAGGATTATGGTATTTTATTACATCACTATTGGGTCATTATGATGTCATAAAACACATTATATATTTAAATGGTATTTAATTTTTACCCAAAAATTTGACTGTCTCAGAAAATTATGAAAAATTCACCGTTGGATAATTTCGACGTCCTGATTCCAAAAATAATATTTATTTTATCTAAATAATTTTCTAAATATGTGAATTTTCACTTTTAAAATAAAAACCGACATTTATAAAAAATTCACGGGTTTTGACAGAAATGGCTTTCAAACCTTAATAAACATTTTAATTGCATTCATAAAATTATAAGATCATTTATATTTAATGACAATTAATTTAATATTAATAATAATATTTTATTAAAATATTATTTAATTCAAAAATCCTCTAATTTAATAAAATATAATTCTTAATTAAATAATAACTAAAAACACCATTTGTACTTTAAAAACTAATTACAATGTATCAAAAATGACTAGAAATTATATTCATTATTATATACAAAAATAATGTACATGAACATGGTGCTACTTATTTGTTACATAACCCCTTAAAATAGCCGCATAAGACCTAAGGGTAAGGTGTGCGATGGTGACAGACTCTTGGGGTTGCTCGGATAACATCGCTCGAGTGGTGATCTCTATCAACTTCCATTTTTCCCGTAGACGATCACGTTCGAGCTTGACTTGATGAAGCTCAGCTTGGGCTTGGTCAAGGGCAAAGCCCAAAGACGCCACCTCCTTTCCGAGCTCCGACAAATGGGCTTCGAAAGGGGCAATTCTACTGGATGAGGCCATCGCTTCCTTTGTCTGAGTAGAAAATTTGTTCGTTAAAGCCTTATATTTAAACTACCCAGATGATCACTGTTCAACGGCTATAAAAGTAACGGTCAAAAATCTTAACGTAAAACTTAAAGAAGTTGACATCTTATAAAAACATAAAGAATCATTTAACTGGATCAAGAGGGATTTTCCATTAATGAAAATTTGGGTCGTTACAACATTCCCCCCTTAAGAAATTTCGCCCTCGAAATTTTCCTTTTCCCACTCTAAAACAAATGTGGGTAACTTAGCTTCATCATATCCTCTGACTCCCAAGTTTCTTCTTCAAACTTGTGGTTTCTCCACAACACCTTGACGAGGGGCATTGTCTTATTTCGTAGAACTTTTTCTCTACGATCTAAGATCTTCACTGGTTGCTCCTCATAAGAAAGATCGTCTTCTAATTGTACCACCTCAGAAGAGAGTACATGTGAAGGGTCTGGTATGTACTTCCTTAAGAGGGATACATGGAAGACATCATGCACCTTGGCCATAGTAGGTGGAAGTGCTAGTCGATAGGCCACAGCCCCAACACGATCAAGAATTTCGAATGGGCCGATGTACCTTGGACTTAACTTCCCTTTCTTTCCAAACCTCATGACCTTCTTCCACGGAGATATGCGTAAAAACACCATGTCTCCGACTTTAAACTCAAGGTCTCGTCGACGATTATCTGCATAACTCTTCTGTCGACTTTGGGCTGCCTTGATATGCTGCTGAATGGTTTTCACCTTCTCCACCATTTCTTCGACCATTTCTGGTCCAAGCAGCTTACGTTCACCGACCTCATCCCAACATGCCGGTGTTCTACACCTTTTCCCATACAGGGCTTCATATGGTGCCATTTGGATGCTCGAGTGGAAACTATTATTATAAGAGAACTCAACTAGGGGAAGATGTTGATCCCATCCTCCTTTAAAGTCCATTGAGCACGCTCTCAACATATCCTCAAGTGTTTGGATAGTCCGCTCGGATTGGCCATCAGTTTGAGGATGATAGGCCGTACTGAAGTTCAGTTCAGTATTCAGAGCATGTTGAAGACTCTTCCAAAACTTAGAGGTAAATCTTGGATCTCGGTCAGACACAATAGATAGTGGTACTCCATGCAACCGTACCACTTCCCTGATATATATCCGTGCCAGTTGATCCAAAGAGAAGTCCTCTCGAATAGCAATGAAGTGTGCAGTCTTTGTAAGACGATCCACAATAACCCAGATTGCATTGTTGCTTTTGGATGTCCTTGGAAGTCCAGTGACGAAGTCCATGGTGATGTTCTCCCATTTCCATTCTGGTATGGGCAATGGTTGCATCATCCCCTTAGACTTCTGCCTCTCTGCCTTCACTTGCTGACACACCAGGCACTTTGATGTATATTCAGCGATCTCCTTCTTCATATTATCCCACCAAAAGTTTTCTCGGAGATCTCGATACATCTTTGTGCTTCCTGGGTGAATAGAGAAATTTGAACTATGTGCATCATCCAAAAGTTCCTTCTTCAGCTCCTAACTTGATGGGACACATAGTCTTTTCCCAAACCGCACAATTCCTTCTTCATTAACATTAAACTCTGAGGATTTTCCCTTATTGATAGCTTCCACTTTTTCTTGGATTCTCGCATCATCCTTTTGAGCATCCTTTAACCTTTCCAAAAGAGATGGTTGAGCAATCATTTGTGAAAGGATTGATGATGTTCCCTTCTTTATGATTCCCACGTCCATCTTCATCAAGTCTAAGAAGATTGGATCCTTCTCAATTCTCATCATTGATAGAATTGCTGGATCCTTTCTACTTAGGGCATCCGCCACCTTGTTCGCCTTCCCAGGGTGGTAATGTATTGAACAGTCATAATCCTTGATGAGCTCTATCCATCTTCTCTGGCGCATATTAAGCTCTTTCTGTGTGAATATATATTTAAGACTTTTGTGGTCAGTATATATCTCACATTTCTCTCCATAGAGATAATGCCGCCAGATTTTCAAGGCAAAGATCACCGCCGCCAACTCCAGATCATGCGTTGGATAGTTTCGCTCATGGATTTTCAACTGTCTTGAGGCATAGGATATCACTTTATCATTCTGCATCAGCACACATCCTAAGCCCTTCTTCGAAGCATCAATGAATACCACAAAAAGCTCCCCACTTGTGGGTAAAGTGAGCACAGGTGCAGTGATAAGCCTCCTTTTCAACTCCTTGAAGCTTTCTTCGCATTCATCACTCCAAGCAAACTTTACTCCCTTTCGAGTTAGCTTGGTAAGAGGGTTGGACAATCGTGAGAAGTTTCTCACAAATCGTCGATAATATCCAGCTAACCCCAAGAAGCTACGGATATCAGTTACCGATGTTGGCCTCGGCCATCCCTCAATTGCATCTGTTTTGGAGGGGTCCACAGATATCCCATTGCTTGTGATGATATGGCCCAAGAATGAGACCTCCTTCAACCAGAACTCACACTTGCTGTACTTGGCATAGAGCTTCTCCTTGCGCAAAGTCTCCAGTACAGTTCTTAAATACTCCTCATGGTCCTCCTTGGTTTTGGAGTATATCAGAATATCATCTATAAAGACTACCACAAATTTATCTAGGTAATCTCTAAAGAATCTATTCATCAAGTCCATGAATATTTCTGGAGCATTGGTGAGTCCAAAAGGCATTACTATGAATTCATAGTGCCCGTACCTTGTACGAAAAGCAGTCTTGGGGATATCTTCCTTCTTCACCCTTACTTGATAATATCCCGACCGCAAGTCGACCTTGGAGAAGTATTGAGCTCCACGCAGCTGATCAAACAAGTCATCGATTCTTGGGAGAGGATACTTGTTCTTTATCGTGATTTTGTTAAGTTCACGATAATCGATGCAAAGCCGCATTGACCCATCCTTCTTCTTGACGAAGAGGACTGGTGCACCCCATGGTGATGCACTTGGGCGTATAAACCCTTTATCCAGATTCTCCTGTAGTTGTTTCTTCAGTTCTTCAAGCTCAACCACAGCCATTCTATATGGAGTCTTGGATATTGGTAGCGCCCCAGGTATAAGTTCAATTGAGAACTCAACATCTCTTCTTGGAGGATGACCAGGAAGTTCCTCGGGAAATACTTCAGCGAATTCCCTCACAATAGGCATTTCTTCAAGGGTGGTTTCTTCCTTGGACTCAATCATCTGAGCCAGATATGCATGCTCATAAGGCAGTAATATCCATGCTTGAGATGATGGAGCTAAAGGAGATTCATCTTCCTCCTGACACTTGTAAAGAATCGGGGGTCGATTCTCCATATGGAGTGTGATTTCCCTCTCCCGACAATTTATGTTGGCTCTATATAAGGAAAGCCAATCCATGCCAAGAATTGCATCAAATTCCACCAAAGGAAGTATGACGAGGTTCGCCGGGAAATTCAATCCACATAATATAACAGGGGAGGACTTATACTCATGGGATGCAATGATTGCCCCATTTGTCGTACTCACCGACATCTTTACTTCCATGATTTGTGGTGGTGCAGGGATTATTCTACTAAACTTTTGAGATATAAAAGAATGCGTAGAACCTGAATCAAAAAGTACGTTCGCTATTCTTGAATGAATAACTAGCGTACCTATCACCACTTCGTTGTCGGGGTTCACTTCGGCAGAAGTGATGGCAAAAGCTCTTCCTTGCTGTCTTGGAGGTTGTTGATTGCCTCCGAAAACCCTTGGATTAGGGCACTGATTCGCAAAATGACCCGGTTATTTGCATTTGAAGCATTGAACAACGCGTTGAGGTTCGAACGGAGCGTTCCTCCCCTCCGTCGCAGCCGCGGGTCCTTCTTGCTGACAGTTAATAGCTAGGTGCCCTTCTCTTCCACACTTGAAGCATTTTCTTGTCCCCCTAAGGCAATTTCCAGGGTGCTTCTTTCCACACTTTTGGCAAGTGGGGTGCTGGAATTTCTTAGCGCCGTTGGATTTATCCATCGGACCACCAGCATTGAAGTCCACCTTCCGCTTCTTGTCCCCATGATACCCCTGTGATTCTACGATCTCCATTTCAACCTTGAGGGCACATCGGACAATTTCCTCATAGCTGTCGAAGTCACGGATCGCTAATGCTTTCCGCAAGCTAGGCTTCAGCCCACCAAAGAAGCGGTCAACCTTGCATTCGGGGGTAACGACAAAGCCGGAAGCGTATCGTGCAAGCCTTGTGAAGTTTGCCTCGTACGCTCCCACAGATTCCTCATCTTTCTGCTTGAGGGAAAGGAAGTCCCTTTCCATCTTAAGACGGAGGGTGCGTGGAAAATATTTATCGAAAAACATCTTCCGGAATACCTTCCATTCCAAAGCCTCGATCTCCTCCTCAGGCTTCGTATTTTTGATCAATGTCCACCATTGATCAGCTTCACCCTCCATACGATAAGCCGCCAGGAGAACCTTCTCTTTTTCAGAGCATTGGAGGATGGAGAATATCTTCTCAATGGAGTTGATCCATTGTTCAGCGATCGTGGGATCAGATGATCCACTAAAAGTAGGAGGCCTTTGTCTCATGAAGCTTTCAATAGCGACTTGTTCTTTCTTAGGGGGGGTTGAACGTTCCTCTTGACCAGTGTTTCTATTCAAAACTTGAGTTAGCTGAGAGAGAAGCGTGACAAAGTTCGCGATTCCCGCTCCCATCGGATTGGGCATCTCATTAGTACAATCCTCACACTGATCTTCACAACGGTTGTTAGCCCGAGTTCTCCTATTACCGGCCATTGGCTGGAATAAAAGGAAAGTTAGGGGTAACACATAAAGGGTAATCCAAAGACAAAAGTTGATGACTTATAAATAAACTTTAATCTCTTCAACTCATGAGTCTATAGGATTCAATCCAGGCTTTTCATGATCTTCCTTCTAACATATATTCTTAGGGGCATTTTTCCCTTAATAAGGGTTCATACTAAGATTGTGAATTTATCAAAACATATCCCCCGGGAGTGTCGTAACCAAGAGTGCAGCAAGGCCCGTTGTCGTGCACCAGTTCCCGTTCGAGTCTAGCTCAAAGCGGTGTTTTCGGGTTTTACCCCTAGGATACATCTGTGCCAGAGCCGCCTCTACCTGCTCGTATCCAGACAGGGATGTATTTGTTTGATAAACCACTTACTTAGTATTTACCAAAACTTAGGGATGTTTTTATTATGCTTAGTCTTGTATCTAAGGCTTTACTAGGGTTTCCTAATCCCAAAAATAACTAAACCTATCCTCTGATACCAACTATGACAACCCTGCTTTTTATTACAACTTAAACATGCTTTATTACATAAAACTTCACTTGATACAACAAAGAAGATCGAGAGGTTTAGTGTCTTTGGGGCTTAGGATTATTACATAAAAACTTTAAACTTGAAATACAACATCCTTATTGAAAACTTCCTTTACATGACCACTACATTCCTTCGTACTTAGCATTGCATGGGATAACCTGAGGACATGCATAAGAAAAGGGTGAGCTATAAAGCCCAGTAAGGGAGTAAACAATGAATAACATGAGGAGTGAAATACATGTTAGGCAATAGGCATATCAATAGAGCATAAGAGAGACATGAACATAAAGGCATGATAAAGCATGATAATCATAACATGGAAATGTGGCAACAACACTTAACATTGAATTAGCATGAGCCAAGGCTCATTGCACATGGAGCATGAGTAAACCCTCATTGCACTTGAAGCACGAGTAAACCCTCGTTGCACTTGAATTAGCATGAGTCAACACTCATTGCACATGACGTATCATGATACTATACTTTACCCAATGCATTGGAGCGCTATCAGGGCGCACCCTTCTTAAACATTTCATTTCATGCATAAGTGTGCCACATGGATCATAAAACATGGATTCATAAAACATAATCATTTATTCCACGATAAAGGAATGTAGAATTCATACATGAAGCTTTACAATCAATAATTAAATGTGCATAAAGGTGAATACCCTTGATGGAGAAATGGGCATGGTATTCACTACACAAAGACATTGGCTTAGAAAATCGGTGCGATTTCGGCGGCGTAACGGCGTGACATAAGAATTCATAAAAAGGTTGATGAGAGAGAAAGGGGTTCCTCATCATATTTACATGTAATGGACAGTAAGGAGATCATATATATACATGTCCCAACAATAGAAATGGAATTTAGATTCATGATACAAAAGTATTGCTTGAATATAAAAGAAGAGAGAGAAGCTCCTTTCGGAATTTCGGCATAGTAACGGGTGCACATGGGAGGCATTTAATGAGAGAGAAAGGGGTCTCCCATCATTCAAAAAATAAGAGGGAAGTATGGGGGAGGTGCGAAACCATACCCCAACATTCATAATTGAAATTAAAAAGGCAATACAACTTAAAGAAAATTGACAAAAATGAGAAAGGAAGAAAAACCCTTACTTGGAAGTGTGCTTCCAAAGGCTAGAGAGAGGCTTGTGAGAGGCTTCTTGGGAGCTTGGGGCACCTTGAGAGGATTCTAGAGAGAGTAGGGCAGAGGTTGGACGAACTTCAAGGGCTTTGAGTGAGTAGGAAGTGGGAGCTTGGGTGGGTTTATATAGGAAAGGTGAGAGAATTCTTTATTATTTAGGTTTGGGACCCCTTATATTAAAATAATCCAAACCACAAACCATCCCATGGTATTTGCCCATGGTTTCTGGAAAAGGAGAGAGGAAAATAATATTTTATAAGGCCAAGGTCCGAACTTATTAAAAAATTTGGGTTGCTTATGTGGAGGTGAGTCACACTCCCATGGAAATTAATTTAAAAAGGCAAAGTGTTGAATAAGTCTTGAGGGCTCCATTAATGCTTTGAAAAGTGATTCAAACAAACCCAAAACCTCATTATTTTAATGATAAAACACATATTGTCCGAACATAAGGATTATGGTATTTTATTACATCACTATTGGGTCATTATGATGTCATAAAACACATTATATATTTAAATGGTATTTAATTTTTACCCAAAAATTTGACTGTCTCAGAAAATTATGAAAAATTCACCGTTGGATAATTTCGACGTCCTGATTCCAAAAATAATATTTATTTTATCTAAATAATTTTCTAAATATGTGAATTTTCACTTTTAAAATAAAAACCGACATTTATAAAAAATTCACGGGTTTTGACAGAAATGGCTTTCAAACCTTAATAAACATTTTAATTGCATTCATAAAATTATAAGATCATTTATATTTAATGACAATTAATTTAATATTAATAATAATATTTTATTAAAATATTATTTAATTCAAAAATCATCTAATTTAATAAAATATAATTCTTAATTAAATAATAACTAAAAACACCATTTGTACTTTAAAAACTAATTACAATGTATCAAAAATGACTAGAAATTATATTCATTATTATATACAAAAATAATGTACATGAACATGGTGCTACTTATTTGTTACATAACCCCTTAAAATAGCCGCATAAGACCTAAGGGTAAGGTGTGCGATGGTGACAGACTCTTGGGGTTGCTCGGATAACATCGCTCGAGTGGTGATCTCTATCAACTTCCATTTTTCCCGTAGACGATCACGTTCGAGCTTGACTTGATGAAGCTCAGCTTGGGCTTGGTCAAGGGCAAAGCCCAAAGACGCCACCTCCTTTCCGAGCTCCGACAAATGGGCTTCGAAAGGGGCAATTCTACTGGATGAGGCCATCGCTTCCTTTGTCTGAGTAGAAAATTTGTTCGTTAAAGCCTTATATTTAAACTACGCAGATGATCACTGTTCAACGGCTATAAAAGTAACGGTCAAAAATCTTAACGTAAAACTTAAAGAAGTTGACATCTTATAAAAACATAAATAATCATTTAACTGGATCAAGAGGGATTTTCCATTAATGAAAATTTGGGTCGTTACAGGATCAAATATTTAATGACTTATCATTTTAATAGCTTCTAAAAAACTATATATATATATAAGTTTTACATTAAAAAATGAAAAACAACAATAAAATTGTCTCTATTGACCACATTAATATACCTTAGAATATCTCTAAAGTTCATTCACACTATATTTCTTCGTATCCTGGAAAAAATAAAACCTTTAAAGGTGTGAGCACATATGCTTAGTAAAGATAACAATATAGCGGGAACTTTTATAAATACGCATAAACATTTAAGGAAATGAATAAGACTAAAATATAAGACTTTTAAACATAAACATCAGCATAATATAGAAAACATAAATCAAATAATTCCATTAACTTATTCACATGGATATTTTACTACTCAAATGATCACATGCAATATAAATAGCCAATTTCATAATGATGGAATGCATAATGTTGGACATCATAACCACATAGTCAAGGCATCATGCGAATAATAAAAAGAATATTTTTTCAAGGACTTGTTCAAAGATATTTTTTTGTCTCATTAGAACTACTAAGGCATCGAGGAGCTATAGAAGGCTCCATCCGTCACCTACTAAGTCCAATGAATTCCTTATATGAAAAGGTTTGAACACAATATAAACATTTGTATTAAAACTAGAATGAAAATGTCAATACATTATCTGTAAACCATGAATGGTATAAAAATAACACATCCATATTAAAACATATCACAAAACCATCAATACAATATGGAATATTTCTATCAAAATAAATCTACTTCAAACAAGTTTAAAATCCATCAAAAGATGTTGACATAGGTGAAATGAAAACTATTTAAAAGAATAACCTCTATCTATTTTGAAATTATTTAAAATTCACATAATTATAAAAGAAAACATTTATTTGGAAAATATTCTTATAAGATTGTAAGGAAACCTTAGAAGGTGTTATTATGGAGGAAAATAGCCACACCCTCCGTATAAGTTAAAAAACATTCTTCCGTTAATTTTCTCAAAATGATCGTAAATGACCTTTTCTGGAAAACAACAGAAAGATACATTTATAAGCATCTTATAAAAAGTCAAAAAAGGGTATAAATGACTTTAACCCATAATCTAGAAAATAATAAAAATATTTTGAAATATATTTTAATGAAACATGGATTTTGATGACAAAGAGGTCTCAGTAGATACTCACATATAAACAAGCTCGGATAATAAAGAGATTGTGTAATTTTACAGTTAAATTTTACTTTTCTTTGGTCAAGGGTATGTTAACCTCTTTTATGATAGTTAAATAATATTTATTAAACTATAAGAGAACTATATACATAAATATGATATCATATATGATCCTCTAATATTTCTTTGTAAATAATATATCAGTAGTGCCATCATTTTGGGGTTAACTGATTCATTTTTATTTATATGTATTGTTAAGTAAGTAATATTTTTTATGTATAAGATGTATTTTATTAATATAAATAATTATATTATATTTTTATACATTATTTTTATGCATAAAATGAAAATATGTTTTGAATGGTTATGATGGGGAATGAATCTCATCGTGTTCGTGGAGACGGTAATTCGTACGTAAGAACGAGTGAAAATATCAGTATATTGGTGGTGAAATTGTATGTAAATGGATGAAATATCATATATAATTAATCATTAGCATGTAATATTTATTATTTAAATCATTTATACTCATTATTATATCTATCCAAATAATTAAGTTTTTGAATAACAAACTACACTATGACGTGGAGACGGTATGTCGTACGTACACATGTATGGTGACTTTTTCATTTATAGGATGGATAATATAATGAATATGGTTGTAAAATATTTATAATAACATCAATTTATGTAGAGGGTATTTGATTTATTATTTTTATAATGAAACAAAAAATAAAGAAGAAGGGGAAAAATAAAAGAACTTGAAAGATGGTGGTGAAATTACTACCTCTTCTTCAGGTGCTTCCTTTTGATTTTATCAAAAGGATCCTTAGGTTGGCTTTATGATCATAGTATGGCCTCTAGGATTAATTGATGGAGGTTGGGAGGATATTTGGATGGGGTTTGGATGAGCCAAATGGATTTGGAGGTGTGAAATTAAAAGAAGGGTAAGTTTTCTTTTATAAGAGATGTGAGGTGAAACCAATGAATGGATTGAAATATTATTTTTAATTAAATAATTTTCAGTTTCTAATGGCTCTGTAATGATCTATTTCAAGGATATGGTTAGGATGGGTTAAAATCCACTCAACTAATAGGTTTCAGATAGGTTTAGGTCACCATATTAACCTTATCTTTTAGATTTAACTATTGGTTAAATCGTATAACATTTACCATGTATTCATGTATTCTTTCACTATATGGTTAATAAAATTATGATAAAAAATAAAGAGAACATCAAGTGGTTAATTAATGAAATATATAATATTATTTAATCCCTTTTCCCATACCTTATATTTTTAGTAATATTATGTCAACCAATAATATAGTATTTGTTTTAAAAACTCATTTATGTTAATTTTGACACAATTTGTATTTGGTTTTTGGAAAAATCATAACAGCATTATTACTTCGAAAAAAATTATTTAATCAACCCTAACATGTTATATTAACATATAAAATTAGTGTAATTCCTCAAACATCTCAAATTGTATTTATTTGGACATTAATAATATCAATTATTTTAATCTATCATTAATAAGGTAATTAATACATAATCATTATGTCATAAATAAATTTAATTATCTGATGTCTAAAAATTATAAATAAAATACCATTATATAGGAAATATTTTTTTATTTATAATGAATATTTATAGTTGAATATATCTTATATATAACCCTATATTAAAAGTATTTATTATTAATAATTGAATTTAACGCTTTTAACTCTTCTTTAATTAAAATAATAATAAATGATAAAATCTAATCTAAGAGGACCAAAATGATCATATTTTATTCCTAAGGGTGTTTATTTGTCTAAATACACTTATCCAATAAAATTAGGTCATGTGTTAGGGTAATTATAATATCAGTTTTACATTTAATTACCCTATTTACATTTAACTGGTGTAAATAAAAATGAAAAATTACTATTCACCAAAAATTACATTCATCTTATTGAACCAAGTTTTAATTACTGATATAAACTATTTCTCTTGTATTTTTTAAATTCAACTCATATTTACAGTAAAATTAATTTTTATGCAAATATGAAAATTCTTCTAAATGGCTGTTAAAAGACAGTAAAAATATCAACATAATTTTATATAACTAAACTTATTATGAAATGACTCGAATAAATTAAAATGAACATATATAGTTATTATGAATATATTTTGGCATAAATTAAATTAAAATAAAATAACTAATTTTTTAAATGATAAGAATTTTTTAAACAATAACGTAGTGTTTTTTTCTATTCATAAATAATTAAATTTATTCAGAAAAATAAAAAAAATTAACCTTAAGATAATATTGATAATATGATTTCTAAAATGAATTCTATTTTACCATATTCATGAAAATATAATTATACCTCATTAATTTAAAATTAATTCTTGTTGTCAAAACCAAAAAGTTGGTTTTTAAGAAATAAAAACTATAAAAAGATTGACATGTGTTTATGAAAAGATTAAATGTGAAATTACTTATAATTACCTACATATTATAAAATGATAACAATATAATCTTATTATACTTCCAAACCATTAATATTTTTAATTTACGACTATAAATTATTTCGATTCAAAATGTTGTTTTCAATTCAAATTTAGTGTTTTTCACTATTCATCAAAATATGAAAGTTATCAGAAAAGTACAAAGAATTTATCCAAAAAAAAATTTTATGTCCCGATTGTAAAGAAAAATTTAACTTCAATAAATAGAATATATAATAGTGTCAAAATTTGGTTTCAAAAAAGGATCTCCATTAAAAGGTGGTAAAATTACATTTTTTTAAAAATACTTCTTTTATCAGAAAAAATGAATTTATTCTTATATAATGTCTAAGAAATACATAATATGGATACTAACCTTATATAAAGTATATAAAATTCAAAATTCAGTTAATAATATTTATAACCAATTTTTGAACGGATAGTTTGGGATGTCGTGGTGCGCTCGAAATCGGATTTGCGTGTAGCTTATGTTACAGACATACATTGAAGAAATAACTTACTATGAAATCATGGGGTGTTGCACACACTGTGATGTGTTTGGTATTCTATAGTAAGTCTACATGAAGATTAATATTCCCAAAATCAGTTGAAAACACTTTATCATTGAAAAAATAAATAGTGTCATTAAAAGAAACTCCTCCATAAATCTATTCCACCGACTACCTTCACACCATTGCTAGTTCAAAAACAAAAGATACCATAAAAAACCCTCACTCCAATCATCTATTGGCATATACAATATAAGGGCCCATCTAAACCCCATATTATATCAATTTTTCCACAATATATATCTCCACACTATAGAATTTCTCTATTGAACAAATCATATCTCTAACTCTGCTATTTCCACTCATCCCCCTAAAGGCCTTCTCTAACACCACCACCACTTAAAAAATAAAAATGCAACTAGTTAAAAGGTTATAAAAATTTCAATCACTATGCTATTCTATAATTATTTCTATATAATTATTTCATAAATCCAAAAAAATTAATTCCTTATTTGTAGCATATGTTAATCAATTTTGTTTAATAATAAGGAGATTTAGATTTATAATCTTATAGTTTAAATATTAGAGAATAATTTTCAAACATCCCTACATCGTAATAAAATTTTGTGATTTTAAAACAAAAAATTATATAAAATACTTATAAAATACAAATAAGTCCAACATTATCATCATAATATTTCTACTCAAAATATCTTCGATATCATTTTGATTAAATATTTAAATACAAATAATTAGATTTTGATCATTAATTAAAATTTATATCATAAATTCCAAATGAATATAACATGGCATTCAGCTTGATTTTAAATGTTAATATCTATTATTTATTAAAACTTGAAATTTTATAGGATAAAAAATACTCACCGAGAATCATAAAAAGGTTTTTTTCATCAAAATATATTTTCAAAACTCTACTATTATTTGGGTTGGAAAATACCACATATTTATATTGTAAGAAAATTAAATAAAATTACAATCATACAGATCATATATGTTATTATATGAGTCATGTTTTGTGTTTAAAATAATATATTTTATTTAAAATAAATTCCTAATACTGAGTTGTGTGAACTCAATCACCTATATTTTTGATAACAACATGTATAAATTTTTTTCCCTATAAAATTCAATTAAATCCATATCTTCTTTTTTTTACATTATAAAGAATTGAGGATATAATTTCACTATGTATATATAATAATTATATTACATTTTTAGATAAATTTAAAATCTATGTATTCAATTTTAATACATATGGAATTTGTAGAATCCTTTTTGAAAATTTCTTAATCGACATAAGAATATATTTTAAACCACATTCTTATTTATAAACCCAATATTTTCCCACCCCGACTACAAAATATTTGAGCCAATGTTTAACTAATTACATTGATATGAAATACAAGGGACGTAACTATGCATGGATAATTAGTTTAGTTTTCTTGGAAATCTTGATGGAAAAATGATTGTAATATTACATATGAAATATAAGGACACAATATATGAAAAACTATTTCATCATTAAATGAATTAATAATATTCATCCACATATTTTATGGAAAGGAAAAAAATATATGGGTGAGGTCATATTATTGGTATGGTTTCTATATAGTAAATTTTATCATGAGAAAATACTGTATTATCAATATGAAGAATTGGATAAGAAAAACGCATTCCATTTAACTAAAAAATTCAGTTAGGTAATATTATATGGATATTATAAACATATAAATCTTATTGACATTGGAAATTTAATTCATTTTTTTGGATTTTCATATATCAAGATATTAATGTTTCTTCTATCGTGTCCCCTCAACTAATATATTATGAATCTTAATATCATGGAATATGAACTAAGACATCATTCTTATAAATGTGTTGGTGTAACCCATATACCCATATAATGTGGCCACATATTTTGTCTCATGCGTCCGAATTATTTATAGAGGGGATATCTATAACATGAACCCAAACATCACATTCATGTCCCATAAATTCAATATTTTGAATGATCAATACAGTTAGTTATAAAAATTAATTTTATGTTAATAATTTATCATATTAAATAAATAATATAGAACATCATTATTTCCTTAGTGAAGTAAATGACTTTCTTAATGAGGTAATTTTAATAGATAGCATATATATATATATATATTTGTTTTATATGGTTGAAACATTATCTATTTAATATAAATGTTAATGGATTCATCGACGATGTTATAAATAATGACATGAAGGATTCATATAATGTACAGTGAATAAAATAGAGTGATAATGAACATGGTCAAAATAACGTGAATGATCACAAAATTATTTATAATCCACTATAATTATATGATGATTTTATTGAATCAATTCATCAGAAATGATGGTTTTATAGTAAAAATAATAAATTATAAAATAACATAGTAGATATACATAAAAACTAACTACCTTTTAACAACATATAAATATAGAGTTTTAATCCAATTTTCAAAACTATTTTCCATCCATTATGAATATAACATCATTTTCATTGGATATGATTTGAAATAATAATTAATTTTTTTCTAAAAACTCTATTGGCTGAAAATAAATGTGCAAATAGGTGAATGAATATTCAAATTAAATATTAGTCATGAATATGAGAAAATATGTTTTTATAATTTATGATAAAAAACATATTCTCCTCAAACCACTAGTAAAAACTACCTATTTCTAAAAATTATAAGAAGATTCATTTTAGACCACTAAATATAAAACAAAATATGGGAAACAATGACTTTAATAAAAACGTTGTGATTATTTAAAATATTGTTTATTTTTATTGAAAATATGGACCTAGAAGAAATGTGTGGTAAGGAAGACTTCAGGACAAGTGTTTTCAAAGAAATTCCAATACATACAACTTCATTATTAATTTATAATTACATATTTCATAAAATGGAAATAAAATAATTAAAATAAAATAAAAATATAGTTAAATGGAATATATATGGTAAAAAAAATAGTATCATGAAATTTTTCGAAAATTATTTTGAACATAGAAAACAATGAAATAAAACTAGATTGTAAAAGAAATATCATACCGATTTTGTAATGATTAAATTATACACCATTGAACTAAGTCACAAGAATTACAAAATTTAATATAATTATTTTATTTTAATTCATGAAAATAAAATGAAAAGGGGAAATATATAAGCATCATCAAATATGATATGTTCATAATATAACATATATATCAAAAAAGATAATTTGAGAGGATAAACACATACCACAAGTCCATAATGATTCATATATTGTCATAACATCATTTATTATAAATTCATATAAATATAATATATATATAAAACCATATTCATAGTTTTCATAACCTATATTATTCCCTTATAACATTCAATTTCCCATTTATTAAAAAGTAGTTATTAATCTCATTATTCGGGTTGTTACCTTTTCTGTTTTTCATGCATTCTTTTCTTTGGTTATTCAGTTCAATGGTTCATGGTTGTATTTCATCATATAAATACTATTATCAATGATATAATAAATTTTTTATAAATTAAATATATATGTTTAATCATTCGGGAATCGAACAAATTTGAAACGAGTAACATCTCAACATCGAGGTTGTAGTCCACATGTATACAAGAACAACATTATCAATTTCCAATATATATAAAGATAATATAATATTTAATATATATTAATTTAATAATCCAAATTATTTCATGAATAGAATATATATTTATTAAATTCTTCATAATAACAAATATTGGGAGGTGGTGATGAAAAACAAAACACACGACAATGTGGATATGGTAAGTTGTACATACTCTTGAGCGATGTTTTCATTTTCAATAAGATGTAATAGTGGTGAATAATTTAATTTACAATAGAATTATAAAATTTATTTATTTTTATGATTATTATTTTATTTTATGGGTTTTTATATAATATTTAATGGAGGTAGATGAAGAAGTAAAATCAAAATTCCTAACAATTACAATTACATCCTTTTTCAAGAAACTCAAATAGATCACTACTTAAAGACCATATAAATGTTTGTATATGAATAAAAAACATTTAAAATGTTTTCAAGTAAGATAACAATATGGTTTTATGGGTTTTTAATATTAATTGTCAAAATAAGTGTCTGGAAGATATGAGAGGCGTTGTCCATTTATTCGTGTAGGGGACGATCACCATTTGAATTATTTTATGTATTTAATATATATACATTATTTTATATTTTTAAATGGATAAAATTGTTATATTTTGAATCATTGATAATAAGAAGTTGATATAATCTTGAAAAATAAAATATAGATAATTTTATGTGATGTTTTTTCCTTACCTTTTTGTTTAAATCCCCCCTTGTTAAACCTATTTAACAATTATAGTGATAACATGAGTTTTTTCACATTACAAGTCATGCATGTTACTATACATGTACAAGTGACCAATTATTTTATGTTTTTGGATATTATGGTCCATATAAAAATAATATGTAAAAATATAATTTTTTAGTAATTTTAGTTGATTTAGTTTAATATTATTGAAAAACAAATATCAGTAATATGATTTAAACAACATTGTAAATAATTTCCTTAAAAACCAAATAGTTGATGTATTTTGAATTTAAATATATAATTAACTACTAACAAATTATATTTATCTATAAAATTAATGGAAAATAATAACTCATCAATGAAATATTATTTTTAGTCATTTTTAAATCATTTAGATGATTTTTCTACTACTTAAGAAGCACCGTGTCAGCGCTGCGTAAGCATTTAAGGTAATTATATCAACAATAAAAATTAAATTTAAAAATATTTAATTGGGAAATTATTCAGATTACAAATATCCTTTTATTTGTGATTATAACTTCTTTTTCCCAATCACATGTTATTATAGATATTAAATGTAATAACAATACATTTTGGAAATTTTCATTACATAAAATAACATAAAATGTCTTTATCTAAGAAAAATGAAATAAAATATACCATATTATAAATTATTTTCATTATTATTTATAATTAATATCATCAATTAAGTATATTAATTTTTATGTATTATATGGAATCTTTATTTCACTTGTTTAAATTGTTTTACATTTTTAAACTTACTGTGGTGGCCACATTTTTACTATAAGTTATATTCATTATAACTGAATGTAATGTTGAAATATTTATTACATTTTAACATTATAAATTAATATATTAAATGTATTTATAATTTAAATTTCTTGTAACTTGATGAAATAAATTTTTTTATAAACATTGAAAACATAGTTAAAATGGTTTTCATTAAATTGTGTTTTAAGTATAAAAAAGAAATGAATAAAATGATTATTGCAGTGAAATTATTTAGATTATTATTAATAAAATTTATTTTATGTTACATTAAAAAAATATGACTTTTATATTTTGTTATTTTTAAATAGTTTACATTAAAAAAAATATCATTTTCATTATTCACTCAAAAATAATTTTTTTACAAAAAAATTAATAAATTAATCTTAATATTTTTATGAAATAAAGAATAAAAAGTTTATTTCGATTTATAAAAATAAAATTTCTAATATGAGTGGTAGTGATTTATAATATTCTCACAAGATGTTCAATAAAAACCATTTTTCATGAAATTTTATTTTTGAGGAATAAAAGTACTGTACAAAAAAATTGATTACGAATTTATCATTCATTAATGAATATACTTTCATTATATAAAAATATTTTAAAAAAATTATTTCCTAAAGTGGTTATTCCTATTCATACCGGTAACCCAATCAATATATTATAAAATTTATACTAGAATGATATTATATCACAGTTTGTTTATTATCAGGGATGCATATGGTGTATGCTATTAAAAATAGTGTAAATATAATACAAACAAAAATCATAAGGTATTAAATTATTCTAAAATTACATAAATTATATATTGAAATTTATAATTTTTTTTTCTAAATTAACAATATCATAACGTTGTAAAAAAATATGGTATAGACTTGAATATATCCTTTAATTTGTAGGCCATGACCATGCAATTTATTATGTACGTACCACTAACAAGATAAATAATTAAATATTATTTTTTGAAGCATAGAATGGTAGTCAAGTGTTACATCCTATATAAAAAATGATTTATTTGTCTTCATTTTCATACTATTTTAGAATTTCAGTTATCCTTGGGATAATAAAATTTAATAAAATTGACATAAATGAATTATTCCCCTTATATATGAATGTTTTCTTAATTTGATATACATAATAGAGATCCTCATATATTTATTAGTACTGAATAAATTAAACCTATAATTTATTATATGGCCTTAAAAAGAAGAAATGTTATTCCTCCTATTAATAATAGAAAAAAAAATCATTATAAAAAATGAAACCTAATAGGACTAAACCTTCTTATGAGGAGTGACTAAATTATTCCAAAAATACTAAATAATTACACCCAATATAATTACCTCATCCCTAGTAGCCCATAAATGGAAGTTATATTATTATAGTGGAAGTAGATACATGAAATTACATCCTAAATTAATGAATAGTTTATCAGTCTTGTTAGTCTAGTTACATACTCTAAATTAACATTAAATTTTCAAAACATAAAATATAAAACGTGTTTAAATTTAGAAATATATTATTCCCCTTAGATTATCCATGTATGTTAATAAAAATAACACTTCCTAGTATCCTACGGAAAAATAAAATATCAGAAATGGGAGAACTCATGTGATCAGTAGGTGTATACTTAATGTGGAATTTATCATGAATAAATAGAAATAATAAATTTTTAATGTTAAATAATTCAAACACATGATATTTATATAATAACATGATCATAATATGGTATGAATAATGGGTGATCAATTAAATCCATTCAAATAATAAAATGATCATGAAACTTATCCGTGGATATTATTACAAATAAAATTGTCACATGGGCATGAACAAATAATTTCATAATGAGGGAATTCATAATTGTTGACATCATAAACATACTTTTAAGACCACTCTCTAAACAGTTTAAAAAAATATATACAAACTCACATATCTTTGAATTCTAAGATGTCTCATGATACATAATGATACATTAAGGGACAATGTAATTATGGACCCCAACAATCACTATCAAGACCAAAGTATTCATAATATGAAAGTGGTGAAAAAGATTTATCACAAACAATCCCAAATACCCTAGTACATTGATACCTTATCTGGTACTCAGATAATAAAAAGGGAATTCCCAATCCCCACGGGTTGGTATCTTGCAACTATCATCATAAATGAAAAACAAGAGAATGGTTTTCTACATAAATAGTTGAATAAATAGATAATATTTAGTATGATAAAAAGAAAACTCCATATAGATAATAGAAACAAATGACAAATAGGTTTATAAGCCAAAGAAAAACAAAAAAGTATCTAAAACTTAATGATTAATTAGTCTATGTCGTAACAAATAGTACACACTGAAATTAAAATATAAACTACCACCACCTCCCAGAGTTGGGTACCCCTTACTCAAACCAAGATGAAGGAAATCTATAAATCCTTGAAGGAAAATTTCGGCTGTCATATAAAATCCTAGTATAGTATCATGATTTGTTCAATAATAATATGATAATAAACTAAATGAATACGCGTTTTCAAATTAAAATTAAGCAGGAATGGATTTATAATAGAATATTAAAAAATCAAACTTTTCATTTTAATTTTTATAAATATTTCAAAATAATTTATTGTCATTAATTTTATAATATATTGTTATTATATGTTCAAAATCAATCAGCAAAGTAGTTTAAAAAATGGAATATACATGAATCAAGGTAATTAACAAATAAGAAACATGTTCATCATCCAAGAGGTATGGTAGTTCTAATATAAGGGGTCCACACACACTCCAAATGGTTATAACGATATTATGTGTACACACATCCCATAAGCACTAGTAAAATAGAATAAATCAATATTTTTCAGGGATAATATAAAATGTAATATGTTTTGTTAATGTTTTAAATAATCAAAATTAGCATATTTTTCCATAATAACTCACTGACCTTGTAGGATTCCATGTTCTCAAATGAAAATCCATATTTGGAGAATTGATTTAATAGTGTTTAAAATATAATTTCCTCATTTTCTATTTAAATAAGAGAATTTCAATCTAAAAACAAAAAAATTGTATTTTTAATCAAATAATTAATTTTTTAGGACAAAAAAATCCATTGTTCATATTAAAAAAATTTAATCAATTTTCATCAAATAAAAATTGAAAATCAAGAATTTCAAAACAAATTATAGAATTCCAACAATTTCAAATAACATCCAAATTATTTGGAATTTGTGGTTTTACCAAATGTCCAAAGGATTTAAATTTAAATCACAATTTTCATCCAACTGTGTTTTTAAAATAATGTTGAAATGAATTAAATCAATTAAGAAATTAATTGTTAATTTATTTCGCCAAACATATTTAGAACCAACTACATTATATGATGAGATAACATATCACACCAATTGAAAGTTTAATTTCCAATAAAGAACTTTGAAAATAGATATTCCAAAATCCGAATCAATGTATTTTATATTGTTCAATAACTTTAACATATAAAGAACCATATTTTGGATAGAAAAATAGAATGGTAGAGAATGATATGGGAAGAAATCTTACCGGGGAGAGATCAAAAGATGTTCACCTAGCTTTGATCTACATAAAAAAGGGTTTTGAGAAACCACAATGATTCCTTTAAATGCCTATAAACCTACAGAATCCAGATATGATGAAATAGGGTAAATAGGGGGTTAAAATTCATGTTTATGAATTTTCAAACTTTCTACATAATAGAAGAATTATACATTCAATGTTAACTGGGAAGGGACAAAAAGTTTTTTAAACTTCTCCCCTAACTGTGTGCCCTACTAAAGGCGATCGTAGTTTTGACTAGGAAAGTACACGGTTTTCAAATTTATGACCCAACCCTACAATCGTGAACATAATGGGATATCGTGATTTACACTAGTAGTGCTCACAATAATGGAAAATTGTCCGCTAATTGTGTAGAGACCCAGGGCATTCCAAAATATTTAAAATTTATCCCAAAAGAACTCTAAATGAACCCCAAAAAAGAATGATCAAAATAATGATTGAGGAGCACCTGAAAAAATTAACATGATTCTATATCCTCCCCATAATAAAAACGTTTTTCCCTAGAAACCCAATCATGAAATCTCCTAGCCAAAAATATGATGCCACTGCTCGGTCATTAGTTACTCCCTCTACCAATTGTCACGAATACTATAACTATGTTGTCATATCACATTAACCAAATGGTATAATCCTATAACAATGTACAATGGTTTTATATTAAACTATGTTGACACAATTCTCATTCAATGATAAATTAGGCTCAACCTCAAAATCATTGTACTTCAGAAGATGGGATGGGTTAGAATGATGATTTTGTAGCTTCCATTTAGGAAGCATTTTTTGTATAAAAATGAAATATATAAGTTTTTGTAAATGATAAAAAATATTCCCAACCCCCCCAATTTCAAAAACATTTCCCACAACATAAGGATCAAGCTTCCCTTGGCTCATAATTCATCGATGTCCTGACAATGTGAAACTAGAAAAACACCTTATCACCAACTGAAAATTCTAATGGTCTGGGATGAAGATCATCATAATTTTTAAATAACCTCTATTCCATTAATATTATATTATTAATCACCATAATAATTGATACCATATCTTGAAACATGCTTCATCTATCCATAGAACATTCACTGATATCCGACCAACATAATAGATATTTGAAAGGGCCTTTATATATGGGCACAAAATGAGAAATCCTAATCACATATTGTTAACTATTATTATAATATAAATCAACCATCCATAAATATCCATCCCAATATTAACCAAAATTTAATATTAAGTAATTAAGTATATCCTTTGGCATGTGAATAACTTTTTATGTCTGGCCATCTGACTTTGGATGGATTGTTGTACTCAAATGAGCTTGAGATCCTTGTTCCTCCTAAGGGATCCTCTAAAGTCATGATGTAAAAAAGGAATCCTTATGAGAGAATATATAATATGGGACTCTATGAAAATGAAAAATCACATTGAAATATATATTTTCTATATCCTCAACCTTGGATGTATCATGAATGGATAACAAGTGGTATGATTTGGTCAGCCAATCAGTGAGAACCCATATAGCATTTTTCTATTTATGTGTGTGCAGAGACCAAACCAAAAATTCCATTTAGATATCATCCCACATCGAAGACAGCAATTAATGTGGCTGAAGAAAACATAAAGGTATTTGGTGATCCACAATGACCTTTTGGAATGAATAAAAATGAGAAACAAAATATTCAATGCATCATCTCATACATGGAAAACGAATCATGGAAGAATGTCATATAATATATTCAAGATTACCCAGTTCACTTCTCATCAAGAATAACAGAAATACACCATCATATATTTCTAACCACTATTAATATAAAAAAACTATTCTGATGGAATAGAATATCCTTTAGGGAGAACAAAAACGTTGCAGTGGTCTGCCCATCATAATGACAGTTTTTAATTCTATAAAAGACACCATCCTGATACTACATCTAGAAACTATTCTTGACATGAGAGGAGGTACAAATGACAAAAAAAAAATACCTCACCCACAGATTCATAAACTCTTATATGAAACTATGTAATGAGATCTATAATCTTTAACCCTTTTACTTATTCATTCATGGACTTTGTTGGATGTGTCTTTCTTATACTAGTGCAATGAAATTCCCTTTACCCATAGTATAGGTGATTTTAAAAGAATAGGACTTTGGGTAATCCAACCAATTCCCCTAAAATGTATTCAATTTTTTTAGAGAATATATAACTCCGGATCCTATGTTCAGAATCATTGGATAACCATTCTCAGAAAATGTAATCTCTCCCACTCATAAGATCATGCATGACATCTGTGAGTTCTGGGTCATGGGTCAGATAATTCTCCTTATGTGGTATAATATTCCTAGAGAAATAGGCTACCACACAATCACACTAGATAATAACATAGTCCAACCAAGAACATGATGCATCACAAAAGAAAACATAGACCTTACCATTATTTGGAAGATTAAAAATCATTATTATTGTCAAATTCTGATTCCTATCTACCAATGACTCATTAATTTTTTATCCAAATAAAATTATTCTCCCTTTAAAGTTAGATATTTCAGTAGAGAATCCAACATTGGGAAGCCAATTATGAAATTGAAATACTAACCGGTTAAACCCAAGAATAACTAAATATCAAAAAATTCAGTGGTTTCTCCCATGTCATAATAACTTTCATATTTTTTTGGATAAAATGAAATATCATGATCCAAAACCATGTGTATCATGAACATACTTTCTGAAATTCATAAATCACATATTGATAACATGGAATAATTTTGGTGACATCTAAAAAATTTCAGAACTTATCTCAGATGATGCACATGATCCTCCTCAAACTTAAAGTAATCAATGATTTAACCCCCAAATTAAACCAAGACATTATAAATATAATCAGGAAGAATAATTTCCATTAATTATATATATACTATTGAACCATTGGTTAGAAAAAATGTACTAATATGGGACTCATATTGGCTATAAATAATCCGGAATGATGTTTTCTGAATGCTGGATTCTTTTATTCACAACAAGTGATAACCAAATAAAAGATTACAATTCAAGAACCACTTCACCCCTTTCAGCTGGCCAAATAGATCATAAATTTCTGCAAATAAATTCATGTTCATTACTATGACTCAATTTAGTTTTCTGTAATGAAAAAATGTGAAGTGACCCATTATATTTCTTATTAAGGAGAACCAACAATGACCAAGGTAAAAAACAAATTTTTATAATTCCATTCTCAAAAATATCATCCAAACAAATCTTCATCTCATTCATTTAGATATCTCTTTTTAGTTAGACATAAAATACATTAGTTGATTACCTTATACTAAATCAATAGAGAACTATTTCTTTATTACCATTGGAAAAAAGGAGAAGTAAGAAGAAAAAACATCAATATACTAAAAGATAATTTGATGGAGGTCACCGCTCAAAGATTCTCACTCCATGTAAAAATAAAACATAGATATCTCTTTCCCTAACATTGGATAAGAATGCCAAACTATGCTCAACATCTGGTACCATTCCCCATAAAATTAATGGAACACCCCATAAGGCACAACAAAGGATACCCAAAGAATATAAATATAAATTTAGGCATTGATAGTAATGATATAATCCATCGTAAATATGAAACCAATAGGTTCCATTAATAAACCATAAAATTCTACGAAATATCAATCTTTAATTAAGAGAAACCTCAAGAAGTAAAATGAGACCATGATCTCTCTTTTGTTTTAGAGGGGTATAGTAATATCCATTACATAAGATAAAATATCCATGAAATGATTTTTCAGATTCATAATATTGGAAGAAAATAATGAATGATATTAAATACTGTTAAATAATTTAGTAACTAATGATAAAGAATTAGCTATTAGACCTTTCACATTCGCTGGACCTATATATGATTCCTCTGGAGACTCCTCTACTATATAAAGAAGCATCTTTTAAATGCCAATGGATGGAACCCCTTTGTCCATGAAGGATCTGACTGCACTGAATTACATTAAAGAATTGATAATCTAGCTACACTATGCAGAGGATAATTAAAATGAATGAAATTGTACAAGTTCCCTAAGCACCCACCAGAACCACATACCATGAGTTCCACAGTACAAGCCTATATTTATTTCTATATCATTCTACAATAGTAACAAATAAAATGGCCTCAACAATGAACTGATAGAGGTCTAGAATAACCTTATTTTCAAGAACCACCATAAAATTCATCACACATAATCTTTATTTTAAATTAATATAGAAACTACAACTAGGAGGGAAAAATAACTCCCATAAACCCTAACATACTAGTTAGATCAGGCTCAACCATTAACAATCTACCCATCACATCAACATAAGAAGAGAGAATAATTAGGAAAAATAATAATGAATATCATATTTATGTACTATGCCAAACCATTAATTCTAAAATTTCTCATTCGACGCAGTCTCAGGATACAACTACACAATCTCATCAAAGAAAAATTTATTTCTTTTCGTGGTCCTGTTAGCCATCTCATCTATGAAAAACTCTCCATCTTTATACAAAAATATTTATCCAAGGTATAACATGTCCGTGAATATAAATTTAATGTATTTCCAATCAAAGATATTAGGATTATTTTTAATCACCATCATGTCCCACATTCACCTGGTAGGTTCCTCTATCTATAATTTCACACAATTATCCATGATATAATTAGGATTTTACTAGGCCTACAATAAAATTTCTATTATCCTCATCCATTTCTGGTCCTACAGAGGATCATTTGATCCTAGAAATGATGGTAAATTCCGAGAAAATTAACTCTTTAGCATGACTCCAATACTCATCGCTATGTAGCTAAAAATTGGATCCTAAATAAGAAGGGGTAAATGTT
The DNA here is from genome assembly GCA_963277665.1 of Viscum album. NCBI lineage: Eukaryota > Viridiplantae > Streptophyta > Magnoliopsida > Santalales > Viscaceae > Viscum > Viscum album. The sequence continues at coordinate 433,414,994 of OY728139.1, forward strand.
ATTGTACTAGAGTCTGGAAGTCACAATTAATAACCTCAAGTAGATTTTGGTCCACTGAAGTATTTTTAAATTGGGGTGCATCAAAATCTTTACCATAGAACCGATTTTCATAGATTCTTAGAGGTATGTTGCTGTCAAGCCTCAAAATAAAAAATTATTGGTTTTGGAATGGATACTCATATCAACACTCAATTAAGAGAAAGAGGTAAATTAATCACATCATATAGATAAGAACAACTAGTATTTCAACATATATATATATATAATGAATGGAAAATACTAGAAAAAACCCTCATAAAATCATTCTTAAACGACACATTTTCACTTAAGGATCATTATGATGTGATCCGGGAAGAAACTCACTCATAACTACCTTTTATTCCCTGTTAAGATTACAAAATGGGACAGTATCATTAATAAACGATTCTCATCCTACACCATTGATACAATTTTGGCATGAACCAGACTGAATACCATGGTACCGTGATACCAATCCGTCACTGACATGTACTAAATGACACTCTTGATCCCTATGGGTTACTAGTAAAACATGACGTTATATAAGAAAAAGGTGGAAATACTTTTTTCACATAAATTACTGATGAAACAGAAACATGTTTGAATGATAAAAATAAAACTCCACAAATAGAATAATACCATAATTCAAACATATATAGATACCAAAGTACCACAAAAAAGTATTAGAAAATTAAATTCATAATGGCCCATATACCAAAAAACACAACACTTCATGATGAGAAGATTAAGAACCAACACCTCAAAGTGGTGCATTCCCCCTGCTCAGAACTAATAGACTGAAATCTACAAATTCCCATAGTCAAAAGTATAGTTGAGCTAAAATCCATATATGATCTTACCATGTTTTCAATAATATTATGTTAATAAAGTAACCCAATATATGCATTCAGTTTTTAAGAAAACAATATCAGAAGTACAAGAAAATGTTTGTAAAGCACGATTTTCATTTCAATTGATGAAAAAATTTCAAAATAATCACATAAAAATAATTATATATATAATTATTTATATAAATTACAAATTAATGTGAAAATTAGTTTTAAAAATAATGGAATATAAAAAAATTAAGAAAAATAAAAAATGAACAACATATTCATCTACCAATAAGTATGATTATTCCGGTTTATAGGAACCAAAAACACTCAAAAAGGTGACCATGACAATATGTGTACACACATCCCTTAGACACCAGCCGAAGAGGAATAATCAAAATCCCATCAGAGATTATATATACTAAAATATTTTTTTTAATGTTGTAATATATCAAAAAAAATCTACTTGACCCAAATAACACACTAAATACCTATGCCCTCATGTTTTCAAAAAACAATAAATAATGGGATATTTGTTTTAAAACTATTTAAAATAAAATAATTCTCACTATCTTTTCTAATATGTCAATTTCTTTTTAAAAACAAAAGCATTTGTTTTTAATCAACTCATCCCTCTTTTAGGATAAAAGAAAACTATGGTTATTATAAAAATTATTTAATCTATTTTCCTAAAATAAATTTTATTACAATTCTTACCAAATAAATTTCATAATTCAAACAATTTCAAAATTACACCATTTTAATCAAATAAATTCACACCCCCATTAATTGTAATTGGGGTTTTCTCCAAAATAAACACCAATTCAATATACATCCCAATTTATATCAAATAGGTTTTTCAAAATAAAATTAAAACCAATTAAAATAATTTAAAAATTAAATTTAAAATTAAATTTCATAACATATATTTAACAACATACCTTAAGTCACATAACACCACACCTAAAATAGGAAACAAAACAAAACAAAACCATAAACAGAGATCAATGAATCAAATAAAAATTCAATATTTAAAAAAAAAATTCGATCTCTAAAAAATAAGATGACCTAAAAAATCCTAAATTGTAGAGAACGAGTGAGCAGGAGAGATGGAATTTGAGAATATCTCTAACTAGGGTGAGATTAAATGACATTTTACTAGCTTCAAACCGTTTAAAAAAGAGTTTTGATAATCCAAAATAGGTCATTAATAGCCCACTAAACCTATGATATCGCAATATGGTGAGTTACAGTAATTTTCGTGGTCAAAATAGGGTCTCATAAAGTTGAAAAAAAATTAGAATAAAATAATTTTGTGTGAAAATATTACTGGGCAGGTCCCCATGTTTTTTCAAACCACGCACCCTAACCGTACACCCCTTAAAATGGGTTAACTAATTATATTAGGTGGAGGAATGTTTTTTTTTCAAACCAGGTGACACCCATAAAAACCCTCACAACCTAGGTTGTCATGGTATTTACTAGTAGGGTGCATAGTTTGTGTAAAAAACCTAACAACCATGCATAGAACAAGAGCCTTCTAAAAGATTAAAAATTTCTCCCGAAGAACCCATAAACGATCTAAAGAAAAGGAGTGATCAAAATAAGACTTCAGGTGTACCTAAAAATATTAACATGATCTTACAAAAACCACTATAAACATTTTTAATGAAAAATAACACTTGATATGGCAATACATACCCTAATCAATAAACATAATCATAAATCATCCAGAGTAATGTGTTGAATGGTAGAAATATTTTATATCCATCGTAAAATTGATCATAAACCACAATGAAAAATAAAAATGATAGTATCAATAAGAAATATTCTCATTGGATCATATATAAAATAAATGGATGATTATGTTGATGAATATATATACCATATAAATTTTATTAAAATATTTTTTTGATAATAACATAATCAATTTGAATTTTTTTATTAAGAACATAGAAGATCAAAAAATATTTTCAAAGTAATTTTATTTTAAAATAACATTTGAAAAATAAAATCGATTTATTAAAACATTATATAGGAATGATGGAAGTATGTTTTATACATTCCTTATAGGTTAAAAAGACATTCTTTTCACACAGTTGTAAAAATAATAAAGAGTTCCATGTTCAGAGAAAAATGAATATTTCTTTGAAATAAATTTTAAAATATTAAGAAATGGTTAAATTTTTTTTAATAAATAATTTTTAAAATGATAAAATCAGTTTTGGCAAAAAAAAAAATTCATAGGAATTTTATTTAAATGAAATTTATTTTTGACTGACGAGTGAAATAAAGTTTGATTTTTCAAAAACTACTTTATCATAAAATTTTAAAAAAAATAAGAAAATAGTAAAATTATCAAAAAATGTTCATGAATAATCATATTTGAGTAAAATATTTTTTTTCATGATATAAATATCAAATAAGTCCTCCAATAGATAGTTAAACAAAAATAATTCTGAATAATGATGATATTATGAAATACACCCTTACCAATTTGGTAGCATTGGAATCATAAGATTAATGAATGAAATAAAATATAATGAAATTATATATACCATGAAAAGAAATAGATTCATTTTGTAATATATTAAAATTATATTTACATGCAACACATAAAGGGATAAGTATTGAATATGGTATATGTCTCCTGGAAGTTAAAGTTCGACAAGAATCCCTTAACCGCGGATTGATTTCCTTCATATATGAAGAAAAAATATGTATAATAAATGAAGGTTTATTATAAATCTATTGAAAAACCATAATAATGAATATAAAAAAAAATATATGATACCGTTAAAAAACTTTACCACCAATTTGTTATCAATATTTTATTATTTTCATCATTTCAGTTGTTAATTGCCTTGTTTTTTCTTGTGTCTTCTCTCATGAAATTCTGGGATCTATTATCAAAAATATTGTTCCATAATATAAAAAATTATAATATTTTTATATATTTTAATTTTTATCATTATTTATATCCTTAGAAACATTCTTCAATATTATACATAGAAAATGGTTTTCCTCACTTCATGGGGACGATATGCCTTTAATATGCATGAGTGAAAATTTCATTATTGTATTGGATGAAAGGGTGTGGAATTTTATGATAATATAATATTACATAATTTAGTTCAATCCATATATATCAAATATATTCCCTATAGTTATCGTTACCACTTTCCGTGTAATCTATAAGTGAAAAATGAATCCCAACACTTCCTGATGTAGTACTCCTCCATACACAATACATATATTGTCATATTTTAAAATAAAATTAATGTATGAAATTAAATGTGATATTATTAATAAATAATAACAAATATATCATAAATATTATATATATATATATATACCTTAAATATATCATTAAGTCCCCCAATAATTTTTTTAATAGATAATAAATTATATTAGTTTGTGAGGTCGTGGTCAACTGTACACAAGATTGACATTTTTATTTCCCATTTGATGGAAGTACAGATGGATAAATATTATTAATAAAATATAATAACAAATATTTATTTTTTAGATATTTGTATTATTATATTTTATGTTTTAATATGTAATTAATTGTTATAAAATAATAATGAAAAAAATGTTTTTTAGTGTAGACTATTACATTCAAAAGTGAGACCTCCTTTGGATATCTTATTTATAACCGTAGGGTTTATATTTTAGGAGTAAAAAATTCTCTAGAATATTTAATATGATATTGGGGAGGTATTGTTTTCGTTTTAGTGGATGAAAATGTCTTGAGAGGTTAAAAGATGATTGGTCACTGAGATCCCTTTTATAGATGAGGATGAGTCGAATTTTTGTAAATACCCAAAACTATTAAATAATTGGAAGTCACCATAACCACAAAAACTATAAAAATTAAAAAAGGTTTCAGAGTTAATTAAAGGTATATAAAATTCAATATATCATTAAATACACATTTTTTAAACATGTATGTCATTGGATTTTATGTAAATTATCGTTTACCATTTTAGATTTCACTGGTGTAATTTTTTTTAACCCATGTAATTAATAAATTAACAAAATACCTAAATTCATTCATATTAGATAAAAAATACCCTATTATTATAAATACATATATATTATATCCATACAATCAAATAATAATTTTATTTATGTGGAAAATTATTTTTAACACAATCACATGTAATCCTCATATCCTTGTTTTAAAATTAACCGTGTTAATTAAGATATTATTATTTTACTAATTAATATGAAAAAAAAATAATTTTATATTATTCAATAATTATTATTGTTATTAAAACGAATATAAAATTAATAGTATTTTACATAAATTATATAATAGAAAAAAATAATTTAACATTAATATAGAAAAAGTAATGAAATACAATTTTTTCCAACAAAAAAATTTACATAAGTATAGAATGTATTAGTAGAGAAAAATTAAATATAAAATATATTCCACAAAAATAAATTATATTTAATAGAATATATTAGAAATATTTTAATTTTTAAATTAATTTTAAATATGATTTGTAAAATTAAATGATTTGAATAAAAAGGAGGTTTTCCATAAAAACTTACATTTCTCACAATTTATTGAAAGGATTAAACTTTTCAGAAAATAATATTTATTTCACTATAAGATTATTTTCTCATGATGACTTAAAAGATTAATTTAATTTCATTAAATAAATTTCCGAAAAAAAATTCTATAATCATATATATGTTAACAGAGCGCAAATAAATGATCTTTTAAAAGAAAAAAATGTGCTTCATAAAACGTTTATTTTTATTTTTAAATAATTGTTATTTTAAATTACATCAATAGATATCCATTTTATTTATTTTAAAAATTTTTAAACCATATAATATTAATTAATTAGTTATTATTATTCATACCCATCAACTTAAGATTTAGTTTATAATGTTAAACGGTTAATGGTTCTCATAAACATCAGGTTGTGTGTATCGCAAGCTATTTAAGAGATTGAATTTAATAAAAAATATATAGAAAATATTGTGTAATTATTTTTCATTCCCTTCTAACACTGTTTTAGGTGTCATATAGTCTATCAAACATGATTTTATCCTTTTAAAATATTAGGGTGTGACACTCTACCCTCATTAATAAGTTTCATCTTTATAATTTAATCTTGATCTCTATAATTGAGGGATTAAAATTTTACATTACATTTGTTAGATACCCACATTGTAAAACCTGTTAGTAAAATATCCTATTGATAATAATGAAAGTGACCTAAAATGTTCATATATAATAAAAATGTAATGGATTTTCTTGTATGAAAACATCAGTGAGAAATGAATATATGAAATTGGAATAAAATTATTAATAATTATGAAGACTGAAATAGATCATCGATCAAAAAAATGTAAATTATTTATAAAATTTAAGAAACTCAATGACTTAAATTGATTATGTGTTAGAAGATCATCAAGGTAATAGGATTACATTTATGTTTCATGATACATTTCATAGAGTTCAGTAATTACCTAACCATATTAACTATGAACATTTAGAAATAAATTTACATGAGACATATAATTTCATCTTTTTCATGGAAATCGATCAATTAAAACTTCAAATGTTAATCAATGAAATGAATATTCAAGATAAATTTTTATTCAAGAGAAAGTACAACATACTTATATTTGGTCATATGAAAAATAAAATAATGATAATTCATTACTCATATATAATGATACCTTCGAAGAAAAAAATGGATAGAATGAGTTATCAAATAATAAATTGATTTATAATAACTTAGAAGTGACTAAAAATGTTCATTTTAATCAATTTAATAAATATTTAAACATAAGACTCATTAATACTTTTTCACATTATATACAATTTTTATAAATTTACACTGAATGTCAATAAATCAATATTATTACCCCACCCCCACCATAAAAATATATTTGGGAATTAATGTAACATTAAAAATATGTGAATTCCTTGATCAGTAGAAAAAATTAATGAAAAAATTATTCATTCAAAAAATAAATCTCATCTTATTGAATTTTCTCCATAAATCTTAACATTGTTGTACACTATAGTAATGCTAACATAAACCATAAAATCACTAACTGATTTCATGGTCACCACTACTATTAAAAATAATCTATTTATCATAATTATATCAACATTGAGCACATATTAAGGGTTATGTTCCCTCAATCATGTTTTTTTCAAAAAATTAAAAGTATCCAATGAATAACTTTTGTTAGAACCATTCAAACTATAGTTCAAAATCATTAAAAAATAGTAATATATTACATTACTTATTTGATTGATGATTATTATAATGAAAAATTCCATGATAAAATATCGATAAAACATAATTACATAATCCGAATACAAAATATCATTAATCCTGATAACTTTTCATAAATAATATAATATAATTTACAATGATCTCTTTACCACTTTGGATATGTATTGTCGTTATGATTAGTTAATATGCATTAATAGTTCCATATATCTCTAAAACAGATTCATCAAACATTGGATAATTATTTATTTCCCATGAAATCAAAAATATGTCTTACTTTTTATATACACTTGTATCAATTTCTAATTCCATTCAAGCATGTACCAGAGTGTTTCATTCAAAAATTATCACCTGGGGGTGAATACTTATTTCCCTTATTTTCTTTTTCTATAATTTTCATTACCACTATCTTCTTCAGTTGTTTCCCTTTGAATCCAAAATACACTTGTAAATATTTATATTTCTTTATGTTTAACATTATAATAAGTTAATGTATGATAATAATAATTGGGAGTGTAATATCCTTTGAAGGATTGGAATTAATCAATCAAGTATATTGTCAATCATAATAATTTGAATATATAAGACCCCCATATATTTCTATTACATCTTTATAAGGTGGTATCCATTCTACAAATCAATTTCATCTTACTTTTTTCATAACAATAGTAATTTTCTCTCCATATCTAAATGTTTTATGCAATAAAAAGAAATTCCCATCAAGGGTACCTTATAGTCCTTAAAATTCATTTTTTTTATTTCTTCATCATAACTTTTTGAATCAATTACCACCATAGAATTGAATCTCCTAAGGGAAGATAAAAATCCATGAAAACCTTATCCCTTTTATTTCATCCCAAAGTGAGAAATATCATCTTTAAGAAAATAATCTATTGGTCAACTACAAATTAGTTTATATTCTTATTAAATAATGGAGGTTGTGGAAGCATAATTTTTTTTGGAATATTATGCCTATTAATATAGGAAATGTTATTCTCCCTAACCTGAGTCAACTACCCCAATATTGTTATAATTTGATTAATTACAGTTGAATCCCTAGAGGCATCCTTATTATAATTCACATAATGGAAATTCCTACATGGGGTATGTGAATTGATATAGTTTCTATTCATACCAATAGGGACCATATATTAACAATATATTATGTAACACCCCGCCCTTACCTCATTGGATTAAGGAGGTGGTGAGGGTTACTTGGCCTTAAGCGATGTTCCCTAGGTGCCAAAGGATAGAAATAAATGCCGAGGGCTTCAAGAGAAAAGTGGGGAACGATTTTCCCTCAAGAGGATAACCCAACCAACCAACAACCGATATCTATAATGCACAAATTTCAAAAAAACCATCCATTCCATAAAAACACAAATTTTATACAACCAAAAATTTCCAAAACATCAAAGTACAACAGAAACTAATAGACAACCATGAAAATCTGTGACACCACCACAGCTCCACTCCAGCTCCAAACTCTATGCACCACCAAGCATCACGAGGCACCACTAAAATATGGATATTCCTTACCTTTGCCCGTGTCCCTGTATACTACATCTTCAAACACACCAAAGTTCCAAAGCAGGGGGACGAGTACAACTACTGAGTAGGATTTCACTAAATTACTTCCCACCACACGCCACTAGGATAAACCATTAGCACATTTATTTAAAACATTTTACCTAAAATAATTCCATTTGAAAAATATTTACAATATCCAAACCTGACACACAAGGGAATGCCACGATAATCAAGCCACACGCCGGTTACCATGTTCATATTACAATCACAAGCCCCATTTACAAACATCACATAGTCAAGCAATCAACCAAAAATGGGGGTAATTTCACGGACAACCTGTTGACAACCCAACAAGTGGTACATTCTCGACCACTTTCATTGATGGTGGCACTTTCGACCATTATCCATCCATCTCCCTGATTATAGTGGATCTTTCTCGACCACTCCACAACATCACAATACAGACCAATACAACATCCCATCCATATCCACACAAGCACAAGCCACACAAGATCACACATTATTGAAAACACCATAACATGTCATTATCATGCTCAAGTTCGTTGTCATTTTGAAATCAAAATTTTAAAATCATCCAATTGAATCCATTTCCAACAAAACCCATTTTCACCAAAAAAATCCCAATTTCATTCCAAAACCCCAAATTTCATTACCCATACATTTTCCAATAGATTTTCCACATGATTTACCAATTAAATTTCAAACAACCAATTTATGTGTAAATGTACCACACAATTCCACCATGTGGAGTCGAGAGAGAAGCCACCTACCTTTTAGGGTTTGGAAAAATCAACTTTTTCCCAAACACACCTCAATCCAGTAGAACGCCTCCTCAAAAATTCCTTAGAAACGCTTCCCTAACATCAAAGGGCCCAAACATTAGCATCTTAGGAAAAAAACCCCAGATCTACACAAAAAAAGTGTAGATCAAGAAAACCAAGAAGGAGGGAAGAGAAGATCTAGAGGAAGACACAAAGGAACCATGGGAGAAGACTTACCCAGGTGAAATCACCTTCAAACCCTCTTGAATCCTCTTCAAAACCATTCCAAAGTGAGTTGGATAGCCCTTCTAGCCATTGAGAACTGATAATACCAAGTGAGGCTCGAGTGGAAAGAATAAAGGGGTGTTTTAGGTCAAGCCCAAGGGATCCCGAACTTAAAAACCCCAACTTTAAGTGGCCACATGGTTAGACCACACAGTTTGGAAAACTGTGCGCTAACCATGCGCACACCACTTCCTCAAGAGCAGGTTACCACATGGTTTCCTCGCACGGTTTGGAAAACCGTGTGCAGGCCATGCGTAGCCTACTTCCTCCCCCTGCACAGTTTTCTGGAGCATCCACACAGTTTGTACTAACCATGTGTAAACTGTGCGCCCCTTTAAAAGCCTCCAAACACTTACAACCTCTTCCCAACTCATTCCATGAAATTTAAACACAAAAAAGGACATAAACCAAAGCTACATACCTCAAACCGGGGGTACTACATTCTCCCCACCATTGGAATTTCCGTCCTTGGAAAGTAGTGGACCCGCCCTTCGTTGAAGGAGCTCGGTCCACTACTCGGCCATTTCTTCCTCCCGTTCCCAAGTTACATTCTGGATCTGGCCATGTTGCCACAAAACCCGAACTAGAATGATGCTTTTACCATGCAAGACTTTATCTTGCCTATCCACAACCCGCACTGGCACATGCACCGACGAAGCATCCAGCTCTAGCTCAACATGATCCCATCGAATAACATGGCCTGGATCCATATGGTGCTTTTTCAGCTGCGACACATGAAATAAATTGTGTACCGCACTGAACCTAGGTGGAAAAGACAGTCGATAAGCCACCTCACCAACCCGCTCAACAATCTCAAAAGGTCCAATGTACCTCGAAGATAACTTCCCTTGTTTCCCAAACCGACGATGTACCAACCAAGGAGAAATACTTAAGAAAATATGATCACTCACCTTTAACAACAACGACCATCGACAATGATCCGTATATGATTTCTGACGACACTGATCTATCTCTATCCTCTTCCTGATCAAATTTATATTTTCTACAGTCTCATGGACATGACTCGGTCCAACCATCGAAGACTCACCCATTTCCACCAAAAAAAATGGAGAACGACATGTCCAACCATACAATGCTTCAAATGGAGCCATCTGTATGGATGCTTGATAACTATTATTATATAATAATTCAAAAAAGGACAGCTGCTCCTCCCAAAATCCACCAAAACCCATCACACAAGCCTGCAACATATCTTCCAAGGTTTGTATCATCCTCTCGGATTGGCCATTCGTCTGAGTGTGATATGCTGTACCCATGGTCAACTTTTTTCCAAGGGCTTGCTGCAAAGATTTCCAGAAACAAGATGTAATCCTTGGATCTCTATCTGATACGATTGAAACAGGAACACCAAGCATTTTTACCACCTCCTAGACATAATTTTTGGATAGATCCTCCATCGTATGTGATTCACAAGTTGGGATGAAATGGGCCGACTTCGTTAGCCGATTCACTATCACCCAAATGGAATTGTGTTTTCTAACCGTTCTTGGGAGACCTATGACAAAATCCATTGCTATTAGCTGCCACTTCTATGCACATATTGGTAAAGACTACAACATTCCCTCAAGCCTCTGGTGATCTGACTTAACCTGATGGCAAGTCAAGCATCATGAGGTGAAATCAGCCACTCTTATTTTCATTCTAGCCCACCTGAACTGTGCTTCCAACTCCTTATACATTTTCCTAATTCTAGGGTGAACAACCCATCATGAATGATGGTACACCCTGAGAAGATCCTCCTGAAAATCCACCGGTACAACTATTCAATTCCAAAAACACAAAACTGATTCTTTATTCAGTTGCCAACCCTCAACGGTCTCCCCACCATTGAGTCTCAACCCCGTGGTCACATATTCAGGATCAGATATCTGAACCTCTTTAACCAGGAAAACCAAGTCAGGAATCAAAGAAATCGGAAAGAAGACCACTTTATCGCCTTGGTCCTCACCTTCTAGCTGCATGACATCTATCACTAACATCAACTTCCACTAGTCCGATGCCTATTTCACCACCTGAGAATATTATTTCCTACTTAATGCATCCACCACCAAATTTCCCTTAACTGGTGTGTACATTAAGTCAAAAAAAAACATCTGGAGATATTCCATCTATCTCATTTTTCACATGTTCAGATCCCATTTGGAGAAAATGTGCTTCAAACTCTTATAATCCATATAGACTATGAATTTCTCCCCGAAGAGATAATGGAGACACATTTTCAAATCATGGACCACTACTGCCAACTCCATATCATGAGTTGGGTAGTTCTTCTCATGCACCCTTAACTACCATGATCCATACGCAACCACATGATCCCCTTGCATGAGGACACACCCCATCCCTGATCCCGAAACGTCACAATACACCACGTACCCTTTCCCCGGTTCTGGAAAAACCAAGATTGGTGCTGATGTAAGGTGGCCCTTTAGCTCTTCTAAACACTACTGACACTTTTCATTCAACTGGAATGGAACATTCTTCCTTGTCAAAGCTATCATTGGTGAAGCCAACCGTGAAAATTCATGAACAAAACGGCGATAATACCCAGCTAGACCAAGGAAACTCTATATATCAAACACATTCTTTGGTGGTTTCCACGAGATAATGACCTCTATCTTTTCTAGATCAACTAAAACACCCCTTTCAGAAATCACAAGGCCATAAAAACATACTTCCTTTATAAAAAAGTCACACTTTGAAAATTTGGCATACAACCGATGATCTCGCACGATCCCTAGCACTATTGCCAAGTGCGGCACATGCTCCTACATTGTCTTTGAATACACCAGAATATCATCTACAAACACCACCACAAATGAATCCAAATATCTATGAAATATCTGATTCATCAATTCCATGAACACCACTGGCACATTCGTTAGACAAAAGAGAATCACCACATATTAATAATGGCCATATCTACTTCTGAAAGTTATTTTAGGAATATCCTCCTTCATTACCCGCAATTGATGATGTCCCGACCTCAGGTCGATCTTGGAGATCCATTGGGATCCCCCCAACTGGTCGAAACAATCATCGATTCGTGGAAGTGGATATCTTTTCTTCATCATCACTTGGTTAAGTCTACGATAATCAACATAGAGTCTCAATGTTCCATCCTCCTTTTTCACAAACATCACCGGCACTGCCCACGGAGATGTGCTAGGCCAGATAAAGCCTTTATTTTCTAACTCCTCCAACTGGACCTTCAACTCCCTCAATTCTGCAGGTGCCATTCGGTAAGACGAAAGTGAGATAGGACTGGTCCCCATAAGGAGATCAATCGTAAACTCTACTTCTCTTACAGGAGGTAACCTAGTGAATTCTTCGAGAAAAACATCCATGAACTGATCGACCACTTCTAGAAAAACACTATTCCCGACACCCTCTATCGGTTCCAATGAAAATACCGCCAATTGACACAATAACGTGCCAACTGATAGTGCCAACAAGCCTACTGTAACCTACTTCTCATGGATCTCTCCTATAAAGATATGTCTTACGCAATCTTGTGTCGTAAAACTCACCGTTCGTGCATCACAATTGATGTGGGCCTTAAATTCTATTAGCCAATCCATGTCCAAGATTGCATCATAGCCATCCATCTCAAGTACTGAGAAATCCCAGACTATCTCAATTTCTCCCACAACGATACAACATGCTCTACACAAGAAGTCTTGACACTCTTTTCTACCCAGAGGTGTTTGATGTTTCTAAACCGAAGGCATCATCTCTACCATTAAACCCAACAACTCAACAATGCGTGTAGTAATAAAAGAGTGGGAAGCACCCGTATCAAACAACACTTGCATGAAGGTATAATTTAAAAGTATCGTACCTCGCACCGTGGATGGTCCCGAATGATCATCCATCCTAACCTGCTCAGCTCCGAACAACGCCTTTTTTTCCACACTCTATTCTTTATTTCCCTGCTAAGGAGTCATGGTATTCCGAGAATCACCATGAGTAACCTTACCTTGCTGACGAGGGGTATACTGCTGCCCCTGTCCCATCGAAGCATAGGAAATCTGTGATCCTTACAGAGTTTCATGCACACCTATCCTCAGAGCATTCCTACAACAGCACTGGAGATGCCCCATCTGCTTACGATTATAACAATCTTTGGGTTGTGTCGTGCAATCCCACTTGATATGCGTCGAGGAGACACACTGAAAACAGCCCAATTTACTCTGGGGATTCTAAGGAAGGTTCACCGATCCCGTCGTCGCATTTTGCATCATACTCCCACTCTAGGAATATGTGTCCCTCTTTCTCTTGAACCCAGCGTTAGAGTTCCCACTAGTCCCTGTGGGTATTACCACGCTTCCTCCTCCTAGAGTTCCCAACAGATCTTGCTCAGCTACCGAGGCTCGATTTACCATTTCTATGTGGTCCCCGATACACAACACCGCTATTTTAGAATGGATTTCTTGCCTCAAGCCCACCTTGAAGATCCATGCTTTCAGTGACGTGTTACCCGCCACCTCGGGTGCAATCCGCACTAAGCTCATAAACTTAGCTGCATACTCCATTACCGACATCTGTTCTTGCTTCCAATAGAAAAAGTCAGTTGTATGCTGAATCATGAATGTATGAGGGTAGAATTGTTTGTTAAACAATTCCTCAAAGGTTTCCCATGTCATACCCTGGTCCATCCCCGCTTGGACTACCAGCTCCCTCCATTGAAGGGAAAGATCCTCCATCTTATACGTTGCTAGCTTGACCTTTAACTCAGCCGGGGTTCCCAAGAATTCAAAAATTATATTTATTCGGGACAACCACGCTTCTGCCCATTATCGGTCTTCATCACCCCTAAAACCGAGTGTGTTCTACTTCTGAAACTGAGCCACATAGTCGACATGCTTGGTATCTTCCACTCTATTTATACTTCCCACCACTTGGAAGCTTGGACTACACTTTGCACTAGCTGCTGGTTCACTTGGGGCTCAGGTGGAACCACATTCTCATCAGTCGCTTCCGGTTGGTCTCTATGACACCTACCTAGTGCCATTTCTATAAACATAAAACAACAAGCATGTGTCTCTCTTCCATAGACATCACAAATTAACCACGTCAAATATCGTTTCATAAAAATAAAACACAACCAGGATTTCCATTCTTTCACATTTCCCATGTTGCACCATTTTTGAAAATCACCCATTTTCAAAATACCATGTTTATTCTCATCTCGGGTAAAGACATTTGAAAAAATATTTTTTAATTCAACCCAAAAATCATTAAACCCAAGGAAATTTTCATCCTAGAGGGAAGTAATTTCTATCATACATGTCATGCTCATCTCATTGGCCACACCCACGACAATGAGGTTTCGAATGTCTATAAGTGTCTCTAAAACACTTATGTACCCAACTCCCAGGAAACATGAAGTTCAGCATAAAAGGGTTAGCTATGTCCTTTTATGCTAAACATTCCATGTTTTGACAGTCTTGCACCTTGCAACCATCCCAACTCAAGGAATAACCAAGAACGAATGTCAACTACAAATCTGAGAATCAAATCCAAAGGACCGAACAAGCTGATACCACTTGTAACACACTGCCCCTACCTCATTGGCTTGAGGAGGCGGTGAGGGTTACATGGCCTTAAGAGATGTTCCCAAGGCTCAAAAGGATGGCAATAAATGTTGTGGGATTCAAGAGAAAAGTGGGGAATGATTTTCCCTCAAGAAGATAACCCAACCAACCAATAACCAACAACTATAATTCATGCATTTCAAAACAACAAGCCATGCCATAACAACCCATATTTTATAAAACCGAAAAATTCCAAAACATCAGAGTACAACAGAAAATAAAAGACAACCATGACAATCTGTGACACCACCACAACTCCACTCCATCTCCAAACTCCATGCACCACCAAGCATCATGAGGCACCACTAAAAGATGGAGATGCCTTACCTTTGACCGTGTCCCAGTATACTATATCTCCAAAGACACCAAAGTTCCAAAGAAGGGGGTGTGTACAACTACTCAGTAGGATTTCCCCAAATGACTTCCCTACACTTGAAAATAGGATAAACCGTTAGCACATTTATATAAAACATTTTATCTAAAAAAATTCCATTTGAAAACTAATTACAAAATCCAAACATGCCACACAAGGGAAAGACACCACAATCAAGCCACACGCCGGTTACCATGTTCATATTTCACTCACAAGCCCCATCTACAAACATCACATAATCAAGCAATCAACCAAAAACGGGGGTACTTTCTCGTCCAACCCATTCACAAACCAACAAGTGGTACTTTCTCTGCCACTTTCCTTGATGTTTTCACTTCCAACCATTATCCATCCATCACCCTGATTAAAGTGGCACTATCTCCACCACTCCAGAACATCACAATACATTCCAATACAAAATCTCATCCATATCGACACAAGCACAAGACACACAAGATCACACATTATTGAAAACACCATCACATGTCATTATCATGCTCAAGTTCATTGTCATTTTGAAATCAACATTTTAAAATCATCCAATTGAATCCATTTCCAATAAAACCCATTTTCACCCAAAAATCCCAATTTCATTCCATAACCCCCAATTTCGTCACCCATACATTTTCCAATATATTTCCCACATGATTTACCAATTAAATTTCAAACAACCAATTTAAGTGTAAATGCACCACACAATTCCACCATGTGGAGTCGAGAGAGAAGCCACCTACCTTTTATGGTTTGGCGAAATCGACCTTTCGCCCAAAAGCACCTCAATCCGGTAGAAATCCTCCACGAAAATTCATTAGATACCCTTGCCTAACATCAACGGGCCCAAATGATAGCATCTTAGGCCAAAACTAACCTAGATCTACACACAAAAAGTGTAGATCTAGAAAACAATGAAGGAAGGAAGAGAAGATCTAGAGGAAAACATAAAGGAACAATGGGAGAAAACTTACCCAGGAGAAATCACCTTCAAACCCTCTTGAATACTCTTCAAAACACTTCCAAAATGAGTGGGAGAGCCCTTATAGACCTTGAAAACTGATAATCCAGAGTGAGGATCGAGTGGAAAGAAGAGAGGAGTGTTTTAGGTTAAGCCAGAGGGATCCTGGACATAAAACCCCCATTTTTAAGTGGTCGCACGGTTAGACCGCACGGTTTGGAAAACCGTGCACTAACCGTGCGCAAGACACTGCCTCGAGAGTAGGTTCTTGCACGGTTTCCTCACACGGTTCAGAAAACCGTGCGCAGGCTGTGCGTAGCCTACTCCCTCCCCCTACACAGTTTTCTGGAGCATCTGCACGGTTTGCACTAACCATGTGCAAACTGTGTGCCCCATTAATAGCCTCCAAACTCTTCCAACCTCTTCCCAACTCATTCCATGCACATTAAACTCATAAAAGGGCATAATCAAAGGCTATATACCTCAAACCGGGGTACTATATAGTACACTAGATTATTTTATAACATTATGAAACAAAATTTATAATAAAAAACAAGTGAAAAAATTCATATAAATATCATTCATTATGAAATAATAACCACATAATCATAATCATTTTTTCATTTTTTAATGTTTTATAATCATAAAAATATACTAAATATTTCAAAATTATTTCTTAATAAAGTGTTATCTAAGCCAATAATATCACCCAATAGTGTAAACTTGGGTTCTCAATATATCCTACTATATTTTATCAGGTAACGTCGTAGTCAATAATGACATGCCTTTTTCAATGTTACTACTTTTTGGTTCATTAGTTCTAAAGAAGCATCTCTATGCACTTCCCATGAACTGATGTACTTCAAAAAAACAATATATTATCTTCATTGGGAAAACATTAGTATGTAATTTTATGATCATAATTGTGTTAAACCTGTGATTATTTTCTCTATAAGAGTTTTCCAAAATCATGGTCCTAATATATCAACATAAATTAGTATGATACAAAAAATAATGAACCTAGAAAAGTATCCAAAAACCAATGGATACATTATTACTTTGGCACTACATATATTATATAAAATCACAGATAGAAAAATACTATATCTTTCATTGTAAACTAGATAAATATATGAAATTCACAATAAAGTTTAACAAAATAAAACAATAAAATTATTTTATTTTAGTTTTTTGTTATCACCCCTCAAATATCCATGTAAATGAATAACAAAAAATATCATTCCATCATTGGGAAAATAAAACATAGGAAATAGGTGATCACATATGCTCAGTAATAGGAATGTGTACAATGGAATCTATCATGAATAAATAAGAATAATCAATAAATAATGTTATATAAATAAAACATGTGAAATTAAAAGAAATAAGTTAACTATAATATGTGAGGAATAAAGGATGATAAAATCAATCCAATTAAATAATAACAATACATTTAATCGTATACATGAATATTATTACTTATAAAATAATCACATATAATTAACAAAAAATCTCATAAATAATGACTGTATAATTCCAGACATGAAAATCATATTATCAAGACCTCTCTTAAAATTGTTTAAATAAAAGGGTAAAAGCCCATCTAATTTATCCAACTGATTTGTCTAATAAGACATACTGATGCATCCATGGTCTTTGTAATGTAAGACCTCACCCATCACATCATAAGAATAATGAATTCCTTTTATTAATTGAGTGAAACATAATAAAAATTAAAATACAAATTGAATGGAAAATATAAAAATTGATAATTCATAAACCAATTAATATACATTATAATAAAACATCGAGAGTAATATGGTGAATTGTAATAAAATTTTACATCCACCAATAAAACTGATCCTAAACCATCCCAAAAATAGTAATTATAGTATCAATAAAAAATTTCCCATGCATACCACAACTAAAATAATGGTATTATACTGCTAAAAAAATAAATAAAATTAAAATATCTTTAATTGTTTTTTAGGAAAATAAATATTTCAGTCTAATGTTTTATAAAAGTACTTACTTTTGAAATATTTGGAAAATAATATTTTTTTAAATAATATTTGGAACATATAATGTAATATATAAAATATTGATTTTTCATGACAATAAGAAATTATATATTTCATTATAAGTTAAATAAATATTCCCAACACAGTGGTGTAAAAGGAAAAAGAGTTCCCCATTTAGAAAATGAAAAGGCGATTCCATTAAACTATTTTAAAAAGGAAAATAGTTATTCTAATTTATTTAAAAAATTATTCAGATATTTTTGATAACCTTTTTATAATAATTTATATAATATATGTACTACGGTGAAAAGAATTTTTTTATCGTAGAGATAAATAAATATAAATTTATTAAAAATATTTTCTTAATCATTTATATAACAAATAATCAAAAAAATGGAAGTATTACTTGAAATAGATAATGTAAGACCATAGTATAAGAATATATATTTAATATAATACATAAATTTAAAATAATTCCCCCAAGGTAGACAAACAAAAAAATCCCTAATAATGATGAGATTATGAAATGTAGCCTTAACAAATTAGTGCCTTTTGAATAATAAGATACATGAATTAGGTTACATAAAATGAAAAAATATGTATAAAAAATATAAATATATTCATGGTTTAAAATATAAAAAGGGTTAATATATATATCACTCAATGGAATATGTGGTTAATATAGAACATGACATAGGGATGTAAAAGTGAGATGATAAATTCTCACCTCAGGTTTGACTTCCAACATTTATGTTCGAAACATATGTATAATAAATAATGGTTTATTATAAAAATATTTTTGAAAAAATCCATATATATCATACCATATATGATATAATTAAAAAATAATTCCACAACATTTTTAATACTAATTAAATATTTTCATTGTTTCAATTGTTAGTTTCAGTGTTTTGTCATTCTTCTTTTTTAAAAATGTTCCTGCTATTCAATGTAAGATATAATTATTTAATCTAAATTATTATATTAATATTATAAATAATTTTTTCATTTATAGATCCATAGAACTGTGCATGAAAAATGTACATATAATATGAATCACATAGCTTCATGGAGACAGTGGTTCATACGTAGGCACGGGTGATGATATCATTCCTTTGATGGGTGCATGTGTAAGGAAGTGTATGATATATTAAATTATAAAAAAATATCATGTTATTAATATCACATATATTAGTTAATTTTATTTATCTGACATGCCAGGTAAATTGTCTTTGAAAAAAAATCGCATGCCTTCGCAAAGAGGTAGTATGTCTTACACATGAGAGAAAATATAGTATTTTAAAATGAATAGTAAGTAAGAAGGTATATGTGATATTAAAATTAAATATGTTTAATTATATCATAGGTATAGTATATATTTCTATGTTAAATACACCATTATATCCAACTATGATATGTTTTGATGAAAAATTAGGTACATCAGTTTGAGAGGACGTTGTCTTCCATGCATACGATTGACGTTTTCATTTAAAATTTGATGGAAGTGAAGATGGAGAA
Organism: Viscum album; assembly: GCA_963277665.1. Lineage (NCBI taxonomy): Eukaryota > Viridiplantae > Streptophyta > Magnoliopsida > Santalales > Viscaceae > Viscum > Viscum album. The sequence goes on from OY728139.1 coordinate 433,435,193, forward strand.
ATATTATGCCAAAAAAATTATGAAATTTAAGTATATTTTAGAAATGGTATTTATTATAAATTATGTTTTTATATGTGATTGAAGTTTTTATAAGGTGAAACAAAAAATAAAAATAATAGGGAAGTTAATTACCTTTTCTTAGAGGAACCAACTATGGATCACTTAATAAGAACACTGGGGTTTAAATATTTGGAATACCATCATCAATTAAATTTCAATTTAAATTTAGGGGAATGAATTTTTTCTGGGTTTTTATCCAAATATCTTTAGTGGAGTGAGTAAGAGAGGGGAGTGATTTCCCTTTTATAATTTAGGAGGATAAGTGTTATTGTAAATACACAAAACTATTCAATATTGGGAATTCAATCTATCCCCAAGATACACCTAAATTAATAATTAGTATTGTGTAGGAATTTTAAGGTCAATCCACCAATCCACTGGATAAAAATAGATATGTATTAACCATTCCATTCGTCATCCTTTATGTTTACATATAATTTCCATTTTATATTTCACAATGATAATTATTTTTTCTAACCTATGTAATTTATCTATTATTTACACAAAATACATTTGTTATATATTTTGGACCAACATATTTGTAATATTAATTCTAATTTATCCAAAAAATAAATATTTTTGGAAAAATAATTTTAATAGGTCCACATAAAATGGGAAAGCATCATATCAACCTTAACAACTTAATTTAACATATTATTTTTTTAATTAATTTTATGGATTTTTTTAATTTTACCCTATCAAATAACATAATTTTTTTATTCTGAATATGTAATCATATTTCTCAAATTAAATTCACATAAAAGGAAATTTTTAATTAAAAATTAAACCAATAGATGCTATGAAATATTGGTTATCTGAATAGAACATTATCATTAGTATATAACATTTTAACATAAAGATTATATATTTAATTTTTTTACTAATATAAAATTTAATTATGATAATATAATTTTACTAATATTACTTTTAAATTATATAAACTAAACCATGAGCCTTTAAATTATTTAAATGAAAAGGTTTTTTAATTATAACCAGTACGGTTCACTTACAATCGAAAAAAACACACTTTTAAAAAAATTAATAAAAGAATTAACTATATGATATTTTGACATTAATATTTAAAAAATTATGATCATTTGGAAATATAAATGTTCTAAAATTTCTAGAAATTAATTTTAATTTCTTTTCAAATGTGAAATAAAATTTAATTTTATAAAAATATAGTTATTCAAAAAAAATTCATTTTCATTCAAATTACTCATAATTTATTTTAAATCAATTGATGTAAATTTATTTTAGTTTATGGAAATTTAAACCATTTAATTTTAATAATATCTATAGTAAAAGTTATAGTAATAAATTTAAATGTTATGTAATATCGATATAATTTTATATGGTTCCATTAAACAGAGGTTATAGGTATCTCATGTTATAAAAGCGTTTTACTTTATTTAAAAAAATTTAAAGTCTCAGGGTGTTTCATTAATTTCTAATATTTGTTTTTATTATCATATATACTTTCAAACAAGATTTACCTCTTTCAAAATTTCGAGGTGTTACACCCGATGTTCAATTTAACAAATTCCATGTTTAAAAAACCATAAACCTCACCGAAATTGGTCTAGAACAACAAGAAAACCAAATAATCAAAAATATTTGATTACATATTCTTCCAAGATCAATTTGGAATTTTTATAAAAATTGTAAACACTCATAATTTAATATACAAAAAATGAATATACCTATCATATAATATCCGACATACAATAATCATTGCCATAAATAACTTGAATCACCCAACATCTACATCATAATTGTATTTTCTTTCCAAATATAACATAGCCATTATTCATATAATAAAATCCCATATTAACTAAATATATTTTTGATTAAATTAATTATATAAGGTTCCCAATATAGTGTAATTATTTATAAAATAACACAAATCACATAGTCACCAAATAAAGTTTTAATAATTTGGTTATATTGTTGTTAAAATATATATATCCAAAATTTAATAACCAAATTATTCAATTTAACTATAGTAACATCAATGAAATATTAAATTGAGAGGTTATCAATACCTTTCAACTTATTTAAAAAATATATAAAATTATTTTTTATTAATTAATATTATCTCTAAAACAAAAAATAAACCAATGAGTTATATTCCAATTAATATATGTTAAAATATTATTAATATTTTTAAAACCACATCACATAAAACATCAACAGGGGTATCTTGGATATAAAAACCAATGGCCAACCATAAAATTCTCAACCGTTGATACTTAATGTTTATCCTACATCAAACTTAAATATCATACCCTTCCATATGTTATATCATATCCTTCATCATAATGGTTCTTAAATAAAATTTATGTATAACAGAAAATATATCATAGTAGTGTAAAGCTGTGTTTGTAGTCTTAGGCCCATGCATCGTGCACCCGTGATGATAGAGTTAATACCCAATCCAAACCGTTCTGAATTGTTTCCCATTGATGCATATTTTCCATATCAACATCCACCTTATAAAATATAAACAGATATATATTTTCTTGGAAAAAAATATATCTAATTTACCAATGATTCGTGACATTAAATAAAACATAGACATATCACAATTACATATCATTGTGTTATGTTCTCTAATATATATTTTCTATAAATTTATTTTTTAAAGGTCCCTATTAAATGATCTCTGATACCAATAATAAAAACCCAACATTAGCATCCCAAGACAACTTTTTAAATGAAAAATTTGTTAAAAAATACTAGGGATCTATGAACATATTATTAATTAGTTCTATAGTCTTGGAAAATAGATAATTATAGGATTATAAAATTTCATTATAAATATAGAATCCTAAAATAAGAAACATTTCATAATCCCTGGAATCATTTATAATATTATTTTTCATATCCCTAGGAATTTAATAAAATTATATGTGATCTAAGATGGTCAAAATGGTTTACTTACAATAGAATATATCATGAGAAAATATGTCTGAATCAATAGAGTGAAGTGGATAATCAAAAAATATTCCATTTAATAAGAATATTATTTTTAATGAACATCCGTAGAAAATATCAATATATCATTAAAAATAATAACATAAAATTAATTGTTAATTATCCAAATGAATATATTTTTGCATTCGTGATCTTCTAATAAAGGCCCCTCAACCATGATATCAGGAGTATTAAATTTCTTTCATTTAAACCAAGATATAATTTATAATAAATGGATATGTGTAAAGAAAATACGTATTTAATATGTTCACATGTTTTGACTCATGAGACATGTTTATGAATCAAGGATTTATCTATAACCGGGCCCCATTAGTCATTTATAAGTCAAATTAATTCATTTATTTCTGATGATAAAAAAAATTATTATCAAAATATCTTATAATTTAACAAATATACACAAATAGTAAGGAATAAAAATAAATATTTTTTGGGTAAATCAAATTACATACTGAATAAGATTCATAATACTAATACAATTTATAATAATTCTATATGGTTGAATCATCATAAATATGACAAACATGATACTTATTTTATACATGTTGTTTTAAATATGGACATTGAGGGGGAAAATATTTCCCAATAAATATTGGAGAGTAATAGAGAACATGATCATAATATAGTTAATGTACTAAAAAATAATATACATTCCATTTCCAATAATGGATTATATAAGATAATTATTTCTCTAGATATAAATTTTTAATAGTAAAAAAGCCTTTAGAAATGTAATTAGAATCAATACATTAAAACTTATTTCCTTGTAACTTATTGTAAGAACTATATTATTAATCACATTCAATACATCTTTTCATTCCTTCTAGAAAGTAATTTTCTTACTTTATATCATTGTATATAATAAAATATAATATAATGAAAAAAATATATTATTTTAAAATAATTAGATAATATTATGAAACAATTTTGATATCAATGATTTATAATGATAATGAGAAAAACAATTCATGTAGTATATGTTAAAACAATTTATCCAATAACACCCTTTTGAAATTGTACCAAATTCCAAAAATGAAAGAATGTTTACTTTTAAATATATATTATAGAATGTAATAAATTGTGAAAATGATAATAATTAAATTTTCATTATTGTAAAAAAATTATTTAAATCTTTTTAAATAAAATTTTTTATGAGAGAAAACTACTTGGATGTAAGTATTTATAAAAATATTTTTAAAATTAAGTCACTCACAGGTAACATATATACTGATTCCTCTTCCAATATGAGAAGAAATGGAAGATAAAAATTTAAACCAAAAAAATAACAACTATAAAATAACATTTATGGTGTTTAATATATTTTATTCAATTAATATTCCAAAAGAAAATATGAACATAAACATTCATGAAATTAAATGAGATGGTAATTGAAATGAATTGAAGCATTATTATTTTTCAAATCATAACATCTTTGAAGAAATAACGTAAATTTAACCATTAAATATAATTTTTGAATAATTATTCCTTTTATAGATTAATAAATGGGATGTATATCCACCACATAGAGGAATAAAGTGCATACTATAACACATATCCCAATGAAAACAATTTGAGATGATAAACTCATACCCCAAGTCTAAGTCGCTTAATTTTCACTGATAACCTCATATAATATATATATATATATTTACTATATATATATATGATTCGTATTCATAATTATAAAACCACATATGGTATACTTATAATATTATATCCTTAAATTTTTAAGAATTTTTGATTAAAATCAACATAGTAGGTGTTAGATGTTCTATTTTTGTCACATGATTCTATTTGATTGATCTTATCATTGAATATTGGTTTTGATTTAATCATATATATGTAATTAATGAAGAAATTATTTTATTTTTTAAAAATTAATTAAAAATTCCATATCATTCATAAAATACATATATAATAAAAAATTCCACATCGCTTCATGGAGGTGGTAATCCACACGTACAGAAGAGTGACATTTTGATTTTTTTTATATAAGTTGTTGAGAAGTTATGTAATACATTAATTTTTGATAATAATAATAATTTCATGAATAAAATATATATAAATTAATTCTATTAATAAAACATACATTTTGAATAGGTTATGAAAAATGAAAAATAGTGATATGATGAGATGCTAAGATGTATGTTTCTAGAAGTTATGTTTTCATATATTATTAGTGGAAAATGTGATGAATAAGTATTTTTCCTCCCATATAGTAACATTTAATTATATATAAAATAATGATCAAATTATATGTCCGTGGATATATAATATTTTAATGAAGTAGAAGAATTTGTAATATAAAAAAGGCTGTTTAAGAAAACTACCTTCTATTTTAAGGACCTCCATTATAGATTTTTATAATGACTATAGTGGTGGAAATTTATGAATAATAGAAAATCAATGGTTTTCAAAAATAATATTTTATGTTTATTTTTCGGTTTTGGTGAAGCTATTTTTCAATGTAAGTGCGACGAAGAGAAGAGTAGTGGTGTCCATTTAAAAGGGATGGGAGGGAAACCCTTTGAATAACATAAAGTGTCAAATTAATATAAATATTAATTTTAAATTGGAATGAAATTAAAATAACGTGGATAATGCTTATAAGTATAAATAATATAGTTAATTTTTTTTGTATAAGTTTATGTGTTTTTTTAAATCTTACCTCATAATGTTATCAAATTATTACCATATTTTATGATTACCACGAAAAGTTATTATTTTTGAAATTAGGTGTTGATGAAGATAATATAAAAATAAAAAATAAAAAATGGTTGATATTGTAAACCATATTATATTCACTTAGATAATGATAGAATTTTTATGAATTTTATATCATTTAATGAAATATTATTTAACATAAAATGAAATTAAAGTCATTTTTAGGGATATCCATAAAATTCTTTGTAAAAAATATCAAAATTGAAATGTAGGTTAAATATAAAATTTTGAGATATGGGAAATAATTTATATTTATAAAAAATTTGAGTTCCAAACCAAACCTAAAAAATATTAATTTTAGTTTTTTTAAACTCATGTAGATATTTTTTATAATTCTTTGACAATAATTATATCACTGTCGCATTTGAATTTAAAATAATTATTTCATGAATAAAAATAAAAAATAATTTTTTGTAATTTATTTATTTTATTTATATTAAAAATAACATTTTATGGACATTCAAAACATGTTTTTATCCTTGTCACAAACAATAATAGGCATTGAAAATAAAAAAGATGTATATCAAAAAAAATTCTTAAAATAATATAATGTTATTTATTAGATAATATTAAAATAATATTTTTTATTTCCTATTATTTTAAAGGGGTATTATAATTAATCTCATGAAATAAAATATTATTTTGTTTTTAAAGGATCTACAAGACTTATTTCATATTTTTTTCCTCATTCTACATATTTAACCCTTATCTCATAGAAATAATTTCTACACTACGTACACTCATTATGACCCAAAAATGTAATATCCTCACCGAATATGTAACACCAACTATTTATGAAGTGAATATATTTTTTTTGCATAAAATTAATTTAATAAAATAAATATTTATTATTAATTAATCAATACATTTCGATTCTATATATCCTTTATTCATACATATTAAAATTTTCAATGTTCTATTAATACCCACCAACCAAATGGATATATAATAAAATTTATACATAAATAATATAATATTATTGTATGTTTCATCCTGGGGTTTTGTGTATTTCATATTATCAAACCTAATTTCCTTTTAATGAAAACTAAAATCTCATTATATTACATATATATTTTCAAAATTTATAAATATATATATTTTTTCATTATAAACACTTCATGATCAATGAATTTATTCTTATAAGATTAATATATTTAATACAATATTCATAATTATTTTAGATCATTTTAGATATTTCATGAATTTTACCCTTCTTGTAAATTTTTTTTTCATAATAGAAACAGAATAAAATATTTTCACAACTGTATTTGTTTTCAATGACATAAACAATGTATTAAATCCTTAAAAATCTATTACTTTCTTAATATTTTACTATTATATATTTTCATTATATATCAAAATCATCAAAATTCTATTCACTATTAATATATAATAAACATATTATTGGGGATATATTAATATTTACTAATCCCATCATTATATATGGAAATGTTATTTATGCGATTAGAGGGTGAACTTCATATCAAAATCATTCATTATATAAGATTTTTTCCAACACATGTCATTAACATAAAAATATCATATTGAGTGCATGGGTGTAGAATAAAGATTATTACAATATCTCTAATCTAAAAAAATATTTTTAAATAAAGAATTGTATCCTTTTATACTTCAGAAATCATTCATATCACCCATTTAACATCTTTATCACACGGTTATGAGTGATTGGGCTTCCCTATTATATAAATTTTTTTCTTGTTTAGGAAAAGTTCATTGAGAACACTACCCATTTTAAAAATTACTTCCATTAAGATGTTAATTTTCATGAACATATAATTATGTGAATTATAATGGGAATGATAACAATTTATCTTTAGAATATGTTTTTATCTGATGAGTATCTTTAGTAAATAAAATTTATTATATAATTTTTAAAATTTATCCCATTATTATGTAAAGTAATTATTAACCATTTAGTAACCCATTTTAGGTTGGGATCCATATTCATACATGATTTATCCAGGATTTTTTATAATATAAGTCAGAGAAACATCATGTATCTGAGAATAAGATATATGAAACCGGGATAATTGAGTCAGAAAATATATTAAAAAATCTATTATATTTAGTAACAGATATCTTTTCTTGTAGTTTAATATCTATAAGGGTTTATCACCATTATGTAACTAACGAAAATTCAAATAATTAGAGAGAATAAAATAAGGCCAATATTTCTATAATAGGATGCAAGGTTTATATGTCATCAACCCCCACTATTCTAGATATATCCTATTCCAACAAGATAATGAAAAATATAACCCAGATTCTTATTATCCCTAGTTCAATAAATAAGAGATCTTGTGATTTCAATATATTCTCAGTACCTGATATATATTAATCAAAACCAACTATTTCATTTAATTTCATAAGAAACAAACATTTCATTATCTTGGATAAATGTAACTAAATCATTGGTTATTCATCGAATTTAAACAATTATATTCAACTAATAACAAAATTACAATTATTCAAACTCTTTAAAAAATCATATGCTAATTCTTAAAAAACCATTCTATTTTAATAATTAATAAAGTATAAATAAATTAAAAAATTGTAAATTTTTTAAATATAATCATGAGATAATTGATTATAATCATTTTTAATGAAATTATTATAACCAAATTATAATTTATAGCATCTTTATAAAGATTAAATAATATAAAAATATTATCATTTTTTAATTTCATAACAAGTATTTATAGTTCTTATTTACTTTAATTTGAACACTTTTATATTATATAGTTAAATATCAATTAATATAAACTATTTAATATTCTAATATATTATATTTATGAAAAGATTTATATGTATAAAAATATTCTATATTTTTTTAATAAAATAAAATAAAATAAAAATGATATATATATTTTAATTTAAGACATTCCCAAATCCACAAAAATAATTTCCATATGTTTTAGACAAATTCTAATATAATGACATTAAATTCAAACATTTCCAATTATTTTTTATGATCATTTAATGTCTTATATCTATTGACGGGAACACTATGGTGGTAAATCGATGGGGTTTTGTGAGAAGTCATTGGGTTTGGTCTATTTTTTCAATCTAATGTTTGGGAAAATCCGTATATTGGGCATGTACTAAGAGCACACATTCCATGTGTTATTCCTTTCATGTAATGTGTGGAATAAGTAACTACACAAAATGTAGTCCTAGAGGACATGAAGTGTAGGGGGTGGGTTGGGAGTGTGGCTTTTTGTTTTGAAATAAATAAAATGAATAGGGTATTTCTATTGATTTCGAGTTGATATAGAAATTTTCGGCAATAATGCAATGTTTCTTACCACACATTTCATCAATCCAATGGCGGGCGACGTCCACCACTTTGGTTGTGGGTATTGGATCCTTTATCCAAATGATATGGGGGTGTTAGTTCCTCCTTGCATGGGTTCCACCATGGATCTCATTGACTAGTCTGGGTATCCATCATGTATTTAATTCATGTTCATGAAACTCATTCTTGGCACCATCTTAAAGTGGATTCCAATTAATTTTAGTGCTTATTTCTTAATAAGAAATCCACATACAATCTGAGTACATGATGAATTTTGTATATCTGAGCATTTTATAATATTGTTCATATATTGAATAATTATTTGAATTCCCATTTTGAGGTTGGGGGAATCCCATTACGAGGCTTCTTAGGATCAAAACCCAAGGCATACTACGTTAGCTACAGAGAATTTTAATGTCTGAGGCCAACGAAATCTGAATATTATTAACATATGAATTCCAAGTTTATTATTTTGGGAAGATATGTTGGGAGGGATGAAAATTTATGTCTTGTAGTGATAGGTAGGAGAATTTTTTCCCTAGTCAAATAATATCACATTATGGATAGGTAGGTTAATTTTAGTGTTTTCCCATGGGGAAGATTTTCAAACTATAGAGAGATCATTGAATTTTAGTGTTTCATTAATGGGGAAGATATCCACACCATGGAGTTATAGTTTTCCATGGGGAATACATACAGATTTGATTGGAATATCATGATTTCATCATTGAACCTCCTGGATTTATCTTATATAACCAGTTTAATAGATATGGATCAAAACCTAAATTATCTTCTGACACATTTTACAGTTATGAAATGTTACTAACTTATGTAGCTTAACATCATGCAGTAAGGACCCTCATGATGTTTTAGAAGAGTTGGTTGGGGATGGAATGGGAAGTACACTTGGAAGTTTTCTAGAGAAAGGGGATCATACCATGGATGTGGATTATGGTGTGGGGTTACACATGTGAGATAGATGGTATAGGAGGATCATCATATAGTAGTGATGGAGGTGTCCACCCATGATTATCATACGTGGGTTATCATATGTTTTTAAAACATAGTAAGAAATTTGGGATTATAAAATGTAGGTCATGTGTGTGGATACAAATTTTCACCTCAGTGGGTAAAAATATAGTTTTAAATCTTATGATGAGGACCTTATCATGTTGTTTAATAATGTATGACTATGATGTAGGGTAGGTTAGTTTTATTTCATGAATCTCATATTTTGGGAACACCTACACACATGGAGACAACATATATTTTGAATATAAAAATATAAAATATATCCTCCCTACCAAAAAGGTTGTATGCTTCCATTGATGGTTCAACCATTAGTGATTTTGTGTCTACTACTCATGCACCTTTGGCTGGGGAATGGTGTAATCACTGATGTGGTGTAGTGGAAATCATAGATATTGACTTTAGAGTTCCTATGGTTATGAGAAATAAGTATTAAGGTTTTAATTTTTAGTTGAAAATATGGATAAAATCGTCAAAAAATTACATGATGGAAAGGCTTAAGATACAAGAGTTTTTGATACTGGTCACCTAGAATACTGGCAGAGAACCAGTCTAGTTTGATGTAGGTTGGGGTCCATTTACACCCAACAAATGAAAAACATTATTTGGGAGAATGGGGTATGGAGGAATTTAACCATATTATTTTTTTATAACTTATATATTATGTATTCAAGTGTAGTTTCACAATAAATGGGGTCTAAAATAAGACCAATTCATAGAATCTTGTGGTTTGTGTTCATGCAACATCAAAAGTTCAATGCGGTATAGATTGTGTGAACGAGGATTCACATGAACGTATCTAGATATATTTAAGGGATATTTCACATGGAACATTTAATAATAGGGAAACATGTGTTGGGTACCATGAGATTTTAGTTACATAAGTCTCATACTATAGCGAATCTATGAGTTTTGAAGATACAAGATGTCGCAGAAGAAGGTGTTGTGTGAGAAATAGACGACTCTTCAAATTTCATAGTTCTATCCATCAAGTGGTTGTGAGAGGTTCTATTTATAGATGAAATTAGTATTAATATTAATTAAATCCTAGGTGGGTAATCCAAATGGGTTACAAGATTCCCATCCCACTATCTCTAGGTTGTGACAACCCAAGCTAACAATTTGATGTTACTTTCTCCCTTAAATGAATTTTGATTGAAAATTTTAGAATTGTGCGAAAAAATAGGATTTTTTTTCACATAAATGATTTAAATTGATTTAGTTCTTATGTATCACCTACTAGGATTTGATGTTTAGTGTCACATTTGACATGTAAATTGATTTCAAACATTTTATGGATGTTTCTTACCATATATGGAAGGTTTTCATAGTTAATTTATTAGTTCTAGAATAGTTATTTCACCATGAATAGGGATTATTCAAATAAATATAATATTTGTTGGTTTCTGAAATTTTAATATAACTAAAAACCCCACCTAGAATATGAGTTCATGGGATGTTAAATAGTCGAATTCTGACAGAAACACCGATGTGTAGAGTGAATTCCCACTCGGTCGCGCAACTCCCTCATCGCATCACACAACCTTGTTTTACTGACTATGAAACGTAGTGGTTCCATGAAGATTAATGGGGAGATTATTTTCCATTTTATTTAAACCTGTGTTTTGATAACAATAATCCCTCTATCATGTTAATATTTATACTCATTTTGTGAACTCTCAACCATTTGGCCATGATATTTATGCTATTACCTATTTCATGGATAATATTGCATGATCAACCCATCATTTTGGGTGAGCTGGATAGATGTTACATTGAAAAATAAATTTTCCTTCAACCATGACCTTTTCGTGTGATCCCATATTTGGGAAACCAATGAAGATTCTAGAAATGACCAATCGTGTTGACCAACCCATTATCGATGCTTCCGCAACTACTTAGAGGGTTTAGATTGCTCGGAATAAAAAAATAACATATGATAAGAGGATTTCTCTAATGGAATGGGTGATGATGGATTGTTGACTAAATCCCATTGGGATTACTTTATTATGGAACCACATTCTGATGTATAATATTGGTCCCATTAATGATGTTTCCATCCTAACCATAGAATTATACACATCGTAGTTCTGTTTTACCTCACATGATGAAATTAATTAGTGGAACATCATGTGCACTATTCATATATTAAGTGTAAAAAAATATTTTTTTATATACCATTATTTAAATTACAAGTATGGTAATAGGGGGTAACTAAATAATGAGGAGTTATGTACATTTTATGATATCATCATCTAGAACAATATCCAGAATAACAACGTATGATGCAATGGGGTCAAGGAATTTTTAGCTAGAGGGAACATCACATTTAAGTGTTCCTGAGTTTCATGGGTATGATTCACTTTTTAGGAATCTTAGGATGAGCTAGGCCATATCATGTTGTATAAAGAAGTGTGTGCATTTCAATTCAATTCTTACCGATAACATGATTTGTTATAGTAGCATATGATATTGTAGTAACAAGACACCAACAACTTCGACAACTATAATAGAGATGTGGGAATAATTCTATGGGACCTCAATTACATTAGTGACATCCCATTTATGGGGTTTAAATATTCTGATTTCCTTCTAACTAATAACACCTATGATAAAGTTGATCATACCCCCATCAGATTGAAAAATATTTTGGATGGTTTAGAATGTTTTTTGATGAAAAATCATCCCATCCATAGTGAAATTAAATTCATTACTTGAATGTGAATTTCATAAATTCACCATTGATGAATATGTATGGGTGATTAAGTGGTTTCCATGAGGAATTTCATAAAATATGGAAGATTTCCTAGTAGATGAATCTAGAGAATGTTCGTAATAAATAATGGGGTCATATCAATTAGGATTCTCATAATGGAATTTAATATAAAATGTTTCTTTCCACCTTAATAAGATATTGTAATCGACCGGGTTGGCATGAATGCATGATCCTATACCTGTGGATGATGTTAATGATAGCGATCATGTCATCTCAGAAATAGTTGAATCAAGGAGTCACTGTGTTTGACAAAATCTAATGAAAACTATGTCATGTCATGATAAGAATAATGTTTAGGTATATATGTGTTCCTTTAAAATTTCAACATGGTTGGATCATAATACAAATCACAGGGTATGCATTATAAAATTTTATCATTCCCATACATTCTAGATTTTAGACATCTCTCCTCAATACAATGATGATCTGAACCATAAGTATCAACTTAATTGGGGTACCACTTTTCATTAGAAACATGGGGATATTAGACATCGATCTAATCTTGACCCCATCTCATATATGATCAATAATATAAAGGATATGTTAGAGAATCCCAAGTTACACCAAGCCTTCCATGGAATATTATAGGTTTCCCGGATAGGAAGAAACACTTATTTTGAGTCATAAAATATATCTCGTTTTTTCCAATAGTTTTGATGAATTCATCAAGAAACTAAAAGAGTCAATGTATGAGTCCACAAGGATTGGAATCCCTAAATCTTTCATAAAATTTGGTATATTTTCATAGATAACGGTATAGGAGAGATAATTATTCTTCCATGACCTGTTCTCAAGGATGGAATCTCTTAGAATTATGTAGTAAATTATAAAATGACATATCCATGATTAATTCAAAATCAGCATGGGAGGAGGTTTGTTTCATCAGATGAGTCAAAATATTTGTTGGACATCAGACAAACTAATCAATAATGTGTCAGATTGTAATATAGGGCTCAATTCAAAGTAGCAGGGGGGGATCTTAATGTTTTGTGAAACCCAGTCCCCACAACAGTTTTTGTATCCTTCAAAATTAAACCCAATAGAAGATGGATATCACTTGGGGTGGGAAGAGAATGATTAATGATGATTCGGGGAATAAACTATGGTATCTAGTGTAACATGTTTCTGATTCAACATATCATATTCTCCAGGCGGTGTAGAGCATGTTGGGTTTTTACCATATTCCTTGTAAAGAATGGAATAGTCTTATCTAATATGGGAAAAAGATTCTAGAGGTATAACATGATAAGATAATCACCCACCTTTGTTTCCAAGACCGATTCACCTACCTTGATTAGACATATGATTTTGAACTCTAGCATGGGGTGGTCAGACCTACCCATTTCTAGATTCAAGTAATGTTTAGTGCAGAGGCTAAAGAGGAAAATTGGTTTGAGGCACCAACCTATGATGGATATATCCCTATTACTAAAACATAGGGTTATAATGATGAGAAGTAAGAGGGATATTCTTCTAGTCACGTATTATTTAAAGAGATTAGAATTGTCACACACGAGGATGAAGAAATTACTAATCTCTTATTCTATGGGGGATGTTTAATATTCTCACCTCTTCGAGCATTCCATTTTATTAAAAGTTTTTACCCTACAAATTTTCTAATGAATAAATTAGTTGGGAAGAGTTAATGGGACTCCACACTGGGGGATAACTACACCTCTATGAGCTATGATGAGATTATCTCAAGGTTTAGCCCAATAGTCTCGATAAGATAGGTTCCTTTTGTTATAATCTAAGGGGAGGTTTCTTATTCTATAACCATACTAATAATTTATGGGGGGCATCACCCAAGAACTATGACAATGACTCTTATCCCTATTGAGATAGAACACAAGTGGAATCTCAGTATTGAAATCCAAAAAGTTCATGGTGAGAATGATTCTCGATTATAAATTTATCAAATAATTTCATGTGAAATTCCTGTTAAATTTAATTAATTCATTTGTTAACATAATGTAACTATGTGAAAGAAATTACTGGGAAACTCATTGTCTACTTTGGAGGTTCAAACTAGTTCTGGGGGCGAGGGGTCCCTAGTGGTTGAATTTCCTTTTGAGGCCCCACAAACAGATGTCATGATATCTGTTTCATATTTTAAATATGTTTATATTAAAAAAAATTTACCTTGCTTGTTATTAATGGTAAAATTGGATGACATTTTGAAATTTGAAATAGTGATAGAGTGTGTGAATTCCTTGAAAATAGATTTTTTTGGGGTTGATGGTGTTCTGCTACCAATATTTGAGCCAACCCTTATGGAAGCAGTTGTTAATGGTGATTTAGACTCAATACATGAAATAAAATCATATGGAGAAAGGGGTGTGGTTTCCAATGTATCTAGACCCATGGATGGAGTGTATGGTGAGAGGAATGGATTTAAAAATAGATATCCCCT
The DNA here is from genome assembly GCA_963277665.1 of Viscum album. Lineage (NCBI taxonomy): Eukaryota > Viridiplantae > Streptophyta > Magnoliopsida > Santalales > Viscaceae > Viscum > Viscum album. Next base: position 433,450,505 of record OY728139.1, read on the forward strand.
CTCTCAACATAGAGCTGAGTCCATCTGAGAGGTCCCTATTGGAATACCCTAATGTTTCTATTATAGTTTCTTTTATAGAGTATGATCTAATTCAACCAATGGAATTTAAAAATTCTAGATCTAATTATTCTAAAAAGAGTCTTATTATGATTTTCAGGGTGAGTATATGTTTATTTAACATCATCACCAAAATCTAGAGATACATCTAATGAGGTATATGAGATCTCTCCATCACCAGATTCTAATTCTGGTCACCAGAGTATTGGAATCACGTTCCCTTCATGAATCTACTCAGGATTATCTCACTATCTAGATATGTTATGAAAATCCTATGTTTGATATTCCCCTGAATAAAAAAATATGAGTGTTCCAAGAATATCTTGTTATATGAAAAAAAATATAGCTACAATAGAATTCTTGTGAAAAGTTGTTCATTTTTTTCTTTATATGTTGTTATTATACAATGTAGATCCCAGACGGTAGTGTCTGAGGCAACAAGGGAAGGAGATCCTTTACATATGAATGAGTTCCAATATTATTAGGTTTAGTTGTAAATTTTTTCAAACATGGTTTTCCTAATTGATGAGGAGTAATAAATTATGTATGGTTTCAACAAGTTATATTAGAGGCTTCCTAGAGTCTAGTATGCAATGAAACCTCAACCTATAATACAGATCCCCAGAAAAAATTTTTTTGTGGAAAAAAATTAGGAAACTCCAAAATTTGGATTACCCAGCCAAATATCTGATGTTTGTGATCATTAAATTACATATATTAATGAGTTTATTTCACATTTATTCTCCTCAATAAAATTAAGATGAAAACCCCAAAAATCCCAAATCCCATGCAAGTCATGATTGGTGTGGGAAACAAGGAAAAATTTGAGAATTATCATGTATAAGAGAGTACCAGAGAGGGTCTGAATAGTATGGGATTTCTATGTTTATTGACACGAATATTTTCTTTCCAAGGAATGATCTAGTTATAGAATGTTTCTCATTGCACATATAAATTGATTTCCCAATATGAACATATTCTTGAATGGGGTTACTCCAGGGGTGATGAATTATCCTAGAAAAAAGTACATTAAATTCTTCAATCATGATTCCAATGATTTGGTGAATAATGTGGGTGAAATGATGATAGATAATTACTACAATCCACATGAAAATACATATTCCCTGATCATTTTTTCATGAATGTGGAAAAATTGAGGGTCAGTCTTAAACCATGTTTAAAATAGATGATCATTCTAAAAATTTAAAAAAGTTATTCAGAGCATGTACCAAACATGATAAGTGATCGAATGTGTACATATATTATTTCCAATAAGGGGTCTATTCAGATGTTTTTGGTGATGGGGATCCATATCATGGAATATGAGAAGAAAGTCAATTATGTAAGGTAATTTCCAAATAGAGTTCCACATATTGAATTACACTAGTTAGAGTTTGTCTATATTTTTTCATGTAATGGTCAAAACAATGGCTATGAACTTCTTCCCAAGAGATAATTATGTCATATTCTTGATCAAAATCCATAAATGTTGAATGGTATGGTCGATAAAAATCACACAAAGGGGAATATGGCCTCTCAAGATAGTGCATATGATATGTTGTAGTCTTTCATATTTTCGATGTGGATGATGGGTTCATGGTTTTATATTTTGAGGCAATGTTTTTGAACACTGATTTTAGTTTCTCACTATAAGGATCCTGTTCCATATATTTTAATTTCATATCATTATTAAATTAATATAAAATTTTATCATTTTATGAAAAGGAAATGTGAACTAACATGAATAAATTCTTATTTATATAGTCAGTGTGATGAATGAAATGGGAAACACTGAGGATCACCTCATAGTGGATCTATTTTTTAAAAGGGAGCTATGATTTAGCTCTAAAATTTTCATAAACCAGTGGGTTAATTGCACATATCCTATTTTTCATTTGGTTTATAGTGGGCCCCACTTTATTTGTACCATTTTATTGAAACCCTCATTTTTTACATCACAAGATCAATTTGGGACTATGACTATTCCTTTTTTCTTTGTTTCCCCTATTGATTTTTAACCTGATAGTCATATTAACCTCTTACCTAGGAAAGTTTATGTTCATTCCAGTCATACTGGTGAAGTTATTTTATGGTTATATTTCTTGTACCATGAGTTTTAAATAGATTAGTGTTATAATTAATGGATAAATGGGGTGTGTCTAAATGTAGTGTTCATATAATCGAAGAGTGATAAATCGATTTAAATTGATGACCACAGAGGATCGATGATACATCAAACAATTACTAGAAAATGTTCACAAATTTTTAAGCTATAATTCTTGAACATTGACTCTTAGTTTAAGTTAGTATAGTTTAGGCCAATGTTGATATGATCTATTTATGGGACACCTATACATCTTAACCATTCTTTGGGTAGCTCCTCCCAAATACAAAATCTCACATGCTCCATGATCAATGTGAGATATGAGGAGTATTAAAATATTCACATTTTGTTTAATGGAATAAACAATAAGGGTTAAAAATGGTGACACGGGGATGTCCCAAAAGGAGATGATATATTTAGTCACCATATGTCTGTGTTTGGGGAGCTCAAACATATGATATTTGGATTCCCACCCAATTAAAATGAATTTTAATTGATGTTAAATCCTGGATTATAATAACAACAACATAAAAGATGTTGACTTATTGATGGGGAACATATATTGATGATGTCTGAATCCAATGATAAACACATTCACCATTAAATGATGGATGAAATAAATGGTGGATCAACCATTAACTGTGATCAACACACAAGAACTATGATTTGTTACCTTGGATATTTTAAGGATTATGCATAAAATTTTATGTGGCCCAGTGTGGCTAGAAAATAATTCCGTTAGGGGGCCTATTGATATTCAAGAGAAAATGAAGATAGAAAATAGATGAACCAATAATTGTGATGATTGAATTGTAGAACATCACTGGTGGAATTTTTACTTACATGTAATTGAACATACCATGCAATATATAACATCCCAAGTAAGTAATTAATAATATATATTTTTATCTATGTCTATTAATGAATTAGATATTGTTTTAGAGGCTTAAAATGAGAATAAATCCAATCTTAAGCATGGAATACACTAATATTTTTAAAAGATTGTTTTACTACCTTTTGATGGAAACCCTTTTTTAAATCAAACTTTTGACAATTTTATAAGCCCTATTTGTCAAAATAAACAAATTCTTTATGATTGGGACATTGAAATTTACATTGGATAAATTTTTGGTATTTTTCTGACAATATTCATTTTTTAATGAATAGTGAAAAAATACTGAATTTTACATCAAAACTGCTTTTTCATCTAATTTAATTATTTGGTTAGATTATATTTTTAATTGGTATTAAAGTAAAATTTTAATATATTTTTACCATTTAATACAATTGTGGTCATTAGGAATAATTTCACTTTGGAATTGGGCATAAATTAATGCCAAACCTTTCATAGGAATTGTTTAAAAAAACCCGCTATTTGTTTTGACAATGAGAATTATTTTTAAATTAATTATTTCAATTTATGTGTTCGTAATTTGGGAAAATGGATTACATATTTGGAATCATAAGGTCCAAATTATTTAATCAAGACTCTTGTTTTTGGACATTATGAATAGTAACGACGATAATTATCTTTAATTATCTTGATTAATGAGTAATCGGGTAGTTAAAGATAATAAAATAATATCATAATAATAAAAAATGACACCAACATGTGTCCTAATGCTACTGGTTGACTCATGGAAGACCATGGTATGACTTGTTCCAATCTTGGGGATCCCATGTAGCCACTTTGGAAGGAAAAATACATTAATATCTTTTTATTTAATGTAAAAGTAAAAATGACACAAACATGAGTTGTTTTACTAATTTAATTTTTTATTGGGGTTATACAAGTCATATTTTTGACTATAAATAGTCATTAGAAATCTAAAAATATTTCCTACATCAGAGTATTTTTTTCATAATTTTTAGACATTAAATAAAGTAAATTATTTATGACATCATTATGATGTAGCGATTACCTCATTATTTAACGATTTAAATAGAATGAAAAGATAATATAAAATATAAGACCTACAATTGTCAAAAACCTATTGGATGGGTATATTTCGAACCCTTATCACCTTATCCTCAAATTATATCAATGTGGGACCTTTAAAATCCGAAAATCATTTTATAATAAATTAAACATTTATAACATTCCAAGAGTGCCCCTCCTCTCCTCTTATAAAATCCCCCCCACCTCTACCACCTTACCCACACTTCCAAAGCCTTTGGCTCGGCCAAAACCTGACCATTTTGTCTCTCCACATCACTCTATTACTCCTTGAAGCCTCACATTGGGCAGAAGTCTTTCCAAGGAAGCCTTTGAGCTCAAATCAAAAAGAGTTACCCGTTTTAAAGGTAGGGTTTTCTCTTGTGTTCTTATGTTTTATTTTGATTCTCCAACACTCTAAACTCTTTTAATTAATTTATTTTATAAAAAAACCAGTATCCTCAATACACTATGATGTTGTAATAAGATTTAGTTGAGCTACACTTACACACACCTACATCTAATGGTTAAAGAACAATCTGTTTCCATGGATGGTGAATTTCTGTCTCACGAAACGATGATTGTTCAACACTCATATAACACCTTAAAAGGTGGACATTAAGATGTAACTATATTTATATATGATATATAATATTTTTATGTTTTCCGTAAGCTTCTATATTTTTAATTTATGTCATACCTTTATGGTTTCCATTATGGGTAAACGCGATATCTTCATTTTAGGAAGTGTAGAATACCGCCCCCTCAAAGTGATTTGATTCGTTAATTCCATATGTGGGATGTATAAAGGATGGATTTAAAGTTATTATATATGATGTTATACTGTAATTATAATATACCTTTATATCATTATTATTTCTTTTTATTAAATTATGAGATAGAAATGAAAGTAGCGTTCATGCGTACGTACGGCTTACCGTCTCCATGAACGGTGCATTTCATTTCTTATCGCCAAATGTAATGTACTATTATAAGTACATATATATAATGGATATATATGATTTATGATACATCTAAATTATTAATATAATTCTTGAATTAAAATATACATATCTCTCATTTTTTAATTCCACTAATATGACATAGAAATGAAAGTAGCGTTCATGCGTACGTAGGACTTACCGTCTCCATGAACGATGCATTTCATTTCTTACCTCTAAATGATTATATAATATTATAAATACATGTATATTCTGGATATATATGATATATATGATATCCAAATCATTAATATCATTCTGGATATAATGAACCTTTGACCACACGAACAACATGTAATTGTAAGAAGTCCACTTTCGACTTAAGGACCAAATATCGACAAAACAAACAATATTAACTTAAATGATTACATAATGTTTATAACATGGTAATAAGTGATATAAAAGTAATAATTAACTTGAAAAAGGTTGTTAAGCAAGTATAAATTAACTCATGTTTATTATTCAGGATGTTAAAGAACGATCGAGTCAAGTCAGACCCGAGGTAAGGGACTTCTTATCAATATCCTTTCATTGAGGAATATTTTGTTTTATACACAAATTTCATTTATAAGGTGTATAAAACCCTTTTACTTTTACATTTATCCAAAAGGAATCTTTTTTATATTAAGTGCTTTACTAAATGAAAAAAGGGAATGTTTTTGTTGTACGTATGCGGCGACAACGACTTCCCCGCCGTCGTGACCAATATTTGAGTTTTAGCTTCCTCTACAAGCCATACCTTTTTTTAAATGAAAAATAAATACCATGTTTTACTTTTCTTTTATTTTGTTATTGAAAATTGTTTTCATAATGTTTTTATATCAATGTGTTGTATTGATATCATGTGATTGAAAAGTGGAAAAGCTAAGTTTCCTTTATGCATGTTTTATGTGATACGATTATGTTATGGTTCCTGGGCATTGTTATGAAGACGGGTGGTTCCGTGATAAAATAAGGGTGGGTGAGCCTGATATAGCTCTCCAATGCATTGGGTAACGTGAAGGAGTTAAACATTAAAGTTTCTCCGAAGAGATTTAGGGAATATACTGTGATGGGTATTCCAAACGTAACCAAGAGGGTTACTCCCTACATAAGAATGTTATGAATGCCTCATGTTACCTTTATATCATATGATTTCTATGACTTAGTCATGATTTGATGAGGTATATTAAGGTGATTATGTTTTATGGGTAAAGTATGATTTCATTCTTATGTATATATGAACTCATGTTTCCTTTCCATATTTTTATAACCCTTACTGAGCTTTTTATGCTCATCCAATGTTTTTTGAAATGATTTTCACAAGTCAAGGTAAAGGTACATGATGTGATGATAGTGTCAAGGAAGTGTCAAGAAAGAATCCATGATTTATATTAAATATGTTTCCATCAATTGGAAAAAGGAATACAATCTTTTATGTAACCACTTTATTTATATACGGAATGTAATGTATGTTTTATTATCTAATTATCTAAAACTCTAAACCTGAAAGGATCCTCAATATGTAATCTTTTAATAACTCAAGATTAAATATGGATTAAGGATGGGGCCTTATAGTTGGTATCAGAGGTCAGTTTAGGCAACTTTAGGAGTTAGTAAATTGTTAAATTATGAATTAATTTATGGTATGATTGAAATGATATAGCATTTAAAGATTACCATGTTGCTTCACCTAATATATTTCGGTGTTAAGAATGGATTTTCATAGAGGAAATAGAACAAATTTTCTGGGATGGTATACAGAGAAAAAATACCTTTCAAATCAGTATCCTGAGATGGTCAGAATCAGAACTAAATAGTTTGTTGCATTGATGGCTCAGTTGACTCAGGTGAATAATTTTGGTTGTTTTTATTGATGATATTTTGGTGTTTTCTAAAAGTAAAGAGGAGAATGAAAGTCATTTAAGGGTTATCTTGAAAACCTTAAAAGAAAAGAAACTGTATGGAAAATTCATCAAGTGTGAGTTTTGGTTGCAACAAATTTCTTTCCATGGTCACATTGTTTCAAAAAATGGTAAAACTGTTAATCCTGCTAAAAAAAAGTTGTTGAAGAATGGACAAGACCCAAAAATGTAACCGAGATCCGTAGTTTTCTTGGTTTAGTAGGTTACTACCAAAGGTTTGTTGAAAATTTTTCATGGATATCTAGTCCAATGACTAAGCTAACTTGGAAGGTTGTTAAGTTTATTTGGACAAAAGAATGTGATGATTGTTTTCATGAGTTTAGAAGAAGATTGGTGAATGCTCCAAATTTGGCACTTCCTTCCATGAATGGTTATTTTGTTATCTACAGTGATGCTTCATTGAAAGGACTTGGCTGTGTCCTTATGCAGAATGATCAGGTAATTGCATATGCTTCACGTCAGTTGAAAACTCATGAGGTAAATTACCATACACATGATTTGGAATTAGCTGCTGTTGTTTTTGCTTTAAAAATTTGGAGGCATCATTTGTATGGAGTAAAGTGTGAAATATATAACGATCATAAAAGTTTATAGTATATATTCACTTATAAAGAATTGAACATGAGACAGAGGAGATGGCTAGAATTAATCAAGGATTATGATTTTACAATTCATTACCATCCGGGAAATGAAAATAAAGTGGCTGATGCTTTGATTCAAAAAAGTAATGCTTCATTAACAATGTTGTGTTTGGAATGTGATACTTTGGTTAAGGATTTGATGAACTTTGGCATAGAAGTTTTTGGTGCAGGATGTTCTTCTGTTTTGTTTCAGGTATCAGTGAAATCTTCTCTATCAGACAGAATCAAGCAAGCACAGAAGCCAGATAGTGAGTTGTAGAAAAAGGTAGAGCTGGTTCAAAAGGGTAAGTTTCCAGAATTCAACATTGATAATGATTGTGTTTTGAGATTTGGGAAGAGATTATGTGTGCCTGGTGATTCACAGTTGAAGAGAGAGTTGTTATGTGAAGCTTATAGTTCTCTGTTTTCAGTTCACCCTGGCAGTACTAAGATGTACAGAGATCACCAGGAGTATTACTGGTGGGATGGAATGAAAAGAGATATTGCTGATTTTACTTTGATGTTTTTGACATGTCAACAGGTTAAAGCAGAGCGGAAGTTACCTAAAGGTATGCTTCAACTGATACCAGTGCCAGAGTGGAAATGGGAAAATATATCCATGGATTTTTTTGTGGGATTTCTGAAGACATCTCGAGGTAATAATGCAATCTGAGTTATTGTTGATCGCTTGACTAAATCTCCTAATTTCCTTGCTATAAGAGATAATTTTTCCCTAGATCAACTTTCCTGTTTTTATCTTAAAGAGATAGTCAGGTTACATGGAGTTTCTCTCTCCATTGTATCTGATCGTGATCCCAGGTTTACTTCTAACTTTTGGAAAGGACTTCAGAAGTCGTTGGGTACTGAATTAAATTTTAGTACAACTTTTCATCCGCAATCAGATGGGCAGTCAGAATGAACAATTCAGACTTTGGAGGATGTGCTACATTCTTGTTCGAGGGATTATCATGGAACTTGGGACCAACATATTTTTTTGGTTGAGTTTTCTTATAATAACAGTTTTCATTCTAGTATACAGATGGTACCGTTTGAGGCATTATATGGGAAGTGGTGTCGAACTCCAGCTTTTGGGATGAAGTGGCTGAAAGGAAGCTGATGGGACCAAAATTGGTAGAAGAGATGGAAAAAAAAGTTCAGTTGATTCAGAAACACATGAGAACAGCTCAGAGACGACAGAAAAGTTATGCAGATAACTGGAGGAAGGATCTATCTTTCTAGGTAGGTGATCATGTTTTTCTCAAAGTTTCACCATGGAAAAGTGTGATGTGATTTGGTAAGAAAGGAAAGCTGAGTCCAAGGTTCATTGGACCATATAAAATTCTGGAGAAAGTTGGATCAGTTTCTTATCGAGTGGCTTTACCTCCTAGTTTATCTCAGGTACACAGTGTTTTTCATGTTTCGATGTTGAGTAAGTATATGCCAGATCCATATCATGTTTTGAGTCCAGAGGTAGTTCAGCTGGAAGAGAACCTATCTTATGGGGAACAACCGGTCCATATTCTTGACCACAGGGATCAAGTGTAACAGAATAAGGTGATTCATCAGGTAATGGTTTTGTGGAAAAACCACATGATGGAAGAGGCAACATGAGAATCTGAAAATACAATGAGGGCTAAATACCCCCACTTATTCGATAAGTAAATAAATTGCGGGGACACAATTTTCTAAAGGGGGGAAGGATGTAAAATCCCAAGTAAGTAATTAATAATAGATATTTTTATCTATGTATATTAATGAATTACATAGTGTTTTAGAGGATTAAAATGAGAATAAATCCAATCTTAAGCATGGAATACACTAATATTTTTAAAAGATTGTTTTACTACCTTTTGATGGAAAACCATTTTAAATCAAAATTTTGAAAATTTTATAAGACCTAAATGTCAAAATAAACATATTCTTTATTATTGGGACATTGAAATTTACATTGGATAAATTTTTGTATTTTTCTGACAATATTCATTTTTTAATGAATAGTGAAAAAATACTGCATTTTACATCAAAAATGCTTTTTCATCTAATTTAATTATATGGATAGATTATCTTTTTAATTGGTATTAAAGTATAATTTGAATATATTTTTACCATTTAATCCAATGGTGGCCATTAGGAATAATTTCACTTTGGAATTGGGCATAAATTAATGCCAAACTTTTCATAGAAATTGATTCAAATAAACCCGCTATTTGTTTTGACAACGTGAATTATTTTTAAATTAATTATTGAAATTTATGTGTTTGGAATTTGCTAAAATGGATTACGTATTTTGAATCATAAGTTCCAAATTATGTAATCAAGACTCTTTTTTTGGACATTATGAATAGTAACGGCGGTAATTATCTTTAATTATCTTGATTAATGAGTAATCAGGTAGTTAAGGATAATAAAATAATATCATAATAATATAAAATGACACCAAGATGTGTCCTAATGCTACTGGTTGTATCATGGCCGACCATGGGATTCCTTGTGCCAATCTTGGGGACCCCAGGGAGCCACTTTGGAAAGAAAATGACATTAATATCTTTTTATTTAATGTAAAAGTAAAAATGACTCAAACAAGAGTTGTTTTATTAAAAAAATTTTTTAATGGGGTTATAAAAGTCATATTTTGGACTAAAAATTTTAATTGGAAAGATAAAAATCTTTCCTACATCATAGAATTTTTTTTATAATTTTTAGACATTAAATAAATTAAATTATTTATGACATCATGATGATGCAGCGATTACCTCATTATTTAACGATTTAAATAAAATAAAAAGATAATGTAAAATATAAGACCTAAACTTGTCAAAAACCTATTGGATGGGTATATTTAGAACCCTTATCACCTTATCCTAAAATTATATCAATGTGGGACCTTTAAAATCCGAAAATCATTTTATAATAAAGTAAACTTTTATAACATTCCAAGAGTGCCCCTCCTCTCCTCTTATAAAAGGACCCCACTTCTACCACCTTACCCACACTTCCAAAGCCTTTCGATCAGCCAAACCCTGACCATTTTGTCTCTACACATCCCTATCTTACTCCTTTAAGCCTCACTTTGGGCAGATGTCTTCCCAAGGAATCCTTTGAGCTCAAATAAAAAAGAGTTACCCATTTTAAAGGTAGTGTTTTCTCTTGCGTTCTTATGTTTTATTTTGCTTCTCCAACCCTCTAAACACTTTTTATTCATTTCTTTTCTAACAACACCTGTATCCTCAATATACTATGATGTTGTTATAAGAAGTAGTTGATCTCCATTTACACTCACCTACATCTAATGGTTAAAGAACATACTGTTTCCGTGGATGGTGAATTTATGCCTCACGAAACGATGATTGTTCAACACTCATATAACACCTTCAAAGGTGGCCATTAAGATGTCACTATATTTTTATATGATATATAATATTTTTATATTTTCCTTAATCTTCTTTATTTTTCATTTATGTCATACCTTTATGGTTTCCATTATGGGTAAACGCGATATCTTCATTTTAGGAAGTGCGGATTACCGCCCCCTCAAAGTGATTTGATTCGTTAATGCCATATATGGGACGTATAAAGGGTGTATTTAAAGTTATTATATATGATGTTATACTGGAATTATAATATACCTTTATATAATTATTATTTCTTTCCATTAAAGTATGATATAGAAATGAAAGTAGCGTTCATGCGTACGTACGGCTTACCGTCTCCATGAACGGTGCATTTCATTTCTTATCCCCAAATGTAATGTACTATTATAAGTACATATATATAATGGATATATATGATGTATGCTACATCTAAATTATTAATATAATTCTGGAATTAAAATATACATATCTCCAAATTTTTTTAATTCCATTAATATGACATAGAAATGAAAGTAGCATTAATGCTTACGTACGACTTACCGTCTCCATTAACGATGCATTTCATTTCTTACCTCTAAATGATTATGTAATATTATAAATACATGTATATGCTGGATATATATGATATATATGATATCAAAATCATGAATATCATTCTAGATATAATTAACCTTTGACCACACGAATAACATGTAATTGTAAGAAGTCCACTTTCGACTTAAGGACCAAATATCGACAAAACAAACATTATTAACATAAATGATTACATACTATTTATAACATGGTAATAAGTGATATAAAAGTAATAATGAACTTGAAAAAGGTTCTTAAGAAAGTAGAAATTAACTCAAGTTTATTATTCAGGACGTTAAAGAACGATCGAGTCAAGTCGGACCTGAGGTAAGGGACTTCATCTCAATCTCCTTTCATTGAGGAATATTTTGTTTTATACACAAATTTATTTTATACGGTGTATAAACACATTTGACTTTTACGTTTATCCAAAAGGAATATTTTTTATACGAAGCGCTTTACTAAATGAAAAAATGGAATCTTTTTGTCGTACGTATGTGACGACAATGACTTCTCCGCCGCCGTGACCAATATTTGAGTTTCAGCTTCCTCTACAAGCCATACCTTTTTTTTAAATGAAAAATAAGTACCATGTTTTATTTTTCTATTATTTTGGTATTGAAAATGGTTTTCATAATGTTTTTATATCAATGTGTTGTATTGATATATTGTGATTGAAAAGTGGAATTCTATGTTTCCTTTATGAAAGTTTTATGTGATACGATTATGTTATGGTTCTTGGGAATTGTTATGAAGATGGGTGGTTCCGTGATAAACTAATGGCGGGTGAGCCTGATATAGCTCTCCAAAGCATTGGGTAACGCGAAGGAGTTAAAGGTTAAGGTTTCTCCGAAGATATTTACGGAATATAGAGTGATGGGTATTCCAAACATAACCAAGAGGGTTACTCCCTACGTAATAATGTTATGAATGCCTCATGTTATCTTTATGTCTTATGATTTCTATGACTTAGTCTTGATTTGATGAGGTATATAAAAGTGATTATGTTTTATGGGTAAATTATGATTTCATTCTTATGTATATATGAACTCATGTTTCCTTTCCATATTTTTGTAACCCTTACTGAGATTTTTATTCTCATCCCATGTTTTTGAAATGATTTTCGCAGGTCAAGGGAAATGTACATGATGTGATGATAGTTTCAAGGAAGTGTCAATAAAGAATCCATGTTTTATATTAAATATGTTTCCATCGATGGAAAAAATGAATACTATCATTTATGTAACCACATTGTTTAAATATGGAATGTAATGTAAGTTTCATCATCTAATTCTATAAAACTCTAAACATGAAAAGATCTTCAATGTGTAATCTTCTAATAACTCAAGATTAAGTAAGGATTAAGGCTGGGGCCTTATACAATCAATCACACTCGATGAAATTTCCTATACGAAAGGATGAGTCTTGAAATAGTGGGTGAAGACCCTAGAATGTGTTGGTGGTGGTTCTATACCAACGATAAGTTCCGGGAAATGATATACATCCTTAAGGAATTGTAATTAATCCAATCATAGTTCAAGAATTTTGATTGGTAGAGGGAAACTTAAGAATTGGTGATGACTTTTTCTAGGGAGGATGATGAATAATCTCATTGTTATCATATGAAACATCCTATGTTCATCACATGGGGTACGTCTATTGTTAAATTTTGTATGATTAGACATCAGTTTGGTTATCCCATATTTTTCATATGTGGTATCTTTTGTTCATCACATAGGGTAATGCTACAATTTAACATAATTTGTTGATGAAGTGGTTTTTTTCATAAACTATTTTCTATATAAGGTATCACGGGATAATCACATTGGGTAAGGGTACATTTTAACATTATGTGAAGAATATTTTAATATAGACATCCCAGATTTTTCATATGATGCATCCTATGTTCACCACATATATTATGGATATAGTTTTAGATCAGGAGATAAGGACGTTAAATTTTTTGATCCAATATTTTTATACGAGGAATTCTATATTCATCACATTGGGTAAGAATATATTTTAATGTCATATACTAGGGATTTTGTTTTCAGTAATCCCATATTTTTCATATAGGGAATAAAATTCTCAACATATAGGTTAATTCTACAATTAATTTTTTTTTCTAAGGATGTTAATCTTGGTAATCCCACATTTTTCATATGGGGAATCATATCTTCATCATGGAGAGTAAGGATATAGTTTAACATCATGAAATCAGTACATTGGTTTTTGTCATCCCATATTTATCTTATGATTCATTGTATGATCGTCACGTAGGTTAAGGATATAACATAACATATGGTTCTACAAACTTTTTTATTTATAGTTTAGAGTCAACCATAGTTAAAAATTGTTGTTTATAGTTTATAGACATAGAGTACCTATCAAAGAGTTTGGGTGTATTAATGAGACTTGTATGAAACACATGAATGAAACCCCAACATGAATTAAATGTCAAGGAGACATGTCACAAAAATATTCCAAGGAAAACATAAAAATATAAATGTGTTGATTTTAAGGGTGGAAGCAAACTATATGATTTGACGGTGGGGGATGGACCTAGGATAAGTGATCTAGGTGTCAGTACTTATTCTATGCGAATGTGAATGAAGATACTTTTTGTTATATACTGTTTCAATTTTTTATACTAATAGAACACCTTTGGAATACTCTCTAGAGAGGATGAGATGAAATAGAAAAGTGGGAAATGAAATACTAAAACAATAAGGGGGAAGAATACTATGTATTAAAGGGGATATAAGGTGTTGAATGAACATAGTTTGAGGTCATAATTATTATACTTGAATGTTTGTATGTACATAAAAGATTTTGAGTGGTGAAAAGAGTTAAAATTAAATGTAAATGTTCTATGTAGGCCCTACACTGAAAAAATAAATCCCAAAACATGTTGTATTTATTTTAAGGTAACAAAACATGGAAAATGGGAGTCCCCTAAAAAAGTGTCTTTTGAGGCTATTCCCAAGATGTTTGATCCATGAATCCCAACACAGCTCGTCATATATGGGAATTAATCCATTAATTATTCAAGAACATGTTCTTGGGGTTGACTAGCTCGGGAAGGGTGGCTTTCTCTCTGGCGATCATGAATGGTCATGTCATAGTTATCGTATAAGGCATCATATGATTAATGGATATGGGAAGGAAATATATTAAATTCATGTTCTGGTAAAATTTTTATTTTCATACCATGTCATCCATTAATGCAATCCTATATTTTTCACATAGCATAAGGCTAATGTTTAACATCATTTTCTAAGGAAAGTGTGATATGTAGTTTAGTGTGGTTCCACTCTGAATATATCTGATGAAAGATTTTGTTAAATGATATTTGACCATATTGGAAGATTATAATTCATTATCATATGTCATGTTCCATGATTTAGAAATAGTTTGAGGTTATAGTTCTTCTACCAGGGATTCCAAATAGTTTAATGTTATATTTCAAGTACTATGTGGTTTATATGAAGTAATATTTGAGAAACATGGTGTTGGTGGGGGGATTGATATGAAACCCATATACGGTGATTAATGAGTATCCATAATTTTAGAAGAATATATAGATAATGTGTTGTCCCTACCACTCATGTTTCAACATCAGAGGTTTTTTTATAGTGTAATTAGTGTCCAAAGAGGCCGTATTTTATGAACCTGAAGACAATAGAAGAAGAAATTTTTTGTTTAAGGCTTTATCAACTCCATTATTGTTCTATTATTATTACGTTTCTCTAATAGAATGTTTTCATAAAGGGACTCATACTTAGTCGAGAAAACCTCTTCTACATTATTTTTTGAATTTTCTAGTCAGAAGATACTATTTAAAGTGACAGAAAATGGACCTATATATGTAAAACATCATTTTGTGTATATATCAGGAAGAATGGGGATATCTATGTGGAATATTGTGTTTTATTATGATAAACCTAGTAGGAATTGGGGAGTGTATTGGGAAATATATTTTTATTCTATCTCACCATATTATTTATGATTTTAGAGAGAGTTTTGTTGACTTCATCAATATGTCCATTCACTTGATCCTGATAGAGAGATGTGTGGAGGGAAAAAATGTTGTACATGTCAAGATATTTATTCATCTTTATAGCCCAAATGTTAGATTCATTGTCCGATAGATCATTTTGAGGAACTCTAAACAGAAAATTGATATTGGATTAAAAAAAATCTATTTCAATCAGGGTTTTAACTTTTTTAGTGGGAGAAAATTATTCTCGCCTCAATGAGAAATATTTTTAAAATTAGAAAAAATTAAGACCATCCAGTCATCGCTGGTGGGTTGGGCCGCAAAACATCAAACAACAAAACAGTGTAGGGAAAATAATATTTTTTTTCTTTTTGAGAATCTCCCATGGTTGATGCATAGTGTAGGTGTAAATATGATATTAATATAAACTCTTGATGAACTCAAGGCATTCAGGATTCATGGTGGGATATATCTGACCATTTTAATTAGGTTTGATATCTTCAATCCTACTTGATGGGATTCATAGGACCCACATGGACATATTTCATAAACTATGGTATTTGTCGACATTAGATGTATAGGAGGATGATTACTTAAAATTTTCATTTATTAATAGTCTTATAAAGGTAAGGGACAGTCTGGAGGGTGAACTGTGCCATTAATTGGTGGATTTTCTCATTCTATACATGAACATATAACATGAATGAATTTTGGATATATTCAGAAAATTGTTTCATTTAATTAGTTGTGTCCCCAATGCTTTATTAATAATAATTCTATGTTGTAGGAGTACCCATGGTAACCTGATATACCTTTTGGGTTCCGTCATCTGAATTTTAGTGGTTGATGAACCTATGATGTGCCAAATGAATAGCCAATTCATCCAGGTTTGTCTCATCGATTGATAGACCTAGGATTTTGAATTTATCATATTGACCATTATGAGTCCATGGAATGTGGTTCACTTTTTCATGGGAGGGAACTATGAAATTATTTGGTGATTCCATTCTAGTAGGGATATATGATCCCACATCATGAGGATATAGTCACCATTTATTTTCTTTTTGACTAAATCATATTATCCATTAAAAAGTAAACATGTGATATCAATCTTGATGGCCAAATTGAGACCAGAAATAATAGAATTATACTCTACATAATTATTAGTGAAGCCTTCTGACAATAAGAATTATTATATAATGACATCTTATACAATTGTGATGAATAAAATCCCCATGCCTACACTGTCGATTTTGGGTTCATTGGGGCTTATATTGGTCAATCTCCAGGAGGCATAATGGAAATGATTCTATGAACATGGGACAACCAAATGTATAACTAGAATGACTTCATCCAAGAGATAAAAACCCAGGACTAGTACCTCAAGTATTGATTAAACAACTAAAAAAATATCATAGATAATGTCCCTTTACATATTTATGTGGGAAAAACTGATGTCAAACTACTGGAGGATTATCTCCCATTATTCCAATCATTATGATCACATGGTAGGTTGAGGATGTACTTAAGTAAGATATCATGGGACACCAACTGTATCTCATGGATCTATAGTTAATGCAAAAAAAGTAATTAGGTTGTCTAGTTCATGAAAACACATTTCGATGTTTGAAATTTTTGTCTCCATGTCATGGATAATGTGATTTAGGTAATATAAGATATTTTCATTCCCTCATTGTATATATAATCTTGAAGGGATGTAAGGGAACACTACATGGTGGAACCGTAGATGATCTGAGGCGTTCCCAAGATGGGTAGCATCAGAACTAGAGGTTATAATAGATATAATGTAATAACATCATAGATAGACTCGCAATACTCATTCAACTGAATATGAGAACCCTTCATCATGTTCATCATGAAGTTAATACACTTTATAGACATATTTTAAATAAACCATTGAATATAGGCTATTTTAATTGGATTCTTGATAACACATAGAGTTTTATTGGAGGATACATTTGGTTGTCATCCTTTAATTTATAAGGATTTTTATTGATGCCATTATATCTGACAATGATGAAGAAAATATTTCCAGAGGTGAGCTAGAGCTGAAACTTCAAAGGTTTTGTTTTCATGTGGTATGAATAGTAAGCTAAAAACATTATAGTGATATTTTTTATGGTTATGGGGCTAGAGATATTGTTTCAATAAATAATCCACTTAACAATTCACCAACATCCCTTGGATATGTTTGAAGATATGATGAATAATGAACTACTATGAAGATCTATCATTATTTAAACAGAAAGGAATCACCCAATAGAATATGTTTCTTTATGGTACACTGAAGGTGGTGGATTCATCATCATCGGGGGCCATCAATACCTAATTAGACCAATATTTTTATTATATATAGAAGAGGGAATGCAAACTTGATATAGAATCATTCGTCAGCTCCACCAATGTAATGGGAATGTAATTTTTTACAAAATGATGGTTTGGTTCAAATATTTGATTCCTACTCTTATATTCCCTTTTTATTTATAATTGCGATAATGTTAGAGAACTATATGGAGATATATAATTCTATGATGATATTGGAATTATATTCTTTTCAATATCAACCTCAACCATGGAACCCTTATAATTGTGAATTTTATAATGAAGAAATTTAATATCATGATTCCCCAATGGGAGGAAAGGGTAGTGTACATCATACTAGGGATCAAGACTTGACATATCATCATATATCTAGCTGAAAATATTATGGTGTTGTTTCACGAAGGGTTAATAAATCTGTTGTTCCCCTGAATACATAACTGCACTAATCAGTTTCAAATTAAGTTATTTTTTATTTCTAAGGGTTTTATATGTCAACACATTAACATTGGTCTATAAAACTACTTCAAATAGAAGAGGGGTTTCTTATACTTCCTATACATCATCTAATATTTTAATTTAGAAGGGGGGTAACACTTTCTCAAAAAAAAACATATTTAGAGATTATATTAGAACCTAGTTTTATGGGTGACGTTTCTTAAACAACAGAATAATTATAAGAAGATACTGTAGTGATAAGGTCTATTAATCCAATACCACATGATTTCTAATAGAATCTTCCATTTTGGATATGAAAAAAATGATGATGGTTTGACTTCCATCGACTCATCCCATTATTTTGTGAAAATCCATGAATTTTATCGATCATTTGGTATGTTTCTAACTCCTCAATAATTTATAGGGATGGCATATTCTGGATTATTATGATCCTATCTAGTGTAGTAATACAATGTGATTTTTGAAAACTCATTTTTAATGGGGGCAGTGAAATGACAACCCATGTCTAGTAACATGGGTACCAGGTGGATAAATATATCTTCCATGCCTGCCCAGTGATATATTGTAGTGGATTTCATATCATTGGGGAATTGTTACACTCATTCACATCAATCTTGGATAATTATACCAATATTTGTAGTACCCAATAACCTAATAATGGGACTTAAAATAGTCAATGGGAGGAGCATCACCCTATTGCACCCCTACTCGACCATCATGAGAATATTTTATGAACTCGTGGTGTGAATAGAGGACCACTACATGAAAATAATTATAAGTCCTTCCGAGAAGGAAATTTTTAATTTTATATTATGAGAAGACCATGTATTTAGTGAATGGATCTATGCTATGAAATTGGGACTTCACCTAAATCATTCTACTAGGTTTCATCTATCTCATATCATATCTCTAAATTTTCCGGTGAGAGGGGATCATATCCTCTTCTATTAGACGAATAATAAAATGTGTTTGAGTTTTGTTTATATTGATCATAGAACTGATATCTGAAACTGAGTCGAGTATTTCCATGACATTGAACTATCTAGTGATATCAAGAAAAAATATATTCATAAGAATGGTAACAAATTCACCATCGTCAAAAAATGGAAATGTGGCCTAAAATTACCCCCTTTATTATTCTACATAATAGGTCATCGTGGTCAATACCTATTTCAAAAACCAACAGGTTAATCCTTAAGTCATCAATTATGGCCTCAGACATCTCCATGTAGATTTTTAGAAGCACAAGCATAGAGATCATAACTAATAAACTGACATGGTTCTTCAACACAAAATGCATCCATGTGATGGGAATGATTATTCCTAGAAAGTGCTATTATTTAGCAGGGAGCATAGTAAGAATATTATGATGAGAATATTATTACCAGCTAGTGTTGTATATAATTATTTACTGGTTATCTATCTTTCAATAAACACCGGAATAGTGTGGACCAACTAGAGTAAGTCAGGCCTTGGAAGGATGTGGCTAATCATGGCATAGTTATGGGCGAATCACATTATTAATAGATATATACATGTATGGATTTGCACCTGATAGAGAATATTTGGAGGGATATACATTTCATGAAAAATTTGAGGCCTTCTTCATAGTTTCATTAGCATGAAAATCATATGCTGAAGTTTAACCACACACATTTTTTGGCCTAAAACATGATCCAGAATATGAATTCTACTAGAGTGTCAACTTCCTCTTATTTATGGTGTCAGATAGATTTTTCGGAGGGGTTCACAAGGTTCTCCGCATCACTGTATATAATATTTAAATCAATGAGTTCATAACAGTTAAAATAAGAATAATATGGCTCCTCAATGGTGGAAAATTATATGGACAGATAAACTTTGAGTGCATATTCAAATTACATGGGAATAAAGAAACAAAGGATATAGAATGAATTCAGCACTGATGGGGACCATTAATTTTCTTTTCACATTCGATGGAAACTATTTTGAGATATATAAGGATATGATAGATGTTATATTTAAGATTCTGAAAAAGATTATGTTACATGTGTGAGATTTTGTTCAAAAAAAGACATGGATGATACCATGTTTGTGATAAATGGTATTTTATGCTCACATTCAATCATACATTGGTGTTATTCGACTAAGAGTCTGTTTTCACTCAATGATGTCTTCACTATCATTTTCAGTGTCGATGGATAATGGTCTACGTGTTATGGGACATCCCATGTTTTGTAAATATATTTTCTACATGTACTTTAATATTAAATTTAATTAAAATAATTTATTAATGGTGTTTCCATGGATCTAATAGCATAGGATGTTATTGGCATAGTCAGTGAGTTAATAAACATTGGATCTCATATATTACATAATTTAATAATCATTTTTATAGGGCAATTGATGAAGTACCAAGGGACATGCACATCCTTTAAGAACTAGGCCTTGAAATTTATTTTAATGATATGAACTAGGGGATTTTTTAAATAATAAGGGATCGAGGAAGTATTCTATTGGATATTTTATTCTAGGATAAGTAGTTCATGGAAAGGATACATATAGTGAGGCTACACTTGGAGAGTCTCAATGGGCAATGGATCATATAGGTGAACTAAATTGGGAGACTCTCCATGAGATACAATGGTGGTTTATGATTTCACATTCCTTATCAATGGATATATAATAATAAATGCACAAAAACGTTTTCTAGTACAGTTCATGGAATCTCATATATGATGATATTTTTAGGTAACTCTAAAAATCCACTTGGATAACTTAGGGATATTCATGAAGGGACTAACTCATTCATGACATTATATATATACAACATTAGTAGTTTTTCTTGAGAAATATGCACATCATAAAATTATTCCAGACCATTATATAGACACATGATGTAAAAAATCATTCATCAAGACCTTGGTGGAATTTATATAGTTCGTTGATTTTAGTCTTAAAAAAATTGATGTTGAACAAGATCAGTAACCTCTTAAAGAGATCATTCGAATCAGAAAATGAACTTGGGAAACAGGATTTCACTAAAAAATACGGGCCCATCCAAATTCTAGATGAAACAATATATATTATCATTTTCCTAATATTTTAGCATCCACATTATTGTGATAAACCATAATGAAATGTGGGTAATAATTTTTAGTTGATCACCTATCTTATTCAAATGGGTGAAGTGTTGATTTCTAGATTATTGTGGTGGGAACATTAGGTGTACCCCAAGAGAAATGTCTTTCGTCAGGAGTAACTAAAACATATATCATTTATAGATCATCATTGAAGATAGTAAAAGAATATATCAGGTTAACGTGTTGATCATTTGTGTCAACTAGTACATTGACTGAATTATCAGTCCATGAGAAAGGGATTCCATATTTTTTAAGGCAGATAGGAACCCTTCTTGGATAGAGTGGGAGATGTATATATTATTCATATGATGTATCCATTGACCACTAATAATATTGTATTTATGGTTCTACCTAGTTCAATAATGGGAACCTAGACCCGAATGACTATACTTCAAACCTAAAGAGTGATAGGGTCCCATATGAAATTGTCAGAACCTGGGGAATTCGTAGTGATAATATTTGTGATAATACTCTTATAACATTCAACATTATGGATAAAATATTCTTTCCTAGAGTTTTAATTGGTTTATAATGTTATCTCCCATTGATATACTGTGTCAACTGTATGGTTTAATTTTATTGATATATAAATGGAAAGTGGTAAATTTTTGTTTCGGAGACTCTGATGGCCTAATAAATGTATATATTAATTAGTGTAGGATCATATCATGGGATCCACATGGAATTATATTACACCTTGTAGTGAGTTCTCCAAATCATTCCCTTTTAAGTGACTCGATTTCTCAGATCATTAAGAGAGTCAGTGGTATTTGAATTCAGCAGAGAGGTGGTTAGAATAAAACCTTCATTTTCAGTGGGTGAGTCCAAATTGAAAACATGATGTTGTAATGAGATATGGTTGAAAATAAGGGTAGTGTATTATCCCTAACCACTACTCTAGACATGTTGAGATTTCATCAACGTTATCTTTGAAAGAATAGAAAGGACTATAAATCATGTATTTTGGAATGTTTGGTGGTACTTGTATCCATGATAGTGATGCGATACTTAGAGCATTGTTATTTAATATATATTAATTTTTTTTTTGGATGGAATAAATTTTTTAATTACCTATCTTGTAGGTTATCTAATGATTCGTAAGGCCAATAAGCATCATCTAGATATTTTGGAAAAGGAATGACTCCTGGTCCACATTGAGGGTCTCTATGATAAAAATATTCCAGGTAAAAGTTTGGAAACAAATGATAGTAAGATAACACGTAACTATGATACCCCCAGTACTCTTATTTATTTAATGTATGGTCATACTTCTCCATATCATCCCAAGACACAACTAATATAAAAAAATAATCATGTTGTAGCACATATGAACAACCTATTTGCTGCCGATTTTATAGAAGGTGGGGTGTAGTGAAAACTACATTTCTTGTAAAAATTATAATTTCATTCTGATTAGGTCTAACTTCAATAAAATTTCAATGTAATATGGGATTTTGACAACATCCCATATAGATTGAGAATAAAATATCCCTTTAGGGTTTAATGGAGTGCTCATTGTTTTATGAATTTGTCAATCCAGAACCTAAGGAATCTACCACATACCATGGATAGGTACAAATGAGGGATGATGATGGAAGTGTAGGTAGTTTAAATATGATTATTTAGAAACAAAAAGGAATCTTCAAAAATTTGGTACCTATACAGGGTGTTTGGGATTTTTAGATCTATGTATCAGGTAATATTAACCATAGTTGATGACCTTATGTCACTAGCTATAACAGTAGAGGTGAGAGACCCTTCATCGATCCATTCATCATCTTAGAGTCTGATAGTCAATTGTGGAAATGATTTTTTTCTAGTATATTCCTCGGATGGAGTTTTTCTTCTCCATGAGCTATATGATGGATGTTTCTCAGTTTTCCTCCACATGTATTGTGACCTGAATTGTAGGAACAACCCTAATGATGGTTGATTTTCATCCTTCAACGAGATTGGTCTTTAGAGTATAGATTATTTTCCTCATGGGAAGGAACTGTACACATATTTATGATATTTATTTTAGGACCTTCATTGTGTAATTGTTTTTAATGGGACAATCCATGATAGTTTTCAGTGATACCGATGATAGTTAGATCCAACCCAACATACAAAAGATGGATATGATGTATCGATCCAATATATTAAAATATGTATTACCACTCATAGAGATAGTAATGTTATGTGAAACAACCATGTTATAAAGATCCACTATTTTCATAGAATAGGCCACCTAAGGGTTATTTTTTTAGCGCATTCCTTCTATTTCAATGTATGGTGTTCGGAACTAAAGCTAGCAGAACAAGGATGGGGTCAAACATCTCATTTTCCAATTAGAACATCTAGTTATTTCATTGGTTATATCTAGCGGGAGACATCATGGGAGGCTCTTGGGAAGTGGTCATTATGGGTATGCCTTGAAGATCCACTACCTCATAGTATTAAGGGGAAATTTGTCATAATAAAATAGTCATTGACTACTAAAATGTATATGGATAAATATAAGGGGTGGTTGACCCTTGCACGACCCTAATCAGAAGTAATGACGATGAGGTTTTGATTCTTTCATAACCTGGAGGGCGACATACCGAGGGGTATTAACCCTTTTGATTTGTATCAATGAAAAATGGAATTGATTACAATCTTCAAGATTTTCTCAAAAGGAGAGATGGGGTGGATGATGTGGGCATCAATGCAGGAGCATAGTGGTGAGAGATTTTTACACTATTTATTCCCCTATCCTCATTCATGTTGTTGAATGAGAATTTTGATTTTGTTATGTATTTGTTCAAGTAAAAATATATTGTTCTGATAGTATTTATAAACATTATTCAATTTATTCGCAGAAATTACATTTTAAATAAACATTTTATATATTTTAGGGAAGGAACACATTAAAAATGAATCAGATCCGGGATGTACAATGACCCTTTTCCACTATATTTTCTAATATGTCTTTTACACTAATCCCACAATTAGTTTGGTAGGGGCATGAAAACAAATATCATCATATTTTCATTCTTAATTCTGAGTATTCCATGTACTACTAATCTTTTCACTATTTAAGGAAAAGTATTTATAAAAACGTTCACTATTTTTTCTAACAATTTCATTTTGGGATGAACATAGATGATAATTATTGATTGTTTATTTACCCAAATTTAGTATTTCTAAATAAGTATTTCCTATGCCAACATGTTTTGTAATGTTGGATCCTTCATTGAAATGGGATTTCATCCTTCCATGGGTTCCTCCTTAGATCTCATCTCCTAGTCCAGCTCAACCTCATTGATATGATTCTTGTTTAGAAAAATTATTCATAAAGACATATCTAGGTACATTATAGTTAATTAGACTATTGTTTCTCGATAATAATGTAACATTTGGTTGGAGGTAATGATAACATTAATAATATATGATTGTTTCTAGATTTTCACTATGTTGGGAATCCATAAATTCTTCCCCTTTTGATGTATAAGTCATATCATGTGTGAGTATTTTTAGGAAAAGAACAAAATGAATCTAGTTTCATCTATAGGGTAGTTTGAAACCATGATTATATGGAATTTAACTCATTTTTACCTTAGGCATCCAATTTTTACTGTATGGGGTAGAGTTTTTGGTGTACCACAATTTTTATGTCATGTTGTGATAGGTATGTTAATTTTAGTGTGTCCCTTGAGGAATATTATCAGAAATTTGTTAAGTCATATTATTTCTGTATGTTCCCGCAAGTTTGAAATTTAAAATATGTTGTGATCATGGGATTTTTATTTGTTATTGTGTGGGTGATTTTAACACTATGGGTGTATCATTTTCTAGCTGATGTATTTGATGATTTTATGGTAATTTCATGATATTGGGATTTAACCTCATAGATTTTTACTTTGTACCCTTTTTAAGAGAAAGTGATCAAATAAAATGTTTTAGATGAACACTTTTATGGTCGGCTAACAGGAATACTCCAATGTAGTTTAACATTATACAGTAAGGATTCTATTTTTGTGGAAGGATCATTTTCATGTGATAGAATATGTCTTATTAATTTAATATTAGGAAAGGGTGGATCATCCCTTTGAGGGAATGGTGGGTTGGGACAATTTTTTGTAAAACACAAGAATGAGTGGGATCATTCCATGGAGGTGGTGGATGATTCATCCCATGAAGATCATACATAAGGCATCCTAAATAAATCACACAATCTAGGATCTGTGTGGTAATCCAATTTCATTTATACAGAAGGAATCCAATGTTCACCACATAATGAATGTCTAAAAGTTCCAATTTTTGGATTATAATGTGTTATTTTAGTTTAATATTTCAAAACAAGGACCTTGGGAAAGTTAGTTATATGTCATGAATATCAAACATTGGTGAGACCTACATGTAGGGAGTCTACTTCCACGTACGAGATAATGATCTGGTATAAAACCTCCCAACTAATAAAGGTTTGATGTTTACTATTATGCTTCCAAATTTATATATTATGTTAACAATCCATAGTCACAACTTAGTGGGGAATAACAGAAAAACTACCGTAGAGGATTTCCATTCTGTGGTCTTGGTATTTGGGTTCATATATTTAGTGATAATGGGGATTAAAGTTTCAATTATTAGGAGAAAACATTGAATAAATGTTCTATAGTATGATTAAATAAAATGGTTTAGAAAAAATAGTTAGTGATATGGATTATATAAAATGTTGTCATATGAAAAGAATAGTTTGACATGGGTTTTAATGCTTAAACACTCAACATGTGCACAACTGAGTTAAATTGATATGTAATGTAGGTAATTTCCTAAATTTTGTTATGCGAAAAACTACTATTATACACTTAGGTGGAGTTTCAAGAATCATGGTTTATATAAAATGTAACATACATAGATTTTGGAGGCAAATCTACATGTGGAATTATTGTTTTCATATATATGAGGGCAGTGAAAATGAATATTCTCATGCGTCATCATAGATATACTCAAGGGGTTTTTTATGAGGAACTCTGAAAACTAGGCCAATACTCCCTAATGTACAATTATCTCCTTATAATTTTTTTAAAATTAACTAGAAATACTATAAAAGTAGGTACATAGTTATCATGAAATACAAATGCCCAATGATCACATAATTAATATTTGAAATTTATTAAATATTAAAATATTATTCACATGAATTATTCTATAAAATTTCAAATTCCAATTAAATGGGTTTTATAAGAATCATAAAATTCATTTCATAACCCATATAATTACTATTAAAATGATATGGTATTCATAAGTATCATATCATAACCTATGAAATGAAATGGGTATCTTAAATGTATCATCCTATAATTACAATTGGAAATGTGATAAGTCTAATAATAATTTCATCAAAGAATATCCCCTGAAATGAAGTGGGTTTCAGCAGTGTAAAACTCATGGAATAGAAATGGGTGTCATAATCATCATTCGACCAAAATAGATACCATTAGAAAAAGAAAATGAGTGGTGTTATTAGATCATATCCCCAATAAATAATAAACTATATAAAATAAGTCCATCTGATTTTTAATGATTACATGAAAAATTTCATAACTATGACAACCATTATTTGAAAATACTTTTTATATAACCATTTCAATGTCCTTTTCTTATAAATAAATATTTACAATTTTATTTAAAACATTTCTTGAATAAAATAATTTTTCACCTACAAAAAAATCATTTTTAAAACATAATACATTTTTAAAACTATTTTATTTTAAAATATATATTTAAATGTATTGAGGAATATGGAAAATAATTTGAAATTTTTTTATTTGAAAATGCAATGAAAAAATTAAAAAAATCTTCAACACATTTTGAATATGTTTTCCATTGAAAGTAAAGTGAAAACCTAAAAATGTAGGCTTCAAATTATTTAATAACACTTTTTGAAACCATATATCTGAAAAATAATAAAGAAATGTTGAAATCACTGAAATCATTTTGATTGAAAGTATCTCTTTCATAAAATACAATGGAATAATTGAATAAAATTTCAAAACACTTTTTGTACATAAAATATTTTGGAAATCATATTTTATATATAAAAAAATTTAAAATAGAATTTTTTTTGAAAATTTGGAAATAATTTTTTTTTAAAAAAAATTAAATTTATTTCGTACAAAGGATCCTTGAATGAAATGATGGTCATGATATTAGGTAAGTCATTACATGTCAAACATTCATTTTTCACTATAAAACCCTTTCCTTAATTCATGAATATTTTCATTCTAATTAAAAATCATATATAATATAAAAATGTTTACTATAAATCAACCAAATAACCATATTATTAAATATAATACTTTATATTATTTTATAATGTATTTATATTATCCATTTATTGAAATCACAATGTTAATGTTTTGTTTCAAGTAATAATCACTTTGTTTTTCTTTTATATTCTGATTAGTTATGTTTTTTTCCTCAATGTTTTATCATTATATCAAAAAAGTATACCATAACAAAAATACAATATTTATTTATTATATAATTATTTATATATTAATCTATAAAATATAAAAATATTAAATGAAATACACTATTTCTTGAGGTCATTTATTATACGTCCACATGAGTGTTGTTTTCATTTTACTATCATAGTGAAAGAACGAAAGTAAAAGAAAAATATATATACATATAATATAAATATGGTAGAATTAGTATTGGATATATATCATATAATATGTCTAGTACCATATTTAATACATTCCATTTAAATTTTAAATGAATCACAACACTTTGAGGGAGTTGTAGTCCACACTTATACAAATGAACTTATTGTATTTACAAAAAATTAAAAGCATGATGGAATGTTTTATATGCCAATACTAGAAGAATAAATACATAAAAAGTATTCTATATATCATATAGAAACAAACATTCCTTTATAACTTATTACTATGAGAGGTTGTAAAATAAAAACCAGCAACATTATTTTGTGAAGCGGTAACTTGATGTACAGAAGAATGATAAGTTCATCAACCATTAAATGGATTTTTGCGTAAGTATGAGTAAAAAAAGTATAAAAATATATAAGAATAATTAATATACTGAGGTTATTATATTATCATGGAATAAGATGTTTTGAGGAGGTGTATTATGAAAATAAAAAAATGATCTTAAGGAAAGATGTTATATATTATTTGGTTAAGTTCTTTTGTTTTGACAAAAGGGATTGCTTGGATGGATTTATGACCAAAATAAGGATTCTAGGATGAAGGTTTATTTTTTTGGGAAATTATTTGAACAGATTTTGGGTGAGGAAAGCTGATAGTGATGTGTGGATAAATGGGATTCCTAAGCTCTAATTGTAGTGTAGGAAAAATCATATTATTATAAATCATTGAAAAGGGAATTTAACCCACATTTTTTATATGAAATCAGAATACCATAATGAACCCAATTAAATAAATAAAATATAAGGTGTATATATGTCCATAAAATATATTATGGACATTTCCAGATCATTTTTTCCCTTAACTGTTAGGATTAGTCCCTTGTTAAAATAAATTATCTATAAATCTATGTAATTAATTTTGACCCCTTTCACTAATATTTTCTTGTCAATAAATAAGTTGAACTTATTAGAATAAAATTATTCTCATCCCAAATATGGAATACTTTTTTCTAAATACCAATCACAAAAGTGGAAGAAATTAATTTAAATTTAATTATATAGATGAGATAACACAAAAGCTTTTTAATGAAAAAAAGTTCGAATGTTTGGTAATTTTTTATAAAATATTTCAATGTATAATTGTTTAAAATGTCATAAATTGGAATAATTGTAGATTAATCAATGTAATTAAACTTTAAAACTAATAAATATAAGTTTTACTTACAAATAAATTATATAGAATAACAGTTTTAATTTAAAATTCATTATTATTTACTATTTTTTCAAAACCTGAAACTTTATATAATAATATCTAAATTTATAATAATATAACAATTTTATCAAATTTTAAAAATGAATTTTATTTGTTAAAATAAAATTATAAATTTTTCAAAATCAGATTTAAAATGAATTCTCCATTAAAAGAAGCTAAAATTTTCATTTAGAAAATATATCATTTTATTCATAAAATGGAATTTATTCTTATCTTATACATATAAATCTATTGGGTCAGTATAAAATTTTTTATTTAATAAATAATTTATAAACAATATTTTAAACATTAATCATGATTTTTTGTTTATATTATGATGATAAAATTGTTTTTTACATAGAATAATATTTTTATTTGGAATGTAATTTCATTATTTTGATATAGTTCTTACATTCACTTACACTATTTGATAAGTAAGTTATTCATTTTATATATATGTTTAAATCATATATTCAAAATATAGATAATATTATTCATAAAATTCATTCTAATGTCTAGGCGGTATCTATAATTAATTTTCAATTATAATACAATGTGTTTTCTAGTAAAACACGACCTAGTGTGTAACACATGCAATCGAAGGGACTCAACATTTTGTGTAATATAAGATAAACATAATATTATATGTACCAAAACCTAATCTATGTGTTTAGTGTAGTGAATGATATAATAGGTGTCTTGATCATAACACAACCCACACATATTTCTTTATAAATTTAAAGGCATACTCAGTGTTTCTTGAAATAAAAAAATATTAAAAGATAAAAATAATTTGAAAAAGTAGATCACAAAATCCCGAGGTGTTAAATTCTTCACCCTATAAAATAAATTTTCTCTAAAGAAAATTTTCACGTTTATAATATATATTCAATAATTGAAACCACATTTCATAGAAAACCACAACATAAAAATTAATACTAAAACATCCATTAAAAAAGTAATGTTGCAAACATGATTGTTACCAAATGTAACACATAACTATGTTTCTAATTTGGAGAATAGTGGTTGACATTGAGAATATGGACATGGAGGAAAAGTGTAAATATTTATAGGGAGCTATTTTGGTCTTCAATAAAAAATAATTGAATGATAAATAGAATATTGAGGCCTGAATTTCATAAATCATCGATTATTTGAATATACATTAGTTCAACAATGATTATGGTACTAATACAACATGTTATTTCAAAGTCATTTTTCAAAAGTTGAATAATTTTCAATAATATATATACTTTCATGTTTTAGGTTAAACTTGCCCTTTCTTCCCTTGATAAACATTAAATTATTCTCTTATGTTTTCAAATGAAGGAATTTTTTTCATTAAAAATAAATTTTAGATCATAAGATCCATAAATAGAATGATAGGTCCTTTTAAATATCACAAAAAAAAAGTTTATCATAAGATATCCAATAATCATAAATTCAGATATGATGACATAATATATTAATCAATAAAACCAAATTCAATGTTTACCATAAAAGTTCCACAAATGGTTAACCTAATAAACCATAATAAATATTAAAATAATAAATAACTGAAATAAGGTGATAAAATCAGCTTCAAATTGGAACAACACAGATCACAATGAATCTATTTTTTTTCCACATTCTAAACATGTGAATACCTTCATCATATATTCTATTGGAATATGTTGATAACCTAAATTACCATAATACATTTTTAAAACTTCTGGATTATTTACTCCAAATATTACTAGATATATCCATTAAATCCATAATGATGTAAATTTCATTTATGATAACATAAAACACTTTTCCAACAAATCCATTATCAGTTCTGAGTTAATCCATATCAACCAATTAAGTTATTGATTTCTGGTATTATATTTTTCCAAACATCATTATCTTAATATTTGGAACATATTATGGGTCTGATTTCCCTTAATCATGTGTTTACCATTAAAATCCATATGCCATTAAATCACATTTTTAGCCCATTAGAACTATTCAGCATATTTTTGTAAATCCTTAACAAAAGACAATAAGAAAAAAATCCTTATATATTTCACTACTAATTATTCATGAATTCAAATACATAAAAACATAGGTTACACCACTTCATTAATAATCCATTAACAAGGAAACCTCATACTATTACCTAATACATCATTCCTTTCACATTTCTCTTATAGTATTGTCATACACAATAATATAACCATTACACATACCACCTTTTTGATTCTCATCCTAAACATTCCACTAGTGGAATTGATTTACATAATGACTATTCATTACACTCAAAAAACCTTTAACCTTTTATGGCCTCTTAAGGTGGCCAATATTTTTATATATTGCATTAACTGGATATTTTGTTTCTACTTTGTTGTTACAGGATTTGTGTCATTATTTTTTAAATACAAAACATCTCCATATTCAATTAATACATTAACTTGGGTACTTCATCCCATTTTTTATAAATGTATGAATCTAGATATTTGTTCATTCATGGACTAAATTACCCAAACTCTCAGTGAACTTCTTTATTATCATCTTTACTATGTCCGAGAGTTGTTTTCTAATCACGTTCATAATATAGTTCTATGAAAAAAACTAAGAGTGATTAAAAAAAATTAATTATAGTTATAATTAATTTTTAATGATCTTTAGATTGTTTTCTCTCATATTCATTATAAACCAAATTCATTCTACTTCCCTCGATTGACATAATACAAAAATTATATGGTAATTAAAATTTTTATATATCAGAACCACATAATTACGAAATACTACTTATAGGATGTATAAATTATGTCAACTTTTTTTTAACTATTAAACCATAGGTTTATCCTAAATTAATAATAGAAAATTAATTTTTAAATCATACATGTTGGTTTGTGAATAGTTTTGGAATTCCCAAGTGAAATTCATCAGGAGTGTCAAAACATGTGCATAATAAGGCCCATTGTCATATACCAGATTATGCTTGAGAAATGCCAAGAGTACCTTATTTTAGATGCTACTTATGGTAAATTTATTTTAGAACAACATAAACTAGAAGTATCTATACATGGTTGTATTTATTTTAAATCACTCACTCTATCCATTTACAAAATTTCTAGAAAATTTTAATATAATTTTACTTATCCTAATACTTATCCTTATATATGTATGTAGACTTATCAATATAGTTTTTTCATCCAACTCTACAATGGATGACTAAACTGTTTCACTCATCACAACTAGAACAAACCAGTCATAATGTAAATAAACATCACAACCTTTTTGTGGAATACATAAAACATTACACTAACAGATTCACAATGATCGTATTGGTTTAATTTCATTTAAAACATGTTAATGTAAACTCTTCTGCATGATTGAGCTACATCATATTCAACTAGGTTCTACAGGACTATAACCCCTCTTTGACATATCATACATAAAATATATCATCATAACCTTGGGTATGACACATTGAAAGTGGTTGGATCAAATTCTCAATAAGGTTAAAATTGGGTTATATATAATACTAAGGATGAGAATAAGGGTATAATAATGTGATCATATCATTAGAATATCATAGCCTACATATCATATAGAATAATCATGAAGCGTGGAATAATGTTTATTAGATCATAATCCATGAATCATAAGAAAATATAGAGTTTTATCCGTGAAATCATAACATATGGGTAATATATTGAATTTTTGTAGTAACCATAATCAAGTAATATTATTACCTTTAAGGAAATAATCCTTCCAAGAACTTATCAGGGAACTATAGGGGGTTACACCTACTAGGTGGGAATCACCATAATACCAAGTCAGATTCATTTCCTTGTAATGGGAATGTTTGCCCATCTTTTTCTTATTAACTAGGTTTCAACATCATCCCATACGAGATCAAGATTCCCTATCATCCTTTAGTAGATAAGGTTTCCCCAACATTCATAATTGATTGGGTTTCCCCATTTTTCCATAATGGAGAGGGTTTCCTGATTTCCCATAATGGATGAATAATAATTAATTTATTCCCATTATTATCTCATAATATATAATTCCTTACCCATTTAATTAAAGGGTGGTATTGGTATCCCATTCACCAAATAAAATCTTTCATAATTGTGCCACAAGGTAATAAATAAAGAAACACATCAATACCCATAAAAAGAGTTTGGGCTCATATATATCATATCATTTCATATTAAATTATATTGATATAAAAAATATAATATCATAACCTATGAAAAATAGATAGCCCTCATAATAATTTCATCAAATAATAACCTGTGAAAATAAGCAGGTTTCAAGAGCATATAACTCATGGAAGAGAAGCGGTTTCCAAAAAATATCGTTATATAAATACACCAAACATTCAAGAAAGAATATGAATTTTATTAGTGGATCATATCCCACATAAATCATAAAATATAACAAAGTATGTTAGAGTAGATAGAGAGAGATTTTAAAATCTCACATGAAAAATTTCATAAGGAATATAACATTTTTTTGAATTTTTTATTTATAAAATCATTTAAAAGTACATTTCTTACTAATAAAGATTTATAATTTTATCCAAAACATTATTTAATTAAAATATATTTTCCTATATGAAAATATATTTTTGTAACATAAATAATTTTGAAATCCTTTTTGAAATAACATTTAAAAGTTATAAAGGACTCCTGGTAAAATTTTAAAAACTCTATTATTTCAAAATACATTTATGATACATAAAAATAGAATGATTTTTTTTGAAAACAAATTTCAATGAAATATCCTTGAATCAAATAAAAAAGGTTTCAAATAATTTCCAAACCCTTTTTAAGACATTTTATTTTAATAAATATAAAATAATCAAAAAATCATTGAAATCCTTTTATTTTAAAATAACATTTTTAAAATATTTGAAGGTATCATTAATTTTTTTAAAACAAGTTATAAACATAAAACAATTTTAAAAATAATTTTATTTGATAACCTTATTAAAGTAAAAATAATAAAAAATGTTAGTAAAATATTTTATAGTAAAATTTTAATCTATTAAAGTAAAATGTATGCTTTGAGGGAATGATAGTCATGATAGTGGATAAATCTGAATATATCGAACATTACGTTTACAACATTAACCATTAGAAAATTTCCTTCATCATAAAAAAAGTATATTCTTTTTAAATTGTTACTTAAAAAGGTAAAATAGGGTAATTTTTTTGAAAACATAATATGAGTATAGTAAATCTTTATATTAAAACGTTTTTCCAAGACAATATTTTGATAGAACATAGATTTCTGACCAATTAGAGAAATAAATTCATATGTTAGTCAAACAATTTACATAATTAACTTATGTTCCAAGGAATGTAAAAATTGTACCACTACTGGGATATATCATGAATAACTAGATGTTAAAAAAATCATGAGATTTATTGAGAAATGGATC
The DNA here is from genome assembly GCA_963277665.1 of Viscum album. NCBI lineage: Eukaryota > Viridiplantae > Streptophyta > Magnoliopsida > Santalales > Viscaceae > Viscum > Viscum album. The sequence continues at coordinate 433,485,306 of OY728139.1, forward strand.
ATAAAATATGGTTAATAAAATCATAATGATAAAAAATCCTAATAAATGATAATTTGTTTAAATACAATCTTACCACTTATAGAAATTGAATTTTGATACCATTGTAAGAAAATAAAATTATACAATGCTTAATATATCATTAAAATACGGATGTTAATGATATAAAACATAAAGCATTAAATAAATAATATGAATGGAATTCATGTATTATATTTCCAGATAATCCTAAATAATAGAAAAGTAAACCATATTATATGGGGATGTATTTTTAAATATAACAAAAAATATTCATTAATAAAGAAAAAATTCTCTTAAAAATACTATTTATAAGACCATTTAATGGACATTTTCATTTAATAAAATATTTAAAATTTTATTTAAAACATTTCCTGAAAAAAAAATCATATTTTAAAATTTATTTTTTAAAACATAATGTATTTTTCAAACATTTTTATTTTAATATTTTTTTAAAAAAATATTAAAAAGCATGGAAATATTTTGAAAAACGTTCTCTACAAAAATACCTTGAAAACTCATTAAAAAATCGTGAAATAATTTTCAAAATGTGATTCTTTGAAAAAATATTGACATAATATAAAGAATACCCAATATCATTTGAAAACCCTTTTAGTTAATATGGATTGAAAAATTAATAACAAAATCTTGAAATGGATTTCAAATGACTTCAATACATTTTTTATTATTTCAATTTATTTTTTTATAAATTAATTTTCAAAATAATTTTAATAATTCATTATGACTTTTCAAAGTATTTTTAATTTTAAACATGTATAAAATATTTTAAATATTTCTTTATATGATTTAAAATGTATTTTAATAGAAAATGGAAAAAAATAAATTTTATTTTGAAAATAAATTTTCATAATAGGAAAGAATGTTTCTCAAAGAAATGTTTTAAATAAAAATTTTAAACGTTCTTTATAAAAAAGGACCTTAAAAATGTCTTATAAAAATTATTTTCAAAGAAATGTTGTATTAATTAAAAAACATTTCTGATGATCTTTTAACACCCATATCTATCGATGATGAAAAACAGTGATATAGATTATCGTTTTCTAGTGAAATGATCCATTAATAACATTCATACACTTTCTTAAATGGTTTATGTTTGTATAGAATGGTATTTATGACACCAGTTTCTCTTACATGGATTATATTATCATGAAACTCGCTTCTTTTTGCGAGATATTCATTAATGAAATTATTACGATACCTGTATCTAGAGAGGGTACATAATCTTGGTCTAGATTTATATATATGATGTAACACCCCAAACATCCATGGTCTGTTTCCTTTTGAATAATAAAATAGCATGCACTGCATGCAACTTCGAGTTCTAACACACCAAGAAAAATGAAACTAACCTTTATGAATAGTAATAACCACTTTCGAAATTTATTAAATTTTATTTTTCAAAATGTACTTCATTTTTTGGATTAGGAATATCAAAATTAGCATAGGGTGAATTTTTTGTATTTTCCTGAAAACATTCAATTTTTGATGAATAGTGAAAAGAAATGCATTATTGCTTAAAATGACTTTTTATTTAAATATTTAGTTATTTTATATTAATTTATTTTACATCAATGTAAATACACAATACCTATATATGATCAATGTGATTTATTAGAGTAATTTTATAATAAGTTTAGGTATATAATATTTTATTGAAATTTTTACCGAATTTTACCCACCTTATAGGAGCATTTGAAAATTTTCATAATACATAATTTTACCACTTATGTGAGTTGAATTTAAAAAATAAAAGAAACATAGTTTATATTAGTATGTAAAATGTGGTTCAAGAAAATGAAAATAATTTTTGGTGAATAGTAACTTTTGACTTTTATTTACCACGGTTAAAATTCAATAGGGTTATTAACGGAAAAAATGATATTATAATTTCTCTAGAACATGTCCTAGTTCTATTGGATAAGAGTAATTCGACTAAAAACAAACATAGGAATAAAATATTATCCTTTTGGTCCAATTGGATTAGATTTGGACATTTATTATTAATTTTTTTAAAGAAGAGTTAAAAGTGTTAAATTAAAAGTTTAATAACCAAAACATTTATACTATAATGATACACATAAGATAAATTCGACTATAAATAATAATTAAAAACCTAAAAATATTTCCTACATAATGGTAATTTATTTATAGTTTTTAGACCTTAAATAATTAAATTTATTGGTGACACAATGATGACTTAGTAATTAAATTATTAATTAAATATTAATATAATTGATATTATAAATATCCAAATGAATGTAAATTGATAATATTGATGAATTAAAATAATTTTATAGGTTAATATGAAATTATAGGGTTTATTAAATGAAATTTTTTCTAAGTAATAATTTTATTAAGACTTTAATAAAAATCAAATACTAAATAGTTTCAATACTGACATAAGTGAGATTTTAAAACAATTACTATATTATTAAATGATATAATAGTCCTAAAAGTCAAAAGTTTGGCCAAAGGACTTATATAATAATATATATGTCATTAATGAACCACTTTGGGATCTCTTTTTATTTTATAGTATATATTTTAACCATATAATATAAAAATACAAGGAAACATCGTAAATGTTAAACTATTTAACCAAGAGTTAAATCTAAAAGATAAGGTTAATATGGAGAAATAAACCTATTTAAAACCTATTGGTTGTGAGGTTTTCAACCCATAACCACCATATCCTAAAAATTATTCAATTTGGATCCATTATAAACTAAAAAATATTTTATTATAAAATAAGAATTCAAGCTTTTCTTAAAGTGACCCTCAACACTCTTATAAAAGAGAACATCCCGTTATATCAAAATCACACCTCCAAATCCATTTGGATCGGTCAACCCCTTCCCAAATAAGCTCCAAACATCCCTCTGTTCGACCTAGAGTCCTTACTTTTATCAGAAAGCCAGCTTATGGAGCCATTTTGATCAACTCAAAAGGAAAAACCAGAAGAAGAGGTAATAATTTCACCACCAGCATTCAAGTTATTTTCTTCTTCCACTTCCTCTTTCAATTTTGTTTCCATAAAAAAAATCCAGTACCTTATAAATAATGTGTTGTTTTTATAAATATTTTACAACCATAATAATTATTCTATACATCCTTTGAATGAAAAAGTCACCATACCTGCATATGTATGGATTACAGTCTCCACGTCGTGGTCTAGTTTGTTATTCAAACACATCATTATTTAGATGGGTATAATAATGAGTATAAATGATTTAAATAATAAATATAACATGTTAACTATTCTGTATATATGATATTCCATCCAATTACATATGATTTCACCATCAATATAATGATATTGTTGCTCGTGCGTATATATGGATTACCGTCTCCACGAACGTGATAAGATTCATTCCGCATCATAAACATTCATGAATAATTTTTATTTTATGATTAAAAATAATGTTTTAGAAAATTGTATCATCATATATATGAATCAACTACATCCTATCCATAACAAACAAGGATAACATAACCAAGAATATAAAGGAAAACGAATTAGTTAACACCCGAAACGATGATACTACTGAAATATTATTAACAAAGAAATATTAAGAAATCATATATGATATCATATTTATGTATATAGTTCATGAATAAATTAATAACAATGTTTTAACTATTATACGTGAGGTTAACATACCATCGACTAAGGAAAAGTCCAAGTTAAAGGTTATTTTTACAATCTCATTACTTATATGAGGTTGTTAATACGTAAGTATCTACTGGGACCTCATTATCATCCACATCTATGTTTTCTTAAAAATGTATATCAAAAAAATTACTCTTTACTAGAATATGGGTTAAAGGCAATTATACCCTTATTTGACCTTATATTTTTTGAATAGAATCATTCCGTCATTTTCCAAACAAGGTACTTAATGACCATTTCGAAAAAACTAAGGTAAGAATGAATTTTTTTAACTTATACGGTGAGTGGAGCTATTTTCTTCCACTATAACCCCTTTGAATCTTCCCTTAAAAGCTTATAAGAATATTTTCAAAATAGATTTTTTCATTTTTAATTATGTGGCTCTTAAATGATTTCAAAATAGAAATTTATATTTCTCTCAAATATTTTTTATTTATCTATTTCAACATCCTTCGATTAATTTTACACTTGTATGAAGTTGATTTATTATGATACACATATTTCATATTGTATTTATGGTTTGGTGATAGTTTTTATTGTGGATGTGTTATTTTTATACCATTCATGGTTTTTTGTTAATGTATGGCCATTTTTTATGCTAGTTTTAGTACAAATGATTATGTTATGTTTCAAACTCTTTATATAAGGAATGTATTGGACTTAGTAAGTGATGGTTGGAGCCCGCTATAGCTCCTCGGTGTATCAGTTGGTCTCATAAAATAATTAAACGCGGAATTGGACAAGGACTTTCCCAATTTGATATATGGTATTGGCTGAGGCCTTAATCATTTTTATACGTATTGGTCGAGGCCTTGACAAGATGTTTTAGAATGTATAGAATTATACATTCCCTAATTATGAATATAGTAATGATGGTTTAAGTGGTTATTAGACTAGTAGAATATGCATGACTATGTATTATTATGGAATTATTTACTCATATCGTATTTCTTCCATAATGTGTTCATGTTTAATATTTTTAAAGGAATGTTTTTTCAATTATTCACCATGATTTATGTTTATGTTATCTTCAGCTGTATTTCTTACTCTTACTGAGCTTTGAGATCACCCCTTTCTTATGTTTCATTTTCCTAGGATATGAATAAGTTAGTTATGAGTGACTTACTGGCATAATCTAGAAGGCTTAGATGTTTCTAATGGAATAATGTATCATTTTTATTTCTTTTCAAGTTGTAATGTTGAACATATGTATGTATCTTGTTTTGAAAAATACTAAACTGATCGGCCTTTCGGGACATGATTCCTTGTATTATTCCAATGTTATGTAATAATGCACCGAATCTAGGTAACTAGGGTAAGGGCGTTATATATGATGCAAATATGTTTTATTATGTGAATTAAAATGGGAATCATGATTATGATGTAGAATTGCATATCCTCAGAGAGGGGACATGATCATGTGATTTATTTCTATATCTAACAATATTAGCTCACATGAATGAGAATCACGGTGAACAAGAAGAAGCAAATATGTGGTCAGAGAATGTAATATTCAAATTAATGACATATCCCTTTTATAGGAATATATTTATGTATTATAAAAGTAATTACATAGATATAAAAGAGAGTGTGAAGTTTATTTTCCCATTTAATTAATATCTCTTGCAACAAAAATATCAATAATTCCCTATAGAATATATATTTTGGAATTATTAGAGTTAAAGGAACATCTATAAGTGTTTTTGGAGATGGTATTTATTTTCCCTATAATTTCACCATGTTGAGTGTGAGTTCATTTCATTAATTAGAATCATGGAACCATGGGGATATGCATTAATTATATAGAAATAAATTTCATTATGGTAATGAAATATTATCTTGAAATATTAATTTATGACTTATTCTTCCTACTTAACAGATCTAGATATTTTATATTGATTTTACATCCTTTTGTGCATCATCAATTTAATGTAATGAAAGAAGAAATTATGAATAAATTTTTTTAATGTTGTATATGAATTTAATTTTGATATTAAATCAATGTTAATTGAATTATACACCATCTACTTTTGTCAACCAAATGAACAATGTAATCATGTAATAAAATGATGATTTTTATTGTATTATTTGATGAAATATTATCGTTTTCAAAGTGATATGAGGACCATGAGAATCACCTATGGATCATTCTAGATACTCTTAGATGAAAAATAGTTATATGGGATGTTTATAATGTTTGATTTATAAATTCAATAACATTCATTACTTTTCCACATATTCTCCAAGTATGTTCTCTCAATTGATCTTGAAAAGAAAAAGGGAGGCATGGCTTGGTCAACAATAACAAAAATTACTAAATATGCAACTTCATTAATTAAATAGGATACTATTCATGAATCATTGAATATTTTTTCTGATTGGATAACATGTTAACCAGCCATACATGATAATGTGTTATTTTATTATAGAAAAATTAATGTGAATAATGTTTTGATGTGTTGAAGATTATATTGGTTAATGCTATTATTTTAATTCAACCATCATGAAATGTTTGTTTTGTGAAATATAGTGATGAATTGAAATAAACAGAGTTATATCCTTATGAATAAGATATTGATATTGAAAATTCATCAAGGAATTTAAAACCTCATGTATATTACTAAAAAATCTATGAAATTGAATTAGAATCTGTATGAATTGCTTCAAAGATATAGAGAAATTATAATTATGGCGAGTTATGTGATTTATAGATGAAACATAAATTCTAAAATATATATTTTCAAAGAAATATATTTCTATGACCCAAAGATGATGCATTGAGCTACTCAGGTATTGTGATTATTCTATACACTACCACTGAAGGAAGAAAATGATTTTAATGATGCATTATGAAAAATGATCATAGAGTTATAGACCAAATTAGCATTGAGGGGGATCATATGTTCATTTATCAAGTAATGAATCTTGTGGGAAGTATTAGTAAAGGAGATAGATCACTCCTTTTTCATATAACTGAAAAACTATATATATTGTAAAATATAAAAAGTTATCAACCTCATGAAGTAAAGAATTAGAGTAAACATAATTCTATAAATGATAAAAAAAATTAGTCTTAATTCATGAGGATGGAGTTATTAAATTTTAAATAGATCATGAGTTCCAATTATATATGACTTATAAGGAAAATTGTCAGATTATTCTAATTACAAAATTTCCCTATACATTCTTGTAGCAATAGGATATATTATAATTTTAGTGGAATTTTACATTGGATAACATGATGTATGAAATTGAAGACCATGTTTCCATAGGAATGGTTTGTCAATTAGTCAAGCCTGAAAAACATCAATCCGTAAGAGTCATGAAACCTCTTTCTATTTCTATCATGAATTGGGATTAAATAACAATGAAAATTTTCAAATGATTGTCATAGAATCCTAGAAAAAATGATGCAATAAGGATTATTTTGTTCACCAAACCAAATATGTACATTTACATATATAATTAAATATTTTACTCTAGAGAACCTCATATGGATATATATTAATAATGTTATAATAATACAGGGAGAACCACTTTTTATTGTGTCTAATGAGAATCCCCATTTGACATAAAATTTTTGTAAGAGTCTACAGAAGGATCCTCATATTGAGCTCATTTTGGGAACCGCATACCATCCTTAATCTATTGGATAGTCTAAAATGACTATTAAAACATTTTAATACGTGTTTAATTCAGTATCACATGTATTTAAACTTATCATGGATCAACATTTAACTTTGGTAGTGTTTTCCGACAATAGTTATTCTAATTCAAGTATTGTAACTATTACTTATGATGAATTATATGGAAATAGATTATTTAATTCATCATATTGGAATGATATTTGTGAAAGGAAACGTTTAGGTAGTATTCATGTTAAATAAACAACCTCAATGGTATATACTACTCAATATCTTAATAAATAAGGTAAAATTTGGAAATGTGTTATACCAAAAATCCAATGAAGGATTCAGGATTCAAAGTGGGTGACCAAGTTTTCTTGGAATCTTCTAAAAGGAATGTTTTATAATTATCAATATAAAGGTATAACAATGACCCATGTATATCAGACCCATTAAAATTCATAAAATAATTTTATATGTGTATTATCAATTGAAAATTCCACCAACTCTCTCTAAAGTGCATGATTTATTCCATATATCATTGTTATTGAAGTACATCCAAGGCCAAATGAATGAGATGACCTCAAAATATGTATAATTTTACCCTAATATATCTTACCTTAAACACCCCATGGAGATTCCTGATAATAGATTTTATATACAGAGGAGTTCACAGACTCTACTAGTAATGGTAACCATGAGAAATCATAAAATAGTAGAAGTGAATTCTATAATCTAGGATGTTATGATGAAAAATATGCATATTTTTATATAATTTAATATCCAAAAAATTCCAAGGAATAATTATTTGTATGATGGAATAATGTAACACCCCGAAAACATAAAATATATTTCCATTTTAATATGTTAAAACTCTTGGATAGTTTGTGATACATGCAACTGTGATACTTAATTATAGTAATTGAACATTATATTTTCGTAAAACTATAAAAATATTCTCTTATAATGATTTACTAGGAAATAAAATTCATTATATTGGATGGAAATAAATCTTGAAAAAATATTATCAAAATAAGAATAGAATGAATTTTTTTCAATTACCCTTTTATGTTTAGATTTTGTAAATAAATTAAAATGAAATATTTAAAAAATAATCTTTATATTTATTATAATGTAATATAATTTTAGTAATTAATGATTTATTAAATATAAATCTAATATAAATAAAATTAAATTCTTTTTTTAGTAAAATTAAATAATTTCCATAAATATTTTTATTTTCTCAGAAGCTATATTTGTTTTGAAGGTGTATAATATATCCATTATAATTATTAAATGTAATTATTAAAAGTAAATGATTCTTATTAAAATATAAATTATATATATAAATATATATAAATTAAATATACCTAATTATGATCACTATCCACATTTTCAATATTAGTTCTTCTTATGCTTGAAAAATTCATTTCTTGAAAACCCTGTTTTGGCACGAATTGTACGTTTATTTTAAATTAGACCTTTTCTACTTCTATTAGAATAATTTACTGAAAATTATAACATATTTTTTATTATAATAATTTATATTATGTTATATTGTAAACTAAAATTTTTCCAATAATGATTATAATATAAATTAAAAATAAATCACACCAGCTAAGGTAAAAATGATGTTTTCTTCGTTTCATGCAATTGTGTTAAAATTAATTTTACATATATATAGAATTTTTAATTGAATTTTTTTTCATATTTAAAATAATTATGTTAAAATTATTTTATAAGTATTATTTTAAATTTAAATTTATAGGTAAAATTTCTTAGGTAAATAAAATGAAACATGTTACCATGGTGAAAAATAAAATTCTTGAATTAAGTTAAAATAAATGATATGGAGTAACAAGTTAATTTTTTCATATTTTGGATGTTTTTTTAAACATATAATCTGTAAAAACATTATTATTTAATTTTTTAGTCACTTGTGGTGACAGTGGCGTCACATTTTAAAATAGTCATGTGTAATTTTAAAAAGTCCACTTTTCATCAATTATAAAAGGGAACATCTTTAGTTCACTATTTCACACATATCCAGCCATTTGGATTGACCAAAATGTACACTAATTTCTCCCTATCATCATTTTACAAAATATATAGCTACATTTCACACCAAAATACAAACCCTATAATCCTCAAACGGAGATACAAATGAGTTAGTTATTAGATAAGGTAATTATCTTAACAAATAACTTTAATTTTATTTTTTATTTTTTCACATCAATTTATATCATAAAAAATAAAATATGTTAAAAAAGTATATCAAATATAACTATATTCCATTTTGTTGATTCATTAGTATTTTTCCATCAACTCTTCCATCAAACAGGAAACAAAATCTTTGATTATGTATACAATAGACTACCACATCGACAACCAACATAACTCATTATACATCACAACTTATCCTGATTTTATAAAATGATAAATTTAATATATATATATATATATTGTTATTATAATTATGTAATTATAATATAACATATACCTTATTACTTTTTATTCCTTATACAATATGATAACCCTCTTTTGACTGTGGGGGAATAACACGGCAAGAATCGATGGGATTTATATTTAACTTAAACATTAAATGGAATGCAATTTGGAAAAAGATAGTATATATATAAGATATATATTAAATGATATTTAGTTTTTGAAATTAATATTTCACCCACTTTCTTACCCAATTACGAATTAAGAAATGATATATATTCTCATATGTATATTTTTTTACAGTCTTCACAGAGTGATGTGATTCATTTTCTCTATCTAATTTTATAGAATGGTCATAAAATTTAATATAGTGAGTTATTAATTTTTTTACATCATTAATATAATTTTGTAGTTTATGGATCTCTATACTATGTAAAAAGTCTTTACTTTCATGAAAAAACATGCATGAGGAAACAATCCAACTAACATATGAGTCTACAAAAATAATGAAATATTATTAATAAATAAGGGTTAAAAGTTAATATTTTAACATATATGATATTATAATTATATGTATAGTTCTATAAAAAATTAATCACAAGATTGAAACTTTTAAATAAGAGGATAATTAATGTTTAAGCTAAAATAATTACGATGTAATGTATTTTATTTGAATTTCCATTTAATTGAGATGTATTTGTTAATATGCACATATTAAAAATTATATGGTGTATATAATACCCATTTGATGTATTTACAAAAAATATTTTTTATTCATGATGATTTATATTTCCAATATAGTTCATTATTTTAATAGATATAATTTTATATTTATCAATGTTGTAATAATTTATTTTACAATCTCTATTTATTTTTCAAATGCATTTAATCTTATTGATGGGATTCTATAATTTATTTATTTTTACTTAAATTCAAATTTTTAATAGATTCAACATCACCATCGATGCACGTTCCACTTAACGTCACCATGAAACAACCACATCGAGTTGTTAAAACTGAAATCACACATCCCATTACTTTAGATTTGATCACCAACAAATCCTTCCAATAGAATCCGAGTCACCCACCATATTATCATTTATATCATAGATTTTATTATTTCATAAACCATATACCATATGAACATATTGTTTTTATTTTGAATTTTGTTTGACTAATAAGTTAAATATTGATAAATTTTAATTTTTTACTCAATACAGATATTTGATGATAAGGAATATTCTTCATTAATTAAATCTAACACATCTTATAATATAAATGATTTGTACATGCATGGATGGGGCAAAAAATTATATCTTTCATTGATGCATGATTATTATCATTAGGATTATTACTATGTTTTAATTAAAAGTTCTTTTACCAATAATTTTAAATTGGATTATAAAAGTAATAATAGTATATGTCTTATTATCCCTAATATCCTAATGTATGATAAATAAGCATGTTATTCATTGAGAATTTATTTATAATAATTTTAATTTAGATTTTAACATTGATATTATATGTGGATTTATTTTATTTTCATTTTATTTAGTAAATTCAGTGTGTGTTTATTTATTAACCATTGCAAATTTATTATGTATTATCTAATCATGATAATTGTGTTTTCAATTAAATGAAATGTGTGTTTAGTTTTATAGATTTCTAAATTAATTATGAATTACTTATTTATGAAATCTAATATTGCATGATACCCTTATGAAGAATTTTATTTCACCCTAATCATGTTTCTTTGAACATAGATATAATTATTATTTATCAAATTAGTTAAAGAATGTTTAGTCTTTTATAACTATGTGTTGTTTTTTTCTTCCAAATGTAAAATTTGTTTCTTATATGTATTTGGATCAAAAGGACAACTAAACTGGTTAATAAATTCCATTGTGATACCTTTTATGTTATTCTAATGGAATAAAATAGACACCATCTCTAAATTACTAGATTTTTGGTAATTATAAAAATTCATTTAATAATGTTGATTTTACATCCTTTTGATACATTGTGAATCCCATTTTTTACTCTCCAAAAAGTCATATAGTCCTCAACTAAACAACTAATTAAAACATCCCAACCATCATTTTGACTAAAATTTGGGAATAAACATAAAATATAAACAATTAATGTTCAATGTTACATTTCAAATTTCATTTAATTCGTTAGAACACCCTCATGGTTTTGATGATATTATTCTATTCATAGAATGGATCTATTTTCCATGTTAGGTTCTTTTCCATTTGGTCAACATTTTTTTCATAACAATTAACCAATTTTCAATTTTAGAATCATATTTATAATATTGAATCTCCCTTTGATATTTAAAAGTTTTATTCCTCATGATAATTCATCAATCCTTTCTGAATTAGCGATATCTGGTCACCATATATAATTTTTCCCCAATATAAATTATTCTGTTTATACGTATTTTAAATGACTACACATATAGTATATTACTCAATATCAATATATTTTTCAATACCATATACATCCCAATGATCTCTACCCGATCCAATCTCCCTAGTATCACATTCATCCAGAATTTCATTAATTATCTATTACAATATGTACTCGCTATTTTAAAATATTTTAGCAATTTTATAGAAATATCACATTTGGATTTCAATAATTTTTATCTGTATTTGTTATACACTTTTTATGTATTTAAATTGAAAAAATATAGAAGAAAAATTATATCATAAACCAAAGATTCAAACATATGGTTCTTTATAATACAAAAAAATAATGTATTAAAATCTGAAAATATTACAGTACATTAGTTTTGTCCTCTACCCATACCAAATATCATTGGATAAATTTCCTAATTTATATTATATATGTATATTATAATGTATACTAATTTATCAAAAACCTTTATCTAATTGATATCTTGTGTATTATATTTTATGATATTTTTCTGTTCTATATACTTTATTTAGGGTCATAATGTTTACTAGAATTAACCAACACACACGCTTAGTCCAGAAAAAAGAAATCACACCCCCTCCGGGGGTTGACCAACTATATATCTAAACCATTAATTTTTTTCCCAAATTAAAAATGGCATTGAATACCACATACATATCCCAAAACGTCTCTTAGTTACATTTTTTGCTAGTTTGATATGTATATGTAGGGTCCTCAACACATAAAGTTGATTCCTTATTTTATAATTATTTTGATAATCCTTCACCTAATATTAATGAATTATGTTATATTATGGGTCTAGATGTTCTTAATTTAAACCAAATAACTTTATTTTCTTACATCAAATGATGAGGAATGTGTTTATGTAGTATATATTTGTGAGTAATAACCATCAACCATAAAAAAATTATAAATATCAAGGAATAATTCAGTACCAATTTCTATCCTTGGAATTAGATTTCATTATAACTAAATCATTGATATGAAAAAATAATATTAATTTTTTATATTTATTCTATATTTTCATAAATGTCTTATTAATCAAATTCCACTTTTAGAAGGTTTTACATTTGTGAGAGAGATTTCCAGATATTATTAAGATATATCTTGCTCATTAATTTTATACCATGTCATCAAATGATTTATATAAAAAACGATTAACCCATTAATTCAGAATGAAAATTATAACATATTAGATAAGAACAATTATACACTTTATAGTTGTGGAGAGTTTTTTTTGTAGTGTAACATAACTTCGATAAAATTTTTATATCTTTCTATTAATGATGAAATTCTACTTTTTGATATTTACACCATTACCAAAATCACATTAGTAAAGTACCCAAAGACATTTTTGACTACGTTCCCAAATAAATAATATTTATTTCTAACTCATTCATCTTTTTTAATATCAATGTATTCCAAGAGATAGTTATATTCTACCCAAAATCATTATAAATTCAAAAAATGCATATATTTTATAACATATACCTATGAATATATTTATGTTTCCCATTGTATGGGAATTGAATCCACAATATAGAATCCATATTCCAAATAAATAATTTTTTGTTAAATAAATTTAAGAAATATTTTAAACACTAAATTTTCATACATTGATTCATATCCACTGTATAAGATTCAATTGTGTGAAATAAATTCCTTCTACTTTGGGATCCATTTATTATTACTCCTCGTGAGAGGTTATATATATATATTATTTTATTTCTTAGGGAATGATGGTCCCCACTATGAGGATTTATTTTTATAAGCCCTCATTGGTAAATGATATTATAGTATTTATTTGAAATATATAAAATTTTCTATGAAACTATCACAACAAAAATATTATCCATTAAAAATCATAATGTCTAAAAGATATAATTTGTGAATTTTTGTATTAGTCTTTATAAATAAACATATTTTTTCTATAGAACACTTATATTTTATTTTACATATATTTCTAGAACTATAAGATAGTATATTTATAAAATTATTATATATATTTTCATATAAAACTAATACTTTTTGAGTATATTGTGAGTTAGTCAAAATAACCAATTTCTGAGGAGTTATTTTTTTTATAAAATATTTTTATATTGATTTTCTCTTATGACCATGTACCTAAAACAATTTCCTCTATATTTGAAATATAAAAAATATGGGATTATAATAATATAATTATTTTTTATACATGTAGATCCTTTTCTTTTTTAGTGGATAATACCCTCTATATTATATATGTAATATCAGTGGTAAATATATTTTAATGATAATTTGTCTTCACTTTCAATATCATGACTTCACATTTAAATATATAGATCATTTTATCTCAATATTTCACTACACTGGTCTGACTATCAATAATTTATCCCCATTATTATATTTTTTTAGATCATAAATTATTTATTATCATCAATAACTTCCATATTTGAACCACTCAACATCATAAATCAATTTATAATTCTCATTTTTTTTACATATTGAGTTTATTGTCATGTAACTATCCCCTTTTAAGGATATTGAGACCGACACTATTTTTTTTAATCTAAATAATTTTTTTTAGAAATATACATTAAGAAAATATAAGATGATCCAAGATTATCTTCATCAAACATCACAATTGTATATGATCTCATAATAATCCTAGACAACTCTAAAACCTTTCTTTACTCTTTGATGGCCATATATATTGGAACATTATTTTGAAACAAATTTCATCATTTCAAAATAATATAACAATACTAGACTCTTATATAGACATCTCAAATGTGATAATCACCTCCATAAAATGGGGAATGGATATATAAAAAAAGTATCCTAAATGATTAGTAAGGGTAAAAATAATGGATAACAATAAAAGATAATAGGTGTTCATAATATTAGAATATGGTAATAAATAGGTTTCATAAGAATGTCAGAAAAAAATAACAATTTATAAATCATGACTTATGCCAAAGAAAAAGATATGTAATGAAAGAAAAGATTATGTAAGCTTGAGTCTCTAAATATAATCCCTGAAATTTTAATATTATAACAAAATTAATAATTGAAATATGGAACAAACATATGTATAATTTATATTTGGGAGAAAAAAAAATTTACTAATACATTGTGAAGAAGAATAAACATTTTTGTACTTCAATAATGCGATCAAACACAATAATGACCACAACTTTGTGAAAAAACCTATTATGTGCAGTTTTTCTTTCTCCTGGGATATAAAACCTTAACTATTAAATTAGAGGTAGAAATAGGAACCTATTCAACATCATCATCTATAACTGTGGGTGAAATTAAAAGATCAAATCATTCGTCATATTTTCGTATCCGCGAGAAAAAATGGGATTCATTCATTATACAATAAAGAAACACTGGAATGAAAAAAATAATATCAGTTTTGTAATGTTTTCATATAAATAAATAATTTATAATTCCTTCAATAATCATAAAATAATAAACACTATGAAAGTAAAAGGGTATCAAGTGTTATCAAATATATTGAAATGTAAATAATGTTAAATAAAAATAATAACAAATAAGGTATTTTTAGATACACAAAAATATCCCACTTATATATTACATTTTTCAAGATTAATATTAAATACATTAAATAAACATTCGAATGAGTAATAATTGTATAGTGACATTCAAAATATGGGAAAAATAATAATTGATCCATAATTGAGATAAATCATCTCCCATTATGTACATAATAACAAGAATACTTATATGAAATATCAATCATAATACCTTTAATGAAAAATGGGTAATGGAATAATAAGAAAGGGTGAGATAATTTTTAAATTATGGGAAAACTAGGGAGATGAAAAATTATCATGAGCATAATGGTATGATAAAATGGGAATAAAATTTGAAAATAATTCCTTGTATATCATAAATCATAAACAAGAGTCATGAAATAAATATTTTCAATTATATTTGATGAATCATAATGAAAAAAATAAACACAAACCATTATAATATAACCTTAGTATAAAACCTAGATTTATGACATAAAAATAAAAATAAAACAAAATTCCATAGTAGTTAAAGGATCATTCCCATGAATATAATAGTCGAATGTTTTCACTCCCCAATCCATTGTAGAATTCATTTTTCACAACCATGATTATCATTGTGTATATATTAACTTACAGAACTGGGTATGATCACCATTCTATTACAACTTCTCTCATGAGATATCAGTCATTAACAAATTAATTGGAGAGAGGTATAGGTCATAATAATCACATAGTGAATATCAGAGATATGTCTTCCACATGATCATAAAAAATCCATCATATTAGAAACCATGACAAAATCGATTTTTAAAAAATTTCATCATAGGAAAACCAATAGAATAAAATTGGTATTAATAATATTTTTATAATTGCATATCCCATAGAGAATGAAGAGGAATTAATTACTATTTTATCATTTTATAACCCATGTAAGTGAAATGGGGTTCATAATCCTATTTTCATTATAACCATAAACCATTTATAGACAGAATAAAGAATTGTATTCTTCCACCATATCCCTAGTACAAAAAATGTAAAACCAGGATTTTAATGTCAGAAAGAAAATGATTTTATATCATCCCTTGGAATGTTTCAGGAGGAAAATAAAAATTTTAATTTTTAAAAAATATTAAACAATAAAACCTTTTCAAAATACTATTCATTGGAAATATCCAATGAATCATGTAATAGAAGCATTAAAAAATCTAAAAATTTTCATAAGGAGAGTATAATTTTATTGATAATCACATTTTTAAAATTAGACAATCATATAATAATATGGGAATAATTATCATTTAAAATAATATTTGAAATGTATATATTATTATTTAAAAAATGAGTGTCCATAAATGTGGAAAATATG
Organism: Viscum album; assembly: GCA_963277665.1. Classification (NCBI taxonomy): domain Eukaryota; kingdom Viridiplantae; phylum Streptophyta; class Magnoliopsida; order Santalales; family Viscaceae; genus Viscum; species Viscum album. The sequence continues at coordinate 433,502,412 of OY728139.1, forward strand.
ATTCATGAAATACAATATAAAAAAATACTTCATTCAAATTATTAGCTAAAGATAATCATTATGTGTTTTAGAAATTGATCTAAATGTTCCATTCAGTTATATTTTAAAAAAATTAATATGGTTAAAAATTTATTTATAAAATAATTTTTATAAATTTAAAATTATTTTTTAAAACTATTTTAGACTACATTATTTGTGAAGAGAAAGGATTTGATATTGAGGAGTGAAATAATGTATACTTTCATTAAAAATGTTATTTTAAACTATTGAGTACATAAATTAATTCAAATAAATTGAAGAAATGTATTTTCATGGAATAAAAATATGATAAAAAATAAATTATTTTCTTGAGTGATGGACCATAATATTTCATCATCAGAAGAATAAACATAAATAAAAACAATAAACAATGAGATTGTATAATAAACCCATTTCAATATTTGTAAAATTCAATCATAAACCCCATTAATGATTATAATTAACTTCATATTAGAATGTAATTATTTGATGGATATTCATCATATAACATGAAAATTGTGATGTTTATACATAACATAATATAAAGACAAATTCATAAGAAAAATATAATTAAATATAGGATAATTGAGACAAAAAACCAATAATTATTTGATAATATGTTGAATAATATAGAATTTTATATAATATAATTATATTAAGTAGAAAATATAATTAAAATATGTTCTTTGATGATATTATATGTCAGTAGGGAATTATATAAACTAAATAGAATAAATGAGTGGTGAATATATTGTAATTATATCATAAATAATATAGAGATTATAAATCCTTTACCTTATCTCACGACTTCTCTTGTACACATTAGAACCACCTATATATTAAATATATTTATTTGTACATGAACTATAGAAGATTACTTATATATATCAGCCCATTTATGATTTAATTATATCCTTTCACTATTAATGTATTTACAATTCAATGTTAAAATCACTATTCAGGCAACAACTGCTTTCATTTTGTTTATGTTTTGATTCGTTATTTTTTGATCATATTAATAAGATGCAGGTTATATCATCATCATAATTATTTCTATAATATAGATTTCATATATATTATATACATATGTACTAAGTGTAATCCAAATAATATAGAGATAAAAAATGAAATACACTATTTATGGGGATGGTATGTCGTAAGAAAATTTGAATGATGTCTCCATTTTTAAAAGCAATTGAATTAATGAAAGTTAAATAGTACATTTTGAATAGAGGTATTCTTTCAGATATAATTTCTTTTCACTAAACTATTCCTTCTTACCTTCTATGTGTCAGGTGAATGAATGACATTAATTTTCGATGTGGTTGTCATCCATACACAAAATATAATGTTACTATATACCTCACTAAATAGAATTTTAGAAATTATTTGTGATTTCATAATTAAATATTTACAATTATATTAAAAATACTATATTTATTCATTTAATATATTATTATTTACAACCATGTAAAAAATGATAAACTCATGACATTGATTCATGTGTGGTAGTATTCCAAACACATGGGTGATGTTACTATTTTCTGATGATTTCTGAGGTAAGATGGTAGATATGGTATTATATTCTGTTATTATAATAAAATAATGGATATAAAATTATAAATTTAATAATTATTTATGTACAATCATGATAGTTGGATATGGGAAAAGAATAACATCTGTTCTATAGAATGTAATATTCCATTAAATTGAATGAAGATTTCATATCCAATTTAAGTTAATGTGATATTTATATAGGTTTTTAATCTAACACAATAAATAATTATAAATATTAGGTAATTGTTTTTTATTTAATAATATTATTTAATGGTTTAATTGATTTTTAAGAAAACATGAAAACCTCATTGTTAAAAGCATTACCTCTTCTTCATAAATCCTCATTATGTTGAACCCAAATCAATACTAGATTTGGTTTATTATCCAAAAAAGGACTTTAAGATTTTGGGATGGATTTAAGGTGGATATTTGTGTAGGTATTGTTTTAGAAATTTTTTTTTGGATGTGTTAAGTGGAATGTATGGAGTTGGCCGTTTATAAGAGGGTTGTGTGGGACACCTATAATTTTGATAAAGGAAATTTTGTACCCTTGATTTTTCTATGAAAGAAGGAAAAATTATCAATTTTGAAAATTATAAGTTATAAGGTAGAAATAAATAAAAAATTAATTTTTGGATAGGTTATTTTGTCTTGTAACCCCCTATCATTGCAGTTTAACCCCCAAATAAACCAATTTTCCTCAAATCATTAATAATTAATATTTACTACTTTTCCAATTAATTTTCAGAAAAATGTACGTTAAAAATATAATATATATATATATATATATATATATATTATTTTGATCTAAAATATGGATTTTTTTTAAAATCTATTCATAGAGGTGGATACTTTAAATTTTATAATAAACTCAGAGACATGATGCGAAAATCATTTTCTAAAGAAAAAATAATCAAAAGGTGATTTTTTTTAATTAATAATTAATTATTATAATGATCAAAATGTCCTATATTTTACTAATAATTATATTATTGAAGTAAAAAAATCATCAAAAATATGTCCCAAATATTGGGTTGTTCATATTTTTTTCTATTCTAGAATATAAAAAAATCATCATAAGATGATCTTTAAATTATTATTTTAAAAAATAATTTAATTTTATCATATTTGTTTTTAAAAAGTGCAAAAATAAATCTTAATATTAAACAAAACAAAAAAACTTTTTTTTTGATAATTTTATTTTCAAAATATATAAATATAATATCAGAAATTAGGTACCATTTTATCCATAGGATTTTTTACAAAAATATTACTTATTATATTGAAAATTACGTTTTTACTACTCATTCAACAAGGTTTTATAGATAGGCAACAATTTTTCTATTTAAAAGATAATATTTATAAAATGTCGTAGTTCATTTAAACTCCTTGTTTTCTATATTTTTCGTTATAGGTAACATAATCTAAACATGATGTTGAGTGTAAGAAAAAAAGAATAAATTTATTTGACAATTTTTTTTATAAAATCCAGGTTTCTTACATTATACCTACCCCCCATTAAAATTAATTTTACCCTCAATTATCTTCACATTGGCACAAAAAATTTGCGACACTTCCACCTCCTTAAATTCTCATGATCCTATATAAAATCCTAAATATTGTGGTATCACAAAAAAATTACCATATTAGTGATATTGTTTCATATATCTTTCACTATGTGGACAAGAATCTCAACCAATTATTCCTCATAAGAAATATCATACTCTCATTGTATAACCGCTATGTTCAGTACATGTGATATATTAGGTGTATTATTTCTTAAGAGAGACATATTAAAGCCATCATGTATTTTATAGTAGTTTGGTAAAAAAAATAGTGCTAAAATATAATTCTAATATGATAGATGATTTGTAAATAATGATATTCTTATGAATTAGTTTTCCTTTATTTTCTAAAAAGATATATTTTTATTAACTCCTTCTCAATAAATTCCAATACTATATCATGTCAATTATTAGAAGTATAATATTTCAAATACTTTTTTCATCCCTTACATTTTCTAAATTGATAAAACCTTATCTTCCATTTCATTAGCTAGCTCAGTTCCCAAATACGTTTTTCAACAACTTCATTACATTATGTTGTAGTTATACATTTATTTCCATAATTATCTTCCTTAGGGTCCATTTAAAATCCCATGCAAATGATATTGTAGTTACAAAACACTCTAATAGGAATGTGTTGATCCCAACTACATTTTTAGTCCATAGAAAAAGATCAAATAATTTCATTTAAGGTTTTTATTGTTCTATCATGAGAAAAATATATATGCGGAAGATACATAATGATGAAACTATGATATATATCTTGAAAATATTTAATAAATTGACAGAACATAACGGTAAACCTCATATCTCGATTAGATACAATGTAATATTTTACTCAATACAACCTTACCTCCTACTTAATGAATATTATCTAAATATAATCAAAAAGAAATATTTTCCTTGTAGATATGAATTGTGATGACTTTCTAAGTTCATTGATTATAACATATATTTACGTCAAAATAAATTATATTTTAAAAAATTTATTTTACCAATCTATTTAATAATATTTCAATAATTTTTAATGTTGGTCCTATTAAAATAACATTTCTACTAAAATGAATATAAAATTAGAAGTGTTTTATTTCCTTTGATGTCTCTTAATATATCATTAATATTAATGAAATACCATAACATTACACTTCAAAAGGGGCTTCAAATAATTTGATAATATGTTCCTCTTTAAAATCATTAACCCAAGATGATATCCATGACACCTACTTTCATCATACATGGAGAAATATTCTCTTCTAAAAGATAATTCAACAATTTTTCTTTAAATATGATCATATTTATAAAATAACATTTCCATTAGAATAATGGTTTTGTACTTGTATATAATTAATAGAAAATATGATTTCATTTTTCATGAATCCATGTAGAGGGGGGAAAATAAATGCTCGGAATCACATGAAATTTCCATAAATGGTGATAATTAATATTTTCTTTAGGATCATTCATATAAAATCATAAATAAGAGTTCCCAAATTATCATTGTTCAATTAAAAAATTGTGATTGAGTAATATATTCCTTTTCGATATTTCATCAGGGTTTTCAGTTCTTTATCATCCTCATTTCCCATTGATTGGGGGATTGAATAACATAATTATCCCAGCCCTTGTGTTTGAATCAATGAAACAATTATGACTCATTATCTATGTTATTTGATATATTTGAATAATTATCAATATCATTCTAATAACATATACAATTAATTTCCCAATGTCCATAATTTCCATACAAAAAACATTACTAGACCCCAGAAGACAGGTTATACCATGTGTCTTTCCACAATTCGATATAGAAGGAAATATCATTTAATTCATTCCATGATTTTTATAGTTTCTTTTGAATTGAATATTTATTTTATTAACAAAACCATGTTACTGATAGGTAAAACCGATAATAATTTCATCCTTGATAGAATAATGAATGATCTTGTCATATATAAAAATGACAATAATTGATAATTCTCAGTGGAGGCTTGTATTTATTCAACTAATGAATAAATAAACCTTAATTTCAAGTTTTGTGATAATTATAGAATCATAAATCATAATTATTTAAAAATTTATTTCATTGATTCTATTAGGTTTTTCATCATTTTTATTTAAATTATATAATTTCTTATCTTGTTTTTTTTGAAGGATACAAGGGAAGTACTTATTGTAAAATAATCTAATAAAAATATCCGAATATATGGAATCAATTTTATTATTTTCAAATATATTTTTGATGAGATTAAACTATTTTATCCATGTTTACTTTTAAAAAATAGGCCTCCAAAATTAGTTTTTATGTTTTTAATATGGAGAATCGAAAATATATTTTGAAATGTACTACTCCATTTATGCACGACAAGAATGGTATAAAAACACATTAATGAAGGTTGATTATTCCTCGTGAATGACTCATAAAAATTTTGTTCCCTACATTTCTCATTTTGATGATCATGATGATTCATGAAATGTTAATATTTTTTGAGAATACTAATGAGTGTTTGAGATCTATATCCAACATAATTTGACTACATAGGAGGAATATCACTACATTATATGAATCACTATGCAATGAAAGTATTCTGTTATTTTATAAAAATTATCCAAAAAACAAAAATCTAGATTAATAAACAAAAATCATATTATGGAATCAAAAAATCATTAAAAATAACTTATAAAATGTCGAAATCATGACAAAAAATTCTTATTCTATTACACTAATTCATAACATTTTTAATTAATTTTGAAAATATACTTAACTCATTCCTCATGGTTCATAGATATTTTTGATTTTCCAAAGAATATATACTTGGAGTGTCAAATTAGGTTTATAAAAGGCCTGTAATTGTGAATTAAGTGATGATTAAGTAAATCATTTTGTTACGTGTTAAGAGTTATTACCCCCATATACATTCATTCTAAATCTACATCCACTTTTATTATCCCTAAATGAATATAATTTTTTGGAAACCATTCACTCTATAATTTACCAAAATTTGAAGACATTTTTCACAAATTGACTCATAAATGGGATTATCATTTATCATACCCCTATAAATATATATGGGAATACCTCAAGGGATATAACTAATGTATTCTCATTCATTTTTTAATGGATAATTGAATCATTCCACTGATATAGATTGTTGAGACCCAAATATATCATATAAATATATTAGTTCTTTTTTAGATACATAATTAATACATTAAAAAAACATACCTGAGGATCGTAAATTTATAGAGACATAGGGAATTAGGACACATAAACAATTGATCTAAAATTGAGCTACAACATTTCCCATTCTATTTATAATATCTAAAAGTCTTATTAGACATACTACAGATAATATATGTCATAATAAATGATGGATAGAAAACATAAATAAGGGTGATATCAGATTATGCTTAGTGGTATTGTAGAGATATATAATCATATCATATATATAAGATTATAAAAATACGAGAATAAAATTTGAAAACATTTCCCAACATATAATAGATCACCAAAATGAGTTGTCTTATAAATCAGGGAAATTATAAGGCATTCTTCATAATATAATTAATGAAAATTAATCATGAGATCATAAAATTAGCATAATACATATATTTTTAGAATAAAAATAATCATAGAAAACTATTTCATTAGTATTCTAGGTCTCAATTATAAGACAACCAATGTAGAATGGGTTCACTTCACAAACATTCATAGTATTCATGGTTGACACCCAACACTATCATAGTGGAAATATTTCATTACTGAACTGGGTTAAATCCTCATTCTATTATTATTTATTTCATTAGAGATAAATATTTACCATATTTTGAAGTGGCCGATATAGGTTTCACCCATAACATAAATGAAATCATTAAAATATTTTCCAAATGATCATAAAATAATCATCATATAAGAACCCTTGAAAAGATATAGGTTTCATAAAAATTTCAAGATTTTTAAACTAGATGGGAATAAATAGGATTCATAATAATAACATATTGATAATGAATCGGGTTTCATAAGTATTTTATCATGGTACAACCCATTTAAGAAGAATATGTTTCATAAAATCTTTTCATCATAAATGTAAACCATTCAGATAAATAATCAAAATGGTATCATTGGGTCATATCCCCAGTAAATCAGAATAATCATTAATAGATGTAATATTATATATGAAAAATATTATTAAATATTTACTAGATCATTAAATACTGAAAATATCCATTCCACGTTGATTTTTTTAAGAAAACATATAATTTTGTTCATACTTCTCACTGTAAACAAACATGTAAACATATAATGGACACTTTAAAATCATTTAATTAACTCCATGGGGAGGAGAAATTATCGTTTAAAATCACCAATTTGAAATATAAATTTAGAAATTATTTTTAAAACACAATTTTCTTTTAAAATATTCTTGGAATTTTATAATGGAGTCATTCATATAATGAGTGGTCATGATCATAGAAAATACCTTTCATGTAGTAAACATTAAATTAAATAATCCTTTATCATTTTTTTAAAGTAACACGTGCATCAATTTTAATGAATCTTGAATATTTATTTCAATTCATATTTTATAATTTAATATTTTTTGAAAAATATTTTTAGAAAATCAGTTTTATAATGTTAAAATAATTTTGGACAACTTATTTATATTACATTAATTTGAAAGAAAAATGATTTTCCATCAAAAATAAAAATAAATTAATTTTTCTATTAAAACAGTATTTTGAAATATTGAAAACATAAAAAGAATAAAATGAAGAGAAACATGTATAATTAATTGATAGAAGTCCATGATATAAACATTATCCATCTGATAAACAATTAGATTTTACTTTAAACACAAAAAAAAAATTGATTCATTATACCCATGAAATAATAAAATTAAATGAAATAATATAATTATTTGAAAAATATCCATGATATAACATGTAAAAGTAGAATTTTATACATTTAATAGAAGAAAATAACATCATAACACAACATTTGTCTCAGTATAGAAAAGCAGAGACAAGAATCCCATACAACGTTTGTAATATGTTGAATAATATTCCCTTTTAAAAATTTAAATAATATAAAACATTAAGTATAAATAAAATAATATTTTTTGTGATAAAAAATTTCATTGGGTATGTATATAAATTACACAAAATATATTAGTGGTGAATATTACATAAGTCTCCCAAAAACAAATTGGGGACTAGAAATCGAATACCTTATACCTCATCATCCTTCAAACAAATCCAATCCTTGAGTATAATAAGTATAAGTTTATTATATAAATATTTAATAACATTACCTATATATATAATACCATATATTATTTACATATGTATTTAATTTATTATTTATTAGTAAATCCTTGTTAAAATCACCATTTAGGTAATAACTGATTTTTTTTCATATATGTTTTGATTTGTTTTTTACTACTCATATGTTTATAATGGTTCTATAATCTACCTAATTTTATCCACGATATAATTTAATTATATTTTCATTTTATATTTTTTTAGTGTAACCCATACAAGTTATAAATGTAAAAATAAATTCACCGTTTATAGATATTGTAGGCCCTATGTACACATGCATAATGTTTTCAATTTATAGATGTATTGAATCAATGAAATTTATATAATATATTACTATTATTGATTTTTTTTCAATTTACTAAATATCACATATTTTATCTTAATTCTTCTTTATATCATTGCTTGTATTGCAAGAAAGAATTTCATAGCTTCGGGAGATAGTAATCCACCATACACACGAACGAAATTATTGTATCCCACATGGATTTGAAACTAACAACTTATATTTGAAAAAAATATTTCATAATTCAAATTATATTTATGATATAATATTTATTAAATTATTCAATTCTTATTACCTAGAATGTAATACAATTAATTCATCACATTGATTCATGCAGTGGTAGTCCATCGTAAACATGAGAGATGATATTGTTTTCAAAAACGTTTGGGAGAGATAATTTATATGTGGTTTTGTAATTATATATTTATAAAAAATAATAAATATTATATATAAAAACATAATCCCTTGTTTTTTACATCTATGGGAGGTGGTAATGGAAAATGAATAACACAGGTTCGTGATGTGGTAGTTCTTTAATCACATGAATGATGATGTTTTATCCAAATTTATGGGAGTGAAGATAGAAATATGGAGTTACATTTTGATAATAACATAGAATTAAATATTATTTACTTTTATTATTATTTTATCATAGTTTGGAAATCTTTTATGGAGTTAGAAGAAATATTAAATCAAAATTGCATAGTTGAAAACATTACATATTGTTCATAGAATAGATTTTGGTTCATCGTAAAATCTTACTAGATTTCCATGATAATATTTTAAATGCATATAGGATTTGGGAAGGTAATTAAAGAAGTTATCATGTAATTTATTTTATCACTAATATGATTTCAGTTGTGTGAAAATATTAGGAGAGTGGGTGGCCTTTTATATTTGATGTGACTGGGACACTTGTAATTTTTTCATATAAAAAGGATTACCTACATTTTTAAATTAAAAAGTTTTCAAAATATTGCATTATATAAAACTGGAGGTGAGAAAGTCACAATATTTCTAGATACAAGGATTTGGAAAATTTTATTGGTCACTTTATCCCTAATCATTTTTGTTTAACCCCTAGTAATATCATTCTCACCAAAGCACTAGTTAATTACTTTTACAACTATTACTATAATTTTTTGAATAAATTAATTTTCAAAATAATATATAATATAAATTATAACGATTAAATATATAGAATCCATTTTCCAAATTCATTTTACATAGGTGCAATATATTATTTTAAAATTAAACCCACATACGTGAGGAGTGAGTGGGTTTCCAAATAGAAAATATTTAACAGTTTAATTTTTTTAAATAATAATAAACATTAAAATTATTATAATTACCTAAATTGAAATAATTTATTTATAATATTTATAATTTTAAAATTAAATTTACATTAAACCATAACATAATAATAATAATATTTTAAACTGAATTTTATATATAAAGAAAAAAATGTATTTTTCAAATCTTATTGAAATTAAAATCATTTCTAGAAAAAAATCATTAATAGTACGATAATTAAGAAATTATGATTTAAAAAATTATTCTTATTTTCATAAACTTATTATCTAATATTTTTAATATAAAATTTTTTCTTGTTAAAAAATGAAATTGTTTAGATAAAATATTATTTTCCAAACATATAAAGATATTAAATAAAATAAAGTACCATTTTATAAATATTGTTTCATTGCAAAAAATAAATTTAATTAATATTATTTTTTAATTATATTCTGTTTCCATGATTAATGGATATTTAATAATAGTAATGTTCAAATAATAATAATAATAATTTATTTTGGTTCATTAAAACATGTTATCGCGTGCAACATAAGATAAAATTTGTGTTTCACATTACAAAATCTTAAAATTTTCTATTGTGTACCAAAATTTTATGAATATGTTTAAATTATTTAAAAAAATATTTAAAAAATATATAATGTTTTAATAGTTTTTATATCTCAGATATTAAGGGAAAAAAGTTATATAAAAAATTTTCTTAGTCAATCAATGTATCTTATCTAGGTGAACACCCATAAAAAATAATTTCAAAAATAATCTATTCCTAGATGGATGATATCAGGTTATATTTTATTGTTATAAAACCATGATTATTGGTAAATTATAATGAATTAATTGATAATTTAAATAATGTTGACTTAGTATTACTCACTTGTGAAAACATAGGTAATGAATAAATCATTGGACAAATAATATATCACAAGAAAAAAATATTTCTTCCTTAAAACGATGATGGGGGTATTTTTTATTGAAAATAATTTTATATAAAAACCATATAATAATATAATAATAATTAGAATTTTAAAACCATGAAACATGTTAAATATGATTCAAAATTATGATAAATCCATTCCTTTTAATTTTTTAAAAATAAGTTTCCATTGAATATTTTTATAAGGAATGAACGGGGGAAAATGTCCTTGATTTCTTTTGAAATATTTTTTTAAAGGATGAAATGAAATATTTTGAAACATATTAATGCATTAATTGTTATCAAATTATTAATAATATATTATTATAAATGATAAATATTGTTTTTTATAATATAAGGAGTAGAAGGTAAAAAATTCAATGATATTTAACGCTATTTAATATCCTTAAACACCACTACCGAAAAACAACACCATAAATATAAAAAAAACTATCCATTGGATAAGTTGTTTTGATTAGTTATAAGATAAATATTATTATTTCTTATATATATTCCAAAAAAAATAGAATATTTGTGGGAAGGGATGTATGGGCTTTGGTTCTACTTGTTTTGGGAGGCTTTGGTTGTTTTCTGGTTTCTCTTTCGGGTGGGTCTGGATTTGGAAGTGGCTCTAAATCCCACCCGCTAATGGTTCTCATTGATAGTTCGGTTCACACTAACCCAAAAAGTGACATATTTGGAAAATCAAAAAAAGAAGTTTCGGTATGGGAATTTATGAAAAGATTCACTTGTGAGAGATATAGTAATATTTACTGCATTATATATATTTTTTGAAAAACATTCTATAAACGAACAGGTTAGTGATGTGATATATAATTTAACAATATATAATATGAAATATCAAATAAAATATTTGAATTATATGATAATTATATTCTATAAATGTTTATTCCAGTAAGAAATACTATGGCATATTATATCAAAAATTGGGATGTTGAATCATTTATCGTAATTTATGACTCCATATATAGTAATTGTGTTTCCTATATAACTAAAATAACTATATTAATCAACTATTTTAGACCTTAATTAATATTTATATCCATTTCTCATCATCATATATAATTATCATATACATATAAAATGTTTATTTACTATTTATTCGTAATATCATTAGAGAGTTATCCTTATAGTTTTGAAGTAGTTTCATAATAGTCATGTTTTTCATTATTCGTCTCCAAATTTTATTCATTCATTAATAATTTAATTAATGTTATAGATAAATATTATTGTTTAATATATATCTTATCATATTCAATTAGTTTTTTAGTTATATTGTGTGAAAATGAAATTTGTGTGGGTTTATTTTGGAAATACTAGAAATTAGTTATGGTATTATAATAATTTTTAAAATAAATAATATATCATTTAAAAATAGAAATCAACAACTATTTTCTAAATATCTTACAATAATATTTTTATTCAAGTTCCAAATGTCGTAGATGATCATTCTTCAATTCCATCCTTATAAACAATTAATATAATAGGTGGTCAAAAAAGAATAAATTTATTGGTAGATTTTTTAGTCAATATAAATGCAAGATTTACGTCATATATATGTCTAGGATATGATTGGAATAAAATGAAATTAGTAAAAATTTTAAGGATTAATAAATACTCACTTTGGGACCCAGAACAACCTCTTGATTATATCCCGAGAATTTATGTTAGTAGGACATATTATGCATATATATGGATTACATATGTTTAAGAAAATTATATGAGATGGAATTTTGGTATGGGTTCAAGTAGATTTTAATGGGGATGTGTAACAATGAGTGGATGATGTGATTCTATTTTAAGTGAACAAAATTAAACATTTGTGAACACATATTATTTTTAAATATAAAAATCAATTTATTCAAGGGTCAATGGTTCCAAATTTACAAAATAATGAAATTTATAATGAGTTTGGTACGTTAATGTACTTTCCAAAAAATTCCATGTTTGTTTTATAAATTTTGGAAGCCATTTAATCTTATATTTTTTACTTTTACCGTTTTTTACTGATAAAACTAGTTTTTAAAAATAATAATTATTTTTAATAAAATTATAAAAGAAAAATTATTAAAAAATTATAATTTATGAAACATGATTTAGAACCCATTAAATAAAAAACATTTAATAATGGAAAAAATTATTTTTTAAATTTAAATTTTTTTAATATTTACATAATCAGTTTTTTTAGAAAAATTCATTTCACCATTATAGGTTTATAATAATATTTATCAATGATTACTAATTTACTTTTAGTTATTATAATTACATTTTTTGTAAAACATTATATTTTTGTTTTTATTTTATAAAAATTTATAAATTTTTTATATTAAAAATATTGAATATTATTAAAATAATTCATTGAGTGTAAGAATTTTAATATTATATTGGCCACCAACTATAGTCTTAATAGTCATTATTTTAAATAAAATTTACATTAAACGTATTAGAATTATTTATCATGTTGATATATAAAATGGAATCAATTTTTTATACTTAATTGATTTAAGTAATGAATTAAAATATTCGATATAAGAAAAAAAATGAATTCTTATATCATAATATTACATATGTATCCAAAATGATAAACATGGTTTTATAAATTCTTAAATTTATTTTAAAATAACCTATTTTATATTATAAATATGCACATTTATATATATAAGGATTTAAAATAATTAATTCAATCTTTTAATATGATATTGTCATAAAGATTGAGTGTTATCAAAATTTAAATTTATCTTCTATTCACCCAAAATTAAATAATTTTTTGAAAAGGAAAACATTTATAATTCATATTATATTGATATAAGTAATTTAAAATTATTTTCATTTTTTTAAATTGAAAGCATAAATTTTATATTTTTATGTTTTTATTTAAAATACAAAATATTTAGATAAAAAACCATTTTTAAAAAATTATTTTTTTAAAATTTTTTTGTTATTAATTTAAATTAATTATAATATCTAATTATGTTCTTGTCAATATATATGAAAAATATTGTCTATCATTATTTATCCATAAAAAAATTTACATAAAAAACTCTCTAAAAATTAATTTCCATTTCTTTCAGAAAAATTAAACATTAAGTGTAATAGAATCTTAATTTAAATATAATTATGTATTATTTATCATATTAATTAAATAATTATTAATAAAATGAATTAATATATAACATTGAAATTTGTCATACCCCTATTTAATTGATATATTCTTATACATATTATTTTTTTGTAAATTGTTTAATTAAACATTATATTTTCATTCATTATTAATTTAATTAGTTATGTTAATAACAATACATATTGTTTGTATACCTATTTGAAACATTCTTATCTAATGTCCTTAGTAATAATTCCTTTTATTTTAGTGACTATATTTTCACTTCATGTATTTCAAATGCGTTTATTTTTAATGGTTAAATATCATACTAATATATAGTCTAACTAAAACCTCTTATTCCACAAACACTTCTATAAAACACATCTCATTTTCATTTTTATCACCAAATGATTTAAAAAATAATGTAAGACATTCAAATTATTGTTTTCATTCATTATTAGTGATGATTATACTAGGTGATGGTGGTCTAGGAGTGTTTTTAGTTTTAATGATTATATCATTTTCTCTATGTTAAACAATTTTATTTTTTTCTTATTTAATGGATATAATTAATGATAATGTATAATAATTCAATGAATATGATACAAAATTATGTTTTCTATAATTGTAATGTCTTATCAATGTTTGGTATCATGTATTTTGTTTTTTCAATGTCATGTCTGGATTAATATGTAATAATGTTTTAAACATTTTGTATGAGTAGTAAAAAAATTAATGGCTTCGGAATCATGGAGATTTACATCAACCTTTCTAAATAAATTGTGTCAGCACATTTTTTATTTTCAAATAACAATATAAAATAGGAAAGGGTATCAGAGAGATAAAAATGACTCATAATATATATATATATATATATTAATCACACTGAACCAAAAACATATTATTTCCCTCATAATAATATTTACCCTTATTTTGAGTTTTCCTCTAACCATTTTTTCCAATAATCATTTATTATTCAATATTAAACCCCATATTATGTAACATTATCATTTTTATTATAATTAAAACCCCCATTTTGGGTTTAATTTATATTTCCTTTTATTTTAAATTAAATAATTTTTTACCTAACATTTACCCTTACAAATGGTATCCAATTTGTATAATTGTAGTGCATGTATCTATTTAGTTTCAGTAGAATTCAAAACTGTGAGTATATAGTGTGTAGTGGTATCCTAGAAGATTTAAAAGGATAATTCCATTTTTAAATGGGTTAAATAAGGTTACATTGTAAGGGTAATTACATATTATGTATAGCACATAATGGTAATGAGTCACATAAGGGTGTTCTGTAAGGGTACAATGTATCTCGTGCAAGGGTAATATTGTTTTGTAAAAGTCTTGTAAGGGTAAAGAGATTTGTGAAAGTTATGTACTCTTTTTAAAAAGATTCGTAAGGGTGTATCAACACTTACATGATGTATAAGAAATTCATAAGTGAAAATCAATTTTACTGTTACGTAAAACTCTATTAAAACAAAATATTTTTAAAACCCCATTATCATTACTTCTTCATACAAATATCATATTTTTAATTTTATATAATATAATATATGGGAAATATTCCATTAACCATTTCTAATGATTCAAACATCTTACTTTGATGTTTTTACCACATTGAATTGAATATTTAACTATGAATGAAATTAAATTATTGTTTCAATTATGGGGTTTTTTTGATTGGACACATTTTTTTAATTTCAAATTTTAGATCATTTTCTATACTAATTTTGATATTCCAATCAAATGTGTTCTGTAATTCAATATCATGAATAAAAACATTCATTTTCATTAGCTCTTTTCTTTTCCCCATGTTTTCCCTCTATTTCCATGAACAATTTCCTTCTAGTTTTTTTAGTCTTCTATATATCTTGGTAGGTGTTTCTAGGGTTTTTCTTAACATCACAATTCAACATATATTTATAATTCATAAATATTTGGGAATTATTTTTTATCACTTGTTCTATAAATATTGTTCTTTAAATATTTTATAAAATATTATTTGACACTATTATCTATAAATTCAGATGGATACAATAGAAATATTTTAATATGGAGTTCTATTATTATAACATGGTATTTCCACTCTATTTTTTGTATATAAATTAATTTTTGGGTTTCCCCTATTTTAAACTATTTTTATATGATATTGTAGTAAAAATGTGGACTTATGATAGGTTTTTATTTCTAATGTGAGGTGTCTTGATTTCTGATATTGTTGATTATTTATGAAATTAAATAACCAGGATCCCTTCTTGATTATTATATAATTCATAAATGTGTATTTTAGGTTGTTTTTTATTATTTATTTAATAATAATGAAAATGGTGATTACCCATGTATTAAAACAATTTCAGCCCTTTTAAATTTTGAAACATCGTTTCAATGAGTTATATATATTTTTAATGTAATGCATTGATTAATGGATAATATAAATTTTTTATAATGTCATGTGAATGGAATTAGGGGTGATTAACATTTCAAATGTCAATTTTTGAATTAAATAAATGATTTACATTGATTATGATTGATTGGAAAATTGGAGTTTTATCCAATCTTGTGATAATAACATTGTATGAATGGCATTATTCATATGCATCATATTGATGGGTGTTGAAAAATGTGGCATCCGACTTGAAGGATTATAGAAATTAATGATATAAATGAAATATGAGTGATTAAAATGTTATGTATTTAAGGAAATGTTGTTATTGATAATGTTATCGTTTTTTGATCCTAATACCTTAATTATTTATAAAACCATATTCTATGACTAATCATTAGATTCCCGGTTGTTGGATGATATGAACTAGATTTATTTTTTTCTAAATGGATCACACTAAATCTAGTGGATCTATATAGAACATTATACATTCAGGAAATGACCATGCATTTTGGAATATGGGTGTGTGGGGAGTCAGTGTGCATGAGACCAGTGAAACTATATGTAATATTGATAATCAATCATGATCAATTAATAATTACATTTACTATTGTGAAATAACCTTTTATCTAGGCCACACCCAAGTAATCCTAATACTTGATACCCAATACATGACAAATCTTCACTTTTACAACAAGGAAATTAATTCTCAATGCTTGATTGATTACCATTAATGATTTATATTCATATTGAGTTTATCCTCCATGACTCTATAGTATTCAGTCATGCACATATTATTTATATTTTTTGAACGTTCTCACATTTTTTATGATTTTTCTTACATTATGTTATGAAACAATTATCAACATTATTTAATAAAAGCTTCTTTTTTGAAATAATGAAATGAAATTATTTCTAATCATGGATAGGTAAATGATTTTGAAAAATTTAAACCAAAATTTAAAACAAACTCTGTTCTAAACATATCTCAAGGTTTTAATTTCCAACTCTAAAATTTCAATCCTTGTGATATATTTATTATTCTCCTAATTTAGTGTATTTTTTAAATATTTTAATGTAACTAAAAATCACTTTTGTGAAATCAACGAAGGATTTGGATCACACCCTAGAAATAAAATTTGGTGTTCTAGTTCTATATGTACATATAGGAAGTGATAATGTTCCCATCATATTCATTTGGGGTATAATTCTTAGTTGAACATGGTAATGTTACATTGGTCATGGAGGGTGGTTTTGTATCACTAAGAGACAGGTTTTGGTAGTTCTAGTCTGTTTTTTATATGTTTTATCTATATTTACCCTGATAAGGTTGTATTTATTAATTAATATGATGTTGATCCCATAGTTTTTATTTATTTTTATCGTACGGCTTTTGGAAAAATCATTCACAAATGATGTTTCTCGTTCCCCAGTTCTAGTCTACCAATTGTTGGGGATCACGAACCCTCTTCATGTTAGTGGAGAATCGGTTTGGATGATCTTATGGATGGTTTTATGAGGTAGTTAATTATAAATTCTAGTATAAGTTTAATTTATTTATAGGATTTTACTTTTATTTATAATCCCTTCTATTATTGGGGGTGAGTCAAAATAGAATGGTGATCATGAATGCGAGGTGACTCATGAGGTAGTTCATGAGTGGGTTCATGATCACCACCTCTAAATGGAGTGACTAGATAAACTAGAGGATACAAGGACTTGAGTCATTCATTTTAGTTATTAGTTTCATAATTATAAATGAGAAAATGATTTTTTATGAAATTATACATAATTTTTGGAAGTCATTTGGGAGTTTGAGGTTGGAATGGATTGAAGAATCTAGATACATTGTTACTTTTAATATCACAAACATTTAGGAAAAACCCATTTTATTTGGTTTAAAAAATAATAACGATTGTGAAGTTGGTGTGTGATTTACCTATCCATGACATTAATCTATACATTGTTTTACTCTTACATAAACATGGTTAAATATTCATTTTGTACAAAATGTCATTACTTTTTTGAGGTTATGTTTAATGGTTCCTATTTGAGTGGACCTTTTGGGTGTGGTATATCCATGTCCTTGCTTTATTATTTCAATTATAATCATGTTGGTTATGATTTAATATCATTAATGAAAACTGAATTTGGGACTAAAAAATTATTTGAGTTCATTGATTGCTTTTCATTTTAAAAAACGTCTTCTACAGAAAATCATGGTTTCGAAAAATGTTTTCCAAATAATCATGTGTCATGTGATAATTAAATGTTTATAGAATAAATTATTGGGTTTAATAGGATTTAAATGTTAATGGTTTTGGGAATACGAAAAAGGATTAATTATTTTGAAACATCAATATATGTTTCACGGGCCTCTATGAGACTTTTTGAAATTTTAAAATATTTATACCATTGTTTCACATTTCAAAATAATAGTGTAATTTTATAAGAATAGTTTAAATAATATGTACTATGAAACAAATATTGGCTTAAAAAAGGAGGTTTCTAGCCCATTTTTAATCCCCTCGAGATGTTAATTTTTTGTCTTAGGGTTTTTAATTCCTAAATTATGATATTGAGTTTTTTGATTATTTAAATGTATTATAGAATTTAATTCATGAATGATGTAGTTATTTTTCATTGGTCTATTATAAGATGTATCCCTTCACATTATTAAATATTAATATCCCTTATGGCGGGATCTACCTAGAATATGAATTGGGTGGTGGAGACAAATCCCTTTTAGTCGTTTGACCCATCCAAGTCTGCATTGATTATCCCCCACCATCTTATAGATATGATAATGTTTCCAAAAATGTAATTAGGTGGAATCATGATTTTTAGGATCTATTTGATTATCTCAACACTCTTAATGCTCTGAGGGTTATCTCTACCAACACATTAATAGATGGTCATATCCTATTGTGGTGGAATGTATGTATTCTTTCTTATCTGCATGAAATTATTTCTAAGTAATTATTCATGTTAGTCTTCATTATGTGGATGTATAAACATGAGTTAATGGAAGTGAATATTTCTAAGATCTTTAGATTCAATCAGGTTGAGATATTTATTATATATTAGATTATGATTTTTTTTAATTTATATGTTTCTCATTTGGGATTATTTTGGATAATGCTATTACAAATCGGTGATTTAGAAAAGTTCTACACCAAAACAATTGAACTATCATAAGAGTGGTTTCCTAAACACTTGTCCAATGATCCTTGAATGGGACATATTAACCAATGAGTATCTAGTAAAATTACATGAATTGAATAATATATATCCATGGTTATCTTATCTACATAGTTTTATATGATGGATTATAGTGTTTGGATATGAAATGAATTTATTTTTTTGAAAATAATATATTTGTCATAGTTTATAAGTGTGGAAAACTACATAAATATAATAATTAATATTTTAGTCCTCAGATGTATTTTAATCATGAGTAATATACGTTCACCTAATAAGGTTACTTATGATTGGAAACTAAAATAGAAATATTCAGTTTTGAAAACCCATCCAAGAACTATGGGGGTAAGAGATTATTCGTAATAACAAGACTCTATTTGTGGGCCTCAAAATGAATATTTTCACATAGAGGTAGAGATTTCAATTGTAGTTGTTGTAGATCTTAACTACTGATTATAACATCATAATTAAAACACTTCATGTTTTAATTATTATCATTTTCCATTTTAGGTGAAATTTATATTTTAGAGTTCTTTTGTGATTTCCCTTGGGATAATATAGATGTTCTCTTGTGGAACATGGTTCTTATCATGATGTGTTATCTTCTTGTGGTGTCTGATTTTTTCTATAGAATATATGAATTATTTATTGGATAACATTCGTAATGAGCGATGTAAATTTTCTAGGGAGTATTTTTCTCTATTAGATGGAGTATAATATTACAATAAATATGTTTGGTCTATTGGTGTCTACTATTTTTTAAAAATCATTAATTTTTAAAACATAATTGGTTGAATCTATATGGTTTCTATTGAAAACCATTGAGATATATTCTTGGTATACTCTAATTTTTTCTTGTTGTTTGGGGCTCAAATATTTATATGAGGTATTATTTTACCCATTAGAGTATAAGGTCATATTTTTTAAATAAATTTTTGTGATAAATCATTTAACTCCCTGACACAAGTTACCTAGAGTTGGCACATTATTACATAACAATGGAATGACCACAAGGGTTCAAATCCCGAAAGACCGATCAGTTTAGTAGCCTTGGAAGAAATAGATACATTCATAAGATTTAAATTACATTAAAAAAATGAAAAACAATGACAATATTGTCTCCATTGACTACATTCATATCCCTTAGAATATCTCTACAAGTCAGTCATAATATACTCATTCGCATCCTGGGAAAAATAAAACATAGAAAGAGGTGAGGTCAAATGCTTAGTATGGATAAAAATATAGCCGAAACGTTCATAAAAAAAATAAACATTTAAGGAAATGTATAAAACTAAAACATAAGCATTTTAATCATAAAATTCAGCGTAATATGGAAAAAATAAATCAGATAATGCTATTTACTTATTCACATGGATATTATACTAGTAGAATAATCACATGCAATATCAATAGCCAATTTCATAATGATAGAATGTATAATGCTAGACATCATAACCACATAGTCAAGGTCTTGTTCCAAGACTAAAAATAATGATTTTTCAAGGCCTTATGCGAAGACACTAGTTTGTCTCATGAGACCTACTTATACATCAAGGAGTTATAGTGGACCCCACCTGTCACTTACTAAGTCCAATGCATTTCTCTTATAAAAGGTTTAAACATAACAAAAACATTCGTATTAAAAAAAGCATACGAACTTTCAATAAATTTTCAATAAACCATGAATGGTATAAAAATAACACATCCATAGTCAAATATATCCCAAAACCTTCAATACAATATGGAAATTTTTTATCATAACAGATCAACCTCGATCAATAATATTATCACGTAAAGGATGTTGACATAGTTAAAAATGATCAATAAAAATCTTTGAGTAAAATATCCCATTTTCATGAATTAATTTAAAAGACACATAATTTATGAAGGAATTCATTTAAAATATATTTTTGAATCGAAGTGTCCCATACCACTTTGAAACGTTTGAAAGGAATTATCATTTTAAAACATTCATTTCCATATAAATAAATCTTTAAAACCATTTTGAAAACGTGGAAATTAATGAGAAAGGATTAGAAAAATAAATCTTTAAAACATTTATAATTATGTTTTAGTAAAAAACCCCTTTAAAATAATCCCTTTGAAAATTATTTTATGAAACATGGACATGGATAATAAATATGTCCTAGGAGATACATACGTAAAAACAACCTCGAATAATAATGAGATTGTGGAATTAGCCATTACTATGACAACCCTGCTTTTTATTACAAATTAAACATGCTTTATTACATAAAACTTCACTTGATACAACAAAGAAGATCGAGAGGTTTAGTGTCTTTGGGGCTTAGGATCATTACATAAAAACTTTAAACTTGAAATACAACATCCTTATTGAAAACTTCCTTTACATGACCACTACATTCCTTCGTACTTAGCATTGCATGGGATAACCTGAGGACATGCATAAGAAAAGGGTGAGCTATAAAGCCCAGTAAGGGAGTACATAATGAATAACATGAGGAGTACAATACATGTTAGGCAATAGGCATATCAATAGAGCATAAGAGAGACATGAACATAAAGGCATGATAAAGCATGATAATCATAACATGGAAATGTGGCAACAACACTTAACATTAAATTAGCATGAGCCAAAGCTCATTGCACATGGAGCATGAGTAAACCCTCATTTCACTTGAAGCACGAGTAAACCCTCGTTGCACTTGAATTAGCATGAGTCAACACTCATTGCACATGACGTATCATGATACTATACTTTACCCAATGCATTGGAGCGCTATCAGGGCGCACCCTTCTTAAACATTTCATTTCATGCATAAGTGTGCCACATGGATCATAAAACATGGATTCATAAAACATAATCATTTATTCCACGATAAAGGAATGTGGAATTCATACATGAAACATTACAATCAAAATGTAAATGTGCATAAAGGTGAATACCTTTGATGGAGAAATGGGCATGGTATTCACTACACAAAGACATTGGCTTAGAAAATCGGTGTGGTTTCGGCAGCGTAACGGCGTGACATAAGAATTCATAAAAAGGCTGATGAGAGAGAAAGGGGTTCCTCATCATATTTACATGTAATGGACAGTAAGAAGGTAATATAGATACATGTCCCAACAATTGAAAAGGAATTTAGATTCATGATACAAAAGTATTGCTTGAATATAGAAGAGGAGAAAAAGGTTCCTTTCGGAATTTCGGCATAGTAACGGGTGTACATGGGAGGCATTTAATGAGAGAGAAAGGGGTCTCCCATCATTCAAACAATAAGAGGTCAGTATGGGAGAGGTGCGAAACCATACCCCAACATTCATAATTGAAATTAAAAAGGCAATACAACTTAAAGAAAATTGACAAAAATGAGAAAGGAAGAAAAGCCCTTACTTGGAAGTGTGCTTCCAAAGGCTAGAGAGAGGCTTGTGAGAGGCTTCTTGGGAGCTTGGGGCACCTTGAGAGGATTCTAGAGAGAGTAGGGCAGAGGTTGGACGAACTTCAAGGTCTTTGAGTGAGGAGGAAGTGGGAGCTTGGGTGGGTTTATATAGGAAAGGTGAGAGAATTCTTTATTATTTAGGTTTGGGACCCCTTATATTAAAATAATCCAAACCACAAACCATCCCATGGTATTTGCCCATGGTTTCTGGAAAAGGAGAGAGGAAAATAATATTTTATAAGGCCAAGTTCCGAACTTATTAAAAAATTAGGGTTGCTTATGTGGAGGTGAGTCACACTCCCATGGAAATTAATTTAAAAAGGCAAAGTGTTGAATAAGTCTTGAGGGCTCCATTAATGCTTTGAAAAGTGAGTCAAACAAACCCAAAACCTCATTATTTTAATGATAAAACATATATTGGCCGAAAATAAGGATTATGGTATTTTATTACATCACCATTGGGTCATTATGATGTCATAAAACACATTATATATTTAAATGGTATTTAATTTTTACCCAAAAATTTGACTGTCTCAGAAAATTATGAAAAATTCACCGTTGGATAATTTCGATGTCCTGATTCCAAAAATAATACTTATTTTATCTAAATAATTTTCTAAATATGTGAATTTTCACTTTTAAAATAAAAACCGACATTTATAAAAAAAATTCACGGGTTTTGACAGAAATGGCTTTCAAACCTTAATAAAAATTTTAATTGCATTCATAAAATTATAAGATCATTTATATTTAATTAATTTAATATTAATAATAATATTTTATTAAAATATTATTTAATTCAAAAATCCTTTAATTTAATAAAATATAATTCTTAATTAAATAATAACTAAAAACACCATTTGTACTTTAAAAACTAATTACAAAGTATCAAAAATGACTAGAAATTATATTCATTATTATATATAAAAAAAATAATGTACATGAACATGGTTCTACTTATTTGTTACATAACCCCTTAAAATAGCCGCATAAGACCTAAGGGTAAGGTGCGCGATGGTGACAGACTCTTGGGGCTGCTCGGATAACATCGCTCGAGTGGTAATCTCTATCAACTTCCATTTTTCCCGTAGACGATCACGTTCGAGCTTGACTTGATGAAGCTCAGCTTGGGCTTGGTCAAGGGCAAAGCCCAAAGATGCCACCTCTTTACCGAGCTCCGACAAATGGGCTTCGTAAGGGGCAATTCTACTGGATGAGGCCATCGCTTCCTTTGTCTGAGTAGAAAATTGGTTCGTTAAAGCCTTATATTTAAACTACCCAGATGATCACTGTTCAACGGCTATAAAAGTAACGGTCACAAATCTTAACGTTAAACTAAAGAAGTTGACATCATATAAAAACATAAAGAAACATTTAACTGGATCAAGAGGGATTTTCCATTAATGAAATTTTGGGTCGTTACAACATTCCCCCCTTAAGAAATTTCGCCCTCGAAATTTTCCTTTTCCCACACTAAAACAAATGTGGGTAACTTAGCTTCATCATATCCTCCGACTCCCAAGTTGCTTCTTCAAACTTGTGGTTTCTCCACAACACCTTGACGAGGGGCATTGTCTTATTTCGTAGAACTTTTTCTCTACGATCTAAGATCTTCACTGGTTGCTCCTCACAAGAAAGATCGTCTTCTAATTGTACCACCTCGGAAGAGAGTACATGTGAAGGGTCTGGTATGTACTTCCTTAAGAGGGATACATGGAAGACATCATGCACCTTGGCCATAGTAGGTGGAAGTGCTAGTCGATAGGCCACAGCCCCAACACGATCAAGAATTTCGAATGGGCCGATGTACCATGGACTTAACTTCCCTTTCTTTCCAAACCTCATGACCTTCTTCCACGGAGATATGCGTAAAAACACCATGTCTCCGACTTTAAACTCAAGGTCTCGTCGACGATTATCTGCATAACTCTTCTGTCGACTTTGGGCTGCCTTGATATGCTGCTGAATGGTTTTCACCTTCTCCACCATTTCTTCGACCATTTCTGGTCCAAGCAGCTTACGTTCACCGACCTCATCCCAACATGCCGGTGTTCTACACCTTTTCCCATACAGGGCTTCATATGGTGCCATTTGGATGCTCGAGTGGAAACTATTATTATAAGAGAACTCAACTAGGGGAAGATGTTGATCCCATCCTCCTTTAAAGTCCATTGAGCACGCTCTCAACATATCCTCAAGTGTTTGGATAGTCCGCTCGGATTGGCCATCAGTTTGAGGATGATAGGCCGTACTGAAGTTCAGTTCAGTATTCAGAGCATGTTGAAGACTCTTCCAAAACTTAGAGGTAAATCTTGGATCTCGGTCCGACACAATAGATAGTGGTACTCCATGCAACCGTACCACTTCCCTGATATATATCCGTGCCAGTTGATCGAAAGAGAAATCCTCTCGAATAGCAATGAAGTGTGCAGTCTTTGTAAGACGATCCACAATAACCCAGATTGCATTGTTGCTTTTGGATGTCCTTGGAAGTCCAGTGACGAAGTCCATGGTGATGTTCTCCCATTTCCATTCTGGTATGGGCAATGGTTGCATCATCCCCTTAGACTTCTGCCTCTCTGCCTTCACTTGCTGACACACCAGGCACTTTGATGTATATTCGGCGATCTCCTTCTTCATATTATCCCACCAAAAGTTTTCTCGGAGATCTCAATACATCTTTGTGCTCCCTGGGTGAATAGAGAAATTTGAACTATGTGCATCATCCAAAAGTTCCTTCTTCAGCTCCGAACATGATGGGACACATAGTCTTTTCCCAAACCGCACAATTCCTTCTTCATTAACATTAAACTCTGAGGATTTTCCCTTTTTGATAGCTTCCACTTTTTCTTGGATTCTCGCATCATCCCTTTGAGAATCCTTTAACCTTTCCAAAAGAGATGGTTGAGCAATCATTTGTGAAAGGATTGATGATGTTCCCTTCTTTATGATTCCCACGTCCATCTTCATCAAGTCTAAGAAGATTGGATCCTTCTCAATTCTCATCATTGATAGAATTGTTGGATCCTTTCTACTTAGGGCATCCGCCACCTTGTTCGCCTTCCCAGGGTGGTAATGTATTGAACAGTCATAATCCTTTATGAGCTCTATCCATCTTCTCTGGCGCATATTAAGCTCTTTCTGTGTGAATATATATTTAAGACTCTTGTGGTCAGTATATATCTCACATTTCTCCCCATAGAGATAATGCCGCCAGATTTTCAAGGCAAAGATCACCGCCGCCAACTCCAGATCATGCGTTGGATAGTTTCGCTCATGGATTTTCAACTGTCTTGAGGCATAGGATATCACTTTATCATTCTGCATCAGCACACATCCTAAGCCCTTCTTCGAAGCATCACTGAATACCACAAAAAGCTCCCCACTTGTGGGTAAAGTGAGCACAGGTGCAGTGATAAGCCTCCTTTTCAACTCCTTGAAGCTTTCTTCGCATTCATCACTCCAAGAAAACTTTACTCCCTTTCGAGTTAGCTTGGTAAGAGGGTTGGACAATCGTGAGAAGTTTCTCACAAATCGTCGATAATATCCAGCTAACCCCAAGAAGCTACGGATATCAGTTACCGATGTTGGCCTCAGCCATCCCTCAATTGCATCTGTTTTGGAGGGGTCCACAGATATCCCATTGCTTGTGATGATATGGCCCAAGAATGAGACCTCCTTCAACCAGAACTCACACTTGCTGTACTTGGCATAGAGCTTCTCCTTGCGCAAAGTCTCCAGTACAGTTCTTAAATGCTCCTCATGGTCCTCCTTGGTTTTGGAGTATATTAGAATATCATCTATAAAGACTACCACAAATTTATCTAGGTAATCTCTAAAGACTCTATTCATCAAGTCCATGAATATTGCTGGAGCATTGGTGAGTCCAAAAGGCATTACTATGAATTCATAGTGCCCGTACCTTGTACGAAAAGCAGTCTTGGGGATATCTTCCTTCTTCACCCTTACTTGATAATATCCCGACCGCAAGTCGACCTTGGAGAAGTATTGTGCTCCACGCAGCTGATCAAACAAGTCATCGATTCTTGGGAGAGGATACTTGTTCTTTATCGTGATTTTGTTAAGTTCACGATAATCGATGCAAAGCCGCATTGACCCATCCTTCTTCTTGACGAAGAGGACTGGTGCACCCCATGGTGATGCACTTGGGCGTATAAACCCTTTATCCAGATTCTCCTGTAGTTGTTTCTTCAGTTCTTCAAGCTCAACCACAGCCATTCTATATGGAGTCTTGGATATTGGTAGCGCCCCAGGTATAAGTTCAATTGAGAACTCAACATCTCTTCTTGGAGGAAGACCAGGAAGTTCCTCGGGAAATACTTCAGCGAATTCCCTCACAATAGGCATTTCTTCAAGGGTGGTTTCTTCCTTGGACTCAATCATCTGAGCCAGATATGCGTGCTCATAAGGCAGTAATATCCATGCTTGAGATGATGGAGCTAAAGGAGATTCATCTTCCTCCTGACACTTGTAAAGAATCGGGGGTCGATTCTCCATATGGAGTGTGATTTCCCTCTCCCGACAATTTATGTTGGCTCTATATAAGGAAAGCCAATCCATGCCAAGAATTGCATAAAATTCCACCAAAGGAAGTATGACGAGGTT
Organism: Viscum album; assembly: GCA_963277665.1. Lineage (NCBI taxonomy): Eukaryota > Viridiplantae > Streptophyta > Magnoliopsida > Santalales > Viscaceae > Viscum > Viscum album. Next base: position 433,530,155 of record OY728139.1, read on the forward strand.
CGCCGGGAAATTCAATCCACATAATATAACAGGGGAGGACTTATACTCATGGGATGCAATGATTGCCCCATTTGCCGTACTCACCGACATCTTTACTTCCATGATTTGTGGTGGTGCGGGGATTGTTCTACTAAACTTTTTAGATATAAAAGAATGCGTAGAACCTGAATCAAAAAGTACGTTCGCTATTCTTGAATGAATAACTAGCGTACCTGTCACCACTTCGTTGTCGGGGTTCAATTCGGCAGAAGTGATGGCAAAAGCTCTTCCTTGCTGTCTTGGAGGTTGTTGATTGCCTCCGATAACCCTTGGATTAGGGCACTGATTCGCAAAATGACCCGGTTCTTTGCATTTGAAGCATTGAACCACGCGTTGAGGTTCGAACGGAGCGTTCCTCCCCTCCGTCGCAGCCGCAGGTCCTTCTTGCTGACAGTTAATAGCTAGGTGCCCTTCTCTTCCACACTTGAAGCATTTTCTTGTCCCCCTAAGGCAATTCCCAGGGTGCTTCTTTCCACACTTTTGGCAAGTGGGGTGCTGGAATTTCTTAGCGCCGTTGGATTTATCCATCGGACCACCAGCATTGAAGTCCACCTTCCGCTTCTTGTCCCCATGATACCCCTGTGATTCTCCGATCTCCATTTCAACCTTAAGGGCACATCGGACAATCTCCTCATAGCTGTCAAAGTCACGGATCGCTAATGCTTTCCGCAAGCTAGGCTTTAGCCCACCAAAGAAGCGGTCAACTTTGCATTCGGGGGTAACGACAAAGCCAGATGCGTATCGTGCAAGCCTTGTGAAGTTTGCCTCATACGCTCCCACAGATTCTTCATCTTTCTGCTTGAGGGAAAGGAAGTCCCTTTCCATCTTAAGACGGAGGGTGCGTGGAAAATATTTATCGAAAAACATCTTCCGGAATACCTTCCATTCCAAAGCCTCGATCTCCTCCTCAGGCTTCGTATTTTTGATCAATGTCCACCATTGATCAGCTTCACCCTCCATACGATAAGCCGCCAGGAGAACCTTCTCTTTTTCAGAGCATTGGAGGATGGAGAATATCTTCTCAATGGAGTTGATCCATTGTTCAGCGATCGTGGGATCAGATGATCCACTAAAAGTAGGAGGCCTTTGTCTCATGAAGCTTTCAATAGCGACTTGTTCTTTCTTAGGGGGGGTTGAACGTTCCTCTTGACCAGTGTTTCTATTCAAAACTTGAGTCAGCTGAGAGAGAAGCGTGACAAAGTTCGCGATTCCCGCTCCCATCGGATTGGGCATCTCATTAGTACAATCCTCACACTGATCTTCACAACGGTTGTTAGCCCGAGTTCTCCTATTACCGGCCATTGGCTGGAATAAAAGGAAAGTTAGGGGTAACACATAAAGGGTAATCCAAAGACAAAAGTTGATGACTTATAAATAAACTTTAATCTCTTTACCTCATGAGTCTATAGGATTCAATCCAGGCTTTTCATGATCTTCCTTCTAACATATATTCTTAGGGGCATTTTTCCCTTAATAAGGGTTCATACTAAGATTGCGAATTTATCAAAACATATCCCCCGGGAGTGTCGTAACCAAGAGTGCAGCAAGGCCCGTTGTCGTACACCAGTTCCCGTTCGAGTCTAGCTCAAAGCGGTGTTTTCGGGTTTTACCCCTAGGATACATCTGTGCCAGAGCCGCCTCTACCTGCTCGTATCCAGACAGGGATGTATTTGTTTGATAAACCACTTACTTAGTATTTACCAAAACTTAGGGATGTTTTTATTATGATTAGTCTTGTATCTAAGGCTTTACTAGGGTTTCCTAATCCCAAAAATAACTAAACCTATCCTCTGATACCAACTATAGCGGTCTAGAATTACTTCCAGTGGACTACAATTGATACCTATCAGGGCACTCCATGGGCGGCTACACCCCCTGGGCGGGACACACCACCATCCCCAGTGGCAGCCATTTCCTCATGAAGCCCTTGGGCGGAGAACCATGCTTCGTCCAACGCTCACATGTGAGAGTTCCCAAGGATCGGATACATTCCTACCTCCTTTGCCTCTGATACCAACTATGACAACCCTGCTTTTTATTACAAATTAAACATGCTTTATTACATAAAACTTCACTTGATACAACAAAGAAGATCGAGAGGTTTAGTGTCTTTGGGGCTTAGGATCATTACATAAAAACTTTAAACTTGAAATACAACATCCTTATTGAAAACTTCCTTTACATGACCACTACATTCCTTCGTACTTAGCATTGCATGGGATAACCTGAGGACATGCATAAGAAAAGGGTGAGCTATAAAGCCCAGTAAGGGAGTACATAATGAATAACATGAGGAGTACAATACATGTTAGGCAATAGGAATATCAATAGAGCATAAGAGAGACATGAACATAAAGGCATGATAAAGCATGATAATCATAACATGGAAATGTGGCAACAACACTTAACATTAAATTAGCATGAGCCAAAGCTCATTGCACATGGAGCATGAGTAAACCCTCATTGCACTTGAAGCACGAGTAAACCCTCGTTGCACTTGAATTAGCATGAGTCAACACTCATTGCACATGACGTATCATGATACTATACTTTACCCAATGCATTGGAGCGCTATCAGGGCGCACCCTTCTTAAACATTTCATTTCATGCATAAGTGTGCCACATGGATCATAAAACATGGATTCATAAAACATAATCATTTATTCCACGATAAAGGAATGTGGAATTCATACATGAAACATTACAATCAAAATGTAAATGTGCATAAAGGTGAATACCTTTGATGGAGAAATGGGCATGGTATTCACTACACAAAGACATTGGCTTAGAAAATCGGTGTGGTTTCGGCAGCGTAACGGCGTGACATAAGAATTCATAAAAAGGCTGATGAGAGAGAAAGGGGTTCCTCATCATATTTACATGTAATGGACAGTAAGAAGGTAATATAGATACATGTCCCAACAATTGAAAAGGAATTTAGATTCATGATACAAAAGTATTGCTTGAATATAGAAGAGGAGAAAAAGGTTCCTTTCGGAATTTCGGCATAGTAACGGGTGTACATGGGAGGCATTTAATGAGAGAGAAAGGGGTCTCCCATCATTCAAACAATAAGAGGGCAGTATGGGAGAGGTGCGAAACCATACCCCAACATTCATAATTGAAATTAAAAAGGCAATACAACTTAAAGAAAATTGACAAAAATGAGAAAGGAAGAAAAGCCCTTACTTGGAAGTGTGCTTCCAAAGGCTAGAGAGAGGCTTGTGAGAGGCTTCTTGGGAGCTTGGGGCACCTTGAGAGGATTATAGAGAGAGTAGGGCAGAGGTTTGACGAACTTCAAGGGCTTTGAGTGAGGAGGAAGTGGGAGCTTGGGTGGGTTTATATAGGAAAGGTGAGAGAATTCTTTATTATTTAGGTTTGGGACCCCTTATATTAAAATAATCCAAACCACAAACCATCCCATGGTATTTGCCCATGGTTTCTGGAAAAGGAGAGAGGAAAATAATATTTTATAAGGCCAAGGTCCGAACTTATTAAAAAATTAGGGTTGCTTATGTGGAGGTGAGTCACACTCCCATGGAAATTAATTTAAAAAGGCAAAGTGTTGAATAAGTCTTGAGGGCTCCATTAATGCTTTGAAAAGTGAGTCAAACAAACCCAAAACCTCATTATTTTAATGATAAAACATATATTGGCCGAAAATAAGGATTATGGTATTTTATTACATCACCATTGGGTCATTATGATGTCATAAAACACATTATATATTTAAATGGTATTTAATTTTTACCCAAAAATTTGACTGTCTCAGAAAATTATGAAAAATTCACCGTTGGATAATTTCGATGTCCTGATTCCAAAAATAATACTTATTTTATCTAAATAATTTTCTAAATATGTGAATTTTCACTTTTAAAATAAAAACCGACATTTATAAAAAAATTCACGGGTTTTGACAGAAATGGCTTTCAAACCTTAATAAAAATTTTAATTGCATTCATAAAATTATAAGATCATTTATATTTAATTAATTTAATATTAATAATAATATTTTATTAAAATATTATTTAATTCAAAAATCCTTTAATTTAATAAAATATAATTCTTAATTAAATAATAACTAAAAACACCATTTGTACTTTAAAAACTAATTACAAAGTATCAAAAATGACTAGAAATTATATTCATTATTATATATAAAAAAAATAATGTACATGAACATGGTTATACTTATTTGTTACATAACCCCTTAAAATAGCCGCATAAGACCTAAGGGTAAGGTGCGCGATGGTGACAGACTCTTGGGGCTGCTCGGATAACATCGCTCGAGTGGTAATCTCTATCAACATCCATTTTTCCCGTAGACGATCACGTTCGAGCTTGACTTGATGAAGCTCAGCTTGGGCTTGGTCAAGGGCAAAGCCCAAAGACGCCACCTCTTTACCGAGCTCCGACAAATGGGCTTCGTAAGAGGCAATTCTACTGGATGAGGCCATCGCTTCCTTTGTCTGAGTAGAAAATTGGTTCGTTAAAGCCTTATATTTAAACTACCCAGATGATCACTGTTCAACGGCTATAAAAGTAACGGTCACAAATCTTAACATTAAACTAAAGAAGTTGACATCATATAAAAACATAAAGAAACATTTAACTGGATCAAGAGGGATTTTCCATTAATGAAATTTTGGGTCGTTACAATTACCATGTAATTTCCCTTGGTCGATGGTAGGTTAACCTCTTGAATAATTTAAAAATAATTGTTATTTAATTATATAATAACCATATACATTAATATGATTACATATGTGATCATCTAATATTTCTTTTCTAATTATATTTCAGTAATATCATTGTTTTAGGTGTTAACTGATTCATTTTCCATAATAAGTTTTGTTATGTAATTTATGTTTGTTATAAATATGATGTATTTGATTCATATCCAGATTGAAATTATGTTCTTAAATATTGTTTTTAATCATCAAATTAAAATTACTATTGAATAGTTGTGATGGGAAAATGAATCTTATCGCATTCATGGAGATGGTAATCCATACATACCACGACCGACAATATCATTATTTTGATATTAAAATTGTATGTATTAAGATGTTATATCATATATAGAGAATAATTAACATGTTATATTTATTATTTACATAAATTATACATCATTATTATAACTATCCAAAAAATAATGTATTCAATAACAACTAAACCACAGCGTGGATACGATAAGTCGTACGTACGTAGGTATAAAGACATTGTCATTAATATGATGGATAGAATAATAAATATGGTTGTACCATTTTTATAATTACATAATAGTATATATAAGATACTGATGTTGTTATTTTAGAATGGAAACAACAAATAAAGAGGATGCGGAAGATAAAAAGAACATGAAAGAGGTCATGAAATATTATCTCTTCACCGGGTTCTTCCTTTTGATTTGATCAAAAGGGATTTTTAGGTTGTATTTGTGACCAAAGGAAGTCCTCCAGGATGAAGGTAGGAGAGTTTAGAGGATATTTGGTTAGGTTTTGTCCGATCCAAAAAGCATTGGAGGTGTCAATTTGTGTGGAGGATGAGTTCCCTTTTATAAGAGGGGTGTGGGGCACCTTAGGAAAAGATTGAAATATTATTTTATAATAAATTCATATTCAGTTTTAATGTCTCCAAAATTATTTATTTCGAGGATAATGTCGTTATGGTTAGAAATATTTTCAACCAATAGGTTTTAGATAAGTTTAGATCACCATATTAACCTTATCATTCAGATTTAACTCTTAGTTAAATATTTTGATATTTGCAATGTCTCTTTGTATTTTTATATTATCTGGTTAATAAACATACTATAAAAAGACTACAGAAACCCAAGTGGTTTATTATTAATATATATAACCTTAACTAAGTCATTTGGATGAACCTTCTGGTTTTAGGAATAATATATCAATTAATAATATAGTATTTGTTTTAAAAACTCAATTTTGTCAATTTTGACACTATTTGGTATTTTGTTTTTTTGAAACACATAACAACATGAATACTTCAAAAAATGTTAATTAAATTAATACTATCATCTTATGTTAACATAGAAAATTAATATAATTCATCAGAAGCCTCAATTTATATTTATTTTTATATTTATAACAGCAATTATTTTAATATTTCATTAATAAAGAAATTACTGCATCATCATTGTGTCATAAATAAATTAAATTATTTAATGTATAAGAAATATAAATAAAATACCATTATGTAGAAAATAATATTATATTTATAATGAATATTTATAGTCAAATATATCATATGTATATCCCTGTATTAAAAATTTTTAGTTATTAATCATTGAATTTATAACTTTTAACTCTTTTTTAAATAAAATAATAATAAATATCTTAATCTAATCCATGTTGTCTTAAAGGATCGTATTATATTCCTAAGTTTTTTTTTCTAAATACACTTAACCAATATAATTAGGACAAGTTTTATGGTAATAATAATATCATTTTTACCTTTAATTTCCCTATTTACTTTTCACTATGGTAAATAACAGTCAAAATATACTATTCACAAAAAAATATTTTCATCGTATTGAACAAAATTTTACATACATATATCAATTGTGTCTCTGGTATTTTTGAAATTCAATTCACAGAAGTAGTAAAATTTTGTTTTATGCAAATTTTCAAATGCTCCACGGAGGTGGGTAAAAAACGGTAAAAAGATTAATAAAATTTTATATATCTAAATTTATTATAAAATGACTTCAATGAATTACATTGAAAGTATATAGGTATTATGTATCTATATTTACTTAATATAAATTTAAATAGAATAAATATTTATTTAAATAAAAAATTTGGTTTTAAACAATATCGAAGTGTTTTTTTACTATTCATCAAAAATTGAATTTTTTCAGAATAATAAAAAAAATTCACTCTAAGCTAATTTTGATATTCCAAATTCAAAAATGAATTCCATTTTGAAAACTAACATTTATAATGTTTCAGAAAGTGTCTATTAATATTCATAACAGCTAGTTTTATTGGTCATGGTGTGCTAAAACTTCAAGTCGCATAGAACACAAGCTACTGCATTATATAATGGTAAACGTACAATGGAAGCTTGGGGTGTTATATTCTCCCCTCCTTCAAAAAATTTCTTCCTCAAAATTTCTAGAATAATACTGCACAAAAATATTTGGGTGGTTCTTCGTTGTAAGTTCCTTGGGTTCCCATGTTTCCATTTTCATCTTATGGTTTGTCCATAGAATGTTTACCAGACAAGTCGTCTTGTTTCTTATCACTTGTTCTCTAGTTTGAAGAATTCTGATAGAATCTTCGCAATAAGATAGATTGGGTTCCAGTTCAAATTTTTCATAGGTGTATACATGCATTGGGTCAGGAATATATTTTCTCAAAAGTGATATGTGAAACACATCATTAACTTTGAAGAGACTTGGAAGCATTTCGAAATGATAAGCTATCACTCTAATTCGTTCTAGAATTTCCAAAGTTCGGATGTTCCTGGGACTCAATTTACTCTTCTTACTAAAATTTAAAACACCCTTCCATTGAGATACCATAAAGAAAACATTTTATTCTTCTGTAAATTCCAAATCCTTCCTTTGTTTATCGGCATAGCTCATTTTTCTGCATTGGGATGCTTTGATGTGTGTTTGGATAACCTTCACCTTTTCCATTATTTCTTCAACAAGTTATGGGACAACATGTTTTCTTTCACCAACATCATCCCAACAAGTTTGTGTGTGACATCTCATTCTATGTAACGCTTCATATGGTTCCATATGAATACATTAATGGAATCTATTGTTATATAAAAATTCTTACAAAGGTAAATATTGATCCCACATACCTAGAAAGTCAAGTGTGGAAGATCTCAACATGTCTTATAAGGTTTGAATAGTCTATAATAATTGTCCATCTGTTTGAGGGTGGTAGGAAGTGCTGAAACGGAGATCAGTATCCAAGGCCTTCTGAAGACATTTCCAAAATCTTGATGTAAAACAGGGATCGAGATCAGAAATAATCAATAACGATACATCATGATGTCTTAAAAATTTATTAATGTATACACTTGTTAAACGTTTATGTGGTAAATCTTCTCTTATTGCATGAAAATGTGCCAACTTGGTAAGATAATAAAAATTGATCCATATTGCATCATTCCTTCTGGGAGTTTTTGGTTTCCCCATGACAAAGACCATCATAATATTATCCCATTTCCACTCAGGTATAGGAAGTGGTTTCATGACTCCTCCAGGATGTAACCTTTAGGCTTCCACTAGTTGACAAACTATACAACTTGAGACATATTCAGAAATCTCCCTCTTCATGTTGTCCCACAAAAAAATGTTCCCTTAAATTACTATACATATTGGTTCTCCCATGTGTGTGTAGAGAAATTGGGCCTCTGAGAATCATCCAAAAATTCCCTTTTTAGATCACATATGTTAGGAACACAATGTCTCTTCCTAAATATCAAAATTCAATCTTCAAATACAAATTCACTCAATCTCCCAGCATTCACAGTTTTAATCTTCTTTTGAAATTCCTCATTATTAGACTGAGAAATACTTATACTTTCTAGTAAATATGGTTTATAAACCATTTGAAAAATTATTGATGGTTCACCTTCCACAATTATCCCCAAATCTTTCTTTACTAGATCTCTGAAAGTACGATATCTTTCAACTCTCATCTTTTTCAAAACTCCGTGATCCTTTCTGATCAAACTATCTGCCACATTATTTTCCTTCCCTGTGTGTTAGTGTATAGTGCAATCATAATCCTTTAGTAGTTCAAGCCATCATATTTGCCTCATTTTGAGTTATTTATGAGATAAAATATACTTCAATCTATTTTGATCATTATAAATGTTACATTTTTCACCATAGAGATAAAGTCTCCATATTTTCAAAGAAAATATTACAACATCTAACTCAAGATCATGAGTGGGATAGTTATTCTCATGAATTTTTAGATCTCTAGATGCATAGGAAATAACCATATCATTCTTCTTAAGGACACAACAATGTCATTTCTATGAAGAATCACTACAAATAACAAACCCATTATTCCCCAATGGTTGAGTCAAGATAAAATCATCGACGAATCTTATCTTAAGTTCTTCAAAAAATTCTTCTCACTCTTTTTTCGAAACAAATTTAACCCCTTGATGTGAGATCTTGGTTAATGGGTAAGCCAATTGGGAAAAATTCTGGATGAAAGATCATTAATAACCTTCTAAACCAAAAATACTGCCTACCTCGGTTATATTTGTTAGTGCTTCCCATTCATGGATTGCCTTTGTCTTAGAAGGGTCAAAAGAGATTCCATCCTTAGAGACAATATGTCCATGAAAATAAATCTATTGAATCCATAATTCAAACTTGCAAAAATTCCTATAAAATTCATTGATTCTAATAGTCTTTAAGATATTATGCAAGTTATTTTCATAATCATAGTAGACTTTGTAGTATACCAAGATATCATCATGAAATACCACTACAAAGTCATCAAGATATTCTTTGAAAACTCTATCAATTAGATCCATGAAAATAAAGGGTGCATTAGTCAGTCTAAAAGGGATTACATTAAACATGTAATGCCCGTAACTGGTTTGAAATGCTGTTCTCGGAATTTCTTTCTTCTCTACACACAACTGAGGATATACAGACCATAGGTCAATATTTGAAAAAAAATTTAGCTCCATGAATTTGGTCAATTTAATCATCCATGAGAGGTAGGAGATACTTGTTCTTTTTTTATATAATTGATCTCCATACAGTCAATGCACAACCTCATAGATCCATCTTTCTTTATAACAAAAATAACAAGGGGATCCCCATGAAGAAACACTAGGGGAAATAAAGCCTTTATTACTCAACTCATCTTGTTGTTTCTTTAGTTTCACTAATTATATTTTGGTGATTATATAATGGTTCTTCTATATGGGCCTTGAACTAGGAACTAAATCAATGAAAAACTCATTTTCGTTCTGGGGTATGTCCAGGTAAATCCTCTGGAAACACATCAACATGTTATTGTACAATATGTACATCTTATATTCAAACATTCCTTTACTCACCCACAGTTATTTCATTCTATTCCTCTTGAATAATTGAATTTAGTTGTGCTACTGGTGGTGGATCTAGATAAAAATTAGGTGGTGACATTTCTGTATAAATGATAAGGTACTCTTTATCATCATCGAAAATTGTAACCTCCTACTTCTTACAATAAATTTTTGAATCATGGTCTGAACGCCAATCCATACTGTGGTTATATCAAAATCGATCATGTATATGATGATGTGATTAGTAGATAAAGATCATTTTTATGACCTAATGGGAACTGATTCAAAAACATTGTTGCAATGATACTTCCATTAAGAGTTTTTACTGACAACTATTTTGTTAATTCAAATTGAAAATATCTTATTTTCTTAAAAAACTAGGAAGATATAAAACAATGTGATGATCCAGAATCAAATAAAGCATTGTCTAAACATGAGGAAACCATTAAATTACCTGTCACCATGTCTTTTGGACCTTCATCCTCAGTATTAGTGATCGAATAATCTTATCCTTGATCCCTTTGCATTTTCTTAGGTAATTTTTCCTGACGCTTAGAACATTTATTTTCATAATGCCCCATTTCTTTACAACTTTATCATCCAACATTAACAGCCTCTTTCTTTCCCTTGTAATCACGACCGTGGTGTCCTTTTTCACCACACTTATAACAGACTCCCATTCTCTTCAGGAAAGTACCAGGATATTTCTTCTCACATTTACTGCAGGATGGATATTCAACTTTTTTACTTCTTACCCTTTTTTTCTATTCTTTAGTTATTAACAGATCTCTTCTTCTCATACTTTCCATTAATGTCGTAAGACTTAGAGAATTCTTTTTCTATTGAGATATCACATGAGAAAATATCTTCATATGATGAAAAATATTGGGATACTAATGCTAAATGGAGAAATGGTTTTAACCCATCAAAGAAACAATAAATCTTACTTCATGGAAAACTCAAAAAATCATTACATTACCAAAATTATAGGAAATAATTATATACCAATCTTCAAAGTCTATCTTATTGTAAAATTCTCTAATCAGAGATGATCTAAATCTAGTTTACAAGGTTTGTTATAAACATTCTCTAATACCAACTGCAACGTCCTGACTCGAGTTACCCAAAGTCGGTGAATTTTTATATAACATAGGCATGATTATAAGGGATCAAATTCCAAAAGACCGATCAATTTATTAGCCTTGTAAGCACTAGATACATTCATAATTTTTATATTATATTAATTAAAATATAAAATAACAAAAAAAATTTCTCCATTTTCTACATTGATATCCATTAGACTATCCTTGTAGGTCAGTCATAATATATTTCTTCATATCATTAGAAAAATAAATCATAGAAAGGGGTGAGATCAGATGCTCGGTATGGATAACAATATAGAAGAAACTTTTATAAATAAGTATAAACATTTAAGGCAATGTATAAAACTAAAACATAATACTTTTAATCATAAACATTTTTATAATATGGCCAAAATAAATCATATAATTTCATTTACATATTCACAAGGATATTCTAGTAGTCGAATAATCACATGCAACATCAGTATCCAATTTCATAATGATGGAATGTATAATATCAGACTTCATATCCACATAGTCAAGGAATTGTTCCAAGACTACAAATAAGACTTTTTCACGGCCTTGTTCCAAGACACTAGTTTGTCTCATGAGACCAACCGATGCATCGAGGAGCTATAGTGGGCTCCACCCGTCACTTACTAAGTCCAATGCATTTCAAATATGAAAAGGGTTAAACATAACATAATATTTAGTATTAAATATAGCATAAAAAATTTCAATAATTTATCCATAAACCATGAATGGTATAAAAATAAAACATCCACAGTCAAACATATCACCAAACCATTAATACATTATAGAATATTTTTATCATAATAAATCATCCTCAATCAAGAATATTATCCCGTAAAAGATGTTGACATAGTTGAAGATGATTTGTAAAAATCATTGAGAGAAATATCAATATTTCATGATATAATTAAAAGTCACATAATTATTTAATGAAGTCATTTAAAAGATAGTTTTGAAATAAAGTCTCCCATACCACTTTGAAACATTTGAACGGAATTAATATTTTAAAACATTCATGTATATATAAATAAACACTTAAAACCATTTTGAAAAAATGGGCATTAATGAGAATGGTTTAGAAGAATAAATCTATAAAACAATTAAAATTATTTTTTAGTAAAAATTACCTTAAAAATAATCCCTTTGAAAACAATTTTATGAAACATGGACATGGATAATAAAATTTGTCCCAGTATATAATTACGTAAAAACAACCTCGGATAATAAAGAGATTGTATAATTCATGCTTACCTTGTACATTTCCTTTGTGAAGTGTAGGTTGAACACTTTTATAATGGTCAAATAATTGTTATTAAATTATACATGAACCATATACATTAATATGATATCATATATGATATTCTAATATTTCTTTGTTAATGATATTTAAGTAGTATCATTGTTTTAGGTGTTAACTTATTCATTTTATTTTATATGTTTTGTTACGCAAGTCATTTTTGTTATGGATAGGATGTATTTGATTCATAATCATAATGATATTGTGTTCTTAAACATTATTTTTAATCATCAATGGAAAATTATTCTTGAATGGTTATGATGGGAAAATGAATCTTATCGCGTTCGTGGAAATGATAATCCGTACGTACGCATAACCGACAATAACATTTTTTTGATAATAAAATAGTATATAAAAAGATGTTATATCATATATAAAAAATCATAAAAATTTTATATTTTTATTTACATCAATTATACATCGTTATTATACCCATACAAATAAAAATCATTGAATAAAAACTACACTACGACGTGGAGATGGTAAGCTGTACGTACACAGGTATCGTGACATTGTCATTCATATGATGGATAGAATAATAAATATGTTTTTACCATTTTCATAATAAAATCATAGTATATATAAGATACTTGATTAATTATTTTATAATTGAAACAAAAAATAATGAGGAAGTGGAAGATGAAAAGAACTTGAAAAGGGTGATGAAATATTTACATCTTCTCCAGGTTCTTCCATTTGATTTGATCAAAAGGAATTCTTAGGTTGGCCTTATGTCTGAAGGATGGCCTCTAGGATGAAGTTAGGATAGTTGAGAAGATATTTGGGTAGAGCTTGTCCAAGATAAAAGGCTTTGGAGATGTGAATTTGAGAGAAGGTGGAGTGCCCTTTTATAAGATGGGGGAGGGTCACCTTAGGAAAAGATTGAAATATTATTTTATAATAAATTTATATTCCATTTATAATGCCTCTAAAATGATTTATTTCAAAGATAATGTAGGAACAGGTCAAAATCCCTTCATCCAATAGGTTTTTTCCTGGTTTAGGTCACCATATTAACCTTATCATTTTGATTTAACTCTTAGTTAAATAGTTTGACATTTACCATGTCTCTATGTATTATTATATTATATGGTTAATAAACATACTATAACTAGCCAGACGAACTCCAAGAGGTTAATTATTAATATATATAACTTATCTAAGTCATTTGGATAAACCTTATATTTTTAATAATTTTATATCAATTAATAATATAGTATTTTTTGTAAAACTCAGTTAGGTCAATGTTGACACTATTTGGTATTTTATTTTTTTGAAAATCATAACTGCATGATTACTTCAAAAACAATAATTAAATAAATCCTAACATGTTATATTAACCTAAAAAATTAGTTTAATTCATCATAAGTCTCAATTTATATTTATTTGTATATTTATAACATCAATTATTTTAATATTTCATTAATAAGGTAATTACTACATCATCATTATGTCATAAATAAATTACATTTTATTGTCTAAAAAATAAATATAAAATACCATTATGTAGGAAATAGTTTTAGCTTTATAATTAAAATTTATAGTATAATTGATCTTATTTATAACCCTATAATAAAAATGGTTTAGTTATTAATCTTTAAATTAAACACTTTTAACTCTTCTTTAAATAAAATAATAATATATGTCCTAATCTAATCCATTGGGTCCAAAAGGAACATATTTTCATCCTAAGCTTGTTTTTTGTCGAACTAAATGTATCTAATAGAATTAGGACATGATTTAGGGTAATAATAACATCATCCTTTCCTTTAATTACCATATTTACTTTTAACTATGGTGAATAATAGTCAAAAGTTACTATTCACCAAAAATTATTTTCATCTTATTGAACCAAATTTTACTTACTAATATCAACCGTGTCGCTTGGATTTTTGAAAGTCAATACACAAAAGTGGTAAAATTATGTTTTATGCAAATTTTCAAATGCTTCTAGGTGGTGGGTAAAAGACGGTAAAAAGTTCAATAAAATGTTATATATCTAAATTTATTATAAAATTATTTCAAGGAATTACATTGAATATATGTAGGTAATATGTATATTTTTTTACTTAATAAAAATTTAAATAGAATAACTAATTATTTAAAAAAAATCGGTTTTAACCAATAACACAATGTTTTTTACTATTCATCAAAAAATTGAATGTTTTCAGAAAAATACCAATAATTAACCCTAAGATAATTTCAACATTCTGAATTCAAAAATGAAGTCCATTTTTAAAAAAAAATTAAAAAATTTCAAAAAGTGGGTAATACTATTCATAATTGCTCGTTTGATTAGTCGTGATTTATTAAAACATTATGTTGCATACAACGCAAGCTACTACGTTATTTAAAGGGAAACATAATGTGGAAGTTTGGGGTATTATAGATCTCTTTCCAATTGCACTTTTATAGAACTTGTTGATATATTAATTTAATGTGGAATATATTAATTTTTTATGGACCATGAACCTAGTGGTGTTGGTGTATGATTCGATGATCCCAACATGGGGTTAGGCTTAGTTGTAACACCCCCGTCAGTTTGAGAATTATTATTATTTGAATTAATTTAACATCTAAATATTTGTAATCTCACGTGAAAATGGAAATAGTTATATATATATATACATATATATATATTAAAACACCATTTCAAACATTAATTTTAATCACAATACCAAATTGGCTTACACAACACGAAATACCAACTTGGTAAGTGGTACGAGCAACCACGACTTGGCGTATGATTCACACAAATCTGAGTTTCTAACAAACATCTCTTTTTATAAGATTAATTATTTAGAAATTATAATTAAATCTGTAACATCCCAAGTAAGTAATTAATAGTAGATATTTTTATCTATGTCTATTAATGATTAAGATAGTGTTATAGAGGCTTAAAATGAAAATAAATACAATCTTATGCATGGAGTACACTAATATTTTTAAAAGATTGTTTTAGTGCCTTTTGATGGCAAACCATTTTTAAATATATCTTTTGACAATTTTATGAGATATTTTTGTCAAAATAAACTTATTCTTTATGATTGGGACATCAAAATTTACTTTGTGTGAATTTTTGGTATTTTTCTGACAATGTTCATTTTTTAATGAATAGTGAAAAATACTGCATTTTACATCAAAACTGCTTTTTAATCTAATTTATTTATATTATTAGATTATGTTTTGAAATGGTTTTGAAGTGAAATTATAATATATTTTTACCATTTAATCCAATGGTGGTCATTGTAATCAATTTCACTTTGAAATTAGACTTAAACGGGTGTCAATCTTTTGATACTAATTGTTTCATAAAAACACGCTATTTGCTCTGACAGTGGGAATTAATTATTAAATTAATTAATGTGACTTATATGTATTTAATTTTGTAAAATAGACTTCATTTTTGAATTCGGAAGATCAAATATAGCTTAGGGTGAATTTTTGTTAATTTTCTGAAAAACATCAATTTTTGATGAATAGTGAAACCACTAAGTGGTACTTATAAAAACTGATTTTCCGTTTAAATGAAATTTTTCCATCATTGTGTTTTGAATTTCAAAAATCCGACATACATGGTTGTCATTAAGAAGTAAAATGTGGTTCAATGGGATTAAAATAATTTTTTGGTGAATAGTAACTTATTAAGTTTTTAATCGCGATTAGTGGTAATTAGGGTAGTTTAAGGTATAAATAATGCTTTAATAATATCAAATGACCTAGAAACATATCCCAACCTTATTGGTTGTGTCATGGCCGACCAATACAATCCATGGGTCAACTTGGGGACCCCATGGAGACATTTTGGTTGGGAAATGACATAAATAACTTTTTATTTAATGTAAAAGTAAAAATGACACAAACATAATATGTTTTACAAAATCAATTTTTACATGGGTTTATAAAGATCAGATTTTTGAATATAAATAGTCATTGGAAAGATAAAACTATTTCCTACATCATAGTATTTTTTTAATGATTTTTAGACATTAAATAAATTAAATTATTTATGACATAATAATGATGCAGCGATGACATCATTATTTGACGATTTAAATAAAATGGAATGATAATGTCAAATCTATAAACTACACATGTCCAAAACCAATTTTATGAGTTTAATTAGAACCCGTATCACCTTATACACGAATTATATCAATTTGGGACCTTTTAAAACCGAAAAACATTTTCAAATAAAGTAATATTTCTTTACTTTCCAAAAGTGCCCCTCCTCTCCTCTTATAAAAGGCCCCCACCTCTACCTCATTTCACACACTCCTAAAGCCTTTGGCTCGGACAAACCCTGCCCATTAACTCTCTCCACATCCCTCTACTAATCCTAGAGGATTCCCTTTGGGAATAATCCTTTCAAAGGAAGCCTTTAGGCTCAAATCAAAAGGAGTTACACTTTTAAAGTTAATTCATTCTCTCATGTTCATTTGTTTTATTTTGCTTCTCCAACCCCCTAAAATCTTTTTATTTACTTCTTTTGTAACAAAAACAGTATCTTCAATATACTAGGATGTTTTTATAAAATTTATTTGAGCTACACTCTCACACAACTACATCAAATGGTTAAAGAACATACGGTTTCCGTGGATGGCGAAATTATGCCTCCCGAAACGATGATTGTTCAATACTCATTTAACACCTTCAAAGGTGGCCATTATGATGTCACTATTTTTATATATGATATGTAATATGTTTATGTTTTCCTTAAGCTTCTGTTTTTTTTCATTTTGGGCATACCTTTATGGTTCCCATTATGGTTCCCATTATGGGTAAACACGATATCTTCATTTTAGGAAGTGCGGACTACCGCCCCCTGAAAGTGATTTGATTCGTTAATACCATATGTGGGATGTGTAAAGGATAAAGTTAATGATATTATATATTTTATTATACTGGAATTATAATATACTCTTATATCATTATGATTCCATTCCAAAAAATACGAAATAGAAATGGAAGTAGCGTTCATGCGTACGTACAGCTTACCGTCTCCATGAACGGTGCATTTCATTTCTTACCTCTAAATGTGATGTAATATTATAAATACATGTATATGATGAATATATATGATATATATGTTATCCAAATCATTAATATCATTCTGGATATAACAAACCTTTGACCAAATTAACAACATGTAAGTGTAAGAAGTCTATTTTTGACTTAAGAACCAAATACCGACAAAATGAACATTATTACCTTAAATGATTACATGATATTCATAACATGGTATAAAAAGAATAATGAACTTGAAAAAGGTTCATAAGAAATTAGAGATTAACTCAAGTTTATTATTCAGGAGATTAAAGAATGGTCGGGTCAAGTCGGATACGAGGTATGGGACTTCGTCTCAATCTCCTTTCATTGAGGCATATTTTATTTTATACACAACTTTCTTTTATACGGTGTATAAACCCCTTTGACTTTTTCGTTTATTCAAAAGGAATCTTTTTTATATGAAACGTTTACTAAATGACAAAAGGGAATGTTTTTGTCGTACGTATGCGGCGACAACGACTTCTCCGCTGTCATGACCGTTATTTGAGTTTTGGATTCCTCTACAAGCCATACCTTCTTTTTAAAAGAAAAATAAATACCATGTTTTACTTTTCATTTATTTTGGTATTGAAAATGGTTTTCAGAATGTTTTTTTTGTGTTTTATTTATATCTTGTGATTGAAATTTGGAAATGTTATGTTTCCTTTATGCATGTTATATGTGATAAGATTATGTGTGCCTTGTGATTCACAGTTGAGATTTGGGAAGAGATTGTGTGTGCCTTGTGATTCACAGTTGAAGAGAGAGTTGTTATGTGAAGCTCATAGTTCTCCGTTTTCAGTTCATCCGGGTAGTACTAAGATGTATAGAGATCTACGGGAGTATTACTGGTGGGATGGAATGAAAAGAGATGTTGCTGATTTTACTGTGAAGTGTTTGACTTGTCAGCAGGTTAAAGCAGAGAGGTAGTTACCGAAAGAGATGCTTCAGCCTTTACCAATTCCAGAGTGGAAATGGGAAAATATATCCATGGATCTTTTTGTGGGATTACCGAAGACATCTCGAGGTAATAATGCAATCTGGGTTATTGTTGATCGCTTGACCAAATCTGCTCATTTCCTTGCTATACGAGATACATTCTCTCTTGATCAACTTTCCCGTTTGTATCTTAAAGAGATAGTCATGTTACATGGAGTTCATCTCTCCATTGTATCGGATCGTGATCCCAGGTTTACTTCTATCTTTTGGAAAGGCCTTCAGAAGTCGTTGGTTTTTGAATTGAATTTTAGTACAGCTTTTCATCCTCAATCAGATGGGCAGTCAGAACGAACAATTCAGACATTGGTGGATATTCTACGAGCTTGTTCTATGGATTATCAGGGAAGTTGGGACCAACATCTTTCTTTGGTTTAATTTTCATATAATAATAGTTTCCATTGCAGTATAAAGATGGCACCATTTCAGGCATTATATGGGAAGCGATGTCGAACTCCAGATTTCTGGGATGAAGTGGGTGAAAGGAAGTTGATGGGACCAGAATTGGTAGAAGAGATGGCAGAAAAAGTTCAGCTGATTCAGAAACACATGAGAACAGCTCAGAGCAGGCAGAAGAGTTATGCGGATAACCGGAGGAAGGATCTATCTTTCGAGGTAGGTGATCATGTTTTTCTCAAGGTTTCTCCTTTGAAAAGTGTGATGAGATTTGGTAAGAAATGAAAGCTAAGTCCAAGGTTCATTGGACCATACGAAATTCTGGAGAGAGTTGGATCAGTTTCATACCGAGTGGCTTTACCTCCGAGTTTATCTCAGGTACACAATGTTTTTCACATTTCGATGTTGAGAAAGTATATGCCAGATCCATCTCATTAATGAGTCCAGAGGTAGTTCATCTGGAAGAGAACCTATATTATGAGGAACAACCGGTCCAGATTCTTGACCATAGGGAGCAAGTGTTACGGAATAAGGTGATTAAGCAGGTAAAGGTTTTGTGGAAAAACCACTTGATGGAAGAGTCAACATGGGAATCTGAAAATGCAATGAGGGATAAGTACCCCCATTTATTCGATAAGTAAATAAATTGCGGGGACACAATTTTCTAAAGGGGGGAAGGATGTAACATCCCAAGTAATTAATGAATAATATATATTTTTATCTATGCCTATTAATGATTAAGATAGTGTTATAGAGGCTTAAAATGAAAATAAATACAATCTTATGCATGGAGTACACTAATATTTTTAAAAGATTGTTTTACTGCCTTTTGATGGCAAACCATTTTTAAATCTATATTTTGACAATTTTATAAGCTATGTTTGTCAAAATAAACTTATTCTTTATTATTGGTACATCAAAATTTACTTTGTGTGAATTTTTGGTATTTTTCTGACAATGTTCATTTTTTAATGAATAGTGAAAAATACTGCATTTTACATCAAAAGTGCTTTTTAATCTAATTTATTTATATGATTAGATTATGTTTTGAATTGGTTTTGAAGTGAAATTAGAATATATTTTTACCATTTAATCCCATGGTGGTCATTGTAATCAATTTCACTATGAAGTTAGACTTAAACTGGTGTCAATCTTTTGATACTTATTGTTTCATAAAAACACGCTATTTGCTCTGACAGCGGGAATTAATTATTAAACTAATTAATGTGACTTATATGTATTGAATTTTTTAAAATAGACTTCATTTTTGAATTCGGAATATCAAATATAGCTTAGGGTGAATTTTTTGTAATTTTCTGAAAAACTTCAATTTTTGATGAATAGTGAAACCACTAAGTGGTACTTATAAAAACTGACTTTCCGTTTAAATGAAATTTTTCCATCATTGTGTTCTGAATTTCAAAAATCCAACATACATGGTTGTCATTAAGAAGTAAAATGTGGTTCAATGGGATTACAATAATTTTTTGGTGAATAGTAACTTATTAAGTTTTTAATCGCGATTAGTGGTAATTAGGGTAGTTTAAGGTATAAATAATGCTTTAATAATATGAAATGACCTAGAAACATGTCCCAACCTTATTGGTTGTGTCATGGCCGACCAATACAATCCATGGGTCAACTTGGGGACCCCATGGAGACATTTTGGTTGGGAAATGACATAAATAACTTTTTATTTAATATAAAAGTAAAAATGACACAAACATAATATGTTTTACAAAAACAATTTTTACATGGGTTTATAAAGATCAAATTTTTAAATATAAATAGTCATTGGAAAGATAAAACTATTTCCTACATCATAGTATTTTTTTAATGATTTTTAGACATTATATAAATTAAATTATTTATGACATAATAATGATGCAGCGATGACATCATTATTTGACGATTTAAATAAAATGGAATGATAATGTCAAATCTATGAACTTAACATGTCCAAAACCAATTGTATGAGTTTAATTAGAACCCGTATCACCTTATACACGAATTATATCAATTTGGGACCTTTTAAAACCGAAAAACATTTTCAAATAAAGTAATATTTCTTTACTTTCCAAAAGTGCCCCTCCTCTCCTCTTATAAAAGGCCCCCACCTCTACCTCATTTCACACACTCCTAAAGCCTTTGGCTCGGACAAACCCTGCCCATTAACTCTCTCCACATCCCTCTACTAATCCTAGAGGATTCCCTTTGGGAATAATCCTTTCAAAGGAAGCCTTTAGGCTCAAATCAAAAGGAGTTACACTTTTAAAGTTAATTCATTCTCTCATGTTCATTTGTTTTATTTTGCTTCTCCAACCCCCTAAAATCTTTTTATTTACTTCTTTTGTAACAAAAACAGTATCTTCAATATACTAGGATGTTTTCATAAAATTTATTTGAGCTACACTCTCACACAACTACATCAAATGGTTAAAGAACATACGGTTTCCGTGGATGGCGAAATTATGCCTCCCGAAACGATGATTGTTCAATACTCATTTAACACCTTCAAAGGTGGCCATTATGATGTCACTATTTTTATATATGATATATAATATGTTTATGTTTTCCTTAAGCTTCTGTTTTTTTTCATTTTGGGCATACCTTTATGGTTCCCATTATGGTTCCCATTATGGGTAAACACGATATCTTCATTTTAGGAAGTGCGGACTACCGCCCCCTGAAAGTGATTTGATTCGTTAATACCATATGTGGGATGTGTAAAGGAAAAAGTTAATGATATTATATATTTTATTATACTGGAATTATAATATACTCTTATATCATTATGATTCCATTCCAAAAAATACGAAATAGAAATGGAAGTAGCGTTCATGCGTACGTACAGCTTACCGTCTCCATGAACGGTGCATTTCATTTCTTACCTATAAATGTGATGTAATATTATAAATACATGTATATGATGAATATATATGATATATATGTTATCCAAATCATTAATATCATTCTGGATATAACAAACCTTTGACCAAATTAACAATATGTAAGTGTAAGAAGTCTATTTTTGACTTAAGAACCAAATACCGACAAAATGAACATTATTAACTTAAATGATTACATGATCTTCATAACATGGTATAAAAGGAATAATGAACTTGAAAAAGGTTCATAAGAAATTAGAGATTAACTCAAGTTTATTATTCAGGAGATTAAAGAATGGTCGGGTCATGTCGGATACGAGGTATGGGACTTCGTCTCAATCTCCTTTCATTGAGGCATATTTTATTTTATACACAACTTTCTTTTATACGGTGTATAAACCCCTTTGACTTTTCCGTTTATTCAAAAGGAATCTTTTTTATATGAAACGTTTACTAAATGACAAAAGGGAATGTTTTTGTCGTACGTATGCGGCGACAACGACTTCTCCGCTGTCATGACCGTTATTTGAGTTTTGGATTCCTCTACAAGCCATACCTTCTTTTTAAAAGAAAAATAAATACCATGTTTTACTTTTCATTTATTTTGGTATTGAAAATGGTTTTCAGAATGTTTTTTTTTGTGTTTTATTTATATCTTGTGATTCAAATTTGGAAATGTTATGTTTCCTTTATGCATGTTATATGTGATAAGATTATGTTATGGTTCTTGGGCATTATTATGAAGACGGGTGGTTCTGTTATAAACTAAGGGCGGGTGAGCCCGATATAGCTCTCCAATGCATTGGGTAACGCGAAGGAGTGAAACGTTAAGGTTTCTCCGAAGAGATTTTAGGGAATATACTGTGATGGGTATTCCAAATGTAACCAAGAGGGTTACTCCCTACGTAAGAATGTTATGAATGCCTCAAGTTACCTTTATGTCTTATCATTTCTATGATTTATTCATGATATTATGAGGTATGTTAAAGTGCCTATGTTTTATGGGTAAAGTATGATTTCATTCTTATGTATATTTGAACTCATGTTTCCTTTCCATGTTTTTTTTATAACCCATACTGAGTTTTTATGCTCATCCCAAGTTTTTTGAAATGTTTTTCACAGGTCAAGGGAAAGGTATATGATGATAGAGTCAAGTATGTGTCAAGAAATAATCCATGTTTTATTTTAAATGTGTTTCCATTGATGGGAATGAAGAATACTATCTTTATGTAACCACTTTGTTTATATGTGGAATGTAATGCACGTTTTATGATCTAATTTTCTAAAACTCTAAACTCGAAATGATCCTCAATGTGTAATCTTGTAATAACTCAAGATTAAGTAAGGTTTAAGGCTGGTGCCTTATAGTTGGTATCAAAGGTCGGTTTAGATAACTTTAGGAGTTATAATTCTATTAAATGATTATCCAAAAATATTTTTTTTATGGTCAAATTGAAGTGATATAGCATTTGAAGATTACCATGTTGCTTCATCTAAGACATGTTTGTTCAGAATGGTTTTCCGCAGAGGAAACAGGGAAGAAGTGCTAGGAATGCATACAGAGGGAAATAACCTTCCGAATCAGCATCCAGAAGTGGTCGGAATTGGAACTGAATAGTTTGTTGCAGTAATGGCGCAGTTGACTCAAGCGATAAATGGTGGTGGTATCAATGCACGAGATCAGCCAGATCAACCGCAGAGGAACATGTCAGTGGTGGAACATTTCATGAGGCAACATCCACCATCATTCAGAGAATCATCTGACCCTGTGCTAGCTGAAGGGTGGATTAAAGAACTGGAGATGATTTTTGATGTCATGGGGTGTTCAGACAATCAGAAGGTTAGTCTTTCTATTTACCGTTTGGAGGGTGAAGCAGATCAGTGGTGGTCTATGGTTAAAAATATCAGGGACGCCGATGAGATTAATGCTCTCGACTGGGATGAATTCAAAGGTATGTTTCTTGAGAAGTATTTTCATAAGGATGTTCGACTTAGGATGGAAAAACAATTCTTGGAATTGAGGCAAGAGGAAGACTCAGTGGCTGCCTATGAAGAAAGGTTCACTCGATTGGCAAGGTATGCTCCAAATTTTATCCGAGACCTTTATAGTAAAATCAATTGTTTTTACTCAGGATTAAAGCCAAAATATCAAAGGGAAATAGCTTCTCGTGAGTTTAAAAGTTATGAAAAGCTTGTTCAATGTGCTGAGAAGGTGGAAATTGAGTTTGCCGATGACCAAGTGTTCTATAACAACCAGTAGAAGAAGAGACCGAGGTGGTAGGAGAAAGGTAAGAATTCTTCAAAAAAGTCTGATGGTAAGAGAACTAAGTTTCGAATTTGTGATAAATGTGGCAAAAGGCATGCTGGGGAATGTCTTCTGAATTCTGGGAAGTGCTACCGATATGGTAATATGGGACATAAGGCTCGTGATTGCACTGAAAAGGATCAAGGTGAAGGTAAGAACAAATTTGATTTACAATTAGTGAAATGTTATAAGTGCAATGAGATGGGTCACTATGCAAACGAGTGTCCGACAAAGAGCTTGAGTGATGGGAAGCTGTTAAACTACAAGCAGAAAGGGGTGGTGAAATCCTTTGCAACTACTTTAGCAGATGTCGGGCCATCAAATGAAGTTGTATCAGGTACTTTGTTTGTTTTTTCAGATTATGCCAGTGTGTTGTTTGATTCGGGGTCTACTCATTCATTCATCTCTGAAACCTTTTCTAGTAAAATGGGAATACCATCTCAAGAAATGACTCCTGAACTTTTGGTAAAAACACATGGGGGAAATGTTGAGGAAAAAAGAATTTATAAGAATCTTCCTATCTTTATCTGTGGAAAGAACATACTTGAAAACCTTATTGTTCTACCTCTAGTAGAGTTTGATGTTATCTTGGGTATGGATTGGATCTCTATCTACCATTCTAAGATTGACTGTAGAGCTAAAGAAGTTTCTTTTCAGAAAGACTTTCAGTTTGTTTACAAGAATAAACCCTTACTTTTGATAACATATCAAGAGGATGAGAAACTTGTAAAAGATGGAAATGAATGTTACCTTGCACACGTCGTTGAAAATAAAGGAACTGTTCAGATTAATGATGTGCCAGTGGTAAATGAGTATCCTGATGTTTTTCCTGATGAGTTTCCTGGAATAATACTAGATCGGGAAGTTGAGTTTACTGTTGACTTAGTTCCTGATGCTACGAAAATTTCAAAACCCCTTATCAAATGGTACAAATTGAGATTTTAGAGTTGAAGGAGCAATTTCAATATTTATTATAGAAAGGTTTCATTACACCTAGCACATCACAATGGGGTGCCCCTGTTTTGTTTGTTAAGAAAAAAGATGGTTCTATGAGACTTTTCATTGATTACAGAGCCTTGAATAACATCACTGTTAAGAACAAATATCCTTTGCCTCATATCGATGATTTGTTTGATTAGCTCCAGGGAGCTCAGTTTTTTTCAAAGATTGACCTGAGATAGGGGTACCATCAGCTGACGGTAAAGGAGGAAGATATTCCGAAGACCGCGTTCCGTACGAGATATGACCATTATGAATTTGTAGTAATTCCTTTTGGGCTAACCAATGCACCTGCTGTATTCATGGACTTAATGAATAGAACTTTCCATGAGTTCTTGGATAAGTTTGTGGTGGTTTTCATTGATGATATTTTAGTGTTTTCTAAAAGTAAAGAGGAGCATGAAAGACATTTAAGGGTTATCTTTCAAACCTTAAAAAAAAGAAATTGTATGGGAAATTCAGCAAGTGTGAGTTTTGGTTGCAACAAATTTCTTTCCTTGGTCACATTGTTTCTAAAGATGGAATAACTGTTGATCCTGCAAAAACAAAAGTTGTGGAAGAATGGCCAAGACCCACAAATGTAACTGAGATTCGTAGCTTCCTTGGTTTGGCGGGCTATTACCGAAGTTTTGTTAGAAATTTTTCACGGTTATCTAGTCCAATGACTAAGCTAACTCGGAAGGGTGTTAAGTTTATCTGAAAAAAAGAATGTGATGATTGTTTTTAGGAATTGAAAAGAAGATTGGTGAATGCTCCAGTTTTGGCACTACCTTCCAGGAATGGTGAGTTTGTTATCTATAGTGATGCTTCATTGAAAGGACTTGGTTGCGTCGTAATACAGAATGATCCGGTAATTGCTTATGCTTCACGACAGTTGAAAACTAATGAGGTAAATTACCCTACACATGATTTGGAATTAGCTGCTGTTGTTTTTGATTTAAAAATTTGGAGGCATCATTTGTATGGAGTAAAGTGTGAAATATATACCGATCATAAAAGTTTAAAGAATATATTCACTCAGAAAGAGTTGAACATGAGACAAAGGAGATGGCTAGAATTAATCAAGGATTATGATTGTAAAATTCATTACCATCCAGGAAAATCAATTAAAGTGGCTGATGCTTTGAGTCGAAAAAGTAATGCTTCATTAGCAATATTGTGTTTGGAACGTGATCCTTTGGTTAAGGATTTGATGATATTTGGTATGGAAGTTGTTGGTGCAGGAAGTTCTTCTGTTTTTTTTCAGGTATCAGTGAGATCTTCTCTATCAGATAGAATCAAGCAAGCACAGAAGCAAGACAGTGAGTTGCAGAAAAAGGTAGAGCTGGTTCAGAAAGGTAAGTTTCCTGAAATCAACATTGATAATGATTGTGTTTTGAGATTTGGGAAGAGATTGTGTGTGCCTTGTGATTCACAGTTGAAGAGAGAGTTGTTATGTGAAGCTCATAGTTCTCCGTTTTCAGTTCATCCGGGTAGTACTAAGATGTATAGAGATCTACGGGAGTATTACTGGTGGGATGGAATGAAAAGAGATGTTGCTGATTTTTCTGTGAAGTGTTTGACTTGTCAGCAGGTTAAAGCAGAGAGGCAGTTACCGAAAGAGATGCTTCAGCCTTTACCAATTCCAGAGTGGAAATGGGAAAATATATCCATGGATCTTGTTGTGGGATTACCAAAGACATCTCGAGGTAATAATGCAATCTGGGTTATTGTTGATCGCTTGAACAAATCTGCTCATTTCCTTGCTATACGAGATACATTCTCTCTTGATCAACTTTCCCGTTTGTATCTTAAAGAGATAGTCATGTTACATGGAGTTCATCTCTCCATTGTATCGGATCGTGATCCCAGGTTTACTTCTAACTTTTGGAAAGGCCTTCAGAAGTCGTTGGTTTCTGAATTAAATTTTAGTACAGCTTTTCATCCTCAATCAGATGGGCAGTCAGAACGAACAATTCAGACATTGGAGGATATTCTACGAGCTTGTTCTATGGATTATCAGGGAAGTTGGGACCAACATCTTTCTTTGGTTTAATTTTCATATAATAATAGTTTCCATTGCAGTATAAAGATGGCACCATTTCAGGAATTATATGGGAAGCGATGTCGAACTCCAGCTTTCTGGGATGAAGTGGGTGAAAGGAAGTTGATGGGACCAGAATTGGTAGAAGAGATGGCAGAAAAAGTTCATCTGATTCAGAAACACATGAGAACAGCTCAGAGCAGGCAGGAGAGTTATGCGGATAACCGGAGGAAGGATCTATCTTTCGAGGTAGGTGATCATGTTTTTCTCAAGGTTTCTCCTTCGAAAAGTGTGATGAGATTTGGTAAGAAATGAAAGCTAAGTCCAAGGTTCATTGGACCATACGAAATTCTGGAGAGAGTTGGATCAGTTTCATACCGAGTGGCTTTACCTCCGAGTTTATCTCAGGTACACAATGTTTTTCACATTTCGATGTTGAGAAAGTATATGCCAGATCCATCTCATTAATGAGTCCAGAGGTAGTTCATCTGGAAGAGAACCTATATTATGAGGAACAACCGGTCCAGATTCTTGACCATAGGGAGCAAGTGTTACGGAATAAGGTGATTAAGCAGGTAAAGGTTTTGTGGAAAAACCACTTGATGGAAGAGTCAACATGGGAATCTGAAAATGCAATGAGGGATAAGTACCCCCATTTATTCGATAAGTAAATAAATTGCGGGGACACAATTTTCTAAAGGGGGGAAGGATGTAACATCCCAAGTAATTAATGAATAATATATATTTTTATCTATGCCTATTAATGATTAAGATAGTGTTATAGAGGCTTAAAATGAAAATAAATACAATCTTATGCATGGAGTACACTAATATTTTTAAAAGATTGTTTTACTGCCTTTTGATGGTAAACCATTTTTAAATCTATATTTTGACAATTTTATAAGCTATGTTTGTCAAAATAAACTTATTCTTTATTATTGGGACATAAAAATTTACTTTGTGTGAATTTTTGGTATTTTTCTGACAATGTTCATTTTTTAATGAATAGTGAAAAATACTGCATTTTACATCAAAAGTGCTTTTTAATATAATTTATTTATATGATTAGATTATGTTTTGAATTGGTTTTGAAGTGAAATTAGAATATATTTTTACCATTTAATCCCATGGTGGTCATTGTAATCAATTTCACTATGAAATTAGACTTAAACTGGTGTCAATATTTTGATACTTATTGTTTCATAAAAACACGCTATTTGCTCTGACATCGGGAATTAATTATTAAACTAATTAATGTGACTTATATGTATTGAATTTTTTAAAATAGACTTCATTTTTGAATTCGGAATATCAAATATAGCTTAGGGTGAATTTTTTGTAATTTTCTGAAAAACTTCAATTTTTGATGAATAGTGAAACCACTAAGTGGTACTTATAAAAACTGACTTTCCGTTTAAATGAAATTTTTCCATCATTGTGTTCTGAATTTCAAAAATCCAACATACATGGTTGTCATTAAGAAGTAAAATGTGGTTCAATGGGATTACAATAATTTTTTGGTGAATAGTAACTTATTAAGTTTTTAATCGCGATTAGTGGTAATTAGGGTAGTTTAAGGTATAAATAATGCTTTAATAATATGAAATGACCTAGAAACATGTCCCAACCTTATTGGTTGTGTCATGGCCGACAGGAAAAGACATGGGTCAACTTGGGGACCCCATGGAGACATTTTGGTTGGGAAATGACATAAATAACTTTTTATTTAATGTAAAAGTAAAAATGACACAAACATAATATGTTTTACGAAAACAATTTTTACATGGGGTTATAAAGATAATATTTTTGATTATAAATAGTCATTGGAAAAATAAAAAGATATCCTACATCATAGTATTTTTTTTATGATTTTTAGACATTAAATAAATTAATTTATTTATGACATAATAATGATGCATCGATGATATCATTATTTGACGATTTAAATAAAATGGAAAGATAATGTAAAATATATGAACTACACATGTCCAAAACCAATTGGATGAGTGGATTTCGAACCCTTATCACCTTATCCACTAATTATATCAACGTGGGACCTTTTAAAACCTAAACACATTTTCAAATAAAGTAATATTTCTTTACATTCCAAAAGTGCCCCTCCTCTCCTCTTATAAAAGGCCCCCACCTCTACCTCATTTCACACACTCCTAAAGCCTTTGGCTCGGCCAACCCCTGACAATTTACTCTCTCCACATACCTCTACTAATCCTAGAGTATTCCCATTGGGCAGAATCCTTTCAAAGGAAGCCTTTAGGCTCAAATCAAAAGGAGTTACACTTTTAAAGGTAATTCATTCTCTCATGTTCATTTGTTTTATTTTGCTTCTCCAACCCCCTAAAATCTTTTTATTTACTTATTTTGTAACAACACCAGTATCTGCAATATACTAGGATGTTGTTATAATATTTATTTGAGCTACACTC
The DNA here is from genome assembly GCA_963277665.1 of Viscum album. NCBI lineage: Eukaryota > Viridiplantae > Streptophyta > Magnoliopsida > Santalales > Viscaceae > Viscum > Viscum album. The sequence goes on from OY728139.1 coordinate 433,559,768, forward strand.
TCACACAACTACATCAAATGGTTAAAGAACATACGGTTTCCGTGGATGGCGAAATTCTGCCTCCCGAAACGATGATTGTTCAATACTCATTTAACACCTTCAAAGGTGGCCATTATGATGTAACTATTTTTATATATGATATATAATATTTTTATGTTTTCCTTATGATTCTGTTTTTTTCATTTTGGGAATACCTTCATGGTTCCCATTATGGGTAAACACGATATCTTCATTTTAGGAAGTGCGGACTACCGCCCCCGGAAAGTGATTTGATTTGTTAATACCATATGTGGGATGTGTAATGGATAAAGTTAATGATATTATATATGTTATTATACTGGAATTATAATATACTCTTATATCATTATGATTCCATTCCAAAAAATACAAAATAGAAATGGAAGTAGCGTTCATGCGTACGTACGGCTTACCGTCTCCATGAACGGTGCATTTTATTTCTTACCTCTAAATGTGATGTAATATTATAAATAAATGTATATGATGAATATATATGATATATATGTTATCAAAATCATTAATATCATTCTGGATATAACAAACCTTTGACCAAATTAACAACATGTAAGTGTAATAAGTCTATTTTTGACTTAAGAACCAAATACCGACAAAATGAACATTATTAACTTAAATGATTACATGATGTTCATAACATGGTATAAAAAGAATAATTAACTTGAAAAAGGTTCATAAAAAATTAGATATTAACTCAAGTTTATTATTCAGGAGATTAAAGAACGGTCGGGTCAAGTCGGATACGAGGTATGGGACTTCGTCTCAATCTCCTTTCATTGAAAAATATTTTATTTTATACACAACTTTCTTTTATACGGTGTATAAACCCCTTTGACTTTTCCGTTTATTCAAAAGGAATCTATTATATACGAAGCGTTTACTAAACGACAAAAGGGAATGTTTTTTTCGTACGTATGCGGCGACAACGACTTCTCCGCTGTCGTGACCGTTATTTTAGTTTCGGCTTCCTCTACAAGCCATACCTTCTTTTTAAAAGAAAAATAAATACCATGTTTTACTTTTATTTTATTTTGGTATTGAAAATGGTTTTCACAATGTTTTTTTGTGTTGTGTTGATATCTTGTGATTGAAATGTGGAAATGTTATGCTTCCTTTATGCATGTTTTATGTGATACGATTATGTTATGGTTTTTGGGCATTATTATGAAGACGGGTGGTTCCGTGATAAACTAAGGGCGGGTGAGCCCGATATAGCTCTCCAATGCATTGGGTAACGCGAATGATTGAAACGTTAAGGTTTCTCTGAAGAGATTTTAGGGAATATACTGTGATGGGTATTCCAAATGTAACCAAGAGGGTTACTCCCTACGTAAGAATGTTATGAATGCCTCAAGTTACCTTTATGTCTTATCATTTCTATGATTTATTCATGATTTTATGAGGTATGTTAAAGTGCCTATGTTTTATGGGTAAAGTATGATTTCATTCTTATGTATATATGAACTCATGTTTCCTTTCTATGTTTTTTTTATAACCAATACTGAGTTTTTATGCTCATCCCAAGTTTTTGAAATGTTTTTCACAGGTCAAGGGAATGGTACATGATGATAGAGTCAAGGATGTGTCAAGAAATAATCCATGTTTTATTTTAAATGTGTTTCCATTGATGGGAATAAATAATTCTATCTTTATGTAACCACTTTGTTTATATGTGGAATGTAATGCAAGTTTTATGATCTAATTCTCTAAAACTTTAATCCCGAAAAGATCCCCAATGTGTAATCTTGTAATAACACAAGATTAAGTAAGGTTTAAGGCTGGGTCCTTATAATATCTTATTTTTATAACATAGAAATAAATAATTCTATATTTTTTTATATAAATATAACATATTTATAATGAAAGATAATATTTTTGGTAAAGTGATTTTATGTTAAAAATATGATTTTTTTGAATTAATCACCTTTAATAATAAAATAAATTTTAGAAAAATATATAAATATAATTGTATAAAATAAAATTAATTTTCGAATTCATAAAATCAAAATTTTAGGATGATTATTTTTAATTTTTCAGAGAAACTTCATTTTTGGATGAATAATGAAAAACACAGTTTTTTAGTTAAAAACAATTGTTTTGTTTAAATAATTATGAATTAAAAATGATATTATAAATATGTTTTAAGGTAAAATTATATTAATATTACATATATTACTACAATTTAATTCAATATAATAAATTAAAATTTGATATTGAGTATAAAATCAAAACAAACTTTTGAACATTCTCTTACATTAAAACCCTGTTATTTAGTCCAGTCTTTGGGATTAACACTAATCTTAATTTTTCCGCTTTAGTGATTGTAATTTAAAAAATATTATATAAACCAAAATATAAAATATAATGTTTAGATTATAATAATACCATGTTAATTTTTGACCAAAATGGTTAGTAAAAGTGATTAAAATTATTCAAAATGTTTGATGCCAAATTATGCTTAATTGGGGACTAAAAATTAAAATTAAGTGCCCAAATGTCCTAGAATCATTTAAAACACCCATTTTATGTCTATATTTATTCAATAAAACACAATTTATTTATTTTGGTTGTCTTGTTAAGGAAATATTTAGGTATGAACACATTCACACCTATTTTGTTTCTAAAAAATCTGTGTTAGTAATTTTCATTCCCAATAAAAGGCCACCATTCAACACATTCATCACACCTCTCAAGCCTCTTAAGTTACTAAATGACATGAAAAAATTTCCTCCAAAAAATAATACCTTCTAATATGAAGCCTACATTTGGGAAGAAACCCTCTCAAGGAAATCATCTAGTACAAACCTCATGGAGTTACCCGGTTTAGCGGTAACATCTTCTTTAATGCTCGTTTCCTTTATTTTCCTTTACAAACACCTCCACAATATTTATTAAATAATTGTGTCAAAAAACTACTATCCTTAGAATAATATGATTTTTTTATTAGATATTTATCACGTGAACATACACAAACCTACATCTAATGGATGTTGAACACACTGTTTCAGTGTCTGACAAACTACTACCTCACAAAACATTGATTGTTCGTTTCTCCATTACAAAAAATCATGGTTGAAATTATGATGGAAAACATATTTATATATATAAATTATCATATATATTATTTATTTGAATTTATTTATTCCTTTTTTTACTTACATCAATTTACCTTTCATTTGTTGTTAATACAATAATCTTGTTTCCGGAAGCGTGGACTACCTCCCCCTCAAAGAAATGTGATTCCTTCCCACACCACATTGAATGTATTAAGGATATGTTTAATGATGATATATAATATATTTTATATATTAATTATATAGGAATAATGATATATATTGAAATATATATATATATATATATATATATACATATACATACTTTTTCTTTTTCGTAGTTTCTTGCAGTACGACGATTAAAAACAGAAACAACATTAAACCGTATGTATGGCTTACCGTCTCCTTAAACACTGTATTACATTTCATACATCATTATGAAATAAATTATTATAATTTAAATATAATATATTTCCATTATATTTAAATGATTTTATAAATTCTAGAATTATGATTTAAGTATAAGGACCAACAATATAACAAATCATGACACATGCAAAGAACAAAGAAAATATTACCCAATGTGAAAACTTAACATGGGATCATTAACAAGCTAGTAATATAAGGTCATAATAAAAGAATATATGGTATTATATATAACAACATAATTATTTAAAGGATTTCTCATAAAATAATATTTATTATATTGGAAACGTGTACGTGTACGGAGAGAGTCAAGACACAAGGTAAACTGATTTTCTTCTTACAATTAATTTCAAAGAGATACAAGATATGTTCACAAATGTTACTTTTATCTGGTGTATATACCACCCGTAATTTTACTATATGAATCTTATAAATATTATTATGGTTATTAAAATGTAATTTTTTTGATCCTTATGCAATGGGGTATATGTTTAAAAAGTTACCATGTTGGTAAAAAAGTTTTTTTCTCATTTTTACTTATTTGAGACTTCTGTTTTGTTAATCACCTAAAATATTTTTCGAACTATATGTACATACATTTTACATTCCATATAATGACTCTATGTATTTTCATGATATTATATGCTTCATTTATTTAAATTTCTTAATATGGAGAGCATGATCATAAGATAAAAAGATATAAATGTTTTTTGAAATAATCCCATTACTTTTTAAGAATGATTTATTCAGGATTCCTTTGAAGAAATAATATAATACATATCTCATTAATATTACTGATTTTACATATACTCATTTATTTCATGATATAATCAGGTATTGTTACCATTTTCTACTCTTTTTTACATAAGATAGTAAATAAATTGTTTTTTGAAAAGCCCGATTTTCTCAGACTTCGGGCGGAAGTCTATGATTTCTAAAAAAGTTCCCATTAATAATATATCATTCCCCTATAACATATAAAAGACATTTTTACCATATTAGTATTTTATAAATCTCTTCAAGGAAATATTTCTTTCCATTATGAATTAGGTACTTTTCTATCTTTTTACCATGAAAAAGGAATGTTCTTTCACATCATATGACATGTTTGTATTTACCACCAGTCATTTGTTCGAATCTCCCTTTGAATTTTTAAAAAGAATAATCTTTAAGATAATGTTTTAAAAGAAATTTTCCTAGATAATTGTTTTCAAAATTGTTTCAAACACATTTTATATGTTTTCATGGAGAACTATTTTCAAAATGTTGTTATGTATTATCTTGAAATTTTCAGTGTGCATTCAAAGAAAACGTATTGAAAACATTTTCAATATTTTAATAAGATTTCAAAAAATATTATTTTAAAAATGTTTCAATATTTCCTTATAAATTTTAAAATTATATTCAATGAATTATTTTTCAAAAAAAATAAAACTGTCATTATATTTTATTAAATTATTTTCAATAAAATGGGTGGAAAGAGGTTTTCAAGATTATTTTATATGTTATCATGAAAACTTATTTTCAAAAAGTTTTCAATATTTATTTATAAGTTATGAAATAATTTTCAACGAAATGGATTCCAAAACATTTTGAATATTTCTTTAAAAAGTTTCAAGTGTTTTTAAAGATTTTTTTTTGTTTTAAAGAATATTGTTAATGTTTTTAAGGAAAAAGTTTTTTGAAATGATTTTCAATATTTTTTATAAGTTTTCTTGGTATTTAATGGAACATTATTTCTGAATGGTTTTGTGAATTAAAGAACCTTTTTCAAACAAAAAATATTTCTTCCTCAATAAATATTTCTAAAAGATATTTCAACATTATTTTCTATATAATAAAAAATATATTAAGGTTTCCTAGCCTTTCAAGGAAATTATCTAAAGGTTCAATTAATATCTATTCAATAAATGAGTAATGCTTAATTTCATGGTATTTATGAATCCCATTTTCCCTTATTGTTTTATACATATATAAAATTTTTCTCTTTTATGACTTATTATTTTCATGAAATGATAATGAATCCTATCTATTCCCATAGAATATGATAAGTTTACATTTTTATGATATCCATGTAATTTCATTGGTTATTATATATTAATTTATGATCTTGTGGAACATGTATGTATGATTTCATTATGTAATGTGTGGTTCCTATATCCATCTCTAATGAATTAGCTAAATATTTATATCTCATGATATAGACTTGGATGAAACAAGGGTTTACATGGTTTAGTAATACATGGAAGGAATGAGGGTTTAATGAGTTCAATAATATTGGGCTGGAATGATGGTTTACTGAGTTTAGTAATATAGGGATAGAATAGGGGTTCACCTGGTTCAATAAAAGGCTTTTTCCACTAAGATGGTCATGGAATTGATCCCTTGACTACTATTTAAATCAATATATGCTTATTTGTACCCACAATTTCATTTCTTACTCTTATTTTATGATTTGATGGATTATGTCCTTTACATCTATTTGTTTATGTCTTATGAACTAACACGATTTTTTCCATGATTATTGTATATGATATTTGTTATGTATGGTATGACCTTCTTTTTTCCAGATCATTTTATCATAACCTTATTCTTATTCTAATGCTTACATGACTCCCTTGATTACCATTACTAAACATTTGAGCTCGCCTTTTTCGTGTTTCCTCTCCCAAGGTTAAATAGATTATTTATATGTAGAAGTACAAGAGTTGGAGATATTTATAGGATATAGTGAAGATTATTTACCAGGAAAGGATATTTTTTTCATGTTTCCAATGACATTAAACTGTTATGGTCCCCTTCCATGTATTTTTGTAATGTACAGACTATTCATCTAAAATGATGTAATGTGATTGTATGTTAAGCCTAGGTCACTATATTTGTTATAAAATAAAATGATTAGTCATCCTTTAGAAACATTGAAAAAGAATCCTTATTGAGATCCCTAGGTTTATTTATATGGATATTTATTGGGATGTCACTAAGGATTAGTATAAGGATGTCTCAACATTTTGGAAAATGTCATGGAATTTAGGTAAATAACAATGTTAGTGGTTTTAAATAAATTCATCCCTATATGGATACTAATAGTAGGTGTGGCTCTATAACTGCTGTACATAAGTGTAAGATCATTGATAAGATGTTCCAGGCTTCACTCGGGGTAATCTGTTACCTGACAATGGGCCTTGCTGCACACCTGGTATGACACTCCCAGGGGTTATAATTTTGGAATTCACAAAATCATCAGGAAATATAATGAATGATATAGACATCCAACAACTAACTCCTTTTCAAGACTATGTGGTTTTCTACTATGATATGTAATGATCAAACTATACTTCCTATTTTATTCAATGACAGGAACTGGTTGGAACTAGATTAATGTGAATGTGATGGAATATTTTATAATGAGTAGCCATGTCGATTGATCAGTGGAGTGAAAGTTGTCAGGATCATCCCTAATAATTTTTCACAGAACATGGTTAAAAATGTTTAAATTAACAATCTCTCGTACTCACGAAGAAAGAAAAAGAAGCAATTTTCTGAGATTTTGGGTAATGTAAACCAAGGGGGAAAGAAGATTTGGTTTTTATTGTGTCATGAATATGGAAACAATCACCTAAGTAAATGTCATATAGGAAAAATTATGTCTTTTTTTAGTGGAAAAGAAAAAAAATCATTTGACTAAAATTGAAAAATGAAGTGTTCAATAAATAAAATATAATGGAATATTGGACTTCCTAAAGTATTATTAATTGAAAATTTCATTAAATTTAGAATCTATGGTAATTATGAAAATAAATTTCCTCTGTGGAAGGCTGGGAAAGAGAATCGAAAAGGGTGTTATTGTAATGGTTTTACTACAGATGGTGAAGAAATAACAAATGACATAAAAACGATATGTTTTATTTTATATTAGAATGATTAAATTGAGTTTGAGAAATTTAAATACATGATTCATATATCATATTATTGTAAATAGTTATTAATGAATAATTTAATTAATTTTGAGTAATTATTTATGAATAATGTTGGATGAATGAAGTATTTATGTATTGGAATTTAGAGATGATGTTTTATGAATAATGAAATATATGTGAATTTTCAGTATACATTTTCAATAACTATTGGAAAGGACATTTTGAATGGTGATGAAGAAATTGAAATGTGATTTTATGAAAGTGTGATATATTGATTAGAAGAAGGTAATCCTTAATTAATGCTTGATGCCGAGATAATGATGTTTGGAAAAGGATTTAATATATATGAATAAGTAAATTAGACAGTATCGATTTTCCTCAAATTTATTATTGAAAAAATTATCTATGTTATCTAGGATGATGTTTACAACTTATTGGATTTACGGGATGCATCCAGTAATCATTGGAATAATGAATCATGCATGTTTTCCAAATGTAATTATGATAATTCAAGTTATTACCATGTTTTAAGACAACATATTATGATGGTATTCACATGTTTGGAATGTGACAACCCAGAGCTACTTTTGTTATAGAATGGAATCGATGTTAAGAAGATTTATTTTCCTTTTTTCTAAAGTCTAGAATTTGAATCGTTTAGTGGGGTGTTGAGGTTAACCATTTATTGAAATTTTATGTTAAAATTAAAATAATTTTATCAAGGTTAGAGTGTTATCATTCATATAAGGAGTTATGCATATTGGATAGTCATTCAAACTACCTTGTGTGGATAGTAACTAATGAAAAATGGGATGGCATATCATGGAACCCATGGTCTATTATTAATTTTGGAATGAAAAGGTAACCTCCATTTTTTATAGAATGAGTTGAAGTGAATCAACATACAATAAAGGATGACCTTTTCTCGAAATCAAAAAGTATATATTTTTATTAAAACTCATTAGATTTTCTTAAAACTAAAAACGTTGTCAGATACCTACGTTTTCAATGAATTGAAAGGTACCATAGTTTATTACATATTTATGGATTTATGGTTGTTAAAATTAACTAAACCATGTTCCTTGTCACTCTCCATTAGAACTTGATGGTAATATTTTTCTTACATATCCATGTTTTCAGTTTCAACTTATATTCTATGATGCCGAAACATATTTATATGTTACTTTGGGTAACCATTATTGTTGCAAATTTTCATTTTTATGTGAAGTTGTAGTATCCAATTTTTACATTGTGGATTTCTATGAATGAAATATTCATGTATTAAACCATTGATAACCAGACGAATTTCATGGGAGAAATTCTTTTAAGTGGGGTAGAATGCGACACACTGATATTTTGAGAATTATTATTTTCAATTAATTAAATTTTTTAATATTTTTTATTTCAAACGACACTGGAAATAGTTCCTTATATATATATGTATATATAAAACACTAAGTCGAAAATTATTTTCACACATAATAAAAACATTGCTTGCGCTACAGGAAATACTAAATTGTCTTCCATTACAAGAAACACCACAATCCATTTTTATTTTTATTTTAAGAAGCCACTTTTTGGGTAAGTGGGAACCAAAAAAATCCTCCAAAAACCACTAGTACAAACCCATTTTAGACTATCACCAGAATATAAAGATGAAATTTCAAATTACACACAAACCCCAACCGAGAACCACCACTGTTTTAAACTACCTCAAAATCCTACCCTTTCAAAATTAAAAAACACGCCTAAAAATTGTAAGATTTCAAACCAAAAAATCACCAAAAAATCCATCATGATTCACGTGCAGTACTATGACCGAGACACCTTCCATCCATCACTTAAAAACCATCATCACAATGCAAGCCAAACACCATAACTGTCAACATGAACGTATCAGCAAAGCCACCAGCCTCTTCTCCGACATCCATCGTGTACAACAAGTCGATGCCACTAGAACGGAACATCATCGTCGCCAAACCAAGCCGACATCGCCGCCAGTACCACGACGTGGAACCATTGCTCCACCTACGTCGAAATAACAACATCTCGAGTCACCATCTATTGTTTATTTACTAGACACCACCATCACCACCATTGTCTCTTTACAAAACCTGAACGACAGAACCCATAGACAGAAGCCACAAACAACCCACACCAGAAAGAGAGACGATCAATGAAAATAAAGCCACAATCTCAAAAAAGGACCAAAAAGGGAAGACGGTACCATGTAATAACATTGAAAAAGACCGAGAAAACAACCCTGAAGAGAGCTAGGAGTGAAACCCCAAAATAAACCTCATCAACCGCAAACTGTATGCCCAAAACCTTGTGTATCCATCGCTTCAACTCCGACCTCGATATGAGCGGTAGAACCCTATGTACGAGCATTTTTGGGAGGTCGAGGACGAATACCGACTACGGTAGCTTTGGGAAACCCAATTTACACCAAACCAAAATCCCAAATCCTCCTTTTTACCTCCATACTATCCTCGACCCGGAGAACCACGAAGAGACTTGAGGCCAGAGTAGTTAAGGTGACATAGGCTGTCCAAAAACACGACCTTTGACAGGAAAAACAAGAGAACTGAAGAGAAGCCAAGATCCAAGGGGTGGAGCTGAGGGCCGTGGGGCAGAGCTGACAGAATAGGGGATGAAACCCTAGATGATTGGAGAAGGCGATCATGGAGAGCACTCTCCACAGACGCGTGGATAGCTCCCCCACTACATGCACCACTGACTTGGCATAGATGCATGTAAACTTGAGTTTATATAAAACAAGTATTTTTATTGTTTTAATTAGTAAAAAAATATAATTATAACCTTGATATTAAACTAATTAATAAATAAATTTCAAATATTATATTTTGGTATAAATAAAACATTTTTGTAATGAAAGATAACATTTTTTGTAATGTCTTTTAAAAAACGATTTCTTGAATGAATCACTTCTAATAATAGATGTAATTTTATAAAAAATTAGATTTATAATTGGTCAAAATAAATATCATTTTTTTAATTCAGAACTTATAAATTAGTTGTGGGGGAATTTTTTTAATTTTTCTTAGAAACATCAGTTTTTGATGAATAGTGAAAAATGATGTTGCTTTGTTAAAAACTGCCTTTTTGACTAACAAATTATTAATGATAAATGATATTATAAATATTTTTATGGTTATATTATATTAATTTTACATATATAATAACAATTTAAATCATTATAATAAGTATAAATTTGAAACTATGTTTAAAATATTAACAAACTTATGAACATTTTACTACATTAAAACCTCATTATTTAGTCTCGTCTGGAGGATTAGACCTGATCTTAATTTTTCCACTTATATGATTGGAATTTAAAAAATACTATATAAACCATTGTATTATGTCTAATTTTTATAGACTAATAATACAATATTATTTTTTTACCAAAATTATTAGTAAAAGTAATTAAAATTAATCACAACGGTTAAGGACAAATTAACATTAATTAGAGAGTAAAACATAAAAATAAAGGCCCAAATGACCTAGATAAAATTACAAAACTCACTAGATGTCCATATATTTTGTGTAAAATTTAAATATTTATTGTTTTTGGTATTTTAAGACAATAGTTAGGTAAGAACATGTGCAAACCTATTTTGTATCTTAATGTTTTGTGTTAGTCCTTTTCCATCCCTATAACTTGAAACCACTCTACCCATTCCTAACACCACTCAAGCCTTTTAAGATACACAAATACATACCCAAATTTCCTCCCAAAAATCCTAACATTTAAATTGAATCCAACACTTGGGTATAAAAACTATCAAGGAAACATTTAGTGAAAAACCAAAAGGAGTTACCCGATTTAGAGGTAACATCTTATTTCAAGTTCTTTTAATTTATTTTCCTTCTCAACCACCTTCACACACTTTAGTCATTTTTTACATGAAAAAAACAGTATACAACATATACTAAGATGTTTATTTACAATATTTCTGACCTACACATACACACACCTCCATCTAATGGATGTTTAACATAGTTTTTTGGTGTACTGTGAACTACAACCTCACCAAATGATGACTATGCATATCTCCTTTACCGCTGATCATGGTGGCCATTATGATGAAAAAAATATTTATATATATATATTATAATATTTACTATGTATTTAATCGTATTTATTCCTTTTATAAGACACATATTTTTACCTACCAATTAGTGTTAATATTATAATCTCGTTTGAGGAAGTGTGGACTACTGTCCCCTCAATGCGATGTGATTCGTTGACACCCTACATGGAATGTATTATGGATTGGTTTGATGAACTTATATGATATATATTATATAGTAATTATAACATAATAATGATATATACACCTATATATACTAATTACATCTACACCCATTCTTTCAATACAATAATTGTAAATGTATATTGTGTTCATGTGTACGTATGGCTTACATTCTCCACGAACGGTGAATTCCATTTCATACATATTTATTATATAAATTTTTATAAAATAAATATAATGGATATACATTATATTTATATCATTATATAAATTATTTAATCAAGATATAAGTTTAAGGACAAACAATATAACAAATTATTACACATTCGAAAAATAAAGAAAATATTACCCGATGTGAAAACATAACATATGGTCATAGAAAAGAGGTCAATATAAGCTAATTATCAAAACATACATGGTATTATATTTAAAATTAATATTATATAAATTATTTATAATAATCATGTATTTTTTATATGGTAATATTGTAGAAGTACAAATAGAGTCGAGACAAAAGGTAAGGGGATTTCCATCTCAATTTTAATTTCTATGAGAAATAAACTATGTTCACTACACTTTCCTTTTGTTTGGTGTATCTAGTTTTAATTAATGTATACTTTTTATCTTATACATAAATTTATGGGTATCAAATTTTCCATATTATCATTCTACTACCATGGGTTTTATGTTTCAAAAGTTTTGAAATTGGTAAAAATGTTTTTGTCTCAATTATCCTTTGTTGAGGCTCATGATTTGTTATGCACCTAAACAATTTTTAGGGTGATTATAACTAAATTTAACATGTCATATCATGAATATAAATATTTTAAAAATATTATATGATTCATTTAATTTCCATTACAAACATGGAGATCATGATCCAAAGACACCATGAAAATAGTGTTTATTGAGAAAATCTCATTTCTTTTAGAGATTCTTAATGTTTATGATTCCATTTATGAAATATTATGATCCATATCTAAAGAAATTAAGAATTTTACTTATCCTATTTTATTTAATTACATTATTAGGTAATGGTATGATTTTATACACTTTTTTACAAAATATATTTAAGAAATTCTTTTTAGGAAAACCTGACTTTACACTCTCTCCTGTCGGAAATCATTGTTTTCTAAAAAGAGTTTCTAAGAATATTATAAAATTACCATATAATATAAAAATGAAAATTTTAAACTTTTTATTTTATCAACATCTTCACGGGAATATTCTTTTCTCTTTTCCAAAAAACTAATTTTTCTATTCTTTTTACTATAAAAAAAGAATTCTCTTTTGACCACCTATGACATGTAAGAATTTACCCAGCCTCATATCATAGAATGTCCCTTCTAATTATTAAAAAAGATAATCATTATGAAATATTTATTAAAGTATTTTTCTAATAAAATTGTTTTTATAAGGGTTTTATAATTATTTACTATGTTTTCATGGAAAATATTTCAAAATTTTTTCACATCTTAATTACAAATTTTTAAAGTTCTTTCAAAGAAACTTGCTTGATCGTCTTCATGTGATCAAGTTTAGGGATGTTGATATGGATCTCGATGTATCATACATGGAACACCTAATGTGGATTGTAAACCAATCTATGATGGTATTATAATGGTAGATAGTGAATCATTTTTTGATCCATATGTGGAATGAAACGATTTAGGAGGAATATATTGATAACTAGTATGTTATTTGGGCTTCATATTATGAGTTTTTCTAAAAGTATTCCAATTCATGATTCTTGAGAAAATAAATTTATTAGAGTAGAAAAATATAAAGGATTTATGTTTTTATTTATTTTATGAGTTAATATCATAGTTTATTAATTTTTTAGAACTTTTAATTATTCGGGATATTTTTAGGGTTTCTAGTTAAATTTGGAGTGCTTTATGGTCCTAATTGGGTAAGTAAATTTTGTTCATGGTTAAGGGAAACTATATAGTTCTCTCTAAGAAACCATAAGGATTATTTAGATAAATACCATGGAGGTTCATGATTACTACATATTTTGATATGCCCATGTCACATTCTCCAAAAAATGATCTGGATTTTGAGAAAGTTGAAAAGAAAATTTTGTAAATTGTTTACCAAACCATCCAAGAACACCATGAGTTTTCATAGAAGTAGATGAAATCCTTCCTTAATTGGTGCACTGTTTGGAGAATCATGTGACAAATTACATATCTTTATTTTATTGATCCATAAATCTCCTTTAATGGAAATAAATCATCTATCTCTACTCATCATTTTTTGTAAATCTATAACACTCTATCCTATACAATCAATAGGCACTATATAGAAGATTTCATCTATTTAGAGTAGGATTATTATGGATCCAAGAATTATTGTGATCAGGTTATTAATTTATGTCACCTAAAAAGATCTATTATTATTTTCTATTCAAGATATACATATATTCCCTTTAATTGAATCACATTTACAACATTTATTTGATATATCTATGTATTCTGATGCATGTAATGATTAATTCATGGATCATAAATTTATCATCAACAAATCTAAATTATTGGCATCCTTCCTTGGATCAATACAATTTCATGAAACATTGAAAGTTCTCAATAGTTATGTTGGTATAGATTAAATTACATTAAATTATAGTATTCTTGAATATTATTCTAAAACACTTGATAGGATTTAGTTGAGATAGTTTTTATGGATCCTTGATGTGTGTTAATGATCTTGTTAGTCTGTAGGGAAGAATTTGGTATCATGTCTTGATGGGTCTCGGAAGTTGTGTCAAATGAACTAAATGTATGAATTGTTTTACAATATGGAGAGTTTATCTTGAGTTTTTATATATAATATATTATGTTTTTATGCATTGTAATAGGTTCCTAACATGACATGACATATCTCCCCATTTCTATCATGGAATCTAAAACCATTGTGTTAAATTTTATGTTTGTGTGTCTCTGTAGAGATCATGATATCTATGATTTATGTGGAATAGATCGTGATATTATTGTTATATATAATGGAATTTTTTTCCTAGCCTATCATATTTATAAAATTTTAAGAATTTTATCGAGAGTAAATAGTAATTAATGGAAGTATATTTTTATTTCACATTACCTATGGTCTTGGGCATAGAGACCTTGAATTATAGATGTCCCACAATGATGGCTTGTTTATGACTAAACAAACATCTTCACTGAGGTGTATGTATTATTGGAAATCCACAACCTATTATACCTTTGATATATCATCTCCATATTATAATAAGTTAATCTAATTCTATAATTTTTTCTTTTGTTTTTCATTTTCTCTAAATAAATTTAAAATATTTTTCCATAAAAATCCCAAATTATTTATTCATATGAGACATATATGAAGGATTAGAAGAAATATTCCATCATTTACAAACCAAAAAAGTTCATTGGTAATAATTCATTTTAATTTCCCTTTTCCTAATTATAGTTTATAAGAAATAAAATAAATCACATGATGCTGAAATTCATCTTCATGATCAACTGTCATAAAAATATCTTTCTTCAACATTTGGAATTATAACTTTGAAAAATTGTGTACATATTATTTGTATTAATGTTAACATTTTTATATCACTAAGGATCAATCCATGTTCATATATATCATAACAAAAAATTTATACCTTTTAAAATAACTCATTAACTATATCATTCGGTTTAACCCTCAGGTGTCTAAACTTCTTTCCCTATACAATCTATATTTCTTCTCAAAAAATTGAATCATCTTCATAAAAGATAATAATACATTCTGACATTGAATGATATGCTATCAATAGTGATATATTTATATATATGAGGATGAACAGATAACCCATAAACATTAATTTATTATAAATACACAGAAAACTACATATGATTCTAATCTGATAGCACCCAACTATCCATGTGGGACATGATCTGGTATATTATAGTCCTGAAAAAATCCATTATGAATGACCAAAATGAGTTTTACATTATGTTTTTCCAAAACTAAAAAATGATGCCTTCAGAAAATGGAATTCAATAATATTTGAAAAATTAATCCATAAGATTAGTGAAAGAAACATCCACTTAGAACCTTGCATTTGAGACCGCATTCGGGTATAAAAAAAATTCATACCCTGGGGGTGTAAATTAAGTTATTTCATATTCCCAAAATATTAGTATCACACTACTTTGGTTAAAATTTTAGAGTGGCCAATGTTTTCTCATTGATTTGTGAAATTAAATAATAAATTAGAAACACACTACCCTTCATACATGGTGGACCACACTAATACTTATGTAACTATCTCCTTCATCCATGGACAAATAATTATAATTAAAACATATATTTTATACCAATCTTCATATCTTTCACAACCATCTAGTGACAGTCAACCTGGAATTCCTTCTTTATATTTATTAAAACACCTAGCACATGGACTAAATTCCAACTTCTTCATTATTTTTGTATGAATTTATACATTGATATAGGACCACTTGTATAGTTAATTAAAATATAAATAATATATTTATATCCCTTTTTAAAAAAATGATCATTACCAACTCATGTTATTTTATCCTTATCTTATATTTTCATCAAATAGAAACATGAAATATAATTACATATTTTGATAGTTTAATTCTAGTTTTGACTAGAATATGATAATTTTTTTTATTAAATCTCTAATCAATCATGGCCTTGAAATTATCCAAAAATATATACTATTAGTTCTTCATATATGAATTATTTATTAATTCTAATATATAAATAATTTTATTCCTATTATTAATGATATTTCTTTACAAATATCCACAGAAGATATTTTAATTTAGATCTGTAAGATATATTTGTATTCATTATGAAAATATCTACTAAACTCAGAGTATAGTCCACATACAACACTATAAATATTTCTTATAAATATTACTGGTGAATTTATTAAACAGTTATTTTGATTATGAAGTATTTTTTATAATGATATTGGAAATTATTAATCATAAAATAATAATTTTTAAGAATTATAAAGTGCCTCTAGAAAATAGGTTTTTACAAAGGTAATGTCAGAGGACCGATTGGAGATATGTTTAATAGTAATATAAGGGTGACTCAAATGTTGGTGACTTTTAAATCTATTAATACCATTTTAAATTTTGTCCTTTTACCTCTAAAAATGTAAATTTATATTTATACATTGTTATTTTTCTATACCTCACAATATTCATTAAACCGATCTCAAAAACATCCACAAAATAGAAAAAATATATTTATAGAGTCCACCTTTCAAAATAAAAATATAATCCATGTTGTCAATTGGAAATGAGGAAGATCAAATAATCCAAGGTAATTAAAATTTATGTATAGGAAAGAATGTTTTATCTATGAAACTTATTTATAAATCAATTTATAGTGTGGTGTGCATCCAATGCATCAAAATCAACTATTTATTTTATTATTAAACTATGTTCAATCTTTAATATTTTGTAGGATAATAATAAGAGTCTTTCACCAAATGGGATCCAAAAAAATTTATTGATATGATACTCGGGTATCTTTATCCTTATTCAGTTAGTTTGACATTGGTGTTCATGTTACACATCAATTTGATATCATACTTTTGGAATATATACTTAACTTCTTCCATTTCATTATAGAACATTCAGTGTAGCACCAAAAAATCAATATTATCATACAGAATATTATTAAAAAAGGGTAATAGTAATGAATACTTCCATTGTCTCTTTATTTTCTTCTTTAACTAAATCATTTTGTGAGCATATCTTTTGGAAAAAATCCCTGAATGTTACATTGCACCATTTTTCGGTTTCTTCTGTTTGATGAAAATGTAGGTTTCCATGGTGAATTTTTGAGTTCCAGATATGTTGTTGACATTCAATGTTGATAGAGAACCATGAAAAAGTAATGGATGATCTAGAGGTCGTTTAAACGAATATATACAAGGTGGCACTGTTTTCTAGTGTTTTCCATATTTTTTGGGTCCAAAATATGGAGTTTGATGAGCATAGAGAAATTGAATATCATTGAAGATCTCATCCAAATATGGAAAATGCATGAATTTCGTGAAGATAGGATTCATGTATTGTATTTCATAAAGACAATAGAAATGTTGATGGTGTTCTTCATGATTACGATGATCTCCGTGAATAGAAGAGTTGAAGGGAATTGTGAGGGATATTTGTGGTGGCAGTGAGAAGTAATTGAAGGAATGTTCCACAATTACAACGAGCTTCACGATCAGAAAATTGTCGTGGTGCTTCGCGATATAGATGGAATTCCGACGGAAATTTCAGAGCTTAGCAATACGCGATGACCTGGAACTGACTTCACATGGAAGGTTTGAGGGTCGGTTGAATGACCTATAAATAGGCCTCGACTCCCTTGGGAGAATTAATGATTTTTCAATGAAAATCTTTTGCTCTCAGCTCGTGAAGGTGGTTCATGAAGGTAGTGTTCTTCATGAAAGAAGAGCTTCACGGAGGCTAATCTAGCTCAGAGAATGTTGTGTGCTCCGCGTTGGCTCAGTGAGCTTCATGAAGGAAGTCACTCTATGAAAACTTGAGCTCCGTGAAGACCTAATATTTGTGAAGGCGTGATCTTTGCCAAAAGGTAGGAGCTTCCTGAAGGCTTGTTTGAGGTTCACAAAATTGACAGCTTCGTGAAGTAGGGTGCTATGTGAAGGTACTTCCCAAAGGTTGTTGCTCAGTGGTCAGGGGAAAATGGGTATTCATCAGTGGATAAAATTTGGACATCAATAGATAATCTATCAATATTTGAGGATGCATGTATTGATGCAAATAAATATACCTATAATTTTATAAACTATGAGTGGATCCCTTCCAAGTGCAGGGAACAAAGGAAGACGAAGAAGGTTATCCTTTCTACCGGTAGTGAGCCAGAGAAAGAGAAATAGGGAGTGACCTTTAGAAAATTAATGAGATAAGACTAATCATTATAAAGGTAGTGAGCCTGGGAATATAAGTGATCTAGGTAGAAAATTATTTGCGATGATCTTTAGTGGATTTGTTACAGCAGCACATCGTCGTTGTATGACTTTTGGATGTAGCCCAGTGAGGGTGAACCAAGTAAAATCTAGGTATCTTCCTGGTTTCTTCCATGCATTTAATTTAAAGCATCACCATCAGATAAATAAAAATATAAGTGATCATCATAAACACATAAGTTCAAACAATGTAACCCCCATAATATAGAGGTCATGATCTAGTGGGTCTGTAATAATTTATAAAAGAATATCCAAAACCTGATTCACCCCCCTCTCAGGGTATATAACAAAATGTTATAACCTCATATATCTCCGTGATTTTCATACTTATGTGTCCATACTAGTCTATATTCACATTACTTCATGGATATGTAAATTAAATTTCCAAATATATAGAAAATTAAAATCCATTTATTTAACAATCATCAATATATTATTGTTCATTTTTTTTAAATTTTATGTAACCTTATTGTGATTTTCATATTTTTTTCTCCCAAGAAAACCATCATCAACAATGATATATTATCTATATTTCAATGAATCTTTCTACAATATACACATATTCATGAAGGGATTTATTTATTTTATATATTGAATATTCTCATTTCATGACAAGAAACTCTCAATGAATCCATATCCTATTTTCATGACATTAAATAATCAATATAAATTGCATCATGATAGTCTTTTTTTGTGAAGATCATCACTCTAAGAATCTATATATTACAGTATATATTTTTAAAATATTTAAATTCTATATTTCTAAAATTTAATGTATTGTAAAACAATCCTATTATTTAAATATATATCATTGGATCCACATACATCAACAAAAAATCTATTATTAATTCTCTTACATCAATGAATCATATATGGAACAATTTACATTGATCTATAAAAATGTTTTTTATCCCGTAGGTTCATGAAGATAATTTATTAATATTAGTATAGAGTACATACATTATAGAAAAAATTAGGGACATTATCCCAACAATGTAACAAGGGAAAAGATATTTCTCTCTATACATCACCTTCCTCTTTTATTCTGAAGACATAATCTCCATAGGACACAACATTGTTCTTATGGTGTTTTTAAATCAGTAATGAACATTTTATGCTTCAGTTATAGTACATGTCATCTCCAATAAAGTTTCTTTTTTTTGCATCCAATTAAATATAGAAACATGTCATTAGATACTATGGTAAACTCACATATTTAACATAAAATGATCCTAAAAAACATATACCAATGAAAGAATATAAATCATCAACGTCATCACCGATTTATTATATTTTATTTAATAATTTCACAAATTCTATAAATTTCACACCCAATGTTCCCATTGATACCACTAAACTCACACATTACTCATCTGATGGATGTGATGACTCATCCAAACTCCCTTACCCCTCATATGTAATTGTGACTAACTATCCCAACCATTGAGTTACTCAACCAATGTGATGAATGTATCCTTTTAACATTTATTTCACACATGGAATTTTCTATTTTACAAATCTAATGTGTTATATTGCATATTTAAAGAGTAATTTTTATCTTTTATGAAATACAAAAATTATTTATCCATGTTCTAGGGGAATTGAAAAAATGATTGTTAAAATACCAAATTTTTACCGCACTTATAAAATCATGTTCATTTTATTGACATAAATCGCCTTGCATGTATACTATATACATGTATGAAATAAGAATAATGTAATATTAATATTATTCATACTCATTTCACATCAATATAAATGAATACATAAAATATACAAAGTAAACATATTCTCCTTTTCATATAAAAAAATAAATTCAAATTCATTACTATTTCAAAAAAAACTGAAAAAATGTGATTTCTAATTATCACTCAAAATTAAAATAGTCACTTATTATGGAAACTATAATCCATTATTAATATGAATGGAATCATCATATCACATCCAATAAATTCCTTCTCACCAAATTTTAACTTCATGGATTAGTGGAACACCAATATAATTAAAATTCAATGAAAAAAACAATATAAATATAATTGGTATTAGTATGAAGAACCATAAAAAGATAGTAAAAAAGAATAAAAAAAATAAATAACCATATGATAAAACTTTCCTCTGCGCTAAAAATTATGATGAACCATAGGATATATGGAGAATTATAAAAACTCCCAATGAAGCTTATTAACTCCATAATATAACATTACAAAATTCAGAAAAATTCCAATGTAAACTCAACATTAGGATGAATTAATTATTAATAAACATAATGAAGTAAAAATATCAACATTATGATGTTGAGGAAAAAACCTTATAAAATTTTATCATCCTTAAGAATACCCTTATCATCATTAAGAAATATTGGACATAAATTATGTTTTCATCTTAGGAAAAATAAAACCACCATATATTAATTTATTCAACTTGAGTACTCCAAAATCACTCTACGAAACCTTCAATATTCCAAATTTGAGATCCTATTTCTTAAGGAAATTTATTGTTCATTCAATCACCAATATTGTTAATAAATAGATCTTAATAACCTTTATAAGTGTTTTTATTTCCTATGATTTCTAAAAAGAAATATTCATGGGAATAATATCTCCATCAAAAAACCTCACACATTCATTACTGATATCCCATAATCACCTTGGATGGTGTTAAATTCTATATTGTTTTCTCATATAAATATAATATTTAGGGTGACTAATTACATAGATAAAATGAATTATTGTGATATTTTTTCTATAGTATCCTCTTTGATTCATATTATTGTTCAATCAATTCCTCTCTCTTGAAAATGGTAAATGAAATTGTGAATAGGAAGGTTATCATGAACATTTCATAGAACTATAATTGTATCCTAAGATAAAAAGAGTACACTCATTGCATGATTCTACCCCTCATCCCCGCAACCAAAAAAGGGGTTATAGTTAAATAAAATGATTCCATCCATTAGAATTTAATAGGTTCATTTGAGTCCCAAAATTACCAATTTATTATAATGAAAAAATTATTATATATATATACATGTATAAAACTAAGATCATAATTTCGAAAAAAATATTTCTTGTTTATGAATGATATTATGAACCGTGAACTTTTGGTTGCAAAAATGTACATGA
This sequence comes from Viscum album, assembly GCA_963277665.1. Taxonomy (NCBI): domain Eukaryota; kingdom Viridiplantae; phylum Streptophyta; class Magnoliopsida; order Santalales; family Viscaceae; genus Viscum; species Viscum album. Next base: position 433,581,602 of record OY728139.1, read on the forward strand.
TATTGAATAAAGGTATTCTATTATTTCATAATAAATTAAAAAAATAAATTAAAATTATTCAAAAGTTGATTTAATGTAATACCTTTGTTCTAAATTGGAATAAATTTAGTATGACATAGCTGAAACTAGAAACTAAACCAATTTTTTTCCAAGATCTAAGATAAAATATTTCAGTCAAATATAAGCTAATTAGTAATGTAATTTCTATCCCAAATTAACTATACAAAATATTCAACTTCAATGTTTTTCATAAATAAAAAAAAACATATCCAAAGGATTCTTACGCTTTTTGGTATCATTATAATAATAGATATCTAAATAGTTGGGAAGGGGTAATCTTATAGTTAGATATAAAAACAATTTATAAATAAATATATAAATAATGTTATTTATTTATGGAGTATACATTTGAATAAAAATGTGTCTAACAATGATTTATTTTTTGTCTCACATCCTCCTCAATTAATATTCTTTTAGCCTAATTATTTAGCTCTCTATGGGAGCACTATAATTTTTAATTGTTAAAAAATCAGATATTGAATGAAATAATTAAAAAATATCTAATATGTTTGTACTCATTATAACACAAAACACATTATTTTTTTAAAACTACCAAATATATTAAAATCTTATTTTTAGGTTTAAACTCAAATATTCAAAATCATATGATGATCCAAGTGAATGTGTTTGTTTTTAAATAGTTAAATATGTCGAGTTAAATGTATCATCGTATATTCGTGAAATAAATTCAATTAAATTTATTATAATATTTTTTTACAAATTCAATTTATATATAATTAATTTTAGTAGAATAACTAATATATAAACAAATATTTCACTTCATAGAAAACAGGAAATGAATTATTTCTAGAATAGATATTTTTGGTGACTGAGGGAGACATGACCTCGAGAACATTCCTAGAATTTATCATATATATTTAAATTTTTATTATTCACACATTTTGTCATGTAGGACTTGGTATCTACATGTATACCGAAAAATTATAATGATGATTTAATAACCCAGTTGTATGAAAAATTTCAAAATTAATTTTTTAAAATTCACAAATATCATATATGTGATAATATTAATTCATTATACATGGATTATTTAAAGAAATTGTATTATCTAGAAAAAAATACAATTATTTTTCAAGGATTTTGTAAAATAATAACCCATGAACCTCATTCTTGGTTAAATATAATTTCATGTGAGAACAATAAGTTAATTAAATAGTTTTATTGATTTAATTTTCATAATAAAACATTAAAATATAGATAAATGTAAATTTATGACTATATATTTTGAGGGTGATCATTTTTGAATTTTTATTTCATTTAAATTTGGAATTTATATTCAATAGTATCATTAAATAGTACCAAATGTGGATACTTTTGTGCTTTAATATTATAAATTTAATGAAAATATTTTGGTAGGCTACTAGAAACCCAATTGATTTCCAATAAATATATTGTGATATATATAGTGAGGTTACACCCATTGAAAAATCGCATGTTAGCCAGTTAACATCCACTAGGTAGAGAAAGTATGTTATTCGATACATTTTTTATATAAATGTAAATTTTCCTTCTCCACTATTTAATCATAACCCATTTAAGGGTTTCATTTAGGTCCACTTCATCTAGTTAGCTTAGATGTTAAGGATATTATCACATTGGATATAATTTCCCCCAATTTATTTTCCCCAATATTTATGACATAAATTGGAATGTGTTCCTCTAAAACAATGGATGATCTATTCCATTCTACTAATAATTCATGTTCCACACTTATCCTCTAATTTCAGTTTTTTGTTTCAGGTTTCCGAATGTAATTCTCCTTATTATATGAAAATTCATTTGATATTATGGTGTATTCAACATATCATAGAAGTATTTGTTAGATAAATAATGATTACACTTAATTAAATATTATTTCATAGATAATGATTTTATTGGTTAATTAATATAGGGATTTATTTAATTTTAATATTAAGAGATTATTAATTTTTTATTTTGGAATTTAGGTATTTAACTGATTATGTTAATAGGAATTGAGTAGGGGTTTTCTATAAGGGTTTATCATTGATTTTATGTTTTTTAATTATTTAATTTATTTATTTGGGTAATTGTTTTAAGGGATTTTACAAATAAATTCAAGAAATAATTTTAGATGACATATTATTCGGATTTCTTGTTAGTGGATTGTATCTGTTTGTAATGCCAGCCACCTTTGTCTTTAATTTTGGATTTCTAACAATGATTTTGTTATTTCTAAACATATAATTATAAATTATGTTTTTTACTTTTAATAAATTAATGTGTTTTTTATAATTATTCTGTTATATGTAAGAATAAATATTATGTGAAAAGTTACATGAATTTGAATGCTATACTTGGAAAATTCAATGAGTTTATTTTATAATTATAAATTATATTATGAAATTTTAATTATTGTTAAATTATTTCTCACCCATTGTTATTATAAAATATTTTTATTAATTTTATTTTATCGTTTCTGAAGCATGATTAGTCATTTTTGTGTCATGTACTATCTTCTGTATCATATTTTTGTTATAATATATGTTCAATGTTCACTGAGAAGCCTATATTATCATGATTTATTTTTTAGATTAAATTTAAAAGGAATATCAAATTATTTTATATTAATTTTATTAATTTTATTATAGTTATATAATCTTTTATACCAATTGTTTTGGATGATATTTTTACCATCGATATCAAACAATACTTAACATAAGGTTAAGAGTTTCTATCTATGAAGATGTAATATTTTGGATTGATGGACCGGAAAGGAATTAATTTTGTTCCCGATATTGATAATAAGTTTTGATAAAAACATTCCTAAAAATATTATCATCATATGTGAAAAAAAAATTTCTTTTAGGTAAATTTTTTAAGAATGTTTGTTTAATGGTTTTCTAAAAATGAACCTATATAATGAATAATAATTATGTGATGAGGATATCTCTTAAATGGTTCATTATCAATTTTAAATTATGGTTTTAATATATTTTCTTTATCTACTTTTAAACCAATTATTATCTCATCTTTTGGAATATTTTGACGACTTATATTGTCCTATTATGTCAAATTCATTTATATAATCACACATTTTTCTCAATTTTCCATTGATATCATCTCAGGAATCTACCATGATTCATTATAGTTAATCATTGATGTAAGATTATATAAATAATTTTTTTATTTAATAATATTATTTTAATTTATTATTTCAATTCCCTTTTAGTAGATAGATCTACTGAATTCATTATCTCGTAATCATTTTATTTTTATTTTTATAGTATTGGGGTTATTTATTTATGTATAATAATAGAAAATAAACTAAATTATAGATATTAAATAGGTAGGATACACTAATGTTAAATCATATCTGGTAATTTTGTGTAGAGTGGGTGTCAAACAAAAATTATCTTTTCATATAGGAAAATAATTATTTAAAATTATATTACATGAACTTCCCTTTCATATTTCGGAAATTTATTTTTCAAGATTTATGGTTCTTAAAATATATATCGGGGAACCCACCACCACCCCTCTTTTTATTAAAATAGGAAATCCCACCTTAAGCCATGGTTGAGTGGTAACCCTTAAATGAGTCAAACCCCCCATGTTCCATAGACCCATTACAATATGATATCCCAAAGACTATATTGCTTTAAACCCATTTTTTTGGTCCCATGAGCACATTGTTTTTTCAAAGGACACTTCTGGGAATAATAATACTACAGTACCCTCCACCACTATAAATACTATAACCTTGCATGCTCTAGAAATAGTCAATATTTGAATATATTGTTATTCCTTTTGAATAATTTTATTCATAATATATATATATATATATATATATATTATTTTATTTAGTATCTCATAAAATATGAAAACAAACATCAAGATTTTGGTGGTCAATTGTGTCAGCACATTGGTTAGCTGATCTTTATTTGTCCCACTTACATGGATATTTTTTTATTCTTAAACGGGTATATCCCATTTCCCTATTAAATTACCACCAATTTATAGTTATATCAATTAATTTTTAATTTTTTCATCTCGGTATAACTAATGGTTATATATTTCATCTTTATTCTTATTAATCTAGGGTTTTCAATGGAAATGATCTACCTAGAGGGGAGGGTGTTATCGATAGATTTATGATGATATATGTATTAGAGTTATATTTATAATTTTTTATGCCTTCTATATTGATATATTATATGTGTCTATGAATTCATGGGTGCATGATTCTATTTCTTAATGTGTGTGTGTGTGTGTTTATTATAAAAAAAAGTTTCTTTGAATTCACATGATTATTCACTTATGTTATTTTTGTTCTATATTTTTTGCCTATTGGGTGTTAATAATCACACCCTATATGATCACCATGGTGGGTATGAAGTTCCACCATTAGAACATTATGTATAATGTAGTACATTTAAAAATTACTAGATTATTTACTAAAATGATAGACATTATATTTAAATTATAATGAAGGGTATTTGGAAGATTAATGAATAATCATGACAATAATTATAACAGATTCATTGCATATTATAACTTTTATTTTATTATTTTTATCTTAGTTGATCTATAGTTTCAATCCATATTTTTATGTTTTGATTCATTTATTTTACAACCCAGTAATAGAGGTTATTATATATTATCATCAAAGTCTTTAATATAAGTACTAATGTAAAATTTATATATTTTTGGTAAAACTATTATATAAATAGGGCATGTATGATATCTAGTATATTATTGTATTGAATAAAATGTTACAAAAATCATGTAAATCATAACATAATTAATTACATAAGTTATTCTCATATGTTCCATTCCCTATACATCAAGGGACAAGAATAGGGTTTGTAGAATTCTGAAATAGTTTTCCATGATATTGTTGTTATATAATTATATGTATTATCGTATCATTGTTTATATTTTTTGGAATTTATATTTTGATGACATTATGATCTAGGAAAAAAATTGAACCATAAATAATATTGATAAACCTATTTTTGGTTGAATATCATATTACTAGGGATTTATAGTTTTCTTCTAGATTATTTATAATTGAGTATGTTTTTATGATGTATATCAACTATAGAATTGTGAAACATGGTAATATTCATTTGGCTCTTTCCAGAGTTAGTTTATTATTTTTTAATGAAAAATATCTATATTTTCACATATAACATGTTATATTTATTTACAAAGTACATTATATATGAATTTAATTGATAGATTATATAAAAATAAAATTATATTCCGTTTTTTCAAAAATAATTTTATATTTTGAAATAATTAATTAATTCCCTCATAAGTGTTTAAATTTCATTAACAATTACATATCCATATAATGTTATTTTAGTAAAACTATATCATATTTCTGGTAAATTAAATTTTAGATAAATATTGTATTATTAAAAAAATAGGAATAATATATATATATATATATCAATTCCCATGTACTATAAGGGGTTTGGAAACATATGGCATTATTTAAAATGGTCTCTATTTTCCAAATTAAATTTTATATTCTTCTCAGATGGTTTTTTTTTAAAATTTCATGTTTTTGTAAAATATAGAATATTAGAATTTGTAATATACTACAATATTAAAATAATGTATCATGATTGTAGAATAAATGATATAAATATTTTCAAAATATGATTATAAATACTTGGTTTTTATGGTTTTAATAATCTTGGTATGTAGGTTATATAAAATTATGTTTCTCAAAATTGAAATAAAGTATATATTATTTTATGATAATATTAAATTTAAGCACACCATATTTATTTGTAAATTTATTTGGTAAATTTTAAATAATGTGTTAAAATAGACATTGGATAATCATACATGATTATATGGTGGGGATCATTGTATTCATTAGGTTAAATGGATTTTTAGTATATTAGGAACATTACGTGTATTAGATTTCCTTTTTTGGTATAGTTATTTTTTGATTATAAACAATGTTATTTAGATTTTTGATTTACAACTAAAAAAGAAAAGGAATATTTTGGGATAATATTTATCATGTATTTTTGTTATTTATTTTTCAAATGAGATAAAAAAAATTTATTTCATGATTATTTTTTAAGAGACTAAAATAGAGGTAGTTGGTATAATGTAATGACATGTGGTGTTTTTTAATTGATTAATGTGTTTTTAATTAGATAAATTTGTGTCCAAAATGGAATAAAAATTATGACATGTGAATTTTTTGGGTGATTATTAATGATTTTATATGAAATTTAATATATCTATTCAGAGATATAATGACCATTTTAAATTCTTGATGGTTGTATTTTATGTCTTTTTTTATGATAATTATGAACGTGCATTTTTTAATTTTCCACCAGGTACTTGGAAAATCGTCAATAGTTACCGAATGATCAATCTATTTGTTATATGGAAGTAATCTTCTGGTAGCCAGATAATGGGATTCTAATAGAATCATCAAAATAAACAAAGTATATATCTCTAAATGGTGGAATGTATGGTGTTTTATTTCATTCATAAGTAACCAATTTCTATATTTCACTCGGTCTCACATTTTAATTTCAAAACCCTTAGATAAAAAATAAACTAAAGTATTCTAATTATTTTATTGTATAAGATTATGGAGATAAATAATAATTAATTTTATGTGTTTTATTTCTTTCTATATCTAGTTGGTGTAATAATATTGACTATTATTTTGTTAATATTCCGCAATTATTATGATTTATTTTATAGAATACAAGTTTATTGATAATTAATTCATTATTTATATAAAATTAATATAGGTTATCAAATTTTATTATTGGATAAATATGTTTTCCTTTATATTTCTTTTTTATTCTAAATATTAGTTAGATTGATTCATTTTTATGATTCTAAGGTATTTATGATTCCATGATAAAAAATTGGTTATTTAATTATTATTATAATAAAATTAATAAATCATTTCTACCAATATATATCCTAAATTAAATTGAATGTGATTAACCAAAATTATCATTTAATTATTAGTTTCATCATTATAAACTAAGTATATCTATTCGAAGGATTTAGACTCAATGATTTATTCCCATGATAATAAGAAAATGATTTACAAAACAAACAACATTTAAACTAATTTTACATATTTACAGACAATTTTCCTCAATGTTTAGTAGATTACATAGATCATATAAGGGTCTTATATAATTTTATCTTATCAATGAACATCATAAAAACATTATAGCGTATCTTTTCTAAGGTAATGCTTCATATATTAGTGATATTATTTTCTATATTTTCCTATCCTTTTAATTACACATTAATAATAAATGATTAAGAATTTTATAATGACTATCTATGATTATTTTTAGTTAAGTATCTATGTCTCTTGGGATATTTTTTGTTGTTTATAACTTGATTTCCTCTTGTGTATAAAGCATTAGTCATTATAATAATTCATAGTTGTAATATTTTATCATGTAAAATTCACATATTGTTTAATCTAGTAATTTTATATATTAATTCACTCATTATTTGTGAGTAAAATTTAAATACATGGTGGCGAGACATGTCTATGTAAGAGTTTTTATAATTTGGTAATTGTTTTATAGATATTGAGAGTCTTCTATGTTTTAGATTATTTTGTTTTAGTGATGGTAAGAGCCTCTAGAATATTATATGAAAATATGACTTTATTTATGTATAAATTTAAAATGAAATTTTATTTTAAATTGTTTTTCCGAAAACTATTTTTAATGGAAATGACTATATTCCGTGATAATTATATAGTAAATTTCATATGTTTTATTCAATAGAATAATTTTTTCAAAAAATTTATTTTTCATGAGTTGGGTGAACTATCATTTTAATCATATAAATTTATCACAACATATTTAAGGATTAGTTTACCAATAAAATTATCTTAAAAATAAGAGAAAAAATACGTAATGGACATATTTAAAATTAAACTATACAGAAGATAAAAATTATATAAATATAATAAATATATAATAAACATGACTATATAGAATTTATTTATGTAGAGAAGATATAAATTAAAATCATTATAACCCAAAAAATTATTAAATTGTATTATATTTCATATAAACTATACTCTTCACTTTTAATACAAATAATATTGAGGATAAATACCTTGATACTAATTATAGATGCCCTAACGCCAAGTAAATTAATCAATTTAAAAGAAAATATGTTATATTCAAATCCTGTGTTATCTTCAAAAAAATTATGATGTTTGTAATCATATACCACTAGGTATCATCTTAAATAAAATTATTATAATTTTTTATTTCACAATATGTAGTACTTCTTTGAACAAAAAAATTGATGTTGAAATTGATTTCCCAACAATTATTTTATCAAATGATATTAAAAAATTAGCAATATGAATATTAAAAAATTTATAATGAATTATAGAAAAAATATAATCTCATTGATCATGATAAAAATAAAATCATTAAGACAAATTTAGACACTAATGTTTTTGGTAGAACTCAAATACTGGTATTCTTATATGATTTGAATCTCTCCAACAATTTTTTAATATCAAATTTATTGACGTTTAGTGTAAAAATTATTCATTTTTAACACCATGAGGGTAGAGAATAACATTCAATTTTAAAAACATATATGATTTGACATGTTATACTAATCATATTAGTTTAGGATACATCCCAATTAAAAAAAGTTCATTTTTCATAATCATATCACCCAGAATATATGATTTTATTTTTAAAACTACACAAATTTAGTAATATTAAAAATTCAATGTACAAGTATTTTATTGAGTGTGCGGTGATTCATCAAAACAAAGGACCTATTATAAGTCATTATTTAAAATTACATAATAATTATAAAATAAGTTGTGTTTCTTATTTTCTTTCTTATTATGTAGGAGATATCCAATTGTATGAAAGAGGTTCTCAGAAAGAAGATTCAATCTTATAATATTTTGGTAGTTTTAATGGATAAGTTATGATAGTACCTATGGTATGTGTAATTATATAACATTAAATGGTATTATTCATGATATATATATATATGTATATATATCTACAGTAGACTAATCCATTATCAATTTTGAAAAATATTTTTAATAAAAAAACCCAAACTGTAACTCCCAAAAAAGGTGGTAAGATCCGAATAATTACATTTATGGCTCTGATAATGATTATTTTGATCCATTTTTTCAAAAAATACATTAAAAAATAAATGTAAAATAGAATATTCAATTTAATTCCAATTATAATCACAGGTTTAGTGTTATTTTGAATTCGGTAAAAATATTACACAAATAATATCCATGAATTTAATGGATAATTTCTCCACTGGATCCAAATTTAATTATATCACAATAACTTATCATCATCTTCAATATTATGTCCCTTATAAATATTATTCATCCAAAACAACTCCTCATAACCTGTGGAAAATGAAATATAAGAAAAGTTAGCTCAAATGATCGATATGCGTATACATAATCATTAAATATTAAATTCCATCATTTTACATATGAAGGGAATAATGAAACATATAAATAATAAATGATAGTGATTATAATATTGGTGTCTAAATACCCATAATTTTCTACACCATCAAACATAAAAAATGTAAAAAAGGATTTAACAAATTCAAGGGTCGTTATAATCAATAATCATGAACCATGAGATATGAATATTGATCATAAGAAACATTATAAATCCATAGAAATCATAGATAAAACTAATTTCTATCTTTTACCACTATATTCATGTAACTTATTATAAATGGAATAAACAAAATGGTCGACATGTTTCTCAAGAGTACCCAATTCATTGGAGGGATATGATATACACACTCATCTAAGGTTCAGAACAAAACCACTTATCCCTGATTAATACTCCTACCGCCCATATTTTGTTTATAATATATCCACTCATTCACGGATAATAATAGAACCATATAACCTTTTTAAATAACATAACCATTATTCCTCATCATATAATAAAATTTTACATCCTGGGATTATAGCAGATTCACCTGTTATCATAATCATTTTCCAAAAATCAAATCATGGATAAATTATAATGATATTGAATTTCAGCATAAACTCATTGAAGAAATAATTATTCCATTCATAATTTAGATAACATGTTTAAAATAAGTGGGTTCCTGAAAATTATTTTGAATCATTCTTAACACATAGAAAATAAAAAGGATCCTTAATAATCTATTTTAAAAATGATTAAACCTTTGAAAAGAAATGGGTTCAATGTCAATCTTTTTGAATCAATACTAATCCATCCATAGAATTAATGATGATGTTATCATTATGTAATATTTCCCTTGGAACATAAGTAATATAATGTGGTGTTTCTAATAATGAAATTAAATATAATTAAAATAAAAACTATTTAATAAAATTAACCATTTCATAATAAAAATCAATTTTAAAAGATAAAAATAAAAAATATTTAAAAAAAATTATTTGAAAAAAAGTATGATTAAAATAAAATATACCTCAATAAATATATTTTAAATTATGGAGGAATAATCAATTCATGTAATAAATGTTAAAATAAAAAAAAACATTTTTAAATAGGTACCTATAGTTGAAACATTTAGAAATTGGTTTTAAATTTAATTTGAAACCAGTTTAAAAAATGTAAAATATCATGTAAAATTTATTTTTAAAAACATATATTTTGATAAATATTGAATTTTCAAATATTTCAGAAAATATTGACATGTAATTGAGAGATAATTGATATAAAGGAATATTAATGATCTATATCACTTACAAATTACAGTAATAATATTTCATCAATAAATAACATAGTAACTCGAAATAAAATGGGGAAAATATCATAACAAAAAGAATATAAAATATATTATGTTCATGAATATAATATCACATTATTTCCTATAAAAAACAAGTACATAATCAATCCCAAAAGAATTGTGTTTGTAACATAAATCATATACCACTTTTGTAACTTTTCAATCATATGACTCATGATAAAATAACATCATCTGATACATTTTTTTAGATGAAAATAATTAAATTCACAATGTTACATTTAAAAGAGGAAATATATAAACCAAATTAAATTAGTTTTGTTCATTGCATCAAAATATGTCCCAATTAAATAGAATATTAGATGTATAACTATTTCAATGATCATATAATTGAATTGAGAATTAATAAATTGTGTGACAATGTATAATTAGGTAAAATTGACAACAAAAATTGGAATTAAAAAAATAAGAAAATTTAGATATAAATTCACTCAAAATTAATTCATTACTGTGTAAATGGATAAAATTTATAACCCCATGAAATTAAATTGAGTAAAAAGCCCATTGAAGCTTGGTATCATTAAACACATATCCCTTCTAATGAATTAAATCTAACTAAATTATTAAATACAATTATTTATGAGGAATTCATCATATTACATTTAAATAGATAGTATATACACAATGAAATAAAATAAAGTTGTGAAGGTGGAATATGTCTGGAAAAGTAAAACGAAAATGAGAAACCACTACATCGAGTCCAAACATTTCTGGTACTTCCATTGTCTCAGTAATACAAATAAAAAATCATTTATTTAATTTAGTAAGAACATTTTTGTAGTATAATGACTTATTATTAAAAAATTGTTTATTTATAATTGAATATTGAAATATTTTATTAGTTAAGTCCACGTCAGGTGTTTTTAGAACGTTCTGTTAATTGTTTCTAAATGGATTCATGGTCTTAATCATGTTTAAATATGTCATTATATAAAATTATAATGAATATTTACAATGAAATAATAATCATATTTAAGAAAAAATTATTTGTTTAAAACTAATCTTTAATTATGCTAATGATAAATTAGTTTTTTTTACAACCACGGAGATTGTAGACCGTATGTACACATGACTAATTTTTCAATTTTACAATGATCATTATGGAAAAAATTTATGTGTTATATTATCTTAAATATATGATTATAAAACGTTAAATATCATATTTTATCTTTAAATATACTTATATATATATATATCATTTTTGTGATTTGGTGATGAGAAAAGAATCATAACGCTTCTTAGAGGTGGTAGTACACATGTACATGAACAAAGTTATAATTTTGTAGTTTATGAAATAAAATGAAAAATTATATTTGTTGAATGATAAATATTTAATTAATATTGTTATTATTTCGGTTATATCATTTATATTCATTAAAGTTTCCCTTAATACCAACCATGTGAATCTTTACAGAAAAATGAATCACATTGGGTCATGTGGCGGTAATCTAACGTACACAAGGGCGACATTATCGTACCAAAAAAAATATAAAGTAAAAAAGGTATACATAATAAAATAACTCCATAAGTATATATACTTTAAATATATTTTATAAATATGTTAAATCCATTTTTTAGAAAGTATTGGGAGGTAATGGTGGAAAACAAATTACATCAGTTTACGAGGTGGTAATCAACCATACAAATTATTAATGATACCACATCACATTTTTTGAAAGTGGAAATGTATTTATGTTATTATATTAAAAAAATAAAATATCACTATATATATAAAACTATTATTACCATATTACTGCAGTTAATTAATATTTGAACGTAGTTAAAGATGAAATAAAAAATGTATAGTTTAGATTTTTACCTCTTCTTAGAACACCTATTGAAGATTATAACTTATTTATTCCTTGAATGAGATTATGAATAAAATTATTTTATATGATGAGGTAATATATGTTGTGAAGTTATTTGGGTAGTTATTGGTGAAAAAAATAGTTTTATGTTGTGAAGAATAGATGAGATGTGGAACCCCTTTATAAATAAAGTGAGTGCCACTCTTGTAATATATGAAAATAAAAAAGGGTAAAAATGATTTTAACATTCCATAAGTGTCAAAAAATGAGAAATATCAATACATATACTTGAAATGGTAAAAATAATTCCATAAAATATATTTTCCTATATGTAAAAAAGGATATTATTAGCATTATATTTTAATTTTAAATCCTTGGTAATCCAATTCTTATGTTAACCATCGTAATAAATTTGTACAGTTTACACTATTCAATGTGGGAAAAAAATTATACCATATTTGATAATATTAATTTTTATGATTCAATATATTGAATTATTTAAACCAAATAAAATTAATATAAGTTGAAAAAAATAATTTAAAAGAAAACACATAAACATGATGAAATAACGGGTTTTAAATAAATGTATTTCTCATGAAAACTTTTATTTCATAAATACATTTGGATTAATAATAATCATAATCTGAATATAAATTTATATTTATTGATATATCATATGTAAATTTCAATTAAAATACTACTCATTAGTTATTATTTAAATTAATGAAAATAGAGAAGCATTTTTCACATTAAAATAGTTTTTTGAAAGTCCAGTTTAAAAACCCAAAAATAATCTTATAATATAATTAAATATTATGTTCATTAAAAAAGAAAAAAAAGAAAATAAATAATATATAAGATAAATAGAATAATAATGAGATCACAATTTCACTTTTTAATTTGTTAATTTATTTAAAAAAAATTTATTTTTACAAAAATTATAATTTTTCTTTATTTACTGAAAAGATAATATTTTTTTTCAAAATTACCAAAATTTAACCCAAAGTAAATTTTCATTTAAGGATTTAAAAAAATTTTATCACCTAAATAAATTAATTTTGAAAATTATTTAAATAAGAATAATAATACTATTTTATGAAAAGATATATTTAAATTTAAGAAAACATATTTTTGAACAATAAAATTACATTACTAAAAACTGATTGGTTATTTACAAAAAATTTATAAAAAATTTATATTTATTTTGAAACATATGTACATATCATGAATTAGTTAATATTATTCATACAATCCAAAATTAATCCTATGTTTTCTACATTTAATTATATATTTGTACGTTGATGCTTGTTTTTACATGTAAAATACGCTATCGAACATTAATTTCTATTAAAAAAATAAAGTGTGTTTCGTTATAAATTTTATAAATCATTGTTAATAATGGATATAATTTGAAACATCTATGAAATTACTGATAAAAAAGGCCTCTATCAATTTTTATTTATCACTGATAAATACTGATATTTATTATCTATATATTTATGTTTCTAAAAAGGAAACATTAGATATCATAGTTTGAAACAAAATTCAATATATAAAATAATTTTTCAAGAGGAATAAATAATCATTTCATAGAGTAAATCAAAATATTTTCAAAAAAAATTATAATTTCATTTGATATTTATATTTAAGTACACTAGACATATCAATAATATTGATGTACACTTTTTATATGTAATGATAATATAATCAAATTTACAATGTTTAGTACACTATTCTGGGCTAACCCACAATGTACCCCAATTCTATCTACCACATAACATGAATGGAATTTTTGATTACCACATTTGGATACATGGTAATGGTTACCAAAAATCCACACATTGGAAAAGATTCACTATTTTATAATAACATAAAAAAGAATAAGAAACTATGGAAAGTACAAGGATAACAAACTCAGACATTGGACATCCATAGAAAACTAGTTAAAAAATACCAAATGATAAAAATATACAGTTATGGAATAAGTATTACAATAATAAACCCATTAGTGTAAATCATACATCTAATAAACATAAATAGTCTACAGATAAAATAATTGAAATAAAACTGTTGCTAAATGAAATTACCGATAAAAAACCTAAAAATAAAAGCAAACACTAACAACTCCAACCTCTACTATAGAAAAAATTCCAATATATTCTTTCACACATCGATTATTTTACAAATATCAATATTCAATAATTAGTAATACATTGGAACCTATAAAAAATTAAACATTAAAACACCCATACACCTATAAGAATTTAGTGTTTGATAGAAACATTCCCTATAGGATCTCTCAAAGGACTCCATAATAATCCCTTTTTAAAATCATTTATATTCTCTAGAATTAATATACATTATAAATGTATGCATTTCGACATTCTATGGACTGAGATAATGGAGGAAAACAACATGATATATCACTTTATTTTTAAAAAAAATAAAAAATATACATTATAATTATATGACATACATATTTTAAAATCATAATTCTAATGAACTAATATTTTACAAAATAATTTCATTTAAAATTTCATTCAAAACTATGAAAATCAAAATTAAAAAAAATTCAATGAAATTAAAAAAAAAACTCTCTTTTAAAAAATACATTTTAATACCACGTTCAAGAAACCATTCCATAATCACATTATATACCACATTTTCAAAATCAATTTTAAAAGCATTTTTTTAAATAAAAAAATAAAATAGAATAATATATAAATATCATTTTCACAAAGATAACAATGAGTTATAAATAAAACAAAAACAATTGACTAACTTTTCATTGAAATCAATAACGTTTAGTGCTACTATTAGAAAAGTTTCAAGATCATCAAAATACACACTAATTGGGACAATGAATCATAAGAAACTCACTATGTCCTAAAAAATATAGTATTATTTACTAATCATTCTCTATGACCATTTGTGAAATATCGACTGCCCATTTGACAGCCATACAGGTCACCAAGCACTATATAGGAATACCAGTGTATGTTATAAACATTCAATGGTTTCTAGAATGTTTGTGAACAAAAAGATACTATATAGCACATCAAAAAAATCTATTAAGAAACTGAGGAACCCAATATACTAATCAGTGAAGGTGAGGAAAGAACTGTGGATCAAGGCCATCAGTTATGCTATCAATGATAAAAAAGAATTTCAAAATAACATCATCTTACCTAAAAACACTAAAATAAATAAACCATTTATGTAATCATTGAATACGAATCATATTATAATAAAAAATATAAACAACCCCCATTGGGAAAAGATATATCTCTCATTCATCAAAAAAGGGGATCTAATGATGGTTTTTCTATCAAAATACAGGACACTTAAAAAATTCCAGTTCTACCTTTAAAATAGTATTGTTATTACAAGAAACTTATTATCAATTGAAATAAAATTTTGAAACATTCAACAAAGAAATTTTATCAGACTACACTTTTAAATTCAATTGGAAATCAACCCTTTCAAACAAATAATTTTCAAACAAACAGAAGGGCTACAGTTCCCCTTATTTATAAAACAATCATTATAACAAAATAAAACATTCTGATTATAAATATTTTATTGAATCAATTAGCTATATTTAATGAATCCAGTCAAGTATTTTCAAATCCATATGTAATGAATCACATTCATTTTAGATAACAATTTGAAATCTAGTGAACTCCTCAATCATGAAAGCTCAATAAAATAACATAGAAAACATTTACAATCACTCATGAGCACAATGTATTTATATATAATTATAATAAATTATTTCAAACTGTAAAGGATTATATGGAATGATTTTTAAGATAAATTTTATAGAAACACATAAATATTTCATGCTGAAAAATTTAGAATGCATCACCATTAATGGGAAAGGAAAATTTAGGGAGAATAGGTTTTATAAAGCCGTTAAAATAAAATTTCCCACATAAATAATGAATGAAACCCAAAATTCATCACCTAATATTTTTATGGATTCTATTAGAAGTGAAAATATAGGGGAAGGAATGCTGGGGGGGTATGATATGAGGGAATATAGAAAAGAGCTTTTAAGATGATTTGAAATTGAAAATACATGGGCTTGAAATTGATTAATAGTAGAGGAACATATAACATTTTTTTTTGAATTTATCTTTTTATGGATGAAAATGGTGGAAACCCCTAAAAACCATATTTGGTAAAGGTAAAAGGAAATACTAATGAAAATTTTAAAATGTAAAATTAGGACCTTATCATAGTGATTCATTCTATACAAAAAAACACCCATGAAGGGTTATTTTATTTTTTCATCCCTAAATCATGGTGAAAAATTGTATAATTCATAGAGAGACATCCCCTTGACACTTAAATGAAGCATCATGGACACCCTATAAAGAAATATAGGAAAATATCTGTTGGATCTCATTGAGGCACGGTCCTACTATGTGTAGGATATCTCACCTAGTCTACTGAAACAACAATTCATAGTAAAAAAGATCTCCTATTAGTAGCATTTAAGATAAAGGGTATCGAACTCCCCTGACATGGAGAGAAAATGGTAGTATTATTCCCACCGTACATCATAATTCTATCTATGTAATTTAGTCTCCTACTATAGTGTGGAGTCCTACCATTGAGGGGAAACCGATGACATAATCCATCATCCTCAATTATTAAATAGAATCACTAAATAGAATATAATACCTTCTTGAACATGATCCAAATTAAAATACACACTTCTACCATGTTTTCTACTGTTAAACATGGGTTGAAATTTGAAGAATATCCCAAAACACATAAAAACATTTTGAACACAAAAAAGAGTCAAAATAACCCAAAATTAAATAATATTAAATATCATAGTTACATGGTGGGGTTCCAATTAACCAAACCAAGACACTTGAAACAATAGAAAATCATTAGTCTAGGTAAATGGAATCAATATTATGAACGATGAGAATGAATCCTGATAAAAATAGACAAGGAATAATATATAATTTCATCAAATAATAACAATCAAAATCAGGTTAGAAACAATACAAAATCACCATCATGAATATATATGATTATAGAGACCTAGAAATGGTGTTCCCACTAATTATAATTTATCTTAAAATAATGACAGGGAAACAACATCATCTATATGAAAAAAACTAAAAAACTAGATTAAAAAAATAAAAAATATATAATCATAATATTTCACCATCCACAAATAACCATTATGAAATTTTCCATCCCTCATTAAAGTATGTAAAAACAAAAAATATATCTACAAGACTCCAAAACTATGGAAATTTTTAATAATAAAAAATCAAGTCATGAAAGATGATAATATGAAAATATATTTAAATTATATGGTATCGATGAATATGCCTAGATAAGAAGAAATATGTTTTCTAACCACGTGTCACATAAGAATATCAACATTAGTCCAAGGATTATTCACATAAAATTGAACCTCAAGGAAATCGTGACTAAATTTATCAACAATGTATCTCCCATGGAATAATCACAAATAATAACCCATCTAAATTACCCTTGAAAATATCCAGGGATTCATGATTTCCATTCAACCAAACCAAAATACACTCATAGATCTAACCACAAATCAAGCGTATCTAAAAAACTACCCAAAACATATCATAAATGGTTATGAAAAGAAAATAATATCATATACCGAAATCGATAAAATCAACATGATATCTATTTACACACCACAAAGAATCCAATTTAAAACCTTAGATATCTAATCTTCATTAATAATTCCCTGCACCGATCATCACCAGAATGTATAACATACATTGAAAATACTATTAATATTCACAATAATAAATTTAACTACCCAACCATGTTTTAAACTATACCATCATGAATAGAATAAATCATCTTCTGAGCTATAATTAATTCTCATATACCAAAAAATAATCATGGTTCTACATATAAAGACAACACCCCACACTTATTAAACATAATTTTTGAGGCATCAATCATACTAAATCATGATCAAAATATCACCAAGAATTCTATATCATATCAAATATGTAACGACCCAAACATTCATTAATGGAAATTCCTATTGATATAATAAAATGTATCATTATGTAAAATGATTATGTAAAATGTGAGCTTCATTGGTTTTATATTTTTGGATTTTAAAATATCATTAATAATTTTGGACGTTGCCAATATAGCTATTTAATAGTGATCACATGATTAGTATAAATATAAGGCTTTAACATATCCAATTTACTAAGACAAAGGATGCGATGGCCTCATCTAGTAGACTTTCCCCATATAAAACCCATTTTTCATAGATTGGAGATGAGGTGGTGTCATTGGACTTTACACTAGAGCAATCCCAAGCCGAGAAACAACATATTACGCTCGAACGGAACCGCCTACGAGAGAAGTGGATGTTGATAGAGACTACAACCCGAACAAAGTTATTCGAGCCACCCCAAGAGTATATCACCATCACACACCTTACCCTTCTGTCTTATGCAGGTGTTATAAGGTTTTATGTAACAATACCTCAATAGTATGATTATGTTCATTATTTTTGTATATAATAATTAATATAAATTTAATTTTATTATTGTCACATTGTAAAAAGTTTTTAAAGATAAAATAGTATTTTTAGTTAATATTCAACAAAGAAATATATTTTTATGAATTAAAGGATTTTTTAATTAAATAATATTTAATTAAAATATTATTATTATTAAATTAATTTTTATTAAATATAAATCATCTATAATTTTATAAATGCAATTGTAATTTTTATTATGGTTTGAAAGCTGTTTTTGTCAAAACCCATGAATTTTCTATAAATATCGGTTTTTATAATATAAGTAAATATTAACATATTTAGAAAATTATTATAATAAAATGAATATTATTTTTGGAATCATGACATCAAAATTATCCAATGGTGAATTTTGTATTAATTTTTGAGACAGACGATTTTTTGGGTAAAAATTAAACATCATTTAAATATATAATGCGTTTTATGACATCATAGTGACCCATTAGTGATGTAATAAAATACTATAAATGATATGTTCGTCCAATATATGTTTTACCAATAAAATAATGTGATTTTAGTTTGGTTTTATTTATTTTACCAAACTTTAGTGTTCCCTCCAAGAGTTATAAAACATTTTCACTTTTTAAATGAATTTCGTTCAGAATGCGACTCACCTCTAAATAAGAAACCATATTATTTTAAGAAGATATGCCATTGTACTTATATTTTTTTTCACTCTCATTAGTAAAAAACCATGGGAAAAACCATGGTATGGTCTTTGGTATTGATTAGTTTAATGTGTGGTGACCCAAACCTAAAAAATAAAGAATTCCCTCTTCTTTCCTATATAAACCCACCCAATATCCCACTTTATCCTCACTAAAAGCCTTTGGAGTTTGTCCAACCTCTTCCTTCCCCTCTATAGAATCCTCCTAGGGTGCCCCATGATCCCAAGAAACCTCTTTCAAGCCTCTCCCAAGCCTTTGAGATCGCACTTCAAGTAATGGATTCATACTTTTCTCTTTTTATCCAAGTTTAATAATATTGTTATGCCATTTTATTTTCAATTATAAATGTTTTCATATGGTTTCACACCTCCCCCATACTTCCCTATATATACTTGATATATGGGATACCCCTTTCTCTCTCATTAATTCCTTCCACGTACACATGTTACTATACCAAAATTCTGTAAGGAATTTCCCTCTCCTCATTTACATTCAATCAATTCTTCTGTATTATGAATCTAAATTCCATTAAATAGGTTGTGACATGTATCTATATGACTCCCTTACATTCCATATCATGTACATATTATGATACATCACTTTATCTCTCATCGATCATTTTTTATGAATTCTTATGTCACGCCATTACACTATCGTGATTGCACCACAATTTTCCAATCCAATGTCATTGTATAGTGAATACCATGC
Organism: Viscum album; assembly: GCA_963277665.1. Classification (NCBI taxonomy): domain Eukaryota; kingdom Viridiplantae; phylum Streptophyta; class Magnoliopsida; order Santalales; family Viscaceae; genus Viscum; species Viscum album. The sequence continues at coordinate 433,602,244 of OY728139.1, forward strand.
CCATTTTTCTATAAAGGGTATTAAACTTTATGCACATTTACATATTGTTTAAATAGTTTCATGTAGGAATTCCATACTCCTTTATTGTGGAATATATGATGATGTTTAAGGAATTGATTTTTTATGATCCATGTGGAACACTTATGCATGAAATGAAATGTTTAAGAAGGGTGTGCCCTGATAGCGCTCCAATGCATTGGGTAATGATTAGTATCAATATACGTTAATTTCAATGAGGGTTTACTCATGCTAATTCAAGTTCAAAAAGTGTTTACCCATGCTCCGTGTGCTTTGATCCTTGGATCACTCTAAAATCATGTTAAATGTTGTTTCCAAATTTCCATGTTATGTTAATCATGTTATATCATTCCTTTATGTTCATGTTTATATTATTATCCATTTATATTCTTATTTCATAACCTGAATTGAATATTTTTTATTATACCACGTTAACTCCATTAATGGGCATTATAGGTCACCCTTTTCTTATGCATGTCCTCAGGTTATACCATGCAATGCTAAGTACGAGGGAATGTAGTGTTCATGTAAAGGAAGTTTTCAATAAGATGTTGTGTCCAATGCTTGATGTTGTTATGTAATGTGCCTAATACCCAAACACACTAGACCACTCGATATTTTATGTTGTATCAAGTGATATTTTCTACGTAATTAATCATGTTTAAGTGAGTAATAAATAGTGTGGTTGTTACAGTTGGTATCAGAGGATATCTCTAGTTATATTTGGGATTATGATTAGAAAATCGTAGAAAACTATAAAGACAAGATTAAGTATAATAAAAAAATCTCTATGTTTTTGTGAGTATTGAGTAAGTGGTTTATCAAGAAAATACACCCCTGTCCGTATTTGAGTAGTTATAGGAGGCTCTGTCATAGATGTACCATGGGGTGAAAACCCCGACAAAGTGTTTTGGGTTTGACCTGGGAAATCCTGGTACATGTCATCAGGCCCTACTGCACTCTTGGTTATGACACTCTTAGGGGATATGATTTAGTAAATTCACAAGCCTAGTATGAACTCTTATTAAGGTAATTAAAAAATTCCCCTAAGAATATATGTTAGGAAGTAGATCATGAATAGCATAGATTGAATCCTACGGATTCATAAGTTAAGGAAATAAAAGTTATTTATAAGTAATCTGGTTTTTCCTTGGATTACTCATTATGTGGCACCCTTAAGATTCCTTTTATTCCATCTTATAGTGGGTAATATGAGGACTCATGCTAACAAATTATGTGAAGATCAATGTGAAGACTGTTCTAATGAGATGCTCAATCTGATGGGAGTGGGAATCACAAACTTTGTCACACTTCTCTCTCAGTTAACTCAAGATTTGAATAAAAAAAATGGGTCAAGAAAACTGTTCATCCCCCCCTAAAAAATAACAAGTCTCTATCGATAGCTTCGTTGGACAAATTCCTCATAATTTTAATGGATCATCTGATCCCTCTATCACTGAAAAATGGATCCACTCAATTGAAAAGATCTTCTCCATCCATCAATGATATGAGCACAAGAGGGTTTTACTGGATGCTTATCATCTGGAGGGTGAAGCTGATCAATGGTGGACATTGATAAAAAATTCAAAGCATGCAGATGAGATTGAGGTGTTGGAATAAAAGGGTTTCCAAAAGTTTTTTTTGAAAAATAATTCCTCCACACCCTCAGTCTTAATATATAAAAGGACTTCCATTCCCTCAAGAAAAAATATGACGAATCTGTTGGAGCGTATGAGGAAAACTTCACAAGGCTCGCTCAATTCGCCTCCATCTTTGACGTTACTCTCGAATACATGGTTGACAGTTTCTTTTGTGGGCTGAAACCTAGCCTGTGGAATGTGATGGTGATCTGTGAATTCGACACCAATGAGATAATTGTCCACTGTGACCTAAAAGTCTAAATTGAGATCGAATCATCTCATGGGTATCATGGAGATAAAAAAAGTAAGTTAGACTTCAATTATAACAGTCCGATGGATAAATCTAATGGTTCTATGAAAATCCAGCACCCCAGTTTCCAAAAGTGTGGAAAAAAGCACCCCGGAAATTGCGAGGATTGGACGAGTAAATGCTTTAGGTGTGGAAGAGAAGGTTACCTAGATATTAGTTGTCAGCAAGAAAACCCCGCGGTTGCGACAGAGGATAGGAACGCTCCGCTCGACCCTCAATCCATTTTTCGTTGCTTCAACTAAAAATAATTGGGGATCTATGCAATCCAGTTCCAAAATAAAATGGTTTTGGAGGCAACCAACAACCTCCAAGGTAGCAAGGGTTATCTTTTTTCCATCACTACCGCCGAAGTGAACCCCGACAATGAAGTGGTGACAAGTACGCTAGTTATTCATTCAAGAATCGTGAATATACTTTTTCATTCTGGTTTTACGCATTCTTTTATATCCTTAAAGTTTATTATAACAATCTAAACACAAATAAAAATCATGGAATTAAAGATATCAGTGAGTATGATAAAAAGGGAATTTATTGCATCCAATGAATATAACTCCTCCCATGTCATAATTTGTGGAGTGAACATCCCGGAAAACCTCATCATACTCCCTCTGGTGGAATTTCATGCAATTATCGACATGTATTTACATTCCATATATCAATCCAACATAAATTTCCATGATAGGGAAATCACTCTCCATAGAGAGAATCGACCCATGATTCTATACAAGTTAAATGTGGAAGATGAATCTTCTTTATCTCCATAATCTGGGGCATAGATATTATATCCCTATGAGCACATGTATCTAGCTAATATGATTGAGTACAAGGAAAAAACCATCATTGTAAACATGCATATTTTGAGGTAATTCGTTGATGTGTTTCCCGATGAATTGTCTGGTCTTCCTCCTAGAAGAGATGTTGAATTATAAATTGATATTATATAAGGGGAATTGCCAATATCCATGACTCCATATAGAATGGTTGTTTTGGATCTTGATGAGATGAAGAAATAGCTATAGGATAATATGGATAAATGTTTTATAGGCCCATGTGCTTCACTATGGGGTGCACGAGTCCTTTTCATCAATAAGAAGGATGGTCCAATTCACTATTTCATCGATTATCTTTAGCATAAAAAATCACGATAAAGAACAAGAATCCTCTCCCATGAATTCATGACTTGTTCAATTAGCTTCAAGGAGATCAATAATTCTCCAAGGTAGATTTTGGTTTGAGATATTATCGCAGATGGGTAAAGAATGAATATATCCCTTATTCTGCTTTTCGTACAACATACGGGCACTATGAATTCATAGTAATTCTTTTTAGACTCCCTAATGATCCATCAATCATCACATACTTGATAAATAGAGTCTTTAAAGATTAACTTTGAAAATGTTTTGTAGTATTTAGAGATTATATTCAAATATACTCCAAAACCAAGGATGATCATGAGGAGCATCTATGAACGGTACTAGAGACCTTGCGGAAGGAGAAGCTCTAAGAAAATTTCAGAAAGTGTGAGTTCCGATTGAAGGAGGTCTCATTCTTGGGCCATATCATCACAAGCAATGGGATATCTATGGATCCCTCCCAGACAGCTGCAATTGAGGGATGGCTGAGGCCATCATTGGAAGAGGATATCCGTAATTTCTAGGGGTTAGCTGGATATTATAGAATATTCTTGAGAAATTTCTCACAATTGTGCAACCTTCTTACCATGCTAAATTGGAAGGGAGTAAATTTTTCGTGGAGTGATGATTGCGAAGAACGAATCAAGGAGTTGGAAAGGAGGCTTAGCACTGCGCATGTTCTCACATTACCCACAAGTGGAGAACTTTTTTTAGTAGTCATTGATGTTTCGAATAAGGTACAAGGCTGCGTGTTGATGAAAACTAACAAAGTCATTGCCTATTTATCATAGAAATTAAATGTTCACGAGCAGAATTATCCAACACATGATCAGGAGTTTGCTGCGGTGATCTTTTCTTTAATGATTTGGAAGCATTATCTCTTTGGAGAGAAGTGTGAAATATATATAGACCACAAAAGGCTCAAGTATATATTCACATAGGAAGAGTTGAACAGGCACCTACGAAGATGGTTAGAGATGACCAAAGACTATGACTGCTCAATCCATTACCACCCTAAAAAGGTGAACAGGGTGGAAGATACTCTATGTAGAAAGGACCAAATGATTCTGTCATTAATGAGAATTGAGAAGTATCCAATCATCTTAGATTTGATGAAGATAGACATGGGAATCATAATGAAGGGAAAATCATCAATCCTTCCACAAATGATAACTCAACCGTCTGTTTTGGAATTGTTAAAGGATGCTCAAAAGTAAGATGTGGGAATTCAGAAAAAATGGAAGCAACCAGAAAAGGGAAATCGTTAGAGTTCAATGTTAATGTTGAAGTAATTGTGAGATTTGGGAAACGACTATGTGTTCCATCATGTCTGGAGATAAAGAAGGAAATTTTGGATGATACACATAGTTAAAATTTCTATATTAACGAAGGAAACACAAAGATGTTTCGAGATCTCTTAGATCATTATTAGTGGGATAATATGAAGAAGGTGATTGATGAGTATACATCAAAGTGTCTGGTGTGTCAGCATGTGAAGGTAGAGAGGCAGATGTCTAATGTAATGATACAACCACTGCCCATACCATCATGGAAATGGGAGAACATCACCATGGAAATTGTCACCGGACTTCAGAAGACATCCAAAGGCAACAATGTAATCTGGGTTGTTAGGGATTGTCTAACAATGTCTGCACATTTCATTGAAATTCAAGAGGATTTCTCATTGGATAAACTAGAACTAATATATATCCAGGAAGTGGTAAGGATGCATGGAGTACCACTATCTATTGTATCCAATCGATATCCAAAATTCACCTTTAAGTTTTGCTAGAGTCTTCAACATGCTCTGGAAAATAAAATAAACTTAAGTAGGGCCTATCATCCTCAAACTGATGGCCAATCCGAGAGGACTATCCCAAGACGTGTGGAGATATTGAGAGCTTTCTCAATGCAATTAAAAGGAGGATGGGACCAACATCTTCCACTGGTTTAATTCGACTACAATAGCAGTTTCATCTTGAGCATCCAAATGGAACCATATGAAGCCCTATATGGTAAAAGGTGCAGAACACCGGCGTGTTGGGATGAAGTCGGTGAGCATAAGCTGCTAGGACCAGAAATGGTTGAATAAATGGTGGAGAAGATGAAAATCATTCAGCAACATATCAAGGCGGCCTAGGGTCGATAGAAGATTTATATAGATAACCATCAATGAGAACATGAGTTTAAATATGGAGACATTGTATTTCTACGGACATCCCCATGGAAAAAGGTCCTGATGTTATGAAAGAAATGGAAGATAAGTCCTTGGTACATCGTCCCCTTGGAGATTCTTGATCATGTCAGGGATGTGGCCTATCACATAGCTCTACACCCTACCATGGACAAAGTACATAATTCCTTCCATGTATCCCTCTTATGGAATTACATATCATACTCTTCACATATACTCTCTTTATGGGTGGTACAGTTAGAGGATGGTCATTCTTACGAGGATCTACCAGTGAAGATCTAAGATCCAAGAGAAAAAGTTCTACAAAATAAGACAATGCCCCTAATGAAGTTGTTGTGGAGAAACTACCTGTTTGAAGAATCAATTTCTGAATTAGAGGAAATGATGACACAAAGTGACCCACATCTGTTTTAGTGTGGGATAAAAAAACATTTGAGGGAGAAATTTCATAAGGTGGTAGATTGTAATGACAGAAACTTTCATTAATGGAAATTCTTCGTGATATAATTAAATGTCTCATTATATAAAATTTTAATGTAAAATATAAAATTCATTGGTTTTATATTTTTTCAATTTAAACTATCATTATAAATTGTGACCGTTGCTAATATAGTTGTTGAACAGTGATCGCATGATAATTATAAAAATAGGGCTTTATAAAATCCAATTTACTCAGACAAAGGAAGTAATGGACTCATCCAGTAGACATTCCACATATGAAGCCCAATTGTCAAAATCCAGAATGGAGGTGGAGTCATTGGGTTTCTCTCTTGATCAAGCCAATGTTGAGCTTCAACATGTGAAGCTCAAACAGAACCGCCTACGAGAGAAGTGGAAGTTGATAGAGATGACAACCAGAGGAATGTTATATGGTCCACCCCACGAGCCTGTCACCATCGCACACCTTACCCATCGGTCTTATGTGGCTGTTATAAGGGGTTATGTAACAAGACCTTAATACTGTTATTATGTGAATTATTATTGTATATAATAATTAAAATACATTCATTTTATTTTTGTTACCATGAAAATAGTTTTTAAAGTGAAAATATTATTTTTAGTTAATATTCATCTAAGAAATCTATTTTGATGAAATAATGGATTTTTTAATAAATAATGTTTTAATAAAATATTATTATTATTAAATTACTTTTTATTAAATATAAATGATCTTACAATTTAATGAATGAAATTGTAATTTTTATTAAGGTTTGAAAGCTGTTTTGGTTAAAACCCATGAATTTTTGATAAATACTAGTTTTTATATTAAAAGTAAAAATTTAAAAATTTAGAAAATTATTTACATAAAATGAATATTATTTTTTAATTGGTACATCAAAATTATCTAATGGTTAATTTTTCATAATTTTCTGAGATAGTCGAATTTTTGGGTTAAAATTAAATACCATTTAAATATATAATGTGTTTTATAACAACATAATGAACCAATAGTAATGTAATAAAATAATATAAATGAAATGTTCAGAAAATATTTTTTTACCATTAAAATAATTGGATTTGAGGTTTGTTTAATTTATTTTACAAAACATTAGTGGACCCACCAAGAGTTACAAAACATTTTCACCTTTTAAATGAATTTCCTTTAGAGTGTGAGTCACCTCCACATAGGAAACCCATTTATTTTAAGAAGTTCAGCCATTTTCCGAATAAAATATTGTTTACCACTATCCTTTAGAAAAACCATGCGAAAAACAATACGATGGTTTGTGGTATAGATTAGTTGAATGTGTGGTGACCCAAACCTAAATAATAAATAATTCTCTCTCCTTTCTTATATTACCCCACACATTCTCCCACTTCCTCTTAACTCAAAGCCTTTGGTGTTCATCCAACCTCTGCCCTACACTCTATAGAATCATCCAAGGTTCCTTAAGCTCAGAATAAGCCTCTCTCAAGCCTCTCCAAAGCCTTTAGGATCACATTTCAAAGTAAAGGACACCTACCATTCTCTTTTTATCCAAGTTTCTTAATATTGATATGCCCTTTTATTTTCAATTATAAAATTTTTAGTTTAGTTCCAAACCTCCCCATACATCCCTATTTATGTTTGAATATTTTGATACCCCATTCTCTCTCCTTAATTCCTTCTTTGTACACTCGTTACTAAGCCAAAATTCTGTAAGAAATTACCTTCTCCTCATTTAAATTCAAGGAATTATTTTGTATTATGAATCCAAATTTCATTACATATGCCTGGATATGTATATATATGACCCCTTTATAGTCCATTTATCATACATATGATGATACACCCCTTTCTTTATCATCAACCATTTTTTTATGAATTCTTATAACACGTTGTTACACTGCCGATATTGCACCACAATTTCAGTAGCCAATGTCCTTATGTAGTGAATATAATTCCCAATTCTCTATCATGGGTATTCACCATTATTGACATTTACTTATTGTTTAAAGAGTTTTATGTAGGAATTCTATACTCCTTTATCATGGAATTAATGATGATGTTTAATGAATCCATATTTTATGATCTATGTGGCACACTTATGAATGAGATGAAATGTTTAAGAATGGTGCACCCTGATAGCGCTCCAGTGCATTGGGTAATGATTAGTATCATGATATGTTAAGTGAAATAAGGGTTTACTCATGATAATTAAAGTGCAATGAGGGTTTACTCATGCTCCATGTGCAATGAGCCTTGGATCATTCTAAAATCATGTTAAATGTTATTTCCAAATTTCCATGTTATGTTAATCATGTTATATCATGCCTTTTTTGTTCATGTTTATCATATGATCCATTGATATGCCTATTTCATAACATGTATTGAATATTTCTTTTTATTCCTCGTTAACTCCGTTAATGGGCTTTATAGGTCACCCTTTTCTTATGCATGTCCTCACGTTATTCCATGCAATGTTAAGTACGAGGGAATCTTGTGGTCATGTAATTGATGTTTTCAATAAGATGTTGGGTCCTAGTTTTTAAGTTGTTATGTAATGTTCTTAATCCCCAAAGACACTATACCTCTCATTATTCTATGTTGTATAAAGTTAAGTTTTCTATTTAATAAATCATGTTTTTGTTTGTAAAAAAGATGGGTTGTTATAAAATAGTCCCATCATTGATAAAGAAACCCATTTATAGAATTCATCAAAAATACTAAATTTACTTCCAAATATATCATTCTTAAAAATAATAAGAATTAATTTAATCAAAAAGTTCCAAAAATAAAATCATAGTTTCATAAATTAAAAATGATCAAAATTGACCACTATTTAAATACTATATATGTGTCAAAAGAATCATTAAATTTAAAAACAATTATATTTAATGACATGGAAATTTTATAAAATAATCAAACCACCATTACGTTCAAATTCTATTATTTAATTTATAAAAAAATTCCCCCTTGATTCACTTTAAAAATATTCATGCATTTTCATTAAAGCCTACCCAACTTTATAGATCACTCATAGAGTGTCAAAAAAAGTTAAAAATACATTATCAATTATTTTTAAAATCTATTTTTTTTCAAATTGAAATCAACCAATTGAAAAATATATTTTCTTTGATCAAAAACAATATTTCAAATAATCAAACAAATCATTATTACCAAAGGATAAAAGTTTCTCTTAAAATATACCTTTTATAAACATATATAAAATTAAAAAAATCCGATAAATTGTGGGAAACCACATTAATCATCAAAAAAATATATCCTAGATAGGTAAAAAAAAACGACCACATCATAATTATTTTGAATTCATCAACATTCATTTGATAAAATAATAAAAATAAATGTGTATAACTAAATTAATTAGGATGACAAACAATGATTGACCAACCAAAATTCCATGAAATTCAATGTTTTATCATTCATTAATTCCTAATAAATTAAAAAAATTGAGTGGTTGGTCACTACATGGGCCATGTATGAAAACATAATCCCCCCATATTCCAATTAACTTTTAATAAAAACATCATCTAAAACACACCAACTGAACTCATATTTTTATATTTAGGATCAAAATCTTTCATCTTATTTCGTAATTAAATTGGAATAATCAATGTATAAACGATACGCAACTATACATAGAAGATAATAGCTGAATGAAAGTAATAAACATTTGAACTATCTAAACAACAACCTATTGAGTCCCAATAATTAAATCTTCACTTGATAAGTCTTCTAAAAAAGTAGAGTTCCCTAAGAATCCAAAAAAAAATTTGAGAACCTGGAATATGATTCCATTTTTAATGAACATTCTACTAAAACCTATCATGTCACCCTATTAAACCTATCATATATTCCAAATTTAATTTTATATCCCAACTATCTGGAAATTTGTTCATGTGTATTAAGAATTCTTACATGTGATTGGTTTTACCCTCAATAATAAGGTACAGAAATTATGATAATACAATTAAATTCAACAAGAACTTTCCATACACTAGACAATGATGCATTTCAAAATAGATATGTACCAAATAATAAAACATCCAAAAAACATTATAATATTTAAAACAACAAAATAATCTTCATAAATGAATCTTCCAATATATAATACATGGATAATAATAAATGATAGAAAAAGTAAAAATAATGGTTAATGGAAATGGACTATATAATATCCCAAAATAAAATATGGCTCCTGAGAAGATCTTACATCTAAAACATGGCCCATTTTCAATCATCATATCCACTTGTGTATCATAAAATCAATATAGTGACACAAATATAAACCTGAACTTTAACCTAGTATAATTTTGAAAGTAGCACACACACACAAATACATTAGTGTAAATGTTGGGTGTGTGAAAAACATGCCACATTAGATCTCAACATGGATTTTATGAAAATAAAATTATAAAATTATTCCTAAATTTTTTATTGAATAAAACTTTAAAAGTATATAATTAATTTTTAATAAAGAAATCATCAAGAAAAAATAAAGAACCCTATATTATATTTTACATTAATGAAAACCAAAAAAAAATTCTAATAAAAAATTCATATATAGTTTGAAATCATATGTTTCAAACCCAAAATTTTAACAAACAGAATATTCTAAAATTTATTTTAAATCATAAATAATATGTATTAATAATATATTAATTAATAGATGAAAATATCCAAAAAAATCTGAAATAATATTACAATTTTTTTAGATAACCTTAGCCAAAATACATTATAATAAACTATTTCAAAATAATTTTAGATAAAAATGGTTAATTGAAGCCCAATTATAATAATAATCAAATAAAAATTTCATGAAATAAAACAAAAAAATGCGTAATTAGTAAAGTTGAAACAATAAATTAATAGTTGCATGCTATCAATAATTAATTGGGATATAATTAGTCATGAAATTGGATACCATTAATACTCCCTAATGAGAACAATGGATCACCAAAAATTCACAATGATATAACACAAATAGTATATGAATGGGATTATAATATCATACACTTGGACCTTATGTGATTCTAAAAGATCCATTTAAGAACCCATTTGGGACACCAAGTATAATATAGGAAAAACCTTAGATGAGTGACCCATTATCATAGAACTATAGTATGTATAGACACCATGAAAACATTATACATATTCATTCACTCTAAATATTTTATAGGATCCTATGATATCAGTCAATATTGTTTAACAAGAAACATGATATAAAGATATATTATTATTAAACAACGATAAACCATATTTAAAATCATTACCACCTCACATCATATGCCCTCACAAAAAATAGCCAGTTATATTTAATCCTTTCATAAGAAACACACGATAATCAAATAATATACACATAAACCTAAGATCAAAAAAACATCTATTAAAAAAGGTTTTTCATTAGGGTATCCCAATCATAGGAAAATTCATTTATAAATAACTATATAAAAAATTCATAAAAAATATAGAAATCAATGAAACGTCAAATCCATTGAAATGTCATTTCAAAACATCTTTTAATACCAATTTATGGATCCATGGATAATTTATTTCAAAATCACCAAATTGATATAAATTATCATAAAATAATTGTAAGAACATTATGAAATTAAATAAAATACGAATTGATTCCGATTTCCCTCGTTGTTATGATAATATTTAAAAACATAATGACCTAAATTTAGAAATAAAAAAGTTATATCCACCCTTTGAAAACTATTAAATATATATAATATAGGCATGTAGAGAGTTTTACAACAACGTGGACTATGATATATTCATTATAGATTAGAAATAGAAATTCATAAAAATGAACTCTTTTGAGTGTCCTATAAAACCACTGTTAAACATTTTAGTGTTCATCACAGTCATGCAACATTAATATATGATTTTGATAATTTTTTATTGAACCATGAATAAGAAAACATGCAAAATAATTTAATATTAAATAAAACACCTAACTCTTCCTAGAGGGAACAAATCACTACACAATATCTTCAATAATTAAATTAAAAATAATACTGAAAATAACTATATTAATCCATAAATATAAACAAACACAATAATATAACCAACCCAAAACCTAAATTCAACATTTTAATGGTTTTTAAGATTCTATATAAGACAATGGAATGAAATAGTTGAGAATATTCAGGAGAGAATAATTAGTTTATACATTAAATAATGTTTTTATTAAAGAACGAGCTCTGTAGAATTGACGAATTAGGGGAGGAGAGATCCCTTAGGTCAAACTAGTAAAACAAAAATTATAAAATGGTTAAAATGGGGTGAGGGTGACTGAAAGGCAACAAGGTGTAAAATTGGAAATTCATACAGGAATAACATAAGAAATAGAGTGCAAAAAGGGCATACTATCCATTCCATATAACACATACATAGTGAAATTATATATTGTGTTATTTATACGATGTATTAAGGACCTTATAATGTCTATAGGTACATATAATCAATATTCTCATCATGTTTCTTGGTCTCAAAAGGTTGTATCCTAAGTTACTCTCATCAAGACCTCATTTCAATGATAAAATGTTGGATATAATTTATTTTGGGGAAACACGTGTTAAATAATCAAATTTATATCATTTTATTATCGGAAGGAACATTTGAACTCTCAAATAGTAACATAAACAAAACAATAGAAGGTTTATTTTCTATGATTATTTTTTACAGAAAAAGTTATGTTGTAAAACTCGTGAGTATAATCCTAACCAATAAACTAAAAATACCCTTATGAACATATCAAATACAGTATGAATATATAAATATTTTAAAATGAAATCATAATAAATGCATGAAATAAAATTTATTGTAATGGAAGAAATTAAACATATCATCATGTCATCATTTATGAGATAATAATCAAATGATATGAAATTAGCATCATAAAAACATCCTATGAAATCGGGTGATACTCATTAGACATTAGTGATCTTTAATGTGCATGAAATAAGAACATAAATCAATAATTCAAAAATATGAGATCATAGTAGTTATAAAATGCATTTGAAATATTTAATATTAATCTTGAATCTTGATAAAATATTTTATGAAATTTTATCTTTATTAAAAATTGGGCCAAAAAATATATATATATCAGTAATTTCATTATACAATTGATAAATTCTCATTCGTACAAGAAAAAAACATACTCATACATACTTATATAATCTGTTATAAACGTTCAACCAATTCATTTGATGGTCATGTAGGACATCACCCATTATTATACATATATATGAGTTCCTATTAAAATTAATTCACTTATCTCAATACAAAGAAACCATGGAAATGAAATGGTTTTCATAAAAAATTCAAATTATGTTTAGTGACCATTCATTTATAAATGAACCCTTGAATATATAAAGGTGTTTCATATTATTTCTATATTGTATATAATAACACTGTAAAATAAATTGATTGACACAAAAAAATGTCACCAAATAATATAATATAATATATTAAAAAAACCTGGGTAAAAAAACACAATGACGTTGATGATAGATACATTTACAGATACGGTTGAAAATTAATAAAAAAACAAAAAACTTATTCTTTATAAAAAAATTTAATCATCTATATATATGTTATTGATACAAATATCCATCAAAATGATTATTTCATGATAAAAAATGAGATGAAATCAACTCATAGATGTTGTTTTGAATTAAAAATTAATTGCATGTAGTGATACATGAGTGTACATAATATTAAATGTAAAATAATTTAATTTACTAAACACATATTTACTATGCTCAACAATAAATTTTTTGATGTAGTTTGAGTTTCAAAACCGTTTATGTCATAAAAAAATTCAAATTAAAACATAATAAAGAAATTAATTTCAAATGAAAAATTAAATACCATGAATAATGATAGAATCATGATAAATAAAATTATTTTGGAAGTAGATAACCATCCCAATGAAAACTGGGTCTATAATAATGAACACGTCTCAAAGTGTGATAATTTTAGTAAAAAACCCTTACCTTGTTTCCACGCTATATTGAACCCACTCTAAGAAACTATAAAAATATTTAATATATTAATAATCAATATTATATATTTAATAATATTAAAAACCATTTATAAAAATCTTATCTAATTATTCTTTACATGTATATTAGTCAGTTATTGTCTATATTAAAAATAAGGTGTCAGTAATCTGGATTATTTTGAAGATGTTTTGTAATAGTGGATTTGTTATTAATTGTTATCCAAAAACTTTTCAGTACCATTAAAAAAATGTTTTGGAACTGATGATTTCATTTTATTTGTTAATTTTTAAATTTATTCTACGGATTTTTCATTAGTGATATATAATGATTAAATTGACAATGTTGATATTTAAATGATATTTAATGAAGGAACATAATTATCATAATTAATGTGTTTAATATTTATTTCGCCATTATAAAACAAAAAATATATAACACCACAAATATTTTATGTTCTTTTTCTCATAACTAAATTCAATTTATTAGATATCCTATATTTCATGAATCATAGAATCTATACGAAACAACAAATGGTTATTTATAGGACATAGTTATAACCTAGCCATGAAACTCAAATTTTCCACTTCTGTATTTTGAATTTCAAAAAATGGACATACACTATTGGGATGAGGGTGATATTAGGAGAATGATTGAAATAGATTATTTTTTAGATAAGAATAACATAAACATACAAATATTAACTTACCCTTAAGAATAGTAATATTACCATTATGAATGGTAACCTTATACATGAAAGTGTAATTAAAATTTAGGCACCATAAAAATGACGATGAATAAGTGTTCGTATTTTTTGATTATATAATGAATTTAATTAAAAAATATATTTTTCATATTAATATAGATATTTTTGAAAAATGGATTCAATTTTGGATTCTATATATCTAAATATTATTAGGCATAATTTTTGGGATTTTTTTGAAATATAATAATTTCTGTGAATAATAAAATATGATAAGTTATGATAAATGAAAAATGCATGACTTATTGATTCATGGATGATTTTATGCTAATGTGAGCACACATGGTTATAACACTAATGAATATATAATAATTTTTGGTCATGGACTCATCACTATTTCTTGTCTTAGGGAAAAATAATAATCTAATGACTAAAAACATAAGAAAACCCTCCAACCGTACATTAAAAATACAACCCCTCACACCCTCATTTAATAAGAAATACTAATATTAAAGAATTTATAAAATTCTACTAAAATATTTCCATAATATCATGCCCTATTTCTACCATCCCTTGGTCTCCCAAATGTCCAAATCCTATCCTCTAATGAGGTTCTCAATGGACGACAGATAAAAGAGGTAAATTCATCTTTTAAATACATTTGTTTTCTTTTCATGTTTCTTTATAATATTTTCTATTATCACCTCCTCTCTTACAAATGTTATGAAAAATATATTAACAACTATGAAGTGTAATTTTTTTATGGTAATGAAATGTTCCTTCAACATCACTTCTTTTCCCCACTTTTATACTATAAATGAAAATAAACTCCGAGATGTGTTAATTATCACATTAAAAGTTGATGAGTTTTCAATTGCCATTATTATCTTAAATATTTTTAATGAAACCATTATAATGATTTAACCAAATCAGAATATATTTATTTTATTATATTTAATGCTCGAGAATACTTACACAATCATAATATAAAATAATAATACAAAACTAGTTCATTATGCCAAAAACATGAAAGTTAATCCAAGAGTTTATTATTAAGTTTTATAAAATGAGTCATCCTAATGGTATATAACTAAAATATTTATAATAAAATTTATATATTATATATTTTTTATGTTTAACCATATTTCAAACGAACGTCCATCCATGAATACTAGTAAACCGATCATGAAAATCAAGGAAAAATGCTTCCAAAACAATAAAATTGAACATATTAAAACCATAAAAAATGCCATTAACTTACATAATAATGATAATTTAAAACAATAAAATGTTTAGGTGGCTCTGGAATTATTAATCAATGGTGAAAAATTTTATTATTCAGGTCATTATGATCAATTGAAGTACACATTCTGTTATAAGGTAAGGGGTTTCTCATCGCAATTTTAATTATATGATATTTCCATTGTTCACCACTTATTTCTTATATACAGTGTATGTGAACTGAAATTATATATATAATATCATTATTCTAGTTATATTCATGGAATCTTGTGATTAATTTGGTTATTATTAATTTTTGGTCATACGAACTGATTGATTACAATGTACTAAGGGACCTTTTCTCAATTTCCATTTTATTGAGTCATACGTGGTATTATGAACATAATATTTCTTATGTGGTGTATCTAGTGCAAATTTGAGATCAAATTTCATTTGAAATTATAATTCAATTAAGTTTAATTTTTTTTTGTATAATGGATATGATTATTGAATTAATGTTTATTCCATTCCACACATGTTGGTTATTTTTAATGCTATTATAACAGGGGAAATATTGATGAATCTGTATCATCTATTTTATATTTATATCAAAATATAATATTTTAATTATATTAAATGTATGTATAAATTATCCTTTAGACTAGAAATGATGGTAATGGCCGACTATAGCCCCTCGATGCATCGACATGTCTTTTGAGACAAATCAGTTGGCGACAAACCATTTGAGTTTGTTTCCAAAAACCAGAAGAGTTTCTTCCCACATACATAAACTGTCCAGATGGTATAGTAGACCATATTCCAGATAAATTACATCCAAATAAAAATAATTCACTTCATTCACTGTTTAGTTTTTTCTATCAATGAGGTTTCTATTATGATAAAATCTATAGATGTATTTTTATTCTCATATTATTGAAGGTAAGTGTTTTAATTTATTGATCATGCAATAATTGTTATGTATAATTTGTTATGATTCTATTATTATTGATTCATTATTCCAATATATTTAACCCTTAATAATAATTTAATATCACCCTAATTATTCTTCCTTTCACTAGGTTATGAGGAATAGAATATTGAATAATATTTCAAGGAGGCAGATTATTTCATCTTATTATGTATAATGTTGTATTTTCTATCCATCCAAATGTACATGGGGTATCACGTATTTAATATGGTCTTCAAAACACCTAACTTAATTGGCCCGTCTAGATTATTTTCCTTGTACTCTTTCCAATATAATAAATTAATACTCCGCCATAGGGTTTCTGGGGTCGGGACGTTACAGTTGGTATCAAAGGAAGTTTATCAGTAACTGTTGAAACTATATTTTGGAATCATATTTTAGAGAAAATAAACCTAAGGTAGAATTGGAGGACAATAATAGAGTAACATCCTATAATTTTGGTGTGGTAGATACTATTTAAGGATCTAGAATTCTAGGGAATCTTAAAAAAATTAAATGGTATTTTTATGAGACTATACTCTGAGGCGGAAGGTAATTTTGAGGCTCGGTGAGTACAGAATAGAATTTTGATCATTTTTTAGTTCATTTAAATAAACATATGATAAGGGTTTTTTGATATATAATTTGGTTATATGATCAAAAATCTAAGGGAACCATTGAACATAGAATGGCAGGATTATCCTAAAAAAGACTTAACATCGACTAGAACGGGTTGACCCAAAATGTTAATTTTCAATCTTTTTAAATAAAAAGTTAACATAAAATAAAATCGATTTTTTTAACTCTATAAACCATTTCAATGAAACGGTGTGTAAAAAAATGAAACCAAAATCTTGATTCATTAATGAAACGTCATAATGAATTTTTAATGAAGCATAATATAAATGTTGAACCCTGATTTTCCACATAATGTCTTAGTAAGGATCCAAGGTCTAGGGTGGAAGACGTTGAATTATTTTGTGAAATAAACTTGGAGAATGCATTGGAGAACGACCAATGAAGTCAAGGAAACCCCTCATACAATGAATGTTGGCTAACTGCAAAGCAGCGATGATGCCTCTGGAGATCGTAACAGAGAACAGAGATCGATGATTACCAGCGACGAATCAGATCAAGAATAGATGAACAACGACAATCTGGGTAAGTTATTCATCAGTGAAATATAAAAATAGATGTAGGGGTTGTTATTTAAAGTCTAATCTATTCCTCGTTCTTGGTCTTAAATGATTAATACATATCAACCCATGAATAGGTTGACTTGTGGTTCGATCGTTCTTGTAGGTGGGTTCTACTATGGGATGTTTTAGGGGGATTTGTTGTTCTATATGTTTTTCTGCTAAACCCTTATAACGATAGTGGATTAACACTATGAATTATGATTTTGTAGGTTCAGTACTCGAATTTGATATTTTGGATTTTCTCTCCCCTTGATGCACGTTATTCACATTCTTCAGGATCGACGAATGGTGTGTCATTGCGCAACCTTCAAGGCGCAACTGCGATAGAGGTGTGATGATGACAGAATACAATCAGATCGAGGCTATCCAGGAAATACTATCGATTGATCACATTCCTTCATGAGGTGTCACAATAAATATGTTATCCCTAGGTGATGAGAAAAGCACCATGACGGTTCTGGAACACCCTATGGATTGAAGAATAGACCATTAAAGCATGCCTGGTAGTCCGCGAATGTTTATGTCAGGCTGGTGGTGACGATGGTGGCATGTGGTGGGGTGGGGCACCGCAGTGTAAGACACTTAGATGATGTGTGAAAAAATCCACAGCCTTCAGTCAAGGAATGAACTGGATCTGCATGTATGAATCTATCCAGAAGACCCAGTCTATGGAAGAGGTGACGCCAGCTGGAGCCACCTGGTGGAAAGCGGATGCGTCTATGCCATATCTGATCTATCGAAGTCATCCCACTCTGTGGAAGTTCGGCATGCGGTAGTGGGACATTCCCTTCACGGTGGCCTGGACCCGCGACCTAATGGGCCAGACCTTGCTGGTTTGGGTCGGGTCGGTCCGATCGGGGTAGGACCAGACCTGGACCCCTCTGTCCCATGTTTTTTCTAAAATTCCAATAACCATTAGTCTAAGAGTCTAATTAGTAAGTCGTATATGGAGTTGTGACCCTCATAATGATAAATTCATTTTGAGATACTCTAAGTGAGTTTTGAGATATTTGTAGGATGACATTTTTATTTTAATTAATAGGCTCTTCTGGTATGAGCAGACCATGGGAAGAATCGAGGTGATTATTATGATGAATATTGGGATGGTTAATCCCTTTATGACTCAAGAAATAGGGACTACTTATCAACCAACATGGGTATAGTTGGGCCTCCCCATGTTCATGTGTGTGAGATCATTTTTCTTTGAGTGGTTTCCTACAATAGTGTTACTCCCTTGTATGATTTGGGGAGTGGTTTCTTAGAAAAGTTCGTAAAAAAATAGTTGGTACTCCAATGCCATGTCAGGGAGTGGGTCTCCAATACTTAGGTTTGGAACTCCCATATTAGACTAGGGAACATTTCTTCCCTACCTAATGCATATAGTTTTGGTACTACCCTACCAGGTATGGAGGGGGTCCTCTATTGTAGGAGTTAATACTCCCCTACCGTTACATGGTGTGGTTCCTCATAACGTAGTCCTACGGCTGAGTTGGCACTCCCCATCCAAGCTAGGGAGCAGTTCCTCTAGCCTTATGTTGGTAATACCATAAATATATGGTGTAGGTCTCCCTTATATAATAAAATAATGGATTCGGTCCTACCCTTTTGTTTCATAGCGCACTTCCTCCACACGTGATCAAAAGAGTCGGTACCCCCTACCGTGTAGGGTGTGAGTAGTCTATTATTGGAGTCATTACTCCCATGTCATGCTAGGGAATGGGTCCTCTAGTCACTATGTAGTACTCCCCTACCAGGTAGGGTACATTTCTTTGATTCGAGATGGAGCTCCCTCAACTGTTATAAAAAGTAGCAAGTAGCGGGCACATCCAATTAATGAAAGAGATACCTATATAAGAGTTAGTTCTCCCTTGATGGACTGAGGTGTGGCCCACTCCTTATATAAGAAACAGAGGTTATCAGGATGGTTAGGTTCATGGATCCCTCTTCAATTAAAAGTGGTGAGGGAGGGCCTCATTATATGGGTTTCCTTAGTCTTACACCAAGCACAAGGCTGTGACGACTTGACCTCTAGTGTCTGGCACTAGATTTAGACCTAGAAGAATGTTCCTGATGGAGCACATTCCCTCGAATGTAAAATTTAGAATTTTAGGATTTTACATGATGGTTTGAATCTCCCGGATGATTTCCATCAAGTATGGTTGAGCTCTTGGAGTGTGATCTCATGTTCTGTGTTTTATTTCTTGATCCTTTGATGAGAATCCTGAGACCGACTGTGTGGTTGGGACAACATGTTTTCTTAGTGATTGAGATGATTATATCTTGATGTTCATGGATTATGTATGGGAATATACCATAGTATTGTTGATTGTGAATTACTTTTTGTTTTTCACTTTTTCTTTACCAAAGTGGTTTCGGGGTCCCCTACTGAGTATTTTTTCACTCACCCCTATATGAACATTGCTAGCTCAGGTCATGTCTTTTTCAACATTCTTGATGCTCGGACAGAGTCAAGGGTGGACCAAGTCTTTGTGGTGTTCAGTGAGATCAGAAAGATGAGGTTTACATTTACGGCTGTACGTAATAATCCTTATCTCACACTTTAGGTAGGCTTATAGGTGGACGAGATTTATGGAAATGGGGTTTTACATTTGATCTCTTTTTCTTTTAGTGGTCTTGTATACTAGAATGTGACGCCACTCTGTATTTTTACATTCTTTTGTACTTAGATTGTGTTATATATTTTGGATTGCATGCATTGTTTCCTTGTCTACTACTATCTAGTACCTTTGGTTGGGAGTTGTGTGTGTACAGGTAAATAAGAAAATGCCTCCCACATAAAGGATAATGCCATCAATGCTAATCTCCAACCCCTGGACATTGGGAGTCAGGCTTAGGGTAGTCACATCACTGGCTCCAGGCGACGAGTTGTGATAGACTACGTTATTCATCCTAGAAAATACTTCCCTATCTGGATACTACAAGTGGATCTAGTCCTGGAACATATGTATCTAAGAGTATCAACACTGAAAAGGTGTTTCAGGATTGATCTCTGGTATCATGGTACATGACAATGGGCCTTATTCAAAACCTATTTTGACATCCCTAGAGGATCTGTATATGATAAATCACATTTTCTTTACAACACATTTTGAATGATTTAAATTTAAACAGAAACCATTTTTATGATTATGACATTATCTTTGCATAATTTTTTAAGTTATGTTATCTGTTTCCTAGTTATAAATTATCCATAATGACCTACTTTAGTGTATTCCATTGTTTATTGATAGAGCTAAATGGAAGAAAGGGAAGCAATTATCATTCATAATTTTTGGATTTCTCCACTGAGCAAGTCACCATAGTCAGTGTTGGAGCTAATCATATCATGACCATATTGGGAAAGCTAACTCATGATGTGACGAATAATCATTCCACATCAGCATTAGCAAATTTCATGTATCAGAACCCGACATATTTTAGTGGGACTAATAATCCATTGGAAGGTGGGTAGTATATCAAGTCCTTTGAAAAGAAATTTCTAGAAATAACATGCAATGAAAATGAAATGGTAGTACTAGCAGTACCATTCCTCAAGGGTGATGTTGATCAATGGTGGTTATAGATATAGAATACTATGGAGGAAGAAGAAATATATGATATGTAATGGAGAATGTTTAAGGAAATATTCTTTGATAAGTATTTCACTAATGAACAACGAAATGAAATGAAGAGGAAATTCGTTATCCTAAATAAATGGGTAGAATAGAGTGTTGTAGAGTATGAGGATACCTTCACAATATTATCAAGGTATAGTATATATTATGTACATGATTTGTAAGAGAAGATTGATCATTTTTTAAAAATTATTAATCTATTCCATTGAAGGGAACTTACTTCTCTAATATTTTCATCGTATGATAGAATTGTATTATGTGCCATCAAAATAGACAAAGAATTCACTAGATCAAAAATTTTCAATGGAAACCATAATAAGAAGTGGTACTCTGATAACCATAAAAAATGTGAATTACCAAATAAGTATATGGGAAAGACGAAATTAAAATTATACACAAACTGTGGAATAAATCAACATGGGAAATGTTTTAATGGGATGTGAGTTTTCTATAAGTGTGGAAAAGGGTTCATTAATCTAATAATTGAAAGGGGAATAAAAAATTCAATGATGTTAAATGATAAAATTGTAGAGATATGGGACACTATGAAAATGATTTTCCTAAGAACAAAGAAAACTTTACCCCCAAAATGCCACGAGAAAAATGGCATGCTTATTCAATTAGAATTGAATAGGTTGATGTTCCTAGTGATGTGGTGGTGGGTAGTTTAATTATTTCCTCAAATAGAAACAATTATTTATTTGATTCAACATCATTTCATTCCATTATATCTTCACATTTTTTCTAAGAATATTATTCATTTATAATTTTATTTAATATAGGAGTTGACATAAAAAAACACCTAAGGGAAGTATCATTGTAAAAAAAATATGTGGCCATCAATCTCTTTTCTGAAAAACAATTGTACTTTATTTTTTGACCATATCGTCATACCTATGATTTAATTTGAAATAATTCTTGGTCTGAATTAGATTTAAAATTATGATGTAAAAATCTATTGCAAGAAGAGGGATGTTATATTTTTTTTAGAATGATGTAGAATCTCTTATCCTTATAGTAGAAACATTACCATCTGGATCTTATCAAGATCCACCATCACAAGCGATTCTAAATGAAATTTTTATGAGGGAAGACAAAACATCTTATATGGATATTGAAATTGTATACGTACCGATTTTGTCAGAATACATTGATGTTTTTCAAGAGGATTTACCGGGAAATCCTCCAGAACAGAAATTTGACATCTTTATTTATTTATTTCGTACTGAAATACCTATATCAATGACTCCTTATATAATTCCCACTGTCTAATTAGTATTACTCAATAAGTAACAAGTGGGATTGAGTTTGATAGGATTTATCCTCCATAGTGTTTCTTCATGAGGACCCCCTCTTCTCATTTTCATGATGAATGATAGAGCTATGAGTCCGTGCATTGACAACATGGAGATCAATGCTTTTATGATAAAGAAAAAGTATCATCTTCTATGAAATGATGATTTATTTTATCCCAATCATAGAGCCCAATATTTTTCCACGATTGGGCTTCGATCTGGATATCATCAGCTGCATGTGAGGTAAGAAGATATTCTAAAGACCACATTTTGAACTAGTAATGAGCATTACGAGTTTACAATAATTCTTTTTTGGACTGATTAATACACACTCAGATTTGATAGATCTAATGAATATATGTTTAAGGTAATATCCTGAATACTGTGTTGTGTTATTTATCCATGATATCCTAGTATACCTAAAAATATACGATGATCATCAGAATCACATGAAAATTATTCTAGAAACACATAGAAGAAATGAATTATATGGGAAGTTTAGCAAGTGTGAATTTTGTATTTACTTAGTTTCATTTCTTTTACATATTGTATTGCAGGATGGAATCGTAGTTTATCTTGTGAATAAAAAGGCAATCCCAGAATTTCCCACACCAATGAACATAACATAAATACAAAGTTTTATTGGCTTAGTAGGTTACTATCGGCATTTGGTGAAGAATTTCAACTGATTGGAGAAACCTCTAACCAATTTCACACATAATGGGGTTTAGTTTGTCTGGAAAAATGAATTTATATAAATATTTGAATAATTTAAAAGAAGAATTATCAAAGGTACAATTTTGAATCTTCCATCAGAAACTGAGGGACTTGTGATTTACAATGATATATAAAATAATCGATAGGGGTACTACCTAATGAAAATGATAATTTTATTTCTTATACTTCAAGGAAACTGAATAATCATGATAAAATTTAACCAACTCATGATCATTAGTTAGCATGCATAATCTTTGATATAAAAGTATGGAGATACTCTCTCTATAGTGAAGAATATGAGATATATACAGATCACAATAGTTTGAAACATATTTTTACACATAATGAACTCAACATGAGGAAAAAGAGAAGAATCAAGTTACTAAAATATTATTATTTTTCACTACACTACCACCCATGAAAGGAAAATAATGTGGAATATGCATTAATCTTGAAGGATCATGGACTTCAGACCCAAATTAATATTAAGAGAGATCTTATATTCATGGATCTTCTAATGATGGATATGTGAATTGTTAACGAATGGTAATCAAATTTCTATTATGAAATGATTGTTAACCCATATTTACTAGAGAAGATAAAAATATCTCAATCTGATACTGAGAATATTAAAAATAAAATTAAATCTGTTATGGACGGGGATTGGAAGACATCATGTATGTTGATGGAGTTCTAATGTTTTGGAAGTGGTTTTTCATTCTATAAGCACTTGAGCTAAATAGAGATAAATTATATGATGCTCATATCTCATATATCTTCACAGACCCTAGTATCACAAAAATGTATATATATCTAAAGGAACAATTTTGGTGGGATTACATAAAGAAATAAATTGCTAATAATGGGTCAACGTGTCTAGTTTTTCAACAAGAGAAGGCCGGGAGAAAAAATCATAGAGGGGTCATGCAACCTCTAAATATTCCTATGTGAATGTGGGGGAAATTAATATGCACTTTTTAATAGGAATAACGAGGACTACAAGATTGAGTGATTCAATATAGGTAATTGTTGACCGTCTCACAAAATCAGCACATTTCCTTTTTATAAGAGAGGATTTAACACTGGAGAGCCTTACATGACTTTATATTAATGATGATGTAAGACTTCATGTTTCAACTCTATTGATTGTGTCCAATTTATATCCTCTGTTTAAATAAAAATTCATGAAAATTATTCACAAGGACATCGATATTGAGATCCATATGAGTACTACATATCAAAATCAAATTGAAATACAATCTAAAAGTACTATTCAATCACTGTATGATTTGTCCATTTCATGATCACTTTTTATTCAAGGCACGTCGGGTAAGTACATGCCTTTTGGTGGATTTTTGACCTAAAATAATAGATTTAATTTTAGTATTAAAATGGATCATATGAATCATTACATGGTATGATATGTCAAACTCCATCTTTTTGGGTTGATGTTTGTCACAAGAAACACATATTCCTAGAACATAATGAAGATTAAACTACAGAGGTAATGAAAATTTAGGCCCATATTAATGTATCCCAAAGTAGTAAAAAGAGTTCTGATAACAACCAAAGAAAGGATTTTTAATTTCATGTAAGAGATCATGTATTTTTAAAATTATCTTTTTGGAAAGGTGTATTAAAGATCAGTATGAATGAAAAACTAAGCCTAGGGTACATTGGACCGTTTGAAATTCTAGAATGAATCAGACCTATATATTAACATTTAGTAATGCCACCATGTATCTCCAATGTTCATAATGTGTTCAACATGAAATTGGTAAAAAAAACATGTGATTCCCTACACAAGTACTCACTTATGAATAATTAGTGAAATAACATGATTTAGCATACTATGACGAACCTATAAAGATTGTTGACACTATTGAGAAATTATTGAGAAATTATATAACTCGTCTGGTAAAGATCATATGGAGAAACTATAGAATGGAGGAAGAAACATGGGAGCCTGAGGATGTTATAAAGAAGAAACGCACACATATTTTTAGAGTGATTTATACATGAAAACATTTCAAGTATGAAATTTCATATGGTCGGAAGAATATAACAACCCAAATATTTTATGGTATGTTTCTCTTAAATATGTTAAATTAATTATATTTTCATTATTTCATGAAGCACTGAGTATATGTGAAACAAAATTTTTTTTCTTATAGGATATATTCATAACCAATACATTAAAAATAAACCTTCCAATTTTATGTTTTGAATTTCGAAAAAATGAGCATACACATTTGCGCTCAGGGTGCTATTTGGAGTATGATAGAATCAACATAATTTTTTTGTGAATATTTTCTTTTCCTTATGAACAATAACATACCATTATGAATAGTATGTTTACCTTATGAATAGTAATATGACCCTTATAAATGGTAACCTAACCCATAAATTTGTAAATAATATTTAGACACCTTAAAGATAAAGACGGATATTTTACGTGTTGATATTTTTGGTTGAATTATTATTTTAATTAAAAATTTAATTTCTCATATATAGAAAAATAGGTTTTAAAAATGGAGTTCATTTTTTGATTCTACATGTTGAAAATGGTTAAGGTGAATCTTTTGGATTTTTTTGAAATAAATGATTATTTAGTGAATAGTAAACTATGATAAATTATGATAAATGTTAAATAAGGGATTTATTGGGTCATGGATGATGTCTTTATAAGGTATGAACAAATTGTTCGAACTCACATGAACTTATTACTAGTTTTGGTCATGGAATCATAAAAATTTATTTTTTTAGAGATGAATAATAAACTAATGATTAAAAAAATAAGAAAACCCTCCTCTCATCCTCTATAAATACCACCCCTCACACCCTCATTTCCTCAAACCTATAAAGAAAAAATAAAAACCTAAATTGTGTTCAAATATTTCCCTATTCCCATCCACCGTGTTTGTAACACCCCAAGCATCCACGGTACGCTTCTCTTTGAAGATTACAGTAGTGTGTGTTTTACGTAACTTCTAGTTCTAACACACACCACAACCAATCAAACTAGCCGTTAAAAATAGTAATACCCACGTTTTGAAATTTAATAAATCATATATTTTAAAATGGACTTCATTTTTGGATTACAAATATCGAAATTGGGCTAGGGTGAAATTTTTGTACATTTCGGATAACTTTTATATTTTGATGAATAGTGAAAATTAATAAATTTTAATTAAAAACAACTTTTTTAATCAAAATAATTAATAGTGATAAATTATGAATTTCAGTGTTTTAAAAGCATATTTAGAATATATTTTTATCATTTAATATAATGTTGGTCAATGGACATAATACCAAAATTAAACCGGACATAAACAAGTGTCAATCTTTTCATAGTTATTATCTCTCGAAAACACGCGTTGTGTTTTAACAACGGGTATTAATTTTAAATTAATTTATGCCACATATTTATTTTGAATTTGGAAAAATGGATTCCATATTTGGAATTAGGATGTCCAAATTTTGTAAATATGTAACTTTTATTTTTAGACATTCTGAATAATTATTTCAGTAAATATTTTATTTACGACAGTTAACGGGTAAATCCGGTAAATAAGGGTAAAAAACTAATTTTATAATAATAATAAATTACCATAAAATGTTTCCCAAACTTGTTAATTGATACATGTTCGACCATGGGAATATTTGAATCAATTTTGGGACCCCATGGAGCCACTTGTAGGTGATAAGGACACTTTATATTAATTAAGTTAAAATAAATACAAAAATGACATAAGCATATATCATTTAGAAACAAATTTCTTACATAGGGTTATATGTGATGGATTTTCGACTATAAATGTTAATTAGAAATACAGAATGTTTTCCTACATAATGGTATTTTATTAATAATTTTTATACATTTAATAATTAAATTTATTTATGACACATTAATGATGCAGTATTTTCCTTATTAATGAAAGAATCAAATAATTGATATTTTAAATGTTAAAATAAATATAATCTGAAAGTTTTGATGACATTAATGAATTTTATTGGTTAATATTACATTATAGTATTTCATTAATGAATTTTTTCTAGTTAATATAGTTTTTAAGAATTTATCAAAAATCAATTATTGAATAGTGTCAAAATTGACATAAAAGAGTTTTTAAAACAAATATTATATTACTAATTTATATTCTACTCCTAAAAATCTGAGGATCGGCCAAGAGACTTAAATAATGATATATGTATCATTAATGGACCACTTGGGGGTATATTGGAAGTTTATAGTATGTTTATTGACTATATAATATAAAAATTCAAAGAGACATGGTAAGTGTCAAACTAATTAACTAAGAGTTAAAACTAAAAGATAAGGGTAATAAAGTTACCCAAACCTATCTAACACCTATTGGTTGAGTGATTTTAGACCCATCCCAACATTAACCAATAAATAATCCACTTTGTATCCATTATAAACGGACTTTGGATTTATAATACTGTAATATTTCTAGCTTTTCCAATGGTTCCCCACACCCCTCTTATAAAAGGGCACTCCAACCTTCTCTATATTTTACACATTCAAAGCCTTTTGGCTCGGCCAACCCCTGAAAAAATACTCTCTCAAATTTCCTCCCTTAATCCTAGAGTCCTTCCTTTAGTCTTAAATCCATCCTATGGATCCCTTTTGATCAAATCAAATGGAAGAACCCAAAGAAGAGGTAATGATTTCACCACTTTTTTTAAAGTTCTTTTCTTCTTCAACTTATTCATTCCATGTTATTTCCATTATAAAATATTAACTCCAGTATATTATAAATATTTTTAAATTATTATAAATATGTAATAGCCAAATTAATTATTCTATCCATCCCTTGAATGGCATGTCACCATACATGCGTACCTACGACCTACCGTCTCCACTTCGTGGTGTAATTGTTATTCAATATATTATTATTTAGATGGGTATAATAATGATGTATAATTCACTTTAATAATAAATATAACATGATAATGATTATTTATATATGATATACTATCCAATTATATATTATTTTAATATCAAAAGAGTGATATTATCGCTTGGGCGCACGTATGAACTACTGTCTCCACGAACGCGATGAGATTCATTCCCCATTGTATCCATTCAAGTTTAATTATCATTTTATGATTAAAAAAAATGTTTAAGGACTTGATATCATTATGGATATTAATAATATACAACCTATCTATAACAAACACGCCTTTTGAAACAAAACATATACAAGAAAATGAGTAAGTTATCACCCGAAACAACGATAATACTAAGATATTATTAACAAAGCAATTTTAAAAGATAATATATGATATAATATTAATGTATATGATTATTTTATAATTTAATAACAATTTTTTAACTATTATACAGGAGGTTAACATACCATCGACTAAGGAAAAGTACAAGGTAAGGGGTTTCTTATCTCACTTTTAATTCCGTGAGATTCCCATTGTTCACCACTTATTTATTGCATGTGGTGTGTGTACTGCCCATGATTGTATTGATTGTGTAATATACATTAATTTTTGGATATCTACATCATCATTATATGATCCTTATTTCATGGGTGTATGTTTCGTATGTTACCAAATCGATAAGGGAATTTGAAATTTCAATTTCCATTCATTCGGCTTTACGCATACTTCATTGATTATTTTACTCCAAGATTATGTGTGGAATCACTATTCATTTGCTTATGTCATAATTCACACTCCCCCTTCTATGGATATACTTTTGATACACATAATCACTCCATTTATAATTTCTCAAGTCATCTATATGAACTTGATAAGAGTAATTTTAACTCGATCTCCATTTGTTGTGTTAAACATCCAATTTATTGGTGTTGTCTTTACAAGAATATGTGTGAATGTCCCCTGATTGATTTACACTGAATATCCTATCATATTGGGTGTATTTATATTTGTGACACATATTTATGCCATTGATTTATCCTTAACCTAAGGATACATACTTTATAAGAAGTTTCATCTCAAATTACATTCCATTGAGACTCATTTGTTGTTTTACACCAAATCACTTTTATATGGGGTATGTAATGTACTTTGAAATAGTATATCATGAATCCCTTTAGTCTCATGATTTTAAAAATATTTTATTACCTCAATTATTTTTATTCATCTATCTCTCCTTTGGTTAGAAACTCTAACTAGAATATAATTTTTAAATGTTTTGAATATTTATTCTTCTAAATCATTCTCATTAATGTCCATGTTTTAAAAATGGTTTTAAGGATTTATTTATATAGAAATTAAGATTTTAAATTTAAAATAACTTTTAAATGTTTTAATTTGGTATGGGACAATTTGATTCAAAAATATATTTGTCAATGGCTTCTTGACAAATAGTGTGACTTTTAAATGATTTCTAGAAATGGGGGGATATTTCTCTCGAATAGTTTTGATTATTATTTTCATGTATGTCAATATCCTTCATCATTATCGATTGAGGTCAATCTGATACAATACAATCATCCATATTGTATCTAATGAGTTGTGTTTGATTGTGGATGTGCTATTTTTATACCATTCGTGGTTTGTGGATAATGTATTGACATTTCGTATGCTAGTTTTAATAAGAATGTTTATGTTATGTTTCAAACTTTTCATATGAGGAATGAATTGGTCTTAGTAAGTGGTGGGTAGAGCCCGTTATAGCTCCTCGATGAATCAGTAGGTCTCATGAGACAAACTAGTTTCTTGTCACAAGGCCTTGAAAATGTCTTATTTGTTGTCTTGGCACGAGGCCTTGGCTATGTGGTTATGATAGTCTGGCATTATGCATTCTATCATTATGGAAGTGGTTATTGATATTGCATGTGATTATTCGACTAGTAGAATATCCATGTGAATAGGTAAATGACATTATTTCATTTTATCTTTTCCATGTTATGCTAAAGTTCAAGTTTAAAAGGATTTTGTTTTAGTTATACATTGCTTTAAATGTTTGTGCTTATTTAATAAAGTTTCCACTATATTGTTATCCTTAATGAGAATCTAAGATCAACCTTTCAATGTTTTATTTTTCCCAGGATGTGAAGAACTATTTTATGAATGACCTGCAGGGATAGTATGAGGGGATATGAAGACAAGATGTTTTTGTAGTAGTTTTCACTTTATGATGTAATGTAAACGTTATGAATGTATCTAGTTATTACAAGGGTACTAAATTAATAGGCCTTTCCAGACCTGATATTTTGTGATCATGCCAATATTATGTAATAATGCACCGACTCTGGGTAACTGGGGTCAGGGCGTTACAGTTGGTATCAGAGGAAGTTTTGTACAAACCTTGGAAACTAGATTTAGATAAACTCTGATTAGAGCACAAAGCCCTAAGATAGACTTTGAGTATTAGTATAGAAGAACATCCTAGAATTTTGGTATTGTATAGATTTTTTTATTTTTCCAATCAATACATCCCTGTCTGGATACGAGCTGGTAGAGGTGGCTCTCGAACAGATGTACCTAGGGGAAAACCTCGAAAACACCGCTTTAAGCTAGACTCGAATGGGAACTGGTGCACGACAATGGGCCTTGATACAATCTTGGTTATGACACCTTCGGGGGATATGCTTATGATAATTTACATTTTCATTACAAACCAATTTGAAGTACTTTAATATAAGATGAGAATAAATGACCTTGGTTAATCCTAAGGTGTTTCAAATTGAGAAAATGGTGTCATGATATTCTCTAAATTATTTTATGACTACTATTACTCACACAATGCATTCTGGTTTTAGTCAATGGCTGGAGTCCAAGGAGGTCATAGTAACTTTGATAATGATGTACAAGGTGGGAAAAGTGGTAGAAATGAGCAAAAAAATGGAATGTTGATGGGTGTAAAAGATATCGTGCTCATGCAAAATAAGTTTTCCAAAAATATGATCAATACCATATATATTAACCAACTCTCACTCTCAACAAAGAATATAATGGTGATGAATGATAAGAGCTCCAACAGTAG
The DNA here is from genome assembly GCA_963277665.1 of Viscum album. Classification (NCBI taxonomy): domain Eukaryota; kingdom Viridiplantae; phylum Streptophyta; class Magnoliopsida; order Santalales; family Viscaceae; genus Viscum; species Viscum album. The sequence continues at coordinate 433,633,723 of OY728139.1, forward strand.
AGACCATGGAGAAAAGAATCCTAAATTTCCATCATGTAGGAAATGTGGAAGGAGACACCCATGAATGTGTCTCAACGGAACAAAGAAATGATTTATGTGCAGGAAAGAAGGACATAAAATGAATAATTACTAAATAAAAATGAAGATCACTATGGAAGAAAATAAATATGGTCCCAAGAATCCATTTATAGTAATTTTATATAAATGTAGGGGACCTGGAAATTACCTGAGTGAATGCCCTATTGTATAGGGTATTTTCTTGGTCAAGGATGATGCTATGTGGAAATAAATGGTTGGAGAAATGTGTAAAAGTATTTGTGCTCCTTATTGATGGGATTACTTTGGAATGATTTTCTCTTTTACTTGTAACCCCATAGTTTTCAACTTGAGAATGATATCTGAGGAATTATTATCTTTTACCTTGTGGATATAGTTATAAATAACCATTTGGTTTTATATGATCATTAGGTTGGAATAAATTACAATTTATTATATTTAGGAATGAAAATCCAATGTATGAGATAATATTTCGGGGTAAAATTATATTATGGTTATTTTGAGAAATTTATCTCATTTTTGTAATATTATAAAATATAGTTTTTGAAAAAGGAAATACACAAACTGTGTGACAACCCGTCGTGTCGGACAAAGCTGTGGGAATTGAACCCATAACCAAAGTGAGATTGGGATTTATCACCTACCACTGGACTACGTGAAGTCCATGGTTAGTGTGACTAATTATTTTTAGTTAAATGATTTTATTGATCAGTAATAAGTTGAGTTGGGTTCTTATGTCTTATCAAATGAATACCCTTAGTATAGAAAAATGATTTTGTGATTAAGTGACAAATGTTATTTTAGAAGATGTTCGATTTGTTGGGGACACTATATGACCAAGGATAATAGAATACTATAGGGTTTCATTTGAGAGGTAATGGCAGATTTTTATCTACATTTTTATTGTGGATTTATAGTGACTTGGGTTATTTATGGAAATTATTAACCTATAATAGAGAATATATGATTAGGGTAATTACTTTTAAGTATGTGACATTAAGAGTAGTTGATTCCATTTGGAGATACAATTTAACATGGAAGACTACATAACCAAATTCTTTTTTTTTTTGGGTTTTGATATTATTTTGGATTATATTGAAGGATTTTGAGGACAATTTTTTATTGAATGGTATTTATTTAACTATGGGGTATTGATTTTAGAAATTAAGATTATTGTTAATTTCTCTAAATGAATATACTTTTTGGGGGATCATCAGATCTTGTACTAACTATTTTAGTTTTTATAATTATCTAAAGACATGGTAAATATATAGTTTATCCTTCATTGATCATGTGATTCTATAGAACTTTATTCTAGCTCTTTCAGTGTGACCAAGTCTTCTTGAATACTCATTATTTTAAAAAATTTATTTAGTGGTGGAAATTTATTAAAGAATGAAACTCTACTTAAAAATTAAGTATATGTCTTTATTTTCTTAGTCAATATCAAAAATTAATTCCTCATCTTTATGTAATGTAACTTAAAACAAAAAAATATTGTCTGTTTGCTTTTCCTACTGGGAACCTAATGACCGTTTGTCCCATCACAAGTTTGGGGTTTTCTAGTTGTTAAATTTTTCTTGATCATGTTTTCTATCCCTCTCTATCAGAACTTTCAATTAGTTTATCATCCATATCCATGTTTTTCAACATGATATCGTAGTATAGGTTATCTCGAGAGACCTTTTTACTTTTCTTTCTTTATTTTAAAGTGATAGTTTTATTGACTCGTTTTCTAATGTGGGACTTTCCATTATATTCCCAAGACCAATTTTAAAAATTTTCGAGGACATAATTTATTGAAGGATGTGAGAATGTAACACCCCAAGCCTCCACGGTATGCTTCTCTTTGAATAATAGAGTAGTGTGTGTTGTATGCAACTTTGAGTTCTAACACACACCACAACCAATCAAACAAGCCGTTATGAATAGTAATAACCACTTATTGAAATTTTATAAATTTTATATTTCAAAATTGAATTCATTTTTGGATTTTTAATATCGATATTGGCCTAGGGTGAAATTTTGGTACTTTTTGGATAACTTTTATATTTTGATGAATAGTGAAAATTACTAAATTTTAATTGAAAACAAATTTTTTAATCAGAATAATTAATAGTGATAAATTATGAATTTTAGTGGTATTAAAGTATATTTAGAATTTATTTTTACCATTTACGATAATGTTTTTCATTGTACATAATTCCAAAATTAAACCGGACATAAACAAGTGTCAATCTTTTGATAGTTATTATCTCTTAAAAACGCGCTTTTTGTTTTAACAACGGTAATTAATTTTAAATTAATTTATGCCAATTCTGTGTTTTGAAATTGGGAAAATTGATTCCATATTAAGAATCAGGATGTCTAAATAGTGTAATTAGGTAACTTTTATTTTTATACATTTCGAATAATTATTTCGGTAAATATTTTATATACAATGGTTAAAGGGTAAATCCCATAAATAAGGGTGAAAAATAATATTATAATAATAATAAATGACCATAAAACGTGTCCTAAACTTATTGGATGATACATGTCCGACCATGGGAATCATTGGGTCGATTTTGGGACCCCATGGAGCTACTTGTAGGTGATACGGACACAATATATTAATTAAGTTAAAATAAATACAAAAATGACATATGCATATATCATTTAGAAATTTTTTTAACTAGGGTTATATATGTTTGATTTTAGACTATAAATATGATAAAAATATTATCTAAAAAATGGTATTTTATTTATAATTTTTCTACATTTAATAATTAAAATTATTTATGACACAATAATGATGTAGTATTTTCCTTATTAATGAAAGAATCAAATAATTGGTATTATAAATGTGAAAATAAATATAATTTGAATGTTTTGATGACATCCATGAATTTTATTGGTTAATATTACATGATATGATTTCTGAAATTAATTTTGTTTCGAATTAATAAATATGTTAATACTTTAACAAAAATCAATAATTGAATAGTGTCGAAATTGACATAGAAGAGTTTTTAAGACAAATATTATATTTTTAATTTATATGCTATTCTTAGAAATCTACGATTATGCCAAGAGACTCAAATAATTATAGGTGTATCATTAATGGACCGCTTGGGGGTATATTGGAAGTTTATAGTAATTTTATTCACTATATCATATAAAAATACAAAGAGACATGGTAAGTGTGTAACTAATTAACTAAGAGTTAAAACTAAATGATAAGGTTAATAAAGCGACCCAAACCTGTCTAAAACCTATTGGTTGAGTGGTTTCAGAACCCTCCTAACCTTAACCTTTAAATAATCCACTTTGGAGCCATTTGAAACTGAATATGGATTTATTATAAAGTAATATTTCTAGCCTTTCCAAATGTGCCCCTTACCCCTCTTATAAAAGGGTACTCCCACCTTCTCTCAATTTCACACATTCGAAGCCTTTTGTCTCAGCCAAACCCTACCCAAATACTCTCTCAAATTTATTCCCTTCATCATAGAGGCCTTCCTTTATAATGAAATCCAACCTAAGGATCCCTTTTGATCAAATCAAAAGGAAGAACCCGGAGAAGAGGTAATGATTTCACCACTTTTTTTCAAGTTCTGTTCTTCTTTAACTTCTTCTTTCCTTGTTATTTCTATTCTAAAATAATAACCACCGTATATTATATATACTATGACATTATTATAAATATGTAACAACCAAATTCATTATTCTATACATCCCTTGAAGGACATTTCACCATACGTGCGTACGTAGGGCCTACCGTCTCCACGTCGTGGTGTAATTGTTATTCAATATATTATTATTTAGATGGGTATAATAATGATTTATAATTCATGTAAATAATAAATATAACAAGATATTGATTCTGTATATATAATATACTATCCAATTATATATTATTTTAATATCAAAAGAGTGATATTGTCGCTTGGGCGCACATACGGACTACCGTCTCCACGAACGCGATGTGATTCATTCCCCATCGTATCCATTCAAGTTTAATTATCATTTGATGATTAAAAATAGTGTTTAAGGACTTTATATCATTCTGGATATAAATAAGATACATCCTTTCCATAAAAAACATGCCTTTTTAAACAAAACATATAAAAGAAAACAAGTAAGTTATAACCCGAAACGACGATAATAATAAGATATTATTAACAAAGCAATGTTAAAAGATCATATATGATAGCATATTAATGTATATGATTATTTTATAATTTAATAACAATGTTTTAACTATTTTACAGGAGGTTAACATACCATCAACTAATGAAAAGTACAAGGTAAGGGGTTTCTTATCTCACTTTTAATTCCGTGACATTTCCATTATTCACCTCTTATTTATTGCATGTGGTGTGTGTACTGCCCATGATTGTATTCATTGTGTAATATAATTTAATTTTTGTATATCTATATCATAATTTTATTATCCTTATTTCATGGGTGTATGTTTCTTAGGTTACCAAATAAATAAGGGAATTTGAAATTTCGATTTCCATTCATTCGGCTTTACGCATACTTCATTGATTATTTTACTCCAATATTATGTGTGGAATCACTATTCATTTTCTTATGTCATAATTTCCACTCTCCTTTCTGTGGATATACTTCTGATACAAATTATCACTCCATTTATAATTTCTCATGTCATCTATATGAACTTGATTGGAGTAATTTTAACTCAATATCCATTTGTTGTGTTAAATATCCAATTCATTGGTGTTTTCTTTACAAGAATATGTGTTAATGTCCTCTGTTTGATTTACACTGAATATCCAATCATATTGAGTGTATTTATATTTGTCACACATATTTATGCAATTTATTTATCCTTAACCTAAGGATACAGTCTTTATAAGAAGTTTCGTCTCAAATTACATTCCATTGAGACTCCTTTGTTGTTATACACCAAATAACTTTTATATTGTGTATATAATGTACTTTGACATAGTATATCATGAATCCATTAAATATCATGATATTACAATTTTTTTATTACCTCAATTATTCTTTTTCATGTGTCTCCCCTTTGGTTATAAACTCTAACTAGAATATCATTTTTAAACAGTTTGAAGATTTATCCTTCTAAATATTTCTCATTAATGTCCATGTTTTAAAAATTGTTTAAAGGATTTATTTATATGGACATTAAAGTTTTAAATTTAAAATTACTTTTAAAAGTTTCAAAGTGGTATGGGACACTTTTATTCAAAAATATATTTGTAAATGGATTCTTGACAAATAGTGTGAATTTTAAATGATTTCAAGAAAAGGGGGGATATTTCTCTTTAATAGTATTGATCATTATTTTCATCTATTTCAATATCCTTCATCATTCTCAATTGAGGTTAATCATATACAATAAAATTTTCCATATTGTATCGAATGCGTTATGTTTGATTGTGGATGTTCTATTTTTATAGCATTCACGGTTTGTGGATAAAGTATTGACATTTCGTATGCTAGTTTTAATACGAATGTTTATGTTATGTTTCAAACTTTTCATATGAGGAATGCATTGGACTTAGTAAGTGATGGGTGTAGCCCGCTATTTATCCTTGATGCATCGGTAGGTCTCATTAGTCCTACTAGTGTCTTGGGACAAGGACATGGCAAAATCTTATTTGTATTCTTGGAACGAGGCCTTGGCTTTGTGGTTATGATAGTCTGGCATTATGCATTCCATCATTATGAAAGTGGTTATTGATATTTCAGGTGATTATTTGACTAGTAGAATATCCATGTGAATAAGTAAATGGAATTATTTCATTTTATCTTTCCCATATTATGATGAAGTTCATGTTTAAATGAATTTTGTTTTAGTTATACATTGTCTTAAATGTTTATGCTTATTTATGAAAGTTTCCGCTATATTGTTATCCTCACTGAGCATCTAAGGTCACCCCTTTCAATGTTTTATTTTTCCCAGGATGTGATGAAGTAATTTATGAATTACCTATAGAGATAGTATGTGGGGATATAAAGACAAGATGTTGTTGTAGTAGTTTTCACTTTATGATGTAATGTAAACTTTATGAATGTATCTATTTATTCCAAGGCTACTAAACTAATCGGTCTTTCTAGACTTGATCTTTTGTGATCATGCCAATATTATTTAATAATGCACCGACTTTGGGTTACTGGGGTCGGGGTGTTACAACATCCAAAATACCTTGGTCTCCATAGAATACCAAATCCTCTCCCTTAAAGTGGCTCTCATGGAAGTTATATTGAAGAGATAAAGTCATCGCTTAAATCCTTTTGTTTTCATTTCAAATTCCTATATTATGTTTTTCTATTCTCACGTATTCTCATAAAAATGTTATGAAAAATTTATTACCTTCTATGTAAATTAATTTTTTCATGATATTGGAATATTCCTTCATCATCTCCTCTTTTCCGTTCTTTAGTACAATAAATGAAAACAATGTCCAAGATGTGTTAATTATCACATTCAAGGAAGACAAGTTTGAAATTTGAATTACTAACCTCAATAATGGTCATGAAACCATTATAGTTGTTTAACTATATAAGAATATATTTATTTTACCTTATATAATCTTCTATAATCATTACACAGACATAATATAAAACAATAATTCAAAACAACTTCATTATGCACTAAACCGATAAGTTAATCCTTGCGTTTATCACAGACATTTTTAATGAGTCATTCTCAAGGAATATAACCAAAATATGTATAACATTATTTATATCTATGTAATATCACTAATAATTTGTATTAATAATTATGGTTTTTAACTAAATTTCTATAGAACATCTATTCATGAAAACAAGTAAAATTATCATGAAAATCATGGAAGAAAATGCTTCCAAAACAATAAAATTGAACCGCTTAAACCCATAAAAAATGAATTGAATTAACATAATAAGGTAAAAATAAATCAATTAAATGTATAGAAGGTCCTAGAAATATTAATTCCTGAATCTAAATCGTAATCAAGATCAATAGAAGAAATCATTCTGGAATAATTTAAGGGGTTCCTCATATAACTTTTAATTTCGTGAGATTTCCATAGTTCGCAACTTATTTCTTGTATGTGGTTTGTATATAATTCCATAACACATATAATATCAATATTATATTTATATTCTTGGAAATATATTATTCATTTTGAATATATTAATTTTTGGTCATATGATTCAATTGATTACAATGTGGCAAGGGACTTTGTCTGAATTTCAATTTCATTGAGACTTACTTGGTATTGTTCACCTAATATTTATTATGTGATCCATAGAAATCCTCATTGAGATAATTTTTCTTATTAAATTATAATTCTATTAAATATCATTTTTCTTGTATCATGGATATGATTATTTCCTTACGCTGCATACAATTTCACAAGCGGTGCTTATTTTGAATGATATTTTAACTAGGGAAATATTGATGAATATATATCCTATATTAAAAACATATATAGAAAAGAGATAATTTTCACATTTTAAATATAATTATTAATAATTATTTGGACTATCAGTGATTGGTGAGTCCCACAATATCCCCCTCGATGCATCGACAGGTATAATGAGACAAATTAGTAGGTGACAAACCGTTCAAGTTTTCTTCCAAAAATCAAATGACTTTCTACCCACTGACGTAAACCGTATCGACAATATAATAGTTTTTTTACAAGGTACATAATGCCCAAAATAAATCATTATATTTATTCATTATTAATCTATTACTATAAAAGAGTTTTTTCCTCTGACTGAATCTATGGATGCATTTTTATTCTCAGATTATTATTGGAAATTGTTTTCATTTATTCATTATGACATAGTAGTTATGTGTAATTTATTATGATTAACTTATTATTGATTAATGATTCCACTATATGTAACCATTACTATGAATTCTAGATCACCCTTATTATGTATCCTTTCCCCATGTTCTAAAAAATAGAACCTTGAACAAGCTTTCAAGGAGGTAATTTATTTTAATTTATTATGTGTCATGCTATATTTTGTATCTTTTCATATATACTATTGTTATCATGAATGTAATCTGGTTTTCCAAAACTACTAAACAAATCAGGTGTTTTTAGATTTTATTCCTTGTACTCCCTCCAATACAAAAATGTAATTCACTGGTTTTAGGTTTATGGGGTCGGGGTGTTACAATAAAATCATGATTTATATATTTATAAAATAATTTATCAGTAATTAATTTATTATCATCATCCATGAGAATATTTTATATAATTGTTTGTATAGGTGATTAACCGAACCCAAATATGTAGACACCATAATTAATGGATGAGTGTGGTTATGATATTGGGTTATATTTCTATTATATAGTTTTAATAGAAAAATACTGATTTTATATATATCTTATATAATTAATAAAAAATACTATGGGTTTTATAATGAACTAATATCAATATAAAAAAATAAACCATAATGTTATGGAGGCGATAATACACACAATACATAGTTAAAATCTTCATTTAACAATTAATATGAGGTAATAATAATTGATTATAGTTTATATTTTCAAAATCATAAATGTTTTTTATATTTTTATATTTATTCTTCAATATCTTCCTTATAATCAGTGAATAAATTTAGTGGTGAAGTTAGAGGAAAACTCATCATGGAAATATTGTCCAAAATAATTCACAATATTCATTTTTTATTGATCTATGTGGATTAAAAATAAATAAATAATGGTTGATAGAATAATATAATAATAAATTTTTATACCATTGTTACTATGGTTATTATAATAATATTTTGAAGATATATTTCAATGATAATGATTAATCAGTAAATGACAAGGATTAAGTAATACTCACATTTTGACATTGAACTTTTTCCAAAGAGTATCAATTAATGAAAGGGATTATTATAACTAATTTTTACCAATGGATTATCTAATTTATATAAGAATCATATATTATAAATGATATAAGATTAGTAAGAAAATATTATAGGGAATTGGTTTTTTAGGAAGTGGTTAATCTATTCCATATTTATAATTGATTAAAAGGAAATTATTTTGAACATGCATTACTGTTAAAAAATATATTACTCTATTCAAGAGTAAAATGTTCCTCAAGTGATAAAAAAATAGTTGTTGTTATGGATGTGGTTGATAAAACTTATACATATAATTTTATAAGATGTTTGTTATTTATCAGATATAAGTCTCATAATAAATTAGGAGGGGGTGAATTGAGTTCATTAAATTTTATTCATTTAAAATATACCCTCAATTTACTAAATAATAGTTTTACTATTTTCATGTAAAAAATTGTTGAAGAAATTAAAAATTGTAAGATAAATATATAATATAGATTATTTATAGTGTTTTGAGGAATAAACTTCCCAAAAGACTCCATGAATACTTCCTCCATGAGTTTCCGGATTTCTAATATACCTACCTTTTTTCTATGGGCAACCCAAATGAGTTCAAAGAAGTTTTTAAATGTTATAAAAAATTTCCATGAGCATTTAACTAGGATGCCCCATTACATTAACTCTCTATAGTCATATATAAAAAATCACAATGAGTATAATATTAGAACATATAAAATATATTGATTTTTATAACTATGACACATAGTAACAATGTTAAACTAAAATATAATGATGAAACATGTGGAGTAGAAGAATATATCTAAAGGGGATATCTAATGGTTCTTCAATTAAAAAGGAAAAAATATAAGCATGTCTGTATAGATTCTTAAGAATTTATGTATAAATAGGTCAATTAATATTAGTATATGATGTAAGTTTTAGATATTCTACTGTATATCTTCAAGAACATGTTACAACACCTTTAATATATTCTATTTTTAATTTTAATATTGAAAAAATATAAATCTGACTGATAATGTGAACAAACTATTTAAGAAAAACCATGTTTTAGGACCTTAATTATAAATTTCTCTTTTATAAATTTGTTATTAAGAGATCACTAAATGTAAAAGATAGTACTTTCTTCATATTATTCAATTCATGGAAATGAGGTGCTATGTCAAAATCAAAAATTTATTAATTATGGAATTTTTTTCTTATGAAATTAAAATAATTATGTAAATTTTTAAAAGATATTTCAATGATAGAATAAATTTAACTAAAGAACATATTCTAAGAATGGTATATTGATCCATTGTAAGAAAACAAAATCTACATAACATAAAATCTTACCATCATTATATTAATTAGATAATTTTATCATTGAACTAAAAAATCTAACATAAACTATTATTGAATCATTGAATTTTTAAAAAAATTAAGATAATTGATCTTGATTTAAAATATCTTTAATATTTCTCATCCTTATTGGAAAAAATGATCAAGTGTAAGAAAACATTTTTATTTGTGTATTTAATTTTTAATCTCATAATAAAAAAGGTTGATTGTAATATAATTCAATTTTCATGTGATTTCATCAAATTTTGAAAGATGAAAGTGAATTTTTTTGGGCGAAATTATTTCTTATAAAGGTACCGTTTTTTCCATTTGATAAATATGGATTCTAGTATGATAAAAGAAATTTCAAGATACTTAATCCTTCATAGAATAACATAATTCAAAAATCATATTTTGTAAGATAATTTATATATCAATTCTTTCCTATAAGATGTCTATTTTGTGGTGCAAGATAATTTATTACATTGGTATTTCACATGATAATTAATTTTGGTGAAACATATTTCCAATGAATGTATTTAGTTCACCCCATTAAATAATTATTTTATGTTGACGATAAATTCTACCCTAGAAGGTAAATATATTTATTTGGAATTGATTTATAGTATTCATAGATAATAAAAATTGTAAACATATAGATAATTTAGTCTGACTAACTACTTGTTAGTATATATTCCATGGTAATTTTATCAAAAAACTAATAGATTTTAATAATGTTAATATTGATCTATGGTAAAATATAATAACTCATAAAATAAATTTATCTTTAAAATATATTTTTGTTTTAGAACACATAATTTTCTGACAGAATGTGGATCATTTTAAGTCAGGACAATAATTTTCTCATTTTTATGGTAACAAAACCCATAATCATAAAGTAAAAATTAATTAATAAAAGTTTCATTATTTATCCGAGATATATATTTTTCCCTTTTCTCAACCATTTTTTGATATTAAAAAGAAGAATTGTTGGAGAAAAAAAATTTCATTAAGTTACATGAAAAATGTAAAATATTATATTATAAGATAATAAATATAAAGGTAATTTTTTATAGTAATAAAAATAAAAACAAACTCCTAAAAATTATAAAATATTCAATGTAACCATGTAAATACAGATTAAAAGATAATTCATAAGAAAAAAAATGCTAAAATACATTCATTCGTTGAAAAAACAACATTGAAATAATGTCACCAATTTCAATTTAGATCAATATAATGATTATTTATTGGTGGTTTGTTAAATTATTGGTTTCGGCCAAGTTGTAAATAATATATAGCGAATTGTTTTTTTAAATAATCAAGAAAGAGTTCAAACGTGAATATCAGAACCATAATGTTCTACAATGCTATATAAATTTTATATAGAGTATTGGATTTGTTGTCCATAACACTAGAAATAACATCTTTATACTCTACCATATTTATTATATCTATATGTGAAAAAAAATTTGTGATATGGTAGATGGAGTAGTGTATTTATGGGGAAAGGGTGAAAGTGCTAATTTTTTATTCTCCTTTTAATCAAGACACACATGATGAGTGATTTCATTCAGATTTTTTGACATGTTAGGTAGTTGATAAAGTATATCAGGTCCTAATGAACATATAACACTAAAATGGAATAGATTAATCACAAATATATCCATTACGATCACAAGATCAATTCAATATCAATTCAGTACTATTGTGAATAATTTCCTAGCTTTTTGGCCTAAAATAACAATATAATTTTTCTTTTTAAGTTTCTTATAATTTATATGAGTAATTTTTTTACATTGAAAATATTTATTTAGAGAAAATATGTGCATTGGTTTTGGGGATAATATATTTAGAACTTATAGGGGATTAGTAACCAGAACAATGTCCTAACTCATGGTTGTAGCACATCACTCATATATAATTTAAAAATAATGTTGATTTTCTATGAAATGTTATGAAAAAAAGAGTTGATAATTACTATTGATGTTTTGTTTCATTACATTATAGTTAATTATTTCTTATTTATTTTGAATCATCATTTTTCCCAAATAATGTTGTAGAAATAATAATATCATTTTATATATCGATAGATGTCTCCTTGATCAAAAAATCATTTTCTAGGAATTTTTTCCCTAAATCAATATATAATAATACTTAAATAAGATATATCTTATAAGAATAATGGTTATATATTGATTTTTAATAGTATAATAACTATTAAAAACATACATAATATCATCTGAAATAAAATCTCATTGCATTGATACAATATAGGAAGTTAATGAGTCTATGGTATGCGAGCCTACGTCCAAAATATCTCTAAAGAAACATGATCAATAAATCCTTCCTTATATGTTTCAACTTTCAGTTCTCCCTAATATCCATTAATAATAGATTGGATAGTACTCATTACATCATTTAAATTAGACTTTGATATAACATTTTGTTGATATGTTCATATTATCATCATATACTCATAGTAGGAAACCATTATCATATTCGATGCTTCCATATCAGATTTTGAAACTGTATTTCTACATGATATAGTGGTAATATTTCCATGAATTATATCCCTCTCTCTTAAAAGGGGATGAATCCACTCCAAGATCTCTAATATAAATAATGAAATAAAAAATGTTCCAAATGTCCTTTTTATTAAATTTGAAACAACATTCATTACCTTCCCATTAAATTGTGATTTAGCTTCTCCAATAAGAGGTGTATTTTAATCTTTATTACAAAAAAATATTTTGATTCATCTTCATTAGAGTCCAAAATATCACATAGAGAAAATAGATCTAACCAAACTATAAATATTAGGATAGGTTAAACATAACTATATGTATTGACTTCAAGATTAACACCACCAACAATGGAGGGTGCATAATTACATTTTACTATAATGGTAGAATCCAACAAATCTTTAGCATTATAATTAGTATTCAAAACTATTAATCCTCTATGAATACCATTTATTTTATTTATATTCATATTAAAAGGAATCAAAACAATACTATTCATAGGTTAATCTTATAAAACAACATCATCTACAAGAGTGACATCTCACTGAGCATTGTCATCTTTCCTGGAAATAAATTTAGTTTTCTTTTCATCATAAATAATAATTTTGACATATAATCTATTAGTAATATTTAGATAATTGATTCGATCTACCAACATTAAATTGAAACAACTACTTTTTGTTCTTCAAAAATAACATTGTAACATTATGTATTTCCCTCAACTCTTTCAACCTATCTTTTTTCAATTACAGTAGAAACACTAATTTTCCATTATATATTTTCCCATCCAGAACAAATTGTTCAACATCATCATCATTACTAGAACCTATATGAAAAAACGTCATGGAAATGATAATCCATAAGTATATAAACTATTATAGTACACAAAGTACTTAGTGTTATCAAACGATGGAATATAATACCCATCAACTCACGAAGGAAAACACTTGATTTCTAAAAAATCTTAGTTAGAATCCATATGTATTGATAAAACATCCAAATTTATTCTAATTTTTAAACAAATAAAACATTATTTATTACTCAATTTTAACTAACTTATCTATGAAAAAAGAGATAAATTGAAAATACATCCTGATCCACAATCATTTTTGAACTAAGCAGTCCCATGGGATGTTAGAGTTTTTATGATATTTATAAGAACATTTCATTCTTTACTGTGATTATTAACATATTTCATTCTTGAAATTTTATATCCATAAATATATTTAATAATATTTAGTGGGATTATCTCATAAATCAAAATAAAAGAGGTTTTAAACACATAGTTCCCTTCATCTATATGGGGATATAATCCATATATTTTTACCATTGAAATTGAAAAATATGTTTCTTTAAACACCGTGTTTACAGGGACCTCGTTTTAACCAATAAAAATCAATGAAATTCAAGAAATCAGATGAATACTTATCATAGAATAACATGGTGAAGTTTTCATCGAAGATGAACTCCCATCATTTTATATTCATTACAATATTAAAATCATACATGTGTCATCCAACCATCTAAATTTGATTTCCATTACACTAATTATATTTTGAAAAATAACAATCTCTGATAAAATCCATGAATCATTATCACATTACATAGTATTTTCTATGGTAGAGGAATTAGAGAATATAATGTTTAATGGTTTATGAAAAAAAATTCATGGAGGGGAAGGAATTATAAGGGTCTCAAAGGGTTCATATTTCAACACAAAGGACATGATTACATTCTTTTTTGTGATATACTAAAAGAAAAAAAAAATAAACTTAATTATAATCCTAAAAAATAGATATCATGTCACATTATGAAACATTGGGAACTAAAATAGAGACTCTTAAAAAATTATTTTACGAAAAATATATTTTTATTTAGACGATTTTTTTAAAAATAGAATAAAATAAATTTTAATTAGATAAAACCTTTATCACGATGTGTTGTATCCATAACAACTGTATAATATAACAAGAATATGAAATATATTAAAAATATTTAATTGAAAATGTATCAAAATATTTCATCATCCTAGAAATTGAAAATTATTATTTCCTAGAAAATTATAGGTAACTGAGATATGTTTTCAATCACATATAATCCAAAAAAAGTATCCAGATACTATAATGTAAAATAAAAATCATAGAAATTTTTAAAAAATAATAATTGGGTTATATATCTATTTAAACATCTTAATAAATTGGAAATTAAATTAAATTCTTTTTTGTTTGATTGAAAATACTAATAAAGACAAAATGAAAAATATAATATATGATATTCTTACAGTGATATAATTGACGCTCTCATTTATTCACAAATAGAACACATTGTCAACTATTTTTCTAGATTCATATTATTCAATATTGATATTGGAAATAATAGAAGATTAAACAATATTACTAATTTCATATCAAAATATTTTATTTAAATCAATTGTGTACAAAATTTGTTTTAAAATGATCCAAAAATCATTTGGGAATATTTCAAAACCAGGGAAATAGCCTAACTCACACAACATACTAATATTACATTCTTTATGCATGTGTTTTGATAATTCATTATATATAATTTCATTTTTATTACTGAATAATATCATCATAATGTTATATTTTCTCCAAAAAATTAACATGTAATGAATTTTTCTTAAAATGAGTTGGGTCAGCCTATCATGACCCCCTCCCACTAAAGATGCCCATGCTGAGCTGGAAATGGTGAAAGGGAGATAATGACCCTCGAGTCCCACCTCCAGTAGGCCCCATAGTGGTGACTAGCACCAAGGGTATATGCTTTCACAAATATGGGAGGCATTAACCATTTTATTATTTATGATCGGGAGATAGGACAAGCCAACAAACAAAAAGGAAAAGAACAAGTGTATAGAAATAAACCCAAACCAATCCCACATGCATGCTTAAATAGATCTGAAACAAGGTAAAAGTACAAGAAATCTCAAAAAGTACAATACCAAAAGAAACAAGTACAACAAACTGCAGCAAATCCAACTGTCCTGACTAGTACTGTCCCGCACGGCCCTGGTAGTCCTCCTGGAAACCTGAAAGTAAACGTAGGGTGAGAATACAAGTATACTCAGTAGGGAAACCTAATGCTCTCGTACACACGTGGGGAGACATCCTAATGTCACGTGAGAACAACAGAAGAAACCAAAACCTAACAAGGAATTCTATCCACCCAACCTCACCAGCCACACTCACCAAAAACACAAACAACAGGTAGTAGTAGTATAAAAGATAAATATTATTGGGTACCCCCACCATTTTCCCCCACTAGTTAGCTGCTCTTCCTAACGGCGAACGTCTTGACGCTACCACACTCTTCCCGCCGACACACACATGGGCCTCACAACCACGTATCCCGCCCGCACACACCTGGTACTCATCCCAAAGATTCTTGGAAAATAGTAAAACCTGCCCGAAGAGTCTTGGGCTAAACCACCCGAATCGAAACCAATCCGAAGAGTCTTGGGTGTAAGGTCGCCTCAAGCCATCACAGCCTAGGGAAGAAGGAGAAGGAAGGAGCTAGTAACTAAGGGGAAAACACCCTCTCCTATGAAATGGGAGTGTTCGACACTAAGTGCTCAACATGGGTGGGGTGCGATAAAACACAAAGATACACACACATATATATATATATAACAAGCACTCAGCCCAACCTATGGCTTCTAATAAGAGAACTGAGAACGTGCCTCGGCACTGATACAATGAAGCATGTATACAACAAACAACCCGAACCCCATTTAGGTTTTCATGTTTCAACATAATCATTCTATTAGTTCCTTAACTACTAGGAAAATATCCACAACCAACCACATCAATCATTCGTAAAACATATCCCTTCCATCCACAAATCTTGTTAGGAAAACAAAAGCAACACAACCAAGTCCTTCTTATTAACCATCCAACCCCATTAACTATTTTTCCCATTCCACTATCATGCCCCACCATTCATTAACTCTTCTAATTTTATTTATTAATCACTACACATAGTTTTTTCGCATTCAATCCTATCCCTGCAACCCTGATTCCAACCACCATAACCATTACCACACTATACATCATTATCCCTTGATATTGTTCAATGCAGCCCCACTTCCCATCACTAACATAGAATTCTTACCAACCTACAACCTAGCCAACCAAAACCCCGCTGGTCACCTGATCCACAACAACCCACAAAAACACCCCCTTCACATAAATTAACCCCAACAACACCCACATGTTTATTATTTCAATTTAGTTCAACCGGGGTGATCACACAAGGGTTCTAGATTTTCATTTAATCATCCAACTTTATGTGATTAAACAATTTCCAAATTCCCTTAAGTTTCCATCCATAAATGGTCGAGAAAGAGAGGGCAACATTTAATTGTGAAAGCAAAGGCACCCAACGACCGTTATTTTCAGTAGGCATAAGCCTATTCAATTCACAACATTATATCACATGATAAAAAATAATGTAACAACATTCACAAACATCCCATCCCTATTATATAAGCCATTTATTATCATTATTAAACTGGTTCAAATGTGTTTCACATAAACAAGAGGACACCCACCTCTCATGATGCACAATTTAGAGAGATGAAGGTAAGACCCCTACCTCAACAGGTTATGATAACAAAGCTCCCCCCCGGATCAACTTTAGAAGAATTCCATCGGCATTCATCGCTTCTGGAAAAACCTGGAAAAATCTCCTTGGGTGGATGCTGGGAAGGAAAGGCCGATGGTAAGACAATAGATCCAAACTCAGAAGTTTAGCCTCATCGTTATGATCTCATGGCTGCTGATGGATCGTAAATCGGAGCTCAGACGAATAAGTTATGGATGAAAGGAGCCTTTGAGTCTCTTGGGAGAGCTCTGCTCGAGGTAATGGAGAGGAGAGGAGTGAGTTGAAAAGAAGAGGGGACCCCTCGTTTTATAGGCTAGAAAACAAAAGTACACAGCGTGTACTTTATGGTACACGCTGTGTACTCGACCATTTCACACGGTCAACAAGCGGCTTCCAACACGACCTTCAATGCGGCACGCGACCATTGACTAGTTAACACATGGTTTGAAGGTAAAGCATATGCAGGGAGGGATTACATGACATGTAGTATTGGGTACAGGGCTTGTACCCATTTATTTCACACGACAAGGACATGACTCAAACACGGCACACAACCGTTGACTGGTCAACACACGGTTTGAGGGTAACACATATGCGGGTAGGGACTACACAACACGTAGTATTGGGTACATAGTGTGTACCCATTTATTTCACACGGCAAGGACATGGCCTTCAACACGGGGTATACTCGGTGAGGGTGTACACAGCGTGTACTCACACTACACGGCGTGTGCTTACAAAATTCTGAAAAGTGTGGGAAAAGTCCATTTTACCCTCCAGAACTCTTCATGACCCTCTTTTTGACAAAGGAATTGGACAGAGAGGTCCAGGCCATTACATCAGATACCTCTTAAAACATTCTCGTCCCCGAGAATTCAAAATCCAACCCATAGGAACCCAATAAGATACCTCTTATGGCCCTTGTTATAACAGGAACCCAACCATCAACCCTAATTATAGGTGTTAGGAATTCCTTCTCCTATGTTGAGATATTATTCGCTTTAGGCGGCACTGAATCACCTGCACGGGTTTAATCGCATCCTCATTAATGCGTCTCGATTAAGAATTGGGTCTTCCCACTTTCATACATTAGGATTTTTCAACTTGCACTTCCTCCAACACCACACAACCAACACACTGCCTGAACATGTGGTTTGGGGAAATTCCTTCTCCTATGTCAAGATATTATACGCTTTAGGTGGCACTGACTTGCCCAAACGGGTTCAATCGCATCCACGTTAACGCGTCTCGATTAAGGGTCAGTTTTCCCTTTTTCCCACACATCCGGATATGCTACACACTTCCAGAGAATAGGGAAACAAAAAAGGCCTCATAACCGACAAGCCAAGCATTCCATATATCAAAGTTATAGAGTATAACATCAAAAACAAAGCTCAGAATAACAAAGAAAACAAAAGTAAAAACTACTCCAGGTACTGAGCGCGCATCTAGGTCTCCCACTCCCATGTGCTCTCTTCGAGGCCGCCATGCCTTCACAACACACGAACCATGGGAATGGTTCATCCACGGAGCACCTTCTCTTTATGATCTTCAATTCTGACTAGTCATTCCTCGAAGGTTTCATTGTCTCCCATATCTAACTCTCCCCAGTCGATAACGTGAGAGTTGTCGTGTAAGTATCGACATAGCTGGGAGACGTAGAAGACGTCATGAAACTTCTACAACTGAGGTGGCAAGGTTAGCAGATATGCCACGTCCCCGACTCACCTCATCACCTCAAAAGTTCTGATGAAACTAGGGGAGAGCTTACTCCCCTTACCAAACCTCCTATGCCCCCGTCGAGGGGAAACCTTCAAGAACACATGATCTCCCACCTCTAACTCCAAGGGCCTCCTCCGACAATCTGCATAAGACTTATGTCGGTCCTGAGCCATCTTCATTCTCTCACGTACAAGGTGGACTTTCTCTATGGTGCTCTGCACTACCTCTGGCCCAAGAGCACCTGTCTCACCAACCTCTGCCCAACAAATGGGTGAACGACATGATCTTCCATACAAAGCCTCAAACGGTGCCATGACAATAGTAGTATGGAAGCTGTTGTTGTAGGTAAACTCTACTAAAGGCAAGTTTCGTACCCATGATCCTCCGAAATCCAGAATGCATGCTTGCAGCCTGCCCTCCAACGTATGGATAGTTCGCTCTGCCTGCCTGTCGGTCTGTGGGTGGAAAGCAGTGATGAGGCATAGGTGTGTGCCAAAAGCATGTTGTAACACCCTCTGGACATGTGAGGTAAACTGAGTATCCCGGTTTGAGACGATAGTATTCAGAACACCATGAAAACACACCACCTCATTTACGTACCTCTGTGCTAAGTTACTCACTGGGCCCGACTCATTAATTGCTAAGAAGTGAGCTGATTTCGTCAGTCAATCCACCACTAACTAGATAGAATCATAACCACCCTGAGCTCTGGGTAGTCCTGGGACGAATTCCATCTATATTTCATCCCACTTCTACTCGGGGACATCTAATGGATGCAATAAACCACTGGGAACATGGTGTTTAGCCTTTATATGCTGACACACTAGGCACTTTGCCACAGACTCCGCCAATTCCCATTTCCCCCCAGGCCACCAAAACTGTTCCCTTAGGCCTCAGTACATTTTTGAAACTCCCAGATGTACCGCCAAGTCTGAGCTATGGAACTCACGGAGAACTCCCTCACAGATCGCCTTTGGAACAAACAACCTTCAATGGAAAAGCATCTGATGTCGGCTTTCCTCTGACCATCCTTTTAGACCGTTTCCCTAATCGACAAGATCCCACATCTCTTCCGCCTCAGAGTCCGCCCACTGAGACTATTCCACCTACTGCGATAAAGAGTATTGCACCGTCATCTGAAACAAACAGCCTCTAACACCCTCTACCCTTGCATCCAGGTGCAAGGAAGCCAACTCTCCCATTGCTTTCCAAGCATCAGTGGATTCCCGAACCACTTTCTTATGTGACTTCGTACTCAGGGCATCAGCCACAATGTTGCCCTTACCTTCAGTGTAGGATATCTTGAAGTCATTGTCTTGGAGAAACTCGACCCTTCTTTGCTACCACAAGTTCAGGTCACGTTGGGTGAAGATATAACATAAACTCTTGTGATCTGAGAAGACCACAAAGCGCTCCTCAAATAGGTAATGTCACCACAACTTCAGTGCGAACACTACTACTACAATCTCCATGTCATGGGTAGAATAGTTACTCTTGTGAGGGCGCAACTACCTAGAACAATAACAAATCAAACCCTTCTTTACGAACAAAACTGGAGTACCCCATGGTGACACACTGGGTCAAACAAAACCCTTCTCCATGAGATCGTCAATCTGAATCTGCAACTCCCGCAGCTCCGAAGTTTCCATCTGATAAGGGTCCATCGAAATCGGAGGGGCACCAGGTTGTAAATATATCCTGAACTCAACATCACGTCGGGGGGGGGGGGGGGGGGGGTACAGTCACAACCTCCTCGGGAAAAACATCGAGGAACTCCCCAACAACCTCTGGGACATCCATCATCTCTGTATTAGTTGAAACCACTGATAACCCACCTAACAAGGAGAAGAGAGGCTTCACATGCTGACTTCCTACCTGATAGCTCCTCTCGCCAACAAAAGATACACACTGCCCATCCACGATGGAGAACACGACTCTTCTTTGGAAGCAGTCGATAAAGAAACTAATAAAAAACAACCAGTCGATGAATAGGATGACATCGTACGGGTGCATCTGTAGAAAAAGAATATCTGCACTATATCGGCACGATCCCAACGTCAGCCCACATCCCCGGCAAACACAAGATACGCTGGTCTGGCTTCCAACTGGTGTACTCAGAACCAGTGGTGCAAAAAGTCTCTCTACGTCTAGACCCAAAGCATGGGCTAGACTGGGTGCAACATATGAGTGTGAACCTCCCAAATCGAACAAGGTAGAAATGAGAGTGATGAACAAACAAATGTTACCTCGATCCACCTCTGGTCCTGCTGGAGCTGCCAACTCTGCTATGTGAAACTCTCCATGCCCAGCTCCTCTGCCTCTCTGATGTCGTCCAACTCCCTGAACACACCCTGTTCGAGGTCCCTGAGGAGCACCCTAAAGTCGGCCTCCTCCCGCAAAGTCTGCCCTCAGAGGAGCATGGTCCTGTTGCTGTTGGAAGGGGCTCACCGACAACTGGTGCTACTAAGGTGGGCGCTGAACCTGTCCACCTCCACTGTACTCAGCTTGGGTTGGGTGCCAACTCTGAATGTGTCCAAAACCTCCACAAGAGAAAAACTTCAGTCCTAGGCTCGTGGAAAAGGGATGAGGACCTGAAGATGTGAACTGGAACTGCTGGGGTCTGCTCCCCACTGGCCTGAACCTGGAAGGTCCTGTCATAGGAGACCTGCTACTGACTGCCTTACCCATCGACGAACCTGGCTGAAACCCCTCACGTGGTGCACCTCCTTGCGAGTGCATACTCTCTACAACCTCTTCCGTCTTCTATACTGCCAATTACATCAGAAGCATGAAGGGGGTGACAGCATACAGGAGCGAAGGATGAAGCGCCTCCTCCAAACGTCTCGGCCACAACTCCTCATATGAAAAGAGATCTGTAGAAAAGCGTTTGATATCCTTAAACTAGATCCCCAACTCTCGTAGTGACATACTCCCCTACTGGAGGGAGAGTAACTCCTTCCTCTTCTCCACCTTGATCATGGAAGAAAGGAATTACTCTCGGAATTCCTTCTCAAAGTCAGCCAATAGAGCCTCTGCTTCTATCCTCTCTCCGAGGTAGAGCGTCCACCATTGTCGCGTTACACCTCTCAGCTGACTAACTGCTAGGGGAACCCAGTACTCCCTCGGAGCACGAATCAAGGTAAAAGTGATCCCTAGCTCCTAAATCCACCCCTCTATCTCCGTATCTGATGTACTACCCTCGTACTTCTTGAGGGTTTGCCTCTGGAAAGAACGAAGAGTCTTCTTCCACTAGATATCTTCCTCCTCTCGGTCAATCCTCAACTGATCTACCGCCTGAATCTGCTGGGTATCGGCCATCTGAGTCACCTAGGGACGATGTCCAGGTTCCATAGCAATACGGTAAACAAGGATCGCCTAATCCCATGTAGTAAGGAAATTTCTCAAGGTTTTATTTTGTCACATTATTTCAATTTCTTTCCCAGAACTCCCAAATAAAGTAAAACACAATCATGATGATGAATGTCCCTTCCCTAGGGTCTCTATCTTGTAATCAATGTTGTCTCACTTGGCCGTTCGGTAGGCTCAGAGTCCTTGCATCGGATCACGGGGGGCCCTAAAATCCTGTGTCCTAGCCGGTCTTCCCTGGCCTATGTCATGCACCATGATTAACCAACAATGTTGCCCTACCATTCCATGCAATCCTTATCGTTCCTAACTCCAGACTCCATCCTATCTCTCAACCATCCCTTTGATACCATTCTATCACGACCCACTCCAACCAAAGATGCCCCTCTTGAGCTGGAAATGGTGAAAGGGAGATAATGACCCCCCGAGTCCCGCCTCCAGTAGGCCCCGGAGTGGCGACTAGCACCATGGTTATGAGTTTTCACAAATATGGGAGGCATTACCCTTTTTATTATTTAAGATCGGGAGATAGGACAAGTCATCCACCAAAAAGGAAAAAAACAAGTGTATAGAAATAAACCCAAACGAGTCCCACATGCATGTTTAAATAGTTCGGAAACAAGGTACAAGTAAAAGAAAGCTCAAAAAGTACAATACCAAAAGAAACAAGTACAGAAAACATCAGCAAATCCAACTGTTCTGACTACTAGGGTCCCGCACGGCCCTGGTAGTCCTCTTGGAAACCTGAAAGTAAACATAGGGTGAGCATACAAGTATACTCAATAGGGAAACCTAAAGCTCTCGTGCACAAGTGGGGAGACATCCTAATGTCCCATGAGAACAACAGAAGAAACCAAAAACTAACAAAGAATTCTGTCCACCCAACCTCACCAGCCACGCTCACCAAAAACACAAACAACAGGTCGTAGTAGTATATAAGATCAAGATTATTGGGTACCCCATACTATTTTACCCCACTAGTTAGCTGCTCCTCCTAACGATTAATGTTCTGATGCTACCACACTCTTCCCTCCTGCATACACCTGGGCCTCACAACCACGTATCCCACCCGCACACACCTGGGCCTCACAACCATGTATCCCACCCACACACAACTGGGCCTCAGAACCACATATCCCACCCACACACACTTGGGCCTCACAACCACGTATCCCACCTGCACACACATGAGCCTCAGAACCACGTATCCTGCCCCCACACACTTGGGACTCATCCCAAATATTCTTGGTAAATAGTAAAACCTTCCCCAGGAGTATTGGGCTAAAACACCCCAATCGAAACCTACCTGAATAGTATTGGGTGTAAGGTATCCTCAATCCACCATAGCCTAGGGGAGAAGGAGCAGGAAGGAGCTAGTAACTAAAAGGAAAACACCCTCTCCCCTGAAATGGGTGTGTTCGGCAGTAAGTTCTCAACATGGGTGGGGTACGATAAAACACAAAGATACAGATATATATATATATATATATATATATATACCAAACACTCATACCAACCTATGGCTTCTAATTAGAGAACTAAGCACGTTCATCAGCACTGATACTACGAAGCTTGCATACAACAAACAACCACATCCCCATTTAGGTTTTCATGTTTAAACAAAATTAGTTTATTAGTTCCTTAACTATTGGGAAACTATCCACAACCAACCACATCGATCATTCGTAAAACATATCCTTGCCATCCACAAATCAAGTTAGGAAAACACATGCAACACAACCAAGTCCTCCTTATTAACCATCCAACCCCATTAACTATTATTCCCATTCCATTATCATGCCACACCATTCATTAAATCTTCCACTTTATTTATTAATCACAACCCATAGTTCATTCACATTCATACCTAACCCTGCAGCCCCTCTTCCAACCACCATAACCACAACCACACCGTACATCATCATCCCTTGATACCGTTAATCACAGCCCCACTTCCCATCACTAACATAGAATTCATATCAACCAAAAACTAAGCAAACCACAGCCCTGCTGCTCACACGATCCACAACAACCCACAAAAACACCCCTTTCACATAATTTAACCCCAACATCACCCACATGTTTATTATTTTAATTTAGTTCAACTGGGGTGTTCACACAAGTGTTCCAGATTTTCATTTAATCCGCCAACTTTATGTGATTAACCAATTTCCACATTCCATGATGTTTCCATCCATAAACGTTCTAGAAAGATTTGGAAACAATTAATTGCGTAATAAAAGGCCCCAAACAACCGTGATTTTCAGTAGTCATAAGTCTATTCAATTCACAACATAATATCACATGATATAAAATAATGTAACAGCATTCGCAAACGTCCCATCCCTATAATATAAACCATTTATTATCTTTATTAAATTGGTTCAAATGTGTTTCACATAAAAAAAAGGACTCTCACCCCGCATGATGCACAATTTAGAGAGACGAAGGTAAGACCCCTACCACAATAGGTTCTGATAACAATACTCCCCCCAGATCAACTTTAGAAGACATCTGTCGGCGTTCGTCGCTTCTGGAAAAACCCGGAAAAAACTCCCCAGGTGGAAGATGGGAAGGAAATTCCAATGGGAAGACAAAATATCCAAGCTCAGAAGTTCCGCCTCATCGTTACGATCCTGTGTCCACTGACAAATCGTAAATCGGAGCTCGGACGAAGAAGTTATGGATGAAAGGAGCTTTCGAGTCTCTTGGGAGAGCTCTGCTAGAGGGAATGGGGAGGAGAGGAGTGAGTTGAAAAGGATGAGGGGAACCCTCCTTTTATAGGTGAGAAAAACAAAAGTACATTGTGTGTAATTTATGGTACATGGCGTGTACTCGGCCATTTGACACGATCACCACGCGGCTTCCAACATGGCCTTCAACGCGGCACGCGGCCGTTGACTGGTCAACACACGGTTTGAAGGAAACACAGACGTGGGAAGGGACTACACTACGTTTAGTATTGGGTACACGGCATGTACCCATTTATTTTACATGGAAAGGAAATGTCCCCAACACGAAACACAACTATTGACTGGTCAACACACGATTTGAGGGTAACGCATACGCAGGGAGGGACTACACGGCGTGTAGTATTGGGTACATCGCGTGTACCCATTTATTTCACACGGTAGGGACACGACCATCAACACGGGGTATACCCGACGAGGGGGTACACGGAGTGTACTCACATTACACGGCATGTGCTTACAAAATTCTGAAAAGTGTGGGAAATGTCCATTTTACCCTCCAGAACACTTCATGGCCTTCTTTTTGACAAAGGAATGGGCCGGAGAGGTCTGGTCCATTTCATAGCCAATTCCACAAACAAATAATTTTTTCAAATTAATTATCTTATTCTTGTATAACAAGATATAGGTCCTTGTGTATGATCATAATAATCCTTGGTAAGATTGATAATATAATTTTAAAAATTAAAGTATTCATAATTAAGAGGTCATTTGACATTTAATTCATATAATAAAAAATTATTTTGAAATGAACAATTAACATTAATATTATGTTATTTAAAATTTATATTAGATAAATATTGTAAATTGTATCTAATTGGTTTTAACCTAACTATATATGAAATGTAATCCCCATAATATATTCCTTCATATATATTTTAACATTCAAAAACTAGTATAACATTATTCTTAGTGATAACATATTGATCATCATATGAGTTCTTAAATACCCATTTATTTACAATAACATTTTATTCAAATATTAATTAAAATAATACCCATATGTTATTTCATTTTATGGATTGAGCTAAAATTTTATAAAAGAAACCATGTATTCCTCATTTAGTGGTTTCTTAAGTGTTTCTGTTGTGAATATATCAATAAATATGGAATATTCAACATCATTTCCTACACCTCTTCTTATCCTACACAATATATCTAGGATTTATATAATTTTTTAATTATGATAGCTATTATTATTTCAATATTTTCATGGTCTTACACTTTCTAGTTATTCAAAATCAATCCCTTTTTTTCTCAATTTTGGATGATCATATTGTAAATCGCCATACATTTTGTCACCATATAGAGGTTCAAGTTCTAGGTTGTCCTAGGAATCCATTTTTCATTCAATTGGATTCATATTGTGATCAAAAGGATGAATTTAATAATATTTTTCATTAGTAGGTTTTTCAACTACCTTTGTCTTATTACTAGAAATCTAGTAATATTTTGATATTTTATAGTAATCAATGAATATTCCTTTATCACCCACTAGATGAAGAATTCTGAGATTGTAATTTTTTATTATTTCCTAGTCATTATATCCAAAATTAATATTTTATCTAAAATTTGGTTTCCAATTATATATATATCCAATAGTGTTTTCTTTCTAATCAGACTCATTTGAACTCTATCAGTGAAAATACATGATGTGATAATAGAATCATAAAAAAATTGAGTGCTCATTCCCTATTCACAAAACCTTATTTATGATATTAATTTCAAGGAAATTATCCCCGTTTTACAAAAAACATTATATTGATGTGTTCTTTGACAAAATAGATATATTTAATTTCATATTGTGAGTAGAATATATGAAATTCATGAATCTAAAACACCCACCCTTAATTACAACTTATTGTAAAAAAAATTGGTTACATATAATTTAAAAAAAATTAAGAATAATTAATAAAACTTCACACGTTTCACCTATTCCTATTATCAAATATTCCCATTTAAGATCTAAAAATGACCTAATAACATTTAGAAAATGTTTTACCACATTTATGTTTTTTATAAGAACTAAAAAAATTACATGGATATTTTCTTAATGGTTTATAATTAATACCCACTTTTGTTGGTTTAAAATATGGTTTCCATTTATTTACCATTTTGAATGCATAACATAGTCACATTTTATTTAATTTCATGTTATGAAAATCTGTAGTAAATTTTATATTGGATAATATTCTAATTTAAAAAAACAATAAACTGTCTAATACTCCTATTGAAAATCCAATATTCATTACTTTTAGTATTTTAATAGTTTATAGTATGTGTTTAGAAGGAATCAGAAAGTAATATATATAGATTTTCAGTTTTATGTTCCATAATCCTAATAGACTAATCTATACAAACTAAACATTAATTTTTAGATAAATCAATGTAATATTTATGATGATAAAGATAAAAAATATTTATTATTATTTTCATTGAAACATTAACAAAAATTTATTTATATATGGAGAATTATTGATAATTTCAAATTTATCCTATAGAACCAATATTCCATTTTTCATTGTCACTATATATGACATGTCATCTATCAATCATAGAAATTGAGTAAAAATTAGACATAACATGAATATCCACATCCCATAATCAATTTTCATTGATGATGATATGGAAAAGTATCTAAAAAAGTAATCCCAGTGTTGTTTTCCAATGAATTTCTTTCTGTCTAGTTATGTTACCTTAAGATTATTTTAAAATCCATTTCTAATTTTCTATAATAGGATTTAAAAATTTCAGATTATAAAAAAATTAAGAAATAAAAAAAATATTAAAAATATTTAATGTTTTTTAGGAAAAAACATTTAAAAATGATCTATTATTTCAAACCAAAACATATGGGTTTTATATAAATTTTAATTATAGAAACTATGTATAAAATAATTTTTATACAACCAAGGTTTTTATTCCATAATTCAAATTATATATTATGTTATTGTTTTCATTTTTATTACCAGGGATTTTTATTAAATATCCAACCCCTAGAAGAAAGAAAAAAAATACCTATAGATATTTAACATCATCCATTAAATTTTTTTATGATATTTTGCACAATAAAATATGAAAGAGACTCAGGTAGTTTAATATTGATCACATAAATCTATTTTATTTAAAATTATTTTCCATTGGTAGTGATGACATATGATTTCATTAGAATCATTTTCGTTTAAATTTTAGAATGAATATTGTATTCTTATATATAACAATAATCATTTATTTTATTATAAGAGTATTTTTTAGGATTAGATTTAGAATAATGGAAATTGAGAGAATGTACCTCATTAGTTTTCCCATAAAGGCCTTTGTAAGAACCAAGATTTTCTTTCAGGTATATTTTTCACTTTTCTGTTGTTTTTGGGGAAAAGAGGAGTTTTTGGAAATTTACTAATTACACGCCATGTACTTTATGAGTACACATCGTGTATTTGGCCTCTGTGGGTAGCCGGGTACATGCTCTGTAACGGTCATACACATGACCATGTGTGGTGACCTGAAGACTGCCTAATGTGGGGGTCGGTAAAGGAATGTTTGTGTTGTGTACTTTTTTCTCATTAAATGTACCGGAGTCACGTCTGACGAACAGAACACACCCCTTCTTGACCTAGTTCGTCTAGGAGCATTTTACAGACATAGTTCTTCTCTGATCCCCCAACCGAGCATTCGTCATCCGAATCGAACACCTTTGGATGCATTGGAATCGCATCAGTGATTTCTCTCTTCTCCTAGAACACCATTCCATAATTTCTCTTCTTACGTGATATATCGTTTGTTGAATGTTTTAGATGTTTTTGTAGATGTACTCCATTCTAGGTCGATCCAAGGGATGAAACCAAGGAATATCAATCTTACAATGCCGAGGTCAGTGGATTATGCCTTTCTGTTGAATTTTATTGAGTTATATGTGTAAGTCTGGCCAATACCCTTGAACGGTGTATTGCGTGTTTACTATTTTAGTCCTTTTAATTATCTTTTATTCCTGTATGCTTCAGTAGTGGATAATGAAATGTGAATAGAGTCAATTGATATGATATGGAATTGTTTCCCATACATGTTTACTTGTTTTTACTGTATGGACTAGTCTACCTGATTGGATGCTATTGTTTTCCCATGCCTTGTATTGCAGGATTGTGTGATTATTTTAACTGACATGATTGAAATATTGTATATTATTTAGCCAATTAGTTCTAGAGGTATACATTGGATATTTTTCGACATTTGTTCATGATTTCTTTACACTAGGATGAGTGGACCTGGTGTAGTCAGACCATAGGGGAAATTGACGTTGAGGGATTTACCACAGCGTCTCCTATAAGTATCACGCTGCGAGGCCATTGGGGGGATTGAAGTTTATTGCTCGCTCAGTGTCTCTATGGATATGTTACGAGACCACATGAGTAATTGAAGTTGATTTCTTCCTTAGATTGTCTATTGTTATCACTAAATGACTATATGGTTAATTAACGGTGATTGCATCCTCAGAGAGTCTTTGACCATACATGACTACATGGGGATTTGGCGATGAGTGCTTCCCCAGAGAGTCATTGTCATACCTTGTTATATCCTTGTAAACAGAACCAGAGCAGATAGGATGTGTGTACTTCCCATAGGGTTGATTTTGTTGGTTTGATTGAACTGGAGGGTGATCTAATTTTGTTGTAGTTTCTTTCTTGATATATAAAACTGAATGCTTTGAAACTATAGGAATGTTTACTTTTGAGTAATTCTGTATTTACTTCTTTCTTTTCCTTATTTCCTACCATATATTTTCACTGACTATTAGGGACAGATATTTGGGTGTTTACTACATGGATTTTGTCTCACACCCATTTTGGATCATGCTTTAGGGCCCAAACCGATTATATTTCTACAGATATAGATAAGGGAAGTCACCCTTCTACTTTAGGTACTTGACTGTTTTGGGCAGGAGAGCATGGGACCAAGCTGAGGCTTGCGATGCTGAGGAGTTGTTTATCTGTTTCTTTCGTACTTTT
This sequence comes from Viscum album, assembly GCA_963277665.1. Lineage (NCBI taxonomy): Eukaryota > Viridiplantae > Streptophyta > Magnoliopsida > Santalales > Viscaceae > Viscum > Viscum album. The sequence goes on from OY728139.1 coordinate 433,663,939, forward strand.
GTTTTTAACTGTATTCCAGCATTGTGATCTTTTTGTATGTTTTCCTCGATATATGTTTTATGCATAATAATATATATATATATATGTGCTCCAGTTGTTATTACATATAGTCTTCCGCTATTTATTATTGTATATTATCATTACTGCTTCCACTATTGTAAATCTAATTTACTTTTTCTATGTTACATGGAAAATGAGGGCATAGTTTCCCCACTTTCACACCCTTGGTTGTCACTGCTAGTTGGAAACCTCTAACATTCAGGTAAATGCGCTTGAGGCCATGTGACCAACCGGGTATGGGATGCCTCTGAGTGGCTTCAGGAACCGGGATGTTACAAAATGGTATCGGAGGAATTATTTTCTTCTTGACATAATATTTGGATCCTATATATAGGGATAGGTAGGAATAGTTAATTAGTAATAATATATGTCTGAGAGTAGCTAACCTGTGTACAAGGAAAAGATAATTTACCTCGTTATTACAATTTTTTTGGTTTTGAAATTTTATAGTTGATTTGATTTCACCGTTGGGTGATTCTCATGTTTTGTGCTATTATTATTAATATTATTGAGGTTCTATTTTTTTTTCAACCTGATGAGATGAGGGTATTCCATCTCATTAATCATATATGCACTTGATATAAATCACATGTCATGCATTTTCACAATGACATTTAAGGTAATTTTGTGATTTCATGTTGTTATGATGTATTTTTTTCTAGATATGCATGATTTTGTGATAGATGCCTTGATATAATACCTGATTTTTGTTATGGTATTTATTTGTGTATGATTTTATTTTAATTAATGGAAAAAATTTGTTTTTGAGGTGTTATGGTCCCTCTTGGACCATAATTTGGTGGATCATTGGCTTGTTTTCCCAATTTATTACATTTATAGGATGCTAAGATGTTATTCGTGGGGAGTATTGGCCCTCACGAATCGGAATTTGGGCCATAAAATTTTCGTTTCTGTGTTTTCTGGGTCCCAGAGCAGTTCTTGAGGCATATTGTCTGGAAAACCCCAAAATAAAAGGTATGTAGTGTTAAATACATGTCGTGTGTTCTTCTTATTGGGAAGAAATGGGTTTTCATAAGTACATGCCATGTACGTTATGTACACGATGTTTGATATCAAACAGTGTCTTAGACTGTGTGGGAGAGGACAAGGGGTTTGGAAATTGTTGGTCGTACACTTTGGGTACCAGATGTACACACCGTGTTGTAAGACAGAATAACTGGTAATGTGATTAACAACACGAGACAGTTTAGCCTTTTATAGACATGTTGTTTCAATGTGGAACATGCAATGTAGTTTAACCCATGTATCCTATCATGTAACGAACAACAAAGGTCTGCGAAATCCTTCAAGTACACAACGTGTCCATCTCGAACACGCCATGTGTAGTGAGCCGTGTAACCAGCCATGTCACTAACAACATGAGTCAGTGAATCTCATCTAGTACACACCTTGTTTGGCACAAACACACCCTCTATTCTTGTCCTAGGAGAACCGCATGGGTTAGCCATGTAGAAGGACTCGGGAAGGGGAAGTAGATTCAAGTACATGCCGTGTATTAGGACAAAAAGCCGTGTGTTTGGGGTGTTACATGACCTGGGTTGGTAGGAGTACATGCCAATGTAAAGTATTAAGGGAACATGCCATGTAGTCATTATACACTTCGTGTTTCCATGTTTTAAAAAACTTGAATTCTTTCTTTCTCTTGTTCCTTTATTACACTTCTAGTTTTCAGTCCTTTATAATCGTGATCTAAGGTCTACATTTGACCTTGTAGAGTCAAGCCACCAAGACATCCTTCTGTCATACGCCAGTTGTTGGGCGCTAATCAGACACCAGATATGGCTGATCAGGGACTACCAGTAGAACCTCTAGATATGTCAATCTTGGCACTAGACATCATTCCATACACATGTTTTGATGCACAGTTCATAGAGGGCTTTATGCAGATGATACAAACCTTTCATGGAGCACTGCCTCATACACCATTGATGGAGGAATTGATGCAGGTCTTTCAGTAGCCACATCATCCCACATTATCAATGGAAGACGGACCTCAGGCTTCAGATTCATGGATAGAATCCATGCTGAAGATCTTCGAGCATCTAGAGACACCTCCATACTTGAGGGTCAATCTAACTACTTATATTCTTTTGGACTCTGGCAAGAGATGGTGGGATGTGATCTCATAGGATGGATGATAGAAGAATATGACTTGAGATGAGTTTTAGCATAATTTTTACAATTACATCTACCTGGAGACCACGAGGGCTGATCAAACCTGAGAGTTCATGAGTTTGGAGTAGGGTACTCTTTCTGTTATGAAGTATTGTTCTTGCTTTACAGAGTTATAGTGCATTACACCATTTTTAGGGGGAGATGCGTTATTATTTTCATGAATGTTTGAGGATGGTCTCAGGAAGGATATTAAGCCTCAGGTGACTATATTATTTTTGACTTCCATCACATCAATGGTCAATCAGGCTCTGATAGTTGAATGTAATTTAAGGGATTCTCGATTTGTGGGCCAGGGCGATTCATCATCCAGAGTTAGTGCTTATTCAGATGATATTAAGAAGCACCGTAGGTAGACTACTTGTGGAGATGCGAGTAGGCGGGATGCACCTTCAGGTAGCCAGGTGGTATGTTACTAGTGTGGAAGGCTCAGGCATACAGGGCCACATTTCCTAATAGATCCAGTGTAGTGCCGATCTTGCCGCAAGATGGGTCATCTTCAGCACTTCTATCAGATCATCTCACTAGCAGTTGGTGACATGGGTACTTCTATGACTCCTCATTCAAGAGTAGCACCGCCAGTTTCTCATTAGTTAGGGGACTTGAGTTCTTTTGGCTGTTCTGGCTGAGGTAGAGGTCACAGTCATGGTAGTCAGTCGCCGGGCATTCAGTGTCATCAGGGTGGATCAGCTTAGAGTGGTCAGGCAGGGTCACTAGGCCGCAGTGGAGGACATACTTATGCATTAGAGCAGACCCAGTAAGAGAGATATCCCGAACCCTTTATAGTTTGAGATACGATCCTAGTTTCCTTAGTTTTAGATTCTCTTCTTTTCGATATAGGGGCTTTCCATAACATTATATTGGTTTCTGTTGTGGAGAGCCTTTGGCTCTGTATCTTTTCCTCTACTGATATCTTGATGCTAGACACCCTGTTGGGGACAAGAAAAACTATTGTATGTAAGTCCATGTAGTGACCTATTGAGGTTTGTGGGTGTCACTTCATATGGGATCTATACTTCTTAGAGATGAAATTATATGAAGTCATTCTCAGAATGTACTGGTTATTTCCCTTCCAGAAAGTTTTTGATTTTTATCATCGTAGGGTGGGTTTCATATCACTAGAGGGAAGATTGTTTCTTCATAAGGGTTAGTTGGATGTCCAATATAGTGTAGAGGGACCCGAGCATCATGGGTTTAGAGGTGTTATTGCCCAGATTTCCAGTCTATATCTAGATGACCAGGGAACTTCACATATAGACTTTTCTACAGTGGTGTATCGTTTCAGGTATGTCTTACATGTTGAATTTTTAGGTTTTCTTCTAAAGTGAGAGGTGGAATTTTTATCAAGCTTGTTCCAGGATCGGCACCATTGTGCATTCCTCCTTATAGGATGGCTATAATAAAGATAGAGGAGCTCAAGAAGCAGTTGGAGTATTTGCAGGAAAAGTGTTTCATCTTACCCAGTACTTCTCCATGGGGTTCTCGTGTCTTGTTTCTAAAGAAGGTGGATGTTTCCCTCAGGATGTTTATGAATTATTGGATGTTGAACCAATTGATAGTCAAGACTGAATATCCCCTACAAAGGATTTATGAACTCTTTGATCATCTTCATGGTAATAGAGTGTTCTTGAAGATTTACTTGAGGTTCGGTTTCCAATGGTTTCATGTTAGACCATCTGATATACCTCTTAGTACCTTTCAGAGCATGTATGGTCTATACAAGTACTTGTTTATGACGTTTGGTCTCATGAATGCGCCAATAGTTTTCATGGACCTGATGAACCGAGTGTTCCATCCATACATGGATTATTTTTTGGTATTATTCGTGGAATATATCTTGGTGTACTCCCACACTTGACACAACCATGCCTAAAATATTGTGATCATTTTGAGTACACTGAGAGAGCATCAATTATATGCTATGATCTCAAAATTCCACTTTTGGATGGATCATATTCACTTTTTGGGTCATGTTATCTTAGAGACAAGAATATTAGTAGACCCAAAGAAATTGAGAGCAACAGTTTCCTGAGATAATCCCAAGAATGTCTTTGAGGTACAGAGTTTTCTAGGGCTAGCTGGATACTATAGACGTTTCATTCAGGACTTTTTGCACTTAGCAACACCCCTGACATGTATGACTAAGAAGGGTGAGAAGTTTTCTATGGTTAGAATCTTGTGAGTTAGCCTTTCAGGAGCTGAAAGAGAGGTTTACTTTAGCATCGATACTCATATTTCTGGAGCAAGGTAAGAGTTACACTGTTTACTATGATGCATTATGTATCAGTCTAGGAGCAGTGATTATGCAGGGGGAATGATTCATCACTTACGGGTTTCAGTAGTTAAGGACACATGAGAGGAATTACCTGATGCACAATCTTGAGTTGGTAGAATTTGTTCATGCCTTACACTGTTGGAGACATTATCTTTTGGGAAAGAATTTTATGTTTTTCACCGACCACAAAAGTCTCAAGTACATCTTTACTTAGCGTGATATGAATATGAGAGAGCAGAGGTGGGATGAGTACCTTTAGTACTTTGGATTTGATCATTCCTACATGCCTGGGAATGAAAAAGCTATGGATGATGCATTGAGCTAGAGAACTCAGATACAGGCAGTTCAGGAGGCCAGTACTGAGTGCCAGCTTATGGCTATGTTCTATGATATGCATATGGAGGTGCACGACAGACATGGTCAAACATTTATTTCTTCATTTGATGTTACATATACTCTACATGATCGAGTAAGAATTAGGCAGCTATCAAATATAGAAGGCCAAGACCTACGAGAGAGTGTGTCAGGATAGGACCCTATTCCTGGATGGACAAAAGATGATAATGAAACCTCACATTTTCATGGCCGTGTATGGGTGTCAGCAGACATACGCGAGGATCTGATGTGGGACTTTCATTCCTCATTTTGGCCAGTTCATCCTAGTTTCACCAAGATGTATCATACACTGTCAGTATTGGAGTCCAGGTAAGAAAAGAGATGTTGCTGGTTTTTTCATGAGGTGGTCTACCAGTCAACAGGTGAAGGACAAACATCGGCGACCATCTTGGATTTTTTAGAAGTTACCCCTTCCCGGGTGGAAGTGGAATGATGTTGTGATGGATTTCGTGACCTGTTTTCTGAGTTCTCCTTGAGGGAATGACCTCATTTGGGTTTTCATTGAGAGATTCATGAAGGTGTATCACTTCATTCCAATCTAGGAGGCCTTTAGTGCTGATGAGCTGGTAAGTTTGTACATCCGAGAGATAGTACGTCTACATGGGGTTCCACACTCCATAGTTTTAGACAGGGATACACGTTTTACTTCTTAGGTCTAGCAGGGTCTTCAGAAGGTTTTGGGTACATAGGTACCTTCGAGTACATCATATCAACCCCAGACAGATGGCGAGTCCAAGCATTTGATTCAGGTGGTTTAGGATATGTTTCGAGCATGCATCCTGGATTTTTGAGGATCAATGAAGAATCACTTACCCCTTGTGGAGTTTCCTATAATTATAGTTTTGAAAAAACTATTCAGATGGAACCTTTTGAGGCCTGGTACGGTAGGCCATGCCGATCACCCTTATGTTTGATGGAGGTAGGAGAGGCAGCTATGATGGGACCTCATCTTCTCCCAGAGACAACATAGCAGGTAGAGTTGATTTAGTTGAGGATGGATACTGCACAGTCTCGACAGAAGTCTTATGCTATTTAACGGAGACGTCATCTAGAGTACGAGGTCAGAGATCAGGTTTTCTTACGCATCACACTGAGCTTGGGACACAAAAGGATTTGGAGATAGGGTAAGCATTCACCGATGTATGTCGGTCCATTTGAGGTGTTGGAGAGAGTTGTTCTGGTTTCCTATCAGTTGCAGTTACCTCAGAGGTACGTGGCTATACCCGAATTCTTCCATGTTTCTTATATTCGATGATAATTCTCAGACCCATCTCATGTCTTTAAACCCGGGGAGGTTGAATTAGAGGTGGTTTTATCTTTTTAGGAGTACCCTATCCGGATTGTTGATCACAGAGAGAAGGTTCTCTTTGGCCGGTCAGTTCCTCTAGTATGAGTGATATGGAAGCACGAGCTAGTATATGATGAGACATGGGAGAGGGAGTTCGATGTACGATCATAGTGGCTAGAGCTGTTTGAGGATTATTCTTCCATGCCACCTTGCTATGGAAATTTGTGGAAGAATTTCTTTACGGGGGAATGTTTATATGAACCCGGAACTTCTTTCAGGTATGTTTTCCACTTTTTTGGTTTTTTCGTGAAAAAGAGGAGTTTCTTGAAATTTCATAAGCACACACCGTGTACTTGGACACTGCGGGAAGCTGGGTGATGGCCATGTAACGGTCGTGCACATGATAGTGTATGGTGACTTGGAGACTGCCTAATGTGGGGGTCCGTAAAGGTAAGTACACGCCATTTTCTTATGAAGTACATTCCATGTATTTTTTTTATTAAATGTACTAGGGTCGGGTCTGAAGGAAAAAACAAACCGCTTCTTGACCTAGAGAATCCAGGAGCACAGTTCGGATGTGATTCTTCTCCGAGCCCCCAACCGAGTGTCTGTCCTCTAAATCAAACACCATTGGTTGCATTGTAATCACATCGGTGAGTTCTATCTTCTCATAGAACACCATTTCTTGACTTCTCCTCTCTCGTGAGATATCTTTGGATTAACATTTGATTCTTTTTTTAGATCTTCCATATTCTAGGATGATCCAAGGGACAATTCCAGATTATATCGTTCATACAACACCAAGTAAGGAGGTTTGTTTCTTTCCATTGAATGCCTTTGAGTTATATGTGCATGTTTGAAAAATACCATTGAACGGGGTATTGCATGTTAAATGTTTTAGCCCTTTTAATTAAGTACCATTCTTGTATTCTTGAGTAGTGGATAATTGAATGTCAATAGGATTAATTATTATGCATTGGAAGTTTTGACCATACATGTTGTCTAGTTTTGGCTATTTGTCTTAGTCTGTCTGATAGGCTGTAGTTGTTTTCCCATACCGTGTATTGATGGATGGTGTGATTATTTTATCTAACATGCTTTATATGTTGTAGATTGTTTAGACAAGTAGTTCTAGAGGATTACTTTTTGTTTTTGTTCCTCGTTTGTGCACTATTTTTTTACACGGGCCTCTGGGAACCTGGTGTAGTGAGACTATAGAAAAAATTGACATTGAAGGCCTTCCCAGAGTGTCTCTGATAACTATCATGATGTGAGACCATTGGGTGGATTGACATTGAGCGCTCCCTTATAATTTCTATCGATTTATAAGAAACCACATGAGGAATTGATGTTGAGTGATTCCTTAGAGTGTCTATTGTTAGCGCTAAAAGGATGTAGGGGGAATTGAAGTTGAGTGCTTCCTCTAAGAGTCTTTGACCATACACGACTATAGTGGGAGTTGATGGTGAGTTCTTCCTCAGAGAGTCTTCCATACCTTGTTGTATCCCTGTAAAATGAAATAGAAGGGATAAGTTTTGTGTACTTTCCAGATGGTTGCTTGGGTTGTTTTGATTGAACCAGAGGGTTACATACTTTTGTTGTAACTTCATGCGTGATATATGAAACTAAATGCTTTGAAATTTTAGTACTGTTTAATTTTCAGTAATTTCTTATTCACTGCTTTCTTTTCCTTATTTCCTGCCATATATATTTTCTGACTATTAGGCATAGATCTTTGGGTGGTTGCATACTCAGATTACTCTCACACCCTCTTTGGGTCAAGATTTTGTGCCCAAACAGATTATGTTGATGCAGTTATAGATAAGGAAAACCGCCCTTCTACTTCAGGTACCTGGATGATTTGGGCTGGGGAGTATAAGACCAAGATGAGGCTTGTGATGCTGAGGAGTTATTTATATAATTTCTTTTGTACATTGGGTTTTTAATTTATTCCACCATTATGACCTGTTTGTCTATTTTTCCTAGACATTTTTATTATTCATTATTATATATATGTTCTCCAGTTGTAATTACTTCTAGTCTTCCACTGTTTATTGTTATATTTTATCAATATTTCTTCCACTATTGTATATATGATTTACTTCTGCTGTGTTTCTCTACCAATGAGGGCATAGTTTCCCCACTATCAGACCCAAGACCCTCGCTGCTAGTTGGAAGCCTCTGGCGTTTGGGGAAGTGCGATTGAGGACATGTGACCAACCGGGTACGGGCTGCCTCTAGGAGGATTCCGGAACCTGGAAATTACACCCTTGTTTGCCCTTGGATTATATACTTATGTTTTAGAATCAAGAACTAGAATCATTTCTGGAGTCTTATGATTCACCCAATGTATCCTTCATATATTTCTTGTATTTCTTCTTATAAACATACTTATTAGAGTAGTTATTCTCAAACATCTTATATTTTGTAAATTTTGGGTAGTCGTGTTTGATGTCTCTTATCCTATAACATTCATAGAATATAACATGCTTATCATTTCCATCATAATTCATATACATGTTAAAGTATTTTGTTAATACAAATATATCATTGTATATATTTTTTAAATTGTTGTAAAATTCAATGATTTCATCACATGAAGATATAAATAATGAATTCAAATCATCATTTGAGAATGAAAATGTTTATACATTCATTTTTTATCATCCTATAATGAACTTGATTTCAATGTAGCATTCTATAATTTTTTCAAATTATTCACCCTAGCCTCACTGTACATTTTATTTTAATATATAATATGTTTTTCCCTGAGATAATTTATTTTGAAATCTTTTATTTTAGACTATTTCCCAATTTTAGATGAAATTCTACTCCTCTTCGATGGAATAACTTAATGAAATTTTAGATCATGCTTAGGATTAAGAATATGTTCTTCCAAAGGATCCACATTATTATATATTTTAATAATCCTTCAATTCATCAGACTGATTCTACGAACATCATCTTGATAAAATTTGCATTATTGAGTTTTTTTGTTTATCTGATTTATCTAAAAGATTATGTACCATCATAATATAATAAAATGGATGTCTAAATTTCATATATTAATGCATGTTTTGAAAGTCTATTTAATTAATTTTGAAAAATTACACAAATTGTAATCCACATTTCATTAGAACATATTTATCATCAACAGTAGGACACCATGTCATTGGTTTATTCATGGGGTTTCATATGTATAAAAAACAATTATGAAATCATTTAGACAGGGACTTTTCAAATATATAAAATTTTGAAGCCATACATTATAGAGAAACGATAATTTAACACATTTTATAATATGATTTTTTTCACAATTAACCATAAATTCATGAAAATGATCATAAATTATAATTTCTTGGTTGATTAGATACACAATTAGAAATCATGAATCTGAAATAAAAACATATTTTATTTAATCTCCATAAAGATGACCTAACATGCAATGAATTATTAAATATACATAATATAACATGGGGAATACAAAAACAAAAGTATTTGATAAGATGTATTGTAAGGGAATAAGAATATGAATAAATAATATTAATAGGTTAGAAGGCATAAATAGTTCAAAAAAATGAATGAAACATAAATAAACAAAAAGAATCATAATATATAGAACACGATATCATATAATCATAGAATAATAGAAATATAGTAACAACGTGCAATATGAAATTAGAATCATTCTTGGATAACCACCAAGGCCTTTCCACATTGAGTAACATGAGTCTAGGCTAAAAATAAATACCATTAAACTTTGAGGATCATGATTCAGGTCTACCTAAAAAAGAATAGTTCACATGATTAGCATGAGTCAAGGCTAATGACCAAGACCATTTCACATGATGAATCCTAAGAAAAAACATTTCCCAATGAATTATACCAATATATGGGAGTATATGTCATAAAATATTCATTAATATGAATTCAACAACAATATTTATATATAATTAATTAAACAAAAACATAAGGGTTAACCATTGAAAGAATTGTATATCATAATCATATCAAAAGGAATAACATAATTGAATATCGTAATGGTGTCTATGAGAGAATGTATTTACATTTTAAATGTATATTAATCATGGGAAATAAGAATAGATCATCTCAAGTGATGTATAAATTATGTTAAATCATGTTAAAAGAGTGTTTATGAATCATTGTAAATAAAAAATTTAGTGTAGTTTAGGGAAATTGTTAATGATGTTTTTAAAATGGAAAAGCCATAATTGTTTATATAAAATCAATAGTAAATCAAGATATTTTTTCATGATTAAATTAGTTATTTTCGAAATAAATTTCAAAATATTATGTACTAAACTTAATAATGTGTGAGAAATCAATAACTTCCCTTTAATCGGGGTTCCTTATTAAGGGGAATTGAGAAGGTAATGTTTAAAAAACATGTATTTCCCTATTAATGAAATAATAATTTATATAGTTAAGTATACAAGGAATAGAAAACTATAATTTAATCAGAGAACATAATAGTAATTAATAATTTCATTAGATTAATGAGAGGGAAATCATTACCTGATGGAAGAAAAATTTTATAGAGAATCTCATACCTTATGTCTGGAAGTGTTCTTTACTAGATCATAATGTCTTGGATAATCAAATTAGATTAATTTATAATTAAATTAATAATTAATGAAACATTTATATTATTTAATGTAATTTTATTATGTTTAATTATGTCCTTTTATATGAGTTATAAGATAAGATTTCATCATTCAAGAGTGTTCGTTTCCTTGGATTTCATGATTTGTTAACTTGTATATGTGTAAGGAAAATACTATAAAATGAGAATAGTAATCCATAATTGAAATTATAAAAAAATTAAATTATATTAAATATATTTATATATGAATTTTTCATATGTGAAGATGATTCATTACATAGAATGTTATTATGATCGTTAGTTTGTTTTGACATTTTCCGATAATCATGAATTTGTTTTTATTAATTAATATTATGGTAATATACATTTCCCCAAAAATTAAAACAGACATAATAAATATATTATAAAATGGCTTAACTATAAAATAGTTTTATGAACTCTATTGAATGACGTAAAAGAAATTGAAAATGTTTTATCCATGAATGAAATAAATGACCACATCACATATATTGATTTCATTTTCATAAAAAACACAGGGAAAAATAAATAATGATTTATTATAAAAATATAATAATTAATAATAAATATATACATTACAATAGTGTTATCATGAAACTTTTCTATAGGTAAGTGAGTTTTGAATAATAATATAAACGAAATTGAATCAAAATTAATAGAAAATAAAGAGGTATTTACCTCTTGAATTAATCTCATTGTGTACCTCCATAGGGGAATTGGTATTGGTCTTTTATTGGTAATAAAACCAATAAAACATTGGGGGAGATACTTGGTATGAGTACTGATCATATTTTTTGAAAAATCATTGTTTGGAGCTGTGAGTTGAAAGTATTCCAATTGGTGATTTTATAAGGGGATATGAGTGTTTTTTTAAAATTTTATACATTTTATTATTATTTAGGATCAAAATTATGTATAATTGTGATTATTTTGAGTAAATATATTAACTAATATATGTTAGTTCAAACCAGTAACCACTTCCATCATCCATGACATAATCATGACTAAAAATGCATTTATTTACCTTATAATGTAAATTGTTGTATTTCACGATTCGTAAAAAATTAATCTAGTTCAGAAAAATCACATAAAATTAACCCTAACTATGTTAAATTTTTATTATTTAAAAAATGAAACCATTTTTTTAAAATAATTTTCTGAATATGATAAATTTAATTTTGAAATAAAATAATCATTTATTCAGAAAATAAAAATTCTAAAATTATATCTGATTTTAGAAAAACATGAAAAATTAATTAATCACCCATTAAATAGTCATATAATAGTAACAAAAAAATATATTTGTGTTTTAATATATTTTAGGAAAATATATTTTCATTTAAATCAATGTATTAATTATAAATTTAAAATAAAAATATGTGTTTTATAAAAATAACAACATTAAATTTATTCTTTTCGAAATATTTATTTAATTAAAAAATATTATAATTATATCCTATTTTAACTAACAAGATGGATAAATTTTATTTATATGTTAATAGGTGAGTTTACTATTCTATTGGACAGTTTATTATTCCATATAGTCACATTATAATTCCAAATATAGTGTAACTATTCCATCGGTATAGGTTCTTCAATTTCATGGAATATAATTTATTTAATTTATTGATCCTTAATCTTTTTATTATATTGACTATGTGAACTTATGTGATATATACTTTATAAAAAAATTATAATATGGGAACTTTCATTGATAGAATTATGGGGTGTTATATAAATCTTTAATATCATTTTCTATTAACTTATGGTAATCTTACTATATTCATTCCTCCCCTATTATGATTGAGTAGTTCTATTTGATGATGACCATCATAGATTCAACAATTTATATTTGAGAACACTAGTGTCTATAACATTTATACCAATTGTGTGTAGTATAAATATTGAATAAGGACTGGTTTTGGTGTTGGGGGGATTGAGTTATTGAAATTTTCTTCACTTCAAAACTATATATATTTTATTAATGGTTGATTATGATCATATCATATCAAAAATGATAAACTAAATTAAAAAATAATGTAAGGATATAATGTATATTTTTTATAATTTTAATGGGAACATATATCCAATATTCTACTCCACCAACACTATACTCCTAGTTTTATGTTATTTACACTATAAAAACCCATTTCTATTGTCTACCTTTATGTGTGTAAGGAGATATTACATGTTAGAAATTTTCTAAGAGATTTAAACAAGGATCTACCCTTAAAATATTTTTCAATAATCATATAACTGTAAAAACCAAAAAATAAAAAATGTACAATAATAAAATATATAGACTTATATTGGGCAATCACACAACATCCTTATTGAACTGATAGATGGAGAAAACAAATATAGGGAATCAGAAAATAATTAAAGGCTAATGCATTAGGATATTTGATTGAAATATATGATATTGTAATTATAGAAACAACGGTGATCAATAATTAATGTATTATCATAACAAATACTATCAGTTTCCTTAGTATTTTTTATATCTTCAATAATATATTTTCTAGAATATATGTTATATCATTATAAATACACTCTTTTTTAATTAAAACTAATCACAATTTATAATCCCAGTGAGGAATAAAATAATCCTTTTGAAATATAGACAAACATGATCGTAATTAGCTTGTTTCCTTCTATTCCTAATATTGTAAGAACATATATGATAGAATGTATAAGATTGTTTCATAATCCAGATATTAATTTTATGAAAAATAAGAGCTCTATATAATGAAACATTTCATTATTTTTATGTATTATTTATTGATTTACATATTATATTATGTTTAATTTCAGAAAATATATATAAAAAATAGAGTATATATGAATTAAACTCCAATTTTGATACTATTATAAGGATTTTTTTAATATAAATAGATATTACAATGATAAAATCCTTGATGAAATGTCCATATAAGAAAATTTTATTATTTAATGATAAAAAAATATCTATTCGATAAAATACATATCATGTTTTTATTTATCCAACATGTTAGAAAATTTATCTGATTTTCAATTTCATAAGATGATTCATCATTATAAAAAAATAATCTACCATAAAATATGTTGTTTATCATCAATAAAGTTCAATTGTTTTGTAAGATAAAATTATTTATTCTATGATAAATTTTTAATATTTTTCATCATTTTTTCAGATGAAAAAAATAAACTTCTCTTAGAAAAATGACTTATTATATATCATCATTTACATTAATAAGATAATTTTTTATTTTCATCAGATGAATGAGTTATTTTGAAACATTATCATTCAAAGAATAACTTACATGAGATTTTCTTTTTTATAAGATAAATCAATTATAGTTTCTGTTGTGTATGATGAAACATTTTCCTTATAGGATAATTTCCCAACATTGGTCATTCTAAGAAAATTCACTTATCTCAAACTATATTGGAATGTTATTACTATGTTCAGTCCATATGACATAAATTTATCAAGAAATATAAATTCTTATATGTAATAAAAATTCATTCATAAGAAATTAAATTCTCTCATAAATAGAAAAAATAAATTTTTAGTTGTAGTACAAATCTACTCTAATGTATCAACTATTTAAGATAAATTAAATTATAATATCTTTTAAAAAAACTCATGTATTATTAAGACATTAATACATTGGTTGGGATGAAATATATAATCCCATATATTAAAATCATCAGTAAAACTGATCTTTATTTTCATTGAATCAAAACACAGATGATACTAATATTTTTGGATCAACATAAATAATTCTAATATTTGAAATATGTTTAAATTATTTTAAACATTTTTCTTTTCAATTAAAAATTCCCATTTTATCCTATGTATTAATAACTTATCTAAGTATTATATGTTTTAATAAAAATGAAATATAGTACATATTTTAAAATATGGGTGGGAAACCCTAAATTTAATCTCAATTTTATCAAATTCAATTTATAAATAAGTAAAAAAATTTATTAAAATTAAAACATATTATATATAGGAAAATATTTATATGTTGAAAACTATTAATTTAACCATTATGTGTTATTAATATTATTTATCATTGATTACTTATTAAATGAGTAAAAAAATAATTAAAAATATGTTTAATCATCGTAATAGTGTTATTATATAAAATATATTCATTTAATTTAATAGGTATCACAATAGTAATAAAACATTAAGTAAAAATTATAGTTTTACCACTATCAGTTTAAATATCTTTAATATTAGTAATTTCAAAATAATTTCTTAAAATAAAATAATGAATTTTGTATAATTTTACCTATTGATTTAAATTTTATAGTCTATTTTAAAAAATGAAATTTATAATGGTGAAATAAATTTACTTTTCATATTAGTAGACATAATTCATAATCAACAATTGTAGCAGAGGGTTTTCATAATGAATAAAATGTCTTGGTTTTATTTTAGAAGTCTTTATATGTTTTCTAAATATCTCACCTATATTAATATTATAAAATTTATCTTATGTAAAATAATAATACTATGAGATATTTTAATTAATTTAAACTAGTTTATATTTGAGTTATGTATTTTCATTCAAGAAATTCTGTCCACGCAATATTTGATAAAGGAAATCTATTAACTAATATTTAGGTTTTTACATTCTATTCCTTTAAAAATATTTCCTTACAAGATTTTATATTACTCAAATGAAATCATGTCTTGGGAATTTCTATCTCATCACATCATCATGTTCTTATATAGATTCAACAAACTTATTATCCATCCACATAACATTGATTAGATGAGTGGTATTCTTCTACACCACATTATCTCATTGAATAGAGATCTCTACCTTCCATTCCTCATAAGATAGATCATGTTAAAATTTCATTGATTTTGAGTATATTAGATTTTAAGGTTTGGTTATGCACTTATTAAAATTTAATTTATTGAAAACATCATGTACATAGTAGTGTCCTTGAAAGAGTGATAAGTAATTAACTATTTACCTAATATAATTGATAATATAGATGGGATTGACGTAACTTGGAATTTTTCATGTCTTTCTCTATAAATAAAATAACAAACATCTATCGAGATATCCCTTGGAACAATATTTCATCATATTAAAAATTATATAACTCATAAATGTTGTTCTATATAACTATTTTCACAACTTTTGGGTATATTCATATGACACAAATGGTTCAAACATTCTCTATAATTTTTTTTAAATGGTAAGTACCTAATATATCCCTCTCAAAAATGGCATCTTTTCATGTAGGATTCTTCTATCATTTCACATAAAAATTCTCATATAGTTCCAACTGAATCTATGGAGGGAATCATCTATTATACAAGAGCACTACGTGGGATGTTTTTGATAATATCTTCCATGGAAATCAATTGACCTTGATCTTATCAAATATTCCAATGTATGAATTTTCCTCAAAAAATATCATTATTCTTGTGGTTATATGTTGTTAGGAAAATAAACAGTATCTCTAATGATTTTTAAATTCTTCTCTAGAACCATAGGTAAAACCTCATATCTAAATAAAATAAAATTGTGTTTGGTTCATCATAAAATCTCTCAATTTACCTTATATATAACAGTGAGTTTTTTTGAGAAATAAATAAAATTTAATGGTAATAAAATATAATGAATACATAACCCAATTTTCTTCAACCAAATTGATGTTTTGGGTATTCTAGTGCGGATATAATTGGTATTTTTTACATTTCAATAACAGTGTGTGTAATGGATATGAAATACATTTTGAATAAAAGAATGCATAACTAAAATTATGGAATACAAATCATAAATATATATGTTCTATGATAACCCACTTTATGTTATCCAACATGTTATTTTATTTTCATATCTATATATATCTATTTGATTCTTAGATTAATTAATATGGATTACCTACTGGTGTCATCAAAAATTTCAATTTCATTGTCCAATTTTTATGGGGAAAATATTTTTGTTCAAAAATTTATAAATAAATTTTTATTAATTGTGAACTCTAAAATGATCAGTAACATTTAAATAGCTATACAATATCTTTCGACAACTCTATTATCATCAATTGAATGGATAGTTGAGTAATCATTTATGAAATATTAGATTTCCCTAATTATCTTCTAATTTAAATATTTATTTATATAAAATAAATTATTATTCATACTTTATCAATCATCTTCATGGAAAAAATAGAATTATCTTCACTAGTCATAAAAAGATAAACCTTTTATTCCATCCTTTTCTGGTAATTCATTGATCTTTCATAATATATTATCATCAAAAACATTCTATTTTAGTGCATGGATTCCCATTTTTATTTGAATATATATTTGAAACCCTTCTAGATAGTTTATATATAATAATTTTCACTATATAAGTAATTCCACTAAAACATCAATGAAATGACCACTCCATCCAAATAAAAATATTCTGTTGGATATTTTTTCTCAAGACCATTCAATTAATTTGAGTAATCAGAAACATAATTATCATTTTACTTGAGAACATATATGAATATTCTTTTAGGAATCTAGTGTAATATATGTATAGGTTTAATGAAAATCCTCTATTTTCTCCAATAAAACCTTATATTAAATGATATTTATAACGAAAATTCACTCTCATAATTGTTGACTTTGTTAGTAAATTTTATATCAATAATAAGTTAATCACAATGAATCTTTAGTACCAAGCTATCATATAAAAATCATTGATCGTGAATATTGTGGTTTGTCTTTTCCATTCCATTATAACATTTATCTTTTAAGGGTATAAAAATATGACCATGATATAGATTACGTGACCCATGAATTATTCTTCTATATCGTGCATTCACAATTTCTAATCATGGAGAAAATTTTCCATTTTTTACGTTTTTTTACAAATTTACACTACTGACCTTCATACACATCCTCTTTCATTGTATACATAAAAATATAATATATAAAGACAACCTTGAATTTCTCAATGTAACCCCTATAGAATTAATTCATAAATCCATAAATAGAGTAGTATAATTATTAATTATAAATGGAATCACTATAAAATATTTGTTCTCATATCATGCCCAGAAAGATAATTTAAAATTATTCCCCCTATTGACCCTTAACTGATGATATCTATATCGAATGTAAATCATTGATTAGTATTTATATCATCAGAGTTGATTGAGCATTTCATCGATACGGGGTAGAGAATGCATGTTCTTGATTGTGATATTTTTAATCTCCCAATTATGAATGTATAGTTGCATTGATTCATTATTATGTTTGATAAAGAGGGCTATTTAATATCATGATGCATTACTCAGTTGTAGAAGTCCTTGGTCCACATTCTTTTTATGTTTCTTCATTAATTATGCTAATTCAATTGGGGTGTTTTAATAAATAATATTTGAGATTGGAATAAATCCAAATTTGAGTTCAATTGAAGACCTATCCCCGTTATATTGTGTAAAATCATATATTTAATGCAGAAATACATTTTTATACTCCCATACAATAGGAGTGTCATAATGTTGACATCCTATCTAATCATTTGCATTATATATAATTAATTGATATTTATAAATTCACATGATTTAAATATTAATTTCATTTGTAATTTATAATTATTCCAATGATGATACATTTTTACATGATGATACCAAATATGAAACGAAATTACCATTATCTAATAAATGATATTTTTATTATCTATAGAATAAAATTCCACCCTAAATACAAAGTCAAATTTAGTCAACACAAGAATAATTATATTTTTTAGGATGTATCCTCCACGAAATCCAAACTAGATGCAGTTTATATGACACAGATAGAGCATGTTATGGATTGAATCGGATTCTCAAACTCTGCTGCAAGCCTTGAAAACAAGAACATGGGATATGCCATTGAGAATTCTACCTCACTCTATTGAGTGCCTCAACAAGGCCACTAATCTCAATCTGGTAATCTCACATGCCTATAGGGAAGAAAACCAAGTTGCATATGCTCTGAAAAAAATAAATAATGGAGAAGACTATGATGTGGTTCTTCATGGCCCCATGTTACTATTCTCCACGGGTGGGGGTCAGCATATGTGGTGTAATGTACACACATTTTTGTAATAGTACCTTGTATGATTGACTTCTCTTTCTCTTTTTAATAATTTTTTTAAGGACAACATTGACCAGATCCTAGACATTTGGGTAAATAGTAATTGATCCACCAGGAAATTTTCTAGATAGTTTAATGTCAATTTATTGATCTAGGGATTCCAAATTAAAAGAAAACTTTTGTTATATAAAACTATGTGTTCCAAGTTAGTTTAGTAAATTTCTGCAAAAAAAATATAGCGATTTAATGAAATAACGTGTAAATGTTGTGCATACCCAATCATATAAACTTCACAGACACAATTTAGGTTATTCATGGGATATATATATTAGTTTTTGTAACCTATAGATATTAGAATCCATCATATTGATTCATGATGACAATGTGAAAAAACCAAAGAATATCCCATGATAATATCAAACAATGTGTGGAATCTAGAATATTTTTCATGCATTGGTAAAATATTGAGTTACTACTCCAAATTTACTTTTTTGGGTCATTACCCTTACATAATGATTTTATAAGGCCTACATTTTCTTGTATTATATAGAGATGGATTTTATTTCAATGATATTGGAATAATATTTACTTTATATTTCAGATATAATCCTATACAATGATGTGATTCATAGACAATTTCATTGGTCTTACAAAAATAATCTCTAAAATAATATTAAAAATAACCAGACTCAACATTAACATGTATTAAGGACTCCAAAGATAAATAAACACATTTATATCATTATTTTAGTAGAATAAAAATTCTATGTAAAAAAACTAGTCATAGAACCCATAGAATTATCTGATTAGTGTCTTGTATGATTATATATATAAACAACTTATATTAAAATATTGGTAAACATTTATTCATAACATATCAATACATAACCACATTATAGACATATCACATGTAAAAAATCAATATTTTCAAAATAATGAAAATATTATAGCTGGTTGTGATAAAACATTTATAAATGTAATAAAGATAAAGATAACAAATTTTCCATGAGGATGAGATCATAATAATATTAAGAAAAATTAACAATTTAGGAAAATAATATCCATGAAACTGATGACCATATGGAATTAGTTATCATACAATGATCTTATGTTGAAACATAAATCCACAAAATTCCAACGTTAAAAAACATTTGAAATAATTCATCAAAGAAACTTTGAATTAAAATACTCAATCTAGATATAATAACATATAAATGCAAGACATCATCAAATATAGCAAAAACATTAGTATAGGGAACATTACATTCATTTTAAAAAATAATAATTCCCATTATTATGAGAAAATAACATTCAATGAAAAATTTCAAAGATGTGAGTTATAGACATTTATGTTCTCACAACCTGACTTAGAGGGTCACATGTCATATCCACCCCATTCCCGCCATTAATAGGGAAATGGCTAGTGACTCGAACTTAATAGGAATATCCCCTCAAATTGGAGGATTTTTCCTATCATAATATACACATCCACACATCTCCATGCCCAACATATTGAAATGTGAAAAACACAAAGTAAATAATGCATTCATACACTAATATACCAACAACTGAGTATGATAGGAATATAATGTGCAGTAAAGTCCAACTGTGCAAGAATTCTTGAACACTAAAAGAAAGTGCTTGTAATCTAAAATGTACAACATATAAAAATGGTACTTGGAAAATTTTCAATAGCCGTAGGAACCCCATATCCCGAATGAACTTATGTAGAGTCACCTTGTCCTAGTCCCCTTAGGACTCTTTTAAAATGGCCTCCTATCTGCATAATAAATGAAATGTACGTGAAATAAACGTTCAGGGGTGTGTATAATAATACTCAATAGGACAACTTGAAAAGATGAATTAAAATAGCAAATAGAAAACATCACTAAGAAGATATAGTATGCTCAAAACAAGTATATGTATATAACCATTATAGTAATAACATCCAGATATATTCATAAACGATTCCATGCACCAAATTACTTATCCACTACTAGATACAAAGTTTTTCTCATAGAACACTAGACTTATGAGATCTCACTCATCAAGCTATCTGATAGAATCACGTAGAACATACCTTCTAAATGTATCCACAGAGGTGCATGATCTTGATATTCCTCATAGTTTCTATGATATGTTCAGTCTTACTAAGACACAATGTCTCTATAAATCATAGTCAAACATTAACCCCTGTAAACTTCCTGAGGAACACTCATTAGGTCTAATCACAAAAAATAGATGGAAAGTAATCTTGATATATAGACAGGGGGTCCATCGTGCGAAGGGTTCATTTGGGAGGGGGGTACTCCTTTCCCTACTTGAAGCATCATCTTAGATAGGGTATTGGTACCCACGTATATATTTGTCACACCTTCTCTCCAAACCCTATCTATAGTAACAAAATGAGATGTGGGGACCAAATGGCCCTCTTGGTATGATAAATGACCCAACCCGCTGAGTCAACTGTTGATGATTGGATGAGGAAACTCACTTTAGAACTCAAGTCATTCTCTATGGAAGAAATGTGACTATGAATCGTACCCTCATAGTAAAATTTCAACTGTATGATCTCAGCCTCTATTTTCATCCTCTATAATGGGAACATGATCCTACATTAAACTGTTATAGGAATAGAAAATGATAACTCTCCCAACAAATTATATTCCAAATAAAAACCCACCAATCAATCTTAAAAGGGACACCAATCCCAAGGGTCCCAACTTCATAGACAACTCATTAAATAAACGCTCTATTTGAATGTTATGGTGTTTTTTCTAAAACTTGGGTGAACCCAACATGCTTGCCAACCCAACTAGGTCCATACCAAACTACCCCAGCACGCTGGGCCTATTAGACCAAGCCTACTAGACCTAAACCACTAGCATACTATCACAGCATGACCATACTAATATGGAAAGCCTGCATTTGTCGTCCTTCACACTGAATGAAGTCTATTTGACCGCATGCCCTTAGTCAATGTGACATCACTACATTCGATGTGAATTACCACAGAATTGTCCTACTGTATGTCCACCACCATCTTGGTCACCTCCAACCATAGATGATACATGGATCACATGGCTACCACTGTCATCGCGCGCCACCTCCAACATGTGGTTGTAACCCTATGTCGCTACATGCGCTGGCACGCTGGTGGACCCATCTGTCGGCCACCAGTTATCCTTTAGTGCTCTTTTTTAAGAAACAATGGAACATCTCTGATCCTTGAGTCATGTTATTAATTTACATTGGATTTGATCAATTTCATAATTCATTTTGACAAAAAAACACTTGAAAAGAGAAATGTCTTGACCCTCTTCAATATGAATGTCATCATCATCATCGCACCTATGGTAGGTCTTCCATACATTGGATCATCAATTTTAGATCGTTGCATCATAAAACAAATGTGAAAAAATAATCCATTCATAAACCATGAAGAACACGATGAACAAAAATAATGTGAAGAATATATGGAATGAAATGCACATGGAAAAATCCATGAATCAAACATCAGTCATTTTCCAATCCAGCTAGGGTCTATTCCATATTAATGATAAAAAGACATAAAAATCCTTAATAAAATCTACCTTGAGAATAAAACCCCACAATTATTCCAATCTTATAGGAACCAGTGATCCGTGGGTCGTCCTATTCATTTGTTGATCCAGGATCGTCTTTGATTTTCTGGAACGGGTAAATGAAAAACCAAAACAAAAAATACCTATCTTAATTTGGTTTGATCACTGATGAAGAACCTTTGCAACCTCATTACTATGGCCATGATCCTTTGAATCTGAGGTTCTTCTTTCTTGATTGGACAATAAATCCAGTTTCATTGGAGAAATCTCCACCTCTTTGCCTTAGAGGTTTTCTAGGGTTATGTCGTAACCCCAGATTCCTAGAAATAATAAATATTAAAAGGAAACTTACATTGCATCAAAAATATTTTTTGTTAAATAATTTTAATTAACTTTATATGAAAAACATATATTTCATAGATGGTCTATGTTGACAAATTTTAGACATAACTTAAACAACACCCCTTACAAACTCAACTTTATCCTCAAATTTCAAATCTAATTTACCTTTTATGAGTTAATGGATTTTTAAAAATAAATAATATTATTTAAATATTTTATTTATGGTTATTTTCTGGGTAGATTTTTCTAAATATAATTGGTGATAGCCAAATTTATTTCGCTCCAAGGGTAAATCCATCATTCTAATCTCAATAGAGCACATAAATTTATGATTTGAGAAACCACATAAATGTTTATTGAATTTTATTAAAACTTGCACAAGCCTTCGATTAACAACATAAAATTTTTCAATGATGAAATTTCAGACACATAGGGCCTCAAAATCACATTTCATCTTAGAACATAGTCAGAGTGTTTTCCCAAATAATTTATACATGTAAAATTTTAAAAATTTATGTCATTACCTTGTCCCCACCTTTGGTCTTTACATCCCAGAAATCTAAAACAAAGGGCTACTCTGACATTTTATGATATAAAGCACAAATATGAGCCTCCCTCTCCCATTTGATCTCCTGTAGACTCCCATGCCACCACCAAACAGGCACTAGAGGAATCAACCATCCCTGAATGATCCCCTCCACTTGATCATTGATCTTCACTAGGTACTCAACAAAAGTCATCACATAGTTAAGGTCAAGCTCTCCCGAGTCAATGATGTGCAATGGATCATGCCTGTATATCTTCATTTTTGGATACGTGGGAGACATCATTTACCAGGTATAATTGTGGGAATAGATCCTAGTGGTATTCAACCTTTCCAACTCTATGTAATATCTGAAAAGAAATGACTGACGAACTTTAGAGATAGATTTTCTTCAGGAACAAATCAATATATCCCATATTGAGAAGAGACCTCAAAAAACACATGGTCTCCCTCATCAAAAACTAAAGGCCTATATTCCCTATAAAAATTATTTTTATGGTGGCCCTGTGTAGTCATCATCCATTCCTGAAAGACCTGTATCTTATTTGTAGTCACCTAACCCAACTCATGGCCCTTGGGTGCAACTCTCCTAGGTTAGTCCAACAAAGTGGTGACCTGTAGGTTCTCATATACAAATTCTCTAATGGATCCATTCCAATGGTGTAGGGATAGATTTATTTGTATTAAAAATCCCTCATTGGTATTCAATCCTCCCATATGTGTCCAAGACATACCATGCAAGCCCAAAGCATATCATTGAGAAGCTGAATGGTCAGCTTAGGCTAGCCATCTGTTTGGGGGTGAAACATTGTGCTCAAGAATAACTAATTCCCGAATTCCCTGTTTAATATATTCCATAAAAAAGAACCTCACTTCACCTATCAAATATCCATTAGGTTCATTCCATGTAGTAATTTTTATAACATAGATCCTTGTAGTCAGTATACCTTTGTTTTGCCTCCTTGACTCTCCATAAGAGTTGATAGGTTACCCCCACTGACTGGAGATATTTTTCTCTAATTTAATCCATTATGGATATCTGCAATGAGGATACCTTCTTTCATTCCATGTTCAACAATTTCATGAATGATCTCCTACAGAGAGTGACTTCTACAATGTTCTTATTCTGAACAGTATTGAAAATTTCCAATTCATAGTCATGGAGGAACTTTAGAAATCACCTTTATCCCATCATCAAATACCTCTTTGAGAAGATATACTTTATACTATTGTGGTCGATGTAAAAGATAAACCACACTCCCATAATATAGGGTAAACACATATACAATTTAATGACTACAACTTCTAATTCTAGATCATGGGACACATACATCTTATCATGAGATTTCAACTAGCGTGAACCATATGAAATCATTCCGTTAATCTAAATCCAGATAGATCCAATCACTGTTCTTGATGCATCACAGAACACTACTTACTCGACACCATCCTCTTGAAAACTCAAGAGGAGAGTACTTATCAAACTCTGCCTCAACCTTCACTGGATCCATTTCAACTAGATTCTATAAAATGAAGTGTCCTATAGAAGAAGAACCTCTTGGATCCATGAATGACACTTCATGAGCTTCCCATATACTTGGTTATCTTGACGTGTGTCTAGGACTACACTTAAATGTATTTCATTCCTGTTATTTTACATGGAGTGTCGTAGAACATTATTAATGAAGACCACCTCGGGCTTCCCAGGGAAAAACAATAGTTCTCACGATTCCCTTCATCTTAAACTCCTCTAACTGCACCTTATGGTCACAAAGATCTGCTGGAGCCATCTAATATAGTGATGTAGATATCAGTGTCATCGCAATGTGTAGATCAATGTAGTGGTCTATCTCTTAGCGAAGAGGTAAACCTAGATCATCTTTGTGGAAGGTGTCCCTATACTCTATCACCAATATAAGAAATTAAGGACTTGTAACATCTTCTACACCAAGGGTTATGCTATCCAAAAGATGAGTAATAGGTTTCACTCTCCAATGCAAGAGTCTATCATGAGATTCATTGTTTTCCCTTTCACCAATAAAAAGAAAAATATGGTTATATTACTAGAAAAAAATGACACCTTTTTATTAAAACATTCAATATTAGCATTAACAATGCCCACTAGTCCATATTGATGATGACTTCATAAGGACTAGATGATACTACCAATATATACCAAATGAAACTATCAATTTTCTTGAGTCATGCTACATTGTCAGCACTAGTGTGTAATCATCGAGTCTCCTATAGTATGTGTCTCTAAGAGTAACTTACATGAAAAAAATTTATCCAGAATATCTATGTATCAAACAATGAATGTGGAAGGAAAGGAATTGACTAGAATATGCATTTATCTACTAAAACTGAAGTAGAATGACATAGATCGTACCTTGAACCATTCCCAGACACTATGAGTTATAATCCCTGACAAATTCCAACTATCTCCTCACCCTCCTCCAGCTCCCTGAGTCTGGTATGCACCACATGGGATTGTTGGTGGTGGTAGCATGTCAAAACTTCGGCCACCTCCAACTTCTTTCTCCAGCTCATTTTGCACGTCCTCCACCAAACAGATCTATCTACTCCTACCAATGCATCTTCCTTAGTGGTTCATCAATGTCCTCATTAATAGAAGCCTGAATTGTGGGAAAATATTGTGAATTATGTCCCCTAACTTGTTAATCATATAATATTATCCCTTTTGAGAAATAAGGTTCCATTGGGGGCCTCCAAAAAAGCCTCATGTTTTTTTGACTTACGTCGCACACCTTCTATATAAAGATTTTGGTGACCCTACATTCCAAGATATTGCTTCCTCTGAAGCCTATTATATGTGCTAAAACACATTGTATAAACATAAAATGTTGAATGAGACATGAACAAATCATTATAGTGAGATGCATCCATCGGAACTACTAGAGGTGGGTCTACGTACTGATCAATAAGGGAAATTTCGACCTAGTGACCATCCTGAAGAAAAACTTCTATATGACTGGCTCCCCTCAGGGAGGCCTCATCAAACATTATGTTGAACTGTCGATCATATTTCAAAATCCCCACTAGATGGAGTTGTTAATACATCATGTAAGAAAACTAAATGTATCACAAACAATAGGGTATACATAGTGATATGGCTTAAGAATGAAATGGAAAACACAACACATTCATAGTTTATGCACATACCTTTATTTTAGCCTATAACGAGTGTATTCATGTGCCGAGTTGAAAAGAATGTGTCATGAGTCCTAGTGTATAGATACGTCGGTCACCGTACCAACACTATAATCCTTGACCTTAAAGATTACTAAAAATACTTAACACTATTGTCCCAATAAAATATCAATGAATCTATATACAAATGTTGAAATGAACCCATCTAATACATCTATGTCATGACCTAACCCAGAGGGGCCCGTGTCATGACTACCCCATGCCTACCTCCAATTGGAAAGTGGTTGGTGACTATCATCGAGTTGGAGTATCACAAAAAAGGGATGCATTTTCCTAGGTACATGTATAGACACACCCATCTATAAACCCCAAATACTGAAATGTGAAAAACACTATGTAAACAATTCATTAATACAATAAGATATAAACCGTAGTGTATGGAAGGAATGTAAAGTGTAGTAATATATACCATGGCTAGAATACAGTACGACCAATATAAAAAGCATGTTATGTACAAATTCCAATTTGTAAAAAACGGTATTATGACTATTGTCTATATCCTTATGAACATGTTGGTCTATATGACCTCACAAAGCACTACATGGTCCTAGCCCTGGTCTTTGTCTGCTTAGTACTTTTTTATAAATGTAGCATGTCTTCGTAAGACTTGACACATGATGTAAAATACCATGAATGGAGAGAATAAAAATACTCTATAGGACACTCTGAAAACACGAGTTAAAATACAACAGAGGAAACATCATTAAGAATATATAATCATCTCAAAAGAGTTATCTATCTACAATACATATAGAATAAAAATCTAGATATCCTCAAAAAAGATTCCACGTTTCAAAGGACTCATCAACTACCGGCAACACGGTTCCGCTTGTTGCATGTTGATCCTAGGAGATATCACTCGTTGTGCAATCTGAGATAATCATGTTGAACAAATCTGCCAAAAGTAACAACCTAGACACATGGTCTAAATATGTCTTCTCATTTACATGATAGATTCAGTCTTGATAAGACATGGCCTATTAATAAATAATAGTAAAACATAATCCACTAAAAATTTCCTAAAGTAAGCTCGTCGGGTCTAGTCACGTAGAATAGAATGAATCTAATCATGATAAAAAGATAGGGATCCCTGATCCAAGGGATCACCGGGGGAATCATGGACCTAGTAGAAAGATCATCCTATATAGGGGAGAGGTTCCCTTATAAATATTTATCAAACAAGATCCAAGAAAATTTTCTACGATAACCCGAATAGAAGTGAGGACTGACTAGGCCTCTCAGTATGATACATGCTCTTACTCGATGACTCAACTATCGAAGTAGGGATGAGATAACCGACATAAAAAAAAGGTCATTCTCTATGATGGGAATGAGATCCCGTATCAAACTCGTATAGTAAAATACCAAGGGTAATCTCTCAACCATGACCGCCATCCTCTATAATAGGAACAAGAACTCGCATTTAAGCCTTAATAGAATAGGATGATAGAATACCAC
This sequence comes from Viscum album, assembly GCA_963277665.1. Lineage (NCBI taxonomy): Eukaryota > Viridiplantae > Streptophyta > Magnoliopsida > Santalales > Viscaceae > Viscum > Viscum album. Next base: position 433,692,044 of record OY728139.1, read on the forward strand.
CATCCATTTCTGGTCCATCTAAAAACCCCACCAGCAATCTCAAATAGCCCGTCCCTTTTATTGTGGTCCAACACTATAGAAATATCATCAAACAAAAACTATGATTCAATGTTATGGATATTTTACTGAGAAAGTGTCTCACCCAACCCACTGGCCGACACAACATAGTCTGTCTGACCCTACCCGGTCCATCCTAAACCGGCCCGACCCTCTAGACTGATGGGTTGGGGCCTGACCCCACTATTTCATCCCAAGTGCATTGGATGGATTTCAAGATTTACACGGTTCGATTGACCGCTAGCTCTTAGTAAATGCAGCGACACCACATTCATTATGGACGAACAACACTTACACCTGCCCCACTGTCCCCACCACAGTGTTCTTATGTCATTCTAGTGGCCCCTTCCATGGGCCATTGGTGCTCCGTTTTTCAAAATAGAGGCACATCTATGATCCTCAGGTCACTTTATTTGATGCACCTAACTTAGATCAATTTCAAGATCCATCCTAATTAAAACCCACTCTGCTAATGTTATCTCTTGACTCACACTGATCCATATGTCTCCATCATCGTCACACCCCCATTAGGTTGTCCTGACATGACATCCTCGATTTCAAAATGTCGTGACAATTAACGCTGGAATAATGATTATCTGTTAATAAACAACAATGAATGCGAAGAACAAAAAGAACGAAAAAACATCAGGGGAAAAAGAACATGGAACAACCCATGGGTTATACCTTGGATATTGTGTGTTACTGCATTGGTCCATTCCATATGAATAATCACAAAAAAAATATTCCTTTATCAAATCAACATGGGAATAAATCCATGAAACTATGCCCCTCACTCATGAATGAGCGATCCCTGGGTAAACTTATCCATTGGTTGATCCGTGTTCATCAATGATTTTCAAGAATGGGGAAAAGAATAATTAAAATAAAAAACACCGTACCTCAACTCAGTTCAATTTTTGATGGATAATGGTCACCACATATTTACCATGGTCATGAACCTTTTAATCCTAGGTTCTTCATTCTTGATTTTCCAATCTGTCAGTGTTTAATGGAGAGAGCTATGTCTCCTTGACTTAAATGATATCCTGGGTTACGTATTTAAACTGAATTTTTTAAAATATAAAATCTTAAAAGGAAACCAATGACGTGTCAGAAATATTTTTTATTATATTTTTTAATTACACTTACATCCAAAAACTTTCTTCAACAACTGACCTGCGTCGGCCAATGTTAGGCATCTCTTAAAGAAAAAATCTCACTTCAAAAGTCCATTGTAGTCTTAGATTTAAAATCCATGTTTCCACTTATGAGTTATTAGGATTTTAAAAAAAAATATTTTTATTTAATTAGTTTTTTTATGATTACGTCCCTGGTGTATTATTATATAGATGACTCGAGCCGACCAAAGCCAGGTCACTCCTATAGTAAAGACGACATTCTAAGATCAACGATGCCCACATATTTATTATCTAGTAAACCACTTAAATTATATTTTACTTTTTTAGAAATTACACATGCACAGGATATTAAAAACATTACATTTATCAATGATGTGATTATATGAAACCAGGCCTAGGAATCACAGGACATCTCAATACGTAGTCTCATAACTTTCCAAAATAATATCTAAAAATAAAATTTTGGATATATGATTCATTACATAAGAAATACATTGACGGAAGATATTGGTACTTGACTTGGATAATATATAAATATAAGTTCCAATTGAAAATCATTCCCTTATCATATCATAATGAACCATAGAAATAGATTAGTTTTCAATGAACATCAAAATGAAAAAAAAATCACCTTTCTAAGAATAATAAATCCAAAAAATGTTTTTCTTATCATTTCTATATTTTATAAAATTAAAATATGAATTACATCGATAGGCACCAAACACATTATCAACCAAATATATAAACATAATAAAAGAAAAATTAATTGATAAACATGATGGAAACACCATTGATGATAAAAATTACTAAATATATATAGGGAAATAAAATCTATATCCCAAATAGAGATCATGTGGTTTTCTTGTAATACTAAATAGGAAAATAACGGTTGTTAGTCACTTTAAAAAGTATCACTAATTGTCAAGAAAAATTGAATAAAACCCCATTTATATTATCATATTTCAATAAAAAAATATTTTCCAAAAATATTAGATATAAAATAATTTAAAATTGGAATTTAAAATAATCTTTCCAACATTTATTAATAAAGTTTAACAAGAATTATTATAACTCAAATTAAAGAGTTTGAGATTTAAAATCCCTTACAAAATTATAAAACATATATTCAACACCAATTAAATGGTATTATTTAAAAGGAAAAATTAAATTCCATAAATAATGAGATGATAATGGTTAAAAAATAATGGGTTTTTATATAAAAAGTTCTAATTAAATCATGGTGAATAATAAGAAACAAGACAGAAGTGGTATAATTTTGAGAAATTAAACCCTAACATAGTTCCCTGATTATTAAAATTCCTCATATTTAACTATATCAAAAAAAAATACAAAAATATTATATTTCATAAAAATATTCATTTATATAAAAATTTATGAACTAAATTTATTATTAAACTCTAATTGAATAATAATTAGATATTGTTTATTTTTTTTATTCTGTGTAAATGATCTTTTTAGTTGTTAACTGCTATTGAAATAATGGTTTTCATCATTATTCTTATCCCAAACTTCATAATTTCTAAATCATATAAAGGTACTGGAATTGATGAATTTTAATTATTAGAAATGATATTATTTCACTCTATGTGAGATTTATTTATGATGCTTAATGATGAAAACGATGATGTGCATGTCACTATGATTTTTAACAAACAAGCAGGAGAAATGTTATTAATTATTTTAATATTAATTTTATCATACGATAAAAAAATTTATATTTTCATATTTATATCATATTGTATCATTAATAGTGTTATTATTTTCATCCATGATTTTATTTTATATCAATGTTTTATTTTGAGGTAATATTGACTGGAAAATGAACATACATTAAATATTTGATGAGTATTGTAATGAAATTCACTCCCTTTTCCATAATAGATATATTAAAGAAGAATATTTATTTCTATAGATAAATTTATTGTGGTGAATAAAATAATAGTTGGTTTTTAAAATTACTGAATATCAAGAGGACATGTGAAATAAAATTATTTCATTGAGGATGTGGTCTTACCAAGAAATGGATATAATTTTCATTTCTAAATAGATTAGGGGAAGAAATAGAGGATTATAATTTTAATATAAATAAATTTTATTAAATAATATATTTTTGAATTTATTATTCAATTTCATCCTTGTAAATAATGAATATAGGTGGAGATAAAAAATTACAGACATTACTTTGTGGGGATGATAGCCCATAAAAACACATAGAATGTTATTTTAGCCATTTATATTGACCAATAAGAAGAAATAAATATTTATTAATTAATATAATAAAAAATAATCATAACAATGATAGTATTTTAATTATATTAATTATTATATTCAAGGTTTTAGAGATAAATATATATATAAAAAGGGAAGGTATTAGATTATACTAACTTTGGGATGCTAAACATTCTATTGAAAGTTCCCATAGAAAATAATTATATAAGAAAAATAATTTTTTTCATAGGATTATAAAAATGAAATATTAAAGAATAAAAAATATAATTTAATATTTCTATGAATAAATTTAAATGAATATTTTTCAGGAAGTGGTGGTAGTGATCCCAATATACCAGTAAATAGAAGAGAACTTTTGTTAACAACCACAATTTTTCAATTATGGAATGATAATATTCAAGGTTAAATACATAAAAAAATATTTAAATATTGGAGTGTGGGTGGGTTAAGGTTGAGAAACAATCTAAATATCATTTTAACTCATCCTTCAAACATGGTTCCAGACATTTACCACAAGTTTTATATATTTTACCATTTTTACATTAGCTTATTAACTATATATTAACAAAGTAATATATTTTTACTAAAACTATATAATATAAAACATAAACATAAATTATTATATATATTCTAAAACTATAAATCAATTTAATTTTTTTAAATATCGTTTATGTTAAGAGTTTCATAGAATTCGGAAAAACTAGTGCATATTAAATTCATACATTACACGTGGAAAAATATACTCAGTATAAATTTTTTCCACAAAGGGACACCTATTTAAAAAAAATTATATATTTTCAAGAAACATATTCATAACATTCATATTGACATATTTTGGTTCAAACCAATCTTAGGACCTGAGAAAAAAATTTGAAAACATGGAATGCCCTTAAAAAGAATAGTATTAGACACAAAGAAAGAAAAGTGTTTATCTAGTGAAAACCTATTAAAAATTTCCTTACAACATAAAATCTTACCATATAATATATTTCATCATTTAAAAAATATAATTTTTCACACCCTTTTAAAATCATATTTTTTACATGAAAACTCATATGCAATTTTATAATATATAAGTAGGTAACATGGGTCATAATTCTACTAAAAATGAATAACATTATGGTTGAATTCTATACATGTCACTCTTAAAATTTGAATATACCTATGGATGATTTCAAAACAATTCAAAATTACATGTGGAATATCCATACTTTCGACTTCCATACCCAGTGCATAGGATGTTATAATATAATCACCCATCATTGGTACATCACAGATCCACTGATCCTTGGTTTATCATGTAACTATCCGTCAAATTTCCATTTTCCACAATATAATCATAATATATATTAACTTGAAATTATCATCATTTTTCTCGTAAAATATTCATTTCAATTATATGAAAACATTTCATGTAATAAAAATAATCAATCCATTTTTCAAAATAATTCAAAACATTTAAGAATAGGTTTTTAAATAAAAATGTACTATACCACATTGAAACATTTTAAATAATATAAATAAAAATATTTTAAAACATTCAGTTCCATATAAATAAATTATTAAAATTTGTTTGGAAAACCTTTACATGAATGATAAATATTTAGAATAATAAATCATTAAAACATTGAAAATAATTTTTTAGTTCTACAGTCCCTTAAATTGAGAGTATGAATCATCATGAAAAATATTTCTAATATGGAATAATAAAATTATGATTATTATTTAATTTAAATAAATAATTTTTAATTTTTATTATCCCTTATATATCACTAATTATCATTTTATAAAAATTATATAATTATTTATGTTAATGTTATATTTTTTGTACACATTCAATATTTGAGTCGAAAATGATTATGGTATGATGTCAATAGCCAATGATTTCATTATTCAATCATATCTAGAATAATATTCATGAAATAATAAAAAAACTTCTAAATAAATTATACATATAAATCTTTCCATTAAATATGGATACAGAAAGTAAACTATGTAACATTCATGGATATAGTTAGTTATACTTATGCATAAGAAACAATTCCATTATCAATCATAATTATAGAAGGAGGGAATATATTATTTTATCTTTTTATAATTATAATAATATAATAAAAAATATCTTAATAGTTTAAATTTATAATTACATAATATAAATACAATTAATGAAAAATTAGTTTTCAATTAAAATAGAGTAATTTTTTTTTTAAAATTTCATAAAAATGAATCTTATAAAAAAAATATAAAAAATATTTTAAAGAGAATATTTATATTATAATTTTAAAGAGTAATTTTATTTTATCCAATAATATTAATAAAATTTTCAAAACAATATTTAAAACAAGTCCCCCATCAAGTGGTGGAAAAAAATCATTTTAGGAAAATTTATTCTTTTTTGAATAATATTTAATTTGTTTTTATATAATGTCTAGAAAAAAATAATATGAAATTCAAACAATTTATTAAATATATATATATATATCATAAATATAATCCAACCATATTATTTTTTATTTATTTTTATAAAACATATGTTGATACATTTAAATAGTTTTTCAATAAAATAGGTCCTTTTATTTAAAAAAGGGGTTTACATAAATTTATATATAATTGGACAAAAAAATAATTAATTATATATATAAATTTATAACATAAATTGATAATTTAGTTACTGATATTCATTATTTCCATTATAATATATAGATTAGAATGATAACATTTAAATAGTAATATTTTGTTATTCGTTTAATCTCGATGTGGCATATCTTTTATGATAATCAGCATTGTATTTTTTAGACTCAGGATGTTATATTGTCCACCCTTTAAAAATTTCATCCTTTCAATTTGTAAATATGATTAAAAAATAGCGGGTTTAAATTTTCTAAATCCCTTTTTAAAAATATGGCATTATAAAAATTGATAATGGATTTTACACTTTAAAAAAATGATTGGGAAGTTTGATGGTCACATGAGATATTCATAAAAGGGTTCCATGAATTAAATCATGGTTATGAATGATCAATTAACTGTCATGTTCTGATGGAGTGTGATATAGATCATTGTTAAGAGAAATTCAAAAATAAAAAAACCCTACTACTATAATTTTTTAAAAGGTCATTGATTTCACAAAAATTAAACTCAATAGATAATATTTTTATATTATGATCCATTTCATAAAGTGGATGAATTATTTTACTAGAATAACGAATAATATAAGGAAACAAACATAAATGAAAATTATAGACTCTTCCATTAATACATTTCCACCACAAGATCATATATTTCTATAAATGATGAGATTTCAAGATATAAATTTAATTCCTAATGTAACACCCCGACCCCAGTTACCCAGAGTTGATGCATTATTACATAACATTGGTTTGATCACAAAAGATCAAGTCTTGAAAGATCGATTACATTACTAGCCTTGGAATCATTAGATATATTCATAATGTTTACGTTACATCATAAAATGAAAACTACAGCAATATAGCCTCCATTTTCTACACTCTTATCCCCTCATACTATCCCTGCAGGTCATTCATAAAATACTTCTTCACATCCTGGGAAAAATAAAACAAAGAAACGAGTGTTCTTAGATGCTCAGAAAGGATAACAATATAGAGGAAACTTTCATAAATAAGCATAAACAGTTATGGGAATGTATAACTAAAACAAAAGCCTCTTAAACATGAACTTCAACAGAATATTCCAAAAAAAATGAAATAATTCAATTTACTTATTCACATAGATGTTCTACTAGTCGAATAATCACATGGAATATCTATAACCACATAGTCAAGGTCTCTTGCCAATACTAAAAATAAGATTTTTTCAAGGCCTTGTGCCAAGACCCTAGTTTGTCTCATGATACCTACCGATGCATCAAGAAGCTATAATATGCTCCACACATCACATATTAATTCCAATGCATTCCTCATATGAACAGGTTCAAACATAACATAAACATTCGTATTAAAAATAGAATATGAAATGTAAATAATTTCTCCACAAACCATCAATGGTATAAAAATAACAATCCATAGTCAATCATATCCCAAAACCTTCAATACAATATGGAAGTTTTGTATCATAATAAATAAACTTAAAATAAGATTAAAATCCATCAAAGGATGTTGACATAGATGAAATCAAAACTATTTGAGAGAAATATCTCTTTTTTTGAAATCATTTAAAAGTCAGTTAACTATAAAATAAAAAATTTACATTGAAAATATTTTTATAATATTGTAAGGAAAGCTTCGACGATTTTATAACGGCAAAAAATAGATGCACCCTCTTTATAAGTTAAAAAAATAAATTCTTTCCTTAATTCTGTCGAAAAGGGTTAAAAGGACCTTGTTTGGAAAACGACAGAATGATTCCTTTATAAACTTATTATAAAAATTCAAAAAGTGTATAAATGAATTTATCCCATAGTCTTTAAAATATTAATTATGATTTGAAATACTTCTTTAAGAAACATGGATGTGGATGATAAAGAGGTCCCATTAGATAATTACGTATAAACAACCTCAAATAATTAAGAGATTGTGAAATAAACCCTTACCTTGTACTTTTCCTTGGTCGAGGGTAGGTTTACCTCCTATATAATGGTGAAATAATTTTGATTAAATTATACAAGAATCATTTATATTAATTTGATATCATATATGATCATTTAACATTTCTTTGTTAATAATATCTTAGTATTATTGTTGTTTCAGGTGTTAACTTACTTGTTTTATTTTATATGTTTTCTTACATAAGGCATGTTTTTTATGGATAAGTTTTATTTTATCCATATCCATAATGATATCAAGTCCATAAACATTAGTTTTAATCATTAAATGATAATTAGTCTTGAATGGATACGAGGGGGAATGTATCTCATTGTGTTCGCGGAGACAGTAGTTCGTACGTATGCACGAGCGACAATATCATCCTATTGATATTAATATAATATATAATTGTATGTTATATCATATATACATAATAAATATCATGTTATATTTATTATTTATATAAATTACACATCATTATTATACCTATCCAAATAATAATGTTTTGAATATCAATTACACCACGACGTGGAGATGATATACCATATATACGCACGTATAGTGACATGTCATTTAAAGGATGGATAGAATACTGAATATGGTTATACTATATTTATAATAACATCATAGTATATATAATATAATGGAGTTATTATTTTATAATGGGAATAACAAATAAAGAAGAAGTTGAAGAAGAAAGGAACATGAATGTGGGTGGTGAAAACAATACCTCTTCCTCAGGTTCTTCCTTTTGATTTGATCAAAAGAGCTCCTTAGGTTGGATTTATGACTAAAGTAAGGACTCTAGGATGAAGGGAGGATATTTGAGAGGGTATTGTGGCAGAGCTTGGCTGAACCAAAAGGATTTTAAGGTGTGAATAATTGGTTAGAAGTGGTGTCCTTTTATAAGGGGGAAGAGAGGCTCTTTAGAAAAAACATAATGTATTATTTTATAACAAATTTATATTCGGTTTATAATAGACCAAAAGGGGATTATTAAACTTCTATGGTGTGGATGGATCTAAATCATTTCAACCAATAGATTTCAGACAGGTTTGGGTCATTATATTAACCTTATCTTTTAGTTTTAACTCTTAGTTAATTACTTTTACATTTACCATGTCACTTTGTATTTTTATATTATATAGTTTATAAACATACTATATACACCCAAGAGACCCCGAAGTGGTACATTAATGATATAACTATCATGATAAAAGTCCTTTGGAAAAACCGTATATTTTTAGGAATAGAATATAAATTCATAATATAATATTTTATTAAAAAACTCTTTTATGTAAATTTTGACACTATTGGGTATTTTGTTTTTGATAATTTCATAACAACATTATTACTTCGAATAAAAATTTATATAACCAATCCTAATATTTCATATTATCCTAGAAAATTATTGGAATTCATAAAAAGTATCAAATTACTTTTATTTTGATATTTATAATATCAATTATTTTAATATTTCATTAATTAGGTAATTACTGCATCACCATTGTGTCATAAATAAATTAAATTATTTAATGTCTAAAAAGTATAAATAAAATACCATTACGTAGGAAATCGTTTTATATTTCTAATTAATATTTACAATCGAATTTATCTTATTTATAACCCTATATTAATAATTTTTTAGTAATTAAACATTGATTTTAACTCTTTTAACTATTATTTGAATTAAAAAATAATTACATTCCTAATCTAATAAAAGTGGACATAAATGATAATATATTATTCCTAAGGTTGTTTTATGCTGAGATACACTTGTCCAGTAGAATTAGGACATGTGTTAGGGTAATATTAATTTCATTTTTACCCTTAATTATCCTATTTATTTTTAACCGTGGTAAATCAAAGTAAAAAAGTTAATATTCACTAAGCATTATTTTCATCTCATTGAACCACATTTTTACTCCTTGATATTAACTGTGTCTCTTAGATTTTCAAAATTCCACTCATAGAAGCGGTAAAATTATGTTTTATCTGAATTTCCAAATTCTCTTTCGAGGTGGGTAAAAGACGGTGAAAAGTTCAATAAAATTTTTATATATCTAAAATTACTCTGAACTAACTCCAATGAATTAAAGTTAACGTATATAGTTATTATGTATTTACTTTTTCCTTAATTAAATTTAAATAAAATAAAAATTTATTTGAATAAAAATTCGGTTTTGAACTATAACTGACTATTTTTCCACTATTCATCAAAAATTGAAAGTTTTCAGAAAAATACCAAAATTTCACCCTAGGCTAATATCGATATTCTGAATCCAAAAATAAAGTCCATTCTGAAAGATAAAATTTATAAAATTTAAAAAAGTGGGTATGAATATTCATAACAGCTAGTTTGATTGGTTATGGTGTGTGTTAGAACATGATGTTGTGTACAACACACGCTACTGTATTATTCAAAGATAAGCGTACCGTGGAAGCTTGGAGTGTTACATTCTCCACGCCTTAAAATAATTTCATCCTCAAAATTTATATAATACTAACACATGAAAATACTCAGGTGATTCTTCATCATAAGTTTTTCGGGATCCCACGTTGCATCTTCCATCTTATGATTTCTCCAAAAAAACTTTTACCAAACGAGTCATCCGGTTTCTCTGCACTTGTTCTCTGGTATCATGAATCCTGATGGGCTTATCACAATAAGACATGTCGGGTTCCGGTTCTAATTCCTCATAGGTGTGTACATTCGTTGGGTCAGGAATGTATTTTCTCAACATTGATACGTGTAACACATCATTAACTTTGGAGAGACTTGGCGGCACTGCCAATCGGTAAGCTACAACCCCAATTCGTTCTAGAATTTTGAATGGTCCGATGTACCTGGGACTCAATATTCCCTTATTACCAAAATATATAACACCCTTCCATGAAGATAACATCAAGAAAACATGATCTCCGACTTGAAATTACAAATCCTTCTGTTAGTTATCGGCATAGCTCTTCTGCCTACTTTGAGCTGCTTTGATATGGTTTTGGATTACCTTCACCTTTTCCATCGTTTCCTCAACCAGTTCTGGGCCTACAAGTTTTCTCTCACCAACGTCATCCCAACAGGTTGGTGTGCGACATATCATTCCAAATAACACTTCATATGGTTCCATAGGATACTTGAATGGAAGCTATTTTTATAAGAAAATTACACCAGAGGTAAATATTGATCCCACATACCCTGAAAGTCAAGTGAGCATGATCTCAACATGTCTTATATGGTTTGAATAGTCCGTTCTGATTGTCCATCTATTTGAGGGCGGTAGGCATTGCTCAAACAAAGTTCAGTATCCAAGGCCTTCTGAAGAATCTTCCAAAATCTTGAAGTAAAATGGGGATCACGATCTGAAAAAATCAATAGGGGTACTCCATGATGTCTCACAACCTCATTAATATATCGTCTTGCTAGAATTTCCTGTGGTAGATATTCTCTTATTGCAAGAACACGTGCTGACATGGCAAGATGATCAACAATAACCCAATATTTCATTGTTTCTTCTAGGAGTCTTTAATATCCCCATGACAAAATCCATCGTAATATTGTCCCATTTCCACTTTAGTATGGGAAGAGGTTGCAATTATACAACATGTTGTTTCCTTCTATCTTTCACTTGTTGACAAACCATACATCTTAACACAAAATCAGCAATCTCTCTCTTCATGTTGTCCCACCAATAGTATTCATTCAAATCATAATACATTTTGGTGCTCCTAGGGTGTATAGAGAAATTCGATCTATGAGCATCATCTTACAATTCCCTTTTTAGATCAATTATATTGGGAACACAATGTCTCTTCCAAAATTTTAAAATTCTTTCTTCATACACAAAGTCACTCAATCTCCCATCATTCACAACTTTAATCTTCTTTTGAAATTCTTTATCATTAGTATGAGAACCCTTAATCCTTTCTAGTAAATATGTTTTGGAACCCATTTGAAAAAGAATAGATGTTTCACCTTCTATGGTTATTCCCATGTCCATATTCACTAGATCCATGAAAATTGGATCCCTTTAAATTCTCATATTGTTCAAAAATCCATGATCTTTTCTGCTCAAAGAATCTTCCACCTTATTTGCCTTCCCCGAGTGTTAGTTTATCATTCAATCATAATCCTTGAGTAGTTAAAGCCATCGCCTTTGTCTCATGTTGAGTCATTTCTATGAGAAAATGTACTTCAAACTCATGTGATCAGTATAAATCTCACATTTTTCACCATATAGATAATGTCTCCATATTTTCAAAGAAAATATTATAGTAGCTAACTCAAGATCATGAGTAGGATAGTTTTACTCCTAAATTTTTTACAGTCATGATTCATAGTAAATAACACTATCATTCTTCCTAAAGACACAACCAAGTCCATTCATTTATGCGTCACTATAAATAATGAACCCATCATTCCCGGATGGTAGAGTCAAAATAGGAGAATTGACTAATCTTCTCTTCAGTTCTTCAAAACATTATTCACACTCTTTTGTCCAAACAAATTTTACCCCATTACGTGTGAGATTTGTTAATGGTTTATCCATGCGGGCAAAGTTCTCATCAAAACACCAATACTAACCTACTAAGCCAATAATACTGCATACCTCAGTTATACACGTCGGGGCTGACCATTCATGGATTGCCTTGGTCTTAGAAATATCAATACAGATTCCATCTTTAGTGAAAATATGGCCATGAAAAGAAATCTCCTGAAGCTAGAATTCACACTTGCTAAACTTCCCATATAATTAATGTCTTCTCAGAGTCTCGAGGGTAATGCACAAGTGATTTTCATGATCTTCATAGATTTTGGAGTATACCAACATATCATCAATAAATACCACCACAAAATCATTGAGATATTCTTTGAAAACTCTATTCATTAGATCCATGAATATAGAGGGTTCATTAGTTAGCCCAAAAGGAAAAATTGTAAACTTGTAATGCCTATACCTAGTTCGAAATGCTATCTCCGGAATGTCTTCCTTCTTCACACATAACTGATGGTATCCAGATCGAAGGTCAATCTTTGAAAAGTATTGAGATCCATGTAGTTGTTCAAATAAATCATCAATGTATGTTAGGGGAGACTTGTTCTTTATTGTTATAGAATTGTTCTCCCTATAGTCGATACATAACCCTATAGATCCATATTTTTTCTTAACAAAAAGTACATGGCTCCTGATAGAGAAACACTAGGGAGAATAAATCCCTTATTACTCAAGCCCTCATGTTTTTTCTTTAGTTCAACTAATTCCATAGTGGTCATTCTTTAAGGGGTCATCGATATAGGCCTTGAACCAGTAATTAAATCAATGGAAAACTCAATTTCTTATTCTGGAGGATGTCTAGGTAAGTCTTCCAAAAACACATATACATATTCATTCCCAATAGGTACATACTCTATTTGAACATTCCTTTCCTCACTCATAGTCGTTTCATTCTCTTCCTCCACAATAATTGAAGTTAGTTGAGCTACTCAGGGTTGATCTAGTTAAGAATTAGGTGGTGATGATTTCTCTTTAAAGATAAGGTGTTCCTTATCATCATCATCGAAAATAGTAAAATCCTTCTTCTTTCAATAAATTTTTGCATCATGGTCTGAAATCCCATCCATACTGAGTATTATATCAAATTCAATAATAGGTATGACGATGAGATCAGTGGATAAAGAACATTTATGTGCTCTAATGGGGACTGATTCACAAAACATTGTTGCAATGATACTTCCCTTATGAGTTTTAACTGAAAACTCCCTTGTTAAAGAAAATAGTAAATATCTAATTTTCTTATCAAAATGGGAAGATATGAAACAATGCGATGATCTAGAATCAAATAATGCATTTTCTAAACTTGAGGAAACCATTAAATTACCTGCCACCATGTCTTTCTGAGCTTCTACCTTAGTAGTAGTGATAACATAAGCATGGCCTTGATCCCTTGGCCTTTTCTGAGGTAAGTTCCACTGACGCTTAGGACATTCATTTTCATAATGTCCCATATTTCCGCAGTTGTAGCATTGAACATCGGTAGCTTCTTTCATCACCTTAAAATCACAAGTTTGGTGTCCTTTTCACCACACTTGTAACAGAATCCCATTCCCTTCAAGCAAGTACCAGGGTGTTTCTTTCCACATTTACTACAGGATTTATATTCAACTTTTCCCTTCTCCCCCTTGTTTACATTCCCAGAGTGATCTACAGATCTCTTATTCTCTTGATTTGCTTTAAAGTCATAAGACTTAAAGAATTCTTTTTCTATCATGGTAGCACATGAGACAATATCATTGTACGATGAGAAGGATTGTGACACAAATGCTCGATAATGAAATGGTTTTAACCTATAAAAGAAACTATCAATATTACTTCTTGGGATACTTATATAATCTCTAGCATACCTTACTAACCTTTTAAAGTTAGCCTCATACTTTACGACATTCTTATCCTCCTTTTGTCTCAGACTCAGAAATTTCATTTCCATATCTACTCGATGGTCATGAGGAAAGTATTTTTCCTAGAAAATCTCTTTAAACTCTCTCCGTTACATATTTGATAATTAATCATATTTTTTTTGTGTTTTTAATCAATGACCACCATTGATCAGTATCTCATGTGAGGCTATAAACTACCATGATAACTCTTTCCCTTTCACAACTCCCCAAAGCCTGAAATATTTTCTCTAGGGAACTTATCCATTGATCAATTACTAAGGGATTTGTAATCCCATTGAATGGCGGTGGTTGATTCCTCATGAAGAGGTCTAACATTTATCCTCCATGCTCTGGATCAGGGTGATCCATACAGGTAAGGTTGTTATTCATAACCTGAGTGGGTTGTCCCAGTATGGCGATTTGCTGATCAGCACCAGTTGCATCACCAGCTCCACTATAATTATCTAGAGTAGGAGGGAAATCCCTACATGGAGTGCATGCATTTATAAGGTTTCCATTTCTTCCACTAGGCTCCATTTCTAAACAATGGCATACTCAAGATTAGTTTTTGAATTGAAATACATAAATCCAAACTTGTAAAACACTTAACATTAATTGAAATATTTATGGATATAATCCATATTCATAAAAATGTTTTCTTTGACGAATAAAATACTCATAAACCTTTCATAATGGTTTCAATAGAAAATGAGAATTATCCTAATAATATCCCCTTGGAGTTTCATAACAAAGAGTGGAGCGAGGCTCGTTGTCATGCACCAGTTCTCTTTCGAGTTTAGCTCAAAGTGGTGTTTTCGAGATTTACCCATATGTACATCTATGGCAGAGCTGCCTCTACCTGCTCGTATCTAGACAGGGATGTATTACTCAGAAAACTTATAAAATCTCTAAAATACCAAAATTTTAGGAAGTTATTCTATACTAATCCTCAAATTCCATCTTAGGTCTATGTGCTTTAATCAGAGTTTATCTAAATCTAGCTTCCAAGGTTTGTACGAAACTTTCTTTGATACAAATTCTAATGCCCCGACCCCAGCTACCCAGAGTTGGTGCATTATTAAATAACATTTTCATGATTACAAAAGATCATGTCTCGAATGATCGATTAGTTTAGAAGCCTTAGAATTACTAGATATATTCATAAAGTTTACCTTACATCGTAAAATGAAAACTAGAACAATATAGTATCCATAGTCCACATTCATATCCCCATATACTATCCCTGCAGGTCATTCATAAAATATATCTTCACATCCTGGGAAAAATAAAACATAGAAAGGGGTGAGCTCAGATGCTCAGTAAGGATAAAAATATAGCAGAAACTTTCATAAATAAGACTAAACATTTAAGGTAATGTATAACATAAAAAAAGCCTTTTAAATTTGAACATCAACAAAATATGGGAAAAAATGGAATAATTCCATTTACTTATTCAAATTGATATTCTACTAGTCTAATAATCATATGCAATATCAATAACCACTTTAATAATGATGGAATTCATAATTCCAGACTATCATAACCACATAGTCAAGTCCTCGTGCCAATACTACAAATAAGATTTTATCAAGGCCCTGTTCCAAGACACTAGTTTGTCTAATGAAACCTACTGATGCATTGAGGAGCTATAGCGGGCTCCACCCGTCACATATTAAGTCAAATTTATTTCTCATATGAACAGGTTTAAACATAACATAACCATTTGTATTAAAACTAGCATAGGAAATGTCATTAAATTCTCCATAAACCATGAATGGTATAAAAATAACACATCCACATTCTAACATATCACAAAACCTTCAATACAATATTGATGTTTTGTATCATAACAAATAAACTTCAAATAAGATTAAAATCCATCAAAAGATGTTGAAATAGATGAAATCTAAACTATTTGAGAGAAATATCTCTTTTTTTTGAAATCATTTAAAAGTCAAATAATTATAAAATAAAACATTAACTATGAAAATATTCTTATAATCTTGTAAGGGAAGCTTCAACAATTTTATAATGGCAGAAAATATCCGCACCCGCCATATAAGTTAAAAAAAAGACATTCTTACCTTAATTCTGTCGAAAAGGATAAAAAGGACCTTGTTTGGAAAATGATAGAAAGATTACATTATAAACTTCTTATAAAACGTCAATAAGGGTATAAATTAATTTATCACATATACTTTAAAATAGTATTAATGATTTGAAATACATTTTTTACAAACATGGATGTGAATGATAAAGAGGTCCCAGTAGATAATTACATATAAATAACCTCGGATAATGAAGACATTGTGAAATAAACCCTTACCTTGTACATTTCCATGGTCTAGGGTAGGTTAACCGCTTGTATAATGGTGGAATAATTGTGATTAAATTATAAAAGAATAATTTAAATTAATATGATATCATATATGATCTTTTATCATTTCTTTGTTAATAATATCTTAGTATTATTGTTGTTTCGGGTTTTAACTTACTCGTTTTCTTTTATATGTTTTTTTACATAAGACATGCTTGTTATGGATAGTATGTATCATATTCATATCCAGAATGATAT
This sequence comes from Viscum album, assembly GCA_963277665.1. NCBI lineage: Eukaryota > Viridiplantae > Streptophyta > Magnoliopsida > Santalales > Viscaceae > Viscum > Viscum album. Next base: position 433,709,060 of record OY728139.1, read on the forward strand.
CAAGTCCTTAAACATTATTTTTAATCATTTAATGAGAATTAGTCATGAATAGATATGATTGGTAATGAATCCCATCGTGTTCGTGGAGAAGGTAGTCTGTACATACGCACGAGCGACAATATCATTCTTTTGATATTAAAATATTATATAATTAGATGGTATATCAAATATAAATAATCTTTATCATGTTATATTTATTATTTAAATGAATTACACATCATTATTATAACCATCAAAATAATAATGTTTTGAATAACAATTACACCACGACGTGGAGACGGTAAGCCGTACGTACGCACGTATGGTGAAATGTCATTCAAAGGATGGATAGAATACTGAATATGGTTGTAACATATTTATAATAACATCACAGTATATATAATATACTGGAGTTATTATTTTAGAATGATAATTATAATGAAAGAAGAACTTGAAGAAGAAAGGAACTTGAAAGAGGGTGGTGAAAACATTACCTCTTCCTCAGGTTCTTCCTTTTGATTTGATCAAAAGGTATTCGTAAGGTGCTTTATGACAAAAGTAAGGCCTCTATTATTAAGGGAGGATATTTGAGAGGGTATTTGGGCAGATATATTCCAAGCCAAAATGCTTTGAAGGTGTGAATAATTGGTTATAAGTGGTGTCTTTTTATAAGGAGGAGGAGGGGCTCTTTAGGAAAAACTTAAAGTATTATTTTATAATAAATTCATATTCAGATTATAATGGCTCCAAAGTGGATTAATAAAAGTATAAGTTGTGGATGGGTCTCAATCCTTTAAACCTATAGATTTTAGATAGGTTGGGGTCATTATATTAACCTTATCTTTTAGTTTTAACTCTTAGTTAATTTCTTTGACATTTTCCATGTCACTTTTTATGTTTATATTATATAGTTAATAACTTACTATATACATCCAAGAGACCCAAAATTGATCCATTAATGATACACCTATAATGATATATGTCCTTTGGCCAAACGGTAGATTTTTAGGAATATAATATCAATTAATAATATAATATTTGTTTTAAAAACTGTTTTATGTCAATTTTTGACACTATTGGGTATTTTTGTTTTTGATAATTTCATAACAGCATTATTACTTCTAAAACAATTTATATAACCAATACTAATAAGTCATATTAACCTAGAAAATTAGTGGAATTCATAAAAAGTCAAAAATTACATTTATTTTTATATTTATAATATCATGTATTTTAGTACTTCATTTATTAGGTAATTACTCTATCACCATTGTGTCATAAATAAATTAAATTATTTAAGGTCTAAAAATTATAAATAAATTACAATTATGTAGGAAGTATTTTTATATTTATAATGAATATTTTCAATCGAATTTATCTTATTTATAACCCTATATTAAAAAGTTTTTAGTAATTAAACTTTGATTTTAACTCTTTTAACTCTTATTTGAATTAAATAATAATTAATGTCCTAATCTAATAAAAGTGGACATAAATGATAATATTTTATTCCTATGGTTGTTTTTGGTCGATATACACTTTTCCAATAGAATTAGGACATGTGTTAGGGTAATATTAATTTCATGTTTACCCTAAATTACCCTATTTACTTTTAACCGTGGTAAATAAAAGTAAAAAGTTACTATTCACCAAAAATTATTTTCATCTCATTGAACCACATTTCACTCCTTGATATTAACCATGTCTCTCATATTTTTTAAATTACACTCACAAAAGCGGTAAAATTATGTTTTATATGAATTTCCAAATTCTCCGAGGAGGTTGGTAAAAGAGGGTGAAAAGTTCAATAAAATTTTTAAATATCTAAAATTATTTTGAACTAACTCCAATGAATTACATCGAACTTATATAGATATTATGTATCTATTTTGACTTTAATTAAATTTAAATAAAATAAATAATTATTTAAATAAAAATTCGGTTTTAAACTATAACTAAGTTTTTTTTCACTATTCATCAAAAATTGAATGATTTCAGAAAAATACCAAAATTTCACCCAAGGATAATTTTGATATTCCAAATACAAAAATGATGTCCATTTTGAAAGATAAAATTTATAAAATTTCCAAAATTTGGTATTACTCTTCATAACGGCTAGTTTGATTGGTTGTGGTGTGTGTTAGAACTCGAAGTTGCGTACAACACACTCTATTGTATTTTTCAAAGAGAAGAGAACCATAGAAGCATGGGGTGTTACACCTGAATCACTAGAAACCACTTATAGAGAATCTCATAATCCATAAATTATAATCTATTTATTTCTTATGTGTTTTGAAATTTTAAAAAAACAAAAATGGTTTTATAATTTTAAATCGTTATCCAAAAATAATTTACCCATGTACGAAAGGAAACTACTTTTAATATAGAAATTCAATAATAATACCAAAATATCAACATAAATCATTAAAAAAATAGGTAACCCTTAATTGCTTCAAAATAATGAAAACTAACATTGAAACCAAAAATTCAGAAGGATTTTATAACATAGTCTTCTATGATAGTTTTTTTAACATTTACCCCTAAAACATTATTCAATCATAATGTCCCATGACAAAAATGTAATTTCTGAAATCAAAAAATCACGACGATGTGCCAATTATTTCCCTTAATAACTCAAATAATCAAAATTCCACAATAAAATCATAGTTCCTTCCCAAATATAATTTATCCATTACTTATCAAATCAAATATTATAGTATTATGTTTACCTTGATCATATAAAATTCAATATGTAGTGATTGTATTAAAAAATAACATTCATAACATAATCGCAAAAATATTTAACCAGTATAATAAAAAGTTTTTTCCCAACAACCAACTTATTATTATTCCATAAAATAATTTAACTAAAAAAATTAAAAAAATAAGCGAGAACTCATGTAGACCATTTGTAGGACTTACACCCATGTCACCCTTCAGTTGTGAGATTGAAACCCGTGGCCTTGCCGGATGCGATGTGTTGTCACTAATATAGTGGGATTCCCTTTTTCAAAAACTATATAATTCTAATAACATTCCCAGAATAAGATAATGTCTTAAAATACAGCAATATCATTTCTTAAATGAAAATTATGTCTCTTTGCTTTCATTTTATTTTTCGAAAATCAATAACCCATAATAACCTAAAAATAAATGTCTCAAAAAACACTGCTAATCACCATAGATATTCATAACCTAAATCCATAAAATGGTTTTCTAAGAAATATAACTTAATATCATCCTTAAAATTATAAAATAATCCTGATATATATAAATATTAAGAAATTTTTTTAATATATATCTTCATTTTAAAACTACTATGATGCCAACTGTAAGGACCTGAACATAAACATAACTTATTCTAGTTATTTTAAAACTAGCACTCAATTTTATTTTCCCAATGATTGTTTATGTTTAGAGTTTTATAGAATTAGGAAAAAATAATACATAGTAAACTCATACCATGAAAGTGGAAACTTAATCATAGTATAAACGTTTTTCACATAGGGAAATCCCATTAATATAAATCAACATTTCTTTTCAAGCTATATAATCAATATGTTCATCATAAAATATTATTTTTTCATTTCCCATATTATAACCCTGGGAAAAAATTTTAAAAATTAGTTTGAGAAAAAAAATTCTTAGTGTGGGATATAAAGAATGATAATTTTAGGTCCAGTTAAAAACCATAAAAATTTTCAATTAAAAATACCTTTTTACCTGTAAAATATGTATTATCAATTCAAAAATATCATTATGATACATTGTGAAAATAAAACTATTTTTATTTATTGTCATATGAAATTATATATTATATAATTTTGTAACATTGGGCATAATTCTACTAAAACGGAATAACACTACGATCAACATCCATACATTTCACTCATAAAAATGTAATATAAATACAGAAGACTTCTATAAATGTATCTCTTATAAATGTATTATCCATACGGCCGAATTCAATCCAGAATGCATTATTGGTAATAACGTAACCAACTCTCATTGGTTTATTACATAACCACTCGTCAAATGTAAAAGATTTCGTATGTAATCGAAACATATAATATTGTTCAATTCTGAACATTTCCCTCTTAAAATTACATTTTCACATATAAGAAATCATTTCATGTTATATAAATAATCAATCTATTTTTAAAGACAACTTAAAACATTTTAAAAGATATTTATAAAACAAGGTGTCCAAAAAAACATTATTGCATTTGAAAGAAACTTAGAATTAATATTTTAAATCAATTATTTTCATATAAATAAATTCATAAAAACTATTATGAATACATGTACATTAATGTGAATTATTTATAAAAACAATCCTTAAAACATATAAAATGTTGTTTTAATTATAGTGACACTTAACTTGAGTCTAACTTGTCAGGTGAAATCCTTATCATCCAAAATAATAGATATAAGATAATTATGCACTTACATTATATCCATTTTAATGTTTATTATTCCTTTTATATCACTCATTATCTTGTTATAACAATTACAGTGTTTATTATGTTCATGTCATATTTTTTTTGATATTCAGTACTTGTGGAAAAAATGACTTTGTAATAATGCTAATTATCAAAGTTGTAATTAATCAATCATCTCCAGAATAATATTCATTACATATTATTCAATTTTATTGATAAATTAAAGTTTGGAATAATATCATTAAATATGGATATGAAAAAGGAACTATTTTCAATCATGGAGATGATATGTTTTACGTACACATTAGTAACATCTCCACCTTTTGATGGTCATTATGGAAGGAAGGTATGTGTAATTATATCATTTTAGAGTTATCATAAAATAATAAATATTATAAAAATAATTTAGATAGATAATTCAAAACTATAAAGAAAGTTTATGAAAAGTAGTTTTCAATTAAAAAGAAATATTTTTCACTATTCATCATAAAATGAATCTTCTTAGAATAATATACAAAATTCAACCAAATTAAATTTTGATACTAAACATTCAAATAATAATTTCATTTTTCCAAATATAATTAATAAAGGTGTCAGAAAATATATTTAAAATATGTTCTCCATCAAAAGGTAGCAAAACTGCCTTATTGGAATAGTACTTCTTTTATGTCTAAAATTAGATTTGTTCTTATATGTTTTATATAAAACACATAAGATTATTTTGAAAAGTATATTGAAAATATTATATATATATCTTTAATATATTACAGATATATTTTTTTTAAATTTATTTTTATAAAACACACTTGTGCACATTTAAGTTATTTTTCAAAAAAACATTTCCTTTAATTTCAGAAAGGGTTTTAAATTCATTTTTCAACATATAAGTCAAAAAAATAATTAATTATAGGTACTTTTTAAACCATTTATTATTAATTAAGTTAATCGGGTTTATTCCTTCCATTCTTATGGATAATTTATAATGATATCATTTAAATAATAATATTATGTTATTTATTTATCTTTGTTGTGGCATATCATGTATGCTATTGAAAATGATATTTTATTATTAAAACTCATGATTTTATAGAAATTATATAATAAAACATTTTTAAATATAATTTTTGGATGAACCAAAATTTCTCCTCCATTTAATGTAATTTGATTTCTATGTTACAAAATTATTTTTTAATATTTAACCTAATTAATTATAGGAAAATATTTTTTTTGTAAATAAATTATTTTTTAATGATTATGATTTCAAATATTATTTTGAAATTATTACTAAAAAATATTATTAGTATATATTCATTTAAAAATTATATTACACTCAATAATTTAAATACAATAAAATAATTTATTGATAAAAATTAAACAATATCAATTAATTGAACACTACAAAAATAATTTCAATATTATCAATTTAATGAAAATTAATCACACTAATTTTATTTTTTGACCTTAAAAAATAAAATGGTCTATTATAAAAAATTTGAGTTTCTGATTCAAAATATGTATTAAATTTTAATAATAATATTTTTAACGGTTATAAAAATTTATTTTTCAATGAAGCATAAAAAATGTGTAAAAACTATTATTAGAAAAAGTGTACCACCAACAATAATAAGACCTCTTTTTTATTATACTTTTTTATATAGTTTTTGTAATATGGTTACATCTATTGTTACATTACCATTTTATATATATACTATAAAAAATATATTTAATAATTTTATTATCACATTGTGAATCTTAATTAATCTCATTGTTCCAAAACACCCAGTCCCTAAGAAATGGCTCACCCATATCTTTAATTTCATACTGTGGGAATTAGCCTCACATCATGGAGATAAAAACAATGTGCTTACATTTGTGATCACTCAAAGTGATCATCATCTATCTATTATAGAGTATCCTCCCTACCTATGGTTTAGAGACATTTCATCGGGCATGACACCATCCTATTACCAGTGGGCCTCCATAATGTATCATCTTTAATGCATAGTGTAAAGAACCTTATTTAATGATATCAATTGTGAATACTTCCTTTTATGGTGAGGACCACTCCAAACCTAGTTTAAAAAATCACAAAAAAATGAATCTACTGAATAAAAAAGGAAAACCAAGAAAAGTAGAAATTTGATGAAATTAAATATTATTAAATACCACAGAGACATGGGTGTATATAAGAAATAATATTACATTTGAATGTGTGAGACAGACCAAAAATAATATATATAAAAATTATATTATTTTATTTGACATTACATTAAAACTCATAAAAAAATGCATCCCCATAATTTAATGGTTTAGTGTTTTTTAGAATACTTATCTACACATATACTTACTTATTAATTGTCAAAATATGTCCAAAAATTATTATAATGATATCCATATATATATAATAAATAATATAGTTCATAATTTCATTATAAATGAAAAATAATAATAATAAATACAGCTCAAATTCACATTGTAGGGTATAACATTAGACCTATAAATAAACCAAAAATGGATAATCATAATGAATATGGTGATACACTATAATTAAATTAACAAATTAAAATATAAAAGTTGAATTTAATCAAAAAAATGAAAGTGACAACCATGGATTATAACATGGATTAATTCATAAATCTATGATATAATATATGAATATGGAATGGCATTGAAATTTTTAACATGTATAAATATTTAAAATCCTATCTTATATAAATTTTCAATAAAATTATTATCATTACTAATTGATTAACTAAACCCTTGGACATAGATGACTTGTGTAATATTCCATGTACTTTAATATAACATAAAATTTTAACTTTTGAAAATTAATTAATGTTATATATAAAATTTCTCCCAATTATTATATTTTGATAAACAATATAAATGTATTATTTATGGATTTAAAATCAATCCATCAGAATATAAAATTTATTTCCAATTAATATTGAATATTTTACATTAAAATATTTTCAGGTAGAAATATAAACTATACCGAGAAGGAAAGATAGTAATTTAAATCAAAAATATCCCTAGTAGGATATAACAAACACTAAAAGTATATTGATATTCATTTAAACACATTAAAATAATATATGTAATTCTTTTAAAAATAGATATGAAATATCTATTTTGTATTTATTTCCTTTTCTGTATCAAAATAATTAGTATATGAATTTTTTTTTAGAGATTTGTTGATATAAAATAAATTTTAAATGTCAAAACCACTTTTAATGGATATTTTAGAAAATAAAATAAATAAAACAAGGTGGGAAAGTAATCTAGAAAGATGTATAATAGAGGATAGATAAAAATACTCATTTTACAACATTTTATATAATCCAATTCCAATATAAAGAGACCTTGAGATAGAATTGACGTTAATATATTTCAATTAATTGAAAAATATAATTATTATGATATTGGAGAAGTATGATTTGAAATATAAATGAAAATAAAAATCCAAGCACCCTTAAAAGTTTATTTTTCAACTAATAGGGAATCTAATAATAGAGAAATAGTGAAGTGACATGTAAATCCCTAACATATTAGTGTATATTTTAAATGTTTATATATTATTTTAGATAACATATATATTCTCCTAATTGTATAGTATATATCATTAGAGTAATGTAAGATATATTGGGAGAGAAACCATTACCTTTACTTCTTTCTCCCGTAGAGGCATTCAAAACAATTATAAAACCAACATAAGGATACTAATACATTAATTCCAAAATGATAAATATATTTAATGTTTTTTTTAAAAAATTTCAAAAACATAATAAATATATATATATATATAGTAATTTTTTTATCTTCATGTATTTTTAGTTTTACTTATATTATAGTTTTCATAGTTTGTTTTTTGTAGTAACTATTTTATTTTATTATATTCATTAATTGAAAAAAAAATATTTGTAGTGTAATCATGTTGATATATTTATTTATATAGTCTATGTTTAATTATATGTGAGCTATATATATGGTTCATTATATGGAATTCAATACATGTATGTTCCGGGTAACATTTATAATGATGATGAGTTACATAATAACGATCGTTATCTTGAGTTCTATTATTTTAGAACCATACAAATAACATTAATTAACAAATAATATCATATTTTACTCCTATTAATATATTGATACTCATCCATAATCACATATTGTATTTAATAAACATATAAAATATATTTTATGGTTGCATTTGTATGAATATATGAATATAATAATGTAATTTCATTTTTAATGAAGAATAAAGATATTAATAATCAATTATTAATATGGGGGATGAGGTTTATGAATAATTTATATGATTACATATATTAATGAGATAATGAATAAATAATTACAAACTTTAATGTACTGACCCAATCTCAAAATGAATTACACTATGTTTAAGGATTTAAGTGTCAATGAAAGGACCCAAAGAAAAAAAGTGCGTGAGAGAAAACCCACAATGGAACTTTTGGAAATCAATCAAGATGATACAATATGCAATGATCTGTTTGGTTTTGTAGGAGTATGGGTCCTATTATTGATGGGTTTCAGTGACATTATTGAAATTTTATATTCCTCAATAGATTCAATGGGTAAATTTAACATGATAACTGTCCCATAATTTAAAAAAAGTGACCATTATCTATATTATGTTTTATTTTACCATTTTTATTATGTTTCAATATCATTAACTATTCAATTTGCTATTCATTTTTGTAAAAATATAATTTTCCCTCATTAATACTACTGATTCTAGGAATATATAAATAGATACAATGTTATAAAATTAGATCACCTTTTTGGTGAAATTTTAATTTTAAATAGAAATTCAAATGTTTTTTGGTAAATAATTTTTTTATTAAAAAATTACTTATATAATGAATGATTATATTTTACAAACATCATTATTTCATTCATTATAGATTCTAAATATTTAGTATACCCATTAGGTATATTATTTTAATTATACTAACAATTTAAATATAATGAATAAATTCTCATTTCAATACTTTTAATATACCCTTTTTTTATTTATTCAAATTAGTTATATGTTATATCAATGTTATAATAATTGTAATATAATAAATTTTCATTTAATTCTAATTTATTTTTATACAGAACTATGAAAATTATACCTAAAATTTTATTTTTTATTTTTTATTAATCATATTTATTATATTTTTACTTCATTCCATATATATAGTTGGTGGTATTATCCTCAATGTAAACACATATGAAAAGAGTTTTAAATTCATTTTATTTTTATTTAATTTTGGTTATATTCTATTCTTTATTATCATAAGGATTTTAATATTTTTTCTAATATTAAATTAATATTCTAAGTGATATAATATTATTCCTTAAAAAATAATGTTTTGTTCATTCTTGTTATATTGTGTATGTGAAAAATGATATTCATCATAGAGAATAAATGAAAATGAGTGGTGATACGTTATACACCATTAAAAATATCAATCTATATATCATTACAGAGATAAAAATAAATTTTGATACTTATGCGTTATAACAATATTTGCTTACCATGTTTCTTCCATAGACAAGTTATTTTGTTAAATAGCAAAATCAAATGAGTGGTATTGTTTATCATCACATTATATATATGATCCAAGATATCTTTATATTTTATATTTTAAGAGATATGTTGTGCATCTTATGAAAACCTTTTATTTGTTATATGTGATACATCATATTATTAATTTCTAAAAATTAAATTGTGGAACACATATTTCACTTGAAAATGGTTTTGTGGAAGCCGTCTAAGTGGGTTTATAGTCCCAATATAATTATCAACCAAGAATAGGGTGATGTATTTAGGTATAAAATTATCCTTATTCTTTAATCTTATAATTCTATATTTAATAAATAATCATAGGAATACCTTGAAACCAAACTTGATGTATATATTATTGATTTTAAATAGTTTACAACATCTATTGGCATTATGATACATTAATATCACAAATGATAGTTTATATATTAATTATTATATTTTGAGAAAGATATGTTACTAATATATTTTTCTCTTTAACAGTGTATCGCTATGTCGAAATAATAAAATATTATCATATTAATTTCATTGTGAAAATTGATTTTATATGATAAATCTACAAAATGAATATAGAGATCCTAAACTTACACAAAATTCATTATGCATGATAGAAGTTTACATTATACAGCTTAAAAAGTCCTTTTATGTGGACCCTATGTTTTAGGATTATATGATTTTAAAAATCATAGATCAATATCTATTTATTATTCAAAACTACTCCACAATTTTCTTTGTGATTCATTGATGTTGATTTAATATAATAATTTTTTTACTATACGCATTCATAAAAAAATTATCTTTATAATGGATTGTTAATCTTCTGAGAGAATTTTTTCAATAGAATTTCTATTTTCTTATATATTATGAAATTTAGGAGGAACGAATATATAATTTTTCAATTTATAATTATCAAGAATACTTATGATGAAACCTTTCCTGATTTTCACTCATTTAAAAATTGGTATGAGTAATTGTTTCATCATCTCTCTAGGATTATGACGTATAGCACGAAAATGATTGTTGAGTAATCATAAATGGGTAAACTCATGAATCTCTCTTACCATGTTGTACCAAAAAATGTAATATTGATGTATTTATATATGTAATGTTGATTCCCATATTAACCTCACACCGGTAGTCAGACCGATCACCACATGTCCTCAAGCATGTCTCCACATATTCTTGAGGCTACCAACTAGCTGTGAGGGTCTATGGATAGTCTGTGGAGAGATTGTACCCTCATATTCTGTGTACAAAACCAAGATAGATAATAATCTCAGAAAAATACATAATTAGATAAAAATTAATATCCAAATAAATAATAATATAAGCAATTCCAGTTTATATAATTCATTCTTTTCATGGTTATGTATATATGAAATAATTAAACAAAAAAAATTATTTACATATAAGTATAAAAACTAGGAAAAGACTCAAAGACAATAGTGTGATCTCTATGTGCATGTTGAGTTTCCGGTGGGTCCTTTTATACTAAAACACAAGTAAATGATAAAAAAAACTTGTAAGTTAAATGGTCTAACAAACATGTACAGTCTACTCTGGTACACTAGTGAAATGAAGGCCAGTGTAGGGTGTGAGATATGAAGCTAAGAAGAAATGAATGACCAATGTCTATCGGAATCTAAAAATTTCAATAAAAAATAAAAAAGTATTCAAGAATAATGAAGTAATAACATAATTGAATAGATAAACTACAACCCATCCATGTTCATAAGGGACACATGACATAGATTTTTTTTCCATCTCGTACACGAAAATAATAGTCTGACCAAGATCTATATATATTGAATTCATAAATAAAAATTTTAAAATATTATTTGATATTCATTATTTGACTAAAAAAATATATGGGTTCCCATGGACACCAATATATCAATACATGTCTTCATCATGCGAAACATCACATCGAACTTCTTTTACTATTTATTTCAATACATGTACGACTAATTAGAGAAATAGTCCAACATCAATTAATTGGAATAAAACGTCATGTCTATCACCCACATGAGTATTATGATCATCAGTATTTTTCTTACAAATCAGGGGTATTTGAAGCATCATTCCATTAACCATAAAAGAAAATTTGCATACATGATGGGTGTATAACACAATGTATATCACCCCAAGAGTATTTAGAGCATCAGTATCTATCTCACAACTACTTTATCAATCATACATATATATTTATCACGATGTTAGAATGTCATGTCTATTACCCCAAGATCCTTTATAATAATTCATTAATTAATTAATTAATCTATCTCTTTAATTAAAACTATAAATAATAAACAAAATCGCATTCACTAGTAACTCAATAATTATTTAAACACATCAATTCCATTCGTTGATATGAAAATTAACTAATTATAACTATAACATTAATTAATTCAATGATTATTTAATCTCAGCAATTTATCTAGTAAATTTAATAATAAACTCATTAAAAGGGAACCCTCTCAAAATCAAGAAATTAGTTCCATCGTTAATTATTACACCAAAACCATCTCGAAATTATATAATTAATTCACAAAATAAATATTTCAAGGAAACCATCCGAATATCGCATATTTAGTTCACAATTAATTATCTCTAATTAAACCATTTCAATACCACAAAATCAATTTACAAATTAATTATCTCAAGGAAGATGTTTCAATATAACATAATAAATTTTCAATTTATTTATCTCAACTTTCTCTAATTGAAATTCTAATAATTAAACCACCGATTTGTTATTTCTATTATAATAACATAACATAAAATTAATTCACAATTGGTTATGTCAACTTAACCAGTTTAGTGTCTCATAATTAATTCCCGAATTAATTATCATTTCAAATCACACAATTTATTCATAATTAAATATTTCAACATGACCAAATTAGTATCTCATAATTAATAACTCGAAAAATTATTATATCAATGCACATAATTAGTTCATAATTAATTATATCAACTTAACAAAATTAATTACTTTTAATTAATAAATCAATTAATTATTATCTCAAAGCTCATAATTCACTCATAAATAATTTTCTTAACTTACCCAAATTAATTTCTCATAATTAATCCCCAATAATTAATTACCATTTCAAAGAACATAATTATTTCTTAATTAATTATTTCAACTAAACAAAATTAATACTCCTAATTAATATCCTAGTTAATTATCATTTCAAATCAAAAACTTAATTCATAAATAATTATATAAAATTAACTAAAATAATTACTCATAGTTAAACACCCAATTAATTACCTATTTCACCACTAAAAGCATAAAAGTAAGTCATAATTAATAATCTCATTCCCCAAATAAAAAATTAAATCCAACATTGTAGTTATGTTTACCAAATGAGATAAAATATTAAACATGCATTTTCTTAATTAGGCCTAATTTTGAACCCATCCTCAATGAATTTGGTAGTGCCAAAGCTTCCAAACTCAATCCGCAACCCACCCATGCATACACACCTCCATTCTAATTCACGTTAATACTTGGAATTGAACACAATAACTAAATAACAAAAAATGAACTGAAAATTAATGCAGTAGGGACCAACATAAACTAAAATAATCAGTCACAGCCCAATCACACCATATTAACCTAATTCAAGGGGTGAGAGAGAAATTATTAGGTATATAGCCTTACCCGAATATGATGGTGGTGAAGCAAATCATACAGAATAGCTTCTCCTACAGTGGCGGTCATCAGAATACGGACCAACAAGACCCTGAGACATCTTCCACATCGCTTAAGATGATATGAAAAGAAGAAACCAAATTAATCCTCGACCATAGGGATTTTATCAAGAGAGACTGATTACAGAGAGTTGAAAGAGCTCATGTGAATAAATTAGCTCATGGTTAAGGACCAACCTCTCCGAGAAGGACAACTTTCGTGAAGTAACCAGAACGAAACTTTCGCGTGAATAGGAGCTGGAGGAGGGGTGGTGGTGCGCCTCACTATAGGATAGACAAGGGGAGGAGGTCACACATTACATGATGTGCGCCTCACCCTTATTTATTTCTCTGTCAAATAACACCAAATTAAAATAAGGATTAATATAAAAATAATTATAATTATAATTATAATAATATCCATTATATAATTATTATAAATTAATTTACACACCTCTTTTAAAAAAACCCCAAACTCCCCATTTAATATATCATTTAATTAAATTCATTTCATACCAAATTTAATTAAATAATTTTTTCAAATCTTTATTATTAAATTAAATTCTCTCAAAATAATTTGATTAAAAAAACCCCAACACATCAGTAATCATAATTTAATTAAATTAAATCCAACTAAATTTAGTTAAATAATTTTTACAATTCAAGTTATTTAATTAAATTATTTGAACATAATTTAATTTAATTAAAAACAAATACTCAGTAAAAATATTTAAATAAATTCTCTAAACATAATTTTATTAAAAACCCCCTGATATGTAATTAAATATTATTTAATTAAATTTATTCCAACTAAATTTAACGAAATAATTTCTTCGATTCTTGTTATTTAATTAAATTCCCTGAACAAAATTTTATTAATTTAAAAACTCCATCTCATAAAAATTATTAAGTTAAATTCCCTCAACACAATTTAATTAAAAAAGTCCTGACACCTCATTAAGAATAAATAAATTAAAAATGCCCTAAATAAATTTAATTACATAATTTCTCCAATTCATGTAATATAAATAAATTATCTAAACACAATTTACTTAAATTAAAATCTCAAAATCATCAACATTATATAAAATATTATCTCACCCTCAGTTTAATTTAATAATAACCCCAATTTCACTATAAATAATTGAATTATTCCAAACAAATAATATATTTAAATAAAACCTCTATTTCATATTAATTAATTAAATTTATCTTTACCATGAATTTAATTAAAATAAACCCCAACTCCTCATTTTAAAATAATATAAATTTTACCATTTAATAATACTATTATTTGTTAACCCCCAACTCCTCATTTACAGAACATTTAATTAAATTCCACTAATCTCTATTTAATTAAATAACGACTCTAACTAATCTTAATTTAGATAAATTTAATTATTTTCAACTCAATTTAATTAAAAAAATTCTCCATATCAACGTCATTAAAATAAATTCTATTATATTTAATTTAATTAAATAAAGCCCCCAAAAATCATTTAATTAAAGTCCATTCAACCATGAATTTAATTAAATTCAGTTAAATAGAAACTCAAAACTGGGTAAGATGTATAGTTTAACTGATACGGTCTGACAGACTGTGCGCATACCGTGGGACTGCTTCCGGATACCTAGAGTATCCTGCAAGGCTGACCCGCATAGTTTGAGTAACCATCTACAACCCGTGCTAACGTCTGTGCCTTACATTTTTAAAACCGAGTTTTCAGATTTTGTGCTCCAGAAACCCATCGAGCCACCTTTGAATCTCTTAGATCCTTTACTCGATCCTGATATCAATTATTATATCAAACCAAACTCACAAAACCTCATCCCAAATAATGTTATTAAAACCGACATGTTCATTAAATGAAAAAGTTAAAAAAAATTGTATTTTAACCTAGTTCAAAAATATGGAGACTTACTATCTACCCAACGTAAAAACTTCTCATCCCCAAGAATCCATCAAGAGCTAAAACAAAATATACCAACCCACCATGGTCATGAAGTCTCATTTGAACGATCACGTTGCATTCCCAAATTCCCAATGATACATTACCCATTTTAGAACCAGAAGACATGTCTATTTCATTAAAATAAATTACCGACTCATGAAACTCATACTCATCATTGAACAAGAAAGGTGCCTTTAAAACTATATCAACCACAAACACAAGTAATTCAATGTCCTTACTTGACTTATAGTGACCTTTTAAATTCAAGCCATTGTAACGCTACTTTAAAACTATCGTGACCGAGCATGAATAAAGGCATAACCCAAAAACCATCCATCCCATGTACGACACATATATCAACCAGTTATAAAGCTGGAAAACATTTAAAACATTGGAATGGCATTATAAAGACACTATATTAGTTCCCCCATGATGACGTCACGATAGAGGAGATTCTCATTATAATTGAAAGAGGACACATAGTGTAAACACATATCACCAATAAGGTCAATACAACTATCACCAGTCAACTATTTACACAGAGAACAGGTTCACCTATTGATGCATCATCAACTACAAATATGATGCCTATTTCACCCAAGTAATACATGTTCATTAATACCATACAAATATTACTCTTCCCAAAGCAAACAGATTTTTCCAAAAATAATTGCACATCACCAAAAGTACCAAGTCATTGTGCTAAGAATGCATCGACACATTTATTGTACCTAATATGACACTCCACACCTTAGGAGTGTCCATCTTGTGAAAAGAAATATCTGGTCCTCCCAAGCATTCTTTTTCAGAAACACCTTAATCTCATGTGTGACATTGCACAAAACACAATCACTATATCAAAATATCAAATGAAAGCTAAAATTTTAAACTGAATTGAATATTAAAACACATAATTCTCGAATGTCCTCCAGAGGAGTGGGATGATATTACCTTAATTACCCATTCATTATACTATGGAGTTATGATAAGAACATATTTAATGGTTGACAAAGCCCAAGGAATGTCTAACATGATGAGGTAAGCATTAGTCAATGCTTAATCCCATACCAAGTGTCATGATACAAGGACCACACCTCAAAACAATGTCGTCATTTTTAAAAACCCAAAAGGCATACTAGTTACTATGAAACATAAATGATACCAATGTCAAAAATATCATTGAAAAAACAATGGAAACTCCACCTTTTAAAATTTTACATTCATTGGTATCTAAATTACTTTTTTACATAGAGGCGACCTTCGAGGGTCCCATTTATTCTAATCCAGTTTTTCGAAAAGAAACCCACAACAGTTCAGTAAATCAATACAGAATAGTTTAACATTTAAATTCATTTCTAGAAACACTATGGTTATACTAAGTTAAAACACAAGGGTGGACATCTACTTATCGATGAATAGATCATACACATTACCACATGTATTTGGGTATCATTCATCACAATAAATGTTCATTTAAAATTTTATATTTAGAATCCATTTTTATATAATTCGAATACATGGGTTACCCTTTTTCATCTTACATGGCGCTCATACATCTTAGGATGGAAATAGGATCCTATCTTAAATGAATCCAAACAATTTTGATCAATACTACCATTTAAAAACCTAAATATTTCTAGGATGTTATTACAAGAAGTAAGATTGAATTTTGATATAAAACAGAAGCATGGAATAATAAAAAATCATGTTAATCTTATAGGAATCATTTTATATAAAATAATAATAATTTCAAATCAATCAATAAAAAATTATATCTAATGAGGCATGCGAAATTAGATCAAAACATAGATTTACACCCAAAGCATACAACCAAAATTATCAGGCATCCTATAAATGAAACTACATTGTGTGTGAATCTATAAGAACCTAAGATGATACATGTAATGAAACACCATTGGTTTATCATGCCAAGGAATAATTTAAAAATTCTCAAAATCATTATGAAGTGGAAAGTACACCCGCCAACCATGGTTAAATCATATCAACTGTTATAAAAAACAGTATCAACATCAATTCCCAACCCTTGCCAGTTGGTCATTTCCTGTAAATGGGTTGATCAGTCCCATGAACAACTATTAACCAATAACCGACTCTTTCATAGTCTCATATCTACTAACACAAATCAGAAAGTCAATGTAAACAAAATAATGAACAATATATCCCTATGATACCACTTTTTAATGTCTAGGCCCGGCATACCCTCCCACCAGTCACCACATGACTTCAAGTGCATCTTCCCATATTCTCGAGGCTTCCGACTAGTAGCGAGGCTCTATGGATAGTTAGTGGGGATACCATACCCTCAAATTTAGAGTGAATAGTGGAAATAAATAATAAACACATGAAACTGTAGATGAATATATAAATCAATAGTCAACTAAATAAAGAATGTTTCAAATGCCAGTTTATACAATGCATGGGTGTCATGGTGACCGATTTGAGGAATATATATTAGTAGGTTGGTACTACCCGTGTCTATATCAATCTAAAAAATCAATATAATTAAATAGTGTGTAGGTATAACAAAGTTACAAAATAATTGAATAAATAAAGTAAAACCCATCCAGGTTCTTCTGGGACACCTGAAGGAGGTTCCTACTACGGCTAATAAGTGGAAATAAGAGTTTGAACATGAATTCTATATATATAATGCATAAATAAATTTTTAACACATTATTTAATATTCTTAATTTAATTGTAAAAATCCATGGCCTACCCTAGGCACCTGTATCTCAATACATTTCTTGGATGTTCTGGAGACTGAACAATTTCAAAAAAATCAAATAAAAAAACAATTCATCACATCTTCATTCATTAACCATTTAATTTAATTCACGTATGACCAATTGGACCCCCAATATAATGCCAATTAATGATAATAGAATGTAATTTCTATCACCCTCATGAGTATTTGGAGCATCTGTCCTTGTCTCAAAACCCATGTGTATTTGGAGAATCAATGTCTGTCGCATAAATGAAAACATTCATACTTGTTTTGTGTAGAATGCCATGTCTAGGATCAGATGATTATTTGGATCATGAGTCCCTGTCTCATAATCGATTTATCAACTATACATATAAATTTATCATGGGTGTATAAATTCATGTCTAGAACCCCATGATCATGTCCATTAATTAATTCATAAATTAATTAATTGATCTTGTTAATAAATTCAATAACTAATTAGAAAAATTGCACTCAGTACTAACTCAACAATTAGTTAAACACAACAATTCCATTCAGAAACTTGGTTATTAACTACTCATAACTATAACATTAATTAATTAAACCATTAATTAAACTCATCAATTTCTGTATTTAATTTAACAATTATCAAATAAAAATGAAACCTCTGAAAATCATAAAAATAATTATACAATTAATTATTAAGGGAAAACCATCTCAAAATTACAAAATTGATTTAAAGAATAATTATATTAAGGAAACCATCACAATATCACATAATTAATTAACAATTTAATTATCATTAAAGAAACTCTTTCAATATCACATAAATAATTCCCATATTAATTATCTTAATGAAGCTGTTTCAATATAACACAATTTATTTGTAGTTTATTTATATCAACTTAGGCCAAATAAACATATCAAAATTAACCCCCTAAATAATTATCTACATTATAATCTAATAACACTATTATTCACAATTAATTATCTCAAATTTACCAGTTTATTATACCATAATTAATTCCCGATTAATTATCATTTCCAAGCACATCATTAATTTAAAAATATTTATTTAAACTTAACCAAATTAAAATCTCATAATTAATTCATTGATAGATAATCATCCCCAAGAAAATAATTAATTCATAATTAATTATATTACTTATCAAACATAATTACTCGTAATCAATCTCTCGATTAATTATCATCTCAAAGAATATAATTATTTCTTAATTAATTATCAAAACATAAACCAGATTAATTAATAATAATTAAACTCCCAATTAATTATCATTTCATAGAACATAATCAATTCATAATTATTATTTCATCTTAACCAAATTAATAGTCATAATTGATCCCCCACTTAATTATCATTTAAAATAACATAATTAATTCGTAATTAATTATCTTATCTTAGTAAAATTAATTAAACATAATTAATTTCCCATTTAATTAAATATTTCAGTACCTCAAAGAATAAAATTAAGTTATAATTAATCATATCATTCCCCTAATAAAAAATTCAATCACACATTGTTGTCATCTTTATAAAAAGTAATAGATCAACAAAACATTATTTTATTAATTAAGAATAGTTTTGAACCCGATCTCAACAAATTTAGATATTCCAAACATTTTTAACTCAAACCGTGTCCCACTCATGCATACACATTACCACACTAATTTTTTCGCCTACATGTAATTTATTGCAACACCTTACAAACACAGACAACACTCAATATTACTGAGGTGGGGACCAACACACACCAAAATAATCAACTGCAACCTAATTACACCATAAAATCTTATTTTAAGCGGTGTGAAACAAATTATCAAGTATATAGCCTTAACTGGATATGACGGTAGTGAACCAAATCATGCATAATCAATTCTCATTTGGTGGAGATCATCGAAATATAAACCAACAAATCCTGAGACATCTTTTTCACCTCAAAAAGTTTGATGAAAAGAAGAAAACAAATAAATCCCGAACCATCGGTTTTCTAGATAATGGAGACTGTCATAAGATAGTCAAAACAACCAAATTTGAAGACAAAAATTAATGGAGGATGACCTAACGCACTGAGACATACAACTTTTTTGATGGAACCGGATGGAACTAGGCATGTGAAGTGAAGGCAGATGAGGGGTGGTGGTATGCCTCACCATGGGAGAGTCGAGGGGAGGAGGTCACAACTCACCTATTGTGCATCTCACCAACATTCTTTTATCCATTAAATAACTATAAAATTAAAAGAAGAAATAAAATAATATAATAATAATAATAATCCCCATAATAGTAATATTATTATCAATTAATTTTCACAGCTCTTATACAAACCCCAAACTCCCTATTTAACACATCATTTAATTGAATTCCTTTCTAACCAAATTTAATTAAATAAATTTTCCAAGGCATTATTATTTATTTAAATTATCTAAATAGAATTTAATTAAAAAATAGACAACTCATTAATCATATTTTAATTAAATTTGTTCCAACTGAATTTAATTAAATAATTTCTCTAATTAATGTTATTTAATTCAATTATATTAACATAATTTAATAAAATTAAAAAATAAAACTCACCAAAATTATTTAATTAAATTCTCTTAACATAATTTAAAAAATAAACTCTGACACCTCAATAATCATCATTTAATTAAATTCGGTCCACCTGAATTTCTTTAAATAATTTCCCCAATTTATTTTAATTAATTTAATTTTCTAAACACAATTCAATCAAATTTAAACTAAAACTCATCAAATTATTAATTATATTCTATCAACATAATTTAAATTAAAAGAAATGAACACCCCAATAACCAAAATTTTATTATTTTATTCAAAATTAATTTAATTAAATAAATTGTCCAATTCATGTTATTTAAATAAATTCTTCGAACAAAATTTAAGTAAATTAAAAACTCTAACTCATCAAAATTATTTAAACAAATTCTATAAAACATAATATAATTATATAATAAACCATATTATGAAATTTCTAAATAAATTCATCTTAAACTAGAATTTAGTTAATTGAAACATCAATTTTTCATTATTTAATTTACTTCCACTTTACCTTGAATTTAATTAAATGGAACCGAAAATCATCATTTATATATCATTTAATTTTTACAATTTATTATTACCATTTTTTAATAACCCCCAAATCCTCATTTATAAGTCATTTAATTAAATTACACTCATATCAATTTAGTTAAATAAAGATTCCAACTCGTCATCATTTAAAATAAATCTAATTATTTTCATATCAATTTAATTAAATAACTTATCCATATCAACGTCATTTAATTAAATCATCTCAACGTTAATTAATTAAATGGAACCCCCAAAGACTCATTTAATTAAATTCATTTCCACCATTATTTTATTTAAATTAAATTAACCCGAAAATCAAAAATATTTAAGCCAAATGGTTGTACTCGGATAGTTTGACAAACCGTGTGCAGCCTATGCACTAACTACTAGATATATTGAGTATCTTGCATGGATGACCCACACAGTTTGACTAATCATGCACATCTCATGCGAATGCCTCTGCCATGCCTTTTAAAAACAGATTTTTTGGGTTGAGTGCTCCCAAAACCTATAGATCCAACCAGGAAACGCCTAAAGAATTTAATCAAGCCCGATATTAACACATAAAATAACCCCAACTAATGAAACATCATCCAAATGAATGGTTTTAAAACTAAACAAATAAATAAATGAAAAATTTCAGAAAAAACATATTTTAACCCAATTAAAAACATGTGACTTTGCAATATATCTACAAGACTATTGAAAAAAATATATGATTATATATGTTTTTTATGTAACATCTCTATCTTTAGTTATAGTATCGATGAGACACATTTTCACATATTTAATATTGTAATTCCAGTATTTCAAATGTTGAACTGGTGAATATATCCAATATTGTTATATATCTCAATATCATCATTTTATGTCTCCTTAATATTAATTTCAATGTATGATTTTTAATAAATTTTTATTGACATTCATTGTAATTTTTATTATGTTTTTCACTCCCTTATTTTGAAAATAAAAGAGTATTAATTCAAATTAAAAAATTATAATGTAAAAAGTTCCATGTTTCTTTCAGTTGAGATTGCCATTGACATTTCATTCTCTATAGGATGGTAATGAATTAATAAATCATTATTAAAGATGATATTTATCAATAGACATAAGAAAATGGATAACTCTTTATATATGAATATATAATTTATGGGCCTCTAATAAATATATTTGTATCATATGTTTCTCTGTATATATTTTTACTATATATATTTAATGTAATAATTCATTGTTTATCTCTCAAAAACCTTATGAATTATTTGACATGTATTATTCATTAATGTGATGAATAAATTAACAGCTTATCATGTTGAATAAGTACACACAATGACTCCCTTTTTATGCATTAATCTATATCACAAAACCATATCTAAAATATGGTTGTGATAGTATATATATACTGGCCAAAATTATCTTAAGGTCCATGAATCAGTATTTACATTCATTGATATGGGAAAATATAACACCCTTTCAAGTGACATTATTTAATGAATTTAAGAATTAAGAGATATATATCATAATTAATTTAACATATCAAATTATTACAAGAACACATTTTATCAATACAATAGATGTTGTCCAGGGATATCACTAATCACATATATCATAGTAGTATAAATAAATATTGAAATTTATATAATTAAATTTCTTGATGAAAAATATTTTTAAAACTGAAATGTCGAATCACATTACATCGAAAATAGTTTCTCCATTTTTTGGTTTTAGAAACTATTATAATATTTCATTATATTTATTCCATACATTATTATTTTTTTTATAATTTCACTAAGAATGGATTGTTGAAACTGATAAAAAAAACATTACTGATTCAATTTATCATATCCAATAAATATATAAATGGAATTTATAAGTCTAAAATCTCCAATTATGAAATCATCTGTACTTCAAAATATGGTTTATAAGACACATTATCATGATTCTGATCTTGTTTAACTCACTATAATAAATACATAGAAAAATCGATCCATCTATGTTCTTAACAAATAAGATCAGTGTAACCTAGGGTTGTACACATGATAATATAAAATATATATTATATTATATTTGAGTTTATTCATTTAATACTTATATATTATATACAACATTTTATATGATAAAATTATTATTTTGATAACAATAGTTGTAGGTTTGACTAAAAACTAAACCTCTGAATCATTGAGATGACTAGGATACTACTTGAGAAATATATCAACATATTTTTTGATAATAATAATATTCCCAATGTAGATTTTTATTCAAACTATTTGATCTAGTTTTATATATTTACTGATTAATATGTTCAATATAATAGTTTTCGTTTTCATAGGTATTTAATTTTAACATTGCATCAATATATGATGATAGGATGATTTATGGTATCAATTTTTATTTTTTTCTATAATATTGATATGGGATGTAGGTATAGAGACTCATCCAAGACTAATATCATATTTAATTCCTTCAATGTTATAATAACTAGTAATATAAGTCATGACTTCCAAAAAACACAATATTTGATATGTTAATGCATTGGGATAAAATCACCACACAATAAGGTGATCTCATAGATAAATAAATATCTATCCATATGGTTGGTGAACTAATGAACTTTTATTATGAAAACTATATGAATGAGTGGGTAAAATAAGAATTAAATAAGTTAATTTCGACTCTCATGAGGATGAAAACTATAAATGTCAGAACATTTAAAAAAATAATCTTGAGAAGTGGTAATTTCATATAACTTCACTTTATCCAATTTATTTATAGGTTTCTTATTATGATTTTCCAGAAATACTCTTTCATAATATAATTTTATTCCATAATTTATAGTCTCATTATTATTGATTCATTGATGATTGGTTGTGTATTATCTTTCACATCAATTTAATCTATTTTATTTTATATCCTTTTCTTATTTTTTTAATATTTATCTGCTTCAGAGATTACTTTTAGAAAAATAATTCACATTCAAATTTTTGTTATAAAATTTATGTGGTTCTTAATCCAACATATATGGTCTGAAATAGTTTACGATTCATCCCTACCAAAGATTAGTCAATTTAGTTTCCCTGAAAATATATGTTCCTCTTATTTTCCACAAAATACATTGTATTGATAGTACCTAGTTTCCATTTTATCTATGGGGGAATATCAGAAACATTCATCATAGTAATTAGTATCCCTTATAGTTAATTTTTTTATGTGAGTTTTTGTGCGATTTGATAAATTACAGATTAGAAATTTTGTTATAACAAAAAAATCAAAATGCATATCTAGAATGTCTCTTGAAATTTCAAACATAGATTCAATTCGAATGATATAAATTTTTTTAATTTAATTAATTCTCAATACATTTTTAAAAAAATCATTTTGAGGAAATATTTCTTGAAATATATTTTCTTCGAATCACATTGATGTCAAAAATAAATCACAATAAATTTGATAATCACAGAGGTTCAATGTATTTAGAATCATTGAAACATAAAGAAATTACTCCATAAATATTCATATAATCCCCAAAATAGTTATTCACAACCATCTACCTTTGGATAAATATCATACAAGAAATATATCATCATAACCTAGGGAAGGAAATATATGAACGGGTGAGATCCATTTTGAAGGATGGGTAAAAAAGGATTATATCATTGAAAATATAACCACATCCTCTTGATAAGGGTATGAGAATGTGATATTAAAATTTGAAGACCATACAAATAATATAATATTTCATAATCATCAATAATAACATAAATCATGGATGATCATATAATGTCAATCATAATGTAATCTAATAACATGATATTTGATTGCATACTATTGGCATAATACATATGATTATTAAATACACATTAGGAGAGATATTCATTTCCTTAGATGATAGTACTCACTGTAAAGAATATTATTAGGTAGTTGGTTCCCTCCCAACTCCATTGTATTATATAAGGTTTCCTCCCAAGACTATCATATTTAACAATAACCCTTAGTAAACGTAGTTTATTCTCTATTTCAATATTGATTATATCAAGTGATATCCATATTTAAACAATGTGCTTGAGTGGTATTTATTTGTATGATGCATATCACATACCTATAATATATTCATATGGGTTATACTATAACATAAAACAACAATAACATAATAACCAATGAAAGGGATATGTGTTTGGAAATAATTTCATCAATTACTTATATAATAAACCATAGAAAATAAGTTGGTTTCCTAATAATTAAATAAATTTAATAATAAAGAGTCATTTAACAACTAGTGATTGTATAATTGGATCATATACCAAAAAAACCATATGTAAAATCAATGTATGTGATATAAGATGTTTATACCTTTATAATTTCTGAAATATTATTTTTTACTAAAATAATATTTTCATTTTGAACTTACTTATTTAAAATAAAAAATAATTTTGTTTTTAAAAAAATTTCCAACATAATGAACCATATAAAATTATATTGTAAAAAACATTAAGTTTTCATGACTACGGTAAATTCCATTCAATTAGAATATGTTTAAATAATAAATGTTTCTATATTTTTTATGACAAAAAAACTACCTCATTCAAAAAATGAAAACAATATTCATTTTTAAAAATAAAATAAAAAATAAAACATGGATAAAAATAATTTTGTTTTTTTGGAGGACAACTTTAAAATCCTTTGAAATATTTTATGAAAACATGTATAAAGGTGAAAAGGGGGTTTTGACCAAAGAGAAAAATAAATTTAAATGTCCACAAAAATATAATATCTGCTTCTTGTATACATTAAAAACATGAGTATGAAAGGAGCACATGTCATCCCACGAAATAAATTGATGATAAAACTATTAATGATAATTATGTATATGTGGATCATGAAATTTAATGATAAAAAAATTATTAATTAACAATCAATGTATTCAATGAAATTATATCATAAAACCCTACCTCATGTTCTAATTATACTGAATGTGACCAAAACTACACAATAATAATTTTAACTTTTTTATAATAATATAATTGAGAAATTTAAATAGTTATATATTTATATAAAATATACTTATGAAATTTCAACACTCAAATATTAACATTTCCTTATTTAAATAGTTATTTCATAGTATAAACCAGTTCTTTTTTCATGATATATTTTGTTTGATAATTCTAGTCCATGTACATTTATCGGGGTTACATAATCCCCTTATTTTTATTTATGATTATAATATAACATTTACTTTTTATATAAATATTTATAATTATACATTAAATTAATATATAGAAAATTTTGTAGCATCTATTATAGAGATGGTGGGCCATACATGTGCATGAAAAATATTCTCACATTTCTACAAATGGAATGAAATAAAGGTAAATAATAATCAAAATTTATAGAATCAATATTATATCATATATATTAATTAAATTTATCCTTATTATCATCTATATAAATAATAAATTAAAAACTAATCACAATGCATTATTGAGGTGGTAGTCCATACATGTACAGGAGAGGCATTGCCATATTCTAACAAACTGGAAGGTAAGAATGTAGATATAAAATATTTATTATAGAATACTCAAAATTTCATAAATATATTTTCAAAAAATGAAACACATAATAAGTATCATTTAAAAAACATGGTGATGAAAAATGAATAATGTATCTATATAGAGGTGGTATTACACATTTACGGCCGAACAATACATTAACAACCAATTTTATGGAAAAGTGTCTAGGTAATAGATGTTTCTTGATCATGGAAAAATAATAGTATATTTAAGAAACTATAGATACTATTAAATGATGAATTATATATATTAAGATGAGTTATAATAATAAATAAATGAAAGAGGATGGGAAATATGACTACCTCTTCTTTTGGAGATATCCATTAGAAAATATCTTAAGGACCAATGTAAATGTATTTTATGAAACAATTTTCTTCTAAATATTATCTATGCAATAAGGGAAGATAATTCAATATATATTTCTACGAGGTATAATTAATTGTGTGGTAATGAAAAAATATAAGGGGTTTTCTTTATAAGGGAGGGAAGGAAAAACTTGGAAGTCAAAAAAATAATTAAATATAATTCTATAATTCTAATGAAAAACATATACAAATGTAAATTTATTTGATTAAAATGTTTATTATGTTGAAAAATAATCATCCACATAAATTTTGTATGGTTTCTATGTCACTTTAAATCCTGTATTTCGGTTTAACTACATTCTGAACAGATTTTAATCATAACCATTACAGTGACATTTTTTCCATCGAAGGGTTATAAATTTACATCTAATGTAAAAATTCACTCATAAAAAGAAAATATATGAAATATTAATAAAATTTCTCATCCTAATTTTCCACAACAATTTTTTTTAAAATTAATAAAATAAAATTTATAATATAGAGACTATAAATGTCCTTTTTTACAAATATCATTTATTTTGACATTATATACAACATAAAAAATATAATTAGAATATAAAACATCCAAAAATTCGTAATATTTTATGTATATATAAAAAATATTTTGAAAACAATTATTCCCCAATTTTTTATTGTAATTTTTCATAAAATATGTTTCATTTTTCAATTAATTGAATAAATAATTCATACAAGATACATAATCTTCTTACATAACTATTTGGTAAATAAAAATTACAAATAAATTTATATGATATAAAAATATGTAATGGTTGGGGTCATGCCCATTTTATTCAATAAAAAAATGTAAAATCAAAATAGAATATAGAATAGAAGATGACAAAGGGTTCCAACATAAATTACCTTCCTTCTTTCATAGCCATGAATAATGAAAAAGAGCATAAAATATTATATTCCTATGGATTAAAATTATTATAATATACTCAATAATAGAAATCTATATGGGGAATATGGTTTTTCTTATACTTGTTTCCATATGAAGGAGATATAGTCATCTTAATGGAAGATCATTTCCCATAAAGCTGCATACCAATAGGATCTCCTTGGTGATGGGTAATCATCATCCATATCATGCCAATTATCCTCAATGTTTTTAATTTCAATTGATTATTGAGTTACTCTATGAGACAAGACCCTACATGTGTAGCAGCACCTATATCCAAATCAACATGGAGGTCATCATTTAGTTGAAATTCATTCCTAACATTATACAAGTAATATTTCTCATATGAAACACAATGATCAACCAAACTGTTTATTGTTTCCCCACATCAATTATGAAAATATGCCCTTATCAGTTTTCATGTTTAAATTCTACGAAATTACCATCCAGAAAAGTTATTCTAGAGATGCTGAAGGTTATTGATTTTACTATTATAGTCTCCCCAACCTCTTTGGAAGAATTTGAATCCACTAAGTGACCATCATACTCTTATAAAGGATTCTAAATATGGTCATCATAAAAAACACTAACATCATGTTTCTCTAAGAATCCTCACCTCATAACGAATTGAATGGAAATGAATCATCCAAGGTTAGTAATGGTATATGTCGTGCTCTAGAAGAGTCTATCAAGGCATCCGCCAAACCAAAAAAAATTCCCAACCGAGATATCCCAACCAACACTTACCCTTACATAATGAAATACTATAATTCATAGCCCTTGGAATTCTAAATTATTTTATACGAACTACCCTATATAGAAAGAACCAATGGTAAAAATGTATCGTCAATTGATTATATAACTTCCATATGAAGAGAACCGAGAACATGGAATACAATGAACTCATTTCATTTGTTACATTCAAAGGTATATGTAACTACACTAAATTCTAATAGTGTGTTTGAACACTTATTCGTAAAAAATAACCACCATGTCCCAAAATTGAATAAATATAGCATTTAATATCAATTGTACCATTATCCACTATATAACTTATGATCTTGTAGTCAGAATAGAAATTATGGAGTTTCTCTTGAAAAAGATTCAACTTCTCCTAATCATCCATTGTAGAAAAAACAACATTCCTTGTCAGTACTGAATTGTATTATACTTCAATGATAAAACATGAAAAATTAAATAAATCTAGTGTTTTCAATTTTTTCCAATTTTACTATGAACTCAAATCGATTAAGAAATCTCATAAATAATTTTTTGGTGACAAATTGTCCAGTTTAATCTATAAAATATGACCGAATATTGAGTAAGAATGTTTTTTCAAAAATATTGAAACTAATGATCATTTGGAAAATCTGTAGAAATCTATGTCTGAAAGACACAATTTCAAGTCCCCATGCACATTCATGAGTTCCATCAAAGGAAATAAAATTTTGAAGAATACATGATCCATTGAAATGAATTTCAAATTTAAAAACACATAAAATATTGGACAATAGATGGGATGGTCATCCGATATACATGATTTTACACCATTTGAAAATAGTGAAATAATTATAAATGTACATGTTTATAGTCTTTCCTTGATCACTAATGATCTTGAAAAAATTTGAGCAGTGACACCATTTTTTATAACATTACTTGGTTCCACATTTTAATGAGAGGTGAAGAGAAGATGATCTAAAGAATAACCGATAATATCTTTTCTTTGATTTCGATGATTAAGGTTCCATAGCCAACCCACATCATGAAGACACTCCATATCCGAATTTGTATCCCTTGGAAACATCTTTTAGCTTGTAGAAACATTAAATCCATATTCATCTCCATGGTTGAAGTTCTCGATTAACACCATCCTTACCTCCTCTCATAATTTAACAAATTTAATTTTTATTTCAATTAAACATTTATAACTAAAGATATCGTATTTTATCATATTTAATAAATTATATATATATTAATATCATGAGAGTGACACTTTTTGTTTACTTTTTTATATTTATATAAATTAACTTGTTAGAGGAGAATGAAAATATGTTCACATATAATTAACAGATTGATGGAAAATGACAAATGTTATAAGAAATGTAATGATTTGTCCTAAATATTTAACCTTATTTTACCCATTTTACACTTTATGAGGTCAAAAAAATTATCATGGTTTCTAGATTTCATAAGAAAAAATAAAAATGACCAATTTAACAAATTTTAGCTAGTTAATTCCATATATGAGATTCAATTTTCAAGATTAATTTTTTTTCTAACAATTGAATTTGAAGTGAATGTGGAAAACCAGAAGATAATTTTTTTCTAGAAAAATACATTATTAAGCATAAATAATTTTTTATTATTATCCTATTTGTAGAAAAAAATATATACTTACTAAATAAATTATTTAAATATTATATATATGTGATGACCTAGACTCTCTTCATCCTTCCCTTTGCCAAAATCTGGGTCCTAAAGGAGTGGCATCTCGGTGAGACCAATTGGCGTGACCGATCGGTGAGACCGATCAGGGAGAACGATCGATGAGGCTGATCAGTGTGACCGATCGGTGAGACGGATAGGTGAGACGGATCAGTGAGACTGATCGGTGAGACCAATCAGAGAGACTGATCAGCATCACCGGACGTTGTCGAGTTGTTTCCAGTAGCGCTCCTTTTGCGCAAATAGGGTTTCAAACCCTATTCTGACTCATTTAAGCATTTTTAAAGACCCGTAATGCGCATAAGAGTTTTAATTAAATACATAATCAATTCATGAGTCGGTTTAAACCACCCGACCCCCTTTAATGACGAGTAGAGCCGCGTGGTCGACCCACGACCCCCGCGCCTTACGCGGTTTCACATTTTCACCCCAACCGTCCCTGGATCATATAACCAAAGGGTTAGCCCTGGTTTCTCCTTTCCTCGATCGTGGCTTTTCACAGACAGCTTCTGGTGCATCGGGCGGGCCGCAGCGTTATCCGTAAAGTTCCGCGCCCGGCCTAAGCGTCGATTGTCGATCAAACAAGTAGAGAATTTCTCCGTTTCCTCTCTCTTTTGTGTATCATGCGGGGTGGGCATGCTTTTTATTCTGTAGAATTGGATAAACCAGACCTAATTAAAGATAATGAACGAAACCTGTAAAGAATAAAGAGGGGGCTGTGATCGTTGATGTTGTCTTATATTTTGATGTTGTTTCTTCTATGACCATATTGTTGAGTCGGACTGGCTTATGACTTCGGAAAATCGAGGTCGTTGGTGGTCGTTGTTTGTGCACTAATGAACCCCTCCGGATGTTTTAAATGGCTTTTTGTGGTTGTAAACTCCTGCTGTGAAAAGTAATTGGTTAATCACGTATATCCGACCAAATAAATTGAGTCACCAGGATCAATCCTTCTGTGATAACCCCCGACTGAAACACACAAAAATTGAAATCATGGAGTGTGTTAAGTCATTTAAATCTGAAAATACTGGCATGACCCTGACTTGTGTTGGTGGTGGTAGTTGGTTGTTTTCCTTTCGGGCCGATTGCTGGAGACATGGGAGGGGATGGGATTACCGATCTTTATACTCTTGGTGGTTGTGTGAATTTGGGGATGGGATCCCCTGTTGGTATGGTTTTGGTGGTTGTGAGTTTTAAGACCCGGTGGTTAATTGTTTATTTCACAAATTGTGGTGGGATCCTCTGTTGTTGAGAACCGGGTGTGGGCGTTATGGTTGATACTTGACTGTTTACTTTCTTGGACATGTGCCTATTCTTTCTAGTTGCCCAGTAGTTCTTGAACTCAATTGAACATTATCAATGAACTTGAAACAAGAATGGGACAAATGGGTTTTTTTGGCGAAAGTCGTGACTTGGGACTTGGATGTAGTGGTGTTGTGCTCTGTAGGCTGGTTAGAAAATCCTAAACTTTGGGTGATTGCTTGTTACCTATATCTATACTTGTAGTTTTTTGTTTCTTATTCACGCCCCACCCAAGTTGATAACTTAGTTCCGAACACCCCCATTTCATGGGGGAGGGTGTTTTTCCCAACACCATTCTTGGTGGCTGGTTATTAGCTCCTTTTCTGCTCCCTTTCCCGGATAGCCCAAGTATCTTCGGGCAGGCTGTGATGGCATGAGGTCCATTATTATCCCAAGAACCTTCGGGCGGGGTGGTTTGGTTGTTGGCCAGGTGTGTGCGGTAGGTGGTTTCCAAAGTGTCTTCGGGATGAGGTCCAGGTGTCTTCGGGCATGGCAGTGGATTTTCTAGCCCAGGTGTCTTCGGGCGTGGTGGTGGTTGTCCTGGCCTAGGTGTTTGTAGGCGTGGTTATTTGTGGCATTTGTGGCCCAGGTGTGTGCGAGTGGGATTCAGCAGTGGTACTGCGTATGGTTGAGGCCCAGGTGTGTGCGGGCGGGATTTCGGCAGTGGGACTGCGTGTGGTTGTGGCCCAGGTGTGTGCCGGTGGGTGTGGCAGTGGGACTGCGGTGAGAATGGAGGGATTGGTCCGATGCGTAGGATTTCTCAATAACTAGGGGGAATGTGGCGCGGGGTTCCCAAACATCGATGTGCTCTGATTATATATATTACTTGACTTGCGTTATTTGGGGAGTGTGCCTTGGTGAGGCCTGGGGTGGATAGTTTACCTTGATAGGTGTTTGGTTTACTCTTTTCTCACGGGACTTTAGTATATTCCCCCACTTGTGCACGGGAGTCTTTGGGTTTCCCTACTGAGCGTACTTGTGTGCTCACCCTACGTATATAAAACTGCTTTCAGGTTTCCAGGAGGACATCGGGGATCACGCAGGACCTTACTAGCTCGGACCTTTGGAGCAGTTGCAGTTGTTGTTTTTCTTTTACTCTTTGGTACTTACCTTTGTAGTCACCTTTTGTACTTGGTGGATTTACATTTGGAACATGCATGTGGGAATGGTTTACTTTTGGATTTACTTTTCTTTTACCTTGGTGTTGATGGGTTTCATCATCTTATCTCTCGATCTTATAAAAAAAAGGGTAATTCCTTTCATTGTGAGAAATTCTATATACCCTTGGTGCTAATCGCAATTCTGGGATCTATTGAAGGTGGTTCTCGGGGGTCATTATCTCTCCTTCAACTTAAAGAAGGAAGGGCCTGGCAATCTGCTAACCCTTCCCTCATTTTGGTGAAGGTGGGTCGTGACAGAATGGTATCAGAGGGGATGGTTGAGGGATAGGATGGAGTCTGGAGTTAGGAACAGTGAGGATTTCATGGGATGGTAATGCAACAGTGTTGGGTGATCTTGGCGCATGAATTAGGACAGGGAAGACCAGCTAGGACAAGGGATTTTAGGGCCCCCCGAGATCCGATGCATGGACTCTAGACCTATCGAACGGCCAAGTGAGACCACAATGATTGCAGGGTAGAGACCCTAGGAAAGGTACATGCATCATAATGACTTGTGTTCTTGTGTTTCTGGGATGTCTTGGGAATTATGAATAAATTAAATTTTAAGACATTTTGAAAAAGATAATCTGCACTGCTTGGGAATAGGCATTCCTTATTTTCCATGCAGGTATGGCACCTGGAAGGCAACCACGTGTGGTACAGGCGATCGAGGCCCCAAGGACTACTTTGGCCGATCGGCAGAGAGCTAATCGAGAGGAAGAGGGTGACCAGTGGCAGAAGACA
This sequence comes from Viscum album, assembly GCA_963277665.1. NCBI lineage: Eukaryota > Viridiplantae > Streptophyta > Magnoliopsida > Santalales > Viscaceae > Viscum > Viscum album. The sequence continues at coordinate 433,743,001 of OY728139.1, forward strand.
CTTCGGGCCTTCCAGCGACAGTCCCTCGAAAAGTATGAGGGCAACACCTTCGATATGAAGACGGAAGGCCGGCTAGAGGAGCTAGTTATAGCCTTCAGCCTAATTCAGGCCCCGACCGAGTACTGGGTTCCTCTGGCCGTTATCCATATGCGGGGAGTGGCACGTCATTGGTGGATTCTTTACTTGGGGGCGAGGAGAGAGTCTGAGGTGGCCTGGGCGGATTTCAAGAGGGAGTTCCGGGCAGAATTTCTCTCCTCGACGATCAAGGCAGAAAAGAGACAGGAACTACTCTCCCTCCAGTAGGGGAGTATGTCCGTGAGGTAGCTAGGGATCATGTTCAAGGACCTCCTACGTTTTTCTCCGGACCTCTTTCCCAACGAGGAGTCTCAGGCAAGGCATTTGGAGGAGGCGCTCCGACCCTCCCTCCAGTATGTTGTTACCCCCATTACCCTGCCGACGTACTTGGAGGTCCAGAAGAAGGCCGAAGTGGTTGAGAGGATGCATGCTCTAGGAGTGTAATGAGAGGGGATCCAGCTGGGACCATCGAAGGGAAAGGACATCAGCACTAGGCCTCCAGCATTAGGACCCTCCAGGTTCTGACCCACAGGGAGCAGACCGCAGTAGTTTCAGTTCCGATCCCCCGGCCCTCGCCGTTTAACTTTGGGCCCGGGACCGCGGTGCTTTATCTGTGAGAGCCCTGGACATATCTGGAGTCAGTGTCCCGACCGGGTGCAGTACAGTAGTGGTATTCATCCCCATCACCCGCCCCAGTAGCAGCTTCCAGCCAGACCTTTCCAGCAGCAGCAGCAGCAGGGACAGCGATCTCCCGCTCCTCCGAGGGAAGACATAGGAGGAGGAGGCCGACCTCAGAGCACTCCACAGGGACCTCGACCAGGGCATGGTCGGGGAGGTGGCCGATAGCCGAGGGGTAGGGGAGCTGGGCGTGGATAGTTACACACCGCAGAGGCAGCAGTTCCAGCAGGGCCAAAGGTTGTTCGAGGTATGATCAGTCTGTTTAGCACTCTTGATCATGCTTTGTTCGATACCGGAGCTTTGCACTCCTTTGTTGCACCGAGTCTAGCCCGTGCCTTGGGCCTAGATGCCAAGAGACTTCCAGTTCCCCTAGTGTTGAACACACCAGTCAGAGGTGAAACCGACTTGTTGTTCATTTGTCGGGGATGTAGACTGATGATAGGGCCACATCAGTCGGTTATGGATCTTCTTCTACTACTGATTCAGCCATAAGATTTCATCCTAGGCATCGACTAGATATTTTCTGTGTGTGCCGTCATCGACTGTTTCCGATGAAGGGTGGTGTTCTCGGACTTGGATGGTCGGGGTGTTACCTTCACCGGCGAGCGGAGCAGTCCGAAGGGAAACAGGAGAGAGGAACCTCTCCTCTCCTTGTTGACCGAGCTGACAGTGGAATTAGTAGATGCTGAAATGGTGGAAGTGCCAGAGATCATCCGTGAGTTTATGAACATCGTTCTTGAGGAGGTGACGACTCTACCCCCTCGATGTGATATCGAGTTCGGGATAGACCTGTAGCCTGGCGCTCGTACGATCTCGATGGCTACTTACTGGATGGCACTTTCAGAGCTACGGGAGTTGTGAATACAGATTGGTGATCTAATGAAGAGGGGTTATGTTCGACCGAGTGCGTCACCGTGGGGTGCTCCGGTCTTGTTTGCAAAGAAGGCAGATGGTGGCCTCAAATTGTTCATAGACTACAGGATTTTGAATCGGGTAACCATCAAGAATCGCTACACTCTTCTGAGAATAGATGATCTTTTCGACCAGCTGAAAGGGGCAGGATGGTTCTCGAAGATCGACCTATGGTTTGGTTACCACCAGTTGAGGGTGATAGAGAGTGACATCCCAAATACAGCGTTCAGGTGCAGGTATGGACACTTCGAGTTCGTAGTCATGCACTTCAGTGTTATGAACGCCCCGGCTGTGTTCATGGGGCTTATGAACTCCATATTCCGGGAGTAACTGGATCGGTTCGTAGTTGTGTTCATTGACGTCATCCTGGTCTACTCTAGATTAGAGGAGGACCATGTAGAGCACATGAGGACAGTTTTGGTGGTCCTCTGAGAGCACCAGCTCTATGGTAAGTTGTCAAAATGCAAGTTCTGGACACGAGAAGTGCACTTCCTCAGGCACGTAGTGTCTGAGCAGGGGGTAGCGGTCGACCCATCAAAGGTTCAGGGAGTTGTTTCTTGGGAAGCACCCAAGAATGTGGCAGAAGTCCGAAGATTCCTCAGGGGTGGCAGGTTACTACCGGATATTCGTACCCAACTTCTCCCGAGTAGCAGCCCCTTTGACGGCTCTGACCAAGAAGGACCAGGCTTTGGTATGGAGTGAGTAGTGCCAGTCAGCCTTCAGCTATATGAAGGAGAAGTTGGTCAGTACCCCAGTGCTGAGATTACCAGAAGAAGGGGCGGCTTATGAGGTGTTCTGTGATGCTTCAGGACATGGTCTCGAATGCGTGCTGATGTAGTGACAAGGGGTGATCTCTTATAGGTCCAGGCAGCTGCGTTCCCATGAGCGTAATTACACCACCTACGACCTGGAGCTTGCAGCGGTCATTTTTACGCTAAGGTTGTAGCGGCACTACCTCATCGGGGAACACTTTGTGGTCTTCACGGATCACAAAAGCTTGAGGTATATCTTCTCCCAGCGAGACTTAAACTTGCGACAACAGAGATGGGTGCAGTTCCTCCCGGATTATGACTTTGAGATCTCTTATACTATGGGAAAGGGCAATGTGGTGGCCGATTCCTTGAGCAGGAGGATGCATAAGGATGCGGTCCGAGAGTCGGCGGACGCCTGGAAGGCGATGGAGGAGTTGGCTGCGTTACACCTGGACGTGAAGATGGATAGCGGCAGAGGCTGCCTATATCAGATGATAGTGCAGTCATCCCTGTTTCAGCAAGTGGAGGAGTCTCAGTGGGGAGACCTAGAGTGGGAAGTGATGCGTGACCAAGTTGACCAGGGCAATGCTCCGGAAGGATGGACAGAGGATGGTCAGAAATGGATGTTTTTATAGAAATGTTGTTTGTCCCGGAGGTGATTTGTGGCAAGGTTCTCAGTGAGTTCTACAACTCACCCCTGGCGGTACACCCAGGAGTTTCCAAGATGTACCAAGGTTTGAAGAGGCAGTTTTGGTGGCCCGGAGTTAAGTGAGCGGTGGCAGAGTTTGTGGCCAACTGCTAGTGTGTCAGCAAGATAAGGCTGAACACCGAGTTCCAGGCGGCCTACTGCGGCCTCTAGATGTCCCCGAGTGGAAGTGGGATGACATCTAGATGGATTTCGTCATGGGACTACCAAAGGTCCAAGGAGGGTACGACGCCATCTGGGTGGTAGTGGACAGGTTGATGAAATCGGCTCACTTTCTGGAAATCAGGGAGTCGGGTAATGTGGATGCTCTAGCATGAAAGTACGTGGATGAGGTGGTGCAGTTTCATGGAGTTCCGAGGTGTATAGTCTCGGATAGGGATGCATGGTTTATCTCGCGAGTCTGGAGAGGATATCAGAACGCGTTTGGCACCCAATTACGAATTAGCACTGATTTCCATCCCCAGACAGATGGACAAACAGAGTGAACCATCCAGACCTTTGAGGATATGCTACAGTCATGTGTTCTGGACTCGGGAGGATCATGGGTGCGACACTTGCCCCTGGTAGAGTTCGCCTACAATAATAGCTACCACTCTACCATCAGTATGGCCTCGTTTGAAGCTTTTTACGGGAGGCCATGCCGTTCTCCTGTGTGTTGGACCGAAGTAGGAGAGACATGCTTCCATGGCCCGAAGGTGGTGCAGAACACGAAAGAGAAGGTTCATCTCATACGGGAAAGGATGAAGGTGGCCCAGGACCGATAGAAGTCATATGCTGATACTAGGAATAGGCCCTTGGAGTTTGAAGTTGGGGACCATGTGTTCTTGAAGGTCTCCCCTCGGCGTGGGTAGCGGATGTTCGGAAAAGGGAGTAAGCTTTCTCCCAAATTCATCGGACCCTTCCAAGTGTTGCGGCGGGTCGGAGAAGTGGCTTACTAGCTAGTATTGCCACCGCTGCTACTAATGATACATGATGTCTTTCATGTGTCCCAGCTCTGTCTGTATCTGCATGATGATTCAAATGACCTTGATTGGGGTGAGCTGGACCTCGAGGATGACGTGACCTTTGTGGAGAGACCAGTGGTGATTGAGGATCGCGAAGAGAAGGTGCTTCGCGGGAAAACCATCCCCTTGGTTCATGTGTTGTGGAGACATGGTGGGCTTGAGGATAGTACGTGGGAGAGGGAAGCACAGATGCGTACCCAATACCCAGTGTTGTTTTGGGTTTTTTTCCTTGTTGTACCTATTGTAGTAGAACGTTTTGACTTTTTGTTATGAAATGTACTGGTTTTCTTTCCTCTGCTTGTGTGTGAAAAGCCCCGGCTATGGGGAAGGAGAGAACCCAACCCCTAATCAAGACGCATTAATGTGGATGCAATTAAACCCATGTGGGCGAGTCAGTGCCGGCCAAAGCGGATAATATCTTGACATGGGGGAGGAGGCTCCCCAACCCACATGCCCGGGCAGTTTGGCATGGTATGTTTCTTGGTTCATGACAGGAAGGTGTTCTTAGTTAACGATGAGGTTCACTCTTGAGAGGTATCTTTCGGGGTGGTTGTTCGGACCGGCCCATCCCTTTTGGGTTGTTTGAATTCTCAAGGATGAGAATAGTTTGAGAGGTATCTGATGTGATGACCCAGACTCTCTTGGTCTTTCCCTTTTCCAAAATCCGGGTCCTAAAGGAGTGGCGTCTTGGTGAGACCGATCGGTGAGACCGATCGGTGTCACCCATCCTTGTCGAGTTGTTTCCAGTAGCGCTCCTTTTGCACAAATAGGGTTTCAAACCCTATTCTGACTCATTTAAGAATGTTTTAAAGACCCATAACGTGTATAAGAGTTTTAACTAAATACTAAATCAATTCATGAGTTGGTTTAAACCACCTGACCCCCTTTAATGACGAGTGGAGCCGCGTGGTCGACCCACGACCCCGTGCCTTACGCAGTTTCTCATTTTCACCCCAACCGTCCCCGGATATTATAAACCAAGGGTTAGCCGTGGTTTCTCCTTTCCTCAATCATGGATTTTCACAAACAGATTCTGGTGCATCGGGCGCACCACATCGTTATCTGTAAAGTTCCGCGCCTGGCATAAGCATCGATCGTCGATCAAACAAGTAGGTAATTTCTCATTTGCCTCTCTCTTTTGTGTATCATGTGGGGTGGGCGTGCTTTTGATTCTGTAGAATTGGATAAAACAGAGCTAATTAAAGATAATGAACAAATCCTATAAAGAATGAAGAGGGGGATGTAATCGTTGATGCTGTCTTATATTTTGATGATGTTTCTTCTATGACCATCTTGTTGAGTCGTTATGGCTTATGCCTTCTGAAAATCGAGGTCGTTGGTGGTCGTTGTTTGTGCACTAATGAACCCCTGCTAATGTTTTAAATGGCTTGTTGTGGTTGTAAACTCATGCTGTGAAAAGTAATTGGTTATTCACGTATATCTGGACAAATAAATTGAGGCACCAGGATCAATCCTTCTGTGATAACCCTCGGATGAAACACACGAAAATTGAAATCATGGAGTGAGTTAAGTCATTTAAATCTAAAAATACCGGCATGGCCCTGACTTGTGTTGGTGGTGGTAGTTGGTTGTTTTCCTTTCGGGCCGATTGTTGGAGACATGGGAGGGGATGGGATCCCCTGTTTTCATACTCTTGGTGGTTGTGTGAATTTGGGGATGGGATCCCCTCTTGGTATGGATTCAGTGGTTGTGAGTTTTAAGACCCTGTGGTTACTTGTTTATATCACAAATTGGGGTGGGATCCTCTGTTGTTGAGAACCAGGTGTGGGCGTTATGGTTGATGCTTAACTATTTACTTTCCTGGACTTGTGCCTATGCTTTCTAGTTTCCCAGTAGTGCTTGAACTCAATTTAACATTATCAATGAACTTGAAACAAGAATGGGACAAATGGGTTTTGATAGCGAAAGTTTTGACTTTGGACTTGGATGTAGTGGTGTTGTGCTCTGTAGGCTGGTTAGAAAATCCTAGACATTGGGTGAGTGCTTGTTACCTATATCTATACTTTTAGTTTTGTGTTTCTTATTCACGCCCCACCCAAGTTGAGAACTTAGTGCCGAACACCCCCATTTCATGGGGGAGGGTGTTTTTCCCAACACCATTCTTTGTGGCTGGTTATTTGCTCCTTTTCTGCTCCCTTTCCCGGATAGCCCAAGTATCTTCAGGTAGGATGTGATGGACTGAGGTCCATTATTAGCCTTATAACCTTCGAGCGGGGTGGTGTGGTGGTTGGCTAGGTTTGTGCGGCAGGTGGTTTCCCAAGTGTCTTCGGGATGAGGCCTAGGTGTCTTCGGTCGTGGCAGTGGATTTTCTATCCTAGGTGTCTTCGGGCATGGGGGTGGTTGTCCTGGCCTAGGTGTTTGCAGGCGTGGTTACGTGTGACGGTTGTGGCCCAGGTGTCTGCGGGTGGGATTCAGTAGTGGGACTGCGTGCGATTGAGGCCCAAGTGTGTTTGGGAGGGATTTCGGCAGTGGGACTGCGTGCGGTTGAGGCCCAAGTGTGTGCGAGCGGGATTTCGGTAGTGGGACTACGTGTGGGTGTGGCCCAGGTGTGTGCGGGCGGGTGTGGAAGTGGGACTGTGGTGAGAATTGAGGGATTGGTCCGATGCGTAGGATGTCTCAATAACCAGTGAGAAATTGGTGTGGGGTACCCAAACATCGATGTGCTCTGATTATATATATTACCTGACTTGCGTTATTTGGGGAGTGTGCCTTGGTGAGGCCGGGGGTGGATAGTTTACCTTGATAGGTGTTTGGTTTACTCTTTTCTCATGGGACTTTAGTACGTTCCCCCACTTGTGCACGAGAGTCTTTGGTTTTCCCTACTGAGCGTACTTGTGTGCTCACCCTACGTATATAAAACTGCTTGCATGTTTCCAGGAGGACTTTGGGGATCACGCAAGACCTTACTAGCTCAGAACTTTAGAGTAGTTGCAGTTGTTGTTTTTCTTTTCCTCTTTGGTAGTTACCTTTGTAGTCACCTTTTGTACATTGTGGATTTCCGTTTGGAACATGCATTTGGGAATGGTTTACTTTTGGATTTACTTTTCTTTTACCTTGCTGTTGATGGGTTTCATCATCTTATATCTCGATCTTATAAAACAAAAAGGGTAATTCCTTCCATTGTGAGAAATTTTCTATACCCTTGGTGCTAGTCGCCACTCCGGGATCTATTGAAAGCGGGTCTCGGGGGTCATTATCTCTCCTTCAACTTAAAGAAGGAAGGGCCTGGGAATCTGCTAACCCTTTTCTCCTTTTGGTGAAGGCGGGTCGTGAAAATATATGTGTTTAACAAAAATAGATCATAAAAATAAATAATATAATTTATTATGAGAATAAGACATTTTATGTATATAAATATTTTCTTGATGAAAATAGCCATTATCATTATCGTATAATATTTATCTTTATTTAGAATCAACTAATAACCAATAAACTAACTTTATACAAGTTTATCTCGCAAATATTTTATAATTTAGTTTCCCATACTCATCACCACAATTGAATTTCATGAAGATAAGTATCACATTATATAACAATTTCAATATAGTATATTCTGGTATTTTTAAATGCAATGTTACATGTAAATAAATGTATAATGGAATAAAATTTATTTATAGTGAATTTTATCATAACATACTATGGTGTTACATTCTACCACAATTTAATTGAATTTTTCCTTTAGTATTTCATCACTCTAATGAAAAATAATGAGGATATGAATTTTTAATTACATTTTAGAGTTCCCAAGTACCAGAATTGAATTTATAATTTATCTAGGATGCATTAACCAGATATGTATTATTATTATATAGTATATTATCTATTTAATCAATAATTTATACCATTTTTTTATTATATTAATGAACATTCTCTAGTTTTATGACCTATAATTTTAGTACATGTGCTAGATCTGGTATTTATTTCCCCAATAGAGATACATTCAACTCACTATGAGCATGATAGATGTTTGTTTGAAACACCAAATAATAAGTTATCATCCATACATCAAAAATATTATTTATAGGGGGAAAATAGATTGGGGGTTTCATTTCCATTATTTATGAATCTAATAAACTTCCACCATGTTTTCATTTGAAGAAATAACATATCAATAAATTTGATTTCAATATTTCACTGATGATTTTCCACATGACTATTTTATCAACATTTTGTTGAATTGATATGCTTCTGAATGTCCTTTTTTCTCTTCCATTTCATTAGACATACCATGTGCGAATATCATTATTTCCCCAACATTATCCTATAACATTTAATTTCTACCCATCATTACAGATCGAGATTAGTAAGGATTCATACACATTTTTGAGTGAGAGATGTTTTTTCATGGAAACATCACTAGAGGAAGGTGTTGATAAAAATAACCATTAAAATATATATAATAAAATCTATGTATATCCTCAGCGATTGTAAATGGTATATTATTCTGACTAATATTAAAATGAGGTAGATGGTATTAAAACTCAACTATGCATCAAGTTAATGTTGAAGATGTCTCCAAAATATTGACATGAACCTTAGATCCTGATTAAATATAATCGAATGACGTACTCAATGAAATGATACCACTTCATTAATTAATTTTATAGAAAGTTGATCAATAGTGAAATCATCTATGAATGATGTTATGGTAGTTTAATTCATAAAGAAAATTACAATATCAAAAATATAATTATAGCCTTTTGATATTTGGGGGATTCATATAGAAAAATCCAAGATGATTTTTGTCAATTTTACTTATAGTATAGAAAATTGATGTAACATATCCTTTTTCATTTTACTTCAATTCATAACTTACTAACATAACAATCACCAAATAAATATTATAATATATATTTATAAATTTTTCAAAACATAAATACTCATGAAGATATATTTAAATATTCAAACCTTAAGGATGAATATAGGATAATGGACTTTGATCCCAATTAAATAGATACATCTTAAAATTTTTTATAGATATAATGCATATACAGTTGTTGAAACAAAAACCTCTATTATAAATGATGATGAATGAAAGAACATTTATAACCTACATTTATTTGTCCTTATTTTCCTTCCATGACACATTAATCTTTCTGTGGATATATGGTTCAAAACACATTTGACGGATATAAGTTTTCTTCCCCTCATTCAAGATTCTAAAATCCATATTGTAAAAATCCAAAATACTAATTCTTTTGTGATCCAAATAAAAGATAATCTATGATGATCCTTCCAACAGAAAGCCGGATCCACCTTGTTAACATTCCCATGGTGGAAATGGATGGATAAAATATAATCATTAATAAAATATGACCATCATTTTGAGAATATATTCAAATCTCTCTGATTGAATATATACTTTTATAATATTTATTGGTATATATATAATGCCATTCATGGTAATGATAATTCCTCTATATCTACTGTTTAAAAATTACTAAAATTAACTATTCATCATGGTTTTGGAAATTTTTCTCATGAAAATAAAATTATAATAACATATAATATATCAACATATCATTCATTAGAAGAATTCACCAATTTTACTTCATCGATGTTCCACTATAATTGGGTAAATTATATATATATTATTTGAAATTGGAGTATCAATTTGTATAATTTATATTGAATGTTCAACATTATGATTCATTGGAAAAAGATAAAACTATTCCAAAAAATTCAACATACTCCCTCAAAATTTGAAAATAATGGATGCTAATATTCCTTCCAATAATATGAGACACGAACCCATTTTGAAGTTGAATAAAGACTTGTATGATGGATGTGAATTTCATTGGATGTTCATATTCATCATTGATGCAATGGATGATTATAGGTTAGTTCGAAGTAATAAATATTAGTTCCCTTCATATATATGTTGTATTTATCTAATGAATTACATTCAATAACAACAATAACATCAAATTCAACTAATGCAACAATAATGATATTTGATGGTAGGAAAATCCTTAAGACATCAACATTTGAAGAATTATTTTCATGAGCTAATATCATCATACCATTAGGTGTTCTCACTACTTACTCAATATCTATTCATTAATGTTCTATTGTGACATCCTTATCATATTATTCATATATAAATGAGTCAATGTAAAAAAAATAATATATTATTATTTCTCTATTTGATGGTATGTTTACCTATAATCATGTCATTATCATACCAATCATAAAAAAAATCACCCTATGATTTAATTGTTTTCTATGGTCATAAGAGGTTACTATTTTAATCAAATTCATTAACATATAGTTCTTAGCACTAGTTATCATAATTCATATACTCTTTGAATTTAAAGCCTGAGATTTTTGTTGTCTTATTTTTTGTGTCTTTTATCCAATCATTGGATGACATATTTTTTCCATCAAATAAAAAAATATTTTCCAATAAACTCTCTTCCCCCACACAAATAAAAATTATATATCCTTTAACACATTACATAGAAAGGAAAACTCATCTTTTATTCTACAAGGATTTAATAATTTTCATTTAATTACATAAATCATATATTATAAAAAATTTGATAATTATTTTTAGTCCATTATTAATTTATACCATAATACAACATATAATTATTTTGAATTAACTAATGAAGTCCTAATAGATAAGAACCTTCAAAGACATAATTTAAAGAAACTATTGAATCAGTCAATATTTAATTGTAGTAAAATGATAATAAAAAAATAATACCTCACAATTATCGTATAATGTTATTCATTTGTATAAATAGATTCATCATCCTTCTACTTTTTTTCGTGGAAGCCCATCTCAATATTTATATAAATAATATGAGTACTATAATAATTTAAATTTAACCTCATAAACTAATACCACTACATTGTGTCAACATCTTCTATTTTACATTTTTTCTTAAGGATATTTTACTATTGATATTATTTTCATTCAAAATAATTAATGAAAAAAAAATAATTTGTCATGATGTGAATACTGGAGAATTCAAAACATATTTTTAATGTAACCGATCTTTTTTTTAAACTATTTAATTAGTAGAACCACAAAATATTATGAATATTACCTCATGAAGGAATAAACATAAAATTAATCCCATCATTATTTTGTTTTGTAGAACAACATGAATCAGATGGTAAAAATGTTACATAATAAAATAAAAAGTTTAATCATTATAGCTTCGAAAACATTTGGTCTGTCTAGAGGAAAAAAAATATATTTTTCATCACATTTAGAATTAATATGGTTCCTCCATTTCTTATCCATTGACTAAAAAAATAGAATGACAAATAATAATCAAAGTCATAAACCAAATAATCATGAAAAATAATATATAGGATGTATAAATCATGAATCCCTTTTCTATGGAATCTTGTGATTAACATAGTTCATGCATGATCATCATCTATTCATATTATTATTTATGATTCACAAAGATACATTTAATAAATCCATTAATATCCCATAATGGTATAAAACTACGTTCATAGTAACGTCCTACATAGCAATAACAAGAATTATGGATGACATATACCTTAACAACATTTTTCAAGGTTGTTACCCATAGAATCATTTATTGTAAAACCACATGCACATGTGGTATCAATACATGGATTGTTTCTATGAAAATCGCAATTATATTTTCCAAAAATAGGATATTTCCTTTTACATAGGATTATACATAGCATTATAACTAAATGGTAATCATTATAGTTCACCAAGGTAATAAAAGTATTCACTGATAACAACTATTGTGGACCATATTCACCATGCACAAATAAAAAAAGTTATTTGAGGAATATTAATTACATAAATTTCTTATAATTTCCAAAATCATATTTTTTTTATTATATTTAGAAAAATTATTATATAAACCAGGGGTTGATAAAATATTTCCATCATCTCACACATAGTTTTTTCAAGTTAGCACCCTTATTAGCCATATTTTACTAAAAAAATTTCATCATAACATACGGTGAGGAAACATAAAAAACATTCTTCTTAGATACCTATTTAAGGTAAAAAGGATATATAAATGACTACTTAACCACAATAGGTGAATAAGGGTATAATGAAATGAGATGAAAATTAGTACACCACTCTTAGACATCATGGATCATAATATTCATTCATGGAATAAATCATTGGAGTTCATGATATATGATTCATGATGGAAAAAATAACATCATCCATGGGAGTATAACTTTTTTTTTTAATTTTTTTTGGAATACCGATAATATTATTGATTCAATAACATAGTAGAAAAGACTCAAATATTGAAATTTTATAGTGTACTGGGTTTAATCAATATTCCATTGTGTTATCAATGGTTCACTCCAAATACATTCATAGTATATGTTTTTCCTTACTGAATAGTGTTCACATTCCATTTTAGTCCTGATTATCTAATGAGCTATCATGATTTAACCAATGTATTAGAAGAATATATTATTATAGACCCACCTATTACATAATAATATTTATTTTCATATATATGCCACAAAATAATAAAAAATTGATCATATCATAACTCGTGAAATGGAATATTATTTATAAAAATTTCAATAATTCATCATATTATAACAAATAGATTATAAATGGGTATTATACTCATTCCATCTTCATAATAAAAAAATTATTTGGAATGAGAATATGTTGTATAATCAGTGCACATCCCCAATAAATAATTCATAATATTAATAGAAATCATATTATGTAAAAACAAGGTAAGAAGATAAAAATTAATTTTTCATGAGGAAACTAATATTTTCCTTTTAAAATGAGTACTTTAAAATTTATTAATTTAAAAAGTATTATTGAAAAGATTTAATTTTTAAACAACCACATAAAATTATATAAGGAGATTCAAAACATTGATATTTGATGATGACAGTAAATTTCATTGAGTTTGTATACATTAAAATGGTGATCCTTATCACATTATAAGAGAAAATTAAAAATTATATCATTCCAAAAAATAGAAAGAAATTTAATTTAAAACAATTATTAAAATGACTAGTAATTTAAAAATATTTTTCAAAACAATTTTAGAGAAGTAAAAATATTATAGTCACAATTTTTATAAAACATGGACTAAGAAGGAAATGGTTATTCAATAGAAGCATGAAATAATGTCATATTTCCTTTAGAATATTATTTATGTTACTTGAGTTCAAAAAAAGTGTAAAATTATCCAGAAAATGAAATATCAATAAATAAAAGGTGAACAAGAAGGGTCATTAAATTTTTTTGGGGTAGATAATTGAATTTCATCTTATAAGACATAATAATAAACAATCTTTGTAATTAATTATAATTTAATATAAAACCATTACCTCAAGTGTTGATTTCATTAAAGGTGCCCTAAAATCATATCTATAAATTGGAAATTATAATAATTTTCAAATAGATTCATTTAAATACATATAATATCATATATGATCATATTATAACATTTTAATAGTCATTTATTAATAATTCATTATTAAAATATCCACTTTCTAGTGTTAACTAATTTATTTTGTTACAAATTTTATATTTTTTATTCAATTTATTTAGGTTTGATAATAGTTTGTACATATCTATGCCATGTTTTGTTAAAAATTTAATATATATTTATCATAAATATATTTATAATCAACTATAAAAGGTATTCATAAAAATTAATTGCATCATTCATGTAGTAGGTAATCTATAGGTACGTATGAATGATTTTTTTTTCAATTTTTGAATGATGGAATCCCAAAAAAGAAAATAATAAATAAAAAATATATAATAATTATTATTTAATATAAATTCATGAAAACTATCCTAATTACTTTACATGTATGTAGAAATTATAAATGATTCACATTGCTTCTTAAAGGTGGTAGCCTATATGTACACATGGCAGAAGGTATAGTTTTCTAGTGGATTTAAGGGTAACAAAGTGTATATGATATTAATATTAAGAAATCATAACAATTTATTATATGAAATTCATAATAATTAGACAAATAATAAAAAAAAATTATGAATCACTGTGATGAAAAATGAATTGTATCACTATGTGTGGGGGGGGTAGTCTACACATAAGTACGTGTGATACATTCACTTCCCATTTGAGGAGGAAGAGTTGGGATAAATTTGTTACATTATAACAATAACATTTATGTATACTGAAGATGTAATATTTTTTTTAAGATGAATTCAATGCATTGATGGGATCTATATGTAGAAATGAATTTAATTAGGTAGAGTAATATGATTACCTATCCTTTATGAGACCTTTTTTAGAACCATTCATAAAGACCCTTTGAATGGTATTTGGAGAATGGGAACACATATAATTTATATCTACAGAATATGGGAAGATAAAATTATAGCTTTTGTTCGATCTATATGGTTCATGATTGGGTAAATAAAAGATAGAATGGATGTCTTTTATAAGGGAGGAAAATGACACATTTGAAATTACTTGAAGGATTAAAAAATAATTAAGTAATTCTCAAGAATAATTCTTCCAAATGGAAATTGATTTGAGGAGACAGAGCCTAGGTTCAAAATATCATCAGAAAATGATATTTACATAATTTTTTGTGTTGTTTTAAACCATATCATTTGGTTCAACCCATTTGTTAAAATTTTTAATCAAAATTGATGGAATTCTATTTTTCATATTAAAGGGATATAAAATTATATATATAGTATAAATTACATAAAAATTGGTCAATGTTTGCAATTTTTACTATTTATCACCAGAATTTTCATTTGGGAAGATTTATAATACTTTCAATTAACTTAATTAAATATGTTTTACATAAAATAAAATTATTTTCATTTTAGATACTATTAATTTATTTTGACATTAATGATATAATAATAGAAATGAACTAAAATATCAAATATTCACTCATTCCTAATAAGTTATTATTGTCTATAAATTTTTTTTAATATAATAATTAACCCCAATTCAACTTCATTTATTATTATTAATACCATTTATTATATTTTTCTCTAAAATTATTAAATAATGTTTTAGCATTGAGTATGAATATATGTTAATTATTCAATAAAAAATAAAATTATATATAAGTTACTATGATTAATGAAGAAATTTATCTTTTAAATTAACATGTATAATCAAACTTATCTTTGTTATATATTTATGTACAACATCCTAACCATATTAATGTCAAGAGAGTGAAATTTTGTTTCATTTTTTACATAAAATAATTTAATCTTAAAAATATGAGTAAAATTTATTGAATTGAAAATATATTTGATCCATTGATGACAATTATTAATATACAGTTATCCAATATGATAAAAGAATGATTAAGTGTAATTTTAAAGCCTTATCCCAAAATTTTAACATTATTTTACCAATTTTAACCTAACCAATGCCATAAATATTTACAGAGGATACAATTAATAATGAAAAAAAATAAGAGTGATACATGTACAAAATTTAAATTCTCTCATTTCAAATTGGGAACCGTTTTTTGGATTCAATTTATATTTGAGTGATAAATTATTTTTAAACTAATTGTGCGAACAAAAAATAACTTTTTTTAGGAAAATATATTTTTATGCATAAAACTGGATTTATTCCAAAACTATGCTTGGAAAATTATTATATGAATGATAAAAAAAATATTTAATATATAATATATAAATTTAATTAAATTAATTCATACAAAGAGAGTATTTTAATTTGTTATGAAAAAAAATTCCATATATATAAAATGTTTTCCAGAAAAAATACTCTCATTTCAAAATTATTTTTTTATATTCAAATGATAAAAAATGAAATCATTCTACACACGTGTAAACCATAAATTTTGATAATTCAAATAGTCTTATTCATTATATCCAATGCAACAGATATGTAAATACTATCAAATTAAATAATAATATTTTATTTGTATATCATGGTTTTTTAAATAACAGTGTTGTCTATAAAAACACCAATTCATGAAAATATAATTTATTTATATATATCTATTTCATAAAATCTTGCGGTGTTATATTTCCATACATTGAATAAAATTGAATAGATAATAATAAATCTTTTAGATAATATTATGATAATGAAAACAAATCTAAGAATGTTCTATCTTTTGACTTGTTCCTTTCCACTTATTCAAAATCTTGGTTAATGTAGATCAATTGACATATAACCAAATTTGATTTCTATTTTTCCTATTATTCATCATATTCTATTCCCAAATATAACTAAAACCATATTTTATATTTATATAAATGGACCAATAATATCATAAACTCACATTATATCATTTTATATGCTTACAAAATTTATCTAAAACTATGTCAGACCCCTAGAATGGAATGCATTATGGACATTAGATTTTAGTTATGTAAATGACCTATTAAAATATAATTGTTAAACATTATCTAATTTTTTTACACAAGTATTCCTTCTAGAAATAACACATATATTATTATTCATCTTTCCCAATGGAATCAAAAAATGAAATAAAAAGCAATATTTTGAACTCAATAAGGGGGAAAATAGAATAGATATCATTTGAATAAAAATAGGTGATCATAAAGATGATCATATATGAGTAAACGTGAAATGAAAATATAGTAATTTGGATATAATCCTAAATTTATATCCAAGAGTTTAATAAACATGAATCCTAGAATGAATTAAATTAACCATGAATCAGACCAGTTTTCATGAGCAACAAAAATTTTAAAATTATTTGAAAAAGCATGTCCATGAGGTTATCCTCTATTGCCAGTAAGATTGTTTCTCCTAATCAGTTTGGCTTTATTAAGTGTAGGTCTATTCAAGATTGTCTTATTACAGCCTAGGAATGTGTTAACCTTATTAAGAAATACACAAGGTATGGTAATGTTGCCCTCAATTTGGACGTCAGAAAATCTTTTGATACTATAAATTGGAATGTCATTTATAAGGTTATGTATTTTTTTGGTTTTGATGATGTTTTCATTAATTTCATTAAAATCATTTTTGAGTCTGCTCATATCTCTATCCATTTTAATGGTTCCCCTAAGGGTTAATTTTCTTGTTCTATAGGTGTCAGACAAGGTGACCCTCTCTCGGCCATTATTTTTTCCATTACGGAGGATTATATTACTAGATTACCTTCTATTGTGGCTGGAAATGGGAAACTGAATTCTATTAGTACTGGTAGAGTTTTTGTTGCTCCCAATCACTTATTGTATGCTGATGATATTATTCTATTCACTAAAGGGTACAGGAGAAATATTAAAAATATTAAGTGTTCCATTTTTCATTATGAAAAAGTCATTGGGCCAAGGATAGGTTGGAATAAGTCCTTTTTTTATTTTGGTAGGAATTTCCCTATTTCTCGGAAGTTGGGCATTATCGGGTATTTGGGTATTCATGAAGGTGTTTTTCCATTTACATAATAGGAGTGGTTGAACTACCCTAGAGAGAAAAATGATATATGAATAAATGAGTAGGAAAAAAATTATATTCGAGTATTTTCATTTTTATTTAATTTTATTTGTAACAAAAGTTTTCTATTTTTAGGTATTCTTAATCCCCCTCTATATACTATGATTTTTTTCAGGTTTTTATGGGTATCTGATGTGAAATATTTTAGTTTTTAGAATTTTATTTTCTTTTTCACAGTTCGTGAATGGGTTTCCCATGACGTGCACTATCTTAGGGAAAACCTAGAAAAACCATATAGTTGGTTTTTGCAGGGATTATGCTTTTTTGAATAATTGTGTTTCCATATAGAGGAAACCATGAAACCTATTATAAAGAGGAAAATAGGAAGGGCACACATTTTGGTCTAATCATCTATCCTTATCTTTATATCCATGTATACTGAGTTTTTTAATATGGATTTTATTTTTAAAATTTATGAATCCCCTTTTTTGGGTCCCTAATATAACTGTACAGCCCAAAAATGATTTTCCTTCTTTGAAATTTAAAAATATTAGTTCTCTCTTTCTTTAAACCCCTCTGAAAGGAATCAAAGACCGAAGTTCAATCCTCTTCTAGTTAGTATCCTCATATCAATATATATATCCCCTATCTATATTATCCTCCTAAGGGTTAAATGTATTCTCATGTTGATTTAGAGATATAATCCCTTATTTTTTCAGATCATAAACCTAGGTTTTATTCTTAGATCAGATTGTCTTTTCTCATTAATGGAGAATCCAAATTAGGGTATAGAGCATCCTGAAATTTCAATAAATATTGGTGGAACCTTTGTGATTCCCAATTTTTATTAACCATATATTTCATCATTTTAATTCAATTGTTGATTTAAATTAAATTGTTGTTATAAATGAGAATTCATTAAATTTATATATTAAAAATTCTATTGAATTATACTTTTTGTAAATTGAATTTATGCATGAAATTTGTAAAACCATCAATTATATTCAGTTAGGGTGTGATTGTAATTTTTTTTGAAAAATATGGAGATTTAAATTATTGAATTTATATTGTAAAATTTATGGATTTTTTTAGTTAATTTGTTGAATATATTGTGGGAATTGAATTAATATAGTGAATTATTAATTTATTTCAAATTTTTCTTTGGGAAAAAATATTTAAATGATTTTGATAGAATAATATGGGTTTTATCATGGAAAAAGATTTGGGGGTTTTTATAGATAATTGGAATTTTTGTAATGGGGGAATACAATTTAATTGTATTTTATGATTTTAAAAAATAAATTTCCTATCATTAGATTATATATTACAAGATTTCATAGGTAGTAAGTGATTTATTTGGGACAAATACACAAGGATATGAGTTCCCACACACCAGAATTATTCATTTAAAACAAAAAAACATTTTTTTAAATATTTTAATCCTAAGAAATACATAGATGAGTCATCTCATTCCTGCTCTAATGGAAATGAGTACACATTTCTATTATGATCATATTATTTTGTGAGGATCATATAACCATGAACTATCATAACTCTTCATCGATAACCATGTTGTTTGATTAGATAAATTTGAGATATATATGTATTCCATATTTGTAAACTTTTTTACATGACTAGTAAAATTATATAAACTTTTCTATATAAAACAATTCTATTGATCTATTTTTTATAAATATACCATCAATTTAAATTTTCATAATATGTTAAAAGTATATTCATCATTTATAATCTAAGAAATGATTGTTTTAAATACTCATTCAAAATTCCAAAACATTTTATTTTATAGTTGAAATATGTTACTTGGTTAATTAAATGTTGGAATATAATTATGGAATTATTATTGAAACCCGACTATTATTTTATCTCAGACCCTACTTGTGTGTTTAGGTATTTTTATATTATCTCTTGTCTAGGTTCAAGTAGGGTTAATGAACTATATATAGGTGGTTCTAACTATTGATCTTTGTACTAGATGAGTTTTTCCTTTTGGGACTTGGTATGTTTTTCTTATTTTATTACACTGTTATAGTAATTTGGTATTTCATACGTATTGGAAAAATGGTTCATTTCTCAATGTAGATTTTTTCTTGTTTGAATATCGACTTGTTTATATTTACTTCAACAATAATTGATGAAAATTAATTCCCACGTTCAATTTTTATAATTTTATGTTATAGTCACAAGACGATGGGTATTAGTAATTCCCTCTTGGATATGTTAGTGTCAGAATATTCATTGTGTTATTAGAGTACCTAAACTAGTTTGTGACAATGTGGTATCATAGATCTAGGTTAATCTTCTTATCATGAATTCATTATGCATTTGTGCATTCCTTTCATGACATAGGTTATATTTACAATTGAGTACATAACCATATCTCACTATTACAAACCTGAAGTCACCAGGTGTCATTTATAAAATACGTCTAGTGAATTTGTTTCTGTTTTTTTCACTAAATTCTATTTGGTTATATAGAAATTTAAATATTTTTTTTCTATTTATTGGTATTAATTTTCCTCATTGATCTATTGGGGTTTTAACCTGATGACTTATTTATTTTCTACCAATTTTTTTAGTATCATTCTTCTTATATGATCTGTGGATCAGATACAATATAAAGGTATTGTTGAGCCTCATCGAGTGATTCCTCTTGTGGACACGAGTTTGATTTAACTGATTGAACGTACAATAAAATATCTAGGATATTCCTCCCCACCATTTTTTGATTAGCTTATAGCTATAGAACCAAAAAGGGGGCTTCTTTGGATCTCTCTTAATAATTTGTTCACCTGAATCCAATAGCATTCCAGGGATCAAGTGATCCTCAAAGAGATGAGGAATATTTTAGAATGATTTACTATTTGTTTAATTTCTTTGAGACACTTGAGTAAATAAACAATACTTGTGACACTTTCATGGTATAGGGATTGATCATGATATTTTTGAACATATTTGTAGCATAGAAGAAATATGAGGGATTTGTGTTTAGAGACTTAAATGTTATTTTTACTAAATAGTTCTCTCCCGAATCAGTTCTTTTGGCCAAGAATGTAGTGTTTTTTTAAATATGAATAGGTTGGCATGATTTCGATAGATTACTAATTCACTGTCACTGAGCTGGTGCAGTTCGCACATGATAGTATAATGAATGGGAAGATGGAGGCCCAATGGTCTCGGTTCGGACTTTGATATCATTTTTTCATATGTTTCCTTACAGATGGTACCATCTTATAAAGATGTTATAGATAGAGTATTGATAGTCCAAATAGACCTATTTAAGAACTCATGGTTTTTTGGAGTTTCAATATCTCCCTATGGTGGTTAATGTTCCGTCAAAGTAAATTGAAAGCATGATGATTCTCATGGTGTTTGTTGACAGAGGGTTCATTATCAACCTATAGTAGTTCCTGGAAGAGTTTCATTGACTTGTTACATGGGTGGTAGGAAAGGGCATTCAAATAGTTTTCTCACTGAGGTACCAAAGATATGTGGCTCAGAAGAATTCTTGAGTCACCTATAAAAGTATTTTCAAATCAATTCCACTCATTTATGTGTAATGAGATCATCGTATCCTTATAAAAATATTGAGAAACCATATGCTTTAATGAAAATGGTGTTCCTTCCTGATGCATCCAAAATAAAGCATATTTAAGTATTGGAAGAGTCTTTAGAGGAACCCCATATAGATCATGCGACAATGAGAAGTACTATTAATATATATTATTCCTTAGATACTTCATTTTTTGATACTGGAACATCTGATTCATATATTTCAACATGTATTGTTAATATACAAAATCTTCCTACAATGGAATTTCCTTATTTAATTGATATTACTACACCCCTTGGAATGATGATAGAATAGGTAATTCTAGTCTCGCTTCTATTTACCCTATAATAGATGTTGATATTTCTTGGAGTTTCTTTGTTACCAACATGAAACCACATAGTGTTATATTCTGGATGGATTGGCTCATTTTGAATAAAGATCATATTGATTGTTATCATCTATGGGTCTCCTTTACTACATCTTATGGTGTGACCCATGTCTTCTAAGATGAATGATACCCATGTTTGATAATTTTTGAACATTATTCTCTAGATTTTGGGAAAGTGTTGTCTATCGATTCATTTGATCTAATGTTTTAATGATTGATTGATGATATACCTCCTGTTGCCATCGATTTTCCCAATATTTTTCCTTATGACTTATCTGGTTTTCCACTAATAATGGAGTTAGAGTTTTCTTTTTATTTTTTGAATTATACTCAATATGTTTCACATCCTTATTATCATGTGGAAGAATATGAAATGGAATATATGAAGACTTTGATTGATTATATTCTAGACAAAGAATTAGTACGCCTGAGTGTATCACTTTGGTAAGTGTATGTTCCTTTTTCTAAGATGGATAATAGTTCACTATGCCTTTGTGTTTATTATCTAAAACTCAATTAAGTTATGGAAAAAAATTTGGCATATAATGATGATCATTTTTATTAGTTTAAAGGGGTAAAGTGGATCTTAATGATCAAAGTTTGATCTGGTTACCATCAGTTGAGGATAAAAGAATATAATGTTACAAAAATTCTCTTTTTGAGTAGGTACAACAATTATTAGTACCTTGTTTTTACCTTTTTTCTAACCAATGATCTTGTTATCTTTCTGAATTATATTAATAGGTTTTTTCCAGATTATCTTGATACCATCGAGTTTTTTTGTTGTGTATGGAATAATAGTTTACTCTATATCCCCAGAGGAACATATGCATCATCTAAGAGTAGCTATAGAATTTTTCCGAAATCAACATCATTATATTAGGTATTAGAAATGTGATTTATGGATTCTAGAAGTACTTTTCATGGGGAACATATTGTTGGATCATGGTATTTAAGTTGTTCCTAAAATTGTAATAGATGGTAAGGAATGAGAATAACAAAAGAATGATTTTATGATTTGGGGATTTTTGGGTTTATCTTGGAATAATTGGAGAATTGTTAAGGATTTTTGAAATATATATTATAAAATGATAACTCTAACTCAGGATGGAGTAATGTTTTCTTTGGATTAAAAATATCAGAATTCATTTATAGATCTAAATCATATTTTTACTTCTTCTCTAGTTATAACTCTTCAAGAAGATGAACATGGATATGTGGTGTTGTATGAAGTAATCTATTGAGGTTTGGTATAAATTGTTATTCAAGGTTATCATGTTGTTGATTATATATCTCATCAACTTAGGAAAAATGGGATGAGTTGTCCATCTGATGTCCTTGAACATGCATCATTGATTCACCCACATAAGATTTGGTAACAATACTATTATGGATGAAGGATTATTATGTTTTTATACCAAAATAGACTGAGTCATATCTTCTCTAGACAGATTTTAATATCCTATAGGGGCATTGGGTAGAATACCTACAATATTTCTTTTTCAACATCGTTTATACCCTATGGATTGAGAATGTCATCACACATGATTTGATCATGAAGCTTCCAACTCACACAATGAAATAATCTTTAGAAGAGTGGAACTTTATAGCTATCTTTTCAAAAATTAATATTAGAGTGTAGTAATCTAAGGATAATGTTTGTTTTTTCATTTTTCAGTTAAAATTTAATCTTCTCGATACAATTACACAGGAACTAAAAATTGATGATGAGTTCTGTATAATTAGAGACTCTCATTATAGTTGTTAGACCGTTGCGGATTGACCATTCTACAAAGAGGCCATTCGATGATTTAATAATATCATTATTCTGCTGTTATATGTATGGAAATATGTGATAGGTAATTTCGAAAAATATTACTGAGAAATAAACTAATGAATTATTAAGATGGTTTGTGACATGTTTTGGGATGGAATGAGATGGGGCCTTATTGAATATGTTTCATCATTGTTATATATGAAAAATGTTCATGGTCGATCACTATAAACCTTCAAGATTTATTTATCCAATTATTATTCCTAATTGAATATGGTATGAGATATCAGTGGAAATTGAGTTTGAGTTATCATGTACCTAGAAAAAGAATAATTCAATTTGGGTTATGATTGATCAGATGACCATTTAGAATCCATTCGTACTCATTCATGATACAACCATAGTTGAGGAGTTTGAAAAAATTTATATGAATTATATTATTCTTTTTCATGGAGAAACAACTTATATAATATCTAATAGGGATCATCATTTTATTTATAATTTTTTGAAAGGCATTCACGAGGCACTGTGATATCAGGTTTGTTTGATCATGACATACCATTCACAGTCGGATGTCTAGATAGAAATAGATATACAATTTCTTTAGGATATGCCAAATGGTCATTCTATAAAATTTGGTGGATATCGGTATGATAATTTTGATATGGTTGAGTTTTCTAAAACAATAGTTACTAGTCTTCTATCACAATGACTCATTTTGAGTCTTTCTATGGCCAACCATGAAGTTCTCTGTAGTGTTGGTCAGAGATTGGTTAAAGTTCTCTGGTTGGACCATTCTATTTTCAATAGAAGAAAATAATGTTTCGGTTGATTACTCATGGAATGTTAAATAAATATATCTGATATAAGTCTTTTGTTTATCATTGTGATAGAATGTTGGAGTTTTTAGTTGGTGACTAGAGGTTCTAGAAAGATCCCCGCTGTTTAGTTCATCAATGACTTGTGAGGAACATGAACATTTATCTTCATTTTTTTGACCATTTATGGTTATTGAACATGTTTTAAAATATATAAATATTTATCACTTCATCTAATGAAAATTTTGATACATAACATGTTCCATTTATATCAATATCAAATGTATCTACCAAATTTATATCATATTCTGTTCCACAGGGATCTTTTGGTTTAACCTGATTTAAACATGACTAAATATCTAGTCATGATAGATGATTATAAAAACAAGATAATTCATGAGAGGATTGTACCCATGGTTTGTGTGAAATAAAAGAATTATTCTAATACTATTAATAAATTAGAAATGAAGAAACTTATGAGAGAGAAATGGATTCATCTTTTGGCATGGAAGAATATTCTTATGATTTTTTGGGATAAAAATATTATATGGTGAGGAGATTGAAACTTCCTATTACTATATTAATATATTGATCGAACATATTTTTTACCATTATTAAGTTGGGTTTCAATTAACTATTAATCGGTTTAAATTTTAAATGCCTTGAAATTTATTTTCTAGTGCTTGGTTGACACATGGTTTACCCAAACCGCGTTCCCTATGAAGGAAAATTATGCCATCATAGACTGTGGGAAATCTCATGGAATTGGAATAGTATTAAGAACCATGAACCAACTTAGGAGAAACTATAAATCCCATTTAAAATAGGCACACCACCATGATGCATAGTTTTCTTTAATCATGTGGCCCTACAAAGCTAACCATGTGTATGAGGTTTTTTAATTTTGATTTTAATTTTAAAATTCCCCCAACACCTCTGTTAGGTCTTGAATGACCACTATGACCTAAAACCAATTTATCCATCATTATGATCTACTAAGTGATGTTCTTAGCCCCGAAAAACCCTTCCTTTGTGAATCAAAGAAGGAGAACAACACATGATCAAATAATGGTTAGTTTCCCTTTCTAATTATCTATATTCTGCTATCCATCTTATAATAACTAGGGTTCCATGGATTAAGATGTTGAATTTTTGATCAAATCACATATATTTTAGGATATGAAACATACTATCAATTCTAACAACTTTTTATATATTTTATTATTTGAAGAATCCCAAATATGGTTTGGAGCTGTGAGATCTATCAATTTTAGTATGTTGTTTTGTTGTGATGACCAATATTTATTTAACCTATTTTTTATTTAAATAATATTTGTGATTTGAATTATACTTATGTTATAAATGAAATTTTATTCAACTGATTGATTAAAATCCCAATTCCATTGAATTGGGGTTTTGGGAAATTCAATTTTAGTATGAAATTGGGGAAACCCTAAATTTCTTTGAATTGGATTTTGATTGTGAAATTGAAGGTAAATTGTGGATATTTAAAATATTAAAATGACGGAATTTGTTTAAATTAATATTCTGAATTTGTTTCAATTTAATTTTTGAATTTAATTGTCAATTAATTTCAAATTTTAATTTGGGAAAAATTTATTATAATTTTTTTGGAATTAATATTCGGGTTTTATCTTGGAGGAAAGAATTTTTCTAAAAGCATGTTTTGTTTTTGAAATTTAAAATTTCAATTTCTATACTGGGATAGTGGGACTTAATTAAATTTTATGTATTCTTAAAATAAAATTCTCCTCACTAAATTGTACTAGAGATCATGAAATATTACATAGTCAGGGAGTTTTTTTAGTACAAACAAGATTGGATGGGAATTCGGTAGATTTGGATTGATTCTTTACAATTAAAAAAATACTTTTTGAACATATTATTTTTTATTATGAAATATATGATTCCTCACTTTTATGTTCTGAGGGACATGTTTGCACATTAAGTTTTTGATCATATAAGTGTGTGAGGATCCCATAACCAGGAACTATCCTACCTCTCAGCAGATGACCCTCATTCTCGCTTATTTATATATGAGATATAAATTTATGAAATTCTTGTAAATTAGATTACATTTTATGTGAATTTATATAGAAATATTTATATAAAAGTTTATTTATTCCCCTTGTTTAAAAATATCACATCAATTGAAATTTCAATAATATATTAAATGTATTTCATTAAATTGAATTATAAATCTTGATTTGTTTAAATATGTTTTCAAACCGGAAAACCGATTTATTTTATAATAAAAATATCTTATTTTGTTAATAAAACGTTTGAATCATTTTATGTAATCCTTGGATAGAACCTATTGGGAATTTTTCTCACCCCATACCTCTTCATTATGGTATTTTAGATTATCTCTATCTATGTTCGAACAGGGGTAATACACCACCTAGAGGTTGTTCTATCTACTGATTCATAGAAAAGGTGAGTTACATCAATTGTGACCTTGGAATATTTCCTATTATATAGTACATTTCTGTAGTAATTTGGGTTTCCATACCTGTTTGAATTCTTGTAACCTACTCAATGTAGAGTTTTCCTTTTATTCATAATTACTCTTTTGTCATTACATTCCGAATTATTGTGGAACATTTATTCCTGGATTCATTTTTTTATTCATAGTGCTTGTCTCCAACCTATAGTAATGAGGAACAACCATCAGTCTTTGTTAGTTTGATATCTATTATCAGATTACCAATGTACCTAGGACGGTTTGTGACACTAAGGACGTCACCAATAATTAATAAGGGTGATTTATGGGGTTCAATTAGAAGGGATACGAAGAGTTTATTGAAAACCTTTAAGATAAAATAATCATATACATTGATGGAATCACTTGTCTTATTAATAAATAACTTCATAATGAAATATATATGCCTCATACATGGGATTTAAATTCAATTAATTATATAATGGACTCTACATAACAATATTTTAGTTGAGATTCAAGACCCATATTATTGTGAGAAGTGTGTTTGGATTTTAGAGGTAGTGTTCTTGTATAGATTAGTTTCTGTGGAATATATTCAATTTCTCAACCCTTAATAGTTATGTATGTTCATTGTAACTTTTAAAATATCCCAAAATTGGAATAAAATATTCAATATTATATTACATCAATATTAAATATTAATTTAAATTTTAAAAATTTTATGATTTATTATATAGATATATACTATATTAAATTTTTTAGTATAATGTTTTCATTTAATATTTATTCCAGAAACATATTTCCTTCACCCAAATAATTAATCGTAATACATAATTTTATATCCCTCAATTAAAATGATATATATATATTAACAAATATAATCTCAAAATATTTGTAATTAGTTTCCCAAAAAAATTATAATATGTTAAAAAAATTATATTTCTTGAATAAAAAACAATCACTTATATAAGGAATACTTATTTTTTTCATGTAATCACAATTTATTTATTTGATATATGTAAAATATTTAGTTTAAATGATTTTTATTTGTTATATAACAAATTATTAACTTTTATAAAGGGATAATATTTCTATTATAACAATTTCAATAACCCATTGATTATATATACTCCCATCAATAATATATATTTCAAATTGTCAAATAAAATTCTTATTACCATGTTTCACCCATATTTATATATAATTATATTTTTATACTTTCATGGTCATTAAAATTCCATTATTCATAATAAATATATATTTTTCAAAAAATATTTATCATATTTCTAATAAATTTTTTTCTTTTTGTTACGAAAATTGGGTTTTTTATATTTTTGGAAAACTATTGTGATGAACATTTGAATTTCTTTTTCATTTAATTTACATGATTTTTTCATCAAATTTTTATTTTCAATATTATGTATCATATTAAATTAAAAAATGATTTAATGATTATTGTATTTTAATATTAGTCTGTGTTGAAATTAATGCTTTTTCCATACCTCCCAATGTAATTTTTTATTTATGAATATTGATAAATTAGTGAGTTATTATATGGGAGATACATGAAATGTGTATGTGATAAAAGTAAATTAATGAAAAAAATACACTCTTCGATGAAGGTATAATGGTATTATGTCTATATCTAGATTAACAAGTGGTTTGTAGTAGACACAATGGATCATGTGATGGATTTTGAATTCTCTGTTATTTTTAAGATTATAAATTATATAAATTTTCCGATGTATAAAAAAATAAATTGAAATCCCCATATTATATAAGAATAAGTATAAATTTTTTATATTATCAATAATTTTTATCATAAAAAATTATATGTGTTATAATTCATTAAAGATGGTGGAGGGTATCTCATGAATAAAAAATAAATAAAATGATAGTTACAAAGAATTTGGAAAAACATTATATTATTTTTTCTATATATATCAAATTTTAAAAATATAAATCTTGTAATATTATATAAGATTAACTGATTCCATTATATTTGGACTCTATTTATTGGATATTTCTAGGATAAAATTAATTGATGCATTAAGAGCCGATTTTTAGTGTGAATTTTTTTACAAATATATGATATTAAAGATACAATAAATTAAGATATTATAGATTCGTATATTTATTTATTATATATAAATCAGGATAAATTTTAATTTTTAATGAGGTACACAAAATATTCCTTTAGTTGTAATTTTTTTTGGTTGATAAAACGAGCTGAAATATTGGAAGAACAAAATTCCTCAAACTACATAGATTTTAATGATATGGATAGCTGACATGTGCATCAAAACTTTTGTTAACATATAATATAAATTATAAACAGAGTTATAAAATATTTCATTTTGAGGGTTTTAATGGCTCGTTTATGTGTTGTAAATTCAATAATTGACATATTCGAGAATATCCATGTAACCATGACTCTAGTAATATAGAGGAAGTGATTATTATATTACATTTTTACAAAGTAAAATAGATCAAACCAGTAAATGAATAGTTTATTACATGTCCTAATATATTTTATAAAGACATGACTTCCATTTTATATTTGAAACCTCAAACACAACTAGTAATATTATAAAAAATATATACCATTTAGTACAACCTCGAAATAACACAATAATCAACTCTTGTGACCCGATATAAAATAAAAATCATAATAATGTTTGAAGAAAGATTCTCAGTATGGGGAAGGGTCCAATAGATGGAATCATGAATATAGATGAAAAAAAGATATATGGAAGATTTAATAATCAATAAATCTTCTATATAATCAATAACATGAGCACAAAATATATCTAGGTAAAAAAATAATCATATGAAAAATGTTAAGTGATTTATAATGATCGAAGGACTAATTATTGAAATAATAATCCTACAATCTTGGCCCTTGAACTAGGTCGTCTTATATATTCATATAGACTCTCGAATAAAATATTATAAACATAATACATCCATATCAATCACGAAAACAAATATAAATTAGTAAAAAAATACACCAAATACTCAAAATTGTTTTAATCATGAGAATAATATATGGATAAAATGGGAATTATTAGTGAAACCTATGGTTAAATAGGATAAATAAAAATTTATATTATTATAATTCACGAATAAATTATCAATGTCTGAAATTTTCAATCAAATTGAAGAACTAGTGAACTGAAGGTATATTATATTTTAGAATTATCTATAGAAATAAAAAAATTATAATAATTATAATTATTTCTTTATGAAATCATGATAATCTATAACCATTTAAAAATATCACTTGTAATACCAAAATTTTAAGCGAAGAGAATTAAATAAAAAAAGTGGTGGGATGAAAAAATAAGTAAATGAAAAAAATATCAACATTTTATGAAGAATTTGATCATAATAATATGATAAAATATAAACATTAGAGAAAAAAATAATAAAACTAACACTAATAATAATAATAACTTATTTATCATCAAAGGTTCTGATATAATAATATAAATCAATAATAGATAAACACAGATTCATAATATATTTTTATAGGTAACAAATATTTGCCATAAATCTTTAATCCTGAGAGTATAATACATGAATAAAAAATTATAAATATAGCTCATATATTAGCATAGGGAAATTTACATTCGTTAATAACACAATTACTTCATGAACATAAAAGATACTATAGCATTATCAAAAATAAATATCTCATGGATATAATTTTTTATCAAATGCATTGGAGGGAGATATTGGACTCCACCCTCTATCATCAACACATATAAGAAAAAATATATAATCATTCAAATTCCATTGGTTGATAGGATCTATCTCTTCGTAAATGGAATTATCACATTATCTATGTGATGGATTCGGTATCCATTAATTACTTCAACCCATGGGATGTCATTATCGGTCCCTCAGAAAAGGTGAAATGTGGATTTTGCATAAAGCACTCTATTGTCTCATCTAGAAATTAGGATACTGGAGGATTGTTATCAGGGTTGGGACCGATGAAATTAAAGGCTTATGATTTTTAGGAAAGGAAGGATCCTCTTTATATATTCTTCTTGATCTACGAGGTGAGGGGTATATTTTTCATAATCTTATTTAGATGAATGGTTTTCTTATTCTTGTTGAAGCGAACCATATAATTTTTTACGAATAAATTAAGGCCTGGAAATATGTGATTTTTTCATGACGTACTTCATTGTCGATTGATCAGTTGACCCTTGATGATTTGAGGAAGCAGTTGGTTCTGATTTGGGGTTTTGACCAATGGAACATTCTTTCGATAGGTATGAATTTTTATCAAATAACTATTCCCTCACAATGGTTGAGATTATGGTCCTGAAGGAGTCATTTCATCAATCTTAAGCCAAGGGTCATGATATACCATGACTACAACCCCTGGTTTGACCCCTTTAGGGAAATAATTCAGTTTTACAATAATGGATTCATATCAAGGGTTTGAGTTGGTATTTATGGAATTTCATCATCTTTTTGGGATGTCGCAATGGTGGTTGGTACCCCAAAAAAATTTTATAATGAAACTAAAATGGCTTGGTATGGTCATTTTACACATATTTTAGTAAAATTTGTTCTTTTTATTTCTCTTTTGGAGAGTGTGTACTTGATTACAGGTGAGTATATGTGTTAACATTCAATTGAGTTTGAACATTTTCATGTCTTTTTCTATAACTGTTTCCCTATTTGGAATTCTATGAGTAATTACCATAGATATTTGGGATGTTTAAATTGAAAAAGGAATGGTTATCTAGTGGAGAAATTTAATGTCAAAATACCAATTTATTGTATTATTATAATAGAAACTAGGATAATGTACCCCCTATTGTGTAATGTCTCAAGGATTATTAACATTCAATAGTTAAGGGGGGTCTGGTGGATAACTCTATGTCTGTGTTTGGGACTGTGAGCTAAGTTTATTTTAGTGATGTAGTTACTGGAGCTTTGGTCAATGGTGGAAAGGTTGTGCATCCCAATTCATTGGGTTAACATTCTCCAAGCACTCATGTCTTGACTAATAATGAATCTATCACCATGTTGGAACCCTTTCCTTCTCAATGGGTTTTTGGATGCTCTTCTAGTAAAGTCAGTAAGATTGAGCTCGAATCAGCCCTCTCTTTGGAGGATAAATTTTTTCTAAAGGCATGTTGAAACCCGACTCTCTTTCTGAACGAGATCCCCCTTCTCTATAAATATTACATCAATATACTATAGCTTTGGGTTCCAATCATTATGAGGATGCCCCTATTTTAGTGCATATTTAATTGTTTAATAAATCTTTTATTATGTGTTTGGATTCTATGGCGACTGGAAATATGTCCCCTGATAAATTTGCAAAATTCTCATGCTCAATAACCAATGATTCCAAATGTGTGGTCCACATAAAATGAAAGTCCATTGGATTCTTATTCAGGTCATTGTGAAGGTACTTTTATTATAGGATTCCCTTCTGTTGTTGATGTCGATGTGTATTTTGTGGATAATGGATCTAATTTGCTGCTTAGTGGACATACTTCATAGGTGCAGGTTTCTCCTATTGTTACTCTTGCTACCTCTAAAGTTGTGGAATATTCTATTTAGGAGAACAATACTTTTTCTGTTGAAAATAACTTCTTCTCCTTTATTTAATCAATCAACTCTCTATAGATTGATTCTCTCTATATAGAGATTAGTCAGAGGAAAGAAAACTCTATTTTGAACAATAATGTTTTTAATGTTTCTTCCCCTTATTTTTTGGCTTCCCAGGCATCCAAAGAAGTTTTTTTCTCTAAACATGATGGGCAGTCTTCTATGGATTAGATTTTGGAGATAAAAGAATTATCTATTATTGATAATAAGGTTGATGTCCATTACTTTTATCATGGAGATTCTTCAAAGAATACTCTTCCAGGTGAAAATAACTCGGATGATGAACCCATAGATGATTAGGAGGGTGTATGGAATACTTTGATGTAGTAGATGGGATGATGAAACCCATGAGGATGTTGTGGATATCATGGTAGAGGCAAAAAACTAAGGGCTTATCTGGTTGTTTGTTTTATTGATTTTTTTTCTTTAAATTGTACATATATCCCTCATATAACTTATTTTTTTATTTATAATAATAATTTTGTGGGCCATGGAACCTCCCACGGTTCAGATTGTTGGCTAAAATAATTCACCTTTCAATGTTCAAATTTTTTATGTAAATAGAATTGGGTTTCTTAACATTTCTAAAAGGTATAAAATAACTAAGTAGAATAAATTGACATAGATAAATTGATCATTAAATAAGTTCCATAATTAAATAATAATTCTTGGTGAAATATGTTACAAAAAACAATTAATTATATAATTTTTGCAGATGATGATTTTCATGGAGAGTAAATTATTATTAATTATTTAATGATAATAAATTTAGTAATATATGATGAAATGTAAATATTTATGGGAATAAATTTAAAAATGTCCCATGGTTTTCAGAAAAGTGAATAAAAACCCATTTATTGAAGTGATTTTAATTTAAAACCTATTTTCCCAAAGTATAAAATATATAAAATCCATAAAATTTAAATATCAGTTTATTTAATAAAATTTTATATGAAATTTAAAAAAATGATATATCTCAATGAATGGAGTTTGAGTTATCATATCCATTAAAAAAATAGAAATTTCAAATGAATACCCCATGAATGATTTTTTCCCAAATGATTTTATAAATTCCATGAATAATGATAGGATCAAGATAAGAAATACTAAAGTGGTTTTAGTTATAAAAAGAATAATAAAATATAGTATATAATATGAAATATGTCTCAAGGGATAAAAATTTGGTACAAAAAGGATTTAATTTGTTTTCCCTCTAAGTATAATTAAATATAAACAAATGAAAAAATAAATAAATACCTCAATTTTTTATTTTATAACCATATTCATTTATATAGTATTTTATAAGAATCATTTATAATTATTATTTATATGTATATTACATAGTTATAATCTATTTTCAATATTAGTTGTTGAAGAATTTGATTTTTTCTTGAACTAGTTTCATAATTTTGTTGTTATTCATATAATTTTCCCATAGTTCATATTTATAATTACATTAAATTTATTTTAATTTATTAAAAATATATATATATAATTTTATAATTTCACTCTATGGGAGTGTGGTCAATGATATTTCAAGAAAAATAGAATATGAGCATGTTTCAGTAATTTTTAATCAACGAATGTTGGTATCTTAATTATTGAGATTTATAATTGTATCAAAATTAAAAAAATACAAAAATTGAATTATAATTGAATTATTTATATCATATATTTTCAGTTGTTAATTTATCATATCTTTCTTTTATTTTATTTTATAGCATTATTTGAGTAGATTCTTTGACCCACACAAACACTAACATACCAAAACTAATGGTTGATTAACGTTAAGAATGAGGATACATTTGGCATAATAGAATTATCAAATAAGAATATTTATATCTTTTTTTGGTGGTCAATAATATTTGAACATATTAGTATAATTAATGATAATCCGGATTATAAATGACAAAAAATTATTTCATTTCGGTAATATTCCACACAATTGACAATGAATGTATTCATTTCAAAATGAATGATACAGAAATAAAGAAGATTATATTTTTTATATTTTTAATCATAATTAAATCATGTTTTCATATTTATTATTTAATTATACCCTTATAACCTTTTAAGATTGGAGGTATTGAAAATATATGACATCCCCTCACGTTGGTAGTAGTTCTCACAAACGAATGATCGTCACTCATTTGTTAATCTAATTGGTTGTAAATGAATAAATATTTTCTACTTCATAAATAAAATTATAAATCAGTATAACAGAAATAATAACATCATATTATTATAATTAATATTCTAGGTCTTAAATTGAATTATTAAAATGAAAATAATAGGGATTAAATAATAATCACTTTGGGGCCTTGATGTTTTATTTCAATGTCCCTTTGCAAAATTATTTCAATGACTAATTAATTGATAACTGAAGCATAAGGAAATGAAAAATTCTTGTAGGAAGGGAAAATTGGATTAGTTTTATGAAGATATTTGAATGAATATGAGTTTCATGATGTGATTTAATTGTTTATCTTTTATAAGATTTGACATATGATCTTATGTGTAATATCATTTTTACTAAATAATGGAATAAAAAAATTTAAGTGTAAAAGACTTGAAAAATGATAAGTAATGAAATTTATAGTTGTATATGTTTTATCATTACTCTTATAATATTTTAATAACATGTTTTACACATTAATAATTATATTTACCTTTAAGGTTTTATATATTAACATTATATTTTTAACTATTTAACTAGTTTTAAACTATGCAATATTGGTTCTACTGAAAATATAAAACAAACAATCCATCTAAATTTTGTTTTTATAAACATATATTTATTTTCAATTATTCTTATATAATTTTAATTTTATAGAAAATTAATTTTTTTATTAAATCAATTTAATAAATGAACAAAATATTATTTAGAATATGTATCCTTTAAAAACAATGCAATCTTAATCATATTTGCGATAGATTACCAATTATTTTATGTAACATAATTAAAAAAATTTAATTCGACATATTAGAGTCAATATTGTAAATACTATAATTAAATTTATTCAATAAAAATTATGCAATATTAATTAACAATTCATTGAACGTAACAATATCAATAAAATAATTATAATTTACATTATTCATAATAGTATTATTATTTTTATATTAAAATAAAAAGATCATTATTTACAATATTTTGACCAATTGAATCCATATATGGATTAAATTTTAAAAAAAAATTATAAAGTGTTAACATTTAATTTTCATTATAAAAAAGATATATTATAAAAACATTTTTTTAAAAAATTGTGTCTCTATGTAAAAAATGATTTTTTTATTATACCTTTTTAAGTAATATTCATAATTATTTACTAATATTGGTAGCAACCAATTTATTAACTATAATAGAATGGAAACATTGGAATTTTTTATCAAGGTAACAAACTTTTCTATTTAGTTTTGTGTTTCATGCATGAGATGTTATTCAAATAGTATTTAATTAAGGAATAATATTTATAAAAATATAGGGTCATTAAATTATACCCACCTATTAATGAATTTATTTATATAAATAATTTTTATTATTTAAACATATGTCAGGGTATATTTTTGTGATTCCTTTCGCAGGTCCCCACATATCTTCCTCAGAAGTATAATCCATCTATTGAATCTTGACCAGATTATTGGTCTTCTTCTGCAACACTTCATCTCATCAATCCAAGATCATCACTATTTGATCCTTGTATAAGAGATCATTTTGTATTTTCATGGATTTTGATATAATTATATGTAATGGAACTATTACGTACTTCCTAAAAATAACCACACGAAAAACATTATGTACATTCAAGAGGTCTTAAGCGTGCTGTATTTGATAATATATATCCCAAACCTAGTTAATTATCTTGAACAAACTGATTCACATAGGTATTATGTTCCATTTCCTATGAGAAAACATAACTTAAATCCTTATATGTATACTTTGGAATAAATTATCACCAATATCAAAATATAGATCCTTTCGATGATTATATTTATAACTGTTCTATCATTATTTCACTTCATTCGTATACTGATTAATGGTTTCTACCTTCTTCATAATTTATTTGACGATATCATGAAGAATAAGAATCCTCTATAATAATTAATCATATGATATTAGTTTCTTTCATGTCATCTTATATATAGCCTCATTTTGACCCCTTTAATTGTTAGAATTGAAAATATTTCAATATGGGGACTCTACATGTGTCATGTGTTTTTTCCAAAAACTGTCGAATTCCATTGAAAAAGATATTAGAATAACCTATAGAAATTATATTTTCATAATAATGATTCCATATATATGAGGATGATAATATTTATTAATAAAATTCTCTATCTTTAATTCTTCCTAAATACTTCTACTAAATATAGAGCTAAACATCAAATCCATCTCATCTACAATATAGAGTATTACTTCATACAATCTTACCATTCCACTTATGTATATCATAATATGTTACCCAGGATGGAATCATTATTCAATTTAAATTAAGTATTATATATTCATTAGGATTTAAACGACATGCCAAATATATTTATTGAACATAAATATTTTGGGGAGTATGATGATTAAATTCATTAAATTATTTCCCCAATTCCATGTTGGTATGTTTATGTTTTAAGACATACCCTTATAATTTTTCATTCATAGAAAATAATATTTCATATGAAGAATAGATATATAGATATATATATATATATGGTAGTCACTGTATATATGTTATCCCAATATATGTTATTATTTAGATCTTTCAATATCTTCATGATTCGTAAATTAGTATAGAAGATCGAGAAATTAAAATTATAAAAAAAATCAAGATCTAGTAAAAAATTAATGGGACTTATATATGGTTTCAAACCATTATAAATATATATTAATCAATGTTTATCTCTAGATTATTCACTTCCTTTTTAGTAGTTATAAAACATCCTTCTGGGCTTCACTGATCATCAAATGGATGGATGGCTGAGTACTCATTTTGGAAAGATAAGGATTTGTCTCATTCTCATTAAATTTCAATATTCATCATATAAAAATCAATATGTATTAAATTTTTTTCATCACTCATATTGGATCAGAAATAATGATATTTCATACACATAGCATCAACATCCTTATTTTAATTTCATCTGTACTAATGTATTGATTATTCAAAATCATATATTAGCATCAATCGTCTCCTTTGGTCAATATTGTAAAAATTGTATTTATTATATATTTTAAATGTTTTTTTATTTATATATCATACATTTATCCATAAATACAATACCAAAAAATATGTAATACATATATCTTCACAACCAATTGAAAATCATGTATAGGGTAATTTTTCACATAAATAATTAATTTAATTAATGTATATAAAATTAACGGATCAATTTTCATGTTTACAATTACTAATACAATTTTTGATGTTTAGTTAGATATTATAAACCCTTCCCACTACAAGACATAGAATGTATAGGTATGGTGAACAATCACTTAATTAGTTCACTAAAACCATCATAAAATTCCACAATCCAAATGAACATCACTCCCTTCTGTGTTAAATTTTTTATAGGATTTGATATCCATAGTAAATTATGAAGAAAATTTTCAATAATGTCTAACTAACTTAAGAAAATGATGGTTATCAAATATTGTGGTCATTCTGGGCCATTTCTCATTAAGATATTCCATTGACCGTTGTATTGATATTCCACTACTAGTGATTACATTTCCCATATTGATAATTTCTAGATCCAAAATTCCCAGTTAATAACATTTTATATAATTTTATATTGTTATGATTTTTAAAAATATATTATATTAATCTTCATTAACTTCCTTTCAAATTGAATATATGATAATCTTAATTATAAAAATACCAAAAAATTCAATTGATCCCATAATGACTATGTTCCTAAAATTATTATATATATGTTAGGATAATTGAAAGGTAAATATAA
This sequence comes from Viscum album, assembly GCA_963277665.1. Classification (NCBI taxonomy): domain Eukaryota; kingdom Viridiplantae; phylum Streptophyta; class Magnoliopsida; order Santalales; family Viscaceae; genus Viscum; species Viscum album. The sequence goes on from OY728139.1 coordinate 433,781,138, forward strand.
TAAAACTCTAAATTAATAGTGTCTAGACCATTTTTGAAAAGATACTTTTCAAATATCCCCTCTTTTAACCCTTAACTATTGATTTCAGAATTGATGATCGACCATTTAGAGTTATTTTGTTTTTTTAGGGTATATTAAAAGGAGCTTATTTATGTGGTAGGGGATATTTTTTTATTTATTGTCATTATATAAATCTAATTATAATTAATTCAATGATTAATTAATCCAATGTTTGTTATGAAAAAATTGACCGGTACACCCCATGAATAATCACTGAGGAAAAAAATTCACATATTAATATTCTCTTGATTTTTATAAATAATTACAATAAATTAATATAGTCTATTCTATATATAATATATGATATATTCATTGATCAAAGTATGAGTACAATAGAAAACACAACCTTATGATCAAGGGTAAAACCGAGAAATTCATCCAAAAATATATTAGTATATGCCCATAAAATTTGAATATCATCAATTTTAAAATTCACTCAAATCAATATGTGTAAAAATATATCAGTTCTAGGAATCAAGGTCCATATTGAAGATTTATCCACCTTGGGGAGTTCGTGATTATTCTTATTCTATTTTTTATAATAGTTTGATTGATAATATTAAATGGGTTTTACATTACCTAATAATTTATTTTTGATTTAAATAGAGAAACACAATCCATGTTAAATATTATGTCACATTTAACCAAAGGAAGAATACATTCATAATTTTTAATAACTCTCACACAATTGTCAAAAAAAAATTATGTATATATCATAGATGTTATCATTATGAAAAAACATTATATCACAGATTACTAAGCATCCATTGATTGAGGTGGTGATTCCAGATTTTTTTAAAACATTTGTGATATAAAATCATGTTAATGGAATTATTATATAAAATATACTTAGGGGAATCTCTGATCATATTTTAAATTTCTCATAAATGTTTTGAATACCATAAAAATTAAATCTTTTTACGTAAATCTAGTTTATCCTTGGTCATTTTCTATTAGGTTCATTAACCTAAAAATATTAAAATATCCCACAATGGTTAATAAATAGATTATGAAGTAACCAATTCATAACAATAGGTAGTGTTAAATCATGAATACAATTTGGAGTCTTTGTTGTGTGTCGTGTGATGATTGAGTTAATACCCAAATATTCATTTTTAATGTTATTACCCTTAGGTAAATCGGTTCTAGATATTTTATCCACTTGTAGTTTCAATAAATGGATTTTATTTCCAAATGACCATAAAAACATTAAATTAAAAAAAATTCATGATATTATATTATACTAATATTAATTTTTTTCATCTTATCCCTACGATTTTCACTAATGTTCACTGAAATAATGAATAAAATAACCAGTCTTTCCTTTCATAAGAACAGTGGTTAACTAGGTTAAATATATTCATTTATATTATTATTATACATGAATAATATTTCAACATCACAAATTGGCTGAAAAATTTAGAACAATAGGTTTTATGCATTCAAGTACAAACTACATAAACAACTAATTTTAAAATAATTTTAAGATTTCCATCATAAATTTTCGATTTTAAAACCCCTTATAAACGTCAAACATGTTATATAAATATTAAAATATATGGGAAACATAGTAAAAAATAGATGGGATTTCAAATGGTTAACACTGGAAGAAATAAAAAAACACTATGTCAGTAATAATATGATCACAAGAAAATTACATAAAATGAACATTAGAGAAATATATAATCACCCTGATTTATAATCTTAATAAAAAAGTAATAATAAAATAAAATTAAATAATAATATAAACACATAAAATATTGACATTGGAGAATAATAGACATAATATTTCTTGGAAACATGTAACATCAATCTTTATTATTGAGAGAATAAGATAATTATGTAAAAATTATTTCAAATATCAATTAATAATTATTATAGGGAACAATATATTAATTTTACACACTATATGTTCCTAATATTATTATATAAGAAAATATTGTCCTGAATATTTATATCATAATATATAAAAATTTAACAAATCCATTGGATGGTGATCTAGATCCCCACTGGTCATTATCCATACATATATGTTCTTAATGAAAATCATTATCTTATTAGAAAATAATGATCCTAATTAAATATAATCGGATTTATAAAACTCATAATTTAAATCATTCACCTTTTATAATATAAATAACCCATTTAAATACATATGGGATTTATAAAATTTATATATTTCATGAAATAACACCATAAAATATATTGATTGACACTATAAACATGATCACCCGAAAAATAGTCATATAATAAAACAATGGTTAGGGAAACATGAAAAATAAATCCATTTCAAGTAGTTATTTTCTAAGATACATGGTAAAATTAAATCCATATCACTATAAGAGATTTTTGGAGAAAAAGTTTCTAATTATCGATGTAAATCTCATAGTCATGAATCTCATTTAAATAGTATATATTTTTCCAAAAACAGCAAAGAAAATAACTAATATAAGTAGAAAATATTTTAACAAAAATTTCTCAATGATAAGAATGATATAACATTATTTAAAAAATAACATAAATTATTTTGGGAACATAGAAGAAATAAGTTCACGATGAAATAGTATAACACAAATGAAGGAGTTTGAGTTAGAAAATCCCTTACAACATTAGAATGTTTCTATCCAAATACCATAAAAGATATTATTTAAAATTAAATATAATATGCTATAAATAAATGTAGCATCATCATGTAAATTATCTACGCAGAATTAGATACCCCTAAGAAATCATAAATTTTGCACAATAGGAAATAGATCTGAAGGGGTGAAAATTATAGAAAGAAAACTCTTAACATATTTACAGATATTAGAAAATAAATTGTAACCACATATATTAAAAAGAAACTATATTGATATTATATTTTATACCCTTATTAATGTATTTAATCTTTTTTTAACATAATATATAAATATTCTATATATGTATAATTTTTTACTTATTATGTTTTTCAAATATTGGTATTGAGTAATCTTACTCATTTTGATCAAGATTCATAATCTATGTTATTAATTTAGTTTGTATAAAAAATTCATTATTTAAATATCATCAAACATGAATTAATTTATTTTTATAATATTATAATATTATTCTATGGGATTTTTTGTTATGATTGATAATAATGAAATTTGTGATGAGAGTGATTCATTGAATTTTTAAAACAAAATTTGGTTTCCTAATTAATGAGTTAAAAATTTAACATTAAATAATAAACACCATTATTTAAATATTTATGTCATATATTATTAATAATTATATTCTAGAAGTCACTAATGATATTTTTTTATGTTTTTAGTAGGTTGTTTGACTAACCCATCCATTAACATAATATAATTAATAGATGAGTAGGAATTTGAATGTTGTTTCTTTTGGAATAATACATTATTATGGAAGAATAATGAAATTATTTATGTTTTTTTATTATGTGGAATAAAATTTTAAGATGCTTGGAAAATTATTGAAAATCAATAAAATATAAATAAAATATATAATTTCATAGAGGCAGTGGTCCGTATATCACATTATAATCATTTTAAATTACAAATGACTAACATAAAAAATTGTAATTTATAGTTTGTTTATTTATCATAATAATAATATTATATATTTCAATTTTATCATTAAATTTCATCCTTTTAACCCGTTTAATGTTTTTTGGTGAAAAACTAAAGACATATATTCATGGAGGTAGTAGTATTCCAAAATGCATAATCAAAGTTATTTTGTTTTTTTAGTGGATGTATAAGCATAAATTACACATTTACATTAATATAATAGAAAATAGGTATACTAATTATACTATGATCAAAATATATTTAAATTTCCTGATGTCTTTGAAAAAATAAGTATAAAAGGATACGTATTAAATAATACTCACACTAGTATACAGACCATTCTAATAAATGTCTCACTGAATAGAAATGAATTATGATGAATAATTGAGACTAGAGTATTTTGAAATTAATAAGGGGTTATAGGATGAGTAAATTTACATATTTTGGTTGGAAATTAATTTTAATTGGTGTGGAATTAGGTAATTGAAGTGATCACCTTTTATAAGTGGATAAAATAGAAATTTTTTAATGGTCCATTATTTTTAAATTATTGAATGACATAATTCAATGGGAAAGCGATTAAAATATAAAAAAAAATTATTTATGGGGTGTGATAAGTTCAATGAATCCTTATAAATTATATTTTGATATATTCATTAAACAAGTTTCTAGACATTTACCATTTTGTTTGTAAATTTTTCATTTTTTAACTTGGTTAATATTATTTAACTGCGTAATATTTGTTTGGGAAATAATAAAAAACTAATAACAATAAATTTGTGTGTGTATAATAAAAATTTAAAATCTTTATAATCTAATTCATTTTCAATGTAATATGAAATTATATTTTAAATAAAAAATGTATATATAAGATAAATTTATTTGTAAAAAAAAGGTATTTTAACATTTATTAATTATTAATATTATTTATAAATTATTGAAAATTAAATTCAAGTTAATATAATAACATATGTGTTTAAAAATAATATTGGTTTATTATTTATAAAAAAATAATTTAATTTCGAATATATAAACCCAATATTTTTAATTTATATTAATCATTGAGAATAATAATTTCATAATTTTTACCCTAATTAAACTACAAAATAATAAAAATATTTTTATGTCATAAACTATGATGTCACATATTGAATAATATATATGTATTTATTACAAAATTGGGTTCAAATTTACCAACAAAAATATATAAATGTCTAAAAAATGCAATTTCTTTAGTACAAGATTTAAGTTGTAAAAAGTAATTTTAAAAAAAACTGTATATCCAAGAAAAAATATTAATTTAATTTATTAAAAGTAATAATATATTGTTTATAATGTGAGTAATAATTTTTATAAACACCAATTTATCCGATATATTATAACATTAATATTTTATAATTTTATTAAGGTAACACCATTTTCGTTTTAATTAAATGATTCATATGAGACAAGTTATTAACTCATAATTTAATTAATTAAATGTATTTAATATAATTTTGTGTCAATATGAAAACAATTAAATTAAAAATATTCAAAAAATTATCTTTATATTTATGAATAAACAGAATACATAATCCATATTATTTAATAATCAATATTTTTATATATTGAATTAAGTGCACCATCATTTTATATTCTTAATAAATATAATATCGTTTTATTAATCTATCATTAGAAAGAGAGTGGATTGTGTCACTATATAACATTCCCAATGAGTCAAAAACTACATAAAAGGTTCCTAAAATATTTTAAAATTACCCTTATAAATATATTATAATGTCAATTTTAAATAAATAATATATATCTTTTTCAGTTGCAATCATTTATTAACTAAGATTTCCTAGATCAATTGGAAAAAAATCATCAATGAAAAAACGAAGAATTTTTTATTGTAAACATGATAATTAATAATATTTAAGACTATGGGAAATAGTGTAAATGTAGTAATCATTAGGAAACCACTTTATTACCACTTCTTTAAAGAATGTAAAAAATGAATTGAATGAGAATAACATTTAACATAATCATTTTAAAGCATTATTAGGGAAAAATTAGTATAAAATTATTTAAAAAATATTATATGTAGTAATAATAATAATAAAATATGAATTTAAATGATTGTGGATATGGAGTAAAATCTGTATAAAACATTTAAACAAATATTAAAATAAAAAATACAATAAAATTATAAATTCAATATAAAATTGATTGAAAAAAATTTATAAGGGACATAAAGTAAAAAGATAATAACTATATCCAATATATAATATTTCTAATAGGACATGTTTTCAACATATCAAAAAAATTAATGTAAAATTCAAAATATGTCCCATATGTTGAAATTTAACAAGAAACCAATTACCTTGGATTCAATATCTGATAAAACCTTTCTAAACACTAATATAATAAATTTTATATTATTATTATTCTATTGCAAATATATATTTATATCTACTTTTTTATATATCATTTAATCAAAGATTATTTTTTCTCACACACTCATAATTATCTAATTAAATCATTTTTTTACCATTCAGATTTTTATGCGAGTTTTCATTCATCAATTATTGTCCATGTTAATTTCTCATGATTTTAATAACAAAAACTCATAATATAGTAAAATCAATCACATTAATTCATTAAACAAATCTTAATAACTTTTAATGTTAAATTGTTACAAAAAATGGAATATTACATTCATGAAAGTAGTAGAATGCATGTATTTACATTTTTAGTTTTCAATGGATGATTAGAAATATAATATAGGTATGTGGTTTTTTATAATAATATTGAAATTATATATATCTTATTTAATAATTTTATGAATCATTATGACCATCCATGTTTGCTGGCAATGAAAAAAAATATCTCTCAATGAGGTAGCAAAACACTCATACCTATGAGCCTCATTTCCATTTTTTAATTGATGATAATGTAAGAGTTTAAAAAAATATTTGTTCTCCATAATCCTAAGTATTCACAAATAAAATTGATATTCACTAATTTATGTATGTAACCGTCCATGGGAGTTATTTATGAAAATAGATATACCTTTACTACTATCATATTGGGTGGATACGAGGATCAGTGTTATAGTTTTTCTGGTCTGGGTTCTCTAACATCACTATCTAATATTATTTTGTGGGCCAATACACTAGAAATTCACTATTTTAATCCTTCATTAGCTTTTTATCTTTGGTAAATTCCGTAATTGAAATAAAATTGTTTCTTTGTAGTGTATCATGCATATACACACAAGTGGCATTCTCATTTTTCAATGGAAAGAAAAATGGTCAAAATTTGGTTTTCCATAATCATAATAACATTTCAATATATTAAATTCAAGTTTAATTATATTAGTTTGGTTAGAATATATTTAAAATATGAAGAATATGAAATAAACATGAATAAATTTATGATAGTTTTATGGAAACATAAGGGACATGGGAATGTGTTAAGGGATGTGTCGATATGTATTCAAGAATAATTTTTAGAGATAATGTAACTCACATATTCCTATATAAATATATATTTAATACCATTTTATAGAACATTATTAATGATATTTTAATAAATATTAATTAATTAAGGGTCTATAAAATTATTTTAAAAATGAAATGAGTCTCATAAATACAACCTATAGGATGTTTTCAATAATTTCCTATCAAAATTTTATAATTCTAATATGTTTTACATTTTTTTATATGAATTATGAAAATATTTATTGACTTTATATTTCCATATTCTCATTTTAGAGATAATTCAAATAATTTTACATTTAAAACATTATTATCAAAATTTAGTTATAATAAAAACACCTGAATCACAAGTTACACATAAATATTTTGTATAATATATTTTTAACATCATATGCAAAAAAACCATATCCTTTTTAATGTTTAAAAATCCATTACATGATTTTTTCTACAACCTGTAGAAGTGTTATGTTGTGTTGTTTAAGAATCTTACTTAACCATACTAATGTTTCAAAAAATTTACAAAATTTACCCACCAAAATTTAAAATTTTCAACATCAATATTATAATTTTTAACCTATCAAAACAATATCTAGTCCTTATCATTGTTTCAATAATGTCTGAAATGAGAGATAGTTCTATACTCATTTATGATACTCTTATAAGATAAAATAACATTCAAAAAAATTAAATAAATTAACATATTGTAATATATATTACCATTATGTGTCCAAATACACTAATAAAATATAATTATATAATACCTTATAGATATTTGTATCCATTAATCTTAGTATAACACCAGCGTTCACATTTTTAAATTTTTATCATGTTGAAAATAATTTAACATGAAATGAATTTTTTATCAGTAAATATAATACTATATCTTGTTACATAATTTTATTAATATAATTATAAGTACGGAAAAAATTACAATATTTATTTTCTAGTATTGGTTGAATTATTTTTAATATATTTTTTCAATTACAAAATGAAAACAATATTTTATAATTTCATTTTAAGAATAATAACTAATTTATAAAACATTCATTTATAGAATATATCTCCACAAAATTTATTTATTTACGGGATAGAATATGATTTCCGTTACATTTAATGAAATAAAAAAACAAATGGATCAGTTTGAATAATTTATTAATGGAAAAATATTATAATTTCTTTCTTAGAATAAAATATAACAATATTTACATATTTAAAATTATGTTCCTCTAAATTCAACATATTAGTTTTTCAATGCATATTTTTTCACATTAATAATATATTTTTTCATGTCAAAATATTCATATATTTCTAATTATATATTATTTCATAATGCTTTCATAAATGTGATAACATTTCTAAATTTTTATATAGTTCACTTATCGACAAATAATCAATCATTTCAGATAAGTCTAAAAAATTTCACCATATGCTAATTTGAAATGATGAATTCAAAAATAAATTTTAGATAGAGAATTTAAAATTATAAAATTTTGGAATATATTATTTAAATTAAAAATTACAATAAATTGATAAATTAAATTTATTTACAAATGTAAAGATAAAAATTGAAGTGTTATTAGTGTTCTTTAAAATCATTTTTTAATTCTTTGTTAATTTCTATGTGCATCTTATCATGGAATTTTTTAGTGATAAATTTAATAAAATACATCGAACGCCTATTTTAATAAATACTAATCTATATCATCAAATGACTTTAATCATATCACATTAGTTATGTATTTTATAAAAATTAAATTTCATTTGATGAAAAAATATATATCCTAATTTGTTAATAAAATTATATTCACTAATGGTTTATTTTATTATGTCATAAGTTGGATTAGTTCAGTGTTTCCTATGACACATTCTATTAAATATAATATACATTGAAAGGAAAACACCAATTAAAATATTCAGGTGTTTTATTTTACCCCTTAAATAAATTGTATCCCCAGACTATAAATTGTTACATTAAATTGAATTTCTATAAGGAAATATATAAGAATGATATTACTATATAAATAATTTTTTCAATGATATCAACCCCTCTATCATATATTATACTCTAAAACTTATTGTAAATGTTAAATGAAACATATGTGTACCATTATAGTACATATAAGTATGCATGATTTTTCAAATGAGTCAAATTGTTTTATGTTTTCCCCATTATATATTTATATTCCACATGGATCAAAGATATATATAAATAATAAATAAAAAATTCATTTCAAATTAATATCTATAATATTTCTATTGGAATGAGTGTTTCTTCCAATTTCTTGTTCATATCCCAATGATGAATGTCAAAGAGGATCTTTTCATTCATGAAACATTAAAATAAATCTCTAATGGATCATATGGTTTATTAATGAATGAAATTTTTTATCACCTAACAAATGATTTTGTATATAATAACACAAGATATTAATCAAAATGAATAAACCTACAAAGGAATATTTAATAAATTATTTCATAAGAAATCAATAACAATATAAAAATACTATAACCTAAAAATTAGTGTATATATATATTACCAAGAAATAAATATATATTATTTTAGGCTTATTTCATAATTTCCTCATTATCCAATCACAGAAAATAATGATTATGAAAATTAACACAATTTTTATATTGAAAAAATTAGATACTATATAAAATATTTGATTTTTCTAGAGACCATGAGATATATTCTCATTACAACTTGATTCCCATAAGGTCTATTAATTAGAAAATCATTCCTCGGATTTTAATGGGTTAATTATTTATCCTTGTGAATTATAAAATATTATTAATAATGTTTTCCAAATTATTCACATGATAATAATCAAAGAACCTTTTATCTAATTTTATGGGATTACATTTTCTATTGTGATTTAATAAGAATGTAAATTATTTTTTGAACCATTATATACTATATTCCAATCAACATTGATGTGTTTTCTAAAATAGTTATCTATTTAATTATGTTTGAATAGTAATATATATTGTCTTATTTCCTTCACTTGAAATTGTAAACCTTATGGAATTTATCTCTACACATTAAACTGATTCATGTTCCCTTTAAATAGATACCCAAGTGTCATTTTTTGTATTCATATCATGTTATATGAAATTTAATTCTCTTATATTCTTTCAAATCAATTATTTTCCATGTTTATCTTCCATTATTTTCTTATTTTACTTTCTTTTAATCATATAATACATTGATAATTCATATTCCATATTGGGAACACTTAATAAAATATCATTATTTGAGGAAAAAATTTAAGATACTAGTGCCATTCAAAATATCATATCAATCCTATAAATGAAATGGTGAATATTATATTTTTTATAAATTATTTAGTCAATATCATCTCTCATAGTATTTAAATGTTTTCATCATAGTCAAAAACATAATCTAATTCCTTCTATCTCATTTTTAATGAATTTTCAATCGTTTTAATCACGTTTCTCTCAAAATTAATAGTTAATAAATAATATATCATTAAATAAATTCAATTAAAATATATTTATCTACCCAACGTCCATTGAATTTATAGTCAATTAACACCATTGATCAATATAACCCTTCATACTATACCCTATAAAAGTTTCCATTTCCAATTAACAAATTATCACACATAGAAACTTCTATTCAAAGAATATTTTCTATTACTAGAAAATTAATGGATTATTAGATCATATAATGAGAGGAGAGTTTTATTTCATGAATTATTCCAATATCATTACATCATTCTATGAATAATAAGTTTCTTCCATATGGGTATGATTTTTTTTTATAACCATAAGTATCATCCCTAATATAGTTGTATTCTTTTCTAATCCAATTCCTTATGTGTTTAATTGGTAAGGAGGGAATGACATGAATATATTATGTTGTTTTGATAAATTTTAGATTCATTCCATTATTTCCAATTTAAAAAATAAAATACAAAAACGTATCTAAATCATCTTGAAATACTCATCATGAAAAATAATTTTTTTTCCAAATCACTTTTGTTGAAAATATGGGAATCCTCAAAAGAGAATTAAACAATTTCATTAAACACAAAAATAAATAACATGTAATTAATTAAAATAATGATATTATTGGAACTAGTCCCTTAATATTATCCCATTTATAAATATATTACCTTATAATATGGGTCATCACTGACTATTTCTATAATTTTTTGAGCCAACTTATTCTATATCTGGATGTATTCTTCCATATTAATTTTATTTACGTTGAATCCTCTTGATGAAATGTCATGTTTTTTTGATCTAAACCCCTTGATTCTCAATGGTTTAAATATACTTCATTCTTTCATAGATACACATGGCTGCCTCATTTGTAGAATTTATACCAAAATATCATTCATGAATTTATTTTTTGGAGTGTAGAATGAGTTTTAGGAATCTTTCTTTTTCTAATTCAAGTAATTTATACTTTATCTTTGAGTCTTTGATAGGATCAGATTCTTGGGAAACTAAATTATTGAAAAGATATCTCTTCTCTTAGTCTTTAGAAACACCTCAATCTTCCAAGTGGTTAACATCCTATAAATTGATTTGATTATCACGAGTCGTCCCACTGCATGGTCATTTGACATTTTATTGTCTTATTTTCTCAAAATCGTCTATCTAGCCAAGTATCCATTTTCTTATTAAAGTATTAATAATCCCTACACCTTTTATTTTTTCCATTAAGCATTGCACAGATCTATTTTTCCCATGTTTTGTTCTACCCCATCATCCTTTGAGGGCTCTACAGACCTCTTCCATGTATACGTTTATCTCAAAGAAATGAGAATTTACTGGACATATCATAAAAAGTCATGTGAAAATCCTCCTAACCATAAAAATCCAATAAATATTCTATTATTTAGACACCCTCCACTAAACCAACATGATCTATAAAACCAATAATCACCCTTTTAAATTTTTCCGCACTACAAAAATAAAAAAATAGCTAATCATTCTAGGGGTTTAGTAAAATAATAAAGAAATAAATTTTATAATAAAATTTGTTATCATGTGTCTTATATAACATTAATTGATAGACACTACAATAATCCCAAATGTAATGTTTGAAAACTAGTATTTATTATATTAAATTGTTATAAAATATAAGTGATCACGTCCTTAAAATCAATCATTTTAATAGTCCTTGGTGAAAATATGCATACATGATTTCCATATTATAATTGAATAATTACTAATTTCATATAAAATATATAAAAAAATTAATTTTACTTTTTTTATATCTTATAAATAATTTAGTGATCCATTTATGGAACAGTTGGAAATTGAAATCAAAATAAATGGGGATTCTATATACTCAGAAAGAAAAACATTACAATATATGCTATTATGATTATATATGGAATAATAAATATGTCAGATTGAAACATAAAAAAGTATTACATATAATAAAAACATGAGAATACAGTATAATAATAAATAATAACACATTATTCATATGGAAAATATAAATTGTTTTCATAATGATGGAATTTATAATGATCGATACCATAATTGTACCGTTAATAGCACTAAAACAAATATCATTTCATATTAACATAGACAATAGACAAATATATCTTGTTTACAATTAAGGAAAATAAATTAATACATCATAAATAAAATTCTGGGGCATATACAGAATACGGAATCTAGTCTATCTCAGGATTCATACCATTTTATTTATTGAATATAACGGGAATCAACCATAACATAAATATTTCCAAGGGATACCTCAAATATTGATTAATCAATATAATACATAACAATGTTACATATTATTCAATAAATATACATATTGAATAAAAAATATAAATTGTTAATATTCAAAAGTCTGTATAATATCATGACCATTAACAATCCATTAAAACAGATGTGGATCGTATCATTAACGAATATAAAAAATGATACTTAAACTAAATTAAAGTATATAGACATATATATAGGAAACCCAATACAAAGGCATTAATTTTTTTGAATTGATAGAAATGTAAAATAACTTTTAATTTTCTAGTCATTAATTTTGAACTTCAAATTTCCAAAAAATATTGGAAAATGAGTAATCCTTTAAAATCAATAAAAATAATCAATATAGTATCCATAAAAAATAAAAAATACGAAAACATAAATAAGGATTCATATAGTAATCGTAAATAATGACAATATTTTATAAAATTTGTAGACAAATTCAGAAATGGCTTATAATGAAAAAATTAAACTGATTCATTTTAAAACAATTACATGGAATTTAAAAAATATATATGAATATGAAATTTAAAAATAATTAATGATTTAATATGATTACTATTTAAATTAATATAAGGATTTTTATGTAGTGGAGAAATTTAATATTTATTTAAAATAATATTTTAAAGAAAACGCCATTAAAACCTTTAATATAATTTCCACTTCAATAAATTATATTAATATTGATCTTAAAAAACCCTATGTATAAACATATTTGTGTTATAATATTTCATATATGAATTATATAACCCATATAAATGAATATTACTAAATAATTTAATTTATTCCCCAATGAGATAACTTTAAGAAGAAATTCAATTACCTTGGACTCCCTATTTGTCATACATTTTCCAACATCCTTTAAAAAGAATTATAATTATTATACATATAAAAAACAATTTATTTAACCATATTTATTGATATTTTTTTCATTATTTTTTTCATTTCCAAAAAATAATTTCTTAAAATAAATTATTTAATAGCTCTGTATCATATGAATATTTTAGAATATTTGTATGGAACATCATTGTTTTATAAGATTCAAAATTTTAGTAATGTCATATATAAAATAATTATAGATTAAATATATCATTATAGCCATCCTTGTCATGTGTTTTTAAAATTGAAATAATTCCTTCAATGAGGTGATAGTCTACACATATACATGGTTGGCATTTTCATTTTTTGTTGGATAGACTGAAAATAATGTACGTAATGGTTTACATATAAAGTATTATAATTATATTATAAATAATATGTTAATTAATTATATTTATTTATTAATTACATACATTTGGGATGGTAATTAAAATTTCAATGCACCATTCAAAGAGGAAATAATCCAAAATCCAGCATGACTAATAATTCAATTTCACAAAATATGGGAGGGTAAGAAGGTATATCATTTATTTTCATTCAATAATAATATTTAGATTATATATATCATACATAAAAAAATTAGTTACATGTATTTATATATAAATTGGGTGGTGATGGAAAATTAAATACATCTTTCTGGGGAAGTGGTAGTCTTCATGTACGCATGAGCGGCATTTTCATCTTCCATTGGCTAGAAACGATGTAAAAAATAGTTTTTCCATAAAATATTACATTTTTATATATTAATTTTATTGAAATAATTATATTAAAAAAATTAGAAATAGATTTTAAGAAATTATAATGAGAACAATGTAATAATTCAGTTACGACTTATATATCTTCTTTTTTATATCCTTATTATTGAATTTATATTCATCAGAATAGTGGTTAATAGTGTAACTAGTGGATTAGGAACATTTTATGATTTGTGTGTTGATCTATTTGGGTATATAATAAAGAGAAAACCATTGAATTTTGTTTAATTCTTTAAATAATGGACACATAAAATTTATAAGTATTTATTTTGTATATTTATATTTATTATAGTTTTTTATATAATTTTAATGAATTTATCTATAAAAAAAGAATAATTTTATTCAAGTTATTTTTTTAAAATAATTAAATAATTTTAATTTCAAATATAATATTTTTTATTATTGAAATGGAATTTTATATATTTCATTTATTATTTGATACGAACATTACAAATATATCATACGACGATAAATTCTTTTTATAATGACTGAATTTTTATTAAATAGTTGAATATATAATATCTGGAATACTATCATTTTATTTACTTATATCATGTAATATAAAACTATCATTCAATTTCTAACGATTTTTTAATTCTAAATATAATGAATTTCATTAAAAAATAGTATAATTAATTCTATAATATTCATCATATTATATGATTTTGTTTTAATATCATTTTTATGAATAAAAATAGTATTTTCGAAAAGTAATTTGAATTTAGTTTTGTGGAATTTTATTAGAGTCAGTTTCTTGCAATCATAATAATTTAATATTAAAAAAATGATACAATATTATGAGTCATGATTTTCAAATTCATTACAGAGTTAAATATCATATTTTATTATTAATACTATCATCCTCGGTAAAAATATTGTACACAAAAAACGTGTAAAATGGGTAAAATAGGGTCAAAATATTGACGTATGTACTAAAAACCCTAACACATAAATCTATATTATTTAATTATTATTTATACCATTTAAAAAAAATAAAAAAATATTCAAATTTCTTGTATATTTCCTTTGATTATAAAAGGTATATTATTTTATGTAAATGGTAATTAAAAAATGTAACTCTCTTTAATGTAATATTTTTGGTACATTTTAATTATGATATAAATGAGTTGTTATTGGTCATAAATGTTTATTTGAAATATGAGTTAACATTAATTTATTATATTAATTTTTTAGTATTTGTGGAGTGGATAATCAACATAGATTATTACGTAATAATGATACAATTCATGTACAAGAAGAAGAAATATATATCTAAAGGATTATAAAAAACTATGTTCTAGGTGAATTATGTTATTCTAATAATTTCATATGTAATATTTGAATGTATTTATAGTTTAATATGTCCGGATTAAAATTCTACTACTGTCTGGAATCCATTGATTCAAAAATTAATTAATAGTCCAAAGAATTATTTTACTGATATTTTATGATAATCAATAGTTTTGTAAGTGATTTAAAAATCATAAAAAGTTATAATTGGTCATGTGATATACGAAGGATCCAAAATTTCATCCATAGAAATTTTTTGATCCATTTTCCACATTATAAGTAAATTTATAATACTTAATGATTTAAAATTGTTTTCCAACAATTACTGTTAAAAAAGGGTTAAAGAGGGAGCTAAACAAAAGTATAATGGTTAATATAAATTTAAAACATATATAAATTGAATTTTTCCTGCTATTTTACTATATATATCACTATATTGAAATATTTTATATTTGGTTCCACATCATATTATTAAAATATAAATTAAATTACAATGTTCATAGTATTTCCAATTATATCATTCTAATCAATTATAAAACAAAACCCAGATCCTCTCATCCAAAAACCTTTTAAACACTCTATCTTATCCATTTAATTCCCAAATTATCAAAAACAGACATACGTATTCCTTATATATTTTAATTTTAATGAATGTAATGACCTGTAATGATTAATGAGTAACTAGAAGGAGGTTTCCCAAAGAAAAGATATAGCACTTAAATAAATCATTTTATTTTTATTTCATTTTCTTCATTCTAAAAATCATACATAACAATAATAAAAAATAACATAATAATATTAAATATAATTATTTTTAAAGATTTTGTTAAAAATCCTTTTTATCTATTTTTCCATCATACTAGAAATTATAACATCGATCATGTAGACTAACTTATACCTAACACAATGTGTTTTGTTTTCCATTACTATATTATATGGTTATTTAAAAACATATTACAAATAAATATTATTTAAATTTATAATATAATTTTTAATATTGAAATATTATATATTACTTAAATTATTACCCTACCAATTTTTGGAAAATGATAATGTCTTTCATGGTTACATGTTGAGCCCAACAACAAGAAGAAATGGGATTCACATTCTGTCAACATATCATAAGGATGAAAAAATTAATAGAACTAAAGAATAATTGATACATGTATAAAATATTTATAATGTGGTAAAATGAAAATATAATCAACTTTATTAAACTTCCACCCATTAAAAAATGAAAACGTCATCCACACATACAATCATCATTCTTCATAAAATGACATGGATCATTTTCATAAAAACCTTAAATAATTGATTTTAAATGTTTATTTAACATATAAGAATGATAATTATAATATTTCTATTTTTAAAAAAAAATTGACTATAAAATATTTGAAAACTATCAATGCTCTAATAATTTATTTTTTATAAACCAAAAACCTTCAAAATTTCCAAATTCAACATAATTATTTTGTGAAAACACAAAATATTATAGAAATTATATAAAATAATAATAAAAATTTAATAAAAATTATATTTTTTATTACTAATATTGAAAACAAGTATAGTATAATAAAATATCATTGTAGGAATATGAACAAATGGTTTCAGGAATCGAGGTATGGAATTTTTCTTATAAAGGGTTCCTTGAAATTATTTAGCCACTTTCTCCTCAATATCCATTTTCATTTAAAATATTCAAAAATGATTATATATATAAATATAAATGTTTGTTATATTTCATTTTCAACTAATTTTTTTATAATTTTTGAAATGGAATAATTATAATTTTTTTAATATGTATCATTTTTAACTTTTTTACCAATGTTAAAAAATAGTGTTTTTAACAAATATGAAATAAATAGATTTTATCATTAGTATGTTCTCTGATTATGAATAAAAATTCTTTACAGTTTTTTGTTATTTTAAAATGTGATTTAAATTTCAAATCATTTTCTGAATATTTTGACATTATCATTTTCTAATAAAAAATGAAATTTATCAATATGAATATGTGGAAATGGAATGTTTTTCTTCATATGATCTCAAATGTGTTTCTCAATGGGTTTTTGATAAAATATTTGAATCATTTACATTTTTAGATATTTATATAATAATTCAGGATTTTATATGATGATAGGTGACCATGATTTAACTCATGATGATGGGTGATCCCGATATATCTCCCCAATGTATTTGTAAATGAAAAGCAATCTAAAATAGAAAATAAGAGAGAATAATCAGATGGCTATTCTTAGAAAATAAAATTTCGATAATTTATTTCATATTTTTTTAAATATAAATAAACAAGTGTTATTAATATGATTCTACAAGAAACAAATTTTAATCATTTTGAATTTTTTGATGGAAGGTCTTTGGCATTATAAGGAAATAATGGGTTGTAAATATTTAATTATTTAAGGAATCATTTAAATAATATATTTACATAATTCCTTTATAATTTCCATAATCATATAAATAGTTTTTAATTTTTTTTATTTTAATTATCCTTATTTTATTCTATATATTTTATTTATTTATGATCTCATTGATTTTTTGAAAAACATGTTATAATTTTTATGGGATTTTATATTCTTCCCTATACAAATGGGATTCAAATATTTTTTACAAATAATTATTGTTTTCATAAATTCATGATTGATTATATTTTGGTCATGTTATTAGGATGTTTAGATACTATGACAATAAATATATACTTACTATGTTCTATAGTCATAATATAAGAAAATATTTGAGTATAATATGAGTTTTAAATTATGAATTTTTTTTAATTGAAACCATAAATAAATTTTGTTTCTATTTTCCCTATGTAGGTTAAATTTTTTCTGATTTCATTAAAACTAATATCCTTAATATCCTAAAAAGGTAATAGAGATAAATAATTCATGTAATTCATTTGAATATGTGTTTTTTATATTTTTTTGGTGTTATGATTTTTATAAGATAAATGGTTTAGATAACATTTTCGGTTAAGATAATGTTAGAAGAACCTTTAAATATTATTTAATTTATGGACATATTATCATTGGATATACATTGAATATTTTCATGTCTCTTCATAAATAAATTTTCATATAGATTTATTTTCCATGTTTTTATTATGTAAGATTCAGTAGAAAGGCGTCAAGGGGATAATAAACACTTAAATAAGTGTCCTGGAATGGATGAAACTATATAGTTAGTAGAATTATTAACACAATTTATATTGGCTATTAACAGAATAACCCATGAACGAGGGTGACAAAATTAATTACATATGAACAAGTTTATAGTGGTTAAATTTAATAAAAAATAATATGAATTTCGATAGAACATCAATATCATTTAAAAATAGGATGAAAAAAATTCCTCGTAGAATATATTTTATGATTTTGGATCTATATAAAAAACATAAGTCAATAAATTTTTCATTTTGAATGTGGTGTGAATAAATGGTTTTCTATTATTATAAATAATAAAAAAAATGAGGATATTGATAACATGGACTGTATAAAATTGAATGATATTTTTTACCATAATAATTTTCCAAAATTTAATATTATTATAATTAATAGATAGTTTATGGAGTTAAATAATATTTGGAGAGACTCAATGCCTAATTATAAGGAATTTTTTTACTAGATTATCCATATATGCACAAAATTTCATTCTATAACATTAATGTAAAATTGATATATTTTTAATATCAATAAAAACATTTCCAGACAAAACTAGCATCTCATGAACATAAAATTTATGAAGAAGTTTTTTTGAATTATAATATAGATAGGACATATATTAAAATAATTATATACATTCAAATAAGGGTAAGAAGTTTTTAAGGCGGGAATCATTAGAGAAACATATATCCATGAAATATTGAGTTAATATTCAATTTATTACTTAATTGCTAGAGGCTTATTAATAGAGATTATGATAGGATATGAAAAGTTTTATTGATGTAAAAATCTCCCTCATTTTCTTCACAAAATCTAGGATAAGAGTTCTATTTTGAAAATTAAGGGAAGAATAGATAATCTTTAAGTTGTGAGATTTTTTATTTGTAACATGTTCATTCAATATATTAAAACATGTATGATTCAAGTTACTCATTTGGAGAACAGTAATGTCTAAAATAAAAAATGCATGAAAGCATATTCTATATCTACTATTGTAGATTTTGGACTTTCAAATGAAGTGGCATTAGGGAAATTTTGTGTTTTTTAATATTTTATCAATGTATAATTTAATAATAGATCAAAATATTATTTTATCATTATATAATTTTCATTTAAAAGGGATATTATATTTCATTAACTGAGTTTATAATTCCTATACAAAATTATTTTAGGTATTAATAATGAAAACATAATTTATAGAAATATTCCTATCATTATAATATAGAATTTATTTCCTATGTGTCTGGTTGTTTTACACATTGTATAGTTTGATTTTAGTCTAGTTATGTATTGACATTCAATTTATCATAAAAATAAATATTATAGAGAAAAATATGTCATATTCAATTTTACAAGTGAATTTCAATATATATATATATATGGGATCATATCATTTGTAACATAA
This sequence comes from Viscum album, assembly GCA_963277665.1. Classification (NCBI taxonomy): domain Eukaryota; kingdom Viridiplantae; phylum Streptophyta; class Magnoliopsida; order Santalales; family Viscaceae; genus Viscum; species Viscum album. The sequence goes on from OY728139.1 coordinate 433,801,493, forward strand.
ATATAATTTAATAATATGAATTAATATTGGAGTAATACTGATCATCTATATATTATTGAAATGATATCAAAGTATTCAAATTAGTGATTTTCTGATAGTGAATGAAAAGATATATGTATTTACTGATGATTTTTCTATGGTTATTTTTAATGTGGAGGTTGAGGTTATTGTTTACAAAGTCCCAGATATTTAATGAATTTTAGAAATGTGTTTTTTTAAATGAAGGATTTTTCGAGGAGACATTTGTTTGATTATATATCACTAAAAATAGCACCACATTGACCATATATTTTCATCCTCATTCAAATAAAGTTTTTAATAAAATTCTATGTGAATTTTTTTTATCAAAAGAGTGAACTCATCATCATGTAACACGTTATAAATTTGATTAAGGATGATATTTCATTGAATACCTTCTATTAATGGTAAATGGATTATGTTTTTTGGTCTTTCTTGTTGGGTTAACAAATGAAATCGCTGTATTTATTGAATTTATGAATTGAATATTCACTTAGTAGTTTTATAAATTCATTATTATATCAATTGAAAACATTCAGTTATATTCCAAATATAGAAAATAATATGATAAATATAAAACTATTGTATTGAATTCCATAGAAGAAAAAAATTCAGATGGAAATTTAATTAAAATCAAATTTGGATAGAAAAAACTTATCATAGAAATATAGTTTCTAAATACAACTTAATTATTGTACCTAAGAAAACAAAAATAGTGTAAGAATAGAAATTACACAAAAATGTCTCTAATATAGGATGATTTCAATGATTTTTAAGTTCGTACAAAACGTTTATTGAAATGCTAGTAAATTATCTATCCCAATAACAATGTAAACTAGAAACTTATTTATGTTAATTCCGAAATATGATGTGAATAATGTTTCAAATAATTTAAAAGAACATTCGGTAATCCACTAGTGTTATCACTTAAATAGAAAAATATGAATTTTTATTATTATAGAAGTTTAATTAAATTTATTTATTGTATCATATTTTATGAAAATAGGGTAATTATATATTCATCAAGTTAATTAAAACATGAAGAAAGGAACTACCCTAATAATGCTCTTGAGAATTGAGGTATTTTTATGAATGGAGGAAAATAGTGGCTGGGGTTTAACATACATGGATATTACACTATTTCATTTTAGAACTCATTACACTATAATAATTCATGCATGGGGACTATAATTGTTTACTATCACTGGAAAAATGGAAAAAACATATTCTATCCTGGTTAATGATCTTCAACATCTCCCATAAATATCTCCACCTTTAGTAATTATAACTAATACCATTCATCATATCTGGGGGAAAAGAAACATAAGAAATGGGTTATCTCAAATGCTCTGTAAGAGTAAATAATGAAGATATACATGCATTATTTTTAGAAAATGGAATGAGAATATGATCATAAAAATATATGATCATACCCTCCATATCAATGATCATATACATGAATCATGTAACAAATCATTGATATTCATAAGACATGAAACATAAGGAAATAGATAGAATAATCCGTGAAAGTATAACATAGGAATGAAACGTGGGATTATGGAAGAAATGTAATATTAAAATATGGCTTCCATAGTATCCATGGAATCTATTCCAAGACAACCTTGGTAGTATGGGTTCAGTCCCCATACCATCATGGTAGTCATGCTTCACTCCAATAGTTATCTTAGAAGCATTATTTCACTCCTTATAACATCTTGGTAGTCATGGTTTACTCCCATGGCCATATTAGTTGTATGATTTCACTCAATATACCATCTTGTTTATAATAGATAACTCACATGGTCATCTTAGTAGCATGAGTTCACTCCTCATACCGTCTTTGTAGTCATGGTTTAGTCCCAAGACCATTGTAGTCCATCTCATCAGATATTAATATTTATCCAATGCATTGTAGGGAGATATCATTCCACCCATATCATATTGAAAGAATACATACATTTTCAAAAATATCATAGGAAATCATTTAAAAACCCAAGAAATTAAATGGGTATCATATACATGTAATCATATCATTACCTATTGAAAAAATAGGTTTCATTAGATATTCATTCTAAACTTAATCAATGAAAAAAATGTATTTCATAAACATATAAACCATGAATGAGAAACATATTTCATAAAAATATAACATGTGAAAGAGAAAAACATTTTATAAACATATAACCTATGAAGAAGATTGGTGTTTTATAAAGACAATGAAATTATTAAAATCCCATTTATAGAAAAAATTTGAAAGGAAACATTAAATAATTTATTATAAGGTAATGAGTAATATCAATGAAAAAAATCTTAGATAGGGAATAGTTTAGGAAATTCATTAAAAACATTTCATGAGGAAAATATTCTTTCTTCATTGAAATTATATTTTTAATACATAAAAACATTTTAAAATTATTTTTATAGAAAATACATTGAAAACTAATAAAGAATACTTGAAATCATTTTGAAATCTTTTTTCCTTTAAAACTTATAAAATAAAATTAAATAATTTTTAAAAAATGTTTTCATTAAAAAAACATTGAACACTTATAAATAAGTATTTAAAATGTTTTGAAAACTTTTTGTATTTAAATTTTTTTAATGAATATTGAATTTTTTTAAAACATTTCATGGAAAATAAATTGAAAACATATAAATGAGGACTAAAATAATTTTGAAAAAAGTTTTACATGAAAACATATAAAAAGATCTAAAAATATTTTGAAAAACAGTTAATATAAAATATATATTAGAAAATTTATTAAAAATAACCTTTAAATATGAAAATAATTCTTATAAGGATTTATTGTAGTTAAATCTAAAAACGTCGTACAAGGTAAAAATAATATTCTATTTTCATGATAAAAAGGAGAGAAAAATGCCATGTTTGAAAAGTGAAAAGAAGATTCCTTCGAACAAATTGGAAAAATCAAATAGTCTATAAAATTATTTTAATTATCATAAGTGAATTGTATAATACTTTTAGAAATCCTTTTGAGAAAACTATGTTTTTAAGGAACTTATATTTCTGACCGAAGAGAGGGTAAATCCATGATTCCTTAAAAACACATCAATAATTGTCTTATGTACCGAAGAGTAGAAAAATTGTACCCATACTCAAATGAAACATGAATAATCAGAGGATCAAAACATCATGAATTTTATTGAGATATGGATTATAGGATTTCATAAATGTTTTATAATCATTAGCCATATTGAAAATCTATGAGATTGATTCAATAAACACTTACCACATGGTTATATGGGATCATACTCTCAATGTAAGTGAAGAAAATTACATGAAGCTTAAAATATTATAAAAGTAAGAAAAATAATTATATGACATATAAAATATAATTATAGAAACATCGAGAGAGAATTTCGGTGCGTAACAAAATATGTGACTCAAAGAAGGAAACTTGAGAGAAAACTATTTCACTGATTTGGTAACATTTTAAACATAAACCCCAAGAACAAAAAATCATAAATTTGATATGTAAATAAGCATAAATTTAAGTATAATATTCATATAATAAAATTATTTTAATTAGAAAACGCATATAAAATGTAAGGTTGTCTAACGTATAATGTATCTCATGGAAATAAAATGTGAGATGAAATACCCCATCATTGTGTATTGACTCTCATATTACTCCTTATACCAATTTTATAATAACTAAAAATTTAAAATAAATAATTTGAGGAAAAATATTTTTATATATATATTTTTATAATGACCTTATATTACCATCTTGTAAAAAATCCTATGATAAGTTTTTCCTTCAGTTAATATTCTCTTTATTATTCGCATGTGCCTTAATTTGAAATATTTGTCATATGCATACATTATATCATGATTTCAATAATGTAATCCATGATACAAATATAATTTGTATAAATTATATCAATATAATAATATTCTATAGATTTTTTAAATATGAAAAAAATACATTGTTTATAGAGACGATAGGTCGTACGTACACATCAATGCTATTTGTGTTAAAATTTAGTGTTGAAAGAAATAAAGTAAATATATATATATATATATATAAATAAGAATATATTTTTAATATATATATATTAATTATATTATATTTTTATATCATATATGTCTTTTATATTCTGAAAACCCATCTTTAATAGAAATAATGTAGTCTATAAACGAATCATTTTGATTTGACGGTTTGGTAGTACACACTTCCTAAAAAAACTACTATATTAACACCAAATAGAAACTAAATAATATATGAATTGTAAAAGGAATATTTAATATTAATTAAATAATAAATATAATATATAATATATATATATATATATAAATAGAGTCTCCAACATAATTTCCAGCAAAAGAGGCTGTAAAGAAAAATGACCAATGGTAGTTTATTGTGGAGGTAATAAGATGTACACAAAATGAGTATGTTCAATATCCATTAGAAGGAGGTCTATATTAGTGTAGGTTGAATTTTTTTTATTAATATATCCTTTTATATTGAGGATACATGGGTTTTAATAAATTCATGAAAAAGAGGGGTGGTGTAGAATGGAAATAAAATAACAGAATTGACTGAAGATGTTAACTCTTAATCATGTAACTCCTTTTGTTTTTTCTCCAAAAATCATTCATGGATTACATTCTTATAGTGGTACATATTATAGAAGTAAGATAGGATTTTGGTTTTTTTATCATTCATATCTTTTCCATATATAATAGGTTTGAGGGTTTTTATGATGTGGCAGAGGTGTTGGCCTTTTATTGGGAAGGATAAGGACTCACATTGAATTTTTGATAAAAAGGTAGGTGTACAAGTGTCATTATCATAAAAATAATAAAAACAAACATAAATAAAGAATTAAATGTCAAATGCAAGAAATATTTCCATGAGATTTTTTTTGGGAATGTTCATAGATCATTTGGGATCTAAGATTAATGTTTCATACAAAATTAAGCTTATTTGGACCTTAATCACTATGAATTATTTTAATCACATTTACAAATTTTTCTGGGTCAAAAATTAAGTTGATATTATTATAATATAAATATTATATTGATTACATTATTCCATGTATGTATTTGTAAATTCAATTCACATAAAATGAATAATTATAATTAAATTTAATGCTACAGACATGATGAAAGTTTGGGTTTTTAAAGTATAAACAAGTTAAAAAGATCATTAACATTTCAAATTCAATTTGAAAGTAAGATTTATTTTAATGAGTAAAATTGTATTAATAAATTTATAGTTTATATAATGTGACCATAAAAAAATTTAGAATTTTATTTTACAAAAATAATTATTTAAATGAAAATACAGTTTTAAATAAAAAGTATTATTATGTATTATTCATCAAAAAATGATGTTTCTAAAAAAATCTCAAAATTTTTCCCAAAGCTAATTTTGGAAATATAAATTCTAAAAAAAATCCTTTTTTTCAAAAGTAAAATTTTAAATCTGTCTAAAATTGATTTTATTATTAACCGTGGTTCATTCTAGAAAAATGTATTTTTAAACATAAATGTACTTTAACAAAAAAAATAATATATTTCATTATCAATATGTTTTTTCTATATTGAAAAAAATTATAAAGAATATTTATAATTATTTATTACGGTTAATATAATTTTTTTAATTTCTAGGTTATAATAATAACATTTAAATAATTTAAACAAAAAAATATGTTTCCGTAGAAGAATCGGTGTTCTGTGTATCTTACGCCATGTTGTTGTTGTGGGTTGTGCAAGAAAAGTCATTATTGTGTGTAGAAAAATATAAACCAGTATTTTGTGTATAACAATTAAATTTAGTATTGCATGTAGTGTAATCCATGTTAGTATTGCATGTAGTGCAAGAAAAATTAGTATTACGTTAAACGAATACTTCTCTGAGGGTTTTAATATAACTAAATATGTATAAAGAACTATTTCAACGAGCACATGAAAAGAAAAACATAAAATAGATAGAATCATTAAAAAATAATTAAACACAAAATCATTGGGTTTTTCATTCGACCACCATTAAAATGAATCTCTCCCTAAAATATTTTTTTGCTATCAAAGGTTTAATACATTAATGATTCATTTTTTGAAATAGATATCATAAAAATGATTTCCGAAACATTCCTAAAATGGAATGTTGTAACCATAATGGTATCCCAATGCATCATGTAATTGGGTCCCCATATAGGAAAATATATGTTCGGATGTGATATCATTGACATAGAAGTAAAATCTAACTACCATCTTCCGATTAATAGTGATAGAGAAAAAAGTCAAGAGAAAGGTAACAATTTGAAAGCCATAAATATATAATGAATTAAGGGGCCATCTTATTCATTGGAATAGGAGGTACTAGGATGAAATTTTAGGTTTCAGGATCCTATTTCCTAATGTTAATAAATTTTCATGAAAATATATACCAGGATGATATCAGGAAAACAACACCCTTTGTGGTTCTATGATCCACTTCACCCCTTTCTCTATAACAGAAGGTAGATTTTTCATTTCCAATGAAATAATATAGCATGATATCCCTGATATGACATCACATATATCATAGTGAATCATCAAAAACATGTTTCTGTAATAGTTTATCCAATATTTTTAAATCCCCATGTGGTAAGATAATACATTATTCTAAAAATTTTAATCAAACATTTAACATAATCATTCCATAAATGGTTATCCTCAAAACCTATCTCAAAGATGAAAATAAAAAACATAAAAAAAAAGAATCACACAATCATAATAACATTTATATCCCATATATCAAAAAGTATCTCTTGGATTTCACATTCCAAACATGTTGATATCCTTATGTTAAATTCTCTTGGAATATGTTAACAAAATGAATTAAAAAAATACCTTTGTAAAATATGCATTCATAATTATTCCATATATTACTGTATATATTCCATCAATCCAATATGTTTTAATCATTAGCCATTAAACCATGACCTATGTTTCAACTTGTCTTTAATTATTTCCATAGAAATAATTAACTTCAAATATACTTATTTATATCCCATATATATTTATCCAAACAATAGTATCATAACATAAGGAACATAATAAGGGTTATATTTCCCATAATCATATTTTTCAATGAAAATCACATTTCTATTATATCACATTTCTATTCCATCAGAACCAATCAATCTATTTTTGTAAATCCATTGAGAAAAACATAAATTGAATAATGCCTATATATTTCTCCTTTCATATAACATAATTCATGAATCCAAATGAAAAAAAATATTATTATACCACTCCATCCTTATTCCATTATTAAGGATACCTTGTTATATTACACAATACCTCTTTCTATTTTAATTTCAATAGTATTATCTTCATCATCATCAATTTAACCATTACCCATACCATTTTTTTAGCCAATTCAAGATCTTTCTTCTTGAGAAATTGAGTTTCATAATGACGATTCATTCCACACATAAAACACGTAACATTCGATGATTTCATAGGGAATCCAATATTATCATCAATTTTATTAATCAATGTCTTTATTGCTTCTTAATATAGTCACTTTCTTTGTGTCCTTTACAATAATCAAAACATCTTTTAGTTCCTAAAATACATTAACATAGGTGATTATTCCCACATTAATATGCCCCATAGCCTCCATTATATGAACTGTTAGTAAACTACTATTTTCTCCTTTTATGAGTGTTAATGTTTGATATAGTAGACACTATTAATTAAGTTCCATGAAAACAAATTAGGAATAATCCCAAAATATCTCACTCTAGTGATCATCCCACATAACTTATCATTATATAATCATTCATCACATTCAACGTTAATCGAGTTCCTTCCAATTCAAAGAATTGATTAAAACCAAAAGCATGGAATGATAATTACTTATCATTGTATAAAACCACATAATCATGAAAATAATTACATTTAGGATTTCTGAATCATGATACCATCATTAATAATATTGTTTACATGAATCATGGCATAAACACTGGAAGTTCATAAGACATAAATCATAAGGAAATAAATAACACAACAAATGAAATCATAACATTTGAATAAAACATTGTATTTGTGGGAAACATATAAGAGTATAATATGATTTCCATAGTAGTCATGGAATCACTACCAATACTATCTTGGTAGTATGGGATCACTCTCCATACCATCATGGTAGTCATGGTTCATTCTCATGTCCATCGTAGAAGTATGAGTTCACTCCTCATACCATCTTAATAGTCATATTTCACTCCCATGGTCATATTAGTAGAATGAGTTCAATTATCATACAATATTGGTAGCCATGGTTCACTCCCATAGACATGTTTGAAGCATGATTCTACTCCTCATACCATCTTGGTAGTAATGGTTTACTCCTAAGACAATATTTGTCTATATCATGATATATAAGTCATGAACCAATGCATTGGAGGGAGAAATAGGTCCCACCCATATCATAATTAAATCAAACATACATGCGTAAAAAAATCATAAACCATCGTATCAAAACCCATGCAATAAAATTGGTATGATAAACACATAATCATATCATAGCCTATGGAAAAATGCAGGTTTCAAAATAATTTCTTCATAAACATAACCCATTAAAATAAATGTATTTCGTAAACATATAACTCGTGAGAGAGAAATTTATTTCATAAACATATCACTTGTGAAAGAGAAATAGATTTCATAATCATATAACCCAGGAAAAATAAAAGGGTTTCAAAAAGACCAAGAAATTAAGAATAACCAATTCAAAAAAAGATTATCAATTGATCCTTTAGTTAATTTCCAAGAAGGGAATGAGTGACATCAAATAATGTTATCTTAGATTGAAGATAAGTTTAAAATATCATTCAAAAACATTTCATGAGGAAAATATCATTCCTTATTTGAAAAAGGCTTTTCATAAATAAAACAATTATAAAATTACATTCATATAAAGTAAAATGAAAATTTCTGAATAATAAGTGAAATATTTTGAAAATATTATAACTTTAATACTTATAAAATGAGATTAAAGACATTTTAAATACATTTTTCATTTAAAAATATTGAAAACATAATAAATAAAGACAAAAAATGATTTGAAAACCTTTACCTGAAGACATGTGAAAATTCCTCAAATTTGTTTGAAACCCATTTCATTTAAAAGTATTAGAAATAATATAAATGGGGCTTGAAATAATTTTGAAAACCATTTCACTTGAACACATGTATATTAATATTGAAATCATTTTTAAAATAGTTTTCATTGAAAACATAAAAAATAAACATGAAAATTGTGGAAAACAATTTTTGGTAAAATTTTATACAGGATGCACAAAAAATATTTGAAGTTTTTTTCATTGAAAATATATTTAAAAAAATCATAAAAAATATCCTTTAAATATGAAAATTAATATTCAAATGTACTTTCCATTCAAGGGAAAAATAACATTGTATTTTCATGAAAACAATGTTAGAAAAATATCACATTCAAGAAAGATACAAGAAGATTCCTTTGAAAAATTTGTAAAAAAGACAAAAAGTTTAAAAATTAATTTTAATCATCATTTTTTAATTGTATAATATTCTATTAAACTCTTCTTATAAATCATTGTTTTGAAGGAACATAGATGTTTAACTTAAATCCAGGTAAAGTCGGGCTTCTACTAATACACTTCCTTATGTGTCTTTTTTACCAAAGATTAGGATAATTGTACAAATACCTAAATATATTCCAAATAACTATAGAATAATAAAATTCATAAATTTTCTTGATATATGGTTTATAAGATTTCATTTATGGATCATAATCATTAACAATCTCAAAAACCGATGAGATGGTTTCAATAAAATCATACCACTTGGTTACAAAGGATCATACTCTCCCTGTATGAAAAGAAAATTACATGAATATTAAAATATAAGTATAATAATTAAATTCATGTTATAACAGATGAAATAAATGTATATACACCATGAAGGAGAATTTAGGTGGATTAAAACATAAATTTGATAAAATAAAAATTGAGACAAAATTATTTCACCGATTTAGTAACTTTTGAAATGTAAAACACATGAATGAAATATCATAATATATATATGTTGATAACTATAAATTTATTTATAAGATAAATATAATATAATCATTGGATGTACATACACCACTCAAAAAGAAAACATGGATAACATATAATGTATCTCAGAGAAATAAAATGTGATATGAAATCCCCTTATCTTGTTCCATGACACTCGTTATACTAAGTAAAAAAACCTCTATTATAAACATAAAATTATTATAATTCTATTAAATAACCATATTCTAATATATATGGTTTTATTATGTCCTTATATTACCCCCTTGTTAACAATCATATGATAAGTTTTCACTTTGGGTAATATTTTCATTATTCATCCCATGTCTCTTAAATTATTATATCATTGGTATTTATAATTTATATCATGATTTCCAGAATTTAAAACATGACATAAATATAAATTATTTATAGTATATGTGTATTTTAATAAACTCTGATATATATATATGAAATGGAATACACTGTTTATGGAGACGGTAGGTCGTATGCACGCAAGAACACTATTTCCATATAATTTTTGTGTTGAAATAAGGAAATAAAAATACTCATATGTATAGATAAATATAAATATCATTATTAAAATATATTTATCATATTATATATGCCTTATAAATTAACTAAAACTTTATTTAATATAATCCATGTAGTGTCTGAATGAATCGTATCGCTTTGAGGGTATGTATTCCACATTTCCTCAGACAAAATTGATATATTAACACAAAAGGGAAAGTGAAAATATTTGAGTCTTATAAGGAATAAAGAATAATAAATAATTAATTAATGTAATATATAAAATATATAAATAGAGTGTCAATCATAATTTCCACCATGGGAGCTTGTATGGAAAATTGAACAGTAATCCTTTAGTGAGGGCAGTATTTCGTCGTACAAACAAACACTTTGTTTGTTATCCATTAGATAAAAGTATTTGTATGTTTAGGTTTAAAACATAACATAACAACAACCTCTTACACTAATTATACTAGTATATTTATACAGGCATGGAAAAAATTTGATGGGGTGGTGAATGAAAATAAATTAATGGACTTTAGAGAAGACATTACCTCTTATATGTGTAACTCCTTTTGGATTGAGCCAAAAGGATTCCTTGAATTGCCTTTATCCCAAGAGAAGGATTGTGGTATGAAAGTAGTATATTTGAGAACTTTATTGGTAAAATATAAGACAAAAATAAGAGCTTTTAGAGGTGTAAATAAGTTAGAGAGGTGGTGGACTTTTATATGGAAGGAAAAGGACCCACTATGATTTTTTGAAAACAAGTTTTGTATACACATGTTCTTACCTAAAATATTAATTTGAGACCAACATAAATCAATAATGTATGGTCTACGGAAGATATATGTCCACAAAGTTGGTTGTGTTCATGTATATATGAAATTTGGGTTACTAACATTAATGAATCATCCCTAGTTATTCTTAATTTAACATTATCACTATAATTAATTTTATTCACTTTAACCAATATGTTTTCATAAGAAATAATAAGATCTTATTAGAATTTAAATAATATACCAATTAATATTATTTATATTTTGTTTTTTGGAATTCAGTAAAAAGAAGCTGAAAAGTTATTATTAATGTGAATTCCATAGACAACACAAAATTAGGGGTCCTTAAAGTAGAAAAAAGTTCGGAAGTTTATTATGTTTTCATATTAAATATCAAAGTTAAATTTTTTATAATGATGTAAATTTTATTAATATATATATAATTGATATAATATAACCTTAATACTAATTTAAACTAAATTTTAATAATAATTATTATTTAACCGAAAAGTTGGTTGTTAACTAAAAATGATCATTTTTCACTTTACATAAAAAAATTATGTTTTTCGGAAAAATCCCCAACAAAAATACATTATGCTAATTAAAAAATTTCAAAACCAAATATAAATAATATTTTATAAAATTATATTTATAAATTTATTATAATTATTTTTATTATTAAAAGAGTTTCATTTAAGAAAACCATATTTATAAACATAAATGGACTTTTCCAGAAATTATAAAATACATTATCAATATGTTTTGGCTATATAAAACAATTTTAAAAAAATAAAAAATTATATAATAGTATTTATAAAACCAATTATAACATATATGTTATAATTATCTCATTTAGATAATTATAACCAAAAAATGGTGTTTCATACAATCATCGGTGTTGCGTGTAACATAAGCCATGTTGGTGTTATAGGTAGCACAAGACATGATTTTATTGCATGTAGTGCAATCTATGTTGGTATTGTGTATAGAAAAAGAAAAGTTCATATTGTGTGTAGGGAAATCAATGTTAGTATTTTATGAAATGAATGTTCAACATAGTGTTTTAATAGAAATATATATATATAGAGAACTATTTTCAATGTCACGTTAAATGAAAAATATAAAAAAAGGTTTACTATTTTGAAAATATAATTCACCAAATATCTGGTTTTAACAATAAAAATTTAATATGGGGCCAAATGTAAATTAAAAATAGGGTATAAATGATTAAGGTATATATTCACCCAAAAATTATTCAACATGAGGTGAAAAGTATGGCTGGAACTTCTTATGGATTATGACCCAAGATTCACTATTATAGATTTAAATATGAAAATTTAATTTATTCCATAATTTTAAATTAAAATTAATCATTTAAATTGATAAATTTTGATCATGATAATTTGGTTTAATATCTGATTATTTCATGCAATGTAATTTGGTATCTAGAAATCAAATATCTATCAATTCAGGTGTCATCACATTCATCCTTTTTAAAATTAATTACATAGTATCATAATTTTGAACATTGTTTTTGATAATTCACTGAATAATTTATGAAGATAATATATAAAATAATTAAAATTTAAAAATGAATGTTTTTTACGTTTGTAAATAAGTATTGTATTCCATGTGATTTAGAGTTGAAGAAGGAATTATTGAGTTGATCTCATGAATGATGAGTTTATTTTCATAATGAAATAATATGATATAAATCTTCCATTATGATAATTATTAGTGTTATTTTACTAAATAATTATGGGATTTTAAATTGAAATATGTTACGTTTCAACATGTTAATGATAAGGGAAAACTGCTAAGGGGGGTATATCATCCATTTCTCATGGGTAAATTAAAATTGGGAATATATCAATGGATTTTTTTGTTTCCTTACAAAATAACATGGTATATAATAATTATATATTGGTTATTTTAATTTATTAACAAAATTATTAAATTTTAATCCTATTTGATATAAAATGTCAACAAATATACTTTATAGAATTAATCATAATGAGATAATATGATTTCATAGGGAAATTATCACTATTTTATGTGATCATGACCCACAATGTACCTCAAATATTTTTAAAATTCATCCATAGTCATTGGGTATAAAATTTATTTTTACCAAATCCATTCACCATTAATATAACTAATAGTCAAAGGGAATTATTTATAATTTAGCAGATATACTTTTAGACTTCTCATAGTATTATTAGATGATATTAGGTCAACTTATTTCATTGTATGAAATTTTCAAAAATAACTAAATTTATTCTAGTATATAGATGACACGGTTTGAGGAAATATTAATATAGTTGAACCAAACTCGTTCATGTTTGGATAAAGATGTAAAAAAAGTCCTTCAAATTATAATTTTTATATCAAAATGTTGATAAGGTAATGATAATTCATCACCATGTGAGGGTATCTCTGGGAACGTATAATTATTTTACATATAACTAGAGGAATGATATCTTGTTTCTGATAAAAGACTGTGTTTTCTATGTATCTCCATGGAAAAGTGTTATTCATTTTGGAAGATATGAAATTTTATTTCAGCGATTAAAGGGTTGATGATAAATTATAGAAACAATTAGCTAATGTTAATAAATTACAGATATCTCTCTATTTCGTTCTTAGGTACATGATGTGATTCTTCTTTCTTTTCAACGAAATTACATAGCTAATTAATCCATAATTTTAATCCCTAATTTTGAACAGTTATAGTATAATATCTCTTATAGAGAAAATAATGATTTGATTCTGGATCATATATATAATATACAATGAAATATGGTGATTCAACAAGTTAACAGACTATATTATAGTCATGTGATTCTGGATGCAACATGTGATTAAAAAAATAGGGGGTGAAAATACCATCACTATTATAATTAATGAACAATCTTTCGAAGACATAATTTCATAAAGGGGGAAGAATGTAACAGCACAAATAATTATTGATAAAAATATTTCATGATTTATTTATATAAATTTTTTTGAGTAATATATATTGTATATTTAAAAATAATTAAATTAATGTTTTCTGTTGAAAAAGATATGGTTTTATTACATAATTAAAAAAATTTCATATAAATATTAATATTTTTGATTTTTGAAACAACAATTTAAAGAAATAGAAATCATTTTTTTATCATCATATTAAATTTATCTTTGTTTGACTGTTTCATACTGTTATGAAATGGTTGAGTTTTTCTTAATAGTGAAAAGAATCAATTTTTAGAAAAACTATCATTTCTTTTTTATTATATCAGCTAAAACAAAATTACCAACCATTTAGGATTAAGTATTGAATTAACATAAGATGACTCTTATTAATCATATACATTATAGTTACACAAGAAAAACTATATTAGATTTTATTTATGTATAAGTTCATTTTTATTATTATAAATTTACATTAAAAACCTGTTTTTTTTTGTTCTGTGTCCCTTTGTTTAAAATAATTTCTATCACATATCAAAATTAATTCTAAAAAATTTCTTCCATTTTATGAATCTTTATGTTAAAATTATTAATTATTTCAATTTCGTATGTAGTAAATATATATAGTGACTTTGGTTAAAATGTTTTGACCATTGCAAGGGAGGAATGTGTAAAATACAATCAAAACAATGAGATAAGGCCAAAATATCATTGTAAAATTTTCAATTATTTTTTATATGAGTTTCTTCTACCTTAAAAATCTATGATTATAACATTTTAAAAATTCACGCTGCATTGATTTGTTTATAACCATTCTAATTTAATAATTTAAAAGACAATTAAGAAATGTCACTACATTTTATTTAAGTATCTATTATATTTTTGTTGGGATTAAAAGAATTTATGACCTGTTATAAATGATGAAATGTAATATTAATCCATTTTTATTATATTAAATCACATTAAAAATTGAATGTATAAATATACAAAATGATTATAGAACATTGATAGAGTGCTTTTTCAAGAATTAGAAAAACAAATTAGATAGTTTTAAATTATAAATAAAAACTAATATGTTTTGGAAGAATAATGGTAATCAATAAATTTAATAATAAATTATAAAATATAATTAATGTTATATATTTTACAATTTGAATTTAATTATTCCATTAATTATTTACATAAAATTAAATTAATTTTCCCTAAAATGACTTTGATTATATTTTATAATAAATAATATTTTATTAAATTGTTTATAAATTTTATAAAATAGAAAATGTTGAAAAAATGGTATAAGAGATCATCCATGGAATATTTTTTCTACTTTTCAACTTATAAATATATTTATATCACTTAATGAGTTAAAAATGTGTTCAAATAGTTATTATTAAAAATGTTTTATGTGGGTTAGATGAAACAATAAGATTGAAAATGAAACATAATCACGTATTAATTTTATAGGATTAATTTATTTATAACACATAATTTTTTAATGTCAATATTATTCCCATTTTCATCCGCATTAATTGATTATGATTTCTATTATATTTTACAATTCATAATTTTAACAATGGTACCTCTCCACTCAGATATAAAAGGGAACTCTGTCTCTCCTTTTATTTACACATTTTGACCAAACTATATTATAAGATACTGTTGATGCTCCTTTCGTCACAGAATCTAAAGATCGGAAAAGGGAATATCTGGGCTCAAAGTGATTCATCCTTTGAAGAAAACATCAAAAATCAACAAAGGCAGGAAGAAAGGATCAACAACAACTGCACCGCGCAAGTTATATCACTGTCATGCAAGTACACTTGCGCGACACTCTTGGTCGCGCATGTGGCTTGCTCGACCTAAGTGATAACCGCCCGGTAACCGCCCGAGGTCTTCTCCTGCATATAAATAGACCCTATGGGCCCCCCATTCGAGAGGATCTTTTTCCAGAAACTCGAATTGAAGCTCCCGACGCCCAAGTCTCTTCTCAAAGCTTCTGGAACACTTCTAAGGTAATTTTTTACCTAGAACGGAAGATCTAAAGAGAGGTAGGAAGGCCTAAGTGTTGAAACTCATCAACACTTGCGCGCCTGAATGGCTAGACCTTAAGGGAACTGATCATACTTGTGCACCGCCTTATTCCTTCAATAGAATTTGCGCGTCCCTTTTCTGGAAGAACCTCAAGAGGATTCTAAAGGGTTTAATAAAGAGTCGCTCCAGCATTTCAATGCTGGTTGAAAATCGCGCAAGTACACAATGTGTCGTGCAGGTATACCGGCACAACCAATACTTGCGTGCCCATGCACGACTTGCGCGCCTTTCAAGACTTGCACGCCACTATCTATTTGGGTGCCCATCTTGCCCATTTTACCCCTCTCAAGCCATTTCACTTTTACTATTCAAGATTCAGTCTTCAAGATACCTTTCAAAGCCATTTATGTCATGATTTCTTGATTTGACTTCCTTATCTGAAAAACATTCAGTTGAATATCTCTCAAAACCTAGTGATTTATACATCTTTATGTCACCAAAGATTGAGAGTTCGTTCATTTAACCTCATCCTTTAAGATGAGAGAATCCTTATCCTGGGTCTCCTTTTCAGGAATAATCCCCAGTTATAAATCCTTTAATCCGGACATCTTCCTCAGGAGCAAGCCCCAAATTCTTAAAGTTCCTAAACTTGGGCATCCTCTTCAGGAGTAAGCCCCAATCTCAAATGTGGGAATCCTTCTCAGGAGTAAGACCCAAACCATAATCCGTAACCTGGGTCTCTTTTTCAGGAATGAGACTCAGTCATAATCTTGGGCTTCCTTTTCAGGAGTAAGCCCCAAGTCCCCTAACCTGGGCCTCCTTTTCAGGAATAAGTCCCAGTCATAATTTTGGGCATCCTTCATAGGAGTAAAACCCAATCATAAGTTCCCTCATAATTTGGGCATTCTCCTTAGGAGTAAGCCCCAAGATTAGAGTATTCAAATCTCCATAAAGTACATATACCTTTATGGACCATGTTCCTGGATTTTCTCCCTAAAAGTAAATCCTAAACCTTCATCTATTTGGGCAGTCATACATACATAAGCCCCAAAAAAATTCTTATGATTTCATCTTTCATGGCACAATTGTCTAAGTTTTACCAATGCCTCTTGTATCTCACACCGAGCATGACTCACGTGAGCTTAGAGTGTAAAAGTAATTATGACATTCTTCTTTGAGCCATCAATCATAAACATCATACACCATTACTTGAACTACGTGGGTTCTAATTCCTTTTCCAAAACAAAGGATACGTAGGTAGCCCATTTATGGGTTCGATCCCAACTTTGAAATAATCCATGTCCTTCTGAATGACGATAAACTTCAAGTGCCCCACTGAGTGGCTTTAAAACCAGCCTGGTCATCATAATGACCACGAGACTTTTATATAAATGTTTTGAAGGATACCATTGACCAAGAATCTCTAACCAGATATAGATGATTCTCTATTGATGAAGAACCTAGAATATATATAAAAGATTATCTAAATTTCTTGCATATTTAATAATTGATTGTTAAAACTAAAGGAAAGCCCATTTTATACTTGGTAATGTAATACGGATTCACGAACATAACTTAAATCTATAAAGAGAGTCCCGGAGTAGACAATAATTCCCCTAAAAAAGGTTTGATGAGTCCGACCTCCCATCCTCTCGACCAATGCAAATTCCTAAGCCTCATTGGTCCACAAGATAATGAGTGCCTACCTTTGGAAAGTAGGTCCAAACGGATGTGGAATCCTTGGATGTTTCCGGTTCTACGAACAAACCCGATAGAAACCGATCGGAATGTTTGAATCTCCCGTCCAGGAGGTCATCCCCGAAATCTGTGTGAAACAAAAAATGGTGAACCCGACGTGAATCCTTAACCAAGTTAAAGTGATGTTCTTCTTATTTGTTAGGCCCCTTGGGCCAACAAATCAATCATTGACATGTGCACATCCAAAAGATGGAATGGCCAGATTCATCTTGATTATGTCTGTTATATGGAATAAGCACTCTTTTCTCAAGATCATCTGCAAAATGGCTTTCCTTAAATTCACCCCTGTGAATACTGCTGCTGTGAACACCTCTACTGTGAGGTCTGCTGCTGTGAAAACCAATGCTGCTACTCCTGCTGGAACGTCGTCTGCTCTGAGGATGACATCACCAACTCAGCGTTGTCAACGCTGGGTTTCTAATGCACTGGTTAAGGAGTACCGTCGCAACGGTACTATCCCAACTCTGGAGGCCGCTCGTCAAGCCCTCCAAGTTAACAACTCTACCTGGTCGTCCGGACAACGGCGGCCAGCGATTAAGAAGCAGGCGGTGCTGACTACCATCTCCAACTGTTTCGGGTCATTATCCCCGGAACGTAATTTCCATTCATTACCTTACTCTGAGGAAGTGAATGAGCAGGTCCCGCAGGGCCTTAATTCAAAAATACATGAGTCCTTCTCGAGGGCTCCCATCAACAATCGCCGCTAGACTCGTGTGGTAGTGCTCACTCAACATGATGAGGGTACCGACTCCAGGCATTCAGCTCAGGTTCCTCGAACCCGAGCAGGCAAGATGAACTGCCAGAGACGGAATCCGGTTAACAATAGGCAGGTTTTCATCCCTTCCATCTCCGGAGAAGTCCACCAACCTAACTTGGTGGCAAACAACGAGCAGGCACAATCACCTGTCCGTTTTAATTCCGCTGTCCAGCAGACTCATCTGGCAGCATCATGCCAATCCCGCCAGGCAATTCCGGCGGAGTACCATAGGCAGGAACATGCACCTGCTTATACATCACCAGTTAGTCAGCAGGCTCGTCTGACTACATATGATGGATCTCGTCAACCGCTTTTGGCGAAGTGTAATCAGCAGGAACATACACCTACTAATACTAATCAAGCCTACCAACAATCTCGCTTGGTAGCGCACGGAGAAGTCAGTCGGAAAGCCCCGATGACAAACAGGAGGCAGACTCAACTCTCTGCCTCCACACTCGAGTACTGTTAGGATTCACTGACAGGAAAAGGAGGACAGGAGCAGGCACATGCATCTACTCCAAGCCCGGAATGGACGTATATCCCCGTTCCGGTGGCTGAAGTCACCAAACATATTTTGTCAATGGTGAAAGAGCAGAAGCAAATTCCTGCTCATATTCTGGATGCTTTCCAGGATATCATAACATCTTCCGCATCATCATAGGGATAGACACATAAATCTATCCCTAGCAGTGGAGTGACACATCAACGATTCACTCCGGAACAGACACACACATCTGTTCCAGTCCAAGAGGGTTATGGGGCATACTCCCCCATATCATACGGACAACCAATTCAGGCACATACATCTGATTTGAGTGGAGATCGTCAGCCTAACCTGACCATATTTCCTGATCAGGCACATACACCTACTCAGAGTAACCACTTTCGTCAACAAGTGGTTTCTAAAGTGAGTAAGAAGGCATCTAAGAAAAAGATCCGCCCAGCATAGTCAGGAGATCAAAGGACAATCTGAAACAAGGCCTTGCTCGATGCTGGAGTTCTTGAAGCCCTCAGACATTTATCTGTCGGAATTCAAGATTCTACTCCCTTAGTTCCCAATAACGGGGACATTAATTTTGAAGGTCTTCAACAGACACTTCCTCATGAAGGCTTTCTTCATGAAAGTTCGGTCAATCTTGAAGTTTCTTCTTCAGATGAGAGCCACAGGAACCCTCTGTGTGGTCAGAAGACCAAGAAGCAAGAGATTTCATCTTTTGCTGTAACCCATCATGACGGTCCTCCTCATGGTGATGAAATTCGCTGCGAAATTCCTCTCCGCAGTAGTGATTCACGTTGTCTCGAAAATTCTTCAGAAGGCAATGTAGTGCCGAGAAAGCCCTCTTATCTTGAGGCACTTGCAAACGTGAAGCCAGTCATGTCTGATGATTTACTATCGGCAGGTGAAACTCTTTCTCCATCAGAGGATAGCCTGGGGTTCAGGTTATTCTCCGAACCATCCCCAGGTCATTCATCTTCCATCATGAATAGCGGACTCTCTACCAACCTTGTCGAACCTAATGAAGCAACAAGGAAGCACCAGCTCTGGTCCAAACAGGTAGAAGAATCCTCATTTAATGATAAAGAGGAAATGATGAACATGAGGAAAAAACTGGAAAAAGGTGAAGTACCAGTCATGTTTTGGCCTTTGGCTGACTCCCAGTACGACATTCCAAAGATGTTGACGGATGATGGAATCCATGATATTCGTCTCAACATATGGAAGACTCTTTGTTAATTGAAGAAGAAAGTATTATCTTACGGTGATTATGAAAATCATATTAAGATAATAGAAGGGTTACAACGCCAGATTGATTTGGCATCTCTATCAGTCTCTCGGTATCCGAAGGATGAAAAGAAATAGAGAACCCTTCAACGTTCATGCCTTAGCGCACTAAGAAAATTGTGTCAGTTAATTGCCAATGCTCCATCTAATGTTCATATCAGAGGATGGGGTGTTCATGGAGCACTACATTTCATAGTGCTTTCCAGTCAGCAAAGCCCGCCGAAAATGGTCTCATGCAATGTTATTGCTCATGGCCGGCCACAGTCAATGGGCTTTGTTCATAATCAAAAGCTTGCTCAAGATCAGGCTTCAACTAGTTCCTCTCAAAATCAAGTATATAGAGAACAAGTTGTTGAATTTCTCCTACATAAAGCAGGCTAGAAAATTGAACAAGCCTCTCGTCTGGAGAAAACACGTCATCAAATGACAGAAGTTTCGGAAATCATCCAACAGTCTGTTGAACCAGGTGATAAAAGTGGATACAGGTTAATGCATCCAGCTAATTTCTGAACTAAGATTCGCAAGATCAAGAGATATTTTAAGAAGATCTCAGACATATCATGTCAAGAGACACCCCAGCTTGTCAGACTGGGGACTTCTCTAACCCAACCCTCAAAGTCAACAAATGGGATTCGAGGAGTTGAGCGGAAGCAGCAGGAACATCCCCAGTCCACCGGACTGGGGACTTTTTCAAATCCTCAATCCCTCCCTCGGAGAAAGTCAGTATTCTCTCGATTAGGGAATAAGCCTCAAGAGGAACGAAGAGCCAAGCTATCAGGATATTCTCTCCAAGTGACGGTTCTCCAAGAAGTTCCTGAGGGATCAAGTCAACGGAATTCTATGTCTCATCATGGACATAGAAGAAGACAATATCACAGAAATGCTGATAGAAAGGATTCCATGCAATATGCATCCATTAATGTCATCAATGTTGTTGCTGCAGATTCACCAGACGAGGCTCAATCAGAGGGATCAGACGAAGAGGTTCTTGCTCATGAAGTTGCGCACACAGACCTAAATGAAGAAGGTGTGCGCACACGTAATCAAAGGCTTACCCAAAATCTGGGTATTCCTCCAAGTAAACCACTTCCCCCTCTCCGAAAAGGATCCAATAAGGGGAAAGGAATGAATCAGGTTACTTTTCACCCTTCATCTGAAGGAGGTCAATCGCTCTAATTAGATAAAAGGTTTGCACAACAGGAGGAAGAAATGAAAGAATTAAGAAGGTTGAATGCAGAACTACTTCAGAGTAGTCTTCTTCTTAAGAATGCTGAAGTCTGACAGCCGAAGGAATTTGTTGTAACTACTGAGATGGATTAGGAATATCCTCCTTTATCAGAACACCCTCAGAGGTCTAATCCTACGGGTCAAACCAACAACGGTTGGCAGCACTACCATCAATTGCAGCACCAACCACCACGTCTGTCCAAGCTCCATTCATTGCACCTACCCAAAACCAAGTTCAACCTGATGTTTCTCAAAAGTTAATAACTACTATTGAGTCATTAACAGCTCGGTTAGAAACTATGGAAGGGAAACAGGCGCAAGTTCAACCTGAAAAGAAATTTTACCCTGAATGGGTAGATTCAATTTCTCCTCCATCCAGTTTTGGAAACCCTGTTTTCCCTACTTTCAATGGATCAGGCGAACCTGAACAACATTTGACTCATTACGTGTCTTTTTGTGATCCTATGATGGGAACTCCAGAGCAGCAAGAAGCAGTGAAACTCAGATGCTTCGTGTGAACCTTGCAAGGACCAGCTTTTGTCTGGTATACAAGCTTTCAATCCCAGTCAGTCATCGGATGGGAGGATCTTCGTCAAAAATTCCTTCTTCAGTTTAGCTCAACTTTTCCAAAAACGACAGTTTTCAATCTTTCAAACTGCAAGCAAAGGGAGAATGAAAGAGTCTTTGATTTCATTGCTCGTTGGAAGGGATTAACGTATTCCCTGAGTTTAGCACTCCCTCAGGAGGAATTGTTGCCAATCTGTGTGGAAAATTTGCGTGACGAATTATGCACGCCATTGATCCCTGTGAAATACATAGGAGGGTTTCGATACCTTACTTCAATCGCTCAACAGATTGAGGATTCCCTTATACAGGCTAAGGTTAAATCTCGTATAATTCCATCAGCTCCAAGAAGGAGAATGGGTAAAGCGGAAACTGCTACAGTTATGCTTAAACAAACACCTGTACCTATTTCTACTTCAAAACCTTCGTCTTCTCGAAGGGCTCCACCTCCTGAACGCCAACAACAAAGGCTATTTCGTCCAAATGATCAAAAAGATCAATGACGAAAACAATTTGAGGATTTGAAGTGTAAAACATACTCTTTCTGAAGTGAGAAAGTTCCTGGTTACTTCATTTCAGCTCTGAAAAATAATTCGGTTCAATTACCAGTGCCCAAGAGGCCAAACAATGAAGGAGATGAAGACTGTCCCAATTATTGCCCCTTTCATCAAAAGTTGGGGTATCCCATCCAGGAGTGTTTTGTCTTTAAAGACTTCCGGCAAAAGATGGTCGACTTGGGACATGTCAAATTGACGGGTTGTTCAGCTCATGTAGCGGGTATTACCACTACAGATCTAGAGGAAGGAGGCGAGTGGCAGGAAGTCAAAAGCAAAACTGCGAAAAAATATGATGATTGGATGGTCAGAAAGACAATCAATCGGACCCATTCCATTTTGCGAACACAATTGAAGAAGCCAATTGTGTCTCCTACAAAAGCTGCAGTAAAGCCTCCATCAAAAGACAAATCCTCAAAAGGGAAGCGCAATTCAAAGAAGAAAGAGGAATCAGGAGAAGATGAGTATGTATCAAAGCCTAAATTGTCTTTGACTCTGGCAGATTTAATGCCATCTACTTCAAAGCCACGGGCACCGTCCCACCAAACGGCATAGCCTAAACAGGATAACCAGGAAGAGTCTTTATCAGACGAAGAGTTAATCATTGGTTCTGTTAATATGATTCAATTAACATATCCATATTCCAGTCTTGATGAGCCTGAATTCCCTATATCAAATAAGGGAATCCGAGGAAGTTCTAG
This sequence comes from Viscum album, assembly GCA_963277665.1. Lineage (NCBI taxonomy): Eukaryota > Viridiplantae > Streptophyta > Magnoliopsida > Santalales > Viscaceae > Viscum > Viscum album. The sequence continues at coordinate 433,825,201 of OY728139.1, forward strand.
AGGTTTAGGATACAGGGGAATACGTGGATCTTTCCGAAGACACTACTCTAATTTTACCCCTGCTAGCACTGTATAAGCAGCAGAAACTCGTGGTAGAGCCCTTCAGCAAGCTCAAAAAGAACAAGCAAGTTCTTCTACCAATGTCCAACTCAGTTTTGGCACAGTTATTTTGGAAGACCGATTAAAAGTTCCATCTTCTTTATCTCAGCAAGTAAATGGATCTAATCAGTCTAATCTTCCAAAACCAAGGATGTTGCCAACTTCAATACAAGATGCATCGGCTTCCAAAGCATATGGTTCCAAGGTACCTGCTATACCGCATATTCTTATTGGGAAACGCAGACCTCTAGATCAAAAGTATGATATATTGAAACACTTGGCCCAAGTACCAGCCGAGTTATCAATTTTGGATGCTTTGAATCGGTCAAAATATCTTCGGGAAGCACTCATCGAAGTTTTGTCAAGTCCTCAGGAGTTTGAAGCTGAAATTGCTGCAGCTGAAATCTATCACATAGAGAATAATCCTGCAGAATTCCATGAAGTGATATCTTTTACAGATAAAGATGAAGATGATGTTGTGCATGGGCACATAAAACCTTTGTGCTTATCTGGAAAAGTCAATGGTGTAGATGTTCGAAGAGCTTTCATTGACAATGGTTCGGGAGTCAACCTCATGCCCATTCGTACACTTCGTCGATTGGGCCTCACGGAATCTGATTTATCTCCTTCTACCATGATTTTACAAGGATATGATAAAAATGAACAAGAACCACTGGGAGAAGTTACACTCCGAACTTAGTTTGGAGATCTTGTATCCAATTCGGATTTCCTGATTGTTGATCAAGACTCAGCTTTCAATATCTTGCTTGGAAGACCCTGGCTACATCAGCATGCAGCTATTCCTTCATCATACCATCAATGACTCAAATACTATTTCGATGGTCAAGTTGGAACATTGTATGGTGATAAGGCCCCATTCAAGACATGTGAGTCTCAATACATTGAGGCGGAATTTTATCACATGAAGGGAAGAGAAAAATATACAATTAAGGAAATTACCAAAGTTAATGCTCCATATGGTTTGGAGAAAATTCCAATAAATCCATTTTCACATGTGAGTACAGATTATGTGTTACCTATCAGTCAAATTGACAAAATAAGCCCAAATCAAAATACTCTTATGGAAAGATCCATAATGTCAATTATGGCGATCGAGCCAGTCAACACGGGAGAAATTGGTAACCTACCAAGCAGTGATGAAAGAATAAGTGGTGACGTTTTCATTTCATCTGCTGAAGTCCAACAAGTCTATACTTCTCTAATCAGGCCAGAAGATGTTATAGCAACACCAGAATTGAATAATGATGTCGATTCTCAATCCATCATCTCCTCTTTATTTCCCAAAGAAGACCCTTTATCATCAATAGGATCGGAAATGGAAGCTTCTTCTTCAAAATGTGAAAATTTTGACATCTCTTATGATCACGAGAATTTCGTTTTTTCATATACTTTGCAAGTAGAAACGGAAGAAATAACACATGATGAAGAGGAAGAGGAAGATCTTAGAGATGCTCCTCCAGCATTTGAAGAGGGTATCTCTACCACTTTGTATGAACTTAGAGATGTAAATCTGGGTACAGAGAAAGATCCACGCCCCACTTTAATTAGTGCGGCCATGACCCTTGAAGAGAAAGAGATGTATAATTCTTTTCTAAAGCAAAATAAAGATATTTTTTCTTGGAATTATACAGAAATGCCTGGGCTTGATCCTAATGTTGCTACTCATCATTTGTGTTTACCAAAAGAACATCGAGGTTTTAAGCAAGCTGCGAGAAGAACACACCCAACCTATGCTTCCAAAATTGAAGCTGAAGTGGATTAGCTGACCAAATCCAACTTCATCCGAGAAGTTCAATATCCCATGTGGTTGGCTAATATTGTCCCTGTAAAGAAGAAGAACGGACAAATTAGGGTTTGCATCGACTTCAGAGATCTTAATCGGTATTGTACTAAAGATGATTTCCCAGTTCCGATTACAGAACTCGTAATTGATTCGACAACTATCTATGAAGTACTTTCTTTCATGGATGGAAATTCTGGATATAATCAGATCCGAATGGCCCCAGAAGATGAGGAATATACACCCTTCAGAGCTCCTCAAGGTGTGTTTTGTTACCGGGTGATTCCCTTTGGTTTAAAGAATGCAGATGCAACATATCAACGCGCCATGCATCGTATCTTCAAACCTCTTTTAGGGAAGTTTGTTGAATGCTATGTAGATGATTTGGTGGTTAAATCCAAACAACGTTCTAATAACTTGGCTGATTTGGATGTCATATTCCACAAGCTTCGAAAACATAATTTGAAGATGAACCCCTTAAAATGTTCTTTTGGGGTAACCTCAGGAAAATTCCTCAGCTTTTTTGTACGCCATCGTGGTATTGAAGTCGATCCTGAGAAGACCAAATCAATCCTTGGTATGTCACCTCCTCATAATTTGAATGAATTAAGAGGACTTCAAGGAAACATAGCCTATATTCGGCGTTTCATCGCCAAATTGGCAGGAAAAAGTTTACCCTTTACCAAATTATTGAAGAAAGGAGTCACTTACCAGTGGACTGAAGAATGTCAAGAAGCATTTGATGTTCTCAAGAAATACCTCTTGAGTCCACCAGTACTCATGCCACCTGTTGAGGGTAGACCGCTTATCCTTTATGTGACTGATTTAGAGCGATCATTGGGTGCCTTTCTCGCTCAAAAGAATGATGCTGGGAATGAAAATAGTCTCTACTATCTCAGTAGAACTATTCTTGAATCAGAAACCCGGTATTCAAGTATTGAAAAGTGCTACCTAGCATTAATCTTTGCAGTTCAGAAACTGAGACACTACCTGCAACATCATGAGGTCCAATTGGTTTCTCGTAATAATCCGCTCAAATTCATCCTTAGTCGTCCAATGCTTACAGGATGTCTGGCAAGGTGGGCGGTTATTCTACAGCAGTTCGACATTCAGTATGTGTCTCAAAAGGCAATTAAGGGCCAAGCTCTGGCTGATTTCCTGGATGAACATCCTTTAGTGGAAGACACGTATTCAGATATCTAACTCCCTGATGAGGAAGTTTTCTCTATTCCAGAGAGTCCTCAAACATGGGAAATGTATTTTGATGGTGCTTCTAGAAGTCCAACGGGGAAGAAAATGGAAAATCCTAAATTCAACAAAGTTGGTTTATGAATTGTGCTCATTTCTCCAGATAAGGCATTGTTACCTTATTCTTTTCTATTGTGGGAAGGTGGTACCAATAATGAAGCTGAATACCAAGCTCTTATTACGGGCTTGGAGTTAGCGCTTCAAACACAAGTGAATCACTTAAAGGTGAAAGGTGATTCAAACCTGGTAATCAAACAAGTCAATGGGGATTATGCCATCAGAAAAGAAGAATTAATCCCTTTGTATGATTACGTTAGAGAGTTAATGTCGGAATTCCCTTCAGAACCGACATTTTCTTATGTCCCAAGATCACAAAATGCTCAAGCTGATGCACTGGCTAATATAGACACAGCTTTAGCAGATCCAAATCAGGACGAGACAACCATTTGTATTGGCCACCGTCGTGCAATTTCACCTTATGTTCAAGTCAGAATAGAGGAAATTAATGAAATTAGTCCCATTCCTGAACCGTATGGTCATACTACAGGATGGATGTCACCTATCAGGGAATACCTTCAAAATGGAACACTTCCACCTGATAGAGTCGAGAAAGAACAAATCCGGCGACATGTGGTCAATTTTACTCTTTATGATAGCCCAAACCACCTAGAGAAAATTCTATACAAATGTGGTTTTGATGGAGTTCTCTTCAGATGTATTGATGGTGAAGAGACAATGGCTATCATAAAAGAAGTGCATGCAGGATTCTGTGGTGCCCACTAGTCTGGACATAGACTATCTGATCAAATTCGAAGGCTTGGATACTTTTGGCCTTCAATGATACAAGATTGTGTTAATTTCACAAAGAAGTGTCATTCATGACAAGTATATGCCAACTTAATTCATCAACCTCCAGAGTTTCTTCATATAGCTAAATACTCATGGCCATTTTCCACATGGGGAATGAATGTGGTGGGACCTTACCCTTCAGCTACGGCCAAGCAGTTTAAGTAAATTCTTACTGCTACTGATTTCTTTTCCAAATGGGCAGAAGCAGTACCTCTCAATGAAGTCAGTTCTAAATGCATTGTTAGATTCATCAAGTCTAACATCATTACTAGATTTTGTGTCCCTCATACCATATTGAAGGACAACAGCACCAACTTATGTTCTTCTGAGGTAAAGAAATTGTATCAAGAATACAACATTATGTCCAACCATTCATCTCGATATCATGCGGTGGATAATGGCTAGATAGAAGAGTTCAACAAGACTCTTTCAAATATACTGCAAAAGATGGTGGTTAAAGATAAGAGGTCATGGCCTGATAAACTCATTCATGCTTTATGGGCTTATAGGACTACCACTCGCAATGCAACGCGGTCAACTCCATATTCATTGGTATATGGAACAGAAGCAATCTTGCCAATTGAAGTTCAATTTCCCTCACCCAGAATAGCCATTTGTGATCAGTTATCTACAGATGAGCAATCACAAAAGCGGTTGAATGAATTGGAACAGTTATATGAGAAAAGATTGTGCACTTTGCACAACTTGGAAATCTATCAGAATCGAATAGCACGAGATTTTAACAAAAAAGTTCATCTTCGTTCATTCATTCAGGGAGAATTGGTATTGGTTCTCAGAGCACCAATGATACCAGGAAAGAAGCCTCCCAAGATTAAACCAAAATGGGAAGGACCTTATTCAATACATAAGGTCTACTCCAATGGAGCATATTCTCTAATCTCAATGGATGGAGAACACATCACGACTCCAACTAATTCCAGATTTCTGAAGAAGTATTTTGTATTGACACAAAATATTATTCCCAGAGCCAAAACAGTCACATTGGTTCATGATATGTCCTACATGACACTAAACTGTATTATGTCCTATCTACATGACATTAAACTGTACAGAAGTTCCATATTTTTTCCGAGATGACATTAAACTATATTTTGTCCGAGATGACATTAAACTATATTGTGTCCTAGAAACATGACATTAAACTGTGTGGAACTTTCATCGTCCAGAATGACGTTAAACTGTGTCAGTTCCCTTATCATCCAACATGACGTTAAACTGTCACATTGGTTACTATAATGTCCTACATGACACTAAACTGTATTATGTCCTATCTACATGACATTAAACTGTACAGAAGTTCCATATTTTGTCCGAGATGACATTAAAATATATTTTGTCTAAGATTACATTAAACTGTATTGTGTCCTAGAAACATGACATTAAACTGTGTGGCACTTTCATCATCCAGCATGACGATAAACTATAAAAAGTCCCCAGAACTGATATGCTCATATTGGTTCACCTTAGTCCTAGCTACATGACTTTAAACTGTACAACAATGTTCTATCGTCCAACATGACGTTAAACTGTAACAGTTACTTGATTTTTCCTACATGACATTAAACAGTTAAAAAGTTTCCTTTGATTTGTCCTACATGACATTAAACTATAGAAAAGAAGATGTCCCTGCAACATGACACTAAACTGTGCAGCACCAGTTCGTCCTTGCTATATGACGTTAAACTATACAACAATGGTCCAGTATGACTTTAAACTGCAACTTTGTCCCACACGACATTAAACTGTGAAAAAGTTCCCTAAACCGTCCAGCATGACCTTAAACTGCATCATCCCTGGTCCATGTATATGACCATAAACTATTTGCAAATCCCTTACGTCTAGGAAGACATTAAACTGTGACGTCCTAACTACATGAAGCTAAACTGTATAAAAGTCCCTTACGTCCGGAAATACGTTAAACTATATAATCTCAAAGGTCCAGTATGACATTAAACTGCACCATTCACGGTCCATGCATATGACCTTAAACTATTCGCACTTTCGTCCGACATGACGTTAAAATGGTACACTCTTTTGTCCTTACTGCATGATAATAAACTGCACAATCCCCCTTTCGTCCAATATGATGTTAAACTGTATTGTCCCCATCGTCCTAACTACATGACGCTAAACTGTATAGAAAGTCCTTGATATGTCCTACATGACATTAAACTATTATTTTGTCCCTGCTACATGACACTAAACTGTGCAGCACCAATAGTCCTAACTGCAAGACTTTAAACGGCATAGTCCCTGAATATGTCCTACATGAAATTAAACTGTGCATCGTTAAGGTTGTTATTACCTCTTGTTTCTCACACCGAGTATGACTCACGTGAGCTTAGAGCGAATATCAACCATAACAGTCTCTTTGGGCCCCTAACCATGTGTAAGTCCCAACAACATTTTAATTAGATCTTTGTCCCCAAGAACAACTTGATCATTAATTCATTCTTTAATTGAACTACACGGACTTTGATCATTGCCCTCCAGGCTGGGTATGTAGGCAACCTTCTAGGGTTCAAGCCCAAAAACAATCTCTTCACATCGGTTCACCACCATCTCATATGATGTTGATTCGTGAAACCGCCCCTGGAATCAATATCTTTACATTGATTCACTTTCGTCCTTGTTATATGACGTTAAACTATACAACACTTTTGTCCGGTATGACAATAAACTACAATATTCTTTGATTTCCTCACTTGAGAGAGAATTATTATTGACATTGATTTTTTTTCAATCATGTTTCATTTCAAAAAGACTATGTGCATACATGGTAATGCCTAATTTTTTTTATCTCAGGTTAAACAATCATTGCACTAAAGTCCCCTTTCACCCTTCACATGTACGAACCAAATTTGTACAAAGGGAATTTCTATAACTATGTGGACTTGATTCCCATCCTTATGGGATACGTAGGAACATTCGAGTATCCCTCGAATCCAGTCCCAAGTCTTTTGGTCCTAACCCCAAATTTCACTTTCAGTCCCTTGGATGAAAAGTCCTTATGAAAACACAAACTGTGTATTCATTATTTTGGTCTGAATTCTATGACCCTAAACTAAGATTTCTCATACTTTCGTCCTGTACGACGTTAAACTGCATTTCAAGAACTACGTATGGCTTGATTCTCATTCTTATGAGATACGTAGTGAAGTCCAAAATTTCAATTTAGGACCCAGCCACAACATGATTATGGTTATCATTGACCTATGTATCTCTATATACATTGTAAAATACCCATATTTATGTGTTATAATCCTAACCTTAAATATTTTCAGATCTTCATAACCCTTTTCATGACTTCTAGTCACAAAAATGTCAAACTTCTGAGAAATCTTTTGCCTGACTATGCAGCACGTGCCCATAGGTGGCCTTGCATAAACAGTCCACATAACAGACTTTTCAGACGAAAGATGCTATTTATTTGACCATGCAGCCAATGCCCTTAGGTGGCCTTGCATATTTCAACCCCCTAACGGGTTTTGTTAAATAATAGTAACATCATTCTTGGGAAGGATGCCTCTTTTTTCCTTATTTGTCTTAAACGACAGTATGTAGGGATCCGCAAAAAATAGCCATCCTTAACATATTTGTCCCAAATCCTTTTTCATGATCTGAAAGTATTCAAGTCTATGGTTTATTCTTCTTCCCTACGTTTGGGTCAGACCTTCGTAGGAGTGATATTCATCCAGATCTTCGATATTCTTGTCCGGAAATATCATCTCCATATTCAAGTACCTATTTCTATACAACAAACTCTATACTTTAGAAAATTTGAATCTCCATAAACTTTCACTGGATTCTGTGCACTAGGAAAGTAAATTTCTGAGAGTTCTTTTGCCTGACTATGCAGCACGTGCCCATAGGTGGCCTTGCATAAACAGTCCACATAACATACTTGTCAGCCGAAAGATGCTATTTATTTGACCATGCAGCCAATGCCCATAGGTGGCCCTACATATTTCAACCCCCTAACGGGTTTTGTTAAATAATAGTAACTTCATTCTTGGAAACTACTTCTTCTAATTCCTTTGAGCTCTTTTTCATATCATTCCTCAGATTTAAATATTCTTAATCCATAGTTTACATATTTTCTCTCATACTTGAGTATAGTAATATGTTTTCAGATAAATTGTCAAGGAATTGAATCAATTTTAAACAATTTTGGTCAATGCTATTTCGACCTTAAACATTAGCCCCTTTATGTCCGTATGCAAGACTTTAAACTGCCCATAAAAGACAAGGGAGATTTGAGTAAAAGTCAAGTCCCAGCTCACTAAACATGCATTTTGTATGATTTAGGTAATATTGAGAAATTATATGATTCAAAGTTTTATTTCCTCAGAGTCAAATCCTCTTTTCTCTCCGGATCCAACTCTGAGGGGGGACTTTTGATGACGATCCTTTCGTCACAGAATCTAAAGATCGGAAAAGGGAATATCTGGGCTCAAAGTGATTCATCCTTTGAAGAAAACATCAAAAATCGACAAAGGCAGGAAGAAAGGATCAACAGCAACTGCACCGCGCAAGTTATATCACTATCGCGCAAGTACACTTGCGCGACACTCTTGGTCGCGCAAGTGGCTTGCGCGACCTAAGTGATAACCACCCGGTAACCGCCCGGGGTCTTCTCCTGCCTATAAATAGACCCTGTGGGCCCCCCATTCGAGGGGATATTTTTCCAGAAACTTGGATTGAAGCTCCCGACGCCCAAGTCTATTATAAAAGCTTCAGGAACACTTCTAAGGTAATTTCTTACCTAGAACGGAAGATCTAAAGAGAGGGAGGAAGGACTAAGTGTTGAAACTCATCAACACTTGCGCGCCTGAATGGCCAGCCCTTAAGGGAACTGATCATACTTGCGCGCCGCCTTATTCCTTCAATAGAATTTGCGCGTCCCTTTTCTGGAAGAACCTCAAGATGACTCTAATGGGTTTAATAAAGAGTCTCTCAAGCATTTCAATGCTGGTTGAAAATCGAGCAAGTACAGAATGTGTCACACAGGTATACCTGTGCGACCAATACTTGCATGCCCACGCAAGACTTGCGCGCCTTTCAAGACTTGCGCGCCCCTATCTTTTTGGGTGCCCATCTTGCCCATTTTACCCCTCTTAAGAAATTTCACTTTTCCTATTCAAGATTCAGTCTTCAAGATACCTTTCAAAGACATTTATGGAATGATTTCTTGATTTGACTTCCTTATCTGAAAAAAATTCGGTGGAATATCTCTCAAAGCCTAGTGATTTATATATCTTTATGTCACCAAAGATTGAGAGTTCGTTCATTTAACCTCATCCTTTAAGATGAGAGAATCCTTAACCTGGGTCTCCTTTTCAGGAATAATCCCCAGGTATAAATCCTTTAATCTGGGCATCTTCCTCAGGAGTAAGCCCCAAATTATTAAAGTTCCTAAACTTGGGAATACTCTTCAGGAGTAAGCCCCAATCTCAAATTTGGGCATCCTTCTCAGGAGTAAGCCCCAAACCTTAATCCCTAACCTGGGTCTCTTTTTCAGGAATAAGACTCAGTCATAATCTTGGGATTCCTTTTCAAGAGTAAGCCCCAAGTCCCCTAACCTGGGCCTCCTTTTCAGGAATAAGTCCCAGTCATAATTTTGGGCATCCTTCTTAGGAGTAAAACCCAATCATAAGTCCCCTCCTAATTTGGGCACCCTCCTTAGGAGTAAGCCCCAAGATTAGAGTATTCAAATCTCCATAAAGCACATATACCTCTATGGACACTGTTCCTGGATTTTCTCCCTAAAAGTAAATCCTAAACCTTCATCTATTTGGGCAGTCATACATACATAACCCCAAACAATTTCTTATGATTGCATCTTTCATGGAACAATTGTCTAATTTTTACCAATGCCTCTTGTTTCTCACACCGAGCATGACTCACGTGATCTTAGAGTGTAAAAGTAATTATGACATTCTTCTTTGAGCCATCAATCATAAACATCATACTCCATTACTCGAACTACGTGGGTTCTGATTCCTTTTCCAAAACAAAGGATACGTAGGTAGCCCATTTATGGGTTTGATCCCAACTTTGAAATAATCCCCGTCCTTCTGAATGACGATAAACTTCAAGTGCCCCACTGAGTGGCTTTAAAACCAGCCTGGTTGTCATAATGACCAAGAGACTTTTATATAAATGTTTTGAAGGATACCATTGACCAAGAATCTCTAAACAGATATAGATGATTCTCTATTGATGGAGAACCTCGAATATATATAAAAGATTCTCTAAATTTTATTCATATTTAATCATTGATTGTTAAAACTAAAGGAAAGCTCATTTTATACTTGGTAATGTAATAAGGATTCACGAACATAACTTAAATCTTTAAAGAGAGTCCCGGAGTAGACAATAATTCCCCTCAAAAAGGTGTGATGAGTCCGACCTCCCATCCTCTCGACCAATGAAAATTCCTAAGCCTCATTGGTCCACAAGATAATGAGTGCCTACCTTTGGAAAGTAGGTCCAAACGGATGTGGAATCATTGGATGTTTCCGGTTCTACGAACAAACCCGCTAGAAACCGATCAGAACGTTTGAGTCTCCCGTCCAGGAGGTCATCCCCGAAAGTCGTGCGAAACAGATACCTATTATAATATATATGAAAAACCCTCCCCATATAATAGTGTTCAGATAACATCTATATGAAAAAACAGAGATGGATAAATTATAATCCAAATTAGGTTTCCAAAAGGATAGGTATATCTGTTAGCTGAGTGTTTTCCTATTTATTTCTACTTCTAGAGAATTAAAAATATTCATAATAGTTATAAAATAATAACATAATTGTATTCCATATAATAATTTTTCATTAATAGGGTACAACCATTTTTCATCTCATTTTCCATCCTATGGTAAATGAGAAAATTACATGTACGTATGTGTGGACAATCACCTCCATGATGTGGTGTGTTTCATTTTTCGTCATTAGATTATATAATTGAATAAAATTATGGAACAAACAAACAAATATATATATATATATAATATTGATGACATAAATTTTGTTCTTTAATGGTAATATGTTACTTACATTATTTCCCTAACTTGTAATATAAAATGATAACATCGCTTGTGAATATGATTTGATGACCTCTTTGATGAGGTGATGTGACTCATATTACATCTCTGCCTCATAAGTCCGGTCATAAAGATGGAAATATTTAATATAAATAAGATATATATCATATTCATAAATATATGAATGTAAAATATTATGTATTTATTTCATTTAAAACTTTTCAAAAAATGAAAATACCATTAATATGTATATACATACTATCACCTCCATGAAATGAGGTGGATAATTTTTCATGCACTCGTAACATGGTTGGTTTTAAAAGTGTGCATAATGTAATAATATTATCATTATACGATTTTAAAATTCTATAGTTAGTGGAACTATAACCCTTTTGATAAAATTAAATTCATAGATGTTATATTTATGTTTTTTACTAAACATCCTCAACATTTCAAACTTAAACATTACAATTATGTACCTAAATAAAACATGGTAATGATTTAATAAATAGAATCATGAAAATTAAATGAAAATATAAAATATAATTCAGAATTTATTAATATAGTATAATTTTATTTCTTATGATTGTATATATATGGATAAAACGAGTTACGACTAGATGAAAGATATTTTTACTTTAAAACGTTTTAAAGTATTTAAACGCATCCACCAAAATATCCATGTTATTTAAAAATAATTAAGAATACAATTATTTATATTTTTAATGTTGTTGAATTTTGTTTCTTACTATTTGTTTTCATTATGAAGGTTTAAAATTTCATTTTTTATATTTTCTATATAGTTTAATTTTAAATGGTTTTTATAATAATTAAAGAAGAATTATTTTTAATATATTTTCCGTTAACATATTTTCCCACGGCCATATCCTTTATTTTATATTAATTCATCTATAAAAGTTTCTATAGTCTTAAAAAAGGAAATGTAATTTTCCATTTTCTTTGTAATTAACCATATATTGGATTTCTTGATGAATATTGATATTTCTCCTTAGGATTATCTCAAAATGTAAATGAATTTTTTTATGGGTTTAAATGAGTTTTGGAAGGGGTTTTCGACGAAAAGTATGAATATTACAATTTTTTCATGATTTGGTACATATGAATTATAGATGATGAAGTATTCTTGTAATATCACTCATGTTAATGGGTGAGCAATATATATAACCATAATTAATTGGGTAACAAATAATCTTTGATTTAAAAATTGTAAGTGATATCAAGGATATTTAATTACCTGAGATTACTTGTTCTTATGTTATTTATTACATGGTTTATGATTGAGTTAACATGGGTCATGTATATAATTTTCCATGACATATATTTTTTTCATGAAAATATATTTTGTGATTAAATTTTTATTTATTTAGGTAATAATTGTTTATACACATTAAAATGTGAAATAAATGTTTTTTATATTAATTTATTTTTAGATTATTACATTTTTAAAAACTATTTTTAACGGTTTACAATTAGTTTATTTTAGAATATAATTATTTTCTGATTTTTAATGTTTAATTTATTATCATAATGTATTATTTTATAGATGGTAATATTATTATTGTATTTTAGACTTTGCACTAGAGTAACATGAATCCATTATTTTTTATCCCTAGCTTATCTTGTTTCGCTCATCCAATGTTTTAAAATACTTTTTAATGGATCTAAGGATGTGCTGAAACTATTTATATGTAAATAATTCTACTATTTTGTCTAACCATAAATGATCATGATGTATTTTAAATGATATATGAGTTTATTTTTAAGAATCATATTTTTTTGGAAAAAATGAAAACTATGTTTCAACATTCTATAGGTAATGTAATGTTTTTACAGTTTCTAAAACAATACAAACATAATATAACCTTGATAATTTTAATGTGAAACTCCTATTATAAATCATGAAATTAGGGTATGAATATATTATATGGTTTTATATAACTAAACATATTTATATATTTTGAAAGGATACAGTTGGACCCCTTTTAATGGAAAATATCAATTAGATTTTTAGAATTGTTATGCTTTAAGGTGATTAAATGTAATTTTATAATTTCATGTTATCCAAAATATAATGTGGAACTTATTTTCAAAATTTACACAAAAAAGTTTCATCTTATACTATTTTAAATTTATTTATTTTAATTAATAAATATTTATTGACCTTAAATATCCATGTAGTCATTTTTCTAACGATTCACATAATATTAGTTTAAAACATAATGACATATAATCAAATAAGTTTATATTTATCCTTTATAAATATAAAAACAATTCATGTAACAACCAAATTAATAAATTATTTTTCATTTTTAAATCTTATAAAATAATTTACTTATTTTCAACTACTTGAAAAAGTGTTATGTTAGCACTATAAAATCATTCTAATAAATCATAATATAATTTAAAATTATCAATTAATTACCAAAATAAATTGAAATTATTCATAATCAGTATTATTAGATTAAACCATTCATAGTTTATTTTTACCCTTACCATTATCATGAAAATTTTTTATGTGACTGACATTGATATTTATATCAATTTTATAATATAAATTATATGTCATAATCAAATCATGTGGAATTAAAAAGTATAATTTTAAAATAATTAATGTTTTAGGGTCTAAATAAATTCATAAAATCATATATATACATTTTTGTAGATATTTGAATCATTACAACATAGTTTACCACCTCCCCACCCATGTAAATCCTTTTTAACAATTACAATAGAGAACAACATTTATTATGGTGACTATTAAGAATGAAAAAAATTAATTGCTCATATATAAATTATATATATATATATTTATTCCAAATTTATAATACAATTAAAATACATATTTTATATTAGATTAATTATTAAATTATATCATAATTATTTAAAATATAATGAAAAACAATATTTTAGAATAATATCTTTTAAAGCATAAAAATGAGTTTACACCAAAATCAGTTACATAATTAATCTCCATGAAATATAATAAATTATGGATAAACATGTTAAGGTATTATTACATTAAAATAAACAAAAAAATTATAATTTTTATAAAATAATTACTTTAAAATAAGTACAATATTTGTTTCTATTAGAATACAATACATATTAGGTACTAAAAACACAAGCGTGTGTTTCAAAATTCAATGTTATAGTAATAAAAGAATTTTTGTAACCCTAAAAAATAGGTTTGGTAGATACAATAGACTCATGTATTGTTAAATAATTATAAAATAATAATTATATCATCAAAATTATTATATTTTCAAAATGATTATTATTTACTATTCATAAAAAATTAATCTATTTCCAAAGGATCAATGAAATTCGACAAAATTTAATGTGTGCATAATGAATTAAAAAATATAGATTCCTTATTGATTTTTAAACTATAATTTTTTTAATTTATCATTTAAATGAAATTATTAAATATGACATAAAAAGAACATTTAATGAAATATTTCTATTTTAAAGGTCACTTGTTCTTAATTTTATTTCATTTAATCTTAAAAATAGGTGTTGCATTATTACTTCATTCATTTAAATATTTTAAAATTTAAATATTTATAAAAATATAAAATACAACAAAAATATTTCTTCTAAATGAACTATTTTTTAATATTTAATTATTTAAAACAAATCATATTATTTATTCCTTTGTAATTCTTTAAATATCATTTTTCAATTCAAAATAATAATTGTCAAAATTGTTTACTATATGTTAATTTTGAAAATGATAATTGTAATATTCCACTCCTCATTTAACAATAATCTTTCATGTGATATATGTTATAGAACATATAATTTTTTTGATGGAAAACATGTATTAAAATATTTTAGTCTTATAATGTATCTATGGCTTGAATATTTTGATGAAAAATATATACCGGAGCCAAATGATTATCCGATTGATGAATTTATTGAAAAACATTGTTAATTAGAAAGATGATTATCAGTAACATGAAAGTAAATCTATATGTACAAACCATAGAGAGTTGTTACGGTGTAAAATACAGATATCAACATATGGTATGATGAAATTTGGTGGCGAATGATTTGTCAATAAATAGATCTCATAACTAAGGATTCATGGATTCAACTGCTGAAATAATGGTTCATAAAATATTCATAATTGATATTTAGAGTTTAAATATGATTAATTAAGTGGTTTTATGTGACTACGTTTTGGTGGAAGCATGTGATCATATGATACGAAGGTTTTACAGATAAGATACAACATGGTGGAATCATGTAGTATATATCAATGGTGGGATTAGTTTTACATGGAATTTTCATTTTTATCTAAAAATGGGTTGAATTGAAAAAATCAACTATATATAACCATGAATGTTTTTTGTGTTTTTATAGAGATTATATTTCTGATACAATTGAAATCATAATCAAGGGAGTAATTTTTTGTCTAAGAGGTTTTAAGATGGATTTATTTTGAATTACAATTATGTTTTTTAATAGTCATAATTCTATTTGAAAGGGGGGGTGTTGTTGTTAATTTACATGGTTGTTGATGAAGACATACTTTGGGATAGATTTTAAAATTTATTATATATTGAATTAATGTTTATTCAAATCTAATAATCATTGTGGTATAATTATGGATGAAATAAATGAACAAGTATTTGGGAGATAAATGATTATAATGGATTGATAATATTTATGTATGATATTAAATATGGATTTCATTAGTTGATTGAAGAATAGAATAATGTTTATTTTCAAAAAATATTAATTTGTATCAATTTAAAATTTATTTGGAGAATTGTATATTTAAATATGAGAAAATATATATTTCTTTTATTATTAACAGATATATTTGACATCCCATATACGAATTATCGAATTATTATTGTTATATGTATGATTAAAGAGGTTTTTAAGGGGTTTGTTGCATTTGCATAAATTTTAGGGACTATGTGACAATAAACATCAAAAATGATATGCATATAAATAACTTTGTGGTTTTAAATGATATATAATATTATGAAATTTTAAATTCATATCCTATACAAATATAATCGAAAAAATAAAGGAAAAGGGTGGTAACTATTGTATGAAGAAACATGAACTTTCATCAGCCATGTCAGATTAGCTATGTTTTTATGTCATTGAAGATAAATTCAATGGTAACCAAACTCACATAATAATAGATCCCTGAATGGATGATAGTGAAGTGGTTCTGAATGTATCCAAACAAAATTGATATATGCGTTTCTGTAATATTATATCCAAATCATAAAATCTATGTAAGATTAATCTATAAGATTTGTAACTAGGTTTTTTAAGACTACACCAATTAATCTAAATTCTAGTAAAATATATTTTCTACATTTTTTATGGTTTTATTATTTATTATAATTATCTAATGTAATAAAATATTATTCATAGAGTTTCTATTGTACTACTCAAGGCATAATTTTATTTCCCAAATATTACATTAAATAATGTTTCATTAATTCAGTATAACAATGAATTGGGCATCACGTGACAAAAAATATTAATCTCCAAAACTCAAATAATATATTTTTGAATAATATGTGTAGTGAATTATATAATGAAATTTTATATAAAGGACTATAAATATTATGGTCTGAGTTAAAATGATAATATAATGGATAAATTTATGATATATTTAAATGAAAAAATATATAAATATTAATATGAGGATTTATATGGATAATTTTATATAGATATTTTTAGTTCTAAAGTGGATTTCTTCTTGGAAAATATAAATTTAAAAAATATTTGGGACATATTTTTCCCGTATTCAATCGTGAACGATAATATCTCAAGGATAAATAAATGTGTATCTTTTGTCAAATAGTGTAAATAATTAAATTTACACTTTATTAGAATATTATTGAAATTTATATGAATAATTAAATAGTTATATATCTACGGTTGACAAAAAAGTAGATTTAATTTCATATTTTAATAACATAAAAGAATTAGGATTTTAAATTTTTTTAATTATAATATCACGTGAAAAAAATAATTCAATCTTTTTCATATTACAAAAATTGTTATATTTTATATAGTTATATAGATGGTATGATATTGTTCATTCTACTATTACATGAAAATTAAGTTATTTAGCACTCTTCCATACCTCATGATGACATGGTTTGATGTATTTCCCAGAAAATAATTTCTGAATCACATCATGTATCTTTGAGTTGATGAATTCATGGAATATTACGACAAAATAATGATGATATTTTTATTATAATGAAACAAATGATTCATATATTCATATAGTACTATTTTCAAATAAATATTTTTAGAATATAATGTATATCAATTTTTCTATTCCAATGGATGATATTGAAGTGAAAATAATTAAATATTGAATTAATTTTTCTTATAAATATGTTGACACATGGATTAATAAAAAATAATTTAGGATATTTCAATTCATCCTAGGAATTTAGTATATTTTTGATGTTCTAATAGAAAATATATGTACAACTAAATACAATTTTATATGGTTTTTGTTTTAAAAAATTAACAAAAATTTACCTACATTGATTATAATAATATATAAGTATTATTACTAAATCATGTATATTCGAAGAAGAAGAATGATCAGAAGATATATATAATTTCAACTATGTTTTCCTATGTATTTTAGAAGAGGAGGGACTAATTTACATTATATATGATGTTGTTGTAGAAGATGGTATAATGAAACAATAATATTCTATTGCTTGATAATGTTTTTCTTGGATAAAGTTCGCTTATGTGTTGATTATATTGGATTAAAAATAGTTGATACCAAAATTAAAATGCCTCTCTCATTTATCCTTCCAGTCAAGGACTGAACCCTCACAATATAGAATATATATCATCTTGTTTGAAAATTCGAAATCATAATTAATTTTAGTTTAATGTCACTAATATTTTGGAGTTATGATACGGGAAAATGTGTATTCAATATATATGTACCCAGAATCTATATATGAGTGAAGTCATTCCTAAACTAACTGTGTCGATTAGATTAAGTGGAAGTAATCCATGAGTGACGTGTGACTAAGACCTAAATAATTATAAAGGAAGCTGTCCTTTTCATATAGTGATAGTGATTGGATTTTTATGAACCAAATTTTATGAGATAATCGATTTTAGATCATATATAAATCTTTTTCTTGTTCCCATTAGATATATCCTTTTATGATAAAAAATTTAAAAACCCCATATCTTCTTCATAATTAAATTTTACACATCCTTTTGTACGATTCAATGAGAGCACCATCAATTTAAAATGATTTAATTTTTTCCTATAAACAAGATAATAGAATACACACAACCATGTGTAAATAAAATGTTACCATTTTTTATTTCTATAGACTATAATTTAATCCCCTCCCCTATTAGGTTTATTAAATTATTTCAAGTCCTTACTAATATTTTTTAGTTCATTAGTTTTGGATAATGAAAAACTACTTATAATTGAATCTTTAAAGAGTGGGTGGTTCATTGGTTTGAGAATTACTTTCATCAACAATATCAATGTCCCTCCATATATTTCTTATATTCATGTGGAAGGTATCTTTTTTACCAAATATGAGAAAAATTATTATTCAATTTAGAAAGTTTCCCATATGAATCATCCCACATTACAAAATTATAATATATTTAATTTTCTTTCCTCCTTGAATTTTATCATTTGATTATCCTTGAAACCTATTTTTTCTAATATTATTCCAAAAAACTCAGAAACTAATGAGAGTATTTATTTTACATTTCATCCTCAGTGGTACATATATCAATTTCTTAATGTATATAAGATTATATTACATAAAATCATTTCTCAATGTTGTGGAATAATGAAATTAAATTAATTATATATTTTACTTATATGATCAATGATGAAATATATGAAATACATAGAATGTCTAAAAATTTATACTTCTTTGGAATAATTGGTTTCTTCTTCCCATTATTTATGATCATGTAAATATCTAAATATTTTTATTTAAATAGTTTGAGGAAAATATTTTTCAAAACAATAGTTTCTTAAACTCATTACATATTAATAATTCAATGTCATCTATTTACTTTTTTATTGATGGGCGAGAACACATGATCCATATCACAAAATAAAGGATAAATAAAATTTCATTTCCATGCAATAAACATTTAAATCCAAACTTTTTTATTATTTTTTGATAATATATTAATTTCTTATTTTTGGGAATGATGAATCAATTTATAAATATTTGTTTTACTTAATATAACCTTCTTTATCTAACCATATATAGTTTCTCACCTATATAATAATATCTTTTTTTATGAACTTCATTTCTCACTCCATTCTGTTGGTTACACCCTTTTCCTAACACAAAAAAGATACATTTTAGTAATAACTATTAACAACCTATTTGAAAATTTATTTGATAATTAAAATGAATCATAATATGTCCAATCTAAGACAACACAATTTAAAATTATTAAAGTTCAATTTTTTAAACATACCATTACTAATATGTCGGTATATCCCTACATATATAGTTTTTTATTTTTTATTTTGTTTTTATAGGGCCAATAAGGAATTGGGAGGATATATAAAATCGTGAGGTAATATATTCATTGGACTCTTATATTTAACTGTTATTTTTTTATGTTGTAGGAGATTATCAAACCATGTAACTAGGTTACACGCAGAGTAAAAGTTGATTGGTGTATTCCATGAATGCCATTCAAACTACGAAATGCTACAAGACATAAAGATCTATTTCAAAGAATGGTTTATTTAAATATAAGTTTTTTAATCCATGGTGATATTTTTTTTACTTTAACACTATGGATTTATCAATGTGTAAAGGAGTTACATTTCATGTAATTCCCCAAGAAAGAACATTAATGGAACCTTATGGCCTTCAGTACCTATTCGGACACCTGTTGTACCTTACTCTCAAACCATTGTTCTCATGAAATTATGTTTGGAGATAGCGTTCATTCCTAATCAACCCGTTTTTCATTCAATATTCATTGCAGTTTCAAGTTCATCTCTTCGAGTGAGAATAATTAATCTTCATCAATTCAATTGATCATTATGGAACACATGGTTTTTTATCATATCCTTTGGTATAAATTTGAGTTTCTTCATATCTTCTTCCATATCCTTTGTGTGATCTCATTCTAGAGGTAATTCTATTTTTGGTTTGGGTTCGGCAGATGTTCTTTCTTGATTTATGTCTATTTCCCACTTTATTTTTGAGTAGTGGACTTGATTCTAATCCTTTCACAAATTATTTATGTTTTTACATGGGTACTAATGTTTATGGTTTACCATGAGGCCATCATCCAAATTTTTCTTATTTATCAGGAGTTTTACACATGGGTCCTTCTTCTGTTTCTAGGGTTCATTGTTCATGGGGACTGATATTGAAATTAGGGAAGGTTTACCCTTGGGATATTCCTATTCATCCTATAAATGTCTTCTAGGAACATGATTATTAAATTTATAGATTATTGTACAAGTATTATGATAATATGACCTATAGTTATCCTCAGTTCTGATATATATTCTTGTATTTATATTTCTTTACTTTCGATTTTACCCATGTTATTCATGTCAATTCCAGAGAATGATGTTATGGAAAACATTATTTGAAATTAAAATACATACTTTTGTTTTATAACTATGATAAAGTGGAATTATTTATCATTTTTTCTGTTAAAATAATTTACTTTTTATCATGCCATCATTTTTTTAATATGAGCATTCCAGAGTTTTTACACATAGACTTGTTATGGATCACCATCAATGGATCCTATTGATTATGTAATCTCACACCTTACACATAACTTTGGTGGTGTGAAGACATATTAATGTCTTCCAATGCATGGAAAGGAAATTTATCATAGGGATGAAAGATGGTTTTATGTATCTTGATATTAGTAGCTAGTGGTGAGATGGTGGGAGTTCATCGACACCACCACATGGAGTAGCTTATTAATTTTAATGTTTTATAATTGAACTTCTACCATGAAGTTTATGGCTAATTTTATAGCCATTTTCCCTGCTATATTTCTGATTGTGATTGAATATACTTATTGGATTTCCAATGTTCTTTATTTCATCATGTATATATATATATCATGTGTGTGTTCAGGTTTTGATAAATAGTTCCATATAGTGTGTTGTTTGATGTTTGTGTGCTTATCGCTAGTCCATGGGGATTCATAACTCATTTAAGGTATGTAATTGATGGGATCAGGTTCCTAGTTTGAGGGTAACCTAGGTCATTATATTATAATTTTTTATCAATTGGATGTATTTCCCCAAGAGTGTTTGTCTAGGGATGTCTGTTAGATTAGAGAAAATATTTTTAGGACATGAGAGGTATATAGAGATAAGTGTATGGCCATCTCTTGTCCAGATGAGACATAAGTTTCCATTGGATATTGGGGTATGTGTATCTAGTGATAGTTATGTTTTATAAAAATGAGTTTACACCAAAATCAATTGCATAATTAATCTCCATATTATGGATAACTATTTTAGGGTTTATTACCTTAAAATAAACAAAACAATTATAATTTTTATAAAATAATTACTAGAAAATAACTACAATATTTTTTCTAATAGAATAAAATACATATTAGGTACTAAAAACACAAGCGTGTGTTTCTAAATTCAATGTTATAGTAATAAAAGAATTATTGAAACCCTAAAAAATAGATTTGGTAGATACAATAGACTCATGTATTGTTAAAAAATTTTAAAATAATAATTATATCATTAAATTTATTATATTTTCAAAATGATTATTATTTACTATTCAGAAAAAAATAATCTATTTCCAAAAGATCAATGAAATTTATAAAAATTTAATGTGTACTTAATGAATTAAAAAATATAGTTTACTTATTGATTTTTAAATTATAATTTTTTTTGAATTTATCATTTAAATTAAATTATTAAATATGACATAAAAAGAACATTTAACAAAATATTACTATTTTAAAGGTCACGTGTTCTTAATTTTATTTCATTTAATCTTAAAAATAGTTGTTGCATTTTTACTTCATTCATTTAAATATTTAAAAAAATTAAATATTTATTAAAATATAAAATACAAAAAAAAAATTCTTCTAAATCAACTATTTTTTAATATTTAATTATTTAAATCACAATATATTACTTATTCCTTTTAAATTCTTTAAATATCATTTGTAAATTAAAAATAATTATTGTCAAAATTTTTTACTATGTGTTAATTTTGCAAATGATTATTGTAATATTCCACTCCTCATTTAACATTAATCTTTCATGTGATATATGTTATACAACATATTATTTTATTGATAGAAAACATGTATTAAAATATTGTAGTCTTATAATGTATCTATTTCTTGAATATTTTGATGAAAAATATATACCTGAGACAAACGATTATCCAATTGATGAATTTATTGAAAAATATTGTTAATTAGAAATATGATTATCAGTAACATGAAAGTAAATCTATATGTACCAACCATAGTGACAGTGTAAAATACAGAGATCAACATATGGTAAGATGAAATTTGGTTGCGAATTATTTGTCAATAAATAGATCCCATAACTAAGGATTCATGGATTCAACTGCTGAAATAATGGTTCATAAAATATTCATAATTGATATTTAGAGTTTTAATATGATTAATTAAGTGGTTTTATGTGACTACGTTTTAGTGGAAGCATATGACCATATGATACAAAGTTTTTACAGATAAGATACAACATGGTGGAATCGTGTAGTATATATCAATGGTGGGAGTAGTTTTACATGGAATTTTAATTTTTATCTAAAAATGGGTTGAATTGAAAAAATCAACTATATATAACCATGAATGTTTTTTGTTTTTTTATAGAGATTATATTTCTGATATAATTGAAATCATAATCAAGGGAGTAATTTTTTGTCTAAGAGGTTTTAAGATAGATTTATTTTTGAATTACAATTATGTTTTTTTTATAGTGAGAATTCTATTTGAAAGGGGGGTGTTGTTGTTAATTTACATGGTTGTTGATGAAGACATACTTTTGGATATATTTGAAAATTTATTATATATGGAATTAATGTTTATTCAAATCTAGAAATCATGGTGGTATAATTATGGATGAAATAAATGAACAAGAATTTGGGAGATAAAAGATTATAATGGATTGATAATATTTTTGTATGATATTAAATATGGATTTTATTAGTTGATTGAAGAATAGAATAGTGTTTATTTTCAAAAAATATGAATTTGTATCAATTTAAAATTTATTTGGAGAATTGAATATTTAAATATGAGAAAATATATTTTCCTTTTATTATTAATAAATATGTTTGACATCTCATATTTGAATTATCGAATTATTATTGTGATGTGTATGATTAAAGAGGTTTTTAAGGGGTTTGTTGCATTTTCATAAATTTTAGGGACTATGTGACAAAAAAATCAAAAATGATATGCATATAAAAAACATTTTGGTTTTAAATGATATATAATATTAATAAATTTTAAATTCATATCCTATAAAAATATAATAGAAAAAATAAAGGAAAACGTAGGTAACTATTGTATGAAGAAACATGAACTTTCAGCAGCCATGTCAGATTAAATATGTTTTTATGTCATTGGAGATAAATTCAATGGTAACCAAACTGGCATAATAATAGATCCCTGAATGGATGATAGTGAAGTGGTTCCTAATGCATCGAAATAAAATTTATATATGTGTTAGTGTAATATTTTATCCAAATCATAAAATCTATGTAAGATTAATCTACGAGATTTGTAGAGCTGAATTGGAATGAAACTAGGTTTTTTAAGACTACACCAATAAATCTAAATTCTCGTAAAATATATTGTCTACATTTTTTATGTTTTCTATTATTTATTATAATTATCTAATGTAATGAAATACTATTCATAGAGTTTCTATTGTACTACTCGAGGCATAATTTTATTTCCCCAACATTACCTTAAATAATGTTTCATTAATTCAGTATAAGAATGTATTGAGCATCACATGACTAAAAATATTAATCTCCAAAACTCAAATAATATATTTTTGAATAATATGTGTAGTTAAATATATAATGATATTTTATATAATGGACTTGAAATATTATGGTCTGAATTAAAATGATAATATAATGGATAAAATTATGATATATTTAAATGAAAAAATATATAAATATTAATATGAGGATTTATATGGATAATTTTATATAGATATTTTGATTTCTAAAGAAGATTCTTTCTTAGAAAATATAAATTTTAAAAATACGTGGGACATATTTTTCTCGTATTCATTATTGAACGGTAATTTCTAAAGGATAAATAAATGTGTATCTATTGTCAAATATTGTAAATAATTAAATTTACACTTTATTAGAATCTTATTGATATTTATATGAATAATTAAATAGTTATATATCTAAGGTTTACAAAAAACTAGATTTAATTTCATATTTTAATAACATAAAAGATTTATGATTTTAAATTTTGTTTTAATTATAATATTAGCTGAAAAAAATCATTCCATCTTTTTCATATTACAAAAATTGTTATATTTTATATAGTTATATAGATGATATGATACAGTTCATTCTACTACTACATGAAAAATATGTTATTTATCACTCTTCCATACCTCATGATGACATGGTTTGATGTATTTCCCTGAAAATAATTTCTGAATCACATCATGTATCTTTGAGTTGACGAATTTATGGAATATTACGACAAAATAATGATGATATTTTTATTATATTGTAACAAAAGATTCATATATTCTTATAGGACTATTATTTAATAAAAATTTTTAGAATATATTGTATATCAATTTTTCTATTCCAATGGATGATATTGAAGTGAAAATAATTAAATATTGAATTAATTTTTTTTGATAAATATGTTTTCACATGGATTAATCAAGAAGAATTTAGGATATTGAAATTCATCCAAGACATTTAGTATATTTTTTATGTTGTAATAGAAAATATATATACAACTAAAAACAATTCTATATGGGATGTGTTTTAAAAAATTAACAAAAATTTACCTACATTGATTATAATAATAGAGAAGGATTATTACTAAATCGTGTATATTAGAAGAAGAAGAATGATCAGAAGATATATATAATTTCAACTATGTTTTCCTATGGATTTTGGAAGAGGGGGGACTAATTTACATTATATATGATGTTGTTTTATAAGATGGTATAATGAAACAATAATATTCTATTTCTTGAAAATGTTTTTCTTGGTTAATGTTTTCTTATGTGTTGATTATATTGGATTAAAAAATATTGATACCCAAATTAAAATGTCTCTCTCATTTATCCTTCCAAACAGGGACTGAACCCTCACAATATAGAATTGATATCATCTTCTTTGAAATTTCAAAACCATTATGAATTTTCGTTTAAAGTCACTAATATTTTGGAGTTATGATACGGGAAAATGTATATTCAATATAGATGTACCAAGTATCTATAAATTAGCGAGGTTATTCATAAACTAATTGTTCCAACTAGAGTAAGTGGATGTAATCCATGAGTGACATGTGACTAAGACCTAAATAATTATAAAGGAAGTTATCCTTTTCATATAATGATAGTGATTGGATTTGTATCAACCAAATTGTATGAGATAATCGATTTTAGATCATATATAAATAATTTTCTTGTTCCTATTAGATATATCCTTTTATGATAAAAAATTTAAAAACCCCATATATTATTCATAATTTAATTTTACACATACTTTTGTATGATTCAATGAGAGCACCATCAATTGAAAATGATTTAATTTTATCTTCCAAACAAGATAACAGTATACACAAAACCATGTGTAAATATAATGTTACAATTTTTTATTTCTACAGAATATAATTTAATCCCCTCCCCTATTAGGGTTATTACATTATTTCAAGTCCTTACTAATATTTTTTAGTTCATTTTTTTGGATAATGAAAAACTACTAATAGTTGAAGCATTGAAGAGTGGGTGGTTCATTGGTCTGAGAATTACTTTCATCAACAATATCAATGTCCCTACATATATTTCTTATATTCATGTAGAATGTATCTTTTTTTACCAAATATGAGAAAATTTATTAATCACTTTAGAAAGTTTCCTATATGAATCATCATACATTATCCAATTATAATATATTTAATTTTCTTTCCTCCTTGAATTTTATCATTTGATTATCCTTGAAACCTAATTTTTCTATTATTATTCCAAAAAACAAGGAAACTAATGAGAGTATTTATTTTACGTTTCCTCCTTAGTGGAACATATATCAATTTCATAATGTCTATAAGATTATATTACATAAAATCATTTCTCAATGTTTTGGAATAAGGAAATAAAATTAATGACATATTTTATTTATATGATCAATGATCAAATATATCAAATACATAGAATGTCTAAAAATTTATACTTCTTTAGAATAATTGATTTCTTCCTCGCATTATTTAAGCTCATGTAAATATCTAAATATTTTTATTTAAATAGTTTGAGGAAAAGATTTTTCAAAAAAATAGTTTCTTAAACTCCTTACATATTAAGAATTCAATGTCATCTATTTACTTTTTTATTGATGGGAGGGCACACTTGATCAACATCACAAAATAAAGGACAAATAAAATTTCATTCCCAAGGAATAAACATTTAAAACCAAACTTTTTTATTATTTTTTGATAATCCATTAATTTTTTATTTTTGGGAATGACGAACAAATTTATAAATATTTGTTTTACTTAATATAAACTTAATTATCTAACTATATTTAGTTTATCACCGATATAATAATAATTTTTTTTATGAAATTCATTTTCACTCCATTCTGTTGGTTACACCCTTTTCCTAACACAAAAAAGTTAAATTTTAGTAATAATTATTAACAACCTATTTGAAAAATTATATGATAATTTAAATGAATCATAATATGTCCAATCTAAGTCAACACAATTTAAAATTATTAAAGTTCAATTTTTTAACATACCATTACTAATATGTAGGTATATACCTACATATATTGTTTTTTCCTTTTTATTTTGTTTTTATAGGGCCAATAAGGAATTGGGAGGATACATAAAATGGTGAAGTAATATATTCATTGGACTCTTATCTTTAACTGGTCATTTTTGAATGATGTAGGAGATTATCAAACCATGTAATTAGGTTACATGTAGTGTAATAGTTGATTGGTGTAATCCATGAATGCCATTCAAACAATGAAATGCTACAAGACATGAAGATATATTTCAAAGAATGGGTTATTTAAATATAAAATTTTTAATCCAATTTGATATATTTTTTTGTATACTTTAACACTATGGATTTATCAATGTGTAAAGGAGTTACATGTCATGTAATTCCACAAAAAGTAACATTAATGGAACCTTATGGCCTTCCGTACCTATTCTGACACCTGTTGTACCTTACTCTCAAACCAATGTTCTTATGAAATTATGTTTGGAGACACCATTCATTCCTAATCAACCTGTTTTGCATTCAATATTAATTGCAATTTCAAGTTCATCTCTTTGAGTGAGAAATAATTCCTCTTCATCAATTCAATTGATCATTGTGGAACACAATGTTTTTTATCATATCCTTTGGTATAAATTTTAGTTTCTTCATGTCTTCTTCCATATCCTTTGTGTGATCTCATTCTAGAGGTCATTCTATTATTGGTTTTGGTTCGGCAGATGTTCTTTCTTGAGGTATGTCTGTTTCCCACTTTATTTGACCCCTTGATTACTAAACTGGGAAAATATTTAGTAGTGGATTGGATTCTAAGCCTTTCGCTGATTATTAATGTTTTTACATGGGTACTAATGTTTATGGTCTATCATGAGGTCATCATCCAAATTTTTGTTATTTATCTTAAGTTTTACACATGGGTCCTTCTTCTGTTTCCAGTGTTCATTGTTCTTGGGGAATGATATTGAAATTAGGGAAGGTTTACCCTTGGGGTATTCTTATTCATCCTAGACATGTCTTCTAGGAACATGATTATTAAATTTAAAGATTATGGTACAAGTATTCTGATAATATGACCTATAGTTATCCACGGTTCTGATATCTATTCTTGTATTTATATTTCTTTACTTTCGATTTTACCCATGATATTCATGTCAATTCCAGAGAATGATGTTATGGAAAACACGATTTGAAATTAAAATACATACTTTTGTTTTAGAACTATGATAAAGTGGAAATTTTTATCATTTTTTCTGTTAAAATAATTTTCATTTTATCAGGCCATGATTTTTTTAATATGACCATTCCAGAGTTTTTACACATAGACTTGTTATTGATCACCAACATTGGATCCTATTGATTATATAATCTCACACCTTACACACAGCTTTGGTGGTGTGCAGACATATGAATGTCTTCCAATGCATGGAAAGGAAATTTATCATAGGGATGAAATATGGTTTTATGTATCTTGATATTAGTAGCTAGAGGTGAGATGGTGGGAGTTCATCCACACCATCACATGGAGTAGCTTTTTAATTTTAATCTTTTATAATTTAACTTCTACCGTGGAGTTTTTGGATAATTTTATAGCCGTTTTTCCTGCTATCTTTCAGATTGTGATTGAATATACTTATTGTATTTCCAATGTTCCGTATTTCATCATTTATATATATATCACGTGTGTGTTCAGGTTTTGATAAATAGTTCCATATAGTGGGTTGTTTGATATTTGGGTGCTTATCGCTAGTCCATGGGGATTGATAACTCATTTAAGGTATGTAATTGATGGGATCAGGTTCCGAGTTTAAGGGTTACCTAGGTCATTATATTATAATTTTTTATCAAATGGATATATTTCCCCAAGAGTGTTTGTCTTGGGATGTCTGTTAGATTAGAAATAATATTTTTTGGACATGAGAGGTATGTAGAGATAAGTGTATGTCCATCTCTTGTCTGGATGAGACACAGGTTTCCATTGGATATTGGGGTATGTGTATCTAGTGATGGTTATGTTTTATATCTTAGTTTTTGGTTATTCGTTTCTATGTTTAATTGATATTTTCCTTGCATTCGGGTCAATCTATTGTGTTGGTTTTTAGTATGCCTAAGATACATCTTCCATGAGTCCCTTTGGAAGGTGAAGCTGATGATCCACAAGGGAATCCACCAGTAGATCAGAATATCATGAAGAATGTTGTACAAGATGTTTGTACTTTTTGTCATGATCTATCATGATTTAAGAATGTTGTTGTTGAGGAACATTGAAGAGATGGAGGAGAGAGATAATTATGGCAAGAATTCTAGTTTGAAAAGCCACCATCCTATAAAGGAAGGAATGACTCTCAATAGGTGGAGGAATGGCGGATAAGATCGATCAGATCATTGACATATTGGATAATATTTGGAATACCATGTTGAAGTGAGCATCATTAAAACTCAATGGTTCATGTAATAGATGATGGGATTCTATTGTCCAGGAAGATAGACATCTGAACATGGATTGGAAGGGTTTCAAACCAATATTACTCTTGCAGTTTTTCCTAGACTCCCTAACATTGCTAATTTCTATGGAGGTCATATCCTTACAATAGTTAGAGAATTCAATTTCTGAAAAAAATAATCTCTTTTCTAAGCCTGTCTATTTTGTTCTAAATGTTTTAAAGAATACCAAACAAAGTCTCAAAAGTAAAAAATATGGTTTTCGATCATATATCAAAACAAAGGTTCTTATATTGGAACTTTCAACCTATGATGATATTTTATATAGTTCTATGATGCAAGAGATGGATATGGCAGGAAATTTTTTTTTTACACACATTATCTTCTATCTAGAGGTAGTTTCAGTGCCGTCCATGGGATGAAGAGGATGTTGGAAGATCATCACAGATGTGGGGGAGGTGGGTCTCAGTAGTGAGCCTAATCTACACTACCAAGTACAAATAGAAGTGTGCATTAAAAGTTATATCAATGTGGAATGATTAAACACACAATACATTCATCTCCTATTTCAGTGACGCTTTTGAACATATATGGATGAATTGGTAACATAGATTCTTTCATTGGTCTATGATTATTCCTCATAATGGTTAGAGCTTGTCTGTTCCAAATGCTAATATTGTGTAGTCATAAGAATAAAATATCATATGGATCCAACCATAGGCCTCATGAGTGATGGAAATTCATGCAGTAGATAAGTTTCCAACATAATTCTATGTTGGTCCAGCAATAGTTAGAGGTTCTACCCTAATTGCATCTCCTGTAGAAATTTATTTTTTTGAAACTATTACCTCCCACTAGTATTTTTACATGTTATTCATATTCATAAAAAAACAATGGAAATTATTTCATTTTTGATGGATTTAGAAACACCTCTTGGTAAGATTAAAGAGAATGGGATTCAGTGTCCTTATAATTCATTAATTATAACCGATATTGATGGGGTCTAGGGATTTCTAATTCATGATCTGTATTTTTTTAATGAAATCATATGTATATATATCCATGTCACTCATAGAAATTATGTCAACAATTTTCATTATCGTGATTACTTTCTTTATATTTATGGGAACTCTCATGTGTTTTCAAGGGAGTGGGACCTGAGGCCTTGTCGTGTGGGACCTTCCCATGCAGAACTCATGGGATTTTTTTCTAGTGTTGCGAGTGATCCTAGTTACATATATTATGTTATTGATTTTCTTATTGTTATTTGAGACTTTTTTGATTTCTTCACCTAAGAAATATACGTTTCTCCTCCAGAGAGAGGTAGAGTTTATGAATGACCTAGTTCTAGGTAAACATCCGATGTTAATTCCATCATATCATATGAAACCAGTAGAGCTGAAAGAAGACAACATTCAGTTGGATGAACTATTATGGTAACGATTTGTTCACCCTAGAATTTATCCTTGGGAAGCTCATGTGCTCGTTACTAAGAAGGTTGATGGTTCACCTCAGTTTTTTGTGGAATATAGTATGTTTAACCGAGTAACACTTAATATCTAATATCATTATCTTCATGTGGAAGATTTGTTTGATTAATTAAATGCTATAAATTGGTTTTTAATGTATGATATCTTGTCACGTTATCATCGGCTCAAATTCCTAGAGTCTAGTATACCGAATACAACATTTACGGTAATTAATATCCCTTATGAATATCAATTGATTCCTTTTGTTCTTACTAACACTCATAAAATATTTATAGATCACATATATCAGAAATTCTATCAATATCTTGACACTTTTGTGGTTGAGTTCAGGGATGATATTTATGTTTTTTAGAAATTAGTGCACGATCATGAGAACCATTTTATTTTTGTCATGTAAATATTGAGAAGTCTCCATTAATATAGAAATATTTATAAATTTATATTCTAGAATAAAGAATTTGTGTTCTTATAGTACATGATTTTTTATTAGAGCATATTAGTAGAACCTGGGAAGATGAAGGCTATATTTTCTTGGAAAGAATCATAGAAATTTTTTGAGATACATAGCTTCCCTGACCATTCTAGATACTATTAATATTTTTTCTGGATTTATATGAGATGGTTTCACCACTAACTGGTCTTAATATGATTGAGGTGAAATTTACACGGATGTTTTGTTTCAGTCTTCTTTTGATGATATGAAATGAATTTTGACAATTGATCAAGTTCTAATCTTTCTTGATCCTTATAAAGGGTATATCATGTTTTTTTATGCTTATGTTACTAGTTTGGGATATGTTTTTATGCATTATGACCATTTTTTAGCCTATAGCCATCGTCATCTTCGAATGTATGACAAGAATAAGCCCACTGACAATTCTGTTCAGTACACAGTTTTTCATTTTCATAAATTTTGGAAGCACTATATTTTTTGGGAAACAATGAAATTCTTTTTTGGTCATAATAGTTTGAGTTATATCATTTCTCAGAACTACATTACTCTCTGACAGTGATGATGGGTAAAATATCTTCAAAAATTTGACATCGATATCGCCTACACCCTAGGGAAGTGGCATGTCATTATAGAGACTCTTAGCAAGAATATTTCATCAAATTGATTCCTAAAATTGGACATGGAGTATAACCTTATGTTTCCTTTAATATAGGTGCACATGGATGTTCATGAGGATGTTTTTGGATTCTTTCTGACCAGTGTTCAGTTATCATCTTCTCTCCTAGAGTCCATTTTGTAGAGACCTCGAAAAGATGATTAATTTAGTTATTTAAGAGAAGGAATTTATTTTTGAGAGACTATTTATGGTTGGTCTCTCTATCCAAATGTTACTCTCCACTTTTGGATGTAGTTTTTTGATCTTATATCTATGATGGGTATAGTCCAGTTTAATTGTAACATCTATTAATATTCTTTTTGTTTAGGCACTATTAAGATGCATTATGACATGAGATGATGATTTTGGTGTTTGTTATGAATTGTGAAATTCCATATTACATGTCTTGCTGTTAAAACTACCAAGAGGATAAGGTAGAGAACATGAAACACTCAGTTTTGCGTCATCCAAATCCGATTTTTGTGTGAAAATGTGATGAGGTGTCCATTGATTTTTTTTGGATTAACATGGACTCCCTGAGGGAGGAATTCAATTAGGGTAGTTGTTTTTCAGTTGATGAATTCAAATCATTTATTTCTGATCAATGATACCACTAAGGTTGAATATCTAGGAATTCTATATTTCAAGAAGTTTTTGAAGCTATATATAATTTCTTATATCGTTGTTTTAGATAGCGATCCTAGGTTTTCATCAACATTTTGGAGGAGTCTCAAATAGGTGATGAGGACTCCGGCCTTGTTGAGAACAACTCACCAACCATAGAAAGACGTTCATATGGAGTGTGTGTTTCTAATCCAGCAGATATTTTTTATTCTAGTGTCTTTGATTATAGTAGATCATCGGAAAACCATCTAGGAAAAGATGATTTTTTTATAACAATATATTTCAGTCATCGATCAGAATATGTCCCTTTGTGGAGTTATATGGTAACCAGTGCAGATAACCCCTTTTTTGGGATAAATTGGTTGAATTATCTTCAGTTGAACCATGTTTGGTTTAGAATATTCCAAAAAAAGATTCAATATTTACATCAATGTCTAGATATATCCAAATGACGATGGAATTTGTATGAGGATCTATGGCATCATCATTTAGATTTTTCTATTGTTTAATATTTTTTGAATGTTTTCCTTAGTTGGGTCACTGTCTCCATTGAATATAAGGAATGTTGGATTTATGATACATTGGAACATTTTCAATCACTGAGTGAGTCAGATTGATTTTTTATCAGTTTTCATTTCACGTTAAACTCAAAGGTATTCATGACGTATTCCATATGCCTCAGCTCTGGAGGTATCATCCCAATCCTGCTCATGTTCAGAGTTGGGATGAAATTGCGTATGATCTAGATGTTTGTCTTTTGGAGAAAAAATTTGAGATCATTGACTCTAAAGTGAACTTTTTTCATGGGTTATGATTACATTGGTCATAATTATATAGAATCCTGGATCGTATTCTCATGAGACTTGGGAAAGTGTGTCATTGATAATGTAATATTGGCCTTGTCTTTTTCCAATGATTAAATCTTCCACATGACTTTATGAGGACTAAAAGTATTTATGATTGGGTGTTTGTAAGCTCATATTACCAATTTTTTAGTTATATACTTAACCTCATAGTGTTCTTCATTTTATTTATTATCAGTATAGGGTCGATAAGGAATTGGGAGGATACCACTAATAGTGATGTCACATATTTGTTGAAATCTCATCTTTAAAAATTAATTTTTTTGACAGATGCAGGAGGATTTAAATCCATGTATATAAATTACATGAATTTTAATGGTCATTGGGAGTAATATGGTAATAATATTCTGGCTCTGAAATATTACATGATGTGACGAGCTATTTAACATCATGAGTTACTTAAATGCCATATTTTTAATCGTAGATGATGAATTTTTGAACATAAATGAACAATATGGATTTCACAATGTGTCAAGGAGTTACATGTCTAGTAATTCCCCAAGGAATAATCTTTATGGTGTCATACATGCTTGAGTACCAATTCAACCTCTTGTCCTCCCTTTCTATCAAGGAAAATTTCCACTTCGGTGACTTATGGAGACACTATTCCTTACCGATCGATCCGTTGGAAATTCAATCTTTATTACGGTTGGGGTGCCTCTCTTCAGGTGAGTGATAATTCCAATTTATTATTTTTATTGATCATGGTATCTCTCATGTGTTACCTTAATGGAGATGTTTGTCCAAATTCGTGTTTCTCTATTTATTCTTCTATATTTTTTGTGCAATATCGTTATGGAGGTCATTCCATTATTGGTTGTGGTGTAACGGGTGTTCATTTTTGAGGTATGTGTGATTCCTCCTTTTTGTTACCCATTTAATTCTAAATTTGATCATTCTTGAAATTTGTATTGAATTATAGTTACTTTATTGATTTCATTGTGTTTTTGTTGTTGGTGGATCCCATTGAGGTCGTGTGTGACTGAAGTTCAAGGTATGTGATTTTGCCTCTAGTCTATGTTTGTTAAACCATATGATTCATGTTTTGTTAACCGTTTCATACTGTAATTGGCCTAATTATTTCATGTATGTCTAAAAGGAAAAAAACTTTTCCATTTTTGTTAATAAATTGAAATAAAAGTGGTATATTAAACTAATTAAAATGGATTTACCAAATTGTTTTGATTTTATTTCATATAAATGGAATGAAATGTAAAAATGAGAATAGGAGTTCCCTTTGGTACTTATATGGAAGGTTTATATTGATTCCATTGACCATGTATTATTTATTTATTTAGGGGTTTTCTTATGGTGATTTCTTATTTTTCCTTGTCCTGTTGTTCTAGGGGACTAATATTAATTTTTTTTATGGGTTTACAAATGGTGTATTAATCTACATCCTAGAACCGTGTTCCATGAACAGGATTGTGAACATTATTTATTATTGTATGATTAGAATACTATTATATACTATAGTTAACCTTGGTGATAATGCATTTTCTACTTCATTATATTTATTTGATTTCTCTTCTAGACATGATATGCATGTTTATGAATTCGAAAGATGATATTGAAAATATTATTTGAAATTGATAGACATAATTTTTTTTAGAACTATGATAAAAAGGAAACTGTTTTCCATGTTTTCTATAAATATTCATGAATACATAAAATGCAATGTTTTATTTAAAATGACAACACATGAACTGATACACACTGATTTGTTACAGATGAATTTGATGGGAACATATTGGTCATATTAGCTCACACCATACACACCTCAATGGGGTGTGCAGAACTCTATATGTCTTCCAATTTTGGGAAAGAAAAGGACCATTGTGAGCTAGATAGGTTTTCTATTAGCTGAGTTGGGTTGTTGGTGGTGATATGGTGGGAGTTCATCCCCGCGATCACTTGTAGTAGCTATTTGGTATTGGTAATTTGCAGTTGGACATGTATCATGTAGTTTTAGGGCAATTTTACAGTCAATCGTTCCTATTTCATTATAATAGTTGTGGAATATTGTTATTGGTTTTCCTCTATTCCTCCTTCAATTGTGTATGTACACTCGATGTGTTTATTTATTATTGGTGGAATTGTTCTTTATGATTTTTTATTCAATGCATGCGTGCCTGTTTCCAGCCCATGGAGATCAGGAAAAACAATTTGGTATGTGACGAACCTAGTCGGGTTCTAGGTTTCATGGTAACATGGGGATGTCCATTACAATGATCATCCTACATCATATTTTTAATAACCTCAGTCAATTTATTTTTCCTCATTATTTCTTCATAATTGAATCTATAAAATGTATTATACCCCACCCAAAGACCAACTAAGATGACACATCTATAACAACAATATATTGTATCATTATTCTAGATTATAACATATATGCCCCAAATATTCCAAAATTCCTAAACTAAAGGTTGAGTGTAAATTCCAATTATTGATATAAATTTAATAATCCTTAATCATTGTTTATGAATTTCGAAATAAATATTTAAAAATTATATCTTTATAGAAGAAGAATGCATATTACTGATCATTACATTGGGAATAAAAACACAAGAATGTTTTGAGCTAAGATACTCAATAAGTAATAACAAAAGAGATATCCCTCAAATAAATATTGGTGATCATAAAATCGATCATAAAATAGAAAACAGATATTGAAAATGTTAAAATAATAATATAATAAAAAAATGACACAATTACTGATAAAATAGATAATAATGTGAATTAAATAATAATAATACGACAGGGAATTGGAATGTATAAATGAAAATATATATAGCTCAAGAATGTCAACATAAAGTAATTTCCTATTTTTGGGATATCTATTGAGAATATCATTAGGTAGTGGGAACACATATGACATAGCATAATTGTTAGACCAACAAGATGAAATAAGCTAAAAGGTGGGGGTGAATAAAGGTATAAAATATTAAAAAACCATTCTATATATGTTATATGTTGTTATAAATAAAACTCTCTTATCTATCCTCCCCATAAAAAAATATATGTGAATTAAAAGTTACATAGGTCACATAATTTTTAATGGATTTACAGTCACTAGGATACCTCTATGGGGAGTTCAAAAGAAATGTGTTGATGTCCCAAATCTAAAAAATAAAACTACAAATACATTGTATAATTAATACTCTTTGTCTACCCCGGTTTTCAACCATTTAAAATTTTAATGCTCAATACTCTCTCTCTTTAGAAGGGATCTCATTACTCCTCTAGTAAAATCTTGTGACAATCATTTTCTAGTAGAACCACACACATGTGTAACTTTGTTATAACAAAACATAAAAGTTATGACAACCAATATTGTGAATGATTGTCATTTATAGTTTTTATGAACCCAGCACAATAACCCTTCACAAGGACTCGTCACATGATCTTCCTATAAGACTTCTCTATGAGACTCCATCATGATACCCCAATGTGAGACATATTATTGATCATATGTATCACATTATTCATATTAATTAACTTTAATAGATTACATGAAACGAATGATTCATCCATGAGTCTGTAAATTAATCACATAGATTTTCTGATTTTTCCATGAGACCATCAACAAATTATGTGAATCAGGTAAAAAATATGTTCGCTGATGCACAGAGAATACATCCCATAATGACAAACCCTTCAGGAGACTCTTTCTCAGGAATATAATTCTGATTATGTGGATTATATAATTGCAGTGCAAGAACTTCAACAAATCACATGAAATAATTTTCATCTTCATAGAAAAATGACATGAGACCCCATCTAAATATCCTTAAACTAATCATGAAATTCACTTTTTCTCATATTCAAACCACTTCAGAATATAATTGTTTGTTTTCAATTCCACCAAAATATATGTTTGTATCATGCACTTCACATGATCAAATCCTGATATATCATTGCCTTCAAGTGGTTTCCATAATCATTTCTATATAGTTATTTATGTGATCTCATCGTGACATCTAATGACAATCATGCAATTAAAAAAATTCTTATAGTTCATCATGATATCCTGTCACATGATACGAGTAAAATATTTTTCCTTTATTGATCTCAAATGAATATGATATATCTCATTAACTATCATCAATTATTTCATACACATTGTGTGATATCTCTGTAATATCCTCTAATAATCATTCAATGTCATAAATTGATTATCATGATTACTCTTCAAGATCCTTTGATAAACATTTGATGTCTCTAGGTTATTTTCATTATTTCTCTTCAAGATCATCTAATAATCATAACATGTATTCTAGTTATTCCCATGATATTTCTTCATGATCATATAATAATAATCTTGTTC
This sequence comes from Viscum album, assembly GCA_963277665.1. Taxonomy (NCBI): domain Eukaryota; kingdom Viridiplantae; phylum Streptophyta; class Magnoliopsida; order Santalales; family Viscaceae; genus Viscum; species Viscum album. The sequence goes on from OY728139.1 coordinate 433,863,144, forward strand.
TTAAGGTACTCCATCACATGGTCATTTGGAACATCAAGTGAACATTTGATACCTTTACATGATTTGTTCTAATATTCACACTCTTAATGATCAATTTAGAAACTCATGGTCCACATTATCTATTTTAACATTCATGATTAGCATAACATGTTATAAAATTCATGATGTATGATATAAGTTCATACATTCATGATCACCCTCTACGCAACGTTTTAAAAAAACATTTTTCAAAACCCTTAGCAATTTTAAAACAAAATATCAATGGAAAACCACAACAATTAACGATTTTTTTTCCAAAATTTATACCCTTTGTATTAGTTCAAAAAACTAATATCCTCTATTAAAATATTTGTTTCATTCCATTTAAATGATAAATTGTTTTCCTATATAACCCCATATAGTGGTATATTAATTCGTTAAAAATTTCCATAATAACCCATCGGTAATTATATGGGTGAGAAAAAAAAATATAAATGTTAATTGATGAATTACTTCATTGTCGAACCTTCAATGAAACCTCTTTGATAACAAATGATATAACTTATTCTATCATCAAGATCATTTCTTTAATTCACATATCAAATCCTTTTATAATGAACACAAATTATATGCCTTTTAGTTATTCTTTTTCATTGATATACCATAATTAACATTATCATTTTTATAACTCTCCTAATTTCACTACTCCCCCAAACTATCTCACCACATGTCTTGATCAAGATATTTTCACCCCCTTGGTCAAGAAACTAAAAGGACACTTCCATTTAGTCTGTAACATGACAAAGACACATATTATACATATTGTAAAACACATCATACCTCTAATAATGGATTCCTACATCCACATTATTCAAGTTTGTGAGTTGATTGAGTTCCAAGATCCAATATATGTAATTCGAATTCCTCGTTTCACAATTCAATTTTCATAATATCAAGAACCTATAGCACTTTTGGAACATACTCCAATTTCACATGCTCATACACCACCCTGTCCTTAATAAAATTAATATTGTTTTCAATGGGATTTTTATTGATTAACTTCTTTTAATACCCAATAAGTCTTGGAGGGATTTTCCATTGTACAACTAATAGAAATCCAATATTCCTTTGGTTTATCTATGTATTTTCCTCAATTATAGTAATTGATATTATTTGTTATTAAATTGATAAAGTTCATCATGAAATGATAAAACTAATAACATTATTTCATATTTTAGTTAAACACAGTAGTTTCTCAAAAATTCTCATGTATTTAGTGATATTTATTTCTTTTCCATTATTATCTCATTGAAGGTTCATTTAGGTAGCCACAAATGTTTTCATCTTATCATAATCTTCCCTTCCAAATTATTTTATAATATCATTAACATGTTTTGATTGATAAACTAATATCTCAATTAATCCTTACATTAATTTTAAAACAATTAAAATTGTTTTATCTATAATCTTTAATAGTCTGAACTCACATTTCTTATAAAAAAAATTTCACCGAATCATTATTTAATCCACAAAATATTATGTAATAAACATAAAAAAGAACTATAATAAATTTATTACTCAACTTATTAACGTAATGATTATAATCATTTCCACCACACTAAAACCAAAAATTCTCCAAATACTGATAAGGTCATGAGTACAATGATCTTGGGGTATTCTTCAACCAATATAGAGCCTTATTTAACCAAAAATATATTTCTCTACTTTAGGGTTGTGATGACCTTATGGTTGTTCTATATAAATATACTATTACATAACCTAATTAAAAAATAGTAAATTCACATATATAGGGAATATTTTGAATTTCATTGTGCTATCTGTTGAAAAAATATTTGAATTATATTTGTCCATAAAACATCATCCAATGTTTCATCAATATCAATCACCTCAATTTCGGTGTATCCCATCAATACAATTATCAATTTTCATAGAATTATTTGGTTTCCTTAATTATGCTTATATTTAAGAATACCCATTTAATATCTTTGAAATTATTACCTTCAGTCCCAAAACAATCTCCCTTATCATATTAATTTAGATTGGGTCATGCAATTCATTTATCGCATAAACCACCTTTTCTTATCATAGATAATCATTATAACACTATGGAACTACACGTGATAAAAAAGAAGCCTTATTTAAAATAAACATTCTCCATTTATGGACTGATGTTGTATGTTCTCTATTAATATTCAAATTATCAATTTCATCCCAGCACATTGGTTTCTAAATAGGGTTATTCTACACATCATATGAATATTCTTCTAGACCTTCATTTAGAATTTGAACTCACCTTGAGCTACTCATATCATCACCAATATCCTATTGAAACATCTCATTATATTTTTGAATATTATACTCATTTTCCACTATAATAGAATCATGGGAATATATTATATTTCTCAATATATTATCATGACTTTGTAAGATTTTATTTATTCTAAGTAACCATGAAATGTCCCCTTATCTCCCCGAGATTCAATTGTCATTTATTTAACCTTATGAATAATGTTGCACTTACTCATAATGATTTGAAAGAACTAAAATGTCTGTCTCTATCTTTATGATATCTCTTATTGGGTTATCTATTTCATTAGTCAAAATAAGACAATATTAGAAATATTGAATGATCTAAAAATTAACCTTTTAATAAATTATGTCTATGTTATTTCATGATAAGCATCGTTCAATCCATATAGTTTATAATCAAGTTTCACATTTCAACTAATACATTATTATATTGAGTTCTTAATTATGTATCATGGTTCTTTATCAATTGTTTCTCTTGATAATAATCTACTAGATAATTTATGAATTCTATTCTATTATAATTTCATAACATTAAAATATTTTGATCTATCATCTTCTAAACATACCTTTGATAATGAGTTAAAAATCCCAAAAGCTCATCCCTGTGGGTGATAATTGAAATCCATTCTATTTTTCTAATATCATTAATTTAAAGCACATAATATGTCCACACAATAATTTGTAATAGGAAAAGTTTCCCACATAAATCCATGGTAATTAGTTAATGAACATTTATTTATCATTTATCTTTAACCTTATATGACTATCATGTAATATTCCCAAATTTTAATGAATCACATATATGATTATGATCAAGTGATAACTTATGAAGACCATGAGAAACATAACATTTTATATAAATCAATGGATTTTTGCTTGTATGAACATGAAATTTATACAATGACGTAGTTTATTCATCCTTAGATAAAAGTCATACCAATTCTTATCCACTACAAAGATAAATTTTCCCCTTGGTTTAATTTACTTTCAATATAAATACTCCATACTTTATGTAAATAATACATAACTTTTTGCTGAATCTTGGAAAATGTCTCGAGTAAAAAAGATACCTGATACATAGTAAATTGTGACCGAGGCCATCAAAAACCAGGACATCATTACATGTCTTGATGTTTCCACAAAACATTTCATTATATGATCCAATTATCTTCAAACCAAAATCATTTCCAAATCAAACAACACATTCCTTATTAAACATAATCAATATCCCTAGATCGTTATTACATGTCATATATGAGGTAAATAAAATATAAATAATAAGTTTTATAGTATGATCTATTGATTTGAAGGAAATATATCCAACCACTATCTAGAAAACCATTTTATTTCTAATTCATGCCATTAACAACATAAATGATTCTGACTAATATTCTTGATCTTCTACATAGTTTGATATTAAAACCTATAATAAACGTATGATAATTAATTTTATTTTATTAGATCATTTAATGATACATACATAATGAATCAAATTTGAATTTGTTTAAAAAAATTATAATATATTTATGAAGAGAAATATTTATCCTTTTTTTCGGATCGTCCACACTCAAAACATTTTCACTGAACTCTATATTGCAGCTCCTATTTAACAAGAAAATATTGATACCTCTTGGATAAGGATCATTCATTTCTTGAATATCCATATTTCCATATTAGTGTCACCTAATATGATCATTATTGAAGTGAATTACTTCTAGAGAACTTGTTATCCCTTAACATCTTTGAATTTTTGGATTCTAATGCATACCCAAATCAATCATCAGCCTCTATGTGGGATGTGACGAACTGACCACGGTCGATCCTGAACCAATCACCCTAACTGATAAGTGGTATAGACTGAGAGGTGTTCCCGATTCTCCCAATATAAAGACATGTTCCATGGGAATCATTATAGAAAATGGGAATCATTTCGACCAATAAAAAAATAAAAGTACCTGAACAAATAAATAGGCAAATTGAACTAAAGATGGTTTTCAAACATTACATAATTTCAACAATAAAAAAATATAATAACATGAAAATGATTCTATGAAATAAAAATTCTACTAAACCTGACACCAAGACATCTCCATGTGTCCTCGAGTGTCACTCATAAATCCACAACCAAATATTGCCCGTCACAATCGAACTCGATCCAAAACCTACATTAATAATTGAAAACAAGAGGAAACTATATCCATGAGTATTAAAATTAAATATGTTGGCCAGAATAACCCTTCATAATGCATAAACATTATATGAAGAAACATTTATTAACAATTTTAAAATAAAATATATAAATATAGGTTTTCCACACTTTCCATTATAAAACAATCAATCATATTCCATTTCCCTCATGATTTAAACGAAGGGTCACGGGAAGAAGTTAAACGGGAACCAAATAAGAAGTATCCATATTTAAAAAAATTGAACATGGGAAGATTGATTTCTATTTAAATATATATTCTTAAAAAAATTATCAAAACTACTCATTCCTAATTCACCTAGAAAAGGCTAATTCTAGGAATAAGGTTTATAATTCTACATTGTGATGGAAATGGAACTAATGTTATTATTGTAAGAGAAACATGAGAAAAACATTGAACTCATAGGAGAACCAGAACATACTATACTTATGACTCATCTTGAAGGAATTCCCTACTCGACAACATTATAACACTGAAACTCAGGATCATCACCCTATGGGGCTTTACAAAGGGGCCTGATCCCATAATAATGATAACCAAATTACCCCTATTATGGGCCACTAACTTGTGAACTAACCAAGAATAGTGCAAAAAACATTCTTAGAGTTATTATTTGTTATTATAGGTTCTAATTCTATGTTTAATGATGGATTTCTCAAAAAATCCAAACAACAAGCCATATACACATTCCATCATACACATCATAAAAACTGGCACCACCCAAACCACCACAAGGAGTAGTCCCTTTCCTTAAAACAATTATCACACAAGGAAGGTCCAATACCTGGGAAACTCCCATAACCTGGTTAATATACATGGATTTTGACTCACCCTGTAAATGATTTTCTAAATAAAAAATTTTGAATATTCCAAACAGGCCTTAAAATGATTTTACAGATCAAACAATTCATGAAAAACTAAAAAATCACACTTCCATGCATACTAATCTTATAAAATCATTTTGTAACCAATAATAAGAATTTTTTCTATAATTTCATTTACCAAAACCAAACAAATCAGTTAAAAATAAAAAATCACTTAAAAGTCCAATCGAGTAATTTAATAAACACATGGTGTGAAAAACACATCACATACACATCAGATATTAAAAAAATTATGAAAAATAACTTATATCTAAAAAAATTTATTCAAAATGAAATATATCATTATTTAACTATCATGGATTGTGTGAAAATAATAAATCAACATGATCATAAATTTAAAGGTAATATGCATAGGGATCCTACCTCGAACAGTTTCATCTCCAAAAAATGCCTTTCCATGAAGACTCTTCAAGGGTTTCAGTCAAAATGAACAACCTCAAGGAAACCTGAAATGGAAGAACCACCAAACAACTGAGAAACCCAAGACATGAAAATTTTGCAACTAGACACCAGGGTTAAGGAAGAAAAAGAAAACACGATAAAATAAAAGAGGATGGGGAAGGGAGACCTGACCTTTTGATCGGGTGATGATTCACTAATAAATCACATTGAATCCCACTTGGAGGATGTTAAAAATGCCAAAAAAAACTATTAGAGGTGTTTATGTAATAGGGTGTGAATTTGGGAGGATAAGGGAAGAGACCATTTTTAAAAAGAAGGATAAAATACTTAAATGACCTATCCAGAGTGGGTTTTATGGTTAGTTCGCACGGTTTGAAAAACCATGTGAAAACCGTTAAAAATGATATTGTCTTGTGTGGGATGGGATGAACACTTTTGTAGCATGGTTAGTAAAAAAATTGATAAAAATTGTCATCCCCCTCGCACAGAACTCATTATTAAACTAATAGTTCTACTTAACATTGCAAGCTAGAAAAGTGACCAAAAATAATAATTTTATCCCCAAAAGTCATCTAACTTGAGGGGATAAACCACTCATCAAACAAACCCTAGGAAAAGGTTACACTAAGACTTTTACATTTTACAAGACAAATCCTCCTCAAACCATTTTCACAAACAAATAATTTGTTTAAACTAATGAACACAGGTCTTCCAAAATAGAAAATTTATTTATGGAACTGCCGAAACTAATAAGTCAAATAATGACCCAAATGATAATCCGGTGAAAAAGAAAAAAACATAAATGCAGTTATGACAATTAACCCCCCCCCCACCCAATTAATTTTTTCTGCCCCTTAAAATCCAAAACATTTTCTAGGTGATCGATCAAGGTCAAAGGATTCTCAAAATCACAAAGATCCAACCCCTTGATCTAAAAACATACAAAAAAAGTCAAACAGAACCTATTCCTCTTTCCTGAAATAGACCAATAATCTAGAACCACTTCTCAAGAATCAATGAAAAATTATACCCACAACCCATAAAACAATATTTCGACAAGAACCATTTGGAACAATACAGAAATCTCAACATTTACCTATTCCAATAAAAGAAAATAAAAAATAAAAAAACATCAAAATAAATCTTCTTCATCCAGACTATCACCAAAACCACACCAGAAAAGATCACCGATTAGGGGAGTCCAGAACAGACTTCCTACCATTTGAAGAAACCACTTACTTATTTCTCACAGAATAATTTTTCAATGAGACCCATGGTGTTTCTCCCCACCAGTAAGAACTAAAAAGGTTTGAAAAACACGAAAACATCTATAGGGGAACCAAAACACCACCACATTGAGAGGGGTGGGGAGGTCCCTGTTATTGTACGCCTGAAACCACTACAAGTAAATCCCCAAGAATCATCACCTAATGATGGAAAAAAATCAAAGACACAAGCGATTCAAACATGCTGTCCATGCAAGGACACTAATCAGAAACTTCAATCCAAGGAGGTAGAACAAGAGACATTTCATGAGGGATAACTCTTTCAAGAACATTGAAATAAGAGAGAATTTTTAGTGATATATAATCCACAATATAAAAAAAGAATCATTTTTCTGGAATGGTGGAAACACAAGAGTAACCAAACTCCCCACACACCCTAGATACCTGACAACATGCCAGCTTTACTCAAATCCCTTTGGTTGGAGCCCTGATATTTGAGGCATCTATTGCCTCTCAGTCAGGAGCTGCTAATCCCAAATAATAACTCTATATTTTGGTTACACATGATTCCAAATGACACTCCAAGAAAAAAATAAGATCAAGATGGTCCATGAAAATTACTTCCTCAAACAACAAACCTTTACCCAAATCAAGACATGGAATATCAACACACCATCCTTCTGTACTATGCACATGGAGTCGAATGAACGAGGAACCTGATTAAATACATTAACACCATCAAGTAGAAATTATATAACCAATAGAAACAATTGAATATCATTTCAATTTAAATAGAGATCAAACAGCTATCTACTATATTAAACTAAATGTGGTATCATTTAAAGTGGATGATTTAACTTTTGAAACTCAATAATATAATACATCATTTGATCAACCTGAAATATTTCTAATTGGGGACCACTCGTAGGAGAACACAAGGAAAATAGAAAACCAACACCTCTATAAAAACCTTATAATGAACCAAAATTCACTGAAAAAAACTTTTCTCACAAAGGGAAACCATCATAACAAATCATAAAAACATACTATAGGACCCCTAAACACTATTTCAATTCCAAACTCCAAATAACATTTCAATCTCAAAACACAAAATAAAAGTAAAATAAAAATCACAAGGAATAAAACAAAATAAACAACACATCCAAAGCATTGAAAAACATACCACATGAAAATATTCTTACCAAAACACCACAATTTCAATCATACATTCCCTTTTGAAAAATAAAACCTTCGAGGATTTTCTTACTCGCCAATGGTATTCCATAGGGTCTCACTCACATATACATTATTTCGCCATCCCAAGCTCCCATAAACCATGCCATATGAGTCATTCATCCTACCATAACATTATACATACACATTCCAAGGATATCAATTCATGTGAGTATTCAAGGAAGTATCAAAGGTCTAAACAAAATATTCCAAATTTACAATTAAAATCCACCCTTGTTGGTACAATCCAGTCCCACCTCATATCTCAATATTTATATAACATACAAAAAAAATATCAACTACCAAGTCAAGAGTCATTTTAAAATTCCACATTACAAACCATTTCATCATACTCAAAAACAAAATCCCATTAATTTTTATCAAAAAATATTTTTCATCTCATTCAAAATATTTTTCATAAACTCCTCAAATTCCATTACTCTAAAAAAAACATTTTATGAAACCCCGCTCTTTTTCATTTAATACAAGTTAAAAAACAAACATACTCATTCTATAAAATATTTTCCATAAACCCAAAATTTTGACATTATATAGACACATGGTAACAATGCACGGTTAGGCCACATGGTTAACGAAAACATGCAAATACTATGGAGCCCTTACTAGACAACATGGGCACTCACACAGATTGGCTACATAGTTTAAGAGGACATGATTCATCTGTGCATCATGGTTCCACCCAGATTGTTGAAACATGTTCATGCCATCCTCATGGTTTGCGTAACTATTCTTAGTATGGTTTCCTCTAACCAGAATCAGACCAATGATCCCATGGTTACCTTGAGTAAGTCACAAGGTTTTATCAAACCGTTTGTTGACTGTGTTCTATGAGGAAGCACCCTGAAACTGAAATTTTAAATCTAAATCCTCCAAAAATGGAATGTAAATTGAAGAAAATAAATTATTAATCTAAATAAAACGAACTCATCTCATTCAAAACATTTTCTCTAATTCACAAAATATCATTTCATCAAGAATCATTTGGCAAAAAACTCATTTCTTCTTATTTAGAATAAATCCAAAAACACTATTCAAAATAGATTTCTATTATTTTACAAATAAAAAATATAAGTAAACCCCATATTTAGGTTATAAAATTCTAATCCTATCAAACCATTTTCATTTAACCCCAAAAAATATTTTACAAAAACCCACTTTTCAAATCATAACTTTTGAAAATCCATTTTCCACTTTCCAAAAAAAGTCATCACCACATTAAATTAAACTTTTCACAATACCAAAAAAGATTTGGAAATCAATTTTCCGAATCAAGGATGACCAAAAACAATTCACAATTGGAATGTAGTGTTTATGGAAGACATTTCTATATTGTTGGTGACCATATTCCATTCATCCCACCACCTTGGGGATTTTTTTAGGACCATGAACCCAAATACACATGGATTTGCAGTCCCTACGATCTCATTGAGGACAATTTCCCAACACCCTTTCATTTTCTAACACCAAATAACCCACAATAATCAAAGGAAACCAACAAATCCAGACATCACATGGTAACTTGAGGTTCGGAATGAAAATGGGTTCATCGTGTCCCCATTCCAAATTCTTGATCCTAGACATTCATACTCATTTTAACTTGACATCTCAATGTTTCAATGGGAGCTCTGTAAAGCAAGGTCCTCTAGGAGTCAACCTACTAAGACACAAATTTTTTACAGACCAACCTGAGCAGACCCCAAACCAGACACCAAAGCTAATCTATGGGAAGGAACGAGAGGCGCTCCCGATCCTCCTAGGCTTGTAACAAGTTCCAAGAGAATTGATAGAGACAATAAGAATTGTTTCTAATATTAAAATAAATAAAATTATCAGAATAAATAAATGATAAAACTAAACTAATTATTTATTTCAAAAATTACCTTGTTTAATCTACAACCAAAAATAAGATTACTGGAAAATGATGCTACATGAGAAAAAATCATTAGAAACTGAAAAAAAATCATCTCTATGTGGCCTTAAGGGTCACTCTATAATCCAGTACTAATTATTTCCTGATGTGATGAAACTATACCTTAATCCTATAACAGAAACTAAAAACAATATAAAAATATAGGCATGAGTATTCTAACCTTGTTTGTGGGACCAACGGACTCCATCACCAATGTATAACCATTAACTAAAGAAAAATTGATTAAAAGGTTTGAAATTAAATATATAAATATATATTTTCCACGCATTTCATTTTAAAATAAAAATCATAGTCCATTTAACTCATGATTTAAAACAAGGATCAATGGGAGAAGGGAAAAGGGAACCAAACAATAAGTATTCATTTTTACTAAAAGTATAAAAGGGTAGAGTTCTTTCTCAATCAGTACATATTTTGTGAATCCCTGTTAACAAAATTAGTCTTCATACTTTGCCAAGAAAAAAATCACATGTATGAGGTTCATGATACCACACTACGAGGGAAATGGAAATAATAGTATAATTGTTAGAGAAATTTGAAAATACTAGGACCTTAGAGGAGAACAAGACCATACAATACATGTCACTCATCCCTAAGGCATTACATACTAGATGAAATTATAATTCCTAATAGCACAATGGTTTCTATACCTGGCCTGATTGAGGGGACTGATCCAAAAGAAATGATAAAAAAATAACCCCTTTTATGGGACTCTATCTAGTGAAATAACTTATAATAGTGAAATAAACGTTCCTAGAATTTTCATTTTCTTGGAAAGGTTCCCGTACTATGTTTAAAATGGGATGTTCTAAACAATACAAACAATATTTCATACAAAAATTCCAGTATACACATCACACCAACAAGCACCACCCCAACCACCTCAATGGGTAGTCCCTTACATTAAAACAATTATCACAAAAGGGAGGTCCCATACCTAAGACACTCTAAACAGATGGTTAACCAAAAAGTCAAGTGACTCACTCCAAAAATATTTTTCCAAATAATCAATTTATAAAATTAGAAATGGGTCTTATAATTCTTTTAAATATCAAAATAAATTGAAAAAATCCATAGAATCCAGTTTCATGCCTAATCAATTTAGAAATCCATTTAGAAAACACCAAACACAAATTTTTATATCACAATTACATTTACCAATACCGTACCATGCCATTAAAAACCCTTCACCACTTGAAAATCCAACTGGTAAACATAACAAATGCATAGTGTGAAAAACTTATCAAATACACACCATATATTCCACACAATTTTTTAAACTACCACATATATCATAAAACAATCATTATAAGACATATATCACTATTTAACTATCATGGAGGGTGTGAAAACCATTAAATAAATCAAATATAAATTTTTATGGAATTGGAAAAATGGATCCTACGTCAAACTACTTCCACTCTAACAATTCCTAACAGAGAAGGCTCTACAATGGTTCTAGGAGGAACGATCTACATCAAAGAACCCTAATAACAAAAAAATGCCAAAAACCGAGAAAACCTAGTGATGAAAATTGTCCAACATGTATTTTATGGGTCGGGAATAAGATGAAAATGGAAGAAAAGAAAATAAAAATGATAATTGGGTCCTAACCTTAATATTTGGGTGATGAATGACCATGAAATCACCTTGAATCCCAATTAAAGGAGGTTATAGAAGATAAAAACAACCGTGGGAGACATCCAAGTTGTAGGGTTTGAATGAGAGAGGCTATTAGAAGAGGACTCATTTAAAAATAAATAGAAAATCTATAAATACCATTTCCTAATTTTGTTTCATGGTTTTATTTCATGGTTTCTAAAACCATGTGAAAACTCTGAAATCCACAATGGACTAGTGTTGTACTGGCTGAAAAAATTCGCTGCATTGTTTTTTAAACCGTGACCAATCCTTGTAACCCATGGACAATTACTTCATGGTTAAACTGAAAGTGTTCTACAACCGTGTGTCCAAGAAAATGTCCCCAAAAATAACCTTTTCACACCATAACACATATAACTCAGTGATATAAAACACCCATAAATCATATGCCATTAAAATATTACACTAGGTGTGTTACAAAATCATTTACCAAGCCACTTGATCCTCATACCGATCACTCTAGAAAATATTATGTCTAATCAAAAGAACAAAAAACATCCAAAACATAAAATCTAAATCCAAAACACCATAAACACAGAAGAAAAAAATAGAGACAAAATGAAAATTTGTAAAAATGTATATAAAAAAAATTCCAAGTGTGAATTAAGAGATTGTGGTATAAAATCAACCATTAAAAATTAATTTTTTGATTAATTTTCATACCATTTGTTCCATTATGATATTTAATTTTTTATTGATATTAAATTATCTATTTTGTGGGACCTCTAGATTCAAACATCAATATATAACTTCATCTAAAAAATTTACTCTTCCTTCTACTCCATATAATATTTTGAATCCTTAACCTACCTATTGGATTTTATTATCTTCTCCTCCAAGCATTTAAATCATCATGACATTTATCTAATACAAATAAGATATCTATCCATACATAAACATCATCCTAATCATTTTTTATTACTTTACATGTTTATTAATTTTCCACAACCTCCACCATATGATTTTTCTCATGATCCACGTAGTCCTCCATATCATCTATCCCATATTATTTTGAAATGTGTTATACCCATTATATAAGATTCACTATTTTAAAGAACATACCTTTGAATTGTTCTTTCCAATGAAACTAGATGTAAGGATATTCTTGATATTTTCATCATTATACTCATCATTATCTTGAATATTCATGGGACACATATATGGAATATATCTTACCTTTACAAAGTGAAAGAATATGATTTAATGTATTTCTCTATGCTGCCATTTTTCCTCTCATGATTTTTTAAAAGGAATAGAATAACATCATACAAAAATTATTATACTTATCCATATTAGATAGTGATCTTTTTTAATGGCTTTAAATCAAATAATTTAGACTTATGATATTCTATGGAATCATTACCATCACTCATTATCTCGTATGTGTCAAATTTTATCTAAAAAGTATCAAATGTAATATTTGATGAATTTTTATCCTCTAAAATTGATATTATAGGATTTGACTAATTTTTTAGTATAATTAATATGATCTAGATCATTTTTGAATGTTCTAAAATCTTCGATGAATTTTCATATTATATAAAACAATATTCACCTTGACAAATAATTCATCAACACACTCATTGGGGTGCATCCTCATACCCTAGTATTTGTTTCACAGAACAGTAAATTTATATTATTGAAATTTTATATCAAAATTTTGATATATTTTATAACTTTATAAACCATGAATTTTACAACTTACATGACATCACTTCCATATATATCATATTGGATAAGGCTCCCACATTGTAATTTTTTCAACTGGTGTCATCAACTACATCCCATTGATCTGTATCTGATAAATATACACTATTTACACTATTATAAATACCATAAATCTCATCTATAAAAACATCTATACCCTGAAATCGAATGTAATGTTTCATCCAATTCATCTATAGCTGTAAATTTTTTTATAAATAATCAGATTCCCCTTACAAATGAAAAAATCCATCACTTAATCTATTTGAGATACTCTGACATTAAATCATCCCTCTAATAATTTATTTTTGAAAAAACTAGGTAAAATACAATTATAGGTGTGTGAATCACGGTTTGATTAATAAAAACGGTTTCCTTATGGAATCTTTTTTTTATTAAAAAACACTCTTAACACTCCTTCCCACATCACAGAATGAATATGAATTAACAGATGCACAAAAAAAATAATTTCGCTTTCTATAAGCTCAATGAGATATGTCCTAGGATAATACCAATGAAATTTATTGGTCTACCAAATCCACAAAATATTACTTCCAAATCATTTTATAGAGTCAAATCATTATCCCAATAAGGTTAGAACAATTTAACATTAAAAATATTGCTTCTCATTATCTACTAAATTCAACTCCCTACCCCTTGAGTTGAATATTATCACAACCAGTATTGATTCTAATATTACTCATGTGTTAATTTATGATCTTACTACATAAAAGATATGAAAAAATATCATAAAAGTGTATTTTTCATTGATAGTGAAACCCTAATTAAAAATCCCTTCACGAGGCCTCTTTGAATGATATCTCCAAAAGAATTCTCTATAAGACCTTCTATAGATCAGGTAGATCACATGATTATTTTATGGGACATTCAAAATATTACATCTATCTCTTATGTAACACCCCAATATTTTATGAGATATATACATTTCAATTTCATCAATATCTTTTTTTGTTCACTACACCATGTTTATCTTGCATTATATGCAACACCGTATTAGTTTGTAGTATATGCAACACTATTTTTGGCTCATGTTACACACAATATCATGTTTTTTTGGTTGAAATTATTCTCTGAAACATTGAGTACATATTTTTTTCAATGTATAAATTAAATAAGTTTTGATTATTTTTTACACAATACCAATGGAATATTTAACTACATGAAATAATGACATGGCGTGCGTTTCACGCAATGGCGACCTTACTCGATAGCTTATGTGGTACATAATACCGAGATTCACTAAACAACGATATATTATGATAATATTATGATATATCCATTAGGAATAGTATTAGCCACATTTTTAATTTATAACATTATAATTAATCTTACACATTTTCTAGAATTAGGTAAGAGAACAAAATCAATTTTTTGGATATAAGAAGTATTTTTTAAAAAAATACAGTTTTGCAGCCTTTTGATGGAGCACCCATTTTAAATCTAATTTTTGACAAGATTATATTTTCAATTTTACAAAATATATTTCTTCTTTTGAATCAGGATATAAAATTTTACGTTGGATAATGTTTTGATATTTTTCTGATAACATTCATATTTTTATGAATAGTAAAAATATGCTAAATATTACTTAAAAAACTTTTGTCATCCAAATAATTTTTATGGTCAAATTATAATATTGAATTTTTTTAAATTATAAATAGAATATAAATTTACCATTTCATATAGGTTATTCCATTATCATTTTTTTACATTGAATTCATACTTAAATATATTTCAATCATTTATAATGTTTTAAACAAAAACCTCTTTTTTGACAATGGGATTATTTTTAAACTAATTAATTGAACAAATGTGTCTTGAATTTGGAAAAATGGATTCTATATTTGGAATCTGTAGGTAAAAATTATGTTAATATGCTACTTTTATTTTTATACATTATGAATAGTAACTATAGTAAATTTTATTTTCCACAGTTAAAGGTAAATCAGGTAATTAAGGGTAGACATAATATTATAAAATTATCCTAACACTTGTATTAATATAATTAGATGAATATATTTTATTCTAAAATATAATTGGGTCGAAATGGTATCTTTTAAAACCTACTTTGATTAGATTGAGATATTTAATTTATTTAAAGTGAAGTGAAATATGTCTCACTCAAATTTTAATAATTTAATGTATTTTTAATGCAATGGTATACATAATATAAATTCGATTATAAATACTTATTTGAAAGATAAATTCTTTTTCTTTATCATGGTAATTTATTTTTAATTTTAATGAAATATATAATAACTTTAATAGCCTATACATTAATAATGTAGAAATTATTTATTTAGTGAAAAATCATTAATATTGATTTTATTAAAATAAAAATACCTATCAAAAGGCCCAAACACCTGAAAAACATATTGGTAGTGTAAATATAAACCATAATCATCAAATTGTATAATTATTGGCAATTTGGATCCTTATAAAAGATATTATGAAACTTATATTATTTTATTTTTAATGATGTCAAAGTTTTCACCTTCACAATTTAATAAATATAACCATTTAAATGTTGTGATTGTAAGATGATAAATTCTAGTAATAAAATTTCTATAAAATCAATGACATATATATTTATCATAGTATTTTATTTTCAAATTTTATGCATCAAATTAGTATAATAAATAATTATACAAAAATGATGTAATAATTATTTTCTTAAAATAAATATCAAATAAATGGTTTGAAAATTTGTAAAATATATATTATATGAACTAATTAATATGATCTACTAATGTTTTAGATGAATATGACATGTTAGGAATCTATTAAATATTTTGGTTCGAATATATCTTCTCTGTATATTTTATTTAAATTAAAATAATTGAATAGTGTCAAAATTAAAACTATTGATCTTTTATAAAACAAAATACATTATTAAATTGTTTAAAAATCAAAAACAAATATATAGAAATTACAAATTGAAAATTATATGGTCGAAAAATTAATAATATATCTAATTATAGAAAATTATTAACACGTAATTAAGTATTTATAACAATTTAAAAATTATAATATTATTACAATAAATTAATTTTAATCGATTAAATAAGGATAACTCAAAATGATAAGGTAGAAAATTAAATCAAAACCTATCTACATTTTATTGGTTGATCGAACTTCAACCCTATATCATCTAATATTTAAATTTAAGTCATTTTTTTGATGTTTTTAGGTGGGGTTTGAGTTCATTATAAATTAATATTTTGAGGTTTCCAAAAGTGCCCCTCTATTCTCTTATAAAAGGGTACCTCATCTCTCTCTTCTTTACACCATTTTGTGCGTTCAAGCTCAGAAAACCCCTTCCCATTACACTTATCAACTTCCCTAGTAAAAATCTTGGAGGTTTTGGTCTTCTCAAAATACAAACTCTACTCTCTTGAGAGGAAGATTAAAGGTGGTTTATCAAGGAAGGGGAGGTTCAGACACATAAGGATAAAATCAGACCAAAGGTAAGGGATTATTTTGTATCACTTTTATTTCTATGAGACGTATTCTGTAACCACTATCTATTTATTTTGTATTATTTTTATTCTTCCCATAAAAGTTATATGATTTTTTTATTATGGATATGATATTTAAATATGCGTGTAATTTTCTTTATTTTATGACACGTATGATTCCACCAATAATAATGGTAAGAGAAAATCTTACAATCTCATTTTTATTCGATATTGTTTACACTTCAGTATTTGCTGGGGCATATTTATCATCCACACACATGTTTCCTCAATATGTAATATTATTTCTATCCTCCTATAATTGTTTAAATCGAATTTTACCTATTGGTGAATTTTTAGTAAAATATATGGAAAGAATCTTTTATTGTTTTCAGTACAAGTTACTTTTTGACTTTTCCTGCCCATTTACGAGAATAATGTTTTTTTAACTTATACGGCATGAAAGGATTTTTATGATATCATATATAATTATTTCCATTAATCATCATTAACACGTTTTCATGTTTATTTCCAAATAACATCATTTATTTTAAAATAGCATTACATGGTGAGAAAAGAAAAAAAAATTGAAGAATAAATGATATTTTCCGCAAGAACTAAGTTCAAATGTTTTTTCAAAATTATATTCCATATAAGTTGATATAAGGTTATGTTTATATCCCTATTAATATATTTATTATACAATTTTATGATGAAATTAGTTTTATGAAGTCCTTTTATCTTATATAGATTATGTTATGATGGCTTAACGTTTAAGAATCCCATTTTATTACATAGGTTATGCTATGATGTATGTTTTATGATTTTGGGGAATATATAAGAATGGTTTCATTATGATATGGATTGGATCTATATCTTCCTCCAATGCATTGGGTAAATATTTATATCTCATGAGATAGACATGGATGGAATTGATAGTTAATCTGGTTTAGTGACATAGGGCTGGAACAAGGAGTGAACTCAGATCAGTAATAGACATTGTCCACTAAAATGGTCTTGTCAGCGAGCCTTGACTAATATAAAATTATTTTCGATGTTTATGTGTGTATGAAACAAATTTTCATGTCTTATGTTATGATTATTTGGATTTCATTTCACTTTTATGATTTATACAATGATATAATATTATGATCTCTTTTGTAGGATAAGATTTTCAAATGAATATGATAAGATTGATATTTCCTTTTTTTACCCTTTAAGAGAATTTGAGCTCACCCTTTTTATTTTTTCTTTTCCCTGTGATATAATTAAACTTTTTTGGTAGGAAAACTAAAGGGAAAGATCTTTATTTGAGATTTTGATGATCTTTCACCATGATTAGAATATTATGTTCCATGTTTCCAAAGAATCTAAAATAACATAGTCTTTGGGCGGCTGTTTGTGTCAGGTATTAATTATTCCAAAAAAGTATTATAATTTCCATTTAAGTCATTCTTGGGTCTCTACAGTTGGTATCAGAGTGATGGTTTGGTAATCCATTGGAAACTAGGTTGTGAAATCTTTAGTGAGATCACATGAGATATGTGTATGGTATGTCTAGATATGTCCATAAGGTAATGTATAAGTGTAGGTTACAGTCCTATAAATATGATAACTATCATTAATAACCTATTATTAAACCTATGATTTTAGTGATTGAAAGTACTCCCCACTGATTATGTTGTTTTCGTAGTATAATTTTTTCTTCTCACACTAATCATTTTGAGTTTTTAGAAAATGGATGGAAACAGGAAGATTCATGTTAGTAGAGAATACGATGGACATTGGAATAATATTTTTCATGAGCAACCAGATGAAAAAGGATTTGGAAGGAGGAACATTGTTATTATTCCTAATCAGTGATCTCATAATATGATCAATAATCTCATCTTTGCTTTGTTTCCAGACTCATCTATTAAAAGAATGATAGAGTTTCATGATGAACATCTAGGAAAGAAAGTTCAATTTCCCTTATGTAAATAATGTTGGAAGAGGTATCAAGGAGAAGGTTTCAAGGAATCTGGAAGATGCATTAGGTGTGGAAAAGAAGGAAACAAAACCAGTAATTGCAAAAGAAAAGGTTCAGTTAGCACAATGGACAAGGATAATGGTAGTGCTAAGACATCAACAATAGTTAAATGTTTTAAATGTGAAATGTACATTCATTATGAAAACCAATTCCCTTAGAGAAAATCTCATTAAGAGAATCAGCATGTTCGTATGTGTAGTATTTCTGTTGATGATGATGAAGAGACTACAAATAATATATGAGATGAAAGAAGTGTTGAGGAATAAAATTATGAAGCTCAGTCAATGGTTTAAGAAGGTATTGGAATGATTTCATGTTTATCAAGAATAATGTGTGGTACTATGGAATAATGAAAAATCTAAGGATTCTTACACTATTTCCTTCCTTGAGTATTTGAATGAATATGTTGAATGGTACTGGTAACCATGATATGTGATTGAAATATTTTTGGAAAGTAGATGACATGAGCATAATGAAGGGATATGGAGAAAATAATATGTTTGATAGTATTAATGAGATCATGATTGATATAAGGAAAAAGTCATATCATGGTTTGAGTATATTACATTTTTGGGATTTTGGTAAGTGGAAAGAGTTATATTTTGACACCATTTGTGTTTTCACTAAGGTTCTATAGTAATTCATTTTTTAATAGAATTGATGATTAGGGTATTCACATGTTTGGAATGTGAACAATAAGCTATAACTTATGATATATGGTAGATAAATGATGTTATTCACATGCTTGTTAGATGACCTTTCTAGTAATAATTTTCATTATACCATGAGATTAGATAGAAGTTTTCTTTGATAAGACTAAATATTGGAATATTTTATTTTGGGAATCATATAGTATTATTTAAGGATAGAACTTTTTTTCAATATTATTTTTGGAATGTTATAGTAGTGTAGTTTTAGAAAAAGGACAACCCGAAGGATAGGAGACAGCCTGTCGTGTCGGAAAAGGGTGTAGGAATCAAACCCACAACCGATGTGCGATAGCCCTGTATCACCTACAACTGGCATACAGGAAGTCCCTGGTTAGTATAAATTAGTTTTATTTTATTATTTGGTATGATAAAATAAGTATAAGTCCATTTTTTAGAACCATATATGATTATTATCACCAAATATAGACTTATGTATATTTAATAACTTTTGATAAATTTTTGTTTGAGATAGATATAATAACCCATCATTCTATCACATGATTTTATAACACTTCACGAAGGTCAAATTTAACATCATTTTTTTAAGAGATGAAGTGGAAATTTTTCAAGGAATGACCAACATCAAGAATGTACCAAAATCAAGTACGTATTTATTTTAACTCAAAATTTTCAAATTTAGGGAAATTATGTTAAAAATTAATTTTTTTTCCAAGTACCCTAATTTCTAATGAATAAGATGGTACCTTAGATCATCACAAATTTATGGCTTTGTGACTATTGGATTTTTCATAGCCCTGTTCTCTACCACACTCTATTATAATTTGATGGTTAGATTTCTCATCCATATCCCCACCTATGTTCGCCTATGTGGGAACCAAGTGATGAATTACATTGGGTATCTGTAATATTTCTACCTTTCCTTTTTAAAACAATGTTTTAGTATCGCTTTTTATGATGTGGGTTCATATGAAAGAAACTTTCAAGTAGTAAACCATTTATAACCCTGATAAATTTTAAGGGACAAATTAATTTTAAGGGGGGAATAATGTAACAATCCGTGATTTTATGAGATATATACATTTTAGTTTCTTTGATATCTTCTATTGTATTCTACACTATGATTATTTTGTGCTATATGCAACATTGTATTAGCTTGTTGTATACACAACACTATTCATGGCTCTTGTTACACACAATTCCAATTTCGTTTGGTAGAAATTATTCTAGGAAAAATTGAGTACATATTTTGTTCAATTTATAAATGAAATATGTTTTGATTATGTTATATGCAACACTAAAGTAATCTTTCACTACACGCAATAATGACTTTTCTTGCGTTACACGCAAGAGAAACCATCCTCGATAGCTTACTTGGTACGCAATACCGAGTTTCACTGAACAATGATATATTATTATAATATTATGAACTAGACATTATGAATAGTATTAACCGCATTTGGAATTTATAACATTTTAATTCCTCTTACACATATTCTAGAATGATTGATGAGAACAAAATCAAATTTTCTGATAAAAGAAGTAAATTTAAAAAATTGCAGTTTTTCTTCATTTTGATGGCGCACACATTTTAAATCTAATTTTTGACAAGTTTATATGATCAATTTTAGAAAATAAACTTCTTATTTTGAATGATCATATAAAAATGTACGTTGGATAATGTTTTGATATTTTTTTTATAACGTTCATATTTTGATGAACATTAAAAATACAATAAATTTTAACTAAAAACAATTTTTTTCATACAGATAATATATATAGCTAAATTATAATGGTTAATTGTTATAAATTATAAATATAATATATATTTACCATTTAATATAATTTAATCCAATAAGATTAATATTACATTGAATTCATAGGTAAAAACATTTAAATCTTTTGCAATTTTTTAAACAAAAACCCGTTTTTTTCGACAATGGGATTAATTTTAAATTCATTAATGCATCTTCTGTGTCATGAATGTGGATAAATGGATTCCATATTTGGAATCAGTAGGTACAAATTATGTTAATATGATACTTTTATTTTTAGAAATTATGAATAGTAACTACAGTAAATTTTATTTACCATAGTTAAAGGTAAATCATGTAATTAAGGGTAAACATAATATTATAAAATTATCCTAACACTTGTATAAATATAATTGGATGATTATAATTTATCCTAGAATATTTTTGGGTCAAAAATATATCTTTTGAAAAACACTTGGATGAGATTGAGACATTTAATTTATTTAATGGAAAGTCAAATATGTCTCACTCAAACTTTAATATTTAATGTTTTTTAAAATAAGGTTATACAAAATATAAGTTCGATAAAAAATGCTCATTTATAAGCTATAATTTTTTTCTTTATCATGGTAATTTATTGGTAATTTTAAAAAATATATATAATTACTCTAATAGATTATACATTAATGATGCAAAAAATATTTATTTAGTGAAAAATCAATAATATTGTTTTTTCTAAAATAATAATACAAATCAAAAGGACCAAACACCTGACCAAAAATTATTGGTCGTGTACATATAAACCATAATCATACATTTGCTGAATTTTTGACCATTTTGAACCTTACAAAAGTGATTATGAAACTTATATTATTTTATCTTAAATGATGTCAAGGTTGTCACCTTCATAATTTAATATATATAACAATTTAAATGTTGTGATTTTAAGACAATAAAATAAATTAAAATTATTCTTATTAAAACATTTATATTTATATTTATGATATTATTTTCGGTATTATTTTTATGAAAAAAATTAAGTATATTAATTAATTATAGAAAAATAATGTAATAATTATTTTATTAAGAGAAATATCAAATAAATGGTTTTAAAAATATTAAGATAAATATTATATGAACTAATTAATGTGATCCATGAATTATTTAAATTAATATGACGTGTTAGTAATCTATGACATATTTTTTTTCTAATATATCTTCATTGTAGATTTTATTTAAATTCAAATAATCGAAGTGTCAAAATTGACAGTATTGATGTTGTATAAAAATAACATATTATTAAATTGTTTAAAAATCATAAATATATTTAAAAATTACAAATTGAAAATTATATGGTCTAAAATATAATAATGTATCTAATTATATAAAATTAACAACACACAAATAATTATTTATAACAATTTAAAAATTAGAATATTATTACCACAAATAAAATTAAATAGATTAAATAAGGATAAATCAAAATGACAAGGTTTAAAATAAACACAAAACATGTCTAAATTTTATTGGTTGACGTAATTACAACCATATATCATTTAATATTTTAATTTGAGTCATTTTTGGAGGTTTTTAGTTAGTTTTTGAGTTTATTATAAATGAATATTTCAGAGGTTTCCTACAGTGCCTTCTCTCTTCTCTTATAAAATGGAACCTCATCCCTCTTCTCTTCACACCATTTTGAGCCTTCAAGATTTCCCAACCCCAGCCCATTGCCTTTCTCAACTTACCTAGTAACATTCTGGAGGTTTTGGTCTTCTCTAAAGACCAAAATCAGTCTCTTTAGAGGAATTTTAATGGAGGTGCGTTGAGGAAGAGGAGGTTCGGACACAAAAGGAAGAAATCAGACCTAAGGTAAGGGATTATTTTTTCTCACTCATATTTCTGTGAGACATATGCCTTAATCACTATCTATTTATTTATTATGGTGTTTATGCTTCTCATGAATGTTTTATTATTTTTATTATGAAGGATATGATATTTACATATGCATGTAATTTACTTTATTTTAGGACACATATGATTCCAAAAATTATAAATGGTAACGGAAAATCTCGCATTCTCATTTTTATACAATATTTTTAACACTTCATTATATACTAGGGCTTATTTATCATCAACACCCATGTTTCCTCAATATGTAATATTATTTCTATCCTCCTATAATTATTTAAATCCAATTTTACCTATTGGTGAATTTTTAGTAAAAGATATGTAAGGAATCTTTTGTCATTTTCAGTACGAGATACTTTTTGACATTTTCAGCCAATGAATGGGAATAATGTTTTTTTAAAAATAGGGAATGAGCATATTTTTATTCATTCATAGATCTTTATTTCCATTAATCTTACTTTACATGTTTTCATGTTTATTTTCAATTAACTTTTTTAATTTTAAAATAGCATAGCATGTTGAGAAAAAAATATTTTTTTGAAGAACGATATTTTCCTCAAGAACTAAGTTTGAGTGTTTTATCACAATTAGTTTCCATCTAATATTATATAGGGTTATTTTTCGAACAATATTATTACATTTATTCTAAGATGTTATGATGGAATTATTTTTATGAAGTCCTTTTATCTTATATGCATTATGTTATGATGGCATGATGGTTAAGAATATCATTTTGTTACATTGGTTATGCTATGATGTTTGTTTTATGATTTTGTGGCACTCTTAATAATGGATTAATTATGAGATTGGTGGGACCAATATCTCCCTCCTATTCATTGGGTAATGTTTTATATCTCATGAGATAGTCATGGCTAGAATGACATGTTAATATGGTTTAGTGATACATGGATGAAAGGAGGAGTGAACACGGTTTCGTAATGGGATTTGCCCACTATGATAGTATTGGCAGTGAGCCTTGACAAATATGAAATGATTTTCTATGCTTATATGTGTATGCCACAATTTTTCAGGTCTTATGTTATGGTTATTGTAATTACATTTCACATCTATGATTTATCCCATTACATGATATTATGATCTCTTTTTCATGATAATATTTTCAAATGAATATGATACAGTTGATATTTTATTTCTTTACCCTTAGTGAGAATTTGGGAACACCCTTTTTATGTTTTCTTTTACATAGGATATAATGAAATTTTTTTGGTAGGAAAACTAAAGGGGATGATCTTTATGGGAGATGTTGAAAATATTTCACCATGATTAGAATATTTTTTTCCAAGATTCCAAAGACACGAAACTAACACGGTATTTAGGAATCTGTTTGTGTCATGTATTAAGTATTCTAAAAAATTAATTTAATGTCCATGTATTTAATGCTTGGGTCTCTACAAATTTTTTCTTCCATGAGACCTTCTACAGATCATGTTGATCAGTTGGCATCTGTAACTCTTCAAATCCCAAAAACACGTAAGACTGTGTGGGAAATATTTATGATACTTCTTGGTGATTTAATAATTCCAACTATGGGAATTAATGATTATAATGAAAAACATTAAATTAATCATGAATAATGATTTTCTTCATCATGGAATATCATCATGAGACACATTTTTATGATCTTTCATCTGATCATCAAAACACTTTTTATTCCGATCAAATAACTTCCACATAGTTAATTTATTCTTAAGTATTGGTAAATATTTATTCATTATCCCAAATCCACTTCCTTAACTCCAAATTTTTTGGTTATCCATATTTAGAGGGACTTAAGTCATTATAGCTTTCTTCATGTGATCCCAGCATGAGATCCAAATGCATTTATGGGGTGTTCAGTTTCAATGTCATCCATCAATTCATGTCATCCCTTTGAGAGATCCAGTTACATTTATTAGTTATTATACTGACCCCTTTATAAAATCAATTGAAAATAAGGTGATTAGAGACATTTTAATCCAGTTCTTCATCAGATCATAACCCATGATCCATAAAAAATCATATGTTCGTCATGATTTTAAATGACTGTGAGATATCTCCAGAAATACCAATTTTTTATGTTGTACACTTTTCATGACCTATCTATAAGATAAATTGAAAACCAATATATGTATTTATGTATGTCACATTATATCCCCACATGATCCTATGACAATGAAGTGATTTCCACATGTTCCTCACATGATCTCTCTGTAATATACCGATAAAATCTTCGGATGTATTTAGATTATTTTCATAATATTAATTCATGACCGTATGAAATTAATTTTGTGATTTATATGACTCCTTCACATGATCTTATTGAAGTTAATGTGAACCCTTACTCCAATCACATGATATAAGTATACATTAATTATCTGCGTGATTAGTTCAAACATTTGAGCTATTCAAGAAGAATTATAACATAAACTCTCCATGTAATTAGTTTTTACAGTCACATTCTATGTGGTAAATTATAACCTTTTCACTCACTGTACATTCCTTCTTTCATAACCATCCTTCATCAACAACCTCAATCCTTCTTATGAAAATAATTCAACCAAAAAAACTAATTCCTAAGTGTTTTGTTCTAACAATATTGGCTAATGATAACCACAATTTTTATATGAAATAAATTATTTGATGATATAACCTTTAATCAATAATTTTATTGTCTATATAAATAAATTCCCAATGTCACATTATTATTAACATTAAAAATTTGTTCCATATGATCATGAATCCAGTCCAGCAAAACAATGTTCTATATACCAATGAAAAATGATGTCATATAATATTTTTCCAATATCCTAAAAATAATACATCACAAAAATTAATGTTGTACAGTTCATTAGAAAAACCCGTTGTGAAACATGTGTCATGTTAAAGGATTATAAAATAGATTAAAATAAATTCATAAGAGATAGTATTTAAAAAAATTATTTGTATGAATCCATTTCATTATTATAAATATTTATCAAAAATAAAAAATTAATAAATAAATTTATATAATTTATAATAATTTAAAATTACATTTTTGTATTCATAATAAATTCAAATGATATTTGATGTTGTCAAAATTGTAAATTGGTAGAAGAAAAATACTAAGTGACAAAAATATTGGATATGAGATTGAAGTCCCTTATGAATTATTTAAGGAGAATATTTTTTATAAATTGTTTATTAGAGGTAGTTGTGGATGTTATAGAATATGTTTGGTGTTTTGTTGTCAAATTTCTGGAAATATATTGGGATTAATTTACAATGGTTCTATAAATATTTCTATTATTTTTGATGTATGAAAATAGTTATAAAATGGATATTTGTTTTCATATGATTGATTATAATAGACCATAATGAATTTATGAGTGAGAACAACTGAATATATATACGATTTAATTAGTTATACAACGATATTGCTTATAAAAATATGCCTATGTTTTTATTAATGTATGTGTAATTGGGATTCTAAAATTACGCTTCTAGAGATATGATTATTAGTGTAAATTATATTATCGTTATTCATAAGATATATGGATCACATATGATAAATTATATATAAAATGGGATTATGATAATATAAATTGAATGTGTATAAAATTCCTACCATGTATGTATTCCTGACCATATATAATGCTTACAGTTTATAAGATACAAGTATTCATAAGAAATAGTATATCACAACCTAAGAATTTAGAAATAAATTTAATAAAGAAAGTAATGCACAGAAACATGAGTCCCTATAAAAAACACTTTATTATAATAATTACCTATTGGATATATTTATAACTAATCCATTAAACATATTTTTTTTGCTTTTGTGAATTGTATTTATAAAAAATGAAATGCACAGTTGCAATCATTAAGCCATTTAGATTCTGATAGGATCAACTAAATTATTTGGCGAATAGCAACTTGATACATTTGAATAGTAATGATACCATTATGAATAGTTTTATATTCAATTGAATAGTAAACTAACACATTAAAGTATCGATAAAATTTAGGAATCATACATATGAAAATATGATATAATTATATCATATTAAAAGGAAATAAATATTTTATAAATTATAAATTTAGTTTTGTTTTTTAAAAAATATGTTTTCATTTTAAATTTGATAATTAATATAATATTTTAAGAGATAATTAATTTCTATAAAAATTACTCATAAATTAATATATATTTTTTCTTATGATTTTAAGATAATTTTATGAGGCCTTATATATTTTTCCAAAGTGTTACAAAATCAGAAAAAGAAATTTAAATATCTATTTTCCAAGTAAAAGAGATTTTAAATAAAATTAAAATTTAGCATTTTTATAAAATTATTTTCTTAAAATGGATTTTATTTTTTAATTTTACATTATTACAATTGTTTAGGGTGAATTTTGGATATTTTTCTAAAATACATGTTTTTTTGTGAATAATAAAATACATCAATTAATGTTATATATATATATATATATTATATGTTAAATAAACTATTAAATGAGTCATGGATTATTTAGGAACAATTGGTTCAAACTCCCATGATTTAATTACTATATTTATTCTCATGTGTGAACACTATTTATTTTATTGATAAAAATAAGTAACTAATTTATTAAATAATGGGAAAACACCCCTCTCGTCTATAATAAACACCCGTGCACCCCCTATTCTCCTCCCATATAAAAAGACATAAGGCTCATCCAAATTATTCTAAAATACATTCCCAATTTCCTAACCATGTTTAGGGTCTTTTAAAAAAAATACAAAATACAATCCCAGTAAGGAGGTTCTTCAGATAAAGTAATCAACAGGTAAAACCCTATTCTTTTTTCTTTCAATTTCTTTACATGTTATTTTATTTTATTTTCTTATCCTACAATAACATTTTCCAAGTGGAACTAGAAGACTAGTATCTTATATATAATTCAATTTAAACATATTTTTGGAGTAATTAATCATCAAATTTCTTCTCCTCTATATCTAATAATAAAAAAGATAAAAACATATGTGAGGTGAAGATTTATAACCTTCTTAGAAAATGGGATTTCATATTTTAATTAAATCATAAATGATGATAATTAAACCATTTTTATATTTGAAACATATTATATTGTATGTATTAAAACCTATTTAATTTTTTGGAAGTATTAGGTATAATTTACATTTATTAATATTACAAAATATTTTGTGATGCTCAAAACCATTAAATTAATCTAAATGATTTTCATTGAATGTTTATCTAATGTATAATCCTAAATTATGGAAATAAAATAATTTTTTAGTTTTCCATAAGTTCCCTAATAAAGAACTAATATCACTTATTGACAACAATCCTCATTATACATGACCTTCCATACATATATACAGGTAAACCGGTCATGAAAACCAAGGAAACTAATTTTACTGAACGACAAAATTGAATATCATAACCCATCTAATTAGAAATAAATGAACATTATAAAATTATAATAAACAAAATAAATGTGTAAAAGGTCATGAATTAATTAATTAATCGATTTATTTGATTATTCTAAAATTAACATCATGTGCAGAACTATTTTAGACATAAGATAAAAAATTCTACAAGAACCACCATTTTTTCCTTCGGGTTACTCTTCCTCTCTCTATACCCAAATATAATGCTTATTTATTTTAATTTTACTATTTTTATTTGTTTCAAAATAAATTATTTAGATCATATAATCTTAATTTTATGGGTTTATAAATGTTTGAATAAGGTTCCCTTCTCAAATCATTCCAAAAAGCAAACCTGATTCAAGGGAAATTACCAATCTCTTAACTATTTTCAAGTGAAATCCAAAATCCATTTTGAGAAACTATTAATTTTATAGAATTAATAATTTTATCCTAAAAAACATCCAAGTTTATATTCTAAGTTTTTACAAACAATTATGCCTTCTATATTGTATATAATCTTGAATATTTTCCATTAAACTATTTAAAATTTTTCTTCTTCTAATATGTCTTAAAAACTTTTTCACATCAGTTTCACATAACATATCATGATATATTCCTATATTACTATATGAATGTCCTAGTATTATTTAACTAATTCTATTTATACCCACCATAATGATATTACTTTTTGATATTATTTTTTACATAATTATGATACCCAATTATTTTCATCGGTAACCCTTCTGTTTATGTTTGATTTCATATATATGATTATTTATAAGGAAAAAATATTCATGAAATATTTAGGATAGGTGAACTTGAATAGATATATAATGCATTGGATAATGTTTATGCTCATGAAAGGTTATGTGCAATGGTCTTTGTGGCCAGCCTTGACTCATGCTCCATATGGGAAATGGTCTTATTGGTTAGCCTTGACTCATTATCCATGTTCAACTACCTTGGTAGTTGAAATTGACATTCAATCCATTTTGTTAAATTACCCTTGATTCATTTTCATGCCATGTTTTATGTTGTTTCCAAGTCTCATAAATTACAATGAATACATATTTTATGCATCCTTATGTATATACATGCCATTTAGGTCACCTTATTATGCCTTCTAACACATATTCTATGATTTATTCTTATGTATATTCCGTTAGTTGCCTTTTTTTACAATTACTTTATTCATGTTATACCAACGTTATCTTATTTAGATGTTAGGGGTCAATAGAATTTAGGAGATCATAATAGATGATAAATAAATAATAGTTTGATATAGTCCTATATTTTCATTTTTATGTACATAGTATTCCAATGACACTAAAAATTACGATCCATGTCATGTAATTTGAACGTAAATTGTGTTTAAAATCATGTAATAATATGTTAAAAATGAAACATTGGATGTACTCAGTATTATAAGAAATGTACTGTTATTTTTAGAGATTATAAATAGATAACTTTAGTAAGAAACACATTGATATTACTAAAAATAAGAAAACATCCCTATGTTTTACTAAGAATAGTGTAAGTGGTTTTAAAAGAAAATTAATCCCTTTATAGATTCTACAAGTGGACGTGGTTCTACAGAAGATGGACCCAGTAGTAACAACGCCAACATGGTGTTCTGGGCTTGACTCTGGGTATCATCGTACAGGACACTGGCCTTACTACACACATGGTTTGGCACCCCCGGGGGATATGCATTGAAAAATTTATAATCTCATTACGAACCATTATTAAGGGTAAACTATATCATAATAATATATGTTAGGATTTTAATCCTAGATAACCTATATTGAAACATAGGGAATCAAAATTTGGGATGTACTTTTCATTTACAAGTTTTTCCTTTATTATTCAATAATCTCTTTTCATATGCTTATTAGATATGTATTCAATCCCCAATATTTAATTTTTCATTTCATTGGATGTATAAAGTAGAATTTTTATCACCAGTTTTCAACATAGAATGTAAAATAAACTTCTGAGGGTAAATTTTATAAACTAGGAACAATGTTACACCCTAAAGATTTATAATTAAATTTAATATAGAATGTAATGCACACAATACTATTTCTCTACAAAACAAATATTTTTTATTATAATTATTTAATAGAGATAGTAATAACCAAGTTGTTTAATGTAATTTTTCACTTCTATGAATTTAATTCGAAAAACAGACATTCACATTTCCGATCATTATGATATTTCATGTCTGATAGGATCAATTCAATTTTTTGATGAATAATAACTTAAACCATTAGAATAGTAATGCTACCCTTATGAATAGTATTGTGGATAAATGAATAGTAACCTCACACATGAATCTATTGAGAAAATTTAGGCATATTCAAATGAAAATATGATATAATTATATCATATTATAAGGAAATAAATATTTTAAAAAATATTAATTAATTATTGGTATATTTTATGAAACATATTAATATATTAGGAAATTTTTAATTCATTTAATGCTTTAAAAGAAAAAATTATTATCGTAAAATGTACAAAAAAATAAATATTTTCTTGTAATATGATATTATGTTAATTTTATGAGTCATTTTTAAATTTTACACTGTATTAAAAAAGAAAAAAAAATTCAAACCTGTTTTATCCTTTTAAATGTTTGTTTTAATTAAAATTAAAAAATATCATATTTAGAAAATTATTTTCATAAAATAGAGTTATTTTTTTAACATACACAAATAAAAATTAATACGATGAATATTTTTTATTTTTATGAAATACTTTATTTTTGCATGAATTGTAAAATTCAATATTTTATGTTATGTATACATTAGATGTTATATAAAGTATTCCTTCAGTTCTGGATGATGTAAGAACCTTTGGTTAGAACACACATGATCAAATTAATTTGTTTAGTCTCAAGAATCAACTCTATTAGTTTTCTTGAGAAAAATAATAAACTAATGAATTCAATAATGATAAAAAACACCACTCATCCAATATAAATACCACCTCTTCTCCTCACACCTATGAATCCTTGATAAATTTCTGAATTCTTATAAATTCTCTTCCAAATACAATCTAAAAAATCCATGATATTTTTTTTTTAATAAAAGTCAAAACCAAATCCCCCAAATTAGGTTCTTAATGAGAAGGAATCAAGAGGAAAAACCCTCCTCTGTTTTCATTAAATTTCATTTCATGTTCTTTTATTTTAATATCATATCCTCATATACCACTATACAAGTTTTAAAAAAACTCTATTATCTTATATTTAATAGAATTTTATAATTTTTATGGAATTATTATTCATCAAATCTCTTCTCATCTCTTTTATTTTATGAATGAAAACATCGTCTGTGAGGTGTTGATTTACAACCTTCATGGACGATGTGATTTCATATTTAAATTCCACTATAATGGATGTTCATGAAACCATTTTCATGTTTGAACCAAAATATACTATATATGTTACAACATATTTAATATTTCTAACTTTTAAATATACTTTGTTTTTTATAATATAAGAAAACTAGTTTGTGATTATATAAAAATGATAAATGAATGTAAATAATGATCATTAATTTTTTATATAACTAAAAATCCCCATATCTAGAAAAATAGTGTTTTAATATTCCATATGTTTAATAATAACATATAATTTAATTTCTAGACAATTATCATCATTTTACAAGATTTTCCATACACATATAAAAGTAAACCAATAAAATTGGGACTTAAATTAACATACTAAAATTATATTAAATTAAATAAATTTATAAAAGGTTATTAATTCATTAATAAATAGATGTAATTTTATTATATAGAAATTTAATATCAAGTGGAACTCTATTTAATACATAAGGTAATTGATTCTACATGAACATCTATTTTTTCCTTCAGGTTACTCATTCTTTATTTTTACCCAAAAAATAATGATTCTTTATTTTTATTTACTTATCCTATATTTTTGTGTGTGTATCAAAATCATGATACCAAATGAAATCAACATTATATTATGGTGTTATACATGTCATAATATGTTTCCCTTCTAAAATCTGTCCAAAAATAAATCCTAATTACAAGGAACTTCTCGACCACATACTCGTTTTCAAGTACACTCCATATTATTTTTTAGGAAACCATTAATTTTCCAAAATCACTCTTTTTATCCTGATAGAATACCTTTTTTAAATTACTATATTATAAAAACACTTATTCATTTACCATTTTAATGAATCATGAATGTTTTCCCTTAAGTTGTAATACAATATTTTACATCTACGGTTTTTTAAACACTAATTTTACTTTAGTTTTACATCACTTATCATTATGTATGCCTATAATACCTTATTAATTTTCATGTTTTCTTTAAATCTATATTTTCAAGGACACCACTATGAAATTACCTTTTGATAATCCTTCTGACATAAAAATGATTATCAATTTTTTCTATGAGTAACCCTTGTGTTTATGTTTGATTGTTTCTTTATTATTCTTTGTGTATAAAAGATATTCATGATAAATAAATTATATTTGAGATAATAGAGTGACCCAATGTATTGGGTAATGTTATGTCTCAAAATACATTATTTTGAATGGTCCTAGTAGTTAGCATTGACTAGTTCTCCATATGTGCAATGGTATTGGTGGTTAGCCTTGACTCATTATCCATGTGTGTCAGTCACAATGGTTAAACATGATTTTTTCTCCTTCATGTTCAATGAGACTTGACTCATTATTATGTCATATTAAATATGGTTTTAATATATCCTTTGAAAATATGATTACATATGTTATTCTTACTTATGTAAATCCATTCCTTTTATGACATCTTTTTTTTATTGAAATCTCCGTCAGAGTAAATCCTCTGACAATTTATTGAAAATACAAGAAAATTACATCAAGCAGGCACAACAAGGTGAGAAAGATAGTTACATATCATATAAATCAAACCCATCACCATATCCCTAATAAACTACTTCCTCCATGATACCTTATTCCCACTCTGATCATTCATATTTTTTCAGAATCATGGGATACTTCCTTCTAAGGTTGAGCTTCACCAAATAAAGGATTTACTTAGATGATTGTGAAATCTGTACAGCCTTCTTGCTAGAAGCTCTGGTAGCTATAGACATTGTCATGTGAGAATAGTCTTTCTGCGGCCTTCTTCATGGTGGGTCAGTCTTCACTTTCTCCTCTACATGCACTTTCTTTTTTCAACCCTAAACCATATCACTATAGGATGGCGGAACCATACCACCATCATTTTCCTTCTCACTATCAGAACAATTCCCCCATTTACCAGAAATGTGAACCACCCGATACCCTTCCTTCACACCCTGATCCTGCCGAGATTGACTATTAACATACATCATATTAAGGCAGGGGGAATGGTCCACAGAATCACTGCCACCATGCATATCCTTCTTCACAGTACAATCTCCAACTATGTTATCCATCAGTGAACAATTATCCACATTTATTTCATAGCCCTCCTCAGCATTAGAGGGATTCACAGTTTTCAATGCTTGATCACAATTTCCAAAAATAATTTCCCTTGGCTCAACACCAGCACCTACAAATGCATAATTTTGATCCTCATGAGTCCTTTCAGTAGCCCGATCATGATCGAAAACCAAGTCAGCAGACACCAGGCATGCAAACCGGTTGCTGAGCACAATATTGGCCGCTTACCTCCCAGAAGGTGCATACATCCCATCTGGACTCCTCATCAAAGCACCACTGTCATCTGCAGTTTCCTTCACAGGGTTAATTTGGTCCCCATCCAGCTTCACAAACCCATCCTCTATGTGATAATGATGTATGTCAATCACCTCTTGATATGGAGCAAGTTGACCTTCGGCAATGGATTAATCATCATGGACTGCATCAACTCCTACAGATGCACTCACAGGTTCTAGGCAGAGAGAGTCCGCACCACTAGTTTTTCCACCCAGGTATGAATCTTTCTCCACAACATCACAAATTAGTTCTAAAGGATAATCCCTCCCAACAATGGCACCCACTTCCCTTCAGGGGATTTCCATCAAAGAGAAAACCTCATTCATTAATGTTCTGGCAATACCTCCCGCTTCCTTAAAAGAAGAAGAAGGTTCACCACTATCCTCCATAGATCCAACCATCCCCAAGTCCCACTTCAACCCGGTGATGATATCCCTGACCTTCGGTCAAGGAGGTTCCACACATGGCTTCTTCAGCTCTTCTACCGTGCTCATAACCCCACTATCCTCTATGTTCACCACCTCATGACGAGGAAGCATGGGTTGCTCTTCATGCAACCCACCATCTACCTGATACTGCCTCTGTGTCTTCAAGCTCCATGCAGCATCATCATCATGAGAAACCAAGCCATCCCTCACCCACATGCGCACCCTCCGGTTCCGAGAACCATTTCTATAGGACGAAACACCATGACCTAGCCGATAACACGAACTGCAGTATTCAGTCCATGACTCAAACATAACATCATGCTTCCACCAGAATTTTTTCCCATCAGTAATCCACACCCAATCAACTGGAGTCTTGGAGACATAAATCTCCACACATTTACTAGGGCCGATGGGATGACACACAACATCAGTTATGGTATCCGAGCACAGGTAACGGTCAACCGTGTTCACAAGCATAGACAGAATGGAAGGGTTCTGGAATGGGAGAGGAAGGACCGAGAATCATACCCAAATCACCGTATTCTGAATATCTCGCAACTTATGGAGTTCAAAATTCCACCAAAGAATAATGAAAGGCATACCTCCACAGCGTCAAAGAGCTTTAGATCACGTCGTGATGAGATCATCCATAGACCCAAATCGTCTCATGATGTGCCTTCGATCAAGAAGACCAATCACCTCCCGATCCTAAAGATTCGAGGCATCAAAGACAAAATGATAAAAAGTGTCAAATAAGGGATGTTATTGATGAAATAGAGCCACCAGAGTCAAATTAAATAGATCAATAGAAGAGTTAAATTTTGAAGGCTCTAAAGAGGGTTGAGGTGCTCTATTGAACAAATCTGCAACTTTAGTGAAAATTTAGGTGCACCGGAATGATGACAGGAATTCAGGATTCGAAAAGGGGGTGAAAGTAGGAGGGTGCATCTGTGACGTAGAATGAGAAATAGCTCCCCCATCTGTTGGGGAGGGGGAGGGAGGACCTCCATGGCCAGATCTAGGTCGTCATCGCAGGCCCGGCTCAGGTAGTTTCCATTACCCCACTAGGAGGGAATCCATTTATGACATCTTATTACGCATTCTAACTCATGTGTTATTATTTGTTCTTATATATGTTCCCTTACATGAATTTTTAGCTCAACCCATTATTCATGTTGTCCCCAGTTTTTATTATTCTGATTTAAGGGCTCAATGGATGTTATGAGAACATCATGGATGATAAATAATGAAATATATCATTTAATCCACTGTTTTCATATTTATGTACATAATCATCCAAAGAAACAAGTTTATCAATCCTTGTATTATTATTTGATAGTAAATTATGTGTCAAATCATGTAATAATATGTTAAAAAGGATTTTATCTCAATTGGTCAAATACTAAAAGATTAGTTTTTTGAAAAATATTCCAGTTATTTTTGATATGTACTTTTCACAAGATACTGTATTTCATATCCTATGTGATGTTCTAAATATACCTCAAATTGTTATAAGGATGAAATGTTTTTATAATATGAAATACTAGGATGATTTAATATTTTTAAAGTACTAAATATAATTAATATTTTTTCAAATATAATATACTTTCCATGATATTATGGATTATGAATGAGGATTTAATGGACTATAAATAATTTTATTTTGAGGAACATTCATTGAAATTTATAATTCAATATGTGAAATTTTTTATCCATGTCAATGCATTAATTCATAAATCTAATTTTCATATAGGTAAGATCCAAGGGTGTTTCGATATTCAAAATATAGGATAATTATTCAAGAAATTCCAAGTAAATTAATTGTAATTAAAAATCTGGTTGATAAAATAGAGTGTTTAGAAATAAAATGATACACTAGTAATTTAAGAATCTTATATATTGACAGAAAATAGAAAATATGAGGAAAATACCATTACTCCATCTTATAATTTTATTGATTTTAGTGCCAATTGATTATATATATTGAATCATATACATCACGTCTATATGGAAGGAAAACATTTTCATATATGCATGAAATCAAGCGTGGCAATATCATCATAATGAATAGTTTACAGACTTTTTTTGATATACGAATATCATTCTAGAAAGATAAATGTTTCATTAAGAATATATTTTAATTTATGTGGAGGTGTATAGAGGTAATATGAATGTTGGATTAAAATTAATGTGATTGCAAGGAATCCATTAGGTTCATTAGTTATATTCAAAATATTTTCATACAAAATTTGTGGGAATTGGATGATTCCTTCTTATTTCAATATACAGATGATATTAAATTAAATATTTTATAGGACATGTACTGCAATTTATATTACTAAAAATTTATTTTGTTATTAATTCCAATTGCACAACTAGTATTTTAATAGGGAAATGAGGTACTTTCCCACATTTAGGTAGAACAATGAAAAAAAATATTGTCATGTTTTTTCCTTTATATTTTTGGAATTATGTGAGGAATATATTAAAAATAGCATAGAATAACATTAACTAGTTTTGGTGGTTGAAATAAAATAAATTAATTCATAAAAATTCATACCACTAATTCCCACACCCTAGTGAAACCCTATACAACCAAGGATTTAGAATTGGTATCAATGAATAACATGACCACATACATTATACTCTTTATGGAAGAGTTGATAGATAATTTGGGTTATAAAATAAAACACCACACCGATCTACTCAAAAGAGCCGAGTGCATGGGACACCATGTGCCATCCAGAACACAAACTTGTACGCTAGAGGACACCGACTAGTGGTATTAGATTAATCTATGTAATAGGGAGATTAAGTACTCAAATTATTGTAATGTGAATGTAATAAATCACCAAAACTATAAACATTATATAATTGTGTAATAATTAGATAAACACAATTAATAATGTACATAACTATATCATACAAAATATATAGAATATATCTGACTAGCTGATCCCATATATTAACAAATATAAAGACAGTGCACACTCACATTCCCTAATACCATTCCAATGCCCTATACACCCTTTCCCAAAATACCACAATGTTTCACTAGACCAATCATCAAAATAACTTTTGATATGGCTGGAAATACACACAATATATCTTTAAACACAGTGATATTCTCATGCACGGTGTAAGATAATAACATAGTATGGTCTCTAGAAGAACCCCTATTATACACCATCATATCAATATGATGCATGATAATAGAAATTAATACAATAAACATGATTTATGAGTAATTATATCTTTATAAGGTCATCATGAAACCAAATGAGGTACACTAATCAGTCCGGTCATCAGGTGAAAACCAAGACACCCCATCCTAAGAAATATATACTTTAGAACTACGAAAGAATCCACCCATTCCCTCATTTCATTGAAAAAATTCTAATCCTAGACACAATGAAATAGGGTAGACTAGCTTCCAATACAACAACCATATAACCAAAAATAGTGGGAAATATATTATGTCCAAAAAACCAAGATCCATGCCTAGTCACTCTATATAGGATCATTAGTTATATTCCTTACCATGACATGACCTACACGGGTTTCCCCAACCTAATACATTATACAATAATTTATGACATGTGAAAACCTACCTAATATATTCATGGATTTTTCCTTGAACTGATAAGAATCTATTCAACCATGGTTATCCACTGACCCATCCTTATTTAAAAAATATAGTACCATATCATTGTCTCATTCCTATATACTCTATAGAGACAATCACTT
Organism: Viscum album; assembly: GCA_963277665.1. Taxonomy (NCBI): domain Eukaryota; kingdom Viridiplantae; phylum Streptophyta; class Magnoliopsida; order Santalales; family Viscaceae; genus Viscum; species Viscum album. The sequence continues at coordinate 433,901,873 of OY728139.1, forward strand.
TGAACCAAGCCAAACATGAAATGATCCCTCACCTAGTATCTAATTGAGTTCAACATGGTAATCTACCAATTAAAGCCTCTATATTGATGTCCCGTTCTAAACATACTTATACCAAAGACTACAGATAATCCCATCACCACCGCGACTCATCTCTGTATACTATACAGATTTCACCTCATGAATCATAGACTATTCATCCTCATGGAAGTATCATCTAAGAAAAATAACACTAGGCCACAGACTATCACTCATCCCACAAACATGTCCCTAGGAACTAGCTACATGATACCAAAATCATCATTGCAATGGGTCTTAACTCACTCATAAGGGTGTTCACTAGGTCTTGCAGGCACTCCGTAGTCTCCATTTTTTTGATACAACATCATGATCATCATTTTTTATTAACATAAATTAATGAATAAATACCCCAAAAGGACACCTCAATGAAATTCTTTATCACTCCTAGAAAAACATCCAATAAAAATTACTAATTAATTATATTCTATCAGACCCTATCCTAATAGGAGAGGTCCAACTCCCAATACAATCTCCATGGGAATGATGATATCAATTAATAAAAAACTCTTAAGGCCATGATGAAAATTTCATCACACGTCTCAAAGGGGGAATACCTTATAATGTCCTACATAGGAATCTCAATATATAATCTTATTCCAACTACCAAAGTACATTCTATAATAACCTCATTCAACCAAACTCACCTCTAGCCTCATGAAGTACATTTATCATCTGTAAAATATTTGTAGGTCTCTCACATCATCATATGACCACATCACCTCATACCTACCCACTAGATCATGGTAACTAACCCAGGATATTCAGATCTCAATATCCACCCCAAGACTATCCCAATGTCTAACCCTATATGGAATGATAACCATTACCATTACAACTAATTCATCTGGTTGATCCCAAATTACCTAATGATAATGATAACTCAGTCTCATGCCATGATTTTTATTCCAAAAATTAACGTCACTTAAGGATCACACCATCAATTATACCCCATTCCAAACCTAGAAATTTATGAAGTGTCTGTCATCAATCATTTAAAACATATGAATTTCTAATATAGTGTAAATTTACCTTTAAAATGGATATAACCACATACAGATAAACAAATATTCATCCAAGAACCTCCAAATCCCATGAATTCCTTCAACAAACATGATTAATACAAAAAATAACCATCCATTATACCATAAATCTAACTGACATCAGTGGATATTTATATTTAATTATAACAAATTATTATTAATTATTAATCTCAAAGAAGTAAGGCCTAATGGATGGAACCCACAGACAAGACTCATCCTAACCCACAAATGTTGTTTTCATGTATTCCTAGGCTCGTAATAAAATCATTACATTAAAAAAGAATAAGTTATTATAAAATCATACTAATTTTAAATAAAATTATTCTTGTGTCTAAATTATCTGGAAATAATTACTCAAAATACAGTCTCACCAAAAGCTCCTTCAATGGTATGTGGATGGACTTCCGCAATCACCCCTTACATTTTCAAAAAAATACCTATATTTATAAATGAAAATCAACATGATCTATTTTAATTGACACAAAGAATATAAAAATATATAAAGAAAATTAGAGTATAGTGAGTTGGAATGAATGAAATAAAATAGATGGTCTTACCTTGACTATGAAACAAAAACAACTTGGAATCAACCCATCATAAGGGGGGTAAAAGATTTTAATATGGTAGTATATTTCATCAATAACATCCTCTTTTAAGCCTCCTTTCCCAATTTTAAACGCTATAAACCATGGTTTCAAAAATATAGGGTCTTCCTAATTAAAAAAACTCTCCCAAGACAACACGGGCTACCTCACAGGTGGCACCTACTAGTAGATGGGACACTGACAAGAAAGTTTTTATCCACCAGCCACTTGGAATAGAACACGTCTAATTTCAGGTAAATTACTCATGTTATATGTAATATTTTCATATATAAAACTTAGATTTTGTTTTTAAGGTACTTAGATCTTCTGTAATGTTTTAAATATGCTCCTACATTTCCACATTTAGTTGAAACCATATACCAACTCTAAAAAAGAAAGAAAATTGGGATTCTCTAGTCATGTGCATGGTTGGAATAATATTTAGGCAAACAGTGTGACATCCCATAGAAAATATTTAAAATTAAAAAAGAGTTAAAAGTGTGGTTGTTGAATGTTTTTTGAGAACATGTGAAGAAAATTTGTTGTTTATATGATTAAGACCATAAAACCAGATTGTTGGTGGATAGTTTTAAAAACCATTTTGCCTAAATAATTATTCTACCTATATTTTATAGTAACATTTCCATGTTTGGATCATGGAATAAAAAATCCCTCATAACTATGTGATGTATACATGTAACCTCAAATATGATTTTATTAATCAAACGTAAAGAATGTGAACATAAATTAATCCATATTTTCTTGATATATCTCATTGTTTTCCCTCCCAATTCTCCTTCAGTGATTCCATTCAAGTTATATAAATAGTGTGTCAAATCAAATATAATTAGAGTTCAAGATTCATTGATAAGTCATTATTCATAATAATTTATTATATCTATTGTTATCTTCTCTCCCAAAACCATGGATCTATTCCCTTTAGGGATATATCTATGTTTTATGGTTGGAATAGTGAATATTTTTTATTGAATCTCTTATATGGACTTTGTTTTGGGACTGTATCTCGAATATCTTCGTATCACTCATCTTCTTCATTATCCATTCAGAGGGATATGTCTTCTCACTCAAACTTATTATTATGGAACATTAAGGATTAGTGTCAAAAAAATATAGAAATTGTTTTCAAAATATTTTTTTGATTCTTGAAGGAAATATATTATCGAATATGAATGCAGAATTGTTGGAATTTGGATAGTTTTTTAAAAATACTAGTATTAAAATTTTAAAAATGGTATTTAAAGAATTAATTTATTATTTTGATGAAGGGTAGGTGATTGACTGAATTTGTAAATGTAATAATTGGATTTTTTTGAAATGGAATTTTGGAAAAATTGTTTCCATGAGATTCTTTGTATACATGACTTTGATGATTAGGTGTATTCCATTTGGGAATCTGGAATTCGGACACCTTGTGATGATATGGTTGATCAATGAGAGACAACTCATGAGAATTTAAATATCACTTGTAATGAATATGTGGGTGTAGAAATATGTTAATGTTTCATAAAAATAATCAAAATGAATTAAAGTAGTTTTAATTATTTTCCATGGTACCCCATAGGGATTTGGTATAATATACATTAAATATTTTCATTCAATTTGTTTCTAAAAATGTTCTTAATAATTTATTTCATAGTTGTGTGAGTTGGGTTGTTTTCAGAAAATCCTACTGAGTTTATAATCACCAACTTCTTGGGATCAATAGTGTGTTTCCATATATAATCTATCAGATCATATAAAATATGAATTTACCTTAATTTTTAGGAAATTAATCATAATAATATAGGTTTGGAAAGTGGATTTTGATCTTGGATCTAGATGAATGGGGCCATTTATTAGTTTTTATCTTTTTATCCATTTGGTATTGTAAGTTATTTTTCATGTCCCATTTCAACTATAATACTGTGTTTCGTTTACTTTGAATTGGATATTACACTCTTTTTTTCATGAACCATAATGTTCATCATGAGTTTTTATGATTAATTATTGATATTTTATTTTATGTTTAAGGGAATATAAATAAAAAATATCCATTAACTCTATTGTAATTTATTTCCATCCTTTCTTGTCATATGGATAAAACTTAAATCTAGAGAAACATTTTCACATCTCCTAAAAATGAGGAGGGAAGGATGTTACAAATGGTATGAGATTATTTTTTTCCATAATTTAGAAATTTTATGAGTCATGGAATTATATAGGATATATTTCGAAGGTTTTAAATAGATAGTATTTTCAGAATATGAAATGTATTGCATAAAAAGGGAAATCTATACTTTTTGATAAACATTAATTTACCATGGTGGTTTGGGTAAAATCATTGTTTTAAATAACATATGGGTTTTTTGTCACCACGTCATCATGTGTGTAGCCAATGAGTATAGAAAATCATGAATTATTATAGATTCTTCCCACTAGTAAGAAATGATAATAAGGTATACAGTTGTTTATGGAATATGGTTGACAAGGTATTAATTGATGAATTTTGAATAAGGATATTATATATATTTTTATTTTTTTTATTTCAAATGTACTAAGAAGTTAGTTACTAGTCAGTGCCAACTATGTAATTGTTTTTTATGGTTATTGAAATATCCCCTGCTAGAAATCCCATAAATAAAAAATTTGAGCCTATAGAAATTATTTTCACCTGGTCTAGATGTGAACATAGTGTTTCATCAAAGAACAATGAAATATTATCAAGACATTTATAATGGAAACCAAAATAAAAAACATTCATTGGTATACTAAAAGGATTAGATTTAAGAGAATAATCAACCAATATTTTGAGGGGATTCTTGTAACCCTTTGAGATTATAAAAGAAGAAAACTATACTCGATATCCTAAATGAAACGCAACAATAATCTTAGAAAAAAATGTTAATCCTTGAAAAATATTAATATATTTTATTACAAATATATTTAATATGACTAATATTTTTTGTATATTCACGCCCAATATATTTTTGATGTTTCATAGCAAGTTTAACATGGAACTATGAGCTTAAATGACAAATGATAAATATAATAATTAAAAATTATGAATTAAATAGGTATGTATGAGTATTATTTTATAACATAATAAATAAATATATTTCAAACACAATATAACGTTTTGATACATTTTTATTAAATAATCCACAAGTTTTTATGAATGTTATTTTATTCTTCAAATATATGTTCTCTTCAGAAATTATTTTTATTGATTTTATTGAAACAAATATTATTATAAAAAAGTATAAAATTAAAATAATTTATTTGATAAAAACTTCATATTTTTCTAATAAAAATATTGATAATTTATTTTTTTTCAAATTCTAGAATTTTTCTCAAATAGTTTATTTTACCGTGAATATTGAAAAATATTGATTTTTGTAACATTTCATTTCTTTTTAAAAAAATTATAAATTTGAAAGAATCATTGTCTTTAAGATTTTTTATTTGTAAATAATTATTATATATTTATATTTATGCAACCTTATTATTTGGAATAAAATTTATATTAGATTTTTGTATATATTTGTTTTGGGTTTTAAAAATTTGTTTTTTATAAAAATAGTTTTCAAGCGCTTAATTATTCTCCATTTTAAATATCTTAAATAATATCCAATGTGAAGTTTTTTAAATTAAATATCTATATTATATATATAAAAATAAAAACATATATTGATTGAGTGATTTTTATAACACATAGAGTTTATATGAAACCATCATGTTCTTGAAATATATACTTCTCAAAAAACCACTTTATTCATCACATATACATGTTATTTTTAAATTTATTTACTATTTTATTTTATAAAATTTAATATAAAATATAAACACCATTTTTTAAATCATCATATAAAAATTAAATTTGGGTGATATTTTATAATAGTCTATTGAAAAACAAAATGTTTATTGAAAACATCCATTTCGTTTAAATTTTTTATAAGGATAAATAGTATTTAAATATTATATGGAATGTAAATTAATTAATTTTTATAGAAATTTATACAATTTTTATCATTTTAATAAATTTAATATTGAACATTGTTAAAAAACATTGTACACTTTTGAACATTATCTCTTTGAAAACCCACATTTTCATTATCTTTGTGGGATTAATTTTAAAATAAAATTTACCAAATATGTTAATATAATTTATAAAAATTGATTAATTATTTTTAATGATAATAATTTATATTTTATTTCATGTTTCACTTAATTTCATGAATGAACTTTGTAGTGAAAACCAGAAATCAATATTCTGGTTAATGTAAAAATAGTTTTACTGGGGTTAAACTAAGAAGGTAACAATACAAATCATCTTGAAACCAATCCAAAAATCTATTTTATATAAATATTTCTACCATATATCTTATTTTTTAGGTAATGGACTATTTTGGTAGCATTTTTAATGATTGGAACGGGGGAACAAATAAATCATTTCAAATTATTACAAGTGTTCCACTCATATCACTTATACAATGACACACATTATCCTATAATACTAACACTGTAGAAGATATTTTTAATTTTCATTACATACCCATATCACATCCCAAAATATATAAACACATCCTAGAATCATAATTTTTATCATAAATGTCACCTATAGTTTAATTTGATGTAATCCGTAACAGGATAACTGAAGACGAGATATCATTCTTCAACAATTGATTTTATTATATTTCTTTATCCACATCGAAGGATTATTATAAAATAAGCATGATATAAAAACAATAATATTTTACTTATATTATTATGTTTCTATAATAAGTTGATTACCTATATCCATACCCATGTTAATAAAATGGTTTTCGAAATCCTCAATCATGTGTACGACAGACTACCTCCCCACAAACCGTCCTTATTCATTTTTCCATAAAAAATACCACAGTTGTGTATAGTGATGAATAAAAAGTTCATATATTATTTTTTTAATGTAATTATACCTATGGAGTTATTATATAAAAAATAGTTTTTTATCATAACCTTTCATATTGGACAATATAACGTCGCTCGTGTGTACTATGGACTACTACCTCGTGAAGCGGTCTAATTCATCTTTCACTAATTCATTACATTTTTTGTAACAAGGATAATTTTACTTAATATAATTTATATAAATGAAATAATTATTATATTTATTTCATATTTTTCATTATTAAATGAAAATATATCTTTTACATTTTTCTCTGAAATAATGATAACATCGTTCGTGTATGTGTGGACTACCGCTTTCACGATGTGATTTGACTCTTTTTTCATCCCAGCACCACATGGATGATATGTATAATTATATATAAATAAATAATATTTATTATATGATTTTATTATAATTATTCTATGATAAACTATTATATGCTTTCTTTCAATAATGATCTTTGAAAATGGAAATGTTAGCAGTTCCAACATCTGAAAAACTTTTTCATTGATCATAACAAACTCAATTTCAAATTACCATATTTTATGATTTGTATTAGAATTATAATTTATGTATAAATATGATAATTATATAATGATTATTATTTTGGATATTATATAAATTTATAATATATATAATAACTGGAACATTAATAATAAAAATGAATGGGAAATCAATGAAATTACAAAAAAAAAGTAATAAAAATAGTGAAATATAATTTAAAAAATAGGTGATAAAATGATATAAAAATACCACATATGATATTATAAATATTAATATGTGTTTTTAATAAGTTAAAATCATGTTTCAAACCACTATATAGGTTGATAATATATGATCAAAATAAATTAAGCATAGGGTAAGGGATTTCAAGTCTCTCTTTTATATATTATTTCATAAATCCTATTTCATTAATTATATTTAATATTTCATTTTGTGTTATTATATATGGGTAATTATGATTCAATATATTACTATAGTATTAAGGGATATTTTTCTCATTTTCCCTTTTTTAAGACACATGCCTTGTTATATAAATTTCTTATGAGGTGTTTATATAGCCACATTGACATGTAATGTCACTAATTTATTTAGTCCGATAATTTTTTATGTCTATTATAATAGTAACCTTTAATGGGGATTATAATTAAATGTTAGCAAAGTGTTAATAGTTCTATGTTACAATCTGATCATTTATAGGGATTTATTATCATTAAGACACCAGCGATGAAATCCTATTATATAACTCAAAATAATTCTCGTGAATTTTATTATTGTAGGTTTATTTAAGATATTTTCTTGTAATAATACCATTTTATAATCCATTTATACTCTAAATTTTTTAAATAATCTTTTTGATAAAATCCAACCTTATAACTATTTTCTTGTCGAAAATCCATTTTCATCAAAAATCATGTTTTCTAAAAATTATAAAAACAATTACCAATTTCAAAATGATTTCATAAATATATTTTTACACATGTTTTAATTTTATAAAAAACATTTAAATTAATATTCATATCATTTTCTGAACAAGGAAATTTTGTCAGTTGTTATAGTGAAAATGTAATGTTCTTTTGAACTTATACAAAGTGTATGAAATTTACCACCATCATGACAACCATTTATATTAATATTCTATTTCATGAAAAAAATTTATCATTAATGATTTGTTTTCATAAAACTCAAGATATTAATATTTTTTAAAAGTGGTTCTCAAGGAAATATATATTTAAAATTTTTAAAATTTTAAATTTCCTTATATGTAAGGGATCTTTTACTCAATAATTTTTTTTAAAATATTTTTATAGTATTTATTGACATTAAATACCATTGATTTTTCTTATGCTCCATTGAGGTTATTTTGTAGTGATACAATCCTCATTATTTCTCAAGATGAATTAATAATGTTTCAAATATAATGTAATAGAACTCATTTCTTTTCCTTGGGTTAACCACCTTTCAAATAAATTTATGGAACTCGTTTCTTTTTAACTGGATAACGATGTTTCAAATTTATTATTATATAAAATATTTATATTCTAAAAGATAATAATTTTATGATAGGAATAATGTTTTTTTAATTTTTTTTATTTCTATTCCCTTTGTACAATATTTTTCATATACATTATACACAATGGGGAATCCCAAATATTTCCCAGTAAGCCTGTGACGATTTATACGATTTGGAAAGAAAGATAGAATCTTGTGATACCATAATATATTATTCAATGGTGCATCTTAGATAGTGATATGTGAGCCTATTATATATTATATGATGGGGTGTCCTATATAGCATCGAGTGGGTATTTTAGAACATAAATGATGTGTTCGACTATATGGTCATCCAATGAATTGGGAACTGATTATTTTCTCTGAAGAATAATATTGAATTTTATGTATATGGCTATTCTAGTTGTATGGGTTCTATAAGGGTTCTATGTGGATGATATACCAAGATACCAACACTTTAAATCTATTCATTATGTTGGTAAATAATGACTCCGTTAAACAAGATTTAAATTACATGGATCATGATTATTTAATTTTTTGAATCTTTACATTTTAGATTCATTATTTAATGAATCATGATTGATGATCTATATATTGATGGGTATGAATTCTTTTTTTATTCCTATCACGAACCCTCCCCCAAGGCCCATGTCGTAACTACCCCAATCCCACCTTCCATAGGCCAGTGGCTGGCGACTTTTACCAAAGGCGTAAATCCCTAAAACAAGGGAGGAATTTCCTTTATAAAACGTAAACAGACACAATAAGAGTACAAGAGGAAGAAAACACTAAGTAAAAACTGAATATAGAAGAAGTTTGGTAAAGTAAAAAGGGGCCAGAAATACATGCCCAACTTGAATGTACAACTGAAAAGCAAGTACAATTGAAAAAGGGACAAAATGCTGAAAGGTAGAAGCAACTCCAGGATCATCATCTGGGGTTCCTACCTGAAGGGTAGGTACAGATGTCCTCCTCAGCACTCCATGTCTATTGGTTAGCTTCGTGTACCGTCACGCCGAGTGGTCCACCTATGGGTACTATCCAATCATGGCGTGCTCTCGGCCTCCGTCAGCGTTGTCCGTCATCTGCATCGAACACAATGAGGTGCAAGCATATGTCGTGTAGGGGTGAGTATAATGATACTCATTAGGGACCCCGAGACCCTCACAGTCTCACAAAATCCAACAAGGATAAACCCCAAAGTAAGCTTTCAACGGATAACCATTATGTAGGTATATGCCCATATATATAACTATGTTATCAAACAAACCATCTCAATCATGAGGAAAACACAAAGATCATTGACATAGCTCAAACCCGGTTTTTATTATTGAAACCACAACTGCTGGGGATCTCCTCCTCTATCGAGTACAGTGGCCCTGTCGCGACTCTGAGGCGCTTCTTACTAACCTTCGACTACTGAGGTACTCCTCTTGTTGAGTACCGCGGGTCTTCTACCAAATACAGGGCGCTCCGTCTGTTGTGGGTCTGCCTCCAAATATTGGGTGCTCCTCATAATAGCCTACAGAGGTACTCCTCCTGTCGAGTACCCCGGGTCTGCATCCAACTACCAGGAGCTCCGTCCATCGTGGGTCTACCGCAAAATACCTGGTGCTCCGTCCACTAGGCTATTCAAGTCACTCCGAGTTGAATTGGTCAAGCAGATGTCAGGTCTACAGCTACCAGGTCTTTGCACTCTGTACGCTCATCTCTAGGAGGAGCTGCTCCACAAGCTATGGGTCGATACTCCAACTTTCACTAAGTCTCATGTGATAGTATTTTAAAGGACCGCCACGTCATATGGGTCTCAATGCAATAGACAATGCGTCAATCGGACGCCCGGTCTGTGAGTTATTATCCTTTTAGTCCCTAGGGCCTGCTTGGTTTCGTGTATGAACCAACCCGACTATATCTCAACTATATCCCAAACTCCAATGGGGTATACTCAATGGGACCTTCTCTCAACGAGATTACCAGTGCTGATGAAGGTTCATCAAACAGACATCTGGTGCCAATTGTATGGCCAAAGTATGTTATGGGTCATTAGTGGACAAGGGCCAGGTCTGACCCGGTCGGACCGACTCGGCCCAACCCTTCCTGGGTCGACCCACTCTGGGTCGTCCTGGTCAGACTCGCTATGTCGGACTTGGCCCGTTGGGCGGGTCATCCCACTATGTTTCGACCTTGTCCGCTGGGCCCGGCCCAACAGTCTGCGAGGGCTGTTTGGCCAAGATGCCGCTATGTAGGAAGCATCGTCCCGAATGTTGGGGTCGGTTCGGTCAGCACTGCGAAGGGCGCAGCTCGAAGGGTCGGCAGACAGGAGACCACCAGGCATGCCACGCGGGGGCACGACCAGTCCGGCTAGACTTCGGGTTGGCCGTGGGGGCACCGAGAAGGGCACGGGGCACCGGACAGCGCATCGGGGCAACACGGTAGGGCACAGGAAGCGCGCCGGGGGGCCGGTAAAACCAAGGCAGGGGGTCGCGGGGGAGATGGAAGGGTGTTGGGTGCCGATCAGGCCACCGGCAGAGGCAGAGATGGCCGCCGGCTGGGCGAGGGTGTGACGGGTAGCGTGGCAGGGGGGCCGCGGGGTGCAGAAAGGCCAACGACTAAGTCGGGCAGCGCACCAGGGGGCGCCAGGCAACGCGGCATGGGGGCTACGGGTTGTGGGCCGGGCAGGGAACCGGGGGGGGCATCACGGTAGGGGGGGCGCGAGGTGCAGGTAGGCCTCCTGCAGGCCGGGCAGTGCGCCAGCGAGGAACAGCAGGCCGTCGGAAGGGCCGTCGAGCTGCGCATGGGGTGAGGGATAGGAACCGCTTGGCCGGAGGTGAGATCCCCAGAGGCCGCATGTAGCGCGGCCTCCATTCTCCATCTTCATTGTTGTCGCCACTTTTCCATGTCGTCGTCATGAAACAAGAACCACAAATGGGAAGGGTCGGTCATGTTCATGTGGTCCGACCCCCCCCCCCCCCTCACGTTAAGTTGATATCAAATGGTATAACATCACCATAAATAGAACATCGGATAATGTGTATTAAACCAGCACACATCCCCCTACTTCGAGTTTGGTGATGTTGACGGAGTCACGGGAAGGCGACATCGTTCCATCAATGTCAGAGGAGGAAGAGGGTACTTGTCATTGGTGGATGAACATTCATAGGTGATGATGTCGATGGTGACGTCGGCGTTCTTCATGGTCTTGATTTCCCTTTCTTTCCCTGGTTGAAGAAGGAAGAAGATGGTGTTCTCTGCATTATTCATTGGAGAGGATGAAGTCCTCTCAATTCTCCAAACCCTCTCTCAAGCTCCACCCAAAGATTATTCCAACCAAAAATAATAGACATACTATTATTTTAATGGTTGGGAAGAATTCAATAGAATACAAAAAGAAGCTAATTAACTAATTGCAATGGTTTAATTAATTAATTGTGAGAGAGTTGTCACATTAAAGTATTAGGGTAAGGTGGAGAGTCTCAACCACATAAATGGGGGGTTATATGTGTTCCAAAATTAATGGGGAGTTAGAAGAGTTATGAAAATCATGTGGGACACACTAAAATTATCCTCCCCTTGGAGGATATGCTCGGGTGGGGGCGACCACAATATCCTCCCATGGGAGGATTGGGTGTGGTGGCCCCCACGTCAAACCTCCCCATGGAGGTTTTAACCACCAATAAATTAAAATAATTCACAGAATTATTTTTATTTAAAATTATTTAAAAACCCCAAAAACGACCTTCCACTCATGATAAAATGCAACTGTGGTGAATGTCTCACTAAGAAAACACCGAGGTTGTGAGTTCAATGGTGCCCTTGGAATTCGATTCAGATTACCAGTTTAAAAGTTATAAATTCCCGCTCGTATATTTATTGAACATACCCTAATAAAACTTTAGAAATTGATTTCGGGCACACCGGGCCACGGAATCAAGTGTTGTCTGTTTTCGAAGACTCGTAAGATTCCCAAGTATTTAAGAAAAAAATTTCCACAGAAATTATGGGTCTTTACATTCTCCCCACCTCTGGGCTTTACATCCTCATAAGGTACAACTCACACTACGGGAACAAATGGGGGTACAGATCACGCATCTGAGCCTCCCTATCCCATGTGCTCTCCTAGAGGCCCCTATCCTTCCAACGAATATGTACTAGAGGTATCTACCGTCCATGTAGCACCCTCTCTTGTTGATCCTCAATCTCCACTAGAACCTCCGTGAAAGTTTCCCCATCATCGATGTCCAGCTCCCCATGATCGATGATGTGTGATAGTTCATACACGTATGTCCTCGACTGAGATACATGGAAGACATCGTGCACCTGGTGCAACTGAGGTGGAAGAGCTAAGTGGTAATCCACCTTGCCTATTCTACTGAGGACATGGAAAGATTTGATGAATCATGGAGATAACTTGCCACCTCAGCCAATTCTCATTAGACCTCGTCGAGGTGAAACCTGTAGGAAGACATGGTCACCACCCTTGAACTCAAGAGGTCTCCATCTCCAATCAGAATTAGAATTCTGCCTACTCTGTGCAGTCTTCATCCACTCCTGGATGATCTACACCTTCTCTGTGGTATCCCGTACCATCTCTGATCCCACTAGTGCTGACTCCCCCATGTTTTTTCAGTACAATGGCGATCTATAAGGCTAACCATAGAAGGCCTCAAAGGGTTTCATACTGATGGTGGAGTGAAATATGTTGTTGTAGGAAGACTCCAACAAAGGAAAGTCATCCTCCCAGCTATGACTGATGCAGAGAACACATGCACGGATCATGTCTTCGAGGGTCTGAATAGTCCTCTCAGTTTGGCCATCCATCTGAGGATGGAAGGCGGTGCTCAAGCGAAGCTGTGTCCCGAAAGCTTCCTGAAACACCTTCCCAATATAGGAAGTAATGTGCACATCATGGTCAGAGAAAAATGAGGAAGGTAATCCATGCAAACGCACAATCTCCTGGACATAGAGGAATCACATGCTCTCTACTGAGCCCTGCTCTCTGATCGGTAGGAAGTTGGCCAACTTGGTGAGTCGGTCTATGATCACCCAAATCATGTCGTGATTCCTTGATGTACATGGAAGAACCGTCACAATGTATATAGATATTCCATCCCACTTCCACTCCGGGACCTCTAAGGGCTGAACCAATCCTACTGGTACCTGGTGCTCCGCCGTCACTTGCTATCAAGTGAGGCATCGTGAGACAAACTCTACTAATTCCTTCTTCATACTCAGCCACTAGTGCAATCGTCGAAGGTCCTGGTATATCTTCTCTACTCTTGGATGTACCGCTAGAGGGGATGTGTGGAACTCCATCAACACATCATCATCAATTTCAACGGGTATATTAGTACATCCTCTGAAGAGGATGACATGCTCCCCACCTATAGAAAATCAATCAGGTGCCTGCCCTGTGGATATCTAAGCACATCATGTCTCGCAGTCAGTGTCCCCATGCTACCCCTGTCTGACTCGCTGACGAAGTGGGGGAGTGACTATAAGTGACTATAGATAGGCTTCACTATCCCTATCCACAAAGGATATATCTAAGGCATTCGGATTCTTTGTCACATCTCATAGCAGCTATATTCCATACCACCTGTTGAGTGCAAATGCCACTATGTTCCCCTTCCCAGGAGTATAGACTATCTCGAAGTCATTGTCCTGGAGGAACTCAATTCATCGTCGTTGTCTCAGGTCCAGGTCCTTTTGATAGAAGATATACATAAGACTCTTTTGATCAGAGTACACGGTAAAAATTTTTCACATAAGATAGTGTTGACACAACTTCAATGCGAACACCACTGCTGCTAACACCGTGTCATGGGCAGTATAGTGATGCTCATGCTATCTCAACTATCGAGAACCATAAAGGATCAAAGATCGTTCTTGCATCAGGAAACACTTGGGTCCGGTCCCTGATTCATTGCAGTAGACTACGTACCCTACACCTTCCTCTAGAAGCCTCAAGATGGGGGCAATAGTCAGCCTTTGCCTCAACTCCTGAAGGATCTCCATAGAATCTCTCTGACCACATGAAGGGTTTGACATTATTTTTCAATGATGATAGTGGTGCTGCAACTCTGGAGAAGTCTGTAATGATCCTCTGATAGTACCCAACCAAGCCCAAGAAACTGTGTACCACTGTCACACTCTTGGATGGATCCCACGCATGTACTGCCTCAGTCTTAGTTGGATCCACTGCAACTGCAGCCTCCGAGATGACACGTCCTATGAAGTGAACCTCTCGAATGAAAAACTGCCACTTTGAGATCTTAACATATGTTGGTGCTCTCAGAGTGTGTCCAATACTACCTGAAAATGGTAGGGATGCTCCTCCTCAGAAGTCGAGTAAATCGGTATGTCGTTGATGAAGACCATGATAAAGTGATCTAGGTAAGGCGGAGAAGATCATGTTCATGAGACACAAGAACACTTCTAGATCATTGGTTATGCCAAAGGTCATAACCAAGAACTCATAGTGCCAATATCGACACCTGAATCCCGCCTTCTGCACATCCTCATCTCGAACTATGAGCTGGTGATAGCCTGATTTAAGGTCTATCTTCGAGAACCATCATGCTCCCATGACCTGATCAAAGAGGTCGTCAATCCTCAGAATGGGTACTTGTTCTTCATGGTCACCTGATTCCGGAGACGGTTGTCAAAACAATGTCGTATGCTCCCATTCTCCTTCTTGGAGAAAAGAATTAGGGTTTCCCAGGGAGAAACATTGTCCCAGATGAATCCCTTCCGCTGCAAGTCCTCAGGTTGTACCTACAGCTCCCGAAGCTGAGCAGGAGCCATCTGATATGCTGGGGTAGATATCGGTGCTACCTCGGGGTACAGGTTAATGTAGCAATCCATCTCTCTATGTGGAGGTAGACCTGGGACATCATCAGGGAAAAATCCGTGTACTGGTCCACCACTACAGGATATGTCGGACTCTCCACATCAACTGCTCCGAGGGTAAGGCAAGCCAACTGATGAGTGATCGGTTGCACCCTCATCCGAGTAAGTCTGTCCTATGATGCAAAGATTCCCTTCTCGCCGGTGAATGTAAACCTGGTCCCATCCGTGCGTACGCACCGCACTTTGCGCCTAAAATAGTATCTATGAGCATGGACTATAGATAACCATTCCATACCCAAGATGACATCATAAGGCCTCTACACCGCTACAAGGAGATCCCAGCCAAAGATCTCACCTACTAGAGTAAGATCACACTACCGGCACCAGTGCTTAATCAACGAGTCTTCTCTCATATGAGTCTCTAGCCATAAGGATCGATCCAACGACTCCTTTGGAAACTCCGAGCTCCAAATGAGGGTAGTGGCTATGAAAGAGTGAATGGAACTTGTGTCTATAAGAACTACATCTAAGGTGGAGTAGACATAGATCGTACCTCGAATCACCGTTGGAGCGCCATGGTTGTCTGGTTCAACTTCATGAAGTTGTGCTCTCCCATGTTCACTTGCTCCCTGTGGTCGGGGTGGACCTACTGGTGGTGGTGGTGACAACACCTCAAAGTTTCTCCCACCACCAGCTACATGGCCAGATCCTCTACCACATTTGCCTCCACCTTGCGGACCACCTCGATCGAACCTCTGCCCATGCCTGGGAGGTCCTTCAACTATTTTTTGATCATCAGAGTGGTGGGTGATAGTCACAAGCCATGTGACCAAGTCTATCGCAGGAGTAACACTATCCACTTCTAGAATGTATGGATCTATCTCCACTCTAGGTGCCCCGCATAACCGATCTTGAGTCATGCAGTCAACCACATGTATTTCTGGTCTTCTTAGACCTATGAGTCGACTGTCTACTGATAGATGTAGAAGACTACACTGGAAGTCGACTAGTGGTGGGTCTCACTGATGGAGACTACTCAATAAGGAAACTCTCCACTACGAGGGCTCGCTCCAACACCCCCATCTTTGTCGGGATGCTATGTGAGATAACTGAATATATGAGCTCTCTCCTGAGTCCCTGCTCAATGGGTCAGGCCCTAAAGAACAGGTCATGTACCATATAAGTGGAGTAGCACGAGAGGTCAGTGAACCTCGCTGAGTATAGTGCTACACTCATACTGCCCTGCTCCAAATGAAGTAGCACCTGAACCTGCACCGCTCAAAGGTTGTTTGGTACATACTCTACCTGGAACAAGCTCTCAAAGACTGCCCATAGAATTTTCATCTCATCATGTACCTAGAGCATCAGGCTCCACCATATACCTATTGTTGCCTGAAGGAGACTTGCAGTAAGGATCACCATGAAGTCTGTTGGTGTCCCTACTATCCTGAAAACTCTCACCACAGCCTCCATCCAATCCTCATGTGCTTGTGGGTCTGTCTCCCCCCAGAACTAGAGTGGCCTATGGCGTTGAAACTCATGATGTGTGCTCAATTAGCATGCATCTCCTACTTGTGGGGCTGTTGAAATCGGTGTCCAAATGGGAAGTGTTATCATCGGGGCCTCTACTGGTGCCTCAACTAGTATAGGGTCCTATACTGAGGACTCATCGTTCGGTGGGCTGTCAGTACGTACAACTCTCGTGGCTCTAGCTGGTCGTCTGCGGGGAGGCATCCTGAAAGAAAAAGATGTGACACAGTCAAAAGACTATACCTGGTGAGCAGACCTGGTTTGAGAAGAATTAATGAAAACTTTTCAAAACACACACACACAATCGGTGTTTTTGTGCACTGAGCCAGAAATCAGTAGTCAGGGTACTAGTGTATGGATATGTCAGATGACGCACCAACACTGGACTCCCTGAACTCAAAACCACACTCGTTGCCCTTAACACTATTGCTTCATTGAAAATATATATCAGATTCATAAGTTCTATGGTAGAACCGACTCATCTGATAACAATTTGTCAGAACCCATCTCATAGGGCCCGTGTTGTAACTACCCCAAGCCTGCCTTCCATAGGCCATGGGCTAGAGACTAGCACCAAAGGCGTAAATTCATATATCTGGGAAGGCATTGCCTTTATAAAATATAAACACGCACAATCATAGTACGACCAGAAGCAAACACTAAGAAAAAACTGAATAGAGAAGAAGTGTTGTAAAGTTAAAAGGGTCCAGAAATATAAGCCCAACAAGAATTTACAACTAAAACGAATGTACAATAGAAAAAGAGACAAACAACATAAAGGTAGAAGAAGCTCCAGGATCGTCGTCCAGGGTTCTGACCTAAAGGGTAGGTACAGATGTCCTCCTCAGCACTCCACATCTAATGGTCCGCTCCGTGTACTGTCTTTCCTAGTGGTCCACCTCCGGGTACTATCCAGTCCTCGCTCGCTCTCGGCCTCTGTTAGCGCTGTCTGTCGTCTGCATCCAACACAACGTGGTGCGGACATAACTCGTGCAGGGGTGACTATAACAATACTCAGTTGGGACCCTAAGATTCTCAAGGTCTCACAAAATCCACAAACGATAAACCACAAAGTAAGATTTTAATGGATAAGCATTACTTAGGTATATGCCATACAAATACCTATGTTATCAAGTAACCCATCTCAATAATGAGGAAAACACAATGATCATTGACTCATCTCAAACCATGATTATTATTATCGAAACCATGTCTACTGGATAACTCCTACTATGTCGAGTGTAGTGGCCATATTTTGACTCTGAGGGGCTTCTCACTAACCTTAGACTATTGAGGTACTCCCCCGGTCGAATACGGTAGGTCTGCTGCCAAATACCGGGTGCTCCGTCCGCTGTGGGTATGCCGCCAAATACCTGGGGATCCCCATTATATCATATAGAGGTACTCCACCTTTCGAGTACCATGGGACTGCATCCAACTACCAGGTGCTCCGTCTGATGTTGGTCTACCGCCAAATACAGGGCGCTCCATCCACTAGGCGAGTCGAGTCACTCTGAGTCGAATCGGTCAAGCATTCTTCAGGTCTACAGCCACTAGGTCTCTGCACTCTGTACACTTGTCTCCGAGAGGATCCGCTCCATGAGCTACTGGTCGATACTCCATGTGTCACAAAGTCTCACGTGGTAGTATCTCAAAATACCGCCACGTCATAGGGGTCTCAACTCAATAAATGGCGCGTCAATCGGACGCCCGGTCTGTGAGTTATTTTCCTTTTAGTCTTGGGGGCCCCATTGGTTTTCTGTATAAACCAACCCCACCGTATCTCATCTATATCTAGAAATCCCATGGGGTATACCCAAAGGGATAGTTTCTCAACGAGAATACCATAGCTGCTGGCAGTTCGTCAAACGGGCGTCCGGTGCCAATGGTATGGCCAAAGTAAGCTATGGGTCATTAGTGGGCTAGAGTCCGGTCTGACCCCGTCAGACTGACTCGGCCCAACCCAGCATGGGTCGACCCGGTCTAGGTCGAACTAGTCAGACTCGCAGGGTCTGACCCAGCCCATTGTGCGGGTCAGCTTGCTATGTTTCGACCTGGTCCACTGGGCCTGGGCGAGTGGACTGGGAGGACAGTTAGGCCCGGATGCCGCCATGCAAGCGGCATCGGCCCGAAGGTCGGGGTCGGTTCTTCCAGCACCATGAAGTGTGTGGCTGGAAGGGTCTATGACCGGGAGACCAGATGGAAGGCCGAGCGGGGCGTAGGTAGGCCAGCTGGGCTCTGGGCAAGATACGGGTGCACCAGGGAGGGCGCGGGGTGCCGGGCAGCGCACCGGGGTAGACAGTGGTAGGGAACCGTGGGGGCACCAGCAGGGCGCCGGGTTGTCGATCAGTCCGCCGGAAGGGTGCGGGTGCACCAGGGAGCGCTGACAGGGGGGACGCGGGGTGCGGGCAGGCCATCAGCTAGGCCGGGTTGTTCACCAGGGGCGTCGGGGGGCACCTGGCAGTGTGACAGGGGGCCGTGGGGGCATGAAGGCAGCCGACAGGGATGGGAAGCACGCCGGTGGGGCACTGGGGGCACCGGGAAGCGCGGAAGGGGTGTCCGTGGGGTGTAGGAAGGCCGCTGGTGAGGCGCGGTGGCCCGACGACAGGGCCGCGTTATAGCACGTGGGGTGCGGGTCAGACATTGCTTGGCTGACAGTGCGATTCACGGAGGTGGTGGGTAGCACAACCTCTGTTCGATGTCTTCGATGTCGTCGCCACATTGCTATGCCAATGTCATCAAATGAGAACCAGAAAGGGGAAGGGTCGGTCGTGTTCGTATGGTCTGACCCCCCCCCAAGTTATGTTGAAATCAAATGGCTTAACTTCTCCATAAATAGAATGTCAGAGAACGAGAATTAATCCAACACAAATCCCCCTACCTCGAGTTTGGTGATTTGAAGGAGTCACAGGAAGGCAGTGTCAATAAATCATTGTCAGAGGAGGAAGAGGGTACTCATTATTGGTGGACGATCGTTCAAAGGTGACAAAGTCGAAGATGACATCCGCTTTCTTGGTGGTCATCATTTTCATTTCTTTCCCCGGTTGAAGAAGGAAGAAGATGGAATTCTCTACATTCTTCAGTGGAGAGGATGATGCCCTATCAATTCTCTGAACCCTCTCTCATGCTCCCCCAAAAGATTATTCCAAACATAAATAATAGATATACTATTATTTTAATAGTTGGAAAGAATTCAAAAGAATTGAAAAATGAGCTAATTAATTAATTTCAAGGGTTTAATTAATTAATTGTGAGAGAGTTGGCACATTATAGTTTTGGGGGGTGGTGGAGAGTTTAACCCACATAAATGGGGGGTTATAGGTGTTCCAAAATTAATGGGGAGATAGAAGTGTTAAGAAACTCATGTGTGCAGACTAAAATAATCCTCCCAAGGGAGGTTATGCTCTGGTGGGACCCACCACCATATCCTCCCCTGGGAGGTTAGGGTGTGGTGGCCCCCACCTCAAACCTCCCCTTGGAGGTTTTAACCACCAACAAATAAAAAAAATTCAGAAACTTATTTTTATTTAACATTTTTTAAAAACCCCAAAATATATCATCCACTCATTATGAAATGAAACTATAGTAAATGTCTCACTAAGAAAACACCAACTCTGCGAGTCCAACGGTGCCCTCGAAATTCGGTTCCAAGCACCGGTTGAAAAGTTATAAAATCTCGCTTGTACGTTTATTGAACATACCTGAACAAAACTTTAGAAATTGATTTCGGGCACACCTGGCCTCGGAATCAAGAACCTTCAGTTTAATAAAACTCTTAATATTCCCATGTATTTAAGAAAAAAAATCCACGAAAATTCGGGGTCATTAAATTCACCCCACCTCAGGACTTTACATCCTCGTAAGCTACAATGCACATTAAGGGAACAAATAGGGGTAATGTGCATGCATCTGAGTCTCTTTCTCCAATGTGCTCTCCTGGAGGTCCTCGTGCATCCAACGAACGTGTACCAGATTTATTGACCATCCACGTAGGACCCACTCTTGTCGATCCTCAATATCCACTAGAAACTCTGTGAAATTCTCTCTGTCATCGATGTACAACTCCCCATTGTTGATGATGTGTTATGGGTCGTACACGTATCTCCTCAGCTGTGATACGTGGAAGACATCGTGCACCCAGTGCAACTGAGGTGGAAGTGCTAAGTGGTATGCCACCTCGCCTATTCTACTGAGGTCATATTAAGGTTCGATGAATCATGTAGATAACTTACCGCCTCGGCCGATTCTCCATAGACCTTTTTGAGGTGAGACCCGTAGAAAGATGTGGTCACCATCCTCAAACTCAAGAGGTCTACATCTTTTGTCAACATAAGACTTCTTCCTACTCTGTGCAGTCTTCATCCACTCCTAGATGATATGCATCTTCTCTGTGGTTTCCCATACCATCTATGATCCCAGTAGTGCTGACTCCCCTTGGTCTTTCAAGCATAGTGGCGATCCGTAAGGCTGGCCATAGAAGGCCTCAAAAGGTGCCATACTGATGGTTGACTGAAAGTTGTTGTTGTAGGAAAACTCCACCAAAGGCAAGTCATCCTCCCAACTGCGACCGAAGTTGAGGAAACATGCACGATGCATGTCCTCGATGGTCTGAATGGTCCTCTCGGTCTAACCATCCTTCTGAGGATGGAAGGCGGTGCTCAAGAGAATCTGTGTCCGGAAAGCTTCTTACAACCCCTTCCACAACCGGGAAGTAAAGCATGCTTAATGTTCGGAGACAATCGAGGAAGGTACTCCATGAAAATTCACAATCTCATACACATAGAGGCATCCCATGCTCTATAATGATCCCTACTATCTGATCAGTAGGATGTGGGCCGAATTGGTGAGTCGGTCGACGATCACCCAAATCGAGTCGTGACTCATGGATATACATGGAAGACCCATCCTAAAGTCCATTGATATGCTAACCCACTTCCACTCTGGGACCTCTAAGGGCTGAAACAAGACTTCTGGAACCTTGTACTCCACCTTCACTTGCTGACAAGTGAGGCATCATGAGATAAAATCAGCTACTTCATTCTTCATACCCGGCCACCAGTGCTATCGTCAAAGGTCCTGGTACATATTTTCCACTCCTGGATGTACCGCTAGAGTGGAAGTGTGGAACTCTCTCAAAACATTATCCTGAAGTTCACGGGTACCATCGTACATCATATGAAGAGGATGACATGCTCTCCACCGTCAGAAAATCCATCAGGTGCCAACCCTGTGGATATCTGAGCACGTCGTGTCTTGTAGTCGGTTCCCCCATGCTGCACCTCCCAGACTCGCTGAAGAAGTGGGGGTGACTATAAGATACTGTAGATAGGATGCTCCATCCCTATCCACAAAGGATATCTGTAAGGCAGCTAGCTACTCTGTCGCCTCTTCTAGCAGTTGTATACCAGACCTCCTGCTGAGTGCATCTGCCACTACGTTCCCCTTCCCAGGAGAATAGAATATCTCTAAATCATAGTCCTGGAAGAAGTTAATCCATTGTCGTTGTCTCAGGTCCTGGTACTTCTGAGAGATGATATACCTAAGACTCTGTTGATCAGAGTACATGGTAAAACATTTTCCCATAAGATAGTGCCGCCACATATTCAAGGCGAAGACCACTGCTTCTAAATCTAGGTCATGGGGTAGCGTAGTTCTGCTCATTTTGACTCAGCTATCAAGAACCATATGAGATCACAACTCGTTCCTACATCAGGACACACTATAGTTTGGTCTCTGATGCATCGCAGTAGACTACGTACCCCATGCCTTCCTCTGGAAGCCTCATGATGTGGGTACTAGTCAGCCTCTGCCTCTTCTCTTGAAGGGTCTGCTGGTATCTCTCCGACCACATGAAGGGTTTCCCCTTTTTCGTCAAGGCTGATAGTGGTTCTTCAGATCTGGAGATGTCTGGAATGACCCTCTGATAATACCCAGCCAAACCCATGAAACTTCTTACCTCTGTCACACTTTTAGGTGGCTACCACGCAAGTACCACCTCAATCATCGCTAGTTCCACTACAACTGCAGCCTCCGATATGACATGTCCCAGGATGTGAACCTCTTGAATCCAAAACTGCCACTTTGAAAGCTCGCCATAAAACTAGTGCTCTTAGAGTGTGTCCGGTTATACCTACAAATTTTCTACATGCTCCTCCACCGTAGTGGAGTAAATCAGTATGTCATCGATGAATACAATGACAAAGCAACCGATGTAAGGTTGGATGATCATGTTCATCAGACACAAGAACAATGATAGAGCATTAGTTATGCCGAAGGGAATAACCATGAACTCATAGCGGCTGTATCGACACCTGAAATATCCCTTCCTCATAACCTCATCTCGAACTCTGAGCTCGTAATAGCCTTATTTGAGGTCTATCTTTTAGAACCATCGTGCTACCTTGAGCTGATCAAAGATATCGTCAATCCTCAGGAGTGGGTACTTTTTCTTCACGGACACCTGATTTAGGCGACGGTATCCAACGCAAAGCTGTAAGCTCCCATTCACCTTCTTAGAGAATAGAATCTGGGCTGCCCAAGGAGAAACATTTGGTTGGATGAATCTGTTCCCCTGCAAGTCCACAAGTTGTGCTCGTATCTCACGAAGCATAGAAAGAGCCATCTGCTATGCTGGGCAGATATCGGTGCTGTCCCAGGGTACAAGTCAATTTATAAATCAACCTCTCTACGAGGAGGTAGACCTGGGACGTCATCAGGTATGATTTTCACGTACTGGTCCACCACTACAGGATAAGTCAGACTCTCTACATCAACTTCTCTGACGGTAAGGCAAGCCAACTGATGAGGAATCAGTTGCACCCTCTTCGGAGTAAGTCCATCCTATGCTACAATGTTTCCCTTCTCACCGGTGAATGTGATCCTGGTCCAATCTGTGCAGACACAGAGCACTTTCGCCTAAAACAGTCGATCTGAGCATGTACTGTAGATAACCAGTACATGCCCAAGATAACGTCGTAAGGCATCGATGCTGCTATTAGGAGATCCTAGCTGAAGCTCTCACCTCCTAGAGTAATCTCACACTTTCGTCACCAGTGCGTAATCAACGAGTCTACTCCCATAAGAGTCTCTAGCAGTAAGGATCGCGCCAATGGATCAATCAGAATCTCTGAGCTCCGAACGAGGGCAGCAGCTAAAAAAGAGTGACTCGAACAGGTGTCTATAAGAACTACAGATAACGTGGATTAGTAACAGATCATACCTCGAATCATCTTTTGAGCTCCATGGTCGTCTACTTCAGTTTCCTGAAGTTGTGATATCCCCTGTCCATCCGCTCCCTACAGTCAGGGTGGACCTCCTGGTGGTGGTGGTGACAAAACCTGGAATAGTCATCCACCACCATCTGCACAACTAAATCCTATGACACGTCCCCCTCCACCTTGCGGACTACCTCGATTGAACCTCTGCCACTTCTTGGGAGGTCCTTGAACTTTTTTTTTGATCATCAGAGTGGCGGGTTGGACAGTCACGAGCCATGTGACCAAGTCTGCCTTAGGAGTAACATTGTCCGCTACTGGCATGTCTGGATCTATCTGCACTCTAGGTGCCCCACATAACCAATCCTAGGTTGTGTGGTCCAGCACCTATAGGTCTAGTCCTCTTGGACCGTTGATTCGACTGTCTACTGACAGCTGCAGAAGACCCTGCTGCAAGTCGACCAGTGGTGGTCTTGCTGCTCGAGACTACTCAATAATGAAACTCTCTACTATGAGGGCTCACTCTAACAACCCTGCCTACGTCGGGATGCTGTGATATGTAACAGAAGATCTAATTTATCAGCTGAGTCCCTATTCAATGGTCCAGGCCCTGAATAATGGGTCTCATACCTTATCTGTGGAGTAGCACGAGATGTCAGTGAGCCTCACTAAGTACTGAGCTACACTCATGCTGCCCTACTGCAGATGAAGTAGCTCCACAATCCGCACTGTTCGAAGCATGGCTGGTACAAACTCCGCTCGGAATAGGCTCTCGAAGTCTGCCCGTAGAAGTTTCACCTTGTCATGTACCTGGAGCATCAGGCTCCACCATCTACATGTTGCTGCTTGAAGGAGTCTGGCCGCAGGGATCACCATTAAGTCTTTTGGTGTCCCTTATAGCCTAAAAACTATCACCACAACCCCATCCTATCCTCATCCATCGGTGGGTCCATCTCTCTATGGAACCTGAGTGGCCTTTGGTGCTAGAACTCATGCAGTGCACTCAAGCGGTGTGCATCACCTGCTGCTGGGGCTGGTGGCATCAGTGGACCAACATGAAGTGGTACCCCTGGTGCCACAATTAGTAGAGGGACCTATACTTAGGCCTCATCGCTCAGTGGGATGTCAGTACATACAACACTCACGGCTCTAGCTGTTCGTCCACAGGGAGGCATCCTGAATGAAACAGATGTGACATGGTCAAAAGACCATACCTAGTGAGCTGACCCGGTTTGAACTGACTTAAAGAAAACTTTTGAAAACACACACACAATCTGTGTTTTCATGCACTGAGTCGGAAATCAGTAGTTAGGGTATGGTGTATGGATACGTCGTCCACCACACCAACAATGGACTCATTGAACTGAAAACCATAGTCAGTACCCTTAACACTATTTCTTCACAGAAAATATATATTAGAGTCTTATCTTCTGCGGTAGAACCGACTCCTCTGATTCCATTTTGTCATGATCCATCCCCTAGGGCCCATGTCGTAACTACCCCAAGCCCACCATCCATAGGCCAGGGGCTGAGTACTAGCACCAATGGCGTAAATCATTATAACCGAGAAGGCATTTCCTTTTTAAAACGTAGACACACATAATAAAAGTACATGAGGAAGCAAACACTAAGTAAAAACTGAATACAGAAGAAGTGATGTAATGTAAAAAGGGGCTAGAAATACAAGCCCAACATGAATGTACAACTAAAAATAAAGTACAACTGAAAAAGTGACAAACATCTGATAGGTAGAAGTAGATCCCAGATCGTCTTCCGGGGTTCCTACATGAAGGGTAGGTACATAAGCCCTCCTCAGCACTCCACATCTATCATCCTGCTCCGTGTACCGTCACGCTGAGTGTTCCACCTCTGGGAACCATCTAGTCTTGGTTCGCTCCTGGACTCCGTCAGAGATTTTCCTCATTTTCATCCAACAAAACGAGGTGTGGGAAAAACCGTGCAGTGGTGAGTATAACAATACTCAAAAGGGACCCTAAGACCATCATGGTCTCACAAAATACAACAAGGATATACCACAAAGCAAGATTTCAATGGATAACCATTACTTAGGTATATTCCCACACATATACCCATGTAATCAAGTATCCCATCTCAATCATGAGGAAAACACAATGATCACTAACTTATCTCAAACCAGGATTATTATTATCAAAACTACAGCCATTTGAAAACTCATCCTTTATTGAGTATAGTGGCCCTGTCTTGACTCTGAGGCATTTCTCACTAACATTAGACTGCTGAGGTACTCCTCCTGTTGAGTACTGCTGGTCTAGTGCCAAATATCGGGCGCTCCGTCCTCTCTGGGTCTGCCGCCAAATACTGGCACTCCCCCTAATATTCTATAGAGGTACTCCTCCTGTCGAGTAGCATGGGTCTACATCCAACTACCAGAAACTCCGTATGCCATGGGTCTACCACCAAATATCGGGCACTCCGTCCACTGGCCTAGTCAAGTCACTTTGAGTGGAATCGTTCAAGCAGTCGTCAGGTCTACATCTACTTGGTCTCTGTACATTGTACGCTTGTCTCCAAGAGTATCATCTCCGCGAGCTACTGGTTGACACTCCACGTGTCATGAAGTATCACATGGTAGTATCTCAAAGTACCAAAACATCATAGGGATCTCAACGCAACAGACAACACGTCCATCAGACACACAGTCTGTGAGTTTTGAGCATTTTAGTCTCAGGGCCCGGTTGGTTTTGTGTACGAACCAACCTGACCGTACCTCAACTATATCCATAAATTAGATGTGGTATACAAAAAGGGACCTTTATCATCAAAGATATTACCAGCGACCTTGAAGGTTCGTCAAACAGATGTCTAGTACCAAAGGTATGGCCAATGTAAGCTATGGTTCATTAGTGGGCCCAAGTCCTATCCGACCCAGTCAAACAGACTCGGCCCAACCCAGTCTGGGTCTATTCAGTGTGGGTCGCCCTGGTCAGACTTTCTGGGTCTGAATCGGCCTGTTGGGCGGGTCAGCCCACTCAGTTTCGACTCAGTCCGCTGGGCCCGGCCCAACGAACTGCGAGGGCAGTTCGACACGGATGCCACCACGCAGGCGACATCGGCTTGAAAGCCGGGCCGGTTCGGCCAGCACCGCGAAGGGCGCAGATCGAAGGGTCAGTGGCCAAGAGACTAGTGGTTATGCTGCACGGGGCGCGAGCAGGCCTGTTGGACTCTGGGCAGGCCGCGGGTGCACCGGGTAGGGCGCAGGGTGTCGGGTAGCAAGTCGGGGCATTGGGCAGACAGCGGTAGGGGCCGCGGGGGCGCCGGCAGGGCGCCGGGGTACTGATCAGGTCACCGGTAGGGGCTGGTCAGGCCTCCGGCTGGGCGATGGTGCACAGGGTAGCACCGCAAGGGGGCCGTGGGGTGTGTGGGTGGGCACCGGCTAGACCGGCATGGTGCTGGGGGCACCGGATAGTGTGGAAGGGGGGTCGTGGGGTCCAGGCAGGCCGCCGACTGTGCCGGGCAGTATGCCGAGGGGGCGTCGGGGGGCACCAGGCAACATGGTAGGGGGGTCCGTGGGGTGCGGGCAAGCCGCCAATGAGGCGTAGTAGTCCATCGGCAGGGCCGCGATGTAGAGCTTGGGGTGCGGGTCGGGCGTCATCTGGATGGCGGTGCGATTCACAGAGGTTGTGGGTTGTGTGGCCCCCGTTCGTCATCTTCTTTGTCATCGCCACTTTTCAATGTCGTCGTAATCAATCGAGAACCACAAAGGGGAAGGGTCGATCATGTTCGTGTGGTCTGAACCCCCCCGCACCATGTTATGTTGATATGAAATTACATAAATTCTCCATAAATTAAACGTTGGAGGATGAGAATTAAACCAACAAAAATCCCCCAACCTTGAGTTCGGTTATGTTGATGGAGTGGCGGGAAGGCAGCATCATTCATTCAATGTCAGATGAGGAAGGGGGTACTCATCATTGGCAGACGAGAATTCGAAGGTGATGAAGTCGAAGATGACGTCGACGTTCTTCATGGTCATTGTTTCCGTTTTTTTTCCCGGATGAAGAAGGAAGAAGATGGCGTTCTTTACGTTCTTCGGTGGAGAGGATGGAGTCCTCTCAATTCTCAAAACCCTCTCTAAAGATCTGCCCAAAGATTATGCCAACCAAAATTAATAGACATATTATTATTTTAATGGTTATAAAGAATTCAAAAGAATTCAAAAAGAAGCTAATTAATTAATTGAAAGGGTTTAATTAATTAATTGTGAGGAAGTTGGCACATTAAAGTATTGGGGGAAGGTGTAGAGTTTAACCCACCTAAATGGGGGGTTAGAGGTGTTCCAAAATTAATGGTGAGTTAGAAGAGTTAAGAAACTAGTGTGGGCCCCACTCTAATTATCCTCCCTATGGAGGTTCTGCTCGGGTGGGACCCACCATCGCAACCTCCCCTGAGAGGTTAGAGTGTTGTGTCCCCCACCTCAAACCTCCCCTTGGATGTTTTAATATCCATCAAATAAAATTAAGTTACAAACTTATTTTTATTTAACATTATTTAAAAACACCAAAAACTATCTTCTACTCACGATAAAATTCAACTGCGGTGAAGGTCTCAACAAGAAAACACTGACGATACGAGTTTAACGGTGCCCTCAGAATTCAATTTCGAGCACCGGTTCAAAAGTTATAAAATCACGCTCGTACGTTTACTAAACATACCTGAAAAAACATCAAAAATGGATTCTGGGCACATCGGGCCTCACGAATTAAGCACCGTCTATTTCCGCAGACTCGTAAAATTCCCATGTATTTAAGAAAAAAAATTCCACAGAAATTCTTGGTCTTTACGATTCCCACATTCTATCCAATTACGTCTCTACACCCCCATAAAATGTTTTTACAAATTGATGAAATTAATTTAGTTTTGTTTATATTTAAACTTATTAAGAATTTGAGTTCATACTTATTATGTTTCTTCTTCCTCACATCATAATTAATGAAGTTTAATTAATTATGTATATAATGTATTTAATATGGATGTTTATAAAAAAATTATATGAAATAATAATAGATGGTCTAATTGATAGAAATTATAATTCAATGACATATGTATTGTTTATATATAATTTTTTCAAATTATCTAAAACTATAAAACTAAATGGTCACTGAGAATGTATGTTATCCATTTTTCCTTTTTTATGTTATAATGTTAGTATTGAAAAAGATATGTTCACAATTATCTATATCAATGATTTTAATGTAATGTTTATGATTTCATTATAGGACCGGTGAGTGCGGATTTGAGGTCATCATAGTTTGTATTATAGATATATTTGGATAACTAATAGATTATAATGGTTTTATCTGAGGTTATATTAAGAGCTATGAATACCATAATTATCCTATAATTAATCATCTTATTTCATTTTTAAATAATGATTATGTTTGATATTATACCTGAAACACCACAACATGTTTTAATGGACAATTAAAAAAATTTATATAAAAGTTAAATTTATAACATAGTGGTTATAATGGTAGAAATTGATTATGAAAATATTTTTTACACATCTATATATAATAATTTTCTGACGAATTAATAAAAAATTTATGTTAAACCCCTTTTCAAATTAAAAGAAATATTTTTCTAAAATATTACAGAAATGTGAAAAAATGTATTTTTATAAACAAAACATTCTTATTGAATTATATTAATAATATATATATATATATATAATATTATATATAATTTTTACCATTAATTTCATATTTTTTATGGATTTTATAAATGAGAAAAAAATAAACTTTATGAATAAAATAAGAATTTAAAAAAAGAAAATTTTTCTCTTTTTGATGGAGAACCCATTGAAATCTATCTTTGTCACTTTTATAAAAAAATATTTTAATAAATAAGATTATTATTTTATATATGAATATAAAAAATTATATTCAATGAATTTTTTGTATTTTTCTGATAGGATTTATTTTTTGATGTATTGTTAAAATATAATGTATTTTAATCTAAGACAAAATTTTCACCAAGTGTATTTATACTATAATGTAATATTTGTTAATTGTTTTACAGTAAAATTAAATGATTATTAATCATTTAATCCAATTTAATTCATTTAAATCAATATCAAATTGATATTGGATATTCATACTTTGAGAACTTTTAAACATTTTAACTTTAAAACATAGTTTTCTCATTCCGTCAATAGGATTAAGTAGTAATTAATTTATGACAATTATTTTTTTATCAATTTGAAAAAAAGATTCCATATTTATAATCAGAAGCTATAAATTATTTAAATAGGTCCCCTATATTTTTTGATATTGTGAATAGTAACATTAGTAATATATTTTTTAACATGGTTATGGGTATATCATGTAATTAAAGGTAAAATTAATATCACAAATAATATAAATTCACCCTTACACTTGACTTAATTTTACTAGATTATTATATTTTGATGCAAATCATCCATGGTATGATGTTATTCCCTTTTTAATAAACTTTATTTTGAGTTTGACTTTTAAAAAATGTTATTTAAAGTAATGTTAAGGATATCATACTCATGTTTCTCATAACTATAAAAATATAATATTGGGTTATATAAGTGATATGTTGGATTAACTATAGTATTTTTTCGATAAAATAGTTATCACGGTAATTACTTTATAATTTATGTAAAATATATAATTAATGAAAATTTATTAACAATGATGATGCAGTAATTGCCTCATTAATGAAAGAAACAATTTTTTTATTAAAAATATAGAAATTAATATAAATTTATATAATTAATGTCATAAATGAATTTTATAGATAAATTTCAAATACATTTGTTGATATAATGTACTTGTTTTGAACATATCTTATTGATATGAAATTTTTAAGAATGTCAAATAATGAATAGTTCCAAAATTGACAGCATTGAAATTTTAAAATAAAGATATATTTCATTAAATTATATAAAGTTAATTAAAATTAAAAACTATTCCAAATTATTGGGATAAGTCTTAAAATTTCATAAATCAGTCATTCATTGTTAATTTGGAATTTTATTGTAATAATTTTAAGCCATAAATTATAAATTACACAATATCACACATTATATTTAAAGAGAAATATATGGGTTAAAAAAAATAAGGGTTTTAAATTAATCCAAACATGTTGATTTTTTGTCAGATGAAATGATTGATTCCGATAATCATACTATATTTTAATTAAATCAGTTTAGGACATTTGGAATAGAAGATTAATTTACAATAATTTATTAAATTGAATATTTCAAAGAGTTCCCCTCCATATTCATATTAAAAGAAACTAATTATTAACATTTATTCACACATAAAATTATATTTTTATAGTAATTTTCTACTCAATACACTTCCAATAATACCTACCCACATTCTATATGTTTTTATTTTACACATAATACCCTCATTATAGGTGTTAAGACAGTAATCAAATGAGATCACCTAAATTAAATATAACATTTTAAATTAAGTGTCTCTCTTATATTCCTCCTTCCACATCCATGAAATATTATTTATCCATTATTAAATAATAACCATAATTTCCTCTTTGTGCTGAGATGTTATTCTGTAAATATAATAACCTAAATCAATCTCTAATTTACCAAATGGGAAATATATTATTCGTTTATGTGTATGGTGGACAACCACCTCACATACCAATATAATATGTTTCCCATAACCGTATCTCAAAAAATTTTATAAAGAAAGAATTTATGTTTATATATGATATCAGGAAACATTTTTCATATTTATATAAAAATATATCATTTTTTTCTTACCTATACATCCACATAAAAATGTAAATATCGGTCATGTGTGTGTGTGAACTATCACCTCCATGAACGGATGTGATTATTTTGTTATACCCACATCACATAGAAGACATATGTAACTATATTTAAAAAATATATGATATTAATTATATAATGATCATTCTATAAAGAAAAAATCAATCTTACCTTCTTTCGTGACGATCATTTAAAAATGAAAATGTTACTGAAGCGTACGTACGACTTATTAATTCAATGATTGTAACATACTTACTTTTTCTTATGCACATGGAATGTAATAATTTAAAAGTATAATTAATCATTAAAATTTATTATTATGTTATGAATATTATTCTTGAGATGATGAACTAAGGATGACTTTTACTATTGATACCATACCAATGTTATTTTGGGCTCATGTACCAAATATCGTTAAAACGCCTGACATACAGTCAAATAATTATGTAATTGTTATAACCAGATAAAAGGTAAAAAAAATATCAAATAAGTAATATTATAAAGGTTTCTATAAAACAAAATAATTAACCGATGATTATTAATCAGGATGATAATTATTTTACATGATGGGTCGGACTCACGGTATGGGGATTTTGTTTTAAAAACATCATATAAAATTAAAATTTCTATTATTTTTCGAAAAACAAAGTGGAATAAATTTTCAAACATGTATGGAATGAATAGATTTTCCTAAAATTATTTATATTTAATGTTTAAATGTGTTTTTTATTTGTTTAGAATTTTATTTTCAAATAAATTATTTCCATTTTATGAGTGTGTGACTTTATAAAAAATCAAATGTTTTTTCAATGCAAAAATTTTAAACTTTCAATTATTTTTAAATAATAAAAAATTAATTTTAATTTTAAAATATATGGATTGAATGTATTTTACCACAATTATTTCTCTTAATTTTTTTGATGTTTTCTTTATACTTTAGGTATTTTATTTTCAATTATTGTTGTTTCATTTAATGAGTGTGTGAATTTGTAAAAAATGATATGTTCTTTCAAAGTGGAAATTCTATTTGGTTGTATGATTTATTTTTTCATTGGTTTTTTATAGTAATGCATTAATTTATTGAGGTAATATAAAGAGACTTTGTTTTATGGGTGAAAATTATATCTTTATGAAAAAATTTGATGGGTTTAATGTTTTCATGGGTTTAATGGTTTCATGGGCTAACATTTTCTTTTATTCTATTATGTCTCTTAGTTAGATTTTAGTTCTCAACCAAAGTGTTTAAATGTTTTTTACATGTATTAATATTGGAAAGGGAAATTTAGTTCACATGATAAAAGAATTGAAGACGTCTATCTAAAAGTGTTCATGTTTTTAAAGGGTTTCCATTAGTGGAAAAAATGGTAACGGATTATAAGTGTCCACATGTAATATATATGTATTCATTCTAAGAGTTGTTCCTAATTTTCTAAACCCTAAAATGAAAATATCCTCAATATTGAATTTTAGTAGCAAAACACCATAATATGTTATGTTTAATATCGAACCCATATAATTTGTATGATGATCTGTTTTAGCAAACATTGGATATTTGGATGTCTTCTCAAGAGATAAAGATATCATCATAGATTTATATATTTAAGGATAAATATATGTTCAATGTATAAGTAATCTTTTTTTTGTTATGCTATGAAATTTTAGGGTCATTAACGATATTTTTGGAGACATTTAATTTTTTTAACTATTTATGGGTTATTACTTACTACAATGAAAAAATAATGACATAAGATAAACATTAATTTTAAAACATTTTCTGATTATTTGAGATGTATTTGTCAAATTTTGGTAATGTTATATAAATTAAATAGTTTTATGAAAGGGACAACCCATATGTTGTTTGATGACCCGTCATGTTCGTTAAGGCTGTGAGAACCAAACCCACAACCGAAGGGAGAGAAGGGTGAATTGCTTACTAATGGTCTACATAAAGTTCCTCCATAGCATGAATATTTATTTTTAGTAAAATTATTTGATAGAATGCGAATAATTTTATTATTGGTGAAATTTATTATGGTATAGGAAAATTATTTCGGGGATTTTTTGATTAAGGTTGTTTTGAAAACCGTTCAATATTTTTGGAACCATATATGATCAAGGAAAATATTATACAATAGAATACTATTTGATGAATAAAATTGAGTTATTTTTTGTAATAATATATGTTTATATTGTGGTATTTTGGTTATTTAGGTTATTTATGGAAATTGATATCATATCTTGAGGATTTATTGAAGAATTACTCTTTAGTATAAGATTTTAAGAGTAATGGATATTATTTTAAGATAATCAAAAAAAAATTATCTTGGAAGACTATGATATCAAGTAATTATAAATTCTTTATTTAAAACCATCTTTGATTTATTTTTAGTAATTTTAAGGAAAATTATTTTTTCAGTTTCTTATGTTAATGTTTTGGTATTATTGTTGCATTTATGCGATTATATGTTTTTTAAATAATATAATTTTTTACTGTTTTCTGAGAATTATATAACCTTATCTAAACTATTTTGGTTATGAATAATGTATAATGATAGTTAAATGTATATGTAATATTTTTTGGATTTTTTTATTCTCCAAAACTTCATTCTACTTCTTCAGGCGTGAAAAATCATTGTAAATACTCATCGTTTGGAGAAAAAAATGGGTTTTGGTGGAAATTTATTGAATGATAAAACTCTACATAATATGTAAGTATATTCCCTTATGTTATTATTATATGAAGTAATGAAATTTCTCAACTCAATAAAAAGGATATTAGACAGAAACATTATTTTCTTACTTTTATTTGTAATAAATCAATAAACTATTAACCCTTCATAGAATTATGGTTTTGTGATGGTCAACATTCTCATTAACATGTTCTATATCAATCAATATCAGAACATGATAGTGTGCATTCTATTCCATTTCCATGGATTCTACGTATAACCCTAGTACGTACTATATCAGGTGACTACCATAGTTTCCTTTTATTCTTTCAATGTGGATGTTTTATTGATCCTTTTTCTGATAGGGGATTCCAATAAAGGCATTTTTAATAGTTAGACCCCTAGTTTTTTATATCATGTTTAGATTTAAACGATGAAATTTATTAAAGGGTCTTTAATGTGCTATCCTGTGTAAAAAAATTAATAACTGTATTCAATAATATACATGATACGTTACATCTTGTTTAAATCAATAAATAAATATTTATATTGAAATTCTACCATTCTAACATAGTTGTTAGAATGTCAGGAATGAATAGTATTAATTTAATTATGAAAATAATTTTTACACACACATAGATATATATATATATATATGTATATATATATATATATATTGATCAATATATTATTAATGAATTCAAACCCCGTTTTCAAATGAAAAGATATGTTTTCCAAAAAAAATATTTCTATGTGAAAAATTATGTTTTTATCAAAATTTTAGTATTTTAGTATTATATTAATATAACATATATACATTTATATAATATTTAATATAATTATTAACATTCATTTTAATTGTTGTCTAGATATGACATATTAAAAAAATTCCATTTCATTCATAAGTATAGTATATTTTTTAAAATGGTATTTTACAACATTTTGATGGGGAACCCATTTTAAATATAGTATTCATCACATTTATAAATTCTATTGGATAAAATAACATTAATAATTTATATAAGATTATCAAAATATAATTTGGTGGCATTATTCGTATTTTTCTGATAGGATTCATTTTTTGAGAAATTTTAAAAAAATGATGCATTAAAATTGAAAACTACTTTTTCATCAAATTTAATTATAGTGTTAAGTTATATTTATGAATATTATTAAAGTATAATAAAATAAATTTTTTATAATTTAATCCAATTCATATAATTTTATCCAATTTCATATCGAAATTGGATATAAAAAATTTCACAGCTTTTTAACATCTTTACATTAAAAACTTGTTTTCGTATTCCATCCAAGAGATTATGCTTTAATAAATTTATTCCATTTATGTGTTTTGAATTTTACAAAATGGATTAAATTATTTAATTTATAGGGTTCAAATTATGTAAATAGTTTCCTTTTATTTTTGAAAATTAGGAATAATAAATATAGAAATATTTTTGTTACCACATTTAAGGATAAATCTAGTATTAATGGTTAAAATAATATTATAAATAATATAAAATAAAATTAAAAAATATCTTAATATACTTGTATAATTTTTTTCTCTAAAAATTAATGGCTAGGATAATTTTATACTCTTTTTATGCCACTTGGGTGTGAGTATGATATTTATAATATTTTATTTAAAGTAAAGTCAAGGTTGTCATGCCCTTGTGTCTCATATCTATAACAATTGTAGTATGGGGATTTATGAGTGATATGTTAAAATTTTAAAATTATTTTTAAATATAAAATAACTATATACATAATTGTAATTTATTTAAAATTTTTTGGAATAAAAAAATTAATGTAAATGGTGAAACAGTGATGATACAGTAATTGACTCATTAATGAATTAATCAAATAAATGATAATTAATTTTTTTTTTAAAAATATATTTTTATATAATTAATGTCATTAATGAATTTTTTATATATTTTATATACTTTTGATAATTTAATGTATATTTTTTACATATATTTTTCTTATGATAATTAGTAAAAATTAAATTATTGAATAATGTCATAATTGACCCTGTTGATATTTTAAAATAATTAATATATTATTAA
This sequence comes from Viscum album, assembly GCA_963277665.1. Lineage (NCBI taxonomy): Eukaryota > Viridiplantae > Streptophyta > Magnoliopsida > Santalales > Viscaceae > Viscum > Viscum album. The sequence goes on from OY728139.1 coordinate 433,938,656, forward strand.
ATGATGTAAAATTAATAAAAATAATAAATTCCTCTAAACAATGTGTTTATTTATTAAAATATCATAAGTGACTCATTAATTGTCATTTTTAATTTTATTGTCGTAATATTTACCCACAAAGGGTAAATTAGATAATATCACGATAAACATTAAAATGGTAAACTAAGGTTTAATACAAAACGAGAAGGGGTTTAAAATATTAAAAACATTTCCAAATTTTATATTATTATTTTATATCAACCCTTAATAATACTATATTTTAAATAAATCGATTTCATACCATTTTCAAATGAATATTCATTTATATAAATTTATTTCATTGACGATTTCCAAGAGTGTCATGCCCCTCTCTTTTAAAAGGGAACTACTAACTAAAATTTATTTACACATAGAAACCTATAATTTTCAAAAAATATTTTCCCAAAACCAATCATATAATCCCCCCAAAAATTATTGTGGCATTATTTTTGAAATAACACTCTCATTATAAGTGTTATGGTGCTAATAAAAATAGGAAAACAAAAGGAAATGTGGCATTTTAAATTTAGTCTTTGTATTTTATTTCTTCTTCTACCTCCATCAAATATTCATTCATCAATGATGAAATAATATCTTAAATATCATAAATATATATATATATTTTTTTATGTTAATATCATAACCTAAATCCATCTTAAATTTCATCAAATGGGAAATTAATTATCCTTTTTTGTGTATGATAGACTGCCCCAGGCTAACCATTCTAATTTGTTTCCCATCACCATTTATTAAGGATTTTTATACTGATGGAATTAATGGTTATATATTATAATAATTAAATATTAATAATTATTAAATAACAATATCTCATTTACAGTTTTACCTTTCACTACACATAAAAATGATAACGGGGTTCATGCGTACATGTGAACAATCACCTCCATGAAGCGATGTGATTCGATTTTCATAACTATATAATGCGTATGATATATATAAGTATATTTAAAATATTAATGTTGTATTGAGGATATTATTATGATTTTATAATGTTGAAATAATTTTTATCTTCTATCCACAATGATTGTATAGAAATGGAAATGTTACTCAAGCGTATATATGACTTATCATCTCCAAGATTGTAATGTAGTTAATTTTTCATATCCATATGTAATGGATTAATTTAAAAGTGTAAATATTGTATAAAAGTGATTATTATTTCATAAATATTATTTCATATATAATGAAATAGTGACCATTTTTTCTATTGAGATCATACCAAAGACGTTTTGGGCTTATGTACCAAATATCGATAAAACATTCGGCATAGACAGAAATAATTTTTAATTGTTATAAAATGATAATAAGTTATTTAAAAAACAATAATAAACATTAAAATGGTTATCAGGAATGTAAATAATTATCCAATGTCTATTATTTGGGATTATAATGATTTTATGTGATGGGCCGCACTCAAGGTATGAGACATTTGTTTTAAAAACATATTTTAAAGGTACTCTTTCTATTATGTTTTAAAAATATAAATGGAATAATTATTTTATGATATATCGATGAATCGATTTTACTTTTTTTATAACTCAATAATGTTTAAATGTTTTCGTTACATATTTAGAATTTTATTTTCAAATTAATATTTTTTATTATATGAGTACCTAGCTTTGTAAAAAATGAATTATGCATTCAATGTGTAAATGTTATTTTCCCATTAGTCTTGTTTGATGTGTTATGATTATGTTATAAATCATGGGAATCATATTTGAATACATTTCTTTATATGTTGAATAATGGTCATTTGATCCAGTGATATCTCCACAATTCATTGTGAAATTAGATAGATTTATTCACTAGGGTTCCACATAATAGATTATGGGAATATTCTATGTTGGGTATTCCAAATGATACCATGAACGTTACTCCTTATATAGTAGTCAAAGATATAGTAAGAGTGATATTGAATTTTTTCCATAATAGAAAATTATGATGTATTTTTATTTTGGATTTTACAAGAATCTTATGATAACATTTGGTAAGCCAAATAGATTTGGTTTTATGAGTGAAAAGTATATCTTTTTGAAAAATGTTTTCATGGATTTTCTGTATTCATGAACTAAGGGCTTCTTTCCTTCTTTTATATCCCTTAATGATCATTTTGATAACATCAAATGATTTAAAATATTCTTCATGATTCATAATATTGTTAATGTAAACGAATATTTCTTAATGAATGAATTGAAGGTTTGTCTTGAAAAGAAGTGTTGGTTTTTAATAGGATTCCTTTGGTGGAATAATGGATACTGGGTATAAGTTCCAACATGTAATATATTGGATTGATTTGTAAAATTTGGTCCCAATTCTCCAAAAAAACACACTATAAATTACCTAGAATGTGAATTATTATTCAAAATCACTAGAATATGTTATATTTATGTTCTGTTCCTTACATATATGTATAAGGACGATCATATGTTCATTGTCTTAAATAGCCATTTGAGGTTTTAAATGATAAACTGTTTATGTGATTAATGATATTATAGTATTTTTTTAATTTATTGAATTATCTGTAACGGCTTGGTTTAACATGAAGTATACATTTATATAATGGGTAAATAATATTTAATTTATTTATAAACATTAGTATATATATGATCTTAGATATTGAGAACTAATGTTTAATCATCAAAATAACCAGTATATTTAAATGTGTTCTGGAGACAATGTGAATAATGCTATTTCAAACTAAGATCACCATTTTCTATGAATGATATACTAAATTTCCGAGATAACCTATAATATTAAAACACTATTTTTTTATGTTTTTGAGTTCATTTAAGATATAGGGTTATGAAATGATTTAGTTTTAACTTTTGGTATTACTATTTATTATCAATGATTAATGTAACATGTGAAGGAATAATTATTATGGGTGTTATCTGGCCATGCTAAAAATATTTTGTTATTTATTAATGTCCAAGATAGGAGGAATAATAGGTTATCCTATTAATAGAAATATTGATTTTAAAATTTCATTTTTGTGATTCATGCATGAAGAATTCGTCATGAATACTCATTGTTTAGAGAAAAATATGAGATTTAGGTATAAATTAATGATTCTATGAAATTATACTCATCAGGTATTGAAATTTATTTATTATCTTTCTCTTAATGGAAAATAATTCATCAACATTAAGAAATTTTATTTCCAACAAAACTATTAACCTATTACATTCACATTTGATGAATTAGATGATAATTTATATCATGACATATTTATGGTTTTTAGAAACTTAACGATCCATTTATCATTATCTTTATTATAATCAATGTCCTCATTCATTATCTTTAATTATATACAATTTTAATCTATTCCCATATATGTCCTCCTATTTGGAAACAAAGTGATGTGTTCTTCTACATGAAAATTTTACTTCCCTTCATCTCTTATTGATAGGTTTTTCTATTAACACTATCTATAATGTGGTATTACATCCATAGTATATTAAAATATTTGAACATTGATCATTGAGAAAAATCTTATATTTTAGGGAGCCAATTTATGAAAGGCATAGGTAGAAACAACACGAGTTTTTGAAGGGAGAAAATTAGGTTCTATATTGTAAATGATTCATAATCTTATATTAAGAAAGAATATAACTCCCCAAGATTTTATTAAATTTTACTTTATTAATAATTAACATCTCTTCAATTTCATGTGGCCCATGTGACACAAGTTATTTTGATAGCATGTTCAACATGAGACAACGAGCTTATATAACCCAAGATATATAAAACCTTAAAAAATTCCCATTAGATTTGTTTGTATGAATACTTTTTAATAATTTAATATATATATTTTATAATAAATATAAAATTTTGAAAATAATTTAGTAAAAATTAAATCTTTTTTTAATAATTTTATTTTATTCAAAAATAATTTTCTTTGAAATGTTTATTATTTATATAAAAAAATACTAATCCATTTGTGGAAATTTTTTAAATTTTATTTGAAAAAATAATCAAATGTTTTATTAGAATATAAAAAAATACACTCTATATTATGTCTTGGATTTTTTTATGAAAATAATGAATTTTGAGTGAATAGAAAAGTACATTTTTTTGTAAAAATATCATTTATTCTGAATAATGTAAGAAAATAAAAAGAATCATAATGTTTTAATTTTGATTTCAGTGAAACAAAGTTTATTTATTTATATTTAACCAAATTAAATTATTTTTAATCAACTTTATAATTTATTTTAGTATAAATTTATTTTTATGCTTAAAATAATGGTTTTTTTGGAAAACCTTTTTAACACGCATAATAATTTTCCATTTTTATAATTTAAGATATTTCATAAATAGTAATTACATAAATTAAATTTATAGATTATATGTAAAACAATTAAATTTATATTCATACATTTATTATTATAAAACCTAGAGTTCTTATAAAATCATCTTGTTCTTAAAAAATAAACTAAAAAAACACGCTTCATAGAATCTGCAAGTTTTTTTTTAAATTAAGAATATTACACATTCAAAAAAATTATTTGTAACAACTAAATTAATGATTTAAATCATCATTTGAAAACTATGTTAGGGTGAATTTTTTATAATTTCCTAAAAGCTCAATTTTGTTGATGAATTGTGAAAAATACTAAATTTTACATAAAAATATCATTTTGAATAAATTATTTATATGGATAATTGATATTTTTAATTTATTTAAAGTAAAATTATTTTAATTTTATATCAATAATTAAAATTTAACAACTTTTATTAGTTTAATATTTAAGTATGATATAATTTCGTTTTAAACATTGAAACATTTTCTTGAAATCCTTCTTTCTCACCACATATATGGGATTTGTTTTTAAATTACATTTTTTCAGATATATAGATTTAATTTGGAAAATTAGATTACATGTTTGGAATATAATATTTTATAATTTTAAATACTTCCAAATTAAATATTGATGAAAATGTATTTTGAAAACTGTATAAAATTATTATTGTGTTTAAGGTAAAATTAGTATTACATAGGTGTTAAAATAAGAATATGTCTGTAAAAATGACCTACCAACATCTTCAAACTCAATTTTAAAGACATAAATACACATTATGTGACATATTTTCAATAGATTTTTAGATTGGAGTTTTCTGTTGTGAAAATAATGAGGGCATAATTGGGTATTTTCAAAAAAGTGAATGTATGCCACTCACATTACTTATAAAAGGCCACCACCTCTATTCTCTTATTCTAATCCAGGAACATCTTTGGTTAGTCTTATACATATATATAGAATCCAAAAATCGCAACCCTAATGTTAGATTCATTAGTTTCATATTATATCAATCCCATGAAGGATATTAGTACAATTATAAGAAGTATACCCAAAGATTATGCATTGTTCTTAAATGAGGGTTTTTATTTTATTCTATTCTCCACCTAATTCAATTACCATTAAATGATTATTATATAATAACCTCATAATCAGACACATAATGGAGTGTTTTTATAAAATTTAATAACCTACAATCATCTCCACTTCCGTAAAACTGGTTATGAAGTCATCATTTTTATTTATGGCACTGTACCGTCTCACGAACCAATGTCATTCATTTTTCCATTACAAACTATCATGGTTGTGTATAGTGATGGATTAAAATTATATAAATATATATTATATTAATAAAAATAATTCCCCTATATTAATTATATCATATATTCCTTTTTTTAACTTTCCATTCTTTAGGGATACAATAACAAGGCTCATCTGTACTATGGACTACTGCCTCGTGAAGTGATGTGATTTTAATTCCTTAATGATTTATGTATAATATAATAAAGATAATGTTAATAAATATTTGTGACATAAATATAATAATTGTGATATTAATGGAATAATAATTATTATGAAATGATATTATATAATATTATTATTGTTTCAAAAATTATGATAACAGCATTCGTGTACGTGAGGACTACAAACTTCATGATGTGATGTGACTCAATTTTCCATCACATAAAACCATAAAGAAACATATATGTATATTTAATGAAATAATATATAATATATGATATTATTATAATTCCTGAATTATTAAAAATTTCAATCCGCCTTTGTATTATTATCATTGAAAAATCGAAATGTTACTCATTTGTACATATGTAATACCATTTACATTATAGTAACATTCTTGATTTCTTGTAACCATACAACATTATTGGTAATAAAATAATTATTGATATGTACTTATTATAATTATTTAATTAGTATTTATCTACAGATTATGTTAATATATAATATTCTTAAGAACCAAAACACTAATAAAAAAATTAAAAAGAAAACATGGAAATTAACAACCAAAACTATCATAATAAAGAAATATTATTAAAAAATGAGAGATAAGATGTGATCAAAGGATAATATATGATATTATAAATATTAATATGCCTCTAAAAAATTATTTTAGAAATTTTAAAACAACTATATATAATATGAAATCATGATCAACCAACGAGAAAAATGAGGTGAGAGGTTTCATGTCTCTACTTTATTTATGGGATACATATGAAAAATCACCACTCATATATTTTTTGTGTTTTATATTCAACCCCATTTACATGTTATAACATAAAACAAATACAATTATTTATTATTATTATTTCATTTGATATTATTTTTTATGTATGATATTGACTCCAAATATTACTACAGTTATAAGGGTGTTTTGTTCCATTTTTCCCTTCCTCGAGAATTATTTCATGTTTTACACATATCATCTTTTATGAGGTGTATATAAAAACCATTTAGAACATAATATAATGAAATTATTTATTATAATTATATTGTAAATTTTCATTATGTTTATCCTTTTAGGGGGAATATGATTCTATGTAACCAAAATAGTAAGAGTTTTATGTTTCAATCTCATCGTTTATCAGGATATATTATGATTAGGTCTTCTGTGGTTAGATCCAATGATTTTTATATTAATAACTAAGATGAATATTATTCACTTCTAGTAATTCAAGATATTTTCATGCAATATTATAGGTTTCCACTATCTAGTATAAAATTTTCTTCAGACGATATTTTTAAGAATATACTACATTATTACTCTCTTTGTTAAAAAATCAGTTTTCAAAAAAAAACCATTTCATTCTAAAAATTATTGAATTTTTTTTAATCATTATAAAATTATTTTTAAAATAAATTTTCAACCCAATTTTAATTTTTAGATAAATATTTCAATATAAAATTCATGTCATTTTCCTCATGGGAAAATATTTGAAATGTTTTACATTCTAAAAGATGGGTGCTTTTAATCTTTTACGACATGTACAGTATTACCCTCCATATTGACTACTATTTCAGTGATGATTCAATTTCTACAATACATGGATATTTTTTTAATAATTATTACTTCTTAATTTATTGAAATTATTATTATTTAAATAATGTTTTCAAATAATATTAATTTTAATATAATATATGTTTGAAAATGTGATTAAAAAAAGGATATTTTCCTCATGACTGATTGTAATGATATTAGAATTATATTTAGAATTTTTTTAAAAAAAATAGATGTGACATATCCTACACTAGGAAAAAAATTTATTTCTATAATGGTATTTATTTATATCCATGGATTAGGAATGTTTGAAATATTGTATAATAGAACCCCTTTCATTTCCATGGGTCAATTTTATTTCAATGCGATTATTATTTAACCACTTTATTTTACATGATTTAATCCTTTTTTCAAGGGTTTTTTATAAGGCCCATATAATTGTATGTTTTGATAATATAATAAAAGAAATAAATATTTTTATGGGTTTCATGTTGACATATAAGATCTATGTACATTATTTTTGGTTAATGGATATTTTATACAATGCAGAGGCCCGTGTTTCTTCAGGTGAGAATGTTATAACTTATATGATGTGGTAGATGTGATAACACTGGGTAATCCCATTAAAGAGTAATGATTGGGAATCCCATGTAGCTCATTGTGAAATCATTATAGATTATTACATGTGGCGACCTAGATAGAATCGGGTGATAACATTATAGATTAAATGATGGGTGCTCATAAATATCAATACAATTCATTGGGTAGTGATTACGTTATATGCACAATTATATATTATGTTTTTCTTACTGTTATATCAATTGTAAGGACCCTTTATGGGTTCAATGATGATGTTGTTCTATGATACAAACCTTTTTTAACCATTCCTTCAATAGGATTATACTTTTAACTAGGATCTATATTTATATAACATACCTAATGATTATTTATGTTCCTGATTATTTTCATTTTTTAAATCCTTATTCCAAAAACAATTATTTGATAATTCAAGAATTCATGGGTATGAGGTCTCATATTATTCTCTCATCCACGCTGATTATGATGTCAGAACCTTATTCACCAATTATGTTCATTGATGACATTTAAATGATAACGTGCATATTTACACTGATTTTTTCTCACCCTTCTAATGTTTCATATTACTTGTGTTATTAAAAATATGGATAAATGAATTATATATAGAAGTGATTTATTATGGACAATGATAATGATGAATTAACATGATATAAGAAATTATTTGTTATTTTAGAGAAAATCTCATTTAATGGAATTTGTATTTTTTTGTAGGAATTTTTCCAATTTATCTAAAACTCTAAACATTAATTATTCATGAGAATTGTAGGGATATTTTTTTATTTTTGATATTTTAAGGCATAGACCGATAAAATGGGTGAAAATTTTTAGTATTATGGCTGGAAATGTAATGTTCGGATTTCAGAACTGGATCAGGGAGTGTTGGATTGAGGTTCATATAATTTGGAACATGAGAATGTATAAATAAGGATGAATATTTGGAATCAAATATTTTATTTCCTAGGAACACTATATAGGGTTAATGTCAGTTTGAAAACATATATTAATATGATTTAACATTCCAATGGTGGGATTTAATAGATAATTCTAAATGTGATGAAGAAAATACATGAATGGATTTTGAATAAAGGGTCAACAAAAAAGACTATCAAATGAAAATTTGGATTCTAAGAAAACAAATTTCATTAGAATAATTTAAATGGATCTCTCTATAATATTGTATATGAAATTTTTTTATATATTTTTTCTATTTTCCCTAGTAATTGTTGCAAGTGAATCATACTAATCATGTATTTTCTAGGAATTACTATTCTTATAAATTAACTCAAATATTTTTTCCATTTTATTATAGATAATATGAAGATGATAAATCACGAAATTATTTAATAAATAGGATATTTTGGATAATATTGTTGGAAGAAGTATGTTTATAACCATAGGAACACGTGGGATATTAAACGCTATGAAAAATCCAATGATGGATAACTAATTCCATTATGGTGGTTTATCTCAAAACCAGAAAATAAGGTCAATTAAATTTCTTTATAGAACCAAGAGTAATCGTGGTTTATTTTTGGTGTTTCTCTAGATCATATTATATTGTATTTCACAGTTCCAATAAAATAATTTCACAAATGTTACTAGATTGAATGTTTCTACTATTATCATCATAATACACCATGTTCTGGTGTTTCAATTGAATCGCATGTTTCTCATACATAATATACATAAATGAGGTTATCTCTTTAGGATAAACATAATTTTCAAAACCATGAGAGTCGTGGAGATTCTATGGAAACCATGGCTCATCAGAAAACAAATACTAAATAGGAAAATATACGCTAAGGGATAGTGTGTAAGTGATTTAATGGTGCCAAGATAGGAATCACAAATGATTAATATGGTCCTTTAATAGTTATTGGTTTAACTATTTTTATTTATACCCCTATATATTCCTTGTTTTATATAGTTGAATCACAAAATTTTATTGATTCATGTTTTATTGATCTTATGGTTTTTCTTGTTTATATGATGCATTTGGTCTTGGTATTCCAAACATCTCTTGGCCAATTATAGTGTCTCTGTTTTCAGTATATATCATTTAAAAAGACAATTGACTTGGTGGAATCAGTTTGGGAATACTATATCCTTTATATAGACTTGTATAACATGATATTTGGGTGACTTGGTTAATGAATTTTAATGAAATATTGATTGTTATGCACAAAATGAGAGTTTCACATAAACTGATGGAATTATTCATTTCATTAAGGGACAATGGTATTAAACTACAATAAGTTCATGACCACTGGTACTGGTCTATAGAAAAATCTCTTATCAGTTTGCAGTGGTTAAATTCTATTTGGTAGATGAAATCATAAATAGTGTTTTTTAATAATAAAAGGGCAGTTTCTTGATTTTGTTCCTCAAAACAACTCTACAATTCCTCCCAAATGAGATGTGAAGTCGAAAAATAATGTCAAACTATAGAAAATTCATATTTCACTTTCCTATTATTGTATCATATGGAATTAATTGAGGGTAATAACAACTAGAAAATTTAGATAGAAAATGGTACATTTGACCACAAATTTACCTATGGGTAGAAACTTCTATATTTTGGAACAATGATCATATTACTTTTAGGATAACTTTTTATAATCATATTATTAACCATGGGAAGAAAAATATATAACATCCCCATCACTATATTGATGTCATGTTTGACCAATTAAGGGAAGACTAGTATATCTCTAAAATTAAATTATATTCATGGTATCACAAAATATGTGTTTGGATTAATGATATTAAAAAAATATATTTTTAAATCCATTATGGAAATTGTTAATATGTTTTGTTTTGACTTTTTTCTCTTTTACTCACTAATAATGTTTATATAATTTATTAATAAATTATTTCATAGGTATCATTACTCCTTTATGTTGGTGTCTATTGACGACATCATTGTGAGTTGGATGACTAAATAAGATCATGAAGAACCCTTGGTTAAACCATTTATAATCTTGTGGGAGAATAACCTCTATGAAAAACATACCATATGTCATTTAATGATACAGGAGGTATTTAATCTTGGCCATGTAATATTATAAAATAGAGTATCATTGGATCCTATATTTAAAGAGGCTATTATCCAAGGGAAATTGCTGATGTATGTTTCTGAGATACATAGTTTACATGGTGTAGTGGGATACTATTAGAGTTTCATTCATGATTTTTATTAATTCACCTCACTTTTGATAGTTATATATGGACATTTTTTCCTTTCCAATGGAGTGATGAATAATAAAATTATTTCCAAGAACTCCCAACTAACCACTAGCCACCACTTATCCTTACATTTTATGAGTTTGGAAAGGTAAAATGTTTTATTGTGATGCATCAAGATATCCATTGGTATGTTTTCTCTTACAAGGAGCTCATGTCATAGAATATGGATCAAAAAATTTAGAATTAAATAAGAAAAACTATATGATGTTGTTTTTGGAACTAGATAATGTAGTACATTATTTAATGTGAAAGTTTCATTCTGTCATTAATGATAAATTTATTATGGTTACAAATCATAGTACTTTGTATCTCATTTTCAAAAAAATAGAACTAAACCAAAGGAATCAAATTTGTATTTAATATTTGGATTTATTTACCATGACTTAATAAATGAACCAAAAAAGATGAATTCCATGGGAGATTCTTTGAGAAGGAAGTCCAATAACTAGACGGTTGTTAAAGCTTCAGATCAATTGTGGATAATTTCATTTATAGGTGTTATGCATCAAGATTGTGTATAGAAAGTATACGTTATATCATACATTCCCACATCTCAAGTTCGTAATTTCATTGATCATGATATAGAAGTATGAGGAATCTAATCTTGAATGTGTTACTGTGATTTAAATACTAAATCAATGTTATACCATTAATTTATTCATGGTATATGGGAGATCTATGGTGTAATTTATGGATTTCATTGTGGTTATACAACCCATTCAGGAATAAATTCTCTAATCCTACCAATTTTATATATGGGATTTTCATCATATGATACAAAATTTGTATAGATTGACAAAACTGTATTTTTGGTGAGTTTTTAGGAAGATTGAAGTAATAGAATTTTTCACAGGGCGACTCACTAGTATTTATAAAATGGTATAGCCTCACTTTCCAGAAGGTAAGTTACACTCTACCAATTCTCATGTGGATGTCGGAATAGTTATATATAGTTTTTTGATAGGTTTATCAGTTATGTTTTAGAAACATGATTACAAATTGGTGATTATGGATAGACTTAGATTTTTGGATCACGTCATATTTAGTCATGAATGAAATATATTGCATAATTTACCCATTCCTTATAGTTGGGATGTGGGAAATATGCATAGTGTCCCAGTTAAAATTGTGTCTGACTAACACCCAATTATCACATCTCAATTTTGAAAATATATCCATCATGTACATGAAAATATTATTACAATATGTATAGAATATCAACCTAAAATAGATGGAAAATCCAAAATTAAAATATAAAAATAGGATGATACTATTATATATTCTGTGATGGAATTTTAATGATCATGGGAAGATCACATATGGTTAGGGGTGTTATCATTCAATAAAATTTATTAGGCCTTGATAAATATAGATACTTCAGAAGAATTGTATGGATTTCATTATTCATCTCCAAATTTTTGTGTGTAAAATGGTGAGAATTCACATATCGGGACTAGTTTTGTGAATTATAAAAAATAGAAGAACATGAATATTATAAAAACAATGGTTATGTTCAATAGTCATTAGAAATCATATTTATATTTTTTTAGAAGACTGTTATCATCGGTGTTAGTTGATCATGTTTTTTAGGAATATCTCTATGGATTGGACATCCTTTTTTGGAAGGAAAGTAATGTTTTCTCTTAAGAACATCAAACATTTTGAGATACATGAAAATGTGGGTGATGTTTCTTGTTGGTTATTACTCTTTATATGATTTAGTTTATTTAACAATGTGTTTCATGTATCTATACTAAAAAAGTAAAATCCTAATCTAGAAAATTTTATTCAATGGGACAATTTTGATCTTGAACCAGATGTTGCATTGATTCATATTCTATTACAAATTTTCGATAGGAATGAGATGACCATTCAGTATAAAAGTATACTTTTTATTCAGTTTTAGGGAATCAGGGTAATATTTAATAATAGAGATGGGAGTTTAAAAAGTAAATGATATAGAACTCACTCAATCATTTACTGAAAAAGACTAGTATTCTATATTCCTAAGAGGAATATTATATTATTAGAGAGAATGTAAAAATGTAATAACCAACTATATTACACTTATTTTGTGTAATTTCATATTATATAATTAATTGTGTTGTGTTATTTCAGGTTTTATATTGATTTTTCATGTTTTGTAGGCGTTTCTAGAGGTTCACTATTTGTTCACTCTTAGTATAAATTTTACATTAGCTCAAAGAAACCATGAAATATGTTTTAGGGTTCACTTTGTAGCATCACAATTAGTTAATTTTGTATCTATTATATATATATTTACAAGGGAAATAGTAAAACTGAAAATAGAGGAAAATTCATGGTTGGTGCATGGTTTTTTTATCAGTGTCAGCCAATTGAAACATATTGAGTTCTTGGGAAATATTTTTTAAACATAAAGTTAACCTTTTAGATATTTATTTTTATTTAATCACAAATTTTTCAACCTAACTATTAATATTTTAATCAATAATAATAACAAAAAATATTTAAGAATTATTTATAATGTAATAATATAAACATATCATATTTATAAAATGGTACTTAATTTTCCATAAAGTCTATATGTTTCAAAAAAAAACTATTTTCTCGTAAAAGAAGGTTTTTATTTATTTTTCACACAAATAATATAATTCAATTTTTAATCTATTATAAAATTAATTTCACAAAATAGTATTAATTTTTTAAACCATAGTATCAAAATTATCATAGGGTGAAATTTTAGTATTTTTTGAAAAATATTATTTTTTCAAGGAATAGTTATAAATATTAGTTCTAATAGAAAACCAGATTTTAGTTTAAAACATGTATACAGTTAATTTATTTATTAAAATGGTATTAAAAATAATATTTGTACAAAGATATATCAAATAATACAATTTAATTAATTTTAATAATTATCATATTTCATTTTTATATAATAACATTTTATAATTTTAAACATATTATCTTGGGAAAACTACTTTCTTGTTGCGTCTCCGAGTGTAATTTTCAATTAATATTTATCACTACTAATAATTTAAATTGAAAACGTGGATTATATATTATTAATATTCATATTTTAAAATATATTATTGTATTTTATTAATATTTTTTTAAAATTAATAGTAAAATGAGTAAAACATAATTACCGAAATTGATGTAAAGAAGGGTTTACTGTAGAAAATAAAAAATTGTAATGATTAAATTGACCAAGAAACATGTCAAAACCCATTTTAAGGTCCATATTAAGACATTATATCATCTATTGTTCAATAAAATTTCATTTTCAATCCCTTTATCTTGTGCGAAACATATGTACAACTTTTTCATTTAAAATTTATAACAGTTCCACCCACCTCAATTATAAAATGTCATAATCTATCCCCTCCTCATAAAATATAAAAAACTATTTGGATAGATAAATACAATTAGAAATATATTCCTTAATTCCCTAACCAAAATCTATATGCCTTTTGGATATTATATATCCCATCTATGGTGGTTTCTGAATAATCCTAAATAATTTTTCTGATGAATATGTAAATTTTACATCTATGTGTTATTGTTCACATGTTCTTATAACTCATAAATATGATTTCAAACTATTAAATATTGTTTTACAACTATATTATATATACTAACTTGTTATTATGTCATTTTATAAACTAATATCAACATCTACTTCCACAAATTTGGATATGATATCACTACCCATGTGTAGTGTGTACAATTGCCTCACGAACTGATTTTGTTCATTTTCCATAAACACCCCCTCATTGATGGATATAATAATGGATTACAGGTTTATATATAATAATTATGATTTTATTATGAATCTAGAATTATAATAACATAAAATTCATGTTACCGACAAACCTATTGGAAAACTATCATGTTGCTCATGTGTACGGCGAACAATTACCCCGTGAAACAAGGTAATATGTTTTTTATTTTTTATTTGGGTGTTAATAAGAATATAATAAATGAATATTTTTAATTTTTTTAATATAATTATAAATAAATAATTCTGATATCAAATATTCCTCCTTAATTTCTATTAAATATGGTATATAATGACATCATTCGTGTGTAAGACAGACTACCGCCTCATGAAGTGGTGTGACCGGCTAACTATTTTCATGGAAATTAATAAGAAAGGGTTTTTTAGTAATACATGACATATATTAAATATAAAATGATTATATAATTCTAAATTACTTATTAAATTTCATTCCTTCATTCTGTTGTGAAAAATGGAAATATCATTTAGGCGTAAGTATGAGCTGTCGTCTCTAGGAATGGTGTATTTAATTTTATATCTATTACTAATATGATTTATTATATATACATATATACTGAATAAATATGAAAATTTTATAATCATCACCATTATCTAAAATATAAATCCATGATCAATTAATTATTAATGAAATATAGAAATCAAAATTTCCATGAAAAACATAACAGTTATTGCATGAAATCTGATTTTAAAATGGAATTATTAATAAATTTATAATACCATGTAAAAATTAAATCATATATGGTATGGAATGTAGAATTAATGTTTTATAATATTTTTATAATAAAATATATTTTTTATAGAGTTGTTAACACAAATAATGGAGGTCAAGACTTATGGTAAAGGATTTATAGTCTCTCCTTTATTTTTTAGAGACTTATGCCATATTCACCATTGGTTTACTTCGTGTGGTATATATTATACCCCTTTGACATGTTATATCATTTAAATATATATTTTAATGATATTTTATTTATTAAGTTTCAATAGATTACCCAACCAAAAAGAGAGTTTTAGCCTTTACTTTCCTTCTTAGAGACATCTCATGTGTTATGTACCATTCTATTTTTAAGAGGTGTATATACTTCCCATTCAGAATTTTATATCATGAATCTCTTTTTATTGGTGATATTATTGTTTCATTTAATTTTAATCATTCATGTGGATTATGATCCAATTTTACCAAATCAGTAATGGGTTTTTAATACAATGTAATCATATATAGAGATTTTTATGTTTATTATTCCGATGATGAAATATTATTATCCATCTCACATGAAATATGTGAAATTTATTATCATATAATTATTCCATTTGAATACCAATTCTATATTCATTTTATTTTCATTATACACTCAATACATAAAAATAATTTTTTGAAGAAAACTGACATAATTTCTCTATTTTGATAATAAATTGTTTACCTTTTAAATTAATGTTTTATAAAAATAATTTTTTATGTTCTATAATTGATATAAAAAGATTTACCAATTGTTTCCTCTGGAAATGGGGATGACCTCGTTGATTTAAGGTTCAATAATTTCAATCGGTTTCTAATAGGTTTGTTCTTAGAACCGGAAACATCCTATGATTCTATATCAAATTGTAACTAATTTCCAAAGGTAGGTGCTCATTAGTTGTGGACTAATGAGGCTTAAGATTTTTCATTGGTCGAGAGGATGGGAGGTCGGACTCATCACACCCATTTGGGGGAATTATTTTCTACTCCGGTACTCTCTTTATATATTAAATTTATGTCCGTGAATGCTTATTAAATTACCAAGTATAAAATGATCTTTCCATAATATCTGAGAATAAATGATTTGATATGTAAGAATTTTAGAGAATCTTTTATATGTATTCGATGTTCTTCATTGATAGAGAATCATTTGAATTTGTTAGAGATTCTTAGTCAATGGTATCCTTCAATACATAAAAGTATCTTGGTCATTATGATTACCATACTAGTTTTAAAGCAACTCAGTGGGGCAGTTGATGTTTATTTCCATTCATATGGACACAGATTATTTCATATTTGGGATCGTTCTCACAGATGGGATACCTACGTATCCTTTGTTATGGAAAAGGAATCAGAATTCACGTCGTTCGAGTAAAGAAGTATGAGGTTTATGCATGACTGATGGCTCAAAAAAAGTTTTCAAAATTAATTTTACACTCTAAGATCATGTGAGTTATACTCAGTGTGAGAAACAATAGGTATCGGTAAAATCAGACAATTGTGCCATGAAATATGCAATTATAAGAAATGAGTGGGGCTTATGTATGTATGACTCCCATATAGATGATGAATAGGATTTACTTCAGGGAAGAAACCTGGGAACAATGTCCATAAATGTATATGTGCTTTATGGAGATTTGAATACTCTAACTTGGGGCTTATTCCTAAAGAGGATTCCCAAATTAGGAGGGGACTTATGACTGGGTTTTACTCCAGAGAAGGAATCCCAATTCAAAAGTAAATTAAGACTAGTTAAGAGAAATTATGACTGGGGCTTATTCTTAAAGAAGAGGCCCAGGATAAAGGGGATTGTGACTGGGGCTTACTACTGAAAAAGAATCCCAGGTTTAAGGAAATTTGGATTTTTGGGAACTCAGGGCTTACTCTTAAGGAGGATGACCATATTAAATGAATTATTGTTGGGGATTACTCTTGAGGAGAATTCCCAAAATTAAGGGAACTTAAAGTCTGGGGCTTACTCTTGAAAAGGAGGCCCATGTTAAGGGAATTTTGAAGACTTAGGAATTATCCCTAAAAAGGTGGCCCAAATTAGAGGAATTATGACTGGGGTTTAGTCCAGAAAATAAGTCCCATAATTAATGGGACTTGGGGATTACTCCTGAAAAAGGAGGCCGAAATTAAAAGAACTTGGACTGGGGCATACTCCTAAAAATGGAGACCAGGTTAAGGAATCTCTCATATTTAAAGGATGAGGTTGAATGAATGAAATATCTGACCTTAGTGACATGAATATATATAAATCACTAGGTTTTTAGAGTTGTTACATAGAATTATTTTCAGATAAAGAATCTGACAAGGAAATCATGCCAGGAATGGATTTGGAGAGAGTTATGAAGGCTTAATCTTGAAGTGGATAGGTGGATTGGCATAATGAGAGGTAAAATAGGCAGGAGGGCACCAAAAAAGAATGTGGCGCGCAAGTCCTATGTGGGCGCGGAAGTCTTGGTCGCGCATGTATACTTGCGCGACGGTCAACCCTTAGTGTAAAACTTGGGCAAGACTTGGATCAAGCCCTTAGTTCAATCCCTAATGGATTCCAGAGGAGGGGAATGCAAGTTCTGATGAAGGAGTAATGTAGCGCGCAACTGTGTCCATCTCCCTTAAGGGCTAGACACTTTGGCGTGCAAGTGTTGATGAATTTCAACACTTAGGCCTTACTCTCCCTCTTTAGATCTTCCGTTCTAGGTAATAAATTACCTTATAAGTGTTCAGAATCTTTGAGAAGAGTCTAGGGTGCTGGGAGCTGAAATCTAAGTTTCTATAATTTTTCATCCTCAAAATGGGGGGGGTCCACAGAGGTATTTATAGGTTGGAGAAGACCCTGGGTGAAATTCAAAGAGGGCGCACAGTCACCTGTGTGACCAATTGGTGGCACGCAAGTATACTTGTGTGACTTTGGTGAAACATGCGCGACCCAAGTGAAAATGAATCCTTGTTCATGCCTTTTTCAATTTTTGATATTTCTTCCAAGGATGAATCACTTTGGGTTCAAGGTATTTCCCTTTTCAATTCATTAGACTCTGTGATGGAAAGGAGTGTCAAAAAAAGTCCCCCTTAGAGTTGGATCATAAAGAAATGAGGATGTATGTCTAAGGAAAGAATAAAAACCACGGAAATGTCGGTGAGCAAGTGTTGAGCATGTAGAGGGCGTCGTGCAAGTGTGAGTCGCGCATGCCTCAGTACAGCTGGTTGCGTGTGTTGGCTTTAGGCATGCTGGGTTGAGGCCTGGCCTATATATATGTGGCCATTTCTCACGCAATGCACCGAATTTCAGAATTTCGAACTCTCGCCGCGAAAGTTGCCTTTGCCATGCAAGTTTCTCTGTTTTACTCTATTTCTTCACTATTGCGATGATATCAAGGTATTTGGATTTGTGCGGTGATTCTTGCATGCCAAAAACATGCGCGGCGCATCCATACTTGCGTGATACATCCATACTTGCATGCCAAAATTTAGACTTGCGCGCATTAATGCCTTTTCCATTTTCTCAAATTTCATCACAATTTTTATAAAAAATCAACCCATTTAAGATTTAATTTATTCAAATTTTGGATGATTCAATGTCTCCCAAGAGAAACAGAATGATTGATGAACTATATAGAAAGCGACTTGATGATATAATGAGCATCATTGGCCATGATTACTATACCATCTGTGACAGCACTCTCCCAAATATGGCCATGTACTTGAAGAAGTATCATATTAATTTCCCACAAAGCATCTACCTGCCTCTGTATGTCCATGGTCATCTTCATGGAGTCAACGTTCCAGATATAAATATTTATATGACCGAGATGCAACCGCACTGATACACCTCTATTTCAGTTATGTTGTGCATTAAGAGTAGCAAAAATGGTGTGATCTTTTAAATTCTTCTTTCATGCCATTTCCTTACATATATGGAAATTGAAAACCATGAGATGATATGTTTTCTACTTCCGGTTGATGGAGAGAATATTATCATGAAATTAGAAACAATATATGAAAATAGTAAACTCTCCAAATGGATCTTTATTTCTAATGCTCCATTATCAAATCCATGTATCCATCTTCCAAGTCTCATGGATAGAAAGAGAGTCACTGTTTGATCAGCAGAAAATTTTCTCAAACCGCACTCAAGAACATTATTTTACAATTATTCCAAGAAGAGCTGGTATCACTGCATCTCTTATTGTATCTAGTTGAATGAATGAACTCTAGGTGGTTGCTGATGAAGCTCAGGATGTCGTAAATCAAATGAGGAGTTATGTTGAAAGCCTCTTGTAATTCTTAAAAAATAGAAGAGACTCTAGTCTTTGGATGTTCATCTAACTCATGTGTATTAATGAAAAACACTTTCACCTTCAATCATTTGTGTATGACTTCTTTTGCTACATGCTATAAATTTCACCTATGCCAATGGGCCTAGAAAGCATAGTTTGATTTTTGCTAGGATTATAAAAATAACACTAAAACTTTGAGTCTTTTAATTGATTAATATTACCTAAAATCATACAAAATGTATGTTTAGTGAGCTGAGACTTGATGTTTACTTAGAGTTCCCTTATCTTTTGTGGGCAGTTTAAATTCATGCATGTCGGACATAAAAAAATCTAATGTTTATGGTCGAAATATCTTTGACCAAATTGATTAACATTGAATCAATTCCTTGATAATTTATCAAAAAAAAATATTACCATGATCAAGTATGAGGGAAAATATGTAAACGATGACTTAAGAAATTTTTGAATCTAAGGAATGATATGAATAATGTCTAAAAATGAATTAGAAGAACTAGTTCCCAAGAATGAAGATACCACTATTTAACAAACCCATTAGGGTGTTGAATTAGGCGGGGCCACCTAAGGGCTTTGGCTGCATAGTCAAATAATAGCATCTTTTGGCTGACAAGTCCTTTATATAGACTGTTTATGCAAGGCTGCCTAAGGGAACATGCTACATAGTCAGGTGAAATAACTCTCAGAAATTTACTTTTCTACTGCTAAAAAACCAGTGGATGTTTATGGGGATTCAAATTTTCCAAAGCATAGAGTTTGTTGTTTGGAGAGAGGTACTTGAATATAGAAAAGATATTTCCAAACAAGTTTGTCTAAGAATTAGAAGAATGTCACTCCTATGAAGGTCTGACCCAAATGTAGGGAAGGGAAATATAAACCATAGATTGGATACATTCAGATCATGAAAAAGAGTACGGGATAGATATGTTAAGGATAGCCTTTTTTGTGGATCCCTATATATTGTCATTAAGACAACTAAGGACAAAAGAGTTTTTCTTCCCATCAATGAAGTTACCACTATTTTAAAAACCCGTTATGGGGTTGAATTATATAGGTCCGCCTAAGGGAATTGGCTGCATAGTCAAATAATAGCATCTTTTGGCTGACACGTCTGTTATGTAGACTGTTTATTCTAGGCCGCCTAAGGGAACATGTTGTATGGTCAGGAAAAAGAGTGAAAAAAAATTGGAAATTTTTTTACCAGAAATCAAGAAAAGTGTTATGGAGATCTGGAAGTATTCAAGTTTTGGAGCATTACACATAAAAATGGGCATTTTTTCAATTCATGTAGAGAAACAGAGACCAATTCTATCCATAATCAAGTTGTGGGTGGGTCCGAAATGGAAATGTTGGACTTCACTACATATCGCATAAGGATAGGAATCAAGCCATACATATATCATGAAATACAGTTTAATGTCATGTGCGACGAGAGTATAGGAAATCATAGTTTAGGGTCATAGAGCTCAGACCATAATAATGAATACATTGTGTGTGTTTTCATAGGGACTTTTCAGCCAGGGGACTGAAAGAGGAATTTGGGGTTTGTCCCAAAGACTTGGGGCTAGATTCGAGGGATGCTCAAACATTCCTACGTATCCCATAAGGATGGGAATCAAGCCGCACATAGTTCTTGAAATACCCTCTGTACATATTTGGTTCGTACATATGAAGGGTGAAAAGGGGACCTTAGTGCAATGATGGTTTTACCCAAGATAAAAGGTTCGGGTATTTCCATGTATGCACGTAGTCTTTAAAATATAACATGATCAGATATCAATGTAAATAATGATTCTCCCTCAAGTGAGATTGAAAAAAGAATGTTGTAGTTTATTATCATATAAGACAAAAGTGATGTACAATTTAACGTCATGTAGCAAGGAAAAAGGTGAACCAATGTGAAGAGATTGTTTTTGGGCATGAAACTCATGAGGTTGCCTACGTACCTAGCCTAGAAGGCAAGGTTCAAGGTCCGCATAGTTTAATTAAAAAATGAATTAGTGATCATGTTTTTCATGGGGACAAAGACCTAAAAAATGGTGTTGGGGATTACACATGGTTAGCGGCCCAAAGAGGGTGTTATGGTTGAATTCTTCTCTAAGCTCACGTGATTCATACTCGGTGTGAGAAAGAAGAGGTAGCAACAACCCTAACGATGCACAGTTTAAAGTCGTGTCAGAAAAATAAAGGGACTATGCAGTTTAAAGTCATGAATTGAGGACTATTGGTGTTGCACAATTTAATGTCACGAAGCAGGGTCAAAATATAGTTTAATGTCATGTAGGATGTATTAAGGGACTCCTATACAGTTTAGTGTCATGTAGTTAGGACGATGGGGACAATATAGTTTAAGGTCATATTGTATGAAAGGGGGAATGTGTAGTTTAATGTCATATAGTAAGGACAAAAGAGACACATTTTAACATCTTATTGGATGTATTAGGTAATTTTTCATAGTTTAACGTCATATTGGACGATGGTGAGAACAGATTAAGGTCATATGCGTGGACAAGAGATTATGCAGTTTATCGTCTCTCTGGACAAGAAAAATGCCAATAGTTTAAGGTCGTATGGATGGACCCTCGGTGTATTTTGTGTTTATACAAAATACTTATTCAGAAATCTATCATTGGTTGGAGTAGTAATGAGTTCACCATACATTGAGATTAATAAAAAAGCTCCATTGGACTAGACCTTATGTATTGAATAAGGTCCTTCCTATTTTGGCTCAAGCTTGAGAGGTTTCTTTCCTAGTATCATTGGAGTTCTGAGAACAAATAAAAATTCTCCATGAATGTATAAATGAAGATGAAACTTTTTGTTGAAAGCTCGTGTTATTCGATTCTGGTAGACTTCCAAGTGGTGAAAATTGCACAATCGTTTCACATCTAACCTTTCCAATTTATCCAATCGCTTTTGAGATTGTTCATCTATAGATGAATGATCAAAAATGGCTACTTTGAGTGAGGGAAGTTGAACCTCAATTGGTAAGACTGCATCCGTTCCAAATACCAATGAATATGGAGTTGACCGCTTTGCAGTGCGGGTGGTGGTCCGACAAGACCATAAAGCATTAATGAGTTTATCAGGCTATGACTTCTTATCTTTATCCACCATATTTTGTAGTATATTTGAACTAGTCTTTTTGAATGATTCTATCTGGATATTGGCCGCTGCATGATACCGAGATGAATGATTGGATTTAATGTTGTATTCATCATACAACTTCCTCACCTCAGATGAATAGAAGTTGGTGCCATTGTTTGTCATTATGGTATAAGGGACACCAAATCTGGTAATGATGTTAGACATGATGAAGATAACAATGCATTTAGAACTGACTTATTTAAGAGGTATGGCCTCTGCCCATTTGGAAATGAAGTCAGTAGCAGTAAGAATGTACTTAAACATCTTGGATGTAGGCGAAGGATAAGGTCATACTTCATCCATACCCCATGTGGCAAATAGCCATGAGTATTTAGATGTATGAAGCAACTCTGGGGGTTGATGAATGAAGTTGGAATATACTTGGAAAGAATGACACCTATTTGTTAAATCAACATAATCTTGTATCATTGAAGACTAAAAGTATCCAAGCCTTCGAATTTGATCAGATAGTCTGTGTCCATACTAATGGGAACCATAGACTCCCAAATGAACTTCTTCATTACAACCATTGTCTCTTCACCATTAATGCATCTGAAGAGAATTCCAACAAAACCATGCTTGTAGAGAATTTTCTCTCGGTGATCTGGGCTATCATAAAGAGTGAAATTGACCACACGTCACCAGATTTGTTCTTTCCCATCTCTATCAGGTTGAATTGTTCCATTTTGATGGTATTCCCTGATCAGTATCATCCATCCTTTAGTATGACGATATGGTTCAGGAATGGGACTAATTTCATTGATTTCATCTGTTCTGGTTTGAACATATAGTGAAATTGTACGATGGTGGAAAATACTGATTGTTGTCTCATACTGATATGGATCTACCAGAGTTGTAGCTATATTAGCCAGTGCATCATCTTGGGCATTTTGAGATCGCGATACATAAGAAAATGTTGATTCTGTAGTAAATTATACTATTAATTCTCTATCGTAATCATAAAAAAGAAATTAGTTCTTCTTTTATGATTGCATAATACCCATTGACTTGTTTTATTACCAAGTCTGAATCACCTTTCACCTTTAAGTGATTCACTTGTGCTTGAAGTGCCAACTCCAATCCTGCAATGAGAGCTTAGTATTATTCTTCATTATTTGTACCACCTCCCAACAATGAAAAAGAATAGGGTAACACTGCCTTTTCCGGGGAAATGAGTACAACTCATAACCCAACTTTGTTGAACATAGGATCTTCCATTTTCCTCCCTGTTGGACTCCTGGAAGCACCATCAAAATACATTTACCATGTTTGAAGACTATATTGAATAAATAAGAATTCCACATCAGGAAGTTCAATATCTAAAGATGTATCTTCCAGTGAAGGGTGTTCAGTAAGGAAATCAGCTAGATCTTGGCCCTTTATTGCCTTTTGAGACACATATTGAATATCAAATTACTACAAAATAACTGCCCACCATGCCAGACGTCCTGTAAGAATTCGATGACTAATGATGAATTTGAGTGGGTTATTGCAAGATACCAATTGGACCTTGTGATGTTGCAGGTAGTGTCTCAACTTCTGAACTACGAAGATTAATGCTAGGTAGCACTTCTCAATATTTGAGTATTAGGTTTCTGCTTCAAGCATAGTCCGACTGAGATAGTAGAGACTGTTTTCATTCCCAACATCATTCTTCTGAGGAAGAAAGGCACCCAATGATCGCTCTAAGGCTGTCACATTGACGATAATTGAAATTCCTTCAACAGGTGACATTAATATCAGTGGACTTAAGAGAAACATATTGAGAATATCGAATTTTTCTTGACATTATTCTATCCACTAGTAAGCTACACCCTTCTTCATCAATTTGGTGAAGGGTAAACTTTTTCCTGCCAAATTGGCGATGAAACGCCGAATATAGGCTAAGTGTCCTTGAATTCCTCTCAATTATTTCAAATTTTGAGGAGGTGACATACCAAGGAATGACTTTGTCTTCTCAGGATCGACCTTGATACCAAGATGGCGTACAACAAAGCTGAGAAATTTTCCTGAGGTTACCCCAAAAGCACATTTTAAGGGGTTCATCTTCAAATTATGTTGCCGATGTTTGTGGAATATGATTTCCAAATCAGCCAAGTGATTAGAAATTTTCCTGGATTTAACCACCAAATCATCCACATAACATTCAACAAACTTCCCTAGAAAGGGTTCGATGATACGATGCATGGCATGTTGATATGTTGTGCCTGCATTCTTCAGGCCAAAGGGCTTTACCCAATAGAAAAACACACCCTAAGGGCCTCTGAAGGCTTTATATTATTAATCTTCTAGAGCCATTTGGATCTGATTATATCCAGAATATCCATCCATGATGGAAAGTGCTTCATAGCCAGCTGTTGCATCAATCAAGAGTTCTTTAATTGGTACTGGAAAATCATCCTTAGGATAATGCCGATTAAGATCTGTGAAATCAATGAAAACTCTAATTTTTCCATTATTCTTTTTCACAGGGACAATATTATCCAACCATTTTGGATATTGAACTTCTCTGGTGAATTTATCTTTGATAAGATTAGCCACATCAGCTTCAATTTTGGAAGCATACGTTGGGTGTGTTCTTCTAGTGGATTTTTTGAATCCTCAATGTTCTTCTAGAAAACCCAAATGATGAGTGGCAACATCAGGATCATGCCCTAACATCTTTGTATTGTTCCCATCAAATATATCTCAATTTTTATTTAAAAAATATATACATCGATTTCTCTTCAAGAGTCATGGCCACACTAATTAAAGTGGGGCGTGGATCTTCTTTTTTACCCATATTTATTTCTCTGAGTTTATCCACAGTGTTAGAGATACCCTCTTCAAATGCTGGAGGAGCATCCCTAAGATCTTCCTCTTCTTCTTCAAGATGTGTTATTTCTTCTATTTCTACTTGCATAGTAGATGATGAAGTAGAATTTCCATGATTAGAAGAGATGTTAAAATTTGAACATCTTAAAGAAGAAGCTTCCATTTCCTACTCGATTAATGATGAAGGTTAATCTTGGGGTAATAAAGAGAAGATGATGGATTGATAATCAACATCATTGTTAACCTTTGACATAGCTATAACATCTTCTGACCAGATTGGTGAAGTATAGACTTGCTGGATTTCAGCAGATGAAATGAAGACATCCCCATTTGAGCTATCAGCATTTCTTGGTGAATCACCAATTTCTCCCATGTTGTCTGGCTTGATTTCCGTAATTGAAATTATGGTGGTTTCCATAAGAGTATTTTTATTTGGGTCTATGATGTCATTTTGATTGATAAGAAACAAATAATATGCACTCACATGTGTAAATGGATTTACTGGAATATTTTCCAAACCATATGGAGCATTTACTTTGGTAATCTCCCTTGTTGTGGATTTCTCCTTTCCCTTCATGTGATAGAATTCCGCTTCAATGTATTGAGATTCACATGTCTTATATGGGGACTTATCACCACAAAATGTCTCAATTTGACCATCAAAACAATATTTGAGACACTGTTGGTATGATGAAGGGATAGTCGCATGCCGATGTAGCCAGGGTCCATTAAGCATGACGTTAAAGGCTGAATCTTGATCAAAAACCATGAAATCTGAATCGGATACAAGATCTCCAAACAAATATCTGATTGTAATATCACCCAGTGGTTCTTGTTCATTTTTTATCATATCCGTGTAACATCAAAGTAGAAAGAGATAAATCAGATACTGTGAGGCCAAATTGACGAAGTGTACGAATGGGGATGAGGTTGACTCCTGAACCATTATCAATGAAGACTTTTCAAATGTCAACACCATTGAACTTTCCAGATAAGTATAAAGGTCTGATATGTCCATTCAAAACAACATCTTCATCTTCATCTGTAAAAGATATCACTGCATGGCATCCTGCAGGATTATTTTCAACATGGTAGGCTTCAGCCGCAACAATTTCAGTTTCAAA
Source organism: Viscum album (assembly GCA_963277665.1). Classification (NCBI taxonomy): domain Eukaryota; kingdom Viridiplantae; phylum Streptophyta; class Magnoliopsida; order Santalales; family Viscaceae; genus Viscum; species Viscum album. The sequence continues at coordinate 433,965,755 of OY728139.1, forward strand.
CTCCTGAAGACTTGAAAAAGCCTCGATGAGTGCCTCCTGAATATCCTTTGATAAATTAAAGACACCCAGAATTAATAACATGGATGGTACATGGGCCAAGTGTTTCAATACGTCATACTTTTGATCCAAATGTCTGCATTTCCCAATAAGAACATGTGGTTTCGCAGGTGCCTTAGAAGTTGATGCTTTGGACGTTAATGCATCTTGTATCTGGATAGGATTTTCCAATACTCTTGGATTTGGAAGATTAGACCAATTAGGTATATTTTATTACTAAGAGGAAGAAGGTGGAACCTCCAACCGATCTTCCAGAATAGCTATGCCAGGACAGAATCTGCCTTGTGTAGAAGAACTTGCTTGTTCTTTTTGAGAACGTTGAAGGGATCCTCCACGAGTTTCTGCTGCATACATAGTTCTGGAAGGTGTAGAATTTTAATAGTGGCCTCTGAAAGATCCACGTCATCCCCTGTACCCTAATACTCTAGAACTCCCTCTGATTCATCTGTTTGATACAAGGAATTTGGGATCATCAAAATCAAATCTACAACTAGCATAAGGATTTGTTAAATGAATCATATTAATAGAACCAAAGATTAACTCTTCATCCGATGAAGACTCTGCCTGATTAGCCATTTTAGGTTGTGCCGTTTGGTGGGGCGGTGCCCTTTTCTTCAAAGTAGATCTCATAAAATCTACCATAGTCAAAGACAACTTAGGTTTAACACAATTTCATCTTCTTTTGATTGTTCCTATTTCTTGGAATTATGCTGCCCTTTTGAGGATTTTCCCCCTAATGAATTGGGTATCACTATGGAATTCATGGAAAAAGACACAATTGGTTTCTTCAATTGCATTCTCAAAATGGCATGAGTTCGGGTTGATCATTTTTTGGACCATCCAATCATCATATTTTTGCACATTTTTGTTCTTGACTTCTTTCCACTCGCCTTCTTCCTTGGGATCTATAACAGTAACACATGATACTTGATCTAAAGAAACTTTTAGTTTGACTTGTCCCAAGTCGACCATTTTTTACAGGAGGTCCTTGAAGAAAAAACACTCCTCAATGGGATACCCCAACATCTGATGAAATGGGAAATAATTGGGATAGTCTTCATCTTCTTCCATATTTGGGCTCTCGGGCCTTTCCAATTGAACCATGTTATTTTACAGAGCCTAAATGATGTAACCATGAACTTTTTCATTTCGGAAAGAGTAGAATTTACTCTTCAAATCCTCAAATTTTTTTCTTCTTTGATATCTTTGATCATATTGACGAAACGAACTTCGTTGTTGATGCTCAAGATGTCGATCACTTCGAGAAGATGAAGGTTTTGAAGTAGAAGTAGGTAAAGGTGCTTGTTTAAGAATAACTGTAGTAGTTTCTGCTTCACCCATTCTTCTTCCTGGAGCTGATGGAATATCACGAGCTTTATCCTTAGTCTTCAGAAGAGAGTCTTCAATCTGTTGAGCGATTTAAGTAAGGTCTCAAAACCCTCCAGTGTATTTCACTGGGATCAATGGCGTGCACAATTCATCACGCAAATTTTCGACACATATTGGCATCAATTCCACTTGAGGGAGTACTAAGATCAGGGAATATTTTAATCCCTTACAGTGAGTAATGAAATCCAAAACCCATTCATTCTCCCTTTGATTATAGTTTTAATGATCAAAAACAGTTGTCTTTAGAAAAGTAGAGCTGAATCGAAAAAGGAATCAGTGGTGGAGATCCTCCCATCCGGCAATTGATCAGGATTGCAAGCTTTTGTACCAGATAAAGACATGTCCTTGTAATGATTGTACAAAAAACCTGAGATTTACTGCTTCTTGTTGATGAGGGGTTCCTATCATAGGATCGCAACGAGAGAAAAAATCTGTTATGTTTTTCTTTGGGTCTCCCGAACCATTAAGTATTGGGAATGTGGTACTTAAAAAATTTGATGGGGGAGGAATTGCATCAACCCATTCAGGGTATTCTTTATTTTCTGGTTGAATTTGAGCATGTGTTCCCTCCATAGCTTCGAACCGAGCTGTTAATGGCTCAGTATTAGTTATTAACTTTTGATAAACATCCAGTTGTGCTTGGACTGAAGCCGGTGCAATAACTGGAGCTTGGAAAGATGTGGTTAGTGGTGCTTCAACTGATGGTAGCACCACCAATTGTTGTTAAACTTGACCCATAAGATTAGACCTATGAGGGTGTACTGGTAGAGGAGGATATTCATGATCCATCTCAATAGCCGCAACTAATTCCCTTGGCTGACTGACTCTAGCAGGCTTAGGAGGAAGACTACCTTGAAGTAGTTCTTCATTAAACCTCCTCAACTCCTTTATCTCTTCCTCTTATTTTGAAAATCTTTGCACTAATGAGAGGGATTGGACTCTCTAGAGGAAGGGTATATAACCTGATTCTTTCATTTCCCCTTATTCGACACCATTTGTAGAGGGTTAAGTGGGTTACTTGAAGGATTACATAAATTCTTTGTAACCCCCTGATTTTGTGTACGCACACCTTCTTCATTTTTATCCTTGCATACAACCTCTTGAGCATGAACCTCTTCATCTAATCCCTCCGAGTGAGCCTCATATGGGGGATCAGCAACAACGACATTGATGAAATTAATTGATGCATAATGCATTGCATCTCTTTAATTGGCATTTCTGCAATATTGTATTCTTCCGTGTCCTTATTGAGACACTTCCTTTTGCTGATTTGATTCCTCAAGTACTTCTCGACGAACCATAATTTTGGGGGAATCTATGGATAATTTGGATCTTTGTTCCTCTTGAGGCTTCTTACCTAATCAAGAGAAGACCGACTTTCATTGAGGAAGAGATTGAGGATTTGAAAAAGTCCCCAGTCCTATAGACTGGGGTTGTTCCTGCAGTCTTTGCTCAACTCCTTGAATCGTATTTGTTGATTATGATGGTAGGGTAAAAAGAGTCCCTGGTATGGAAAGTTTTGGCGGTTCGTGACATGTAATATCTGATACCTTCTTGAAATCTCTTCTAATCTTGTGGAATTTAGTTCAGAAATTAGCTAGAAGCATCAACCTACATCCACTCTTATCACCCGAATCAAAAGACCATTGGATGATTTCTGACACTTCTGTCACTTGATGATGTGCTTTCTCTAAATGAGTGGCCTATTAAATATTCTCATTTTCTTGATGTAGGAGTAATTCAACAAACTTTTTCTTTGTATTCCTGATTTTGAGAAGGACTAGTTTAGGCTTGTACTTGAGCGAGCCTTTGATTACAAACAAAGCCAGTTAGCTGTGGCCGGACATGGTCAATAACATGGCATGAGACCATTTTCGTCGGGCTTTGCTGACTAGGGAGTACAGTGAAATGTAGCGCTCTATGAACACCCATCCCCTGATATGAATACCAGATGGGAAATTGGCAATTAACTGGAGAAATCTTCTTAGAGCACCATGGCATGAACATTGAAGGGCTCTCTGCCGGTTTTCAGCCTTCGGATATCGAGAAACTGAGGGAGAGGCCAAATCAATTTGGAGTATTAACCATTCTATTATCTTGACATGATTTTCATATTCATCATAAGATAATTTTTTCTTTTTCAACTGACAAAGATTTTTCCACATGTTTAGACGAATATCATGAATTCCATCTTCCATCAACATCTCTGGAATGTCATACTAAGAGTCATCCAAAGGGAAAAACATAACTGGCACTTCACCTTATTCCAGTTGTTTTATCATATTCAGTACTTCCTCTTTATCATTCAATGTAGATTATTCTACCTGATTAGAACAAAGATGGTTCTTCTTTGTTGCTTCATCCGATTAAATAAGATTGGTAGAGAATTCCCTGATCAAACTAGAAGATGCATGAATTAGGGGTGGTTCATAGAATGACCAACATCATGGGCTATCTTCTAATTGAGAAAGTACTTCACCTGCTATTGCTAATGCATCAGACATGACAGCCATTACATTTTCAAGTGCCTCAAGATAAGAGGGCTTTATCGTCACTACATTTTCCATTGGAAAATTTTCCAAGTAATGTGTATTATTACTGCAGAGAGGACTTCCACAGCTAAATTCATCATCACGGGGAGGACCACCATGGTGGGTTACAGAAAAAGATGAAACATTTTTCTCTTTGATCTTCTGGCTACACAGAGGGTTCTTGTGGCTCTCATATGAAGATGAAACTTCGAGATCGACTGAATTGTCATGAAGCAAGCCTTGATGAGGATGTGTCTAATGCAGACCTTCAGAATTAATGTCCTGAATATTGGGAACTAAGAGAGTAGAATCCTGAGTTGCAATAGATAATTGTCTGAGTGCATCAAGAACTTTAGCATCGAGTAAGGCCTTGTTATAGATTGGTCCTTGATTCCTTGACTGTGCTGGGCAGGTCTTCTTCTTAGACGCCTCTTTACTCATTTTAGGAACCACTTGTTGACGAAAGTGGTCATTATGGCTAGGTGTATGTGCCTTCTCAGGAGTAATAATGAAGTTAGTCTGATTATCTCCACTCAAATAAAGTGTATGTGCCAAACTTGGTTGTCCGTATGATATGAGAGAGTATGCCCCACAACCCTCTTAGACTGGAACAGAGGTGTGTGTCTGTTCTAGAGTGAACTATTGATGTCTCACTCAACTGGTAGGGATATATTTATGTGTCTTTCCCTGAGATACAGCTGAATCTATTATAATATCCTGGTAGGTATCCAGGATATGAGCAGGGATTTGCTTCTTCTCTTTCACCATTGATTGAATATGCATGGTGACTTCAGCTGCTGGAATGGGGATATATGTCCATTCCGTGCTTAGAGTAGGTGTGTGTTCCTGCTCTTGTCCTCCTTTTCCTGTCAGTGAATTTTGACAGTACTCAAGTGTGGGGGCAGAGAGTTGAGTCTGCCTCTTGTTTGTCACCAGAGCTTTCGGACTGACTTCTCCGGGTGCTACCAAACGAGACTGTTGGTAGGCTTGATCAATACTAGCAGGTGTATGTGCCTGCTGATTTCTCTCCACCAAACACGGTTGAAAAACTTCCTTCAATACTAACAGATGAGGGTATTGGAAGGACTGATGAGTGTAAGCAGGTTTATGTTCTTGTTTATGAGTTTTCAACTCATTGGGTTGGCAGGCTCTATCATGTGTAGTCAGATGAACCTGCTGACCAGCTGATGATTTATAAACAGGTGTATGTTTCTATCTATAGTACTCCACCGGAATTTCCTGGCGGGATTGGCGCGCTACTGCCAAACGATCTTACTGGACAGCAGAATTAAAACGGACGGGTGTGTGTGCTCATTCGTTTCTTTCCACCAATTTAGGTTAGTGGACTTCTCTGGAAATGGAAGAGATGATAACCTGCTCACTGTAAACTAGTCGTCGCCTTTTTTGGTTCTTCTTGCCTTCTTGGGTTTGAGGAACCTAAGACGAATTCCTGGATATGACACCCTCATCATGTTGAGGGTGCACTACTGCACGAGTCATGCGACGATTGTTGATGGGATCCCTTGGGAAGGACTCTTGTCTCATTTTGTTAAGGCCCTAAGGGACTTGCTCATTCACCTCCCTAGAATACAAGTGGGAATGGAGATTACGTTCCGGGGATAACGACCCGAAATGGTTGGAGACGGTAGTTAGCTCTTCCTACTTCTTGATCATTGGTTGTCGCTGTTCGGACGACTAGGGTGAGTTATTCACATGGAGGTCTTATCGAGAAGCCTCCAGAGTTGGAATGGTACTGTGTTGATGGTACTCCATAACCAGCACATTGGATACATAGCGTTGACGACGCTGAGTATGTGATGTCATCCTCAGAGCGGACAATGATAAAGCAGGAGTAGCAGCAGATGCATTCACAGCAGAGGTTTTCATAGCAGAGGCATTCCCAGACGTAAATTTAAGAAAAGACATTCTTGTAATGCAGAAGATCTTGGAAAAGAGTACCTGTTTGATATAAAAAACATAATCAAGATAAGTTCGGTTGCTACATCTTTTGGATGAGAACATATGTTATTGATTTCTTTTTTGGACCTCTCATTGAGTTTTAAATAGGGACCTAACAAATAATAAAAACATAATTTTAACTTGTTTAAGGATTCACGTTGGGTTCACCATTTTTTTCCTCTGGAAATGGGGATGACCTCTTTGATTTAAGGTTCAAACATTCCAATCGGTTTCTAATGGGATTGTTTGTAGAACCGGAAACATCCAATGATTCTATATCCAATTGGACATACTTTCCAAAGTTAGGTGCTCATTAGATGTGGACTGATGGGGCTTAAGAATTTGCATTGGTCGAGAGGATGGGAGGTCGTACTCATCACACACTTTTGGGGGGAATTATTGTCTACCATGGGACTCTCTTTATAGATTTAAGATATGTTTGTCAATCCTTATTAAATTAACAAGTATAAAATGAGATTTCCTTTAGATCTGACAATCAATGATTTGATATGTAAGAATTTTAGAGAATATTTTACAATTATTTAAGGTTCTTCATCGATAGAGAATCATCTGTATTTGTTAGAGATTCTTAGTCAATGGTATCCTTCAATACAAAAAAGTATCTTGGTCATTATAATGACCATACTAGTTTTAAATCCACTCAGTGGGGCACAAAATGTTTATTGTCATTCAGAAGGACATTGATTATGTCAGAGTTGCGATCGTACCCACAGATGGGCTACCTACATATCCTTTGTTTTGGAAAAGGAATCAGAACCCACTTAGTTCGAGTAAAGAAGTATGAGTTTTATGCATTATTGATGTCTCAAAGAAAGATTTCATAATTAATTTTACACTCTAAGATCCCGTGAGTAATAATCATTGTGAGAAAGAAGATGTATTTGTAAAATTAGACAATTCTTCCATGAATGATGCAATTATAAGAAATGAGTGGGGCTTATGTATGTATGACTGCCTAGATAGATGAATATTAAGATTTACATCATGGAAGAAACCTGCGAACAAGGTCCATAAAGGTATATGTGCTTTATAGAGATTTGAATACTCTAACATGGGGAATATTTTTGAAGAGGATGCCCAAATTAAGAGGGGACATATGATTGGGTTTTACTCCTGAGAAGGTATCCAAATTCAATAGTAATATAAGAATGGTTAAGAGAAATTATGACTGGGGCTAATTCTTAAAGAAGAGGCCCAGGTTAAAGGGGATTATGACTGGGGCTTACTCCTGAAAAGGAAGCCCGGGTTGAAGGAAATTTGGATTTTTGGGAACTCGGGGCTTACTCCTAAAGAGGATGCCCATATTAAAAGAATTATGGTTGGGGCTTACTCTTGAGGAGAATGCCCAAAATTAAGGGAACTTAAAGACTGGGGATTACTCCTGAAAGGGAGGCCCAGCTTAAGGGAATTTTGAATAATTAGGACTTATCCCTGAAAACAAAGCCCAAATTAGAGGAATTATGACCAAGGCTTAGTCCAAAAAAGAAGGCCCAGAATTAAGGGGACTTGGGACTTAATCATGAAAGGGAGGCCCAAATTAAGAGAACTTGGACTGGGACTTACTCTTGAAAAGGGGGCTCATGTTAAGGATTCTCTCATCTTTAAACGATGAGGTTGAATGAATGAAATCTCTTACCATAGTGACATGAAGATATGTAAATCACTAGGTTTTAAGAGATGTTCCACAGAATTCCTTTCAGATAAAGAATCCAACAAGGAAATCATACCATGAATGGCTTTGGAGAGAGTTCTGGTGGTTTAATATTGAAGAGGATAGGCGGATATTCATAATGAGAGGTAAAAAGGAAGGAGGGCACCAAAAAATAATGTGGCGTGCAAGTCCTGAATGGGCACGCAAGTCCTGGTTGTGCAAGTATACTTGCACGACACATGGGTACTTGTGCGACTGTCAACCCTTAGGGTAATACTTGGGAGAGAATTGTCTCAAGACCTTAGTATAATCCCTAATGGATTCCAGAAGATGGGAACACAAGTTCTGTTGAAGGAGTAAGGCGGCGCGCAAGTGTGGCCATCTCCCTTAAGGGTTGGCCACTTAGGAGTGCAAGTGTTGATGAGTATCAACACTTAGGCCTTACTCCCCCTCTTAAGATATTCCGTTCTAGGTAATAAATTACCTTAGAAGTGTTCATAAGATTTGAGAAGAGACTAGGGCGTCAGGAGCTCAAATCTGAGTTTCTGAAATTTTTCGTCCTCGAAATGGGGGGGCCCACAGGGGTATTTATAGGTTGGAGAAGACCCTCGGCGAAATTCAAAGAGGGCGCACAAGTCACCTTGGCAACCAATTGGAGGTGTACAATTATACTTGCATGGCATTAGTGAAACTTGCGCGACCCAAGGGCAAATGAAACCTTGTTCACACCTTTACCATTTTTGGATATTTCTTCAATGGATGAATCACTTTGGGTTTAAGGTATTTCCCTTTTCAATTCGTTATACTCTGTGATGAAAAGGAGCATCAACACCAATATTTAAATTTTTTAACAAATATTTTTGAATGGAATATTAATTTTTTTTTCCAAAAAAATTATCATTTAGATTTTACTAAATATTTGGATATAATCATTGTTTCAAATTGTATGGTATGAATTGGGTTTTCCACCCCCAGAACTAACCAATATTTTAATTATTCTACCCCAAATTTACAATTTTACTTTAAATGAAACATTCTTTGATAATATTTCATTAATTTCTAATTACAAAAAAATTAATTTTTAAATATTATATATTTTCTTCATGATAATTTTTAAACGATTTTAAATTTTTATCTATAATATTTCAATGAAATTTTCAATAAAAATTGTATTTAAAATGTTTTATGTTATAGAAATGTATTTTATAAAGTGTATTGGATATTATCCTTAATAAATGTTATACTTTATCATTCATACTATTTTAATATCTATGATGATGACCTTTGATGATACTTTTTCTGAAATTGGGATATGATCCAAGTATAAGATTCATATTTTTCATTTATTAGTTTACTTTAATGATAAATGTATTTCTTTGAAACCTATTTCACATCCACAGGTTATAATAGCAAAATATTATTATAAAAACCACTTATTTATCCATGGTTTGTGATATTATGAAATTATTTTGAAACCAATTTATTTTCCATAAGTTATTATATGATAACTTTTTATAAAACTCATTTATTATCATGGTTTATGATATAAATAATTGTTTTTCTCTTTTGGGATACATATATATGAATTTCATTAAACTATTAGTTGTAACCTCATCTCCAAAAAATTCATTATGTAAATATATATTTCTCGTGAGATAAATAGAACTGGGGGGTATATTGTTCCTAGATAAAAAATGTACTCTATCCACTATGATAGTACCGGGAGTAAACATTTACTACTAGGATGGTTTGTAAAGGAAACCCATTCTAGTTTGATATTCTTAGAAATGATCCTAAAAATACTGAGGAACTGGGTTTCTATGTTTATATATATATTCCAATTATCTTTTTCGTATTCCAATGTTATGTTCTCATGGTTTATGCTCTTTGATTAGACTTGGATTCATGTCCTAAAAATTACATAATTTATTATATGTCTAATATTAATTATCAATTATATGTAGTGTATGGTTTTCAAATATACTTCTCCTGTTATAAATCCCATATTGTAACGATAGTTTGATATCTCCCTAGTTTACCCTTACTAAGCATCTATGATCAAACTTTCTTATGTTTTCTTTCCCTCGTGTATGATGAATGGTTTTTTGTATGAATTTAATAAGAATGATTCGTGTTATGAATAACATTATGGTAAATGATGTATCTCACATATGGACTAGTTTTGTAACGAATATAATTCTGATGTAACTACACCATTATGATACTCAGTTATATTTTTATATAATTATTGAATATTCATCTAAAATGATATAAATATTTTTATGCGTTGTTTGGACATCGATAGCATGTATCAAAGGAAATGATTCTAATCCTTTGTAAACTATGATAAAAATATTATTTTGATCCCCATGAATGTTTATAAATATATTTATAGTGATATGAATGATGATTAGCATCTAGATGATTCAATTTATAAGAAGATTTCGAAGAGTATTGGTAATTGATATTGAAAGAGGATTCCAAGAAATTACATCCTATTCTGGATACTACAAGTGGATATGGATAGGAACCATGGTATCAAGAGGTAATAGATTCAAAAAGGGTGCATTGGGGATGACTAAATAATCACTGGGTATAGTAAAATGGTCATTGTGACACATTTGGTTTGACAAAATAGAGGGATATGATTTGGAAATTCAGTAAATCTATATGAACCGTAATAAACAACTTAGATATATGATGCTAGTGAATCACCATGGACGATCATAATGTTTCATAAATTTAAATAATGTCTCATGACATAGACATCTTATATGTGATTCTGTCATGATTATTTTTTCCACAATATAATTATTAATTCTTACACAATGATTCTTATTTTATTAAATGGGTGGAAACCAAAGGAACCATATCATTGTTGAGTGTGAATAATGATTCAATGATTTTTCCCATGAGAATCCAAACATTTTTTGAGATGGAATAAATAATCATGCGTCTTTGCTCAAAAAATTTTCTCAATACCTAAATGATGTAGAACATATAAACAATAGAATAAGGAAAAATATTTGGCGATAGATTTATGTTGAAACATCAGTCTTATTTTAGTGGTTCTACTTATCCACTAGTTACTGATGAATGGATCTGTACCATTGATTTTTTTTGTATTCTCTAGTGTTCAAAACATGAAAAATTCAAATTTACCCTCTTTTATATGGAAGGTTAAGTTAATAAAAAATTCAATATGATATATAATACTTGATAAAATAATTTTATTTACTCAAGAGAGTGGGTAGAGTTTAAGATCTAATTTGTTTAACAATATCCTTTAAATTCTTCATAAAAAATAGGAGAAAATAGATTGTGGTAAAGAAGATGGATGATGAACCTATTGGTACCCATGACAAAAAATTAGTAAAACACGTGAGGTATGATTCTATAATTTTTATACAACCTGAAATAAAGGATGATACATTCTTCAGTGGTTGAAAACCATGTCTCTAAAGGGTATTTGCTATAATGGAATCTAGTATCTATGAGGATATCATTTGACATGTCATCGGGGAAAAAATAGTGATTTGGGTTACCCATCAATCACATTGTTATGATATGAAAAGAAAAGTAGTATTTGTTGGAAACACTAAAATACCAAGAGAAAAGAAGATGATATTCTCTTTATACTCGATGTGTGTATAGAAATAGAGATGACATTTTATTAAGTGGAATAGTAAATGTGTTATGTGTGTAAATGAAGGATATAGAGAAATAAAATATAGAAGTGATGGGATGAATATATCTAATGTTACAAACATATATAAATATCCAAATAATAAACCACCTAGATGGGAGTGTTTTAAAAGTAATGAGTATGAAGATTATGAGAATAAATAACCCAATAAAATGGCTAATGAGGATGATAAGACCATAAAACCTATGATGAAAACGGAAAAATCGAAATCTTATTTGATCACTATTTTAGAGTTAATAATCTTATTTATGGAACACATATTTATGATTTTGAATTAATTATCCCCATGAAAATTTTATTGTTAATCATTTTGTAAAATTTCATGTGATTTTTATAATTGATTGTCTCCCTCTACATGGAATCTAAGAATAATTTATTTACATTTGATGTTATGTTGGTACAATGATGAACACAAAATTCCAATGGCAATGCTTTTGAATAATAAAGGTGATTATTTATGAAATTAAGGGTGAATTATATTTTGGAAGCATATATGTCTCCATGAAAGAGTAAATTATGATTCTTGGATACCATCAGGGGAATGTCTGTTTATGATTGATCAGAAAATAAATGTATTAGACAACCCTTATGAAGTTTTAGTTGACTTGAGTATATAAAATATTAAGGATTTTTAAAGTGTCATTTATAGTAATATAACTCTTTGTATATGAAAAAAAATTAGTGAAAGAAGTTATTTGATGGTGAATTCTTTTGAACACTCAAGACATATTGATAAGGGTATTTCCAACCATTATAGTTATTGTATATTTTATGTTCAGGTAATTTTGGGATATATTCTATAAAAATATTATGTAATGAAAAATCATTTATATCAATGAATATTTCTTTTTTGGATCATCATCATAGAATATACATAAATGAACTTCTATGGTTTCATTGAGTAAAACATTCTATTGTATCCTTTCTGGATCTAAGGTTTACCCTGATGTTCAAGATATGTCCTTAGTAGGACCATGATATATATCTTATATTAAAATATTTTTTTCTTCATTGATATATGATATTTTTTATGGAATAATTAAAAAATTATATCATATAAAAAGATATTTCTCTAGGGGTTTCAAATGTGGTTTGTATCAACACATTTCCCTTATAGTGGATTTATACAATAATATCATTCACTCCAGCATTAATATTTATTCTTATGGAACCATTTATGGAAATATGTGTAGAACTCTAATATATTTGAACAATTTTGATAATAGAAAAATTTTGGGACCTTTTCTAGGTGATAAAATAGCTTAGAATGTGATATCTGTTCAACAACATGGAATGAAAGAACAATGTTAAAAGAAATGATATGCTTATAATCTGTCATGACCCGCCTTCACCAAGATGAGGGAAGGGACAACAGATTTCTAGACCCTTCCTTCCTCATGTTGAAGGAGAGATAACGACCCCCAAAAACCCACGATTAATAGGCCTCGCAGTGGCGAATAGCACCAAGGGTATAGAATCACACATAAAACGGATGTCATTACTCTTTTTATTTAGTAGGATTGGGAGATAAGATAGTAAATACCCAATAACACCAAAACTGGACGTAAAGTAAAACCCAAAAAACCATTCCCATAGGCATGTTCCAATAATAATGTGCTACATTTATAATAAAAATATAAAGGAATTTACCAAAAGAAAAGAAAGACAACAATGTCAAATGTCGCAGCGTCCGAGATAAAAGGGTCCGGAACTATCCTCGAAGTCCTCATGGAAACCTGAATGAAATTTTATATACGTAGGGTGAGTATACCGGTATACTCTGTAGGGAAAACCAAAGGCTCTCATGCATGAGTGGATATTCATTCTAATGCCCCATGTGAAAAGGAGATAACCAATGAACCTAGTAATGAAACTATCCACTCAAACCTTACCAAAACACACTTCCCAAATAAACCAAGTCAATTATAGTAATATTAATAACACATCAATGTAAGGATACCCTGTACCACTTTCCCACTTGTTATAGAAGACACCCTATGCGTTATACATTCCTCGCCATTTTCACCACAGTCCCAAAGCTATACCCCACCTGCACACACATGGCCTACCGCAACCACAGATCCTGCTCAAAAACACCAGGGCCACAATGAAATGTAACCATGCCCATAAAAAACTGGTCCAAAACAACTACCACCATGCCCTAACACACCTTGTCCAGAAAAACTAATGCCATGCCTGAAGACACCTTGGCCTCATCTCGAAGTCACTTGGAAAACAACCTGCTCACACACACCTAGGAAAACCCCACAATGTTCCATGCAAAAAAATATTGAGCTGTAATGGAACTTAGGCCGTCACAGCCTACCCGAAGAGTCATTGAATTCTCGGGAATGGGACTAAAATAAGAGAAATATCCAGTCACTCATACGAGTGTTGGGAAATACACCCTCCCCCATTGAAATGGAGGTGTTCGACATGATTTTATCAACATGGGGGGGGGGCAAAAACGAAACATAAGAAGTAAATTATACATATTGGTAAACAAGCACTCATCACAACCTAGGGGTTCCAAAACCAGCCTATACACAAAACCCAAGTTGCTATTCGTTCATAAGAGGTACCACAGCCACAACCATGTAACAACCCATTCTAGGAAAAAATTCCCCATTGAACCCATTCTTGTTTTCATATTTAATTGATTCCATTTAAATAATTCTTCACTACCAGGAAACTAACAGGCATAACCACAATCAAAGGAGGGAAAATGCCATGAAATAACTTAACCTTCACACCCGATTCTCTTGTAAAGTCAACAACAAAAGATATCCATGAGATCCCTCAAAGTACACTAACCAAACCAAGCCCCACCATACGGTCCCACATGGCCTTAAATCTAAAAACCAATAACTGCACCACAACAGGGGATCCCGTCCCCATCCATTTAACCCAACAAAATAAATTGTGTAGAACAACCACACGTATTTCCAAGACAAAGTGAGAGAGTTTCTAGATTCTACCACACCATTCATTGTATTTTTTCTTTTTGTTTGGATAACTGGGGTGTTCCCATGAGGATTCATGTTCACTGTTTATTCATTTTATCAACCGAGTCTATATGATTAACCAATTTCTATGTTACATCAATTCAAACATCATAGAAGAAAGGGGTCTATTAGTGCGCAAGGAAAGACCCCCAAAGACTATGATTTTTAGTGGAAATAAGTCCATATAGTTCAAAACATATAAGAAATGGTAAAATATTTCAGCATGATCATCATAATATACCATAATTATTTAAAAGTTTTTTTATTATCTTCATTATGGTTTGGTTTCATCTTTTCCTATAGAAACATTACCATACCCGCCCCCAGGATACCCAATAAATATAGATGAAGGAAACCCTACGTGGATGACCAATGATAGAAGTTTCTCTAAATTAGACATGAATTAGTGGTTGCACGACTTGTAGGGGAGGAACACTGACAACTCCAAGAGTGATCTAAAAACCACCAGCACAGGTGCACCACTTTCCTTAGGAAGGAGGACTAAAAGTGCACGATGGAAAGAAAAAGAGACCATCCAAGAAGAAGAAATAATTCTCGTGCGATAAAAAGTAAGATCCTGGTGTTATGGGATACGAATATTGAATGACTTAAAAGGTGGATCATGGTTTCACCACACTGTTGGAAGGTTAAACAAAATGGAATTAATTTTTACTTAATAATTCTCATTATAGAGGTGGCCATAATAGTAGCGACTTAAAAGGATTCAATTAAACATAGGATGGCACATAACAATGGAGGAACTGAAAAATACGAGAAAAGAGTGTGGCACTGAGGAAAAAAGACACACATTTTGGTATGGAAAGGGTTTCCTGGCTCTGGGGGATTTTATATATCAGTTATGGTATTTTAATGGCATTGATAGGTGTATAAAAGCTATTTTACATCAAAAGATACATTTCAGGAGAAGAAAAAGTCAGAAACTAGAAAAGAACATGGGTGGGACATAGTTTTCTAAGACACCGTAAGCGGTTCCATGGTCACGGTGCCACCCTCACGATTCCACCGTCAGCGGTGCCACTATTTTGGTGTGAGACAGTGATGGTGCCATTGTCATGGTGCCTCCCTCATGCTGCCACCATCCCGATGTCATCTTCAGCGGTGCCACTATTTTGGTGTGTGACCATTACAGTGCCACCGTTTTGGTGGAACCATTTTTTGGAACAATGTTTTTGGAAAACTCTTTAATGAGTCATTATCAAGGCCATTACATCAAATAATTCTCGAAGTATTCTCATCCTTGATAATTAAAACTAGACCGAAAAAAATAGAGGGGTTCAGACAACCATCTCGAAAGATACATCTTTGGAGAAATAATCTTCAACATCTAGGAACACATATTCCGCAAGTAACCACAGAACATATAAAGTGTCACTATCCAGACCTATGGATTAAAGAGTCCTTTCCCCTATACCAAGGTATTATCCGCTTTGGGTGGCACTGACTAACCCACACGGATTTAATCAAAGCCACTCTAATGCATCATTATTTGAGATCAGGTACCTCCTTCCCCAAAGTCTGGACTCTTCACACCCATTAAGAGAATAAGGAAAAAAACATTTCATAGATAAGAAGGTTATTCACTACATCACAGACAAGTAAAAAAAAGATCAAAATAAAAATCAAAACAACTCTGGGTATGGAGCACGCATATGTTCCCCCCTTTCTCAGGTACTATCTTCGAGGCCATTATGCCTCCATAACACACGATCCAAGGGAATGGTTCATCCATAGAGCACCTTATCCTCATGACCTTTGATCATCACTGGTCACTCTGCAAATGTCATGTCTTCTTCAATATCTAGATTTCTCTATTCGAGGACGTGTGCATCATCATGTAGATACCTATGGAGTTTAGACACCTAGAAGGCATCATGCACTCTCAGTAGCAGCGGTGGTAGTGCAAGATGATAAGAAACTTCACTGACCCACCACAACACCTCCGAACCTTTTTCAAAATCTTACTCCCCCTTTCAAACCACTATTTTCCATGCCAAGGAGAGACCTTCAATAACACGTGGTCCTTGACCTCGAACTCCAAGGTTATCCTCCAATTATCAGCATACGAATTTTTCCAGTCAAGGTCCACCTTCATCCTCTCTCGTATAAGCTGAACCTTCTCTATAGTTCTCTACTCCACTTCTGGGGCAAGAACATCGGCTTCTCCAACCTCTGTCATGCACTTGGGTGAGAAACACAGCCTCCCATACAAATATTTGAAAAGATGCTTGATAATGTAAGAGTGATAGTTATTGTAGTAGGAAAACTCTACCAATGTCAAATGTCGCACCCACGATCCCCCAAAGTCCAAAACACATGCCCGTAGAATATCCTCCAACATCTGGATGGTGTGCTCTATCTGTCCATCTATATTGGAGTGGAAGGCAGTGCTGAGGAATATATGTGTTCCAAAATCATGTTGAAAACCATTCCCAATCTATGAGGTAAATTGGGTATCCTGATCTGAGATTATGTACCTTGGAACTCCATGAAACCACACCACTTTGTCCACCAATCTTTGTGCTAGGGCATCCACCGCAATCAACTCCTTGATTACCAGGATGTGAGATGTTTTTTTCAACCGGTCCACCACTACCTAGATGGCATCAAAAACCCCTTGAACACTAGGTAGTCCATTGATGAAATCTATCGAGATGTCTTCCCACTTACACTCGGGGACATCTAAATGGTATAACTGACCCCCTGGGACGCGGAGTTCATCCTTCACTTACTAACACGCGAAGCACTTCGCCACAAACATTTCCACTACCTTCTTCACCCCGGGCCCCCAAAACAAACAACTAAAACCACGATACATTTTTTTAACTTCTGGGTGTACCTCCAGGGGTTAGTTTTGGAACTCAACAAGAACTCTCTTGCACATTTCAATATGGAAGAACAAATATCCACAAAACAACATCTAATTTTGTCTATCATCCGACCATCCACATAGAGCATCACCCTAGATAACATGATTGTGCATCACATTAGCCTCAAAGTCTCCACTAAGACTCCTCCACCTTGTAAAATAGAGAAAAAAATACTTTTATCTGGAATAGACATCCTCTTCGATCTTCTACCGTTGCATCTAGGTTTAGGGTAGCCAACTCCTCAGTCACCTTCCAAGAAACTACCGACTCTTGAACTATATCCATCTGCGACTTCCTGCTCCTGGAATCATCCAGCAAATTCTCCATACCTTTATTTTATGATATTTATAATTCGTATTCCTTAAGAAACTCCATCCACCTCTGCTGAAAAAAGTTCAGGTCTCGATGGGAGATGATATACCTCAAGATCTTGTGATCTATGAAGACCACGATGCACTTCCCAATGAGGTAATGCTACAACAACATTATTATGAACAAGATCGTTTAAATACCTAGATCATGGGTGGAATAATTACACTCATGGGGACGTACTTTCCTAGACCCATACGAGATCACCCCTGCCATTTCATTAGTACACACCCCATGCCGTTCCATGAAGCATCACATAATACCAAATATTTCACTCATTCTTCACAAAACCTCAGCACTGGGGCACTAACCAAATTCTCATTCAAATAACTAAAGGATGCCTTACACTTTCTATTCCACATGAAATTATTTTCCTTCTTGGTCAAGGTTGTCAGAGGATCCGCAACTCGGGAGAAGTTGGGCATGAATCTTTAGTAGTAACCTGTTAGTCCCAAGAAACTACAAACCTCTGTCACATTCTTCGGTTCCTCCCAAGAAACAATCACCTTGACCATTTATGGGTCCACTGTTATTCCCTACTCGTAAACCACATATCCATGGATTTGTACTTCTCGTGTCGAGAACATGGACTTGGATAATTTCCCATAGATCTGGTGTTGTTAGAGGACCTCTAAAGCCGTCCTCAGATGCCCAGCGTGATCCTCCTCTAATCTTGTGTAGATAAGGATGTCGTCAATAAAAACATCTACAAATCAGTATTGATATTCTTGGAAGACAGATTTCATGATCCCCATGATCATGGCTCGTGCGTTCATAATGCCGAACGACATGACTAAAAACATAATTTTACCATATATTCACATGAAGGAATTTTTTGATATGTCACCATATTTCACCCTCAACTAGTGATATCATAACCACATGTCTATCTTGGTGAACCATAATTCCTCCTTCAACTGGTCAAAGAGGTCGTCTATCCATGGGAGAGGGTAACAGTTCTTGACCTTTACTTGATTTAGTCTCCGATAGACTATGCACATCCTGATACCACCATATGCCTTCTTTGCAAACAAAACCAGATTTCCCCATGGTGACAAACATGGTCTAAGAAAACCATTCTTCATTAGATCATCAATCCAGATATGTAACTATCGCATCTCAGAAGGCATCATCAGATAGGGATCCATCGAAATCGCACCTGCACTAGGTTGAAAGTCTCTCCTGAACTCAACATCATGTCGAGGGTGTAGAGTCACCACCTCCTCAAGGAATATGTCCATGAAATCATTGAAAATCCTTGATACATACACCATCTCTATATCTTCTGACTCTACTGATAGGTCGTCTAACAAATAAAGAAGGGGCTCCACTTGTCTGTTTCCCTCCTGGAAACCCCGCTCGCCGATGAAGGTCACACGTTGTCCGCCCACATCAGAAAGAATGATATTTCTTAGGAAGCAGTAGATAACAACCCATATAGAGAACATCTAGTTAATGAATAGAATGACATCATATGGTTTCATCTGCAGTAAAAGATGATCCCCACAATACTAATATGGTCCCAACATTAGTCTAAATTATTGGAAAACACAAGATATGATGGTCTGACCTCCGAATGGCGAACTCAAAAATAGGGGTACGAGAAGTCTCTATGTATCTAGACCAAATACATGGGCTATACTGGGTGAAATAAAGGAGTGCAATGCTCCCGAATCAAACAAGTCATAGATAAGTGTACTAAACAAGCTGATCGTACCTCGAACCACTTTTGGCCCTGGTTGAACCGCTGCCTATGCAACGTGTAACTAGCCATTCCTAGCTCCTCGGCACCTCATTTGTTGGCTTCCTCGCTGCCCATACCATGGTCGAGGTCCCTGAGGAGCACCCTGAGGTCAGCCTCCATCCACAATTTCTGCTCTCAGAGAATCGGGAGCTCATTGTCCCTGCTACTGTTTCTAAATGGTCTTGGATGGAAACAACTACTGCTGAGGTAGGTGCTGAACAGGACCACCCCCACTGTATTGCACTCGGTCTAGGAAATAATTCCTAAGGGGCCCAACACTTCCATTGAAGAATCATATAGGTCCTAGTCCCAAAATGAAAGGTAAAGTACTAGTAGATCAAAACTGGAACAATTGGGGAATACTCCCCACTTGCGAAAACCAAGCAGGCCCTGATGTTGGAGGCCTACTGCTGAAGGTATCCCCTTTTGACAAGCCCAATTGGCTCCCCTCTCATGGCACACCTCCCAGAGTGTGAAACATCTCTACCACTTCATCCTTCTTCTGGACCTCCAAGTACCTCAGTAGAGTGAAGGGCGTATCTTCATTTTGAAGAGAAGGTCAGAGTGCCTCCTCTAAATGTCTCTCCAGAGACTCCTCATCCAGGAAGAGGTCTAGAGAAAAGTTAAGTAGATATTTGAACTTGATCCCCAACTCTCTCACTCACATACTCCTCTGCTTAAGGGAGAGTAGATCATTCCTATTCTCAGACATCATCGTGGAAGAGAGTAATTCTGCCTGGAACTCCCTCTCAATGTCAGTCAATATAACCTAAGCCTTCCTATTCTCCCCAAGACAGAGTTTCCACCACTGATGTGCCACTCCCCACATCTGACATATATCCAATGGAACCCAGTACACCGTAGGAGACCAGATCAAGATGAATGTTATCACCCGCTCCTCGAGTTATCTCTCTATATCCATGTCTGAGATTCTTCCCTCGCACTTACCGAGGGTCTACCGCTAAAAGGAATGAAGATTCCTACTCCACTGGTAACCCTCCCCCTCTCAATCATCCCTCTTCTAATCAGATAAACCATCTTCCTGTGCTGCAATAACCCGCACTACTCATGGTCATCATCGGAGTGCCATAGCTACACGGTAAACATGGGATTCCTAATCCAGAGTAGTGTAGAAGATTTATTTTTAATTTTTCATAGACATTTTATTAATTTTAAAACCCCAAAATACCCAAAACACATAAAAAATAAAGTAATTATGAGGCATGTACCTTTCCTAGGGTCTCTACAATGAAATTACTGAAACCTCACTTGGTCGTTCGGTAGACCTAGAGTGATTGAATAGGATCACGAGGGGGCCTAAAATCTCTTTTCCTAGACTATCATCCCTGGACTATTTTACACACCATGATTTCATAAAACTATATCCGAACAATCCCATGAAATCCTCACTATTCCTAACCTCGATCTCCAACCTATATCTCAACGCTATCCTCTGATACAACTCTATCATGAACCGCCATCACCAAGATGAGGGAAGGGAAAGTAGATTTCCAAACCCTTCCTTCCCCATGTTGAAGGAGAGATAATGACCCCTAAAACCTACCATTGTTAGGTCCTAGGGTGGAGACTAGTACCAAGGGTATAGAGTCACAAACAAAATAACACGCATTACCCTTTTTATTTAGTAGGATCGGGAGATGAGATAGTAAATCCCCAACAAAAAAAAATAAGGTAAAAGTAACACCAAAACAAACCATTCCCATATGTATTTTCCAATAAACATTTGCTACAAGTAAAAGAAAAATTCAAAGGAATGTACCAAATGAAAAGAAAAACTAAAACATCAACGGTCCCGATGACTGAGCTAATAGGGTCATTCATGGTCCTCGAAGTACTCCTGAAAACATGAAAGTAGTTTTATATATGTAGGTTGAGTATACAAGTATACTCAGTAGGAAAACCAAAGGTTATCGTGCACAAGTGGGGAGGCATTATAATGCCCTGTGAAAAAATGGGATAACCAAATAACATAGTAAAGAAACTATCCACCCAAACCTCACCAAACCACACTCCTAAAATCACGCAAGTCGAGTATATTAATAGTAATAACACATAGATTTTTGGGTACCCTGCACCACTTTACCACTTGTTATTGAATAAATCCTACGCGTCAAACCTTCCCCCTCCATTATCACAGCAGTCCCACTGTCATACCCTGAATGCACACAACCGGGCTACCACAACCACACATACAACCCAAAAACACCTAGGCCACAACCACATGTAACCTTTCCCATAGAAAACTGAGCCAGAACAACTATCTCCATGCCCGAAGACACCTGAGCCTGAACAACTACTTCCATGACCGATGACACCCAAGCCTCATCCCGAGGACACTTGGGAAACAACCTGCCCGCACACAACTGAGCTAACCCCCACAAAATTCTCTACCCGAATAATATCTGGATATTATGGACATCATGTCATCAAAGCCTGCATGAAGAGTCTTGGGGTACTCAGGAAATGGAATAGAAAATGAGATAATAACCAGCCACTCATTAGAGTGTTGGTAAAAACACCATCCCCCATTGAAACGGGGGTGTTCGGTACGAAGTTCCCAACTTGGGTGGGGAGAGAATAATAAAAATAAGAACTAAATTGTACATATAGGTAATGAAGAACCCATCCCAACCTAGGGGTTCCAAAACCAACCTATAGACAAACACACTCGTTACTATTCATTCATAAGAAGAACCATTGCCAAAACCATGTCAAAACCCATTCTAGAAAATAAATTCCCCATTGAACACATTATTGTTTTCATATTCAAGTGATTCCAATTAAATAATTCTTCAGTACTAGGCAACTAACATGCATAACCACAAGCAATGGAAGGAAAAAAAGCAAAGCAGTAACTTAACCATTCAGAACTGGTTCTCTTGTAATGTTACAACAATGAGAGGGATTTGGGAGATCCATCAATGTACATGAACCAAACCAAGGCCCACCATATGACCCCACACAGCCTTAGATCCACAAACCAACAATTTCACCACAACAGGAGATCCCATCCCCATCCAAGTCACCCCAAAACAATCAAGTAGTACAACCACACATATTTCCAAGATAGAGTAAGGGAGATTCCAAATTCCATTACACAATTCATTGAGTTTTTTATTTTCTTTTGGTTAATCGGGGTGTTAACATGTGGATTCATGTTCAATGGAAATTCATTTAGTCATCCATATTTATGTGATTTACCAATTTCCATGTTACATCCATTCAATCATCGTAGAAGACATGGGTCCATTTGTGCACAAGGAAAGACCACCAACGACCTTGATTTTCATCTAACACATTCCCATACAGTTCACAACATACAATAAAGGGTAAAAAATTACTACATCATCATCCACACACCCCTTAATTCATTAAAAGTACATTTATTATCTTCATTATGGTCTCATTTCATCCATTCCTATAGAAACATTATCATACCTACCCCACATGATACAGAGTAAGGAGAGGTGAAGGAATAACCCTACATGGATGATAAAAAATAAATGTTTGTCTCCACGTTCCATGAATTAGAGGATGTGCGACTTGTGGGGGAGGAACACTAAGAACTCCCAGAGTGATTGGAAAATCTCCAGCACATGAACACCACTTTCCATAGGAAGGGGGACTCCATGTGCCCTAAGGAATGAAAAAGAGACCAGCCAAGAAGAAGAAACAATTTTCGTGCGATAAAAAGTAAGATCCTGGAGTTATGTGATAAAAATTTAGAAAGACATAAAAGGAGGATCGTGGTTTCACCATGCGGTTGGTTGGTTACACATGATGGAATTAATGTTAATTTAATAATTCTTAACAGAGAGGTGTCCAAAATGGCTATGAGTTAAAGGGTTTCCTTTAAATAGAGGAAAGCACGTAACATGGGAGCAACTGAAAAGTATGGGAAAAGGGTGTGTCACCAAGGAAAAATCCACACGTATTGGTAGGTCAAGTATTCCCTAGACCTGGGGGGATTTTAGATATAATTTATTTTATTTTAATGGATTTCAAAGGGTTTTAAAAACTCTTTTACATAAAAAGATGTGTTTAAGGAGTTGAAAAATTCAGAAACATGAAATGAAAAAGTGTTGGACACCATTTTACGAGACATTATAAGTGGTGCCAGGATCATAGTGCCAATCTCATGGTGCCACCGTCTCTGTGTCACCGTGAGCGGTGCCAATGTTTTGGTGTGTGATCGTGATGGTGTGGCTGTTACGGTGCCACAGTGAGTGGTGCCATCGTTTTGGTGTTCCACTATGACCATTTCCACCATTTGGTTGAACAGTTTGATGGAACCGAGTTTTTTGGAATACTCCTTAATGAGTTATTGTACGGGACATTACATAATCATCTATAAAATCTATAATTTGATGTTGGAGAGAAGTAATATTAATGAATTTCAACAACAAATAATGAATGGAAAACTAAGAAATAGGCATATAAGTTCATTTGAAATTCATGATCATATCAGAACTATATATTATCAATTGGTTCATCCGACAATCATCTCTTAGTTTCATGATGGGTTCCACTTATATATCCCGATAAATTGTATAAATGATACATCACATGCACTGAAATTAGAGTTCATACCATAGTAGAACAAAATATATTATATTAAAGAACCAATATAGATTCTTAATCACATAGAGAAAGTAATATCAAACTACACCACACACTTGGTAATTTTATTAAATGAATCGACTAGCTTTAGAGAGTTTCATGGGAACCAGTTATTGTAATGAGGTAGAATTGTTTCCCAATTTCTAGTATCAATGTGGTGAATTTTGTGGTTGTAATTAATTTTAATTGGTATATAAATTAACACAAAAAGATAATGTGAAAAAATAAATAAATTATGTCTTATTTATAATTTATGTAACAAAAAACATCATTTTTATCTTATGTCCGAAAACACAACATGTTTTAACATATGATGACAATTAATGAATAATTTTTTTAAACATAGTAATTATTACATACCCATAAATCATGTTGAAATAAATAATAATATCCATATTTTAAATATTAATTATAATTTTATTATATAAATAAATAATATTTATAAAAAAGCAATTTTTTTCTGAAGTAAATCTGAGTTTCAAGAATAATATTGTATAATTTTTTATAATTTTTTTTCTGAACAGTTAAAATAATATTTTCTAAAAAAATTTATAAAATTAATTTGATAAAATAAGCATCTTTTTTAAAATCATCATGTAATAATTATCTTCAGTTGAATTTTTATGATTTTACAGAAAATATTAATTAATATATTCATATTGAAAAATAATGGTTTTTATTAAAAAACATTTTTTTAAAAAGAAATTATAAGGATCTATTTTTAATTTTAAATTGGTTGAAAAGTAAAATTATGTAATATATATATTTATATTAATCCGATTTAGGTCATTAGAAAATTTTATATTGTATGTTTATATAATTCTTTTAAATATATTGAACATTTTCTCTTGGGAAAACTGCATCTTTGTCATCTATGCATGTTTAATTATAAAATACATTATTCCACACCTATAAATGAAATTTAGAATAATGGATTCCATATTTTGAATGATTATTTTATTTATCATATTAAAATTTTAAAAAAAAATTTGAAAAAATAAATTGTAAAATAAGTAAAAAAAATAAATGTCCCAGATAGGGTTATCATGGGTTTCACATCGAGGTATTAAAAAAAATGTCTAAATTATATATAAGATTCTCTAAACCCCCTTTTCTATTCATATATCACCTTTATCACCTCTATGGTTCACAAATCAACTTTTTTAGATACTTTTTCCTATTAAAAATTTGTGGGTGCACCTTTTTGTTTTCAAAAATTAAAAGTGTGAGACTCATCGTACTTATATTAGTCTACCCCATACTAACTTCTTCACAAAGCCTAAAAAATTTCAATCAGCCAAATCCCTACCAATATATGATCCTTACTTACCTCGCTACATCCTAGAGTCATTATAAAGATCAGAAATCCAATTCTGGAAGGCATTGGATTAATCATAAAGAGGTTGTCTTAAGATGATGAAGAGTTTTTTAATATGCATTTTTATTTTACATATTTTACAACTCTATAAATTGTTTTCAAAAATTTATAAAATACTAAAAAATGTATATATTATATGAATAAATATTATTATTTTTATTTAATTACCAATATCCATATCCATATCCATCAAATGGGATATGAGATCCTCATTCATGTGTAAAATTGACTACCACCTCATGAATTGATATGTTGTGTTTTCCATTTTTGATTTAAATGGGTGATAGTGAAGACAAATTAAATTTTTAAAAATGATTTTAGAATATAATTATACTTATTAAATTATTATTTTAAATATATATTCTTAATTTTCATCACTTTTTGGATACAATAACATCATTCATGGGTACAAAAAACAATGGTCCCTTGATGTAATGTGACTCATTCACGCTTTACATGGAATGGAATAAGGATTGGTTTAGAGAAAATATGTGATAAATATGACATAAATGGCAATATTTAATGAGAATATATTATTTAATTTGTTTTTTCAATACATAGTGAAAATAGAAACAACATTCAAAGGTACATGTGTCCAACTGTCTCAATTAACAATGTATTTCATTTTCAATCTCTTAAATTTATGTATTATGATAATAACATATATACTAAATATATATCACATTTTTATTATATCTATATTTCTGGAAATTTTTAATCATTTATCAATATAATATGATAGAAATATATAACATAAAGACTTACATGGAAAACAAAACAGTTATTATCTGAAGGTCAATTTTAACATGGAATTGTTTATAAATATGCAATAAAAGTTTAAACCTAAATCATATATAATAATATATATAAATATATAAGTAAATTTATTTCATATATTTATATTAAATTTATATTTATTAAACTATGTTTTCAGAGGTGTATGATGAATATTGAGACATTAGATAAGGGGTTTCTAGTCTCTCTAATGAAATATATGTGTTTTTTATAATAATTTTATTCCTTGAAAATACATTTTCTCAATCATTTTCCTACCTTTATGTTCTCAAGTTTGAAAGCTAATAGTTTTAAGGAAACCGAATCTTATTTACCTCTTTGGAAAACAATACTATTATATCCAATTATATGTATTATAAAAATTATTTAAATTTCATTCAAAAAGGTCAATGAAGGATTTATGAAATTACATTTTAAACATCATTGAATATTTATAAAATGTGTTAAAATAAATATTCTTTTATTCATATAAATAATATCAGTTTTACCATTATTGAAAATAAGAATATAATTCTTTTAAAAAAAATTATACATGATCAATATTTTCTAGTATCTTAACCACTGGTTTTTTATGTTTAATATATAAATTTTCACATAAATTTTAAAATATAATGTATTTCTAATTTTTTTTTTAAAATTTAAAAAAGTGATTTTTAATGAGAAGATATCATTATAAGGAAATGTTTTAAATGATTGTTAGATATTCTTTTATCACTTTTGGAGGTTATTTTTAAATAAATGAATTTTAAAAATGTAGATAGTTATATTAATGTGTTTTTCAATGTTGAGGGATCTTTTTCTCAATAATTATTATAAGTGATTTTCAAAATAATTTTCCATATAAGATGACAACCTTTAGGGTTTACTTGGATATAATAGGGGAATGATTGAATTATATCATTATTATTATCACTATGAATGGTTTATACTAATGATTAAAAGACTATTATGAAACCCATTTCTCTTTTATGTGTAGTACCATTATAAAATTATCATGAATACTACTTCTATCTTTATGGGTTATGAAATTATAAATTGATTATTAAACCTTTTTATTTTCAAAGGGATATACAATGGTGAAAAGTTTATGAAAACCATTTATTTTCATATTTTCTGATTTGATAAAAAAAATTTATTATAATTTGTAACAAATATGTATGCTTTTAATTACATGATCGGTGGGACATATATATCTCTCTGATGTATCGGATAACAGTTTCCACCAAAATAATATTGGGGCAGAAAAAAGGCATTGGGGAACATCCTGAAAGAATATTTTGACTCAACAGATGATCTGGATACCCATAGGAGAGGTAGGCATAAAATTCAAGATTTACTCAAAAAAAATTACATTTGGTGTGCAATATTTCCCACCTAGGGTAAATATTGCGCGCCATGCTCCCGAGATGGCTATC
The DNA here is from genome assembly GCA_963277665.1 of Viscum album. Lineage (NCBI taxonomy): Eukaryota > Viridiplantae > Streptophyta > Magnoliopsida > Santalales > Viscaceae > Viscum > Viscum album. Next base: position 433,993,304 of record OY728139.1, read on the forward strand.
ACCAATGCACACAAAAGGCAAGGTTCGGTGCAGAATATTCCCTTGACGCTCTATGTGATGACCCCATTTTCTCACAGCCACTACCATAAATCATGAATAAATAGATGTACCCCCCCCCTCCGATTCTGGATGGATTATGAATGGGTATCGTGTTCCGTGTGCAAAATACAACCCCTGCCACACGAAAAAAAAATCTTCAAGGTACTAGATATCACACGATAGGTCACCCAGTCATCCTTCTTCAGGGGGTCACTAGGGTTTCATCCTCCGCCATTTCCGTTTGAGTCTAAGGTAATTGGGTGTAAAGCTTGTACTTTGTGCACACACTGTGTCTTTTGTGTGCAAGTCTAATCATTTTTGCATGAACCTTTTTTTACGATAGACCTTCCCATTGCATGCACACCGAACATAATGTGTGAAATAATACCTTATTGCATGAGAAACTACCCTTTTGTGTGATACACTAAAAATTTATGTACAATAGATCCATTTTTGATGAAACCCTCCAAATATTTGGGGAATCAATTCACCATATGTGTAACCTCTAATATGCCTTAAATATATTTCTTTTTCTATAATGGAACCATGTTTAAACCCTCAATATAACGAGTAACACCCATGTTTTGTGCACACCTCCCCTTTTGTTTGAACCTCTAGGCTTGTACATAGAGACTTCACGGTCCCTTGAGTGGTTCTTCATTCTATGTTTCCCACCTTATGCTTCTTTTCATTGGAACAATAATAGAAATTTATTCTTTGCATAGAAACACTAACGTGAGCCCTTTAATCGATCACTCCAGAACCCCGTCTTGTATGTAATTTCTGGTGCCTTCCCATCACTGAGGGTGAAATCACGCCAGTTATGTATGTCCTAGGGGTTAGGAGTGAATCCTCACTATCTGAGCTATTGGATGTTAAACTGCCAAAAATTTTCATCCTCAACAGAAGACTTTAAATCATGATGGCCACATTTTTGGTAGTTCCAAGAATATCAAAGAGGGTATCGGCATGGGTTCCATCTTGATATCTCCATCTATGTGAGATTTATCTCCATGCGCACCTCAAGAATTTTCAACATAATCCCCTCCACCCTCTTGTGGGATGATTCAGGTATGATGACCATATCCTCCATGTACATCTGGCCAACCTCCATTCTCATCCGGCCTCCCTCCCGGGGTATGTCCCAATATCCATCTTAATGGACCTCAAACCATCCATAATCCCCACTCCATTCCTCACGGATTCAAATTTCATGATGTGATCATCAGGGCTTTGTTGCCTCTTGTTTCTCACACTGAACATGACTCACATGGGATTAGAGTAACAATAAACCCGAACACCCTCTTTTGGCCACCAAAGTGTGTAAGACCCATCCCCCATTACAAACCTACTTGGAATTTGAAATTTTCCCTTTCCATGAAATCTACATAGGGGGGATCTCTGATGTTTAATCCCATCACCCATCGGTCATGTCCCCTTTTACATCACCTCACCCTCATCCAACATTATGTTAAACTATATGATTTCAAAATATGTGAGTTTTGATCCCAATCTCCATAGACAGGGTACGTAGGAGGCCTTTCTAAGGTTCAACCCCAAACACTATTAAACATCTTGGTCACCATTTTTGGCATCCACACCCTTATTCCACCATTTAATGGTGTTATATTATCTAATGGAAAGCTAACCAGTCATTATCGCCATACTGAATTCATCCCACTCCAACGAAGAGTGTCCCTATTGTAATGGTCTCCTAACCATGTGTAATCCCCATCATGTCTCCGGGTCACTATCATTTGTGTACACCAAAATTCTCGGCCCCATACTGAACTATGTGTACTTTGATTCTCCGTCATGGGGATACCTAGGAAGCCTTTATAAGGTTCAAGCTCATCACGCATGTCCCATCCTTGTCACTCCTTTGAGCCTTTGTTTTTCCGGATGGTTATGCCTTAACATAGGTGTTATACTACCTTCGGGTCACATCTATGCATCCATTCTCAAGATCCACCTCTTTAGGTGACTCATCTCCCCCACTAAACTACGTTGACATTGATTACCACCCACAATGATACATAAGAATTATTCATGATGCTTATAACCAACACCACTATCATCTTAATGTTAGTTCCATCACATTAATCTCATAGATGTCCTCAAGTCATCCATCAACCATACTGATTCCTACATAGACTTCCACATCATAGTGGTATCACACCAGTTCTCGTACAGCTAGCCATGCATAATCCCCACCGATCCATAACCATCAAACCAATAGTGTATCTCTTATTATCTTCCACTAACTGTGCTTAAGCCTCAACATTTCTCTAGGTTTTTTTCATTTTCTTACACCATGATTCATCACCAACTTTCATCTATATAGGTTTTGATCCATTTCTTATGCACATGGTACATAGGATGACTCCTTAAGGATCAATCTCTACTAATGGTAAACCATGGTGTTCCCTTTCTAGGAACCCATGAATCCCCTTTATCGTGACATAAGGATCCTCATATCCTTCTTCATTGGGAATTTTAATCCACCCATCCAATAAGCCTACCAGGTGCTCCCTGCTAAGGATGTACGCATCTGATCTACTATCATAAGTGTTCCAATCAGTCTAATCCATCTCTATTATATGTTAAAATTTTGACACAATCCATGTTAAAGATGGGAATCCTAGGAGAACAAAATAAATATGACTGTATAATACAATTCTCCACAATCGACATGGGATTCCTTGGGATTTTGTGCCCTCATGAAGCCATATCTTAAGGGGAATAAATCTGTGTGTACTAGTGTTTCAGTGTCCAGGCACTCCAGCAATGTCCAATGTGACTACTCCCCTAACTGAAGGTTGCTCCACTGAATTTACCCCTGGGAATGTCTTGAAAGAAGATTTTTAATTTACCAACCTCAATAGTGATATGGTACTAGGAATTAGATTCAAGAAAAAAATATTTAATCTATGTGGGATACTAGGAATAGGTAATGAATTCCGAGGAGGATTCCATGGAAGGAGGTTTCGACATCCCATTATACTATTTCTATAAATGAAAAAACGTCCCTGAATAAGTAATGGATGCCACCCGCCACTATAAAACGCGAGTGTAAGGAAATAATAAGCACATCATAGCATGAAAACATGTTCCCCAAAGAAAGTGTTAGAAATAGAAATGATAAACCCTATTTGAATTATTCTTCTCAATATGGAGATTAGTATAATTTAAGATATCATTCGATAAGCATGCCACAAAATATAGCTATTCGGTTCCAGGTCCAACCAAGAAAATCATAGGCCTGGTGTAAAACTCCCCAATGTTTTGGGATGTTAATTGTTGGGAATTCCTATATTTTATGTTTTCATCATGAATCATTCAATCCATCCTTGGAAGACTGAACGATGACGGAGAAATGTGCATCATTTTAATATTATTTATACTAATGAGTTAATTTTCCTTCTTTGTAGGACCCAAGTTCAACCTATCGGAAAAATATAATCTTCCTCCCACAGATGTAGCAGTAGTATAGTATGTTTTCAAAAATACCCCATGGATTAATCTCCTCTGAAATGGCTCCCATTCCCGCAGCTACAAGGCACCCACACCCTCTGTCACTCTATGAATTTATTCATGTAATGGTGATTGATACTCTTGTTTGACAATATGAACAGGAAGGGGTCATCTTGATGAGGGACATGGCCCTCCAAGACATAGAGGATTCAGTGCTTTGTCAACACCGCCACCCCCAAGGCTCATGCATGGAGCCGCTACTCTCCACTCTGACCTACAACAGATTCAAGAGCTAATCTCATAGCGCTCCTATGACTCACTCCCTTATGCTGACGATGTAATTGATTTTTGTGTCCACAACCCAATGAATTTATCTAGGGAGCCACCAAGGAGGTCTCCCAATCAGCCTCATCAACATCACAAGACATTAAAATGGACTAAAGAGTAGGTGGTAAATCCCTTTTCACAACCGACTCTAGTTCGGATGACCCAATGTCAATGTTGGGTGCAATATCAGAAGTATTCCTTCTAAGGGGAATCATCATCTGTGGTTCAGTGGCCCGATCCCCCACTGGAATGAGCTATCACACACTATTATGAATGGGAAGGGGAACCTCCAAGTTTCAGAGCATGGGAACTTCCAATCTAGTAGATAGTTGAAGCACAAGTCAGCCTATGAGCATGTTGAACTAGCTCTCCAAGTTACGGGGGAAAACAGAAGTTGTCTATGGATAGCCTATGACAATGCATTTCAGAATAAGGGTGTTCCCCACTACAAAATCATAAACCCAAGAGGAGGCCATACCCCTCTTTTTGACAATGAAAATGATGTTCTTCCACGTCCCTTCGATCTCAGGTAAGGTAATTTTCCTCACATACCAGGTTTTTAAGACGAAGGTCTTCCAATACCAGTCACCAAATAGTATGGAGTCCCTCACCAAGTTCTTATCCATTCTATCATAGTTCCTCTTTATTCCATCTATAAACAAAGTGGAGGCCCTCCCCACTTCATCATTCTCATACCTAGTATAATCCGTAAGAATTCCCTATTTGTACCACTAATACTTGGGTTGGAGGACACTAAGGTCCTCCTCGTACTATTTATGTCAACAATGGAGGTTTTCCATATGTGTTAACAATCTCCATTGTAGGCCCTTCCCACTCCAGCACTATCAAAGATAGGGGTAATCCATGTGTTCCATTCAACATTTTTCTCCATGACCCTCACAACCCTAGCTCATCAGAGTTGAGGTCCTCCCTATGTGTGAAATAGCTGATATGAAGGCCCTCCTCATATGCCTTTCAGTGTGGGTGGTGGTCCGTCCCACTATAGATCCATTCTTCATGGAAGATCTCCCCATGTCAAAAACCTACCCTTCATGAATAACCATCTTGGGGCAGGAGGGTGGGTCGTCGCCTCCATAGGAGGAATATCGAGAAGCCTAAAATAACTATAAAATCGATCCAGTTTCTAGTTTTAAGGCAGAGTGTGATTTAGTGATGGAACTCTCACCCTGATATTTTATTTTGGGGGATTGGGGATGAAAAAGTAATAACATTCTCATCCTTAAATGAATAGAGTTCCACCATATCCCATTCATCATTCCAAATATACATAAATGAGGAGGAAGACTTGGCCTCTTTATAGGTCTTGGCTATGAAATCCTCCCTATCATCAATAGGATTATTATATATCTCAACCAGATATCACTGAGAGTTTTTCGTAGGACCACTAGAGGATGAGAAAAATCGTAACCCATAGCCAACGACCACCACCCTATAATTTGAAGCAGTGTTTGTTAGTCAATCTTATGGAGATATGGTGTCTCAATCATCGAATTCTTAGTAAGACAACCCATGATGTAGATGCTTTTCATTTCACCTGTTGTACTCCCCACCAGCCTCTATACCATAACAATGGCCCACTTTAGTACCGTTATTAGTTGAAAAACTACCTCATGTAGAAGAGTGGTAAATCAAGGTTTGGATCCCGAGTTTGAGCCGAGAAGTTTGTGGAACTTTCTCATAGCAGATCGTCTCACTGAGATGTTCTATCCCATTCCAACAGAAGGTTTCAGTATTTCAAAACCTCTCACCTAGGTTGAGGACATGTTCTATCCCCAAAATCTCATAGAAATTCACTTCCATCTCTTCAAACAAAGGGTAGCTTAACCCAAGAGCCGAGAACACTATTAAGACATTGGCTTGAAATTCCACCTGGTCATGTTGTCCGCACATACAATGGCTCAGCACCTTTAGTCAACTGGTCTTCTTCGGACCCTCCATCAATGATCCATCTAGGGCTTTACCATTCTCCTTAGAATTATAAAAGAGGATTACCCTCATTTTTAGATCTGTGGTTGGGGATTGTATGATGCAGTTTATTTCAGTCTTATGCAGTGTCATCCCGTATTTCCTGGTGTCATTGACAATACACCTCCACGAACAGTCACAGTTAACAATGTTAAACCATTAGAGGATGAAATTGTGCTAGGAATCCATGAAGATAACGTAACCCCAGGGTGGTGCAATAAATTTTGGATCATTTTGACAGGGTAACTTTCTTGAAGATAATTTTATTTGGCCTTCCATCACCTTCTGAGTCATTTTCCTTCATTCAGGACCTTAATAATGGTAAAGAGCATGCTGGGACCATCAATCCATGTAATCTATCTAGATCAGTACAAAAGAGTTTAGATGACCCTGAAAAGGCAGAATTGCATCAATAACTTATGGAACATAAAAATATGGCTAATGGCCTTCTTTCAGAACATGCTACAGAACGACGACCAGATTACGGTAATCCTCAAATGAGGCAGTAGAGGTAGGTGTAGCCTCCCCCTGGCATGTTGCCTCATAGTGACCATGACCATTCTACCCAAATAGATAGCGTAGATTATGAAATTCTTATAAAGAGGGAATGATATGAATCACCAAATCCACCGTTGTTCTGTGATAACCCCCCCTCATGACCCATCTATATTTTCCCCATCCGCTCTACAGGTCATTACCCTAGATGTCCCTTAATCCATCTCACCAAAAACTCCAAGATCCACTAGGTATGCTTACCATTTTAAAGAACCTACCAACACACTATTGGTATGATATCCTCATCATGATCAAAATCCTCATCAAGATAAATTGATAGAAGTAGTTAATTCTCACCTCAAGGCACTAGAAACATAAAAGGTGGTAATATCACCTGATTTAAAGTTATATCTGACATGGGTGGATGATATTCTAGTTCCCCCAGGTATTGGAATCCTACATTATACCCCGTTAATGTGACGGGTGATCCACTGTAGCATTAGGCCCACTTTACTTCAATGTGTGGACATATACTAGGAAGTCTAGTGTAGTAGGAGGTTGCAAAGCTCTGTTGTTTTGTGCGGACATAAGAAGGTCCCACATTTGTTTTGTATAGAAAGATACCCATTGTTTCAATATCCGATTGGGAGGACCTTCATAGGAAGATTATCTACCAGTTCACTTCCAGCACCCAGAAGACAAACATTGATAACCTCATCAAATGAAACAATATGCCTGATGAGAACATTACAGACATTGATGATAGGTAGAAGGGCCTCACAGATCCACTTGATATGCCACTAACCCGATAGAAGTACTAACGATGTGTGTGGGGAATGTGAATACCAAACTGGTCCACTCTCTTATCACTCATAACATCGTAGGTGGGTTTTTCAATTTCCTTGATAAAGCTCAATGTCTAGAAGAATCCTTCCAGTGGGCCAAGTATGCACACACATTTCCATTTGTCTTTCCCTCAATAAAATCCTCTATAGTTGTTCCTTATGCGATAACACAAATAGAACCCCAATAAACTAGAATTTTTACTAGAAGAGACATCTCCACAACATCATTGAGTCCCACCACCTCAGGTGTAGTATCTGGCCCAACAGCACCTTCTTTAGGATCAGAAGGCACCCTCGTGTAACGTGCCAATGCCACCTATGTGAGTTATTCTTCCTCCTCCTCCATATCAGGATCTGCTAGACTCATTTAGGGTCCAGGATCCTAAGGCCACCTTACTAGATAGATGGAATAAAACCAACTCATTTAATGAGGCTCAAGTTCTCAGTTACTTCTGATGTTCCTTAGACAAGTGAATTTAGCAGTTGTGAGAATCGAAGAGTCCCAAGGAGTAAGATCTAACTTATCCCACCTATTACTTCCCTAATAACCAGTTCTAGGGTAACATCATCAACCTGTTCTATTTTTTTATAAAACTTGATCCATGAATAGTTTGATAACAACATTGTCAAGTTGGCTTCATGATCGGAATAGGTGGAATGTGTGTCTCTAAATCCTGATGGTGACAATGACAGTGAATGGCTGTAGGTTTCCAACCGTGGGTCACAAAAATATGATGATCAGATGGATCACAAGGAATTTTCTCATGAAAAATGGTCTTATTGATACATGTTTGAATTGACATGAGCCTTCAAAAGTTTCCATTTTACCTACTCTGACTACTTCTCTGTCAACATCTTAGCCTTATTCTTCCCAAAAGGGTAAGCAACTATGAAGAAAGGGAAAGAAATGTCCCCCACTGATGCCATTATCATTTGGTACTGTTGGAAATTTAATTCCCCGATATATGATTGTTACCCCCAGAATTCGATGACCGGTGGATGATTCATCAAGTGATGATAAAGGTTATGCATCTGTAAATACCATGGAGCTGGTAAAACCCTATATGTTTCCTAAGGACGAAGAGCACCAGGAGGACCCTCCTAACATCCCTAGCTGACGCCAAAATCAATGGAGCCATGGGTATGTGAATCTCTAAAATAAATTTATCAATGCTTCCATAAATGTTTTTCATGCATCTAATTCCAGAAAGAAGGCCCATTACGGGTCTCAGCACATGTAGCATTCTTATGACATTTCATCATATCGACCTCCGCTGTAGATTTTCTACTTGATCAAGAAGAGCCACCATGACCGTGCTATGGTCAATCATGTTCTATCATGGATAGACCTCATTAATTAGGACCTCATCCAGTAGTCACTCTATGTGGTTCGACTAGTGTAAAATGAGACCCTCCTAGCACCAGCAAGAAGCCTCCACTTCCACCAGAACCCCCTGTCAAACCTTCTTCCAGATAGAAACATCCTCTCAGCCGAAGTGTTCCCCTAGTATGGAAGTATGATATCCTCATGAATCTTTCCATAATTCATGCGAAGATATCATTCTTCAAGGATATTCATCTATCATCGGATATGTGAAAATCCCTTGATTAGTCTTTAAGAATCCCCCTCCAGCTTGAAATAGAGGTAGCATCCATATATTCCTTCAATGCTGAGGTCGTCGAGCATGTGGAATATCAGACCATTGTTATTTTCTATGGAGAAAATAAATGTTCTCCAATAAAGGGGAACATTTTCCCATTGTACGTCAATGTCCATTTTAGTGGAATGGAGGTATTCCATTGTCTTGTTGAGACAGGATCATGGATCAAACATATCTCAAGCTGGACACTCTGAAATATGGGACTATCCTAGGTAGATATGATTCCTTCTAACATGAAAACTCTAGTTAATGATCAGAGGGATCAAAAACCAGTTGGAAAAATTCACCCGAACACCTAGTTCGGTTTCCAATATGCCATCACTAAATTCATGGTTTCCTCAAATGATGCCTCCTATAATGCGTTGATGGGTAGACCATTGATCCACCTACATGTGGAATTTCCTTCCTCATATCACCTATTCTTTTTGTGCCCCTAAATGGAAGAGGAGGCATAATCCAATGTAATGCATCTCTATTTGCCTCTTGGTCAGCCTTCTACTTGGATGTTGACTATTACCAGATAAAGGAAAAGAAGATTCAGGCTAACAAGGTTGAATATGTTACGGCAACGACTGAATAGTGGACATACCTAGATGACGCCTACATTTTCCTGATTCATAGATTTGAGTTCATGGCCTCATACATGGGGTAATGCTTTATTTTCTCCCGAACCAGGGGAAGCATATCCATAAGTCTATGGACCGTCATGATATCACCTCGTATTCTTAAAAAAAATTAGGCTTGATTGATCCTAGAGCCCCTGACTCTTATAAAGTATCAGGATGTCCACCCCATGGAAACAAAAATACTTCATACCTACTTTTTTTCGTCCAGAAGGGATATACTAGATCAATCCAACATTCCATTATTAAATTAATATTATCAAATATCGAAAATTGGGTCAGCTTCTATATGAGATACGGTCGATGGATTTTTTTTCACTATGGTTTCAGCAGTTCAGAAGTCCCGCAATGAGGCATCCACCACTACTCAGGATGGCACCAGTGTCCCTGTAAGATCTATCAACTCAAAACAGTTTCCTCTTGTTGATGTTCCTCTCATTGTGGATGAGGAAGTGGATTTTGAAGATTCCCCTAAAGAGTTGGAAGAGGGTGTCTCAATTAACGTCGATTAATTGGTATAGTTGACCCTCTGTAACATGATGGATCCAAAACCAACATTGATCCTCACTGTAATTCCTGCAAAAGTGCATATAAGATACAGATATTTACCAAGGTAACATTGGGATGTATTTTCCTATAATTATGAAAATATTCTAGGGATATATCCTTAGGTCTTCATCCACTATCTCGGTCTCCCAACAAATCTTCATGGGTTCAAAAATCTACCCAGAAAGATATACCCTTATCATGATGCCATGGTCAAGGATAATGTTGATATGATAATCAAATCCAACTTCTTCAAGTTGGTATAGAACCCCATATGGTTAGCTAATATTGTTCTCATCTAGAAAGGGAACAGATAGGTTAGATTCTGCATTGACTTTCTGGATCTCAACTATCACCGCCTGAAGGATAACATTCCACTTCCTGTGTCAAGACTGTCTATTGATGCCACCGTAGGGTTCTAGGATATCATCTCAATGGATATGTGTTTAGGATATAATAAAATCTGTATGGCCAATGAGAATTAAGAGTCTACCACCTTTAGATAACCACGAGGTACTTTCTTCTACCAGGTAATGCCTTTCGATTGAGCGAATGCAGGTGCCAACAATCAACATTTATTGCACCACATATTCAATACGATCCTCTAGACACTGGTGGAATGCTACGTGGATGACATGGTGGTTATATATCACTAGTTTAAATACCATATCATGGATATTTGGAATATGTTTGGCTTACTTTAGATAGATTTCTCTTCCAAAAAAACATTAGAGAGTGCTGAGGCATTCAAGGCCACCAATCCTACATACGCCGATTCATCCCAAATCTGGATGGAATGTATTATCCCTTTTCTTCGATCATGATGAAATGTGATGATTATCAATGGGATGAGTAGTGTCAGACTACTTTTGAGGAAATCAAGCATTACCTTTTACAGCCACTGGTGTGATACCACCAGTTTCTAGAAAGTCCTTGTACCTCTCTGTCTCCACTCTAGAATGGTCCATTGGCACCCTTTTTTCCCAGATGAACATGAGGGAACATAGAAAAATTTATTCTATCTTAGCTGCATGTTCCTTGACACAATGATTATATATAGCTCTATTGAGAAGAGTTTCCTTGTGCTAGTATTTGTAATGTAGAAATTGTGACATTACATGCAGCACCATGAGATACAGCGTGTGTCCCATGTGGATACGATGAAGTAAATTATAAACCACCCTATGATGATAATCCTATTAGCTCAGTGGGAAATGATCCTTCAATAGTTTGACATCATGTGTGTACCCCAGAAGGATATGAATTTAAAGGTATTGGAAGACTTTATTTAAACCCACAAAGCCCCCACAGAACAATCCTCGGATCTTGAATTTATAAATGTGGCATTCCTCTCAGTGGATCAAGACATTCCGTGTTGGACAATGCACATTATTTGTGCTTATAAAATCCTTATAGGAAGGAGTATTAATGATCCCAAACTCAATAGAGTAGACCTTGGTATTGTATTCATCATGCCTGCACATGCTATAATACCCTATTCGTTCTTATTGTTAGTCGGATGTAACAAAAATGAGGTGGAGTATCAGGATCTCATCACTGGTATTGAGGTGGCCCTCGAGATCGATGTTCACCACTTTCATGTGAAGGGGGACTCCAAAAGTGGTCAACAAGAAGTTCAATGGTGACTACGTCATTACGAAGTCGATGCTCGTACCCCTGTTAGTGCGTACTCACCAACTGATGGCCCATTTCCCTTCTCTTATAGAATATTCTCATGTACCTCAATCATTGAATAGCCAAGCTTATGCCTTATCTAGCCTAGGACATTCTTTGAAATGACAGAATAAGATGATTTTATTATCCATGTGTCATATCAAAGAGTAATCTCTCTCATCACTCTAGACGAGGATGATATCCCACAGGTGAGCCACCTTACTGCCATTTCACAGAAGTCATAACCCTCATATCCTCTTATTGTGGCATATGATATCCTTAATTGGATCACTCCATTAGTCGAATAAATCCATCATGGTAACCTCCCACCTGATAGGGCCAAATGTGTGAGAATCCAAAAGTGTGCATTATAGTTCACCACCCATAGTTGTCCTAGTATTGAGCAGATCCTCTATTGATGCTAGTTTAATGGGATTCACCTTCTTTTCATTTAATGAGGTGAGATTTATCATGTCAAGTGGGATGTTCAATCCTGTTCTTGTAGGGATCATCAGGAAGGGAATAATTTTCTCATCAGATCTGAATATTTGGATATATTGGCCCACTATGATATGTGATTGTATGAAGTTTTCCAAAAGGATAAATCCAAACTAGATAAATTCTAATTTTGTTCATTGGCTGTCTGAGCCTCTCCACACTACCATGTAATCTTGGCCCTTTGCAGCATGGGGACTCGACGACACATGCCCATATACACAGTCAACAACTCTGCAGTGTAGGTTCATTCTGACCGTTATGGATTTCTTTTCAATGTGGGTAGAGGAAATTCCACTCAAGGAATTAAATTCCCATTCTATCATTGTGTTTGTGAGCTCTGATGTTATCTATCAATTTAGAGTCTCTCACGCCATCCTCGATGATAATGGCACCAATTTCTGAGAAGCTAAGAAAATGAAATTGTATGCTGAGTACAATATTCATTCTAATCATAAATATTTCTTTCATGGAAAAGAATATGGGAATATATAGGCATTGAATAAAACCCACTATAACATTTTGGAATATATGGTGGGTCAAAACAAAAAGAGTTTTCCAAAAAAAACTATCCAACCCTCTCTAGGAATACAAGACGAAATCTTTTATTTCCACTTAGGTGCCTCCATTTTCCATGGTGTATGGAATAGAGGCAGTGATGCCCATCGAGATCTAGTTACCCTCATTACTCCCAACCATCTACAATCAGCATGCATAGAAAAATCCAGTGTAAATCATTTTGGCTAAACTGAAATCCATTGGTGAGAATAGACTCCATGCCTTTCCCAATTTGGAGAGGAATCAGAAGAATATAGTCAGGGATTTCAATAAGAAATTTGGTCTCTATTCCTTTATTCAGGGTGATATAATATTGGCCCTCGGATTTCCAATGATACCCAGAAGGAAACCAAAAAATCTGGATTCCAAATGGTCTGGACCATATATCATTCACAAAGGTTTAACCAAATGGTACATAGTCCCTAGTCAACATGGATAGTGAGAGTATTACTCCTCCGGAAAATTCTAAATTCCTCAAGTAGTATTTCTCTTAAGAGTACATTTATCTATGTTCACCATACGACATTAAACTATGTGATTCGTCCAAGATCAGGTATTTAAAACTACCTAGCAGTTGTCCCACATGATGATAAACTGAAATCTGGTTTGAGTTCTATGACTTTATTCTAATACCACATTCATCCTACATCATGTTAAACTATATAAATATCTTGGAGGATGTTTAACTGCTCACCAGAATCCTACAAGTTGTTAAACTACCTATCCTCATCCTGTAAGATGTTAAACTGCAAATGGTCGGAGCTCTATGACCTTAAACTAATATATCCTACATCCTTGTCGCACGATGTAAAATTGAAATGAATTTTCAGAACTACATATGTCTTAATTCCCATCCTCACGGGATGTGTTGGAATTATTGGACCATTGATCCATGGAACAGCCCTGGGTCCCCTGAGCTTTCTAGACTTTTATCATAATTTCTCACATAGGATTGTGCGGGAGAGTATGAAGGATTATGTCCTCATTCATGTTGGATTATTTTCAATTCCATACACATTCCCTTTCGAGATACCCCTTTTCTAGGTCCTTACTGTATGATGTTAAATTGCGTGTTTGTTTCAGAACTACATGTCACTTGATAACCATCCTCATCTGATAGGTAACAACGCCCAAAAATTTCATCTTCGGGTCCAGCCCTAGTTTTTAGAAACCCTCACATTCTTTTGGCCCCATAGCCCATTTTATTTCTGGGGTGTTAGGTGTGGTTTGGAATTATGTCCACATTCATGTCAGGATTGAAATAACAATGCCACAAATTTCTCCCTTTAGAGCTCTCCATTCTCCTATCTTTCACTCATCTCCTCTAGTCATCTACTCTAAATTGGTCCCCTCGACCCTTTTTGGTGATTCACCAATGTGCTCAGAAGCAATATGGTTTAGAACCCTGAGATTTGGATTCTGTATGAACATTATTTCATCTGTATCCATGCTTCAAATGTCCTTTAATTTATGTTTTCATCATCTTTCACATCCGAAAGGACAACCAGATGGTATGGATGCTTGACCTTATGGATCAAATACTTCTTTGGGCCAACGTCCTAGTGGATTTTTCATGATGTTATGTGATAGGTTATTCGATTAGAATATAGTCAGTATTCAACCCTCGTTTGTTGTCCCCATTTTAGTCCAACACGATGAAGTTATTGTGCTTCATAAATTTTCAACATTTATCCTACATCATTTCTCCAACCACCAATGAACCGTAAATATTGGAATCATGATTCACATCCCATTCAACTCCATCTTGTTCAAGTGGAAAGTCAACACCTTTGTTGCTATCCCTCCATGTGAATTTTCACATTAAGAGGACAAATCAATGTCGTGGTTTCATTCTTGACTTTACACCAACTCTACTTCTTGTGTATTCCATGTGTTTCTAATATATTCTCCACCATTGTTAACCACTTCAATATTAGATCATGTGTGCTTAAGGACTTGGTTGAGGTTTATGCCCTCTTGGAGGAATCTCAATTATTTCATTCCAAGATCTACAAAATTAAACTAATACCCCTTCCTTATAGCATGAAATTAAACTACACAAGTATCAATAACTACGTACGGCTTGATTCTCATACTTATGGGATACATAGGGATGCCCAAACATTTAATCTTTGGGTCCATCTTAGGATCCACTAATTATATCTTATGTTCAGCCTTTTGGACATGATTGTTAAATGATTTCTTGGTCTGACATACGTGGACTTATTTCCTCATTCACACCAGGTCAATAATATCATCACCACATACTTCCTCTTATAGGTTAGTCACTCCCATAATTATCATTACCGCACGATGATTAACTTCATGGAATCTCAAGAACTTTGTACAAAATGATTCCAATCCTCATGGGATATGTAGGAACACATGGAAATTTCATCTTCTAGTTCATCCCCATGTCCTTTGAACTTTTATATCTCCTTATCAGGAGGTCCCCCTGGATTACGTATGGTGTGGTGAGGACTGATGTCATCATTCATGTTGGGTATGATTTATCATTCCTTGCAACTTCCCATTAAAACCACGTTGTTATGCATGAATCCAATCCATATGGTGCTAAACTATGCTTCTTGTCCCCACATGAATTTAAACTATTGTTTCTTTTTTGCACGACATTAGAAATCATGGGATGGTCATGTCATATGACATTAAAATGTGACACTATCGTCCTGGCCACACAATGATGAACAATACCGCATTGTGTTTTCCTCTCTGGAGGGGACAACATGTATGGTATCAGTTACCCATCATGCCATTTATTCAAGGACTACATAGACCATGATTCTTACAAGGATGAAATGATTCACAGTCCAAGGTTTGTTACATTAGAAATAACACAAACCCACACTAATGAACAAACAACAACCATCAAATACTTCTTCTTTTGGTGCATAGAAAAGAACTACACAATAGTATTTCTACAAAAAGTGGTACCCTGCCACGCATTCTTCATGAACTATGTATGGATTGATTACCATCTTCATGAGAGATATAGGAAACCCTGGAAATTTCTTCTACTGGTCCAGACTAAGTACTTTAAATCATGGATTCTTTCTTCCCCTAGCTTGAACTCTATCGAATGCACATAGTGGGGTGTATGTAGACTTATGTCCTCATTCATACCCGGTCTATAATAGCCTTGTAATGTACTTACAAATGGGGATAACCCTTTAATTCTCCACACTTACTTGGTGAACGATGATAAACTACATTGGATTTGTATGAACTATGTAAGACTGGATTCCCATCCTTATGGGACATAAAGGAATGCTTGGATATTTCATCCTCGAGTTTACCCTCAGGTACTTCTATTTATTCTCTCAGCAGCCTGGACCAAGTACTCTCTTTATATCATGTATGGTGTGGTATTTGGACTTATTTGGTGCTCATTCATGTTAGATTATTCTTCTATTCCATACACGATCCTCTCTCAAGAAACCTCTATCCTTTAGGACCTTACCACATGATGTTTAACTGCATGGAATTTTAAGAAATACATTTGGCTTGATTACCATCTTCATGGGATATGTAATAATACCAGTAAATTTTATCCTTGGTTCCAGCCTAGGTTCTTCAATCCATATTTCCCCCTTCTCATCAGGACTTCTGGACCTCTGTTATGCCCCACCAATGTTCTCAAATGAATTGTGGTTTTGGACCTAGAGTGTTGGATTTTGTATTGACATTCCATCATCCATTTCCATGATTCAAAAATCCCTTTATATGGGTTTTCATCATCATCCAAATCCAAAAGTACCCCCAGATAGTATGGATTCTCATCCTTTTGGATCACCTACTACTTTGGGACAACATCCAGGATGATCTGAAATCACAATTTGAAACAAGTCCCGTATTGTAAAGATGATTAGCGGTCAATGCTCATTTCTTATACCCATTTCAGGTCACACTGTATAGATAATATTTTTCAAACAAGGTCAATAGTTATCCTCCATCGTTATGAAACCCCCAATATTGGTCATGTGATTCACATCCCTTTTCTACTCTATCCTGTTCAAGTGGATTTTTGGCACCCTTGGTGTTATTTATCCATGGACCTATTGATGTTAAAGGGGACGAATCAGCATCATGACGGTTATCACCGACTCCCCATTTTCTCCCCTGATGTGTATTATATGTGTCGCAAATATCATCTCTTACCTTAATTACCACATCAAGCATAGATCATGTGGGCTTAGAGATATTAATTTGGTTTGTGAAAATACAGAAAAACCACACTTCTTTCGGAATTAACTAGGAAATTCGAAACCATAGACAGAGTTTCATAACAATAAAATACATTTGTTCTTATGTAAAAATATGGTTTGGTTTAGACTATTTTATCCACATTTACATCCGGTCTCTTTATCAAAACACGTCACATATTTCCGCTTTGGGAGTCTTCTCATATATGGTCCACAATATATGACCATAAACTATGATCTCTTAAATCCTTATAATATAGAGATAAACTACGTCTTATTCGCCTACACTATGTAATGGCACTTTACCTAGCCATTTAATTTCTTCACTTAAGAAGATTTCGAACCTTTCGTTATTGGCATCCTATCGTATCACCTTTGAGAACAATGAACACCCTGATTCCAATCATCATGGGATACATATTGACACCCATAATTCAGGTTTGTGGTCTATCTTCAACACTTGAAACCCTCTTCTTCCATTACATAATGTGTTTCCTAATAATTTTGTGGTGTGGTGTGGAATTATGTTGACATTCACTTTAGTTTTTCATTATCCAGGCCACGAACCATTCTCAAGATTTCTCCATTTACCTATTCTTAACGTTTTACAATGAACTGCATGGGCTAGACCTCGACGTGTGACATTAAACTGCATCCCTACCCTAATTAAATTCAGGATCCCAAAGTCAGTTATGGGTTGTGTCGGCCTCCTCAATAGAGAGGATTTCCCCCACCACTATTCATCTCTAACCACACTGCGTTCAAAAACTATGTACGGCTTGATTCCTATCCTTATAGGATATGTAGATACACCAATTTATTTCACCTCGAGCCCAACACCAACACCATTAACATTCCTGGATCCTTTTCAAAAATCAAGGTATGAAATCTATTCTCTTATGATTGGATTTCCCAGTCCATGTAACATGTGTTTAAACTATTGATTTGTGTTTAGGCAGTATGACCTTAAACTACGTGCAATGTCCTGACTATACGTCATTAAGATATTTCATGCATTTTTTACACTGTATGATGATATAATACATGCCTATAATCCATTTTAATGACATAAAATTTCATTCCATTCTAGTTCCTCAATGTAGAGGTCCTCCTAAAAGTAGGTGTGATCCCAATTCAAATCGACACTCTCACTCGATGTGCTTTCTTCATGGTTGTGCATTTTCAAGAGTGATAGACTTCATTCGAACAACACATCACTCAATCTACATGATGTTAATGCCCAATATTTATTTCCTCATCCAAATTATTGTCTATAGGGACCCCCTAGTGGAACGGTCCCATGCCACTTTGGCCCACCTTCCATTCTGGGTAAATGTTCTAGAAGGGATCAGGCAACATTTCTTGTTTGCCCGTACATTTTAAAATTCTGTCAGTGGTTGGCCCTCGATTTTTTGTTCCAATTTCATGATAATTTGATATGTATTAATTTTTTGGAACATGGTCATCAGTTATCCTAAATCATCATGTCTCCCATAATCATGTTTCTGACTCGCAGTTGCTCAAACATAGTTTGGTACTTAGCCATTTGACTGCTCCCATGCACCACTTGCACATAATATTACGCCAACTGGACATCCAATCATTGAATAACTAAAGATTGGATCATGAAGAATGTGTACCTATCACCCACCAACTCATCTAGGTGTTGTATCATCTGCTCCGCCTCATGATGTTTCTAAACATTATTAGATTCTTCCTGGATCCAGGAGACATCTTGACCTTTGATTCTCTTCCACATCATCTCAATAGGGTAATCAGAGATTATCGTATGAATATTATAGGACTCTATCCTTATAGCACTGAGGACGCAAAAATATATGCAGATTAACCCCATATAGAGTCATCCATTCAGCCATGTTATGATTAGGTAAGTGTTTGATACACTTCCACCCTTTATGTCATGTTATTCAATTCTCCTCATCTACATTATGTTCAAAGTCACCTATTTCATCAAGTTATACAGGATGATACTCTGGAAAGGTGACAAGAAGTTCAATGGAAGGGTCCTTCTATGGAATGTATCCATATTATATTGTCTCATCATGAAATACATCACTTATTCTAGCTTTAGACTCCACCCAGGTTGTGACGTCACCTACAACCACAACACCTTGTTCACTTGGTACGAAGGCTTGATAAGTCTAAATGGCTTGCTCCTCACGAGGTGGCACAGTCAATGGTATATTTACTGAAGGTGTTCTGGATTCAGAAACATGGTGAGTCTCTAGGATTGTTATTCCTATACCTCGATGTGGTAAAATGGTCCCATAAGTTCGCTGATGACAAATGTGGGTATTTAAAGACTGATACTTATAAGAGCATAGTTTGGAGACATACAGTTCATCGGACACAGTAGGAGCTACTGAAATAGGAGTTCCCTAACAACTTGATAATTTAGTAATAGGTTTCAGACACATTGAGGCACTGGAGATGACTTGATGTTTGGAGGATGCCACTACAGCCCCTCTTGTCGGCCTACCACTGGCCACTGTAGTTATAGTTGATACTCCACCTTGTTCCATCCCAGTTATAGGTTCAGGGTAATGATCACCAGTATCAAGGTATTTCTAGACACGAGTAAATATTTTTTAGATAATCCAAATACAGAAAGAGAAAGGTTGAGTATAAGTATTGAGGCCTACCTCGAGTTGTTCATCCATTTATGTGTTAGTGTCATTAATATCACCACTCTCAAGAGGAGTCCTCCAATGGGACACTATTCCCTAGGTCATGTCACCTTCATAATCCCCTTATTCCTCTCCAACTTCATCCTCTTTCCCTTATTATTCTTCTTCCTCTCTATTATCATCGTCATCCTCAAACGACATTTTTTCGGGGTCATGCTCATAGACGAGAAACACTTTCACTAAAAGATGTAGTTCTTCGTGCTATCCCCTCTAGAACACATATATATCCATGGTCATCAGATATGAGTGTTATAGATGAATGCTCACCTTGCCATGAATATGGATGAGACCAACCTTTGGCAGCTGGAGACCGTCTTTTGTTAGTTTTTTTATAATACATCAGTTCTCAGGGACTTCCATAAGATCATCTAGTCTGGCCAAAGTGAAGGGAATACTGTTTCTTCAAATGGAAGGAGTAGTTACCTTATATCTTTTCATGGGAGCTCCCTGGCTACCCAATGAGGCAGACCAAAAAAACCCCTCCCTCTCAATGGCAGATTCCTGACCCCACCCTATGTCACTCCTACCTCCGAAGTAGTAGCCTGTGCTTTCCTGGCCACCTGAAATGTTCCTGGCCTTACTCCCCCAGAAGAACATTTCATTTATTATCACTGTCTGAATATTGTGCACGACACATTGATCCACTGAAATCATTTCTGTAAAATCACCTCATGATATTTCTGCACCGAATGTTAAGGATACATTGTTGAGAGTCCAGCATTAACATCTGAGGGGTGAGGGTAATTACCTCACAAAATCCAGATGTTGTGAACATTATCAACAATTGGAGAAGGATATAGGGATGAATCTATTCTTTATACTCTTTATAAACCATCTTATACTTCTTATGTATGCATATGAACTGCATGGAGAACCTTAGGGGAATGTAGGGTTGGAAAAGGATCTTCTGATCAATTCGGTCTACCAACACCATTCCCTTAAATGATTTTAGTTATGCCCTTTGTTCTAAGGGTACTCACCCTTCAGCCACTATTTGGCTTATCAGGGTTTGGAATAGGCCAAAGGATTTATTTGAATTGTTTCTTATTCATATATTTATCCCTTCTTCATTGAGTGTCAATGGTGTAATCCCAAAAATGCTCAATAAAGATGGTTGTAGGTCATCACCTGGGGGAAAATGGTATTTGGAAAATCATGTCTCCCATAATGTGTCGTGAACCAACTGTGAAAATTTTGTAAGGGGCCGCATAACCTTCTATGTGTTCCTCCTCTCAAAATATGACCTATAATTTCATTCTGTCGAGCTAACATGAGGACCCCCAGGATGAACCTATGATTGGCTGCCGTAATTCCAGCCATCACGAGAATTTCTAGATGGACTCCCATACTCATGTCCATCACTAGTAGAAGCCATACACTCAAGACTTTAGTTAGGAATATGGTACACTGTACTTTCAGGTCTTGGATTTCTTTCACCCTAAAGCCACAATAATGATATCCACCTATTACCAAGATCCCGTAGTATGACCCATTGTTGCTTCTCTATGACATATTCAGGAACTATCTTCATCAACCTGATATCTTTATATTCTTATCTTGCCTCAGAAATAAGATTAACCACTTTTTTGTAGGAAATGTATTTCATAAATTCTGTGATTCGCTACCTCTCCATCGCCAGCTCCAACAGATTTCATGGAAGAATTGGATTTCAGAACCTATCTCCAATAGTAATCATTGTTGGTAAAAACTCTTCATATAGGTATCCATCCAAAGGGATGCATATGATAAAATGAACATACCAAAGGATTATACCAACCTCCCCAAGGTGGATATGGAAGGTATTTTTATCAGTGGACCATCGACTAAATAGGTCACAAACTAGCTATTGTGGATGGTATAAATGGAAGTTTGATGTCCACACAGCCTCAAACAACCTGCTGTGTCACATCTCTACTCTAAAATGCTCATATGTATCCCGTACCCAATATGTCCATGACCACTCTATTGTGAAATTTCCTCAGATCCTCATATCTCAGTCTTCCTCCCATCCCTTGTCCTATTAAACAATACAACTCATGAATTTTCTTGTTTAATTGGCCAAAGTGTCCTCAACAATCAGTTCACTCCCCATGTCTGTCCTAGTATTTTAATTTATGTTTTAAATGGCCATATGTGTGGTTTAAATGGTGGGGAAACCATTTATTGTGATATTATACTGTGGGATTCCATCATCACATCTCACCCACGACTCTGTTGTATCGATCTTGTAGCCTGACATGAGCACTTTATCTAAAATGCCGAAATTCCATATCGGCATGTTGTCACACAAAACATAGCCTCATTGATCTTGATTCATCATAACATAAGGCATCTCATTATCAGATGAAATTATCTTTGTGCCAAAAATATAATGGTTTTCAATCATCTCAACCCTCTGAATTGCATAGGCAGCCTCCCTCTCGGAATCAGTCTGATCAGAGGCCATTTAACTATGTTTAGAAATTCAGAAGGTGTGCTCATGAAAAACCGAAAGATTAATGAAAATGCATGAAAATTAGGTGTTTGGCATGATGAAATCCAGTAGATGGATACACAATAGTGACAAAGACGAGGGGTTTGATTCTAAAAAGATGAATTTTTGTTCCAAACAGGGGAAATTTCATATGCTATAACACTTGTTCTTGTCATGGGAGAAACACCATATGTAGCCGAGACCCCTAGGAATATATATGCATAGATCAGTTTTTTCACGCATTCGAAAAGGATTTACTTTCCAATTGAACCTTTTTTTGTGAACCCCCAGCAATTAGTCAGGATTTCTTACATTTCCCACTGAATCTGTCCTTCACACCCCCTACAGCTCAGATTTCTGGGGGGGGGGGGAACTGGAACCGAAACAAGATTGGGCCCAAAAACAGGAATTATGGAAAAACCATAAGTCATATTTTGACTAAAAGGATGACCATGATACCCACAAAGAAGGTGTGTGTAAAATGAATTATTTTCCCAAAAAAAATGCATTTGGATCCCATCATTGCATGCCCTGGGTGAATATTGTGTGCCAGGCTACCGAGATGGATGCCTCCCATGTGAAAAAAAGTCTTGGGTTGGAACGAAATATTCCCTTATAGATCTATGTTCTGGACCCACATTCATGCCACTGCTACAATATATACTGGCCAAATTGAAGTCCCCCCATCACTTCAGCATGATTGAATAATTGGACACGTGTCTCTTACTTGAAACAAAACCCCTCCCATGGGAAATACATTGCATAAAAGTATAGGATTTAATGTAATAGGTCTCTTAATGGTCCTCGTTCATGGTGGCATACTAGGGTTTTTCCTTGACCATTTCTGTTTGAGTCTAATGAAATTTCTTGTAAATCCAATCCTTTGTGCACAAACCATGTCCTTTGCATACATCTCTCCTTCACTGCGCATAAAGCTTCCTTTTTTACAATATACATTCCCATTGCACGAACACCTACCCTATTGCACACAATTATACCTAATTGTGAAAAAAATAAACTTTTTAACATGAAACCCTCCAAATTTTCATGCAATCAATCCATTTTTCATGAAAGCCTCAATATTTGTGCACAATCGATCCCTCTTGCATGCAACATTTAATATTCCTTCAATATATTTCCTTTCTTTTTGGGAACCATGTTGAAACCTTCAATAAAACGTGAAAAAACCATGTTTTCTACATTACCCCCTTTTTTGCAGCCCTCATGGCATGTGTGATGGGACTTAAAGGTCCCTCGAGTAGTGCTCCATGTTGCTTTTCCCCGCCTCCTGCTTTTTCCCATAGGCATGCTATTTTCCATTTCTCCTTCGTCAGTCCATTATAAAGTGAACCCTTCAATGGATTACACCACAACCCCTCCCCTTACGACATTGATGCTTCCTTACCTTCAAAACGGGTTAAAGCAATCTATTTTTGTATGTCCTAGTTGAAGGACCCCAGAACACCCTCAGAGGTGACAGGTGAATCAGGTGTCAACTTTTTCTTCTTAAAGTTGTGGATCTTGTTCTCATGTTGGTATGAACTTGTTAAATCTTTCAATCAAGTTAAATAAGTGAGACGATACAACACTTTTACATGGTTCACCGCAAAGAGATGAGTCCTAGGAGGAGACGCCCAGATTGTGCCGTTAATAACTGAATCCACTAATCATAATGGTTTGAGGATTAAACAATTTTTCCATGGTCATATTCTGCCAAGAACACTACCTTTACAATGTTCAGGGATAGCTTACCGCATCCCTCAGATCACTTCTGTCAACTCCCACTAGCTCACTACCTTGAGAGAAGTCAAAATCAGTTTATTGAATTTATGGTCACTTAAATAAATTTTCATTGATTTCTTTATCTCTTTTCATCATGAGACACTTCTTGCATCAAAATACTGAATTGAGGAACATGAAATCACTGAACCACTGAAATGGATATTTAGAAACCTGTCAAAACAACAACACAACACTTGCGCACAATACCTTAACTTGTGTGAAAGATTTAGTAATTGCCACGAAAGATGAATATCGCACAAACCACGCTTTCCCCGAAACCCTTATCTTTCACGCAACTACACCAAAAGGGTTCAAATGGTCTTTTCAGACTAATGGAACACCTTGTACGCAGGATTTACTCTCATCAAATTTTTCGCATGAAAATCGTTCGCACGGCTGAGCAACTGGATTTTCGTTGGAATATTCTTATGTCTCCCATGGGGGCAGGCTCAAATTTATAGACCCTTGATGACCCTGTGCACAAGATCCCATCGTGTTTTTGTCGGTGCATGTTTTTTTTTTCCGAGGACACAAAACCCCTTTTGACGTCACAATGGGCATCTATGATTCTTTTGCGAAACACCATATTTCACACACATTTTTGTCTTTCACATGATTTTTTCCTTTTACATATTTTGAAAAAATGATCCCAAAAATATTCTTGTGCACAGGTTTCCAAACACCATCAAATCTTGCACTCGACATCCTTTTCCAAACACACACTTCTCCATTTTCTGATTTTCAGGCTAAAAAAATTGGAAAACTCAAGGAAACAACACCACCTTCAGTATTGTTGTCTACTTGAAATTTATGATCTCTTTCCTAGAAAACATTCTAAACATCCAATGAGGTTTGAAAATAAAAAAATCATACTCCATTTTCGGCCTATAATGGTCATGGTTCCAATACTATGAGCGAGCAACGAATCCTCACTATACGAGCTGCAAGATGTTAAATATCTAAGAACGCACATCGCCGACACAAGACACTAAACTGTGATGGCCACATCTGTGGTAGTTCAAAGAGAATTATAGAGGGGATGGGAACCGATTCCCTCTCACTCTCTCTTTTCTTTTGTGCTTTTTCACCATGCATACAGCAAATAGTTTTTACATATGCCCTGACACCCTCTGGTGGGATCATTCAGGTAAGATAGTCATACCCTCCTTGTATGTCTAGACACCATCCTTTCTCATCAGGCCTCTTGTCTAATTATAGTCACAATCTTCAATCTCCATGGGCCACTAACCAGATGTAATCCTCTAACCATTCCTCACGGAATCACATTTTGTGACATGATCATGAGGTCTTTGTTACCACCTTTTTATCACACTGACAATGACTCACATGGTCTTAGAGTAAGAATATTTCATGAAACTCTCTTTGGGATTACTTAGTGTGTAATAACAATCCCCCACTACATAACTATGTCGAATTTGACCATTTCCTTTTCTATTCAAGGCACGTAAGAAGCCTATATGAGGTTCAAGGCCATCACCCATTGGTCCAGATCGCTTCACGTCAGCTCACACTCATCCTGTATGATGTTAAACATTGTTCTTTAGAACTACATGGGTTTTGATCCTTGTCTCCTGGTATGGGGTATGTAATAATCCTCCATGAGTTTCAACCCAAAAAATAGGTAATCATTGGTGTCCCCTTTGTTGGGATCCACAACCTTGGTCTTCCATTTAGAGGTTGCAGAATAGCTACAGGGAAGATGGCCTTACAAACAACCAATTTTTAAATCATACTCCTCTGAAAAAGAGTGTTCATCTATCAATGGGATGTTATCCATCCATAATCCCCAACATGTCTATGGGTTTCTGTCATTTGTGTACACCCCAATTCCATTCCCCATCCTGAACTACATGTTCTTTGAGTCTCCATCGCGAGGATATGTAGGAATCCTCCTTGAGGTTCAATGCCATCAACTGTGTCCCATCCTGGTTTCTCCCTTGAGGCTTTGTATATTAAGAAGGTCATTACTTAACATGAGGGTTCTACTTCCTCAGGGTCCCATACATGCATCCATTCTCACAAGCCACCTCCTTAGGTGAATCATCGCCGCACCGAACTACATGGAATTTGATTCCCACCAACTAGGATACATAGAAATCCTCACTGAGGTTCAAGCCCAACACCATGATCATATTCATGTTGGTTATATTCCATTTATATCATACACATCATCAAGTCATCCATCATCCACCATGATTTCTACATGGGCTGCCACATCCCAAGGGAATCACTCCAGTTCTCATGAATATATCCATGAAAAATACCTACACGATCCATAACCAAATAACAAAGAGTGTCCCTATTGTGATGGTCCACTAACCATGTGTAAGCCCCAACATGTATTCAAGTTGTCGCACTTTGTGTACACCGTAATTCATTAACCCCCTTGAACTTTGTGGGTTTTGATCCCAATCTCTTCCATAGGGTATGTAGGAAGCCTCCTTGAGGTTAAATCCTAGAAAATGGTAAAACATGGTGTTCTTTTTGTACGGATCCAAGAATCCAAATTTTTAGGGCCCAATCATTCTCGGATCCATCCCCAATTGGGCGTTTTGATCCACCCATCTAGTAATCCCCCAAGGTTATCCCTCCGAGGGATGTATCCATCTGATCCACTCTCATATGTGTTCCGATCAGTCCGATCCATCTCTAGATGTTAAACTCATGACATAACCAATGTTAAACATGAGAATTTGAGGAAAACAATAGAGACGTGACTCAGGGATACAATTAGTCATAATCTATGTTGGATGCATCAGGATTCTATGCTCTCAATAATCCCTATCATAATGGCAATAAATCTAGGTGTACTAGTGTTTTAGCGTCCAGACATTCCAGGGATGGTCAATGTCACTATTCCCCATACCAAAGGTTGTTACCGTAACATTACCCCTTATAATGTCTTGACAGAAGCAGTGCAATTAAGTGGAATCCATAGTGATATGGCACAGGGAATGATATTCAAGAACAATGTCTTTAATATACGAGGGAGACCCAAACTAGGCGACGATTTCCGTGGAGGAATCTATAGAAGGGGAGATAGACATCCCATCATCATGTTTCGATCAAGGATAAAACGCCCATGAATAAGTGATGTGTACCACCTTGATTTGGAAAGAAGGAATGCAGGGCAACAATTAGCATGTTGCAGCATGACAACCATGCCCCAAAGAAAATGTCATAAATAGTAACAATTGATATCTCATGGGATAAATAAAACTGGAATGGCGAGTGAACCTATGTCATTATGTGGCTCTGGACACTATGATAGTGTTAGGTGTGATCCATGAGAACTATGATGGTTTGGTATGTGGACCCATTCTACTTTGGTAGTTTTGGAAATTATCCTCAAACTAGTTAGGAAATGGGTTTCTATTATTATGTGTAAGCCATAAATCTATGTGTTATTAAAATGTTTTGTTATCATGGTTTATGATCTTTTATTCTACTATGAATCATTTATTTTGATATCCAATATTTTATAAATTAATAATTTTTATGAACTCTGATATATAGGGTATGGTTTTAAAATGTTATTCTCATATTTTCATGCACTTGTTCTCATTAAATGTTGATATATCCATGTTCTACCCAACTATTGAATTTGAGACCCCCCCCATTCATAGGTATAATTTCACCATGATGCGATTAGATTTATTATTTATTATATGTATGAAAGGGGTTCTATTTATAATGAACATAGTGGGTGATGATGTATCTCATTTATGGAACAGTTTTTTTTCTACCATTTTTTCGAATGCATTTAATAGTATGATCCTCTTAATTTTTTTGTGTAATGATTTTAATTTTTCTTCTAAAAATACTAATATATATGTATTATTTGTCTTGGAATCATTATAAACTGTACTTGATGTCGTCTTAATACGTTATCAACATATAGTTAGGGTACCATTTGAAAAACTATATGTCCCAAATAATTCTCATTCATTTATTTTCTAGTTGCATGTGCTTGGTAGGATCATGACTTGACCAACCATAAATACTAACTATGTAACATATATTTGTAACCCAAATTATTTTATCACAATTTGAGGAAACAATTTCCCTATTTCCCTAATCTCATAGTGTATTGAATTCATTCTTCTCCAAAGTGTCCTTTGGTGATTCCATTCAATTCAGAGAAATCGTTATTTAAATCAACTAATATGGGATATTATTATTTATTAACTAGTCATTTTTCTTTCATATTACTGTTTTATATAATATTCCTCACTTTAATATAAATATATTTCTAGTTTTTTATGTATAAATCAATGTTTTATAATGTAAATCCTTTTGTGATTTGATTAAATCTATTTAAGGGTTGTTCTAATATAAATTCAGATATAGATAATCACAATTCCATTATTTTCATTATCTATCTATTGAAGGGTAGTGAGTTCTCTCTTATATAAACCATTAAAAAAAGTAAAATCAATTTTTTTTAAATTTATTATTTAAAATGATTAGAAAATAATATGTGATTTATTAATGAAATATTTTTTAAGGATTTAGAATTGTTGGAAATTATATAATTTTTGAAAAATCCTCTTTTTTACAATTTTCAAATGATAGTTTAATAATATTTTATTGTTTTGATGGACAAAGTTTTTTTGGTATAATTTTTTTTTGAAAATCATTTTTTATGTGCGATGGAATTTGTAAATTTAATTTTGAATGCCTAATCAATAATTGTTCATTTTTGAATTTTACCCCGAGGAACGAGTATGTTCCATTAGGGCTCCTTGATATTTATTTATTTATGATGATAGGTGGATTAGTAATTAAATACTCACGAGTATAGAAATATCACCTGGAATGCATGTGTGGCTGTGTGTTTAGGTATGGAGACATTAAAATGGGTGTAAAAAATTACGAGAAATGATTAATTCCTTGTTTATTATATTCCATTTAATTATATATATTTGGGATAAAAAAATTATTAACAAGATTTTTTCAACAGTTTTATGTAAATGTGTTAACTAGTTCTTGTCCAAGTGGCATGATTTGGGATGTCTTTAGGAAACTCCATCTGATTTTATACTCAAACACTTCTTGTTCACATTATTGTACTTATAGATATAATATATATTGATACAATAAATGGGAATGTTCCATATTACAATAGTGATTCATCTTGATACCATGACAGTGGTAGGTGGATTTAGAGCTTGAATCTAGATGGATGGGGCCATTTATTGGGTTTTGTATTATTATCCCTTTTGAATTTTTTGGTTTTTTATAATTTTCAGTAATCACTCTTATATTATTAATTTTTTATGTATATTAGATTATGTGGTTTTTTCATACTTTATATGGACTATATTAGATGTTTATTATTCACTATTGGCATGTTCTTTTTATTATTAATGGAAAATAATACCCCAATATTCTTTGAATCCATTGATAATTATTTCCATCCTTTTCTGTCATTTGTATGTATCTTAAGTCCAGTAACATTTCTGTCAAATATCAATCCATTGAAGAGGGGAATGATATTATATATAATTCCTTGTAAGAACCCCTCATTTCTATACATCCGATCATCTAGTGGGTGTGGATAATTAACTATCAAATGGGTACTACATAGTGAGAAAATCCCTCTAACCACCTATCGAATCCATTCATTTCTTTATCATGGGTCTCATCCTCCTATATGAATCATAAAAGCATCCAAATAAATTATTTTTGGATTCTCAATTTTTTGTAAATTCATTCAAATCCATGTTCGCTAAAAATACAACCATTAAATAGAAAAATTAATATTCCCTATAGAATTTCCTAACTGTAATGAAATTCGTCATTATAAACCTAGAAACATAATTCATATAATCCTAAATATGTCATGGAAACCCATATAACATATCACCTAACCCTATATGGTCATCTATCTTCCATGGAATCACTATCTCCCAAGCCCAAATTTTGATCATGCATCACATAAGAAACACCAAACACCAAGCCTGGATACACCATCTACCCCTCAAAAAAGATTTATTCTGATTACCAAACACCCCCTTCCTTCCCAGTAACTATATCTATACATGGTTCCATCAATTCAATGTTAAATTCTACAAAAATGATCTAATCATACCTACAAAAGATGTTTCCTCTCATTCTCTGCTAATCAATCAACATGTTACACCAACACTTGATCCAGATTCCATAATAGTTGGAGGAATCATAACATTTCCCAAGAACTGCAATAGATCTCTAAACTCTAATACATGATTAATTATAAGGTTTTAACACCAACTTCATGCACTATATTCTATGATGACACCCCATGTATGAGTGAAACACTTATTTGACTCTTGTTCAGATCATGAAAAACCCACTCAGATCTTTATTCTAGGTATTGAATCCTTCTGAATCCACATCAAAAATTCTAAAATATTATTTT
The DNA here is from genome assembly GCA_963277665.1 of Viscum album. Lineage (NCBI taxonomy): Eukaryota > Viridiplantae > Streptophyta > Magnoliopsida > Santalales > Viscaceae > Viscum > Viscum album. The sequence continues at coordinate 434,023,634 of OY728139.1, forward strand.
CTTTGGAACCATATTACAAAAAATATTCGAAACCACTATTTAATTGGTACCTCCTTGACAATCTATAACTTTTATCAGTATAACTATGACCCTCTGATGCGATGATTGTTCTCCCATAAATAATATATTTATCCCCATCCTAAAATTTTTATATTCATCACCCACCAAAATGACTAAAAAAATTCATATCCTAGTCATCATTCATAAATACATCAAAAACTTAGATATTTCAAACGTCATCCCATCCAATTTCTGATGCACAACACCCACTACTGTATATCAAATATTCACCAAAATAACATTATTGACATAGCTAAAGTTAATAAAAAGACAGAGGAAACCTCTTAATGGATAATTCTCTACTCCCCAAAATACATATTCCTTTATAAAGCCATGTGATCACAAAAAATGGTTGTTACCCAACCAGAACACGTGTTTCTATTCATACATCACATGTCATATACATGAAAACTTTTGAAAAGGACTAATCACTGATCATATGTACCAATAAACATAAATTTTCCAAGAATTTCACCTTTTATAACAATGGATTATCTCCCAGTCCTCATAGAAAAATTAAGGACAGTTATACCATGTGTGTATTATAGAAAATAATGGTCACCCCCTAAAGAGTGACCTCAAACTAAAACCATCTCTAAACTACCACTATTCCACTATGTGGGTTCATGCACAAATTGAACAAAATTTAATATAACACACACGGATCGTTACACCGTTATGTGACATACCCTGCCAACTTTCACATCCAACTCACACTTGAAACATTGAAAAAAATATCATAAACACTCACTCTACACATCATAAGGAAGTGTGGTCCACTAAGAACTCTCTTATATGATCTATCCATTATCTATAATTGTCACAACAAAACACAAAATATGTATAATCCCACAAACCCCGATTACACAAACTGACACATTATATCATGATTCATGTATCATATATTCCATGATCACATACATAACCTATAAATGATTCCCGAAAAACATTTTAGACTGAACTAGCTTCTCAATCCATCTCTTTATCCATTTATAATCATTTGACCACCTACATCATACGCATAATCTAAAATAACATGAGATCTAATGAATAAATAATGACAAAAACCATAATATCTTAGAGTTAATTGATACATTTTTACACTAACATTAGATAAAATAAATCTCATCTTAAAGAACCAAAAATTTTATTAGTGTTAGTAAACTTGATAAATACCTGAAACTCACATTAAAATTGAAATAATAAATTACAACATAGTATAATATATTATAATGTCATTATCCCTTTTATCAAATCAATCAATATCAATCATATGAGAGTTACTAGTATTATATAGAAAATAAATCATATGAAATGGGTATGATTAGATTAAAAGTAAGGATAATCATACAATAAAAGCAATCATGAATAAAAAACATAATCAATTTTGAATTGTAACTACCTAAAATATTTGGAACTTAAATAATAACATGAACACAATATGTACAGAATTGTATTGAACATGTAAAGTAATATACATAATCCAATAATGATGAAACATATCTGCGGACATTCTATATCATCAAATAATCACATGTTCATCAATAAATGTTCTCATCATGGGGGGAATTCATAATTCCATTAATTAAAAAACCAAATTTCAAGTCATTTCATGAATATTGAATAAAACTATGGGAATAACCCCATTTCGTTTGAAATTTTTTTTTGTAAAATTATACCTACCAATGAATTAAGGGGATGTATAATTTTGGTCCCCAATTATCACAAAAAAGTCCTATGAATTCCATATTTTCAAGTGGTGAAATATAGTCAACATAATAATTCATATTGAATATATAAGATAGTAAATGTTAATACTCACCCCAATATATAAAAATAATCATGAAGCATCTATATTCATATGGTGAATGGTAATAAAATTATACATCATCAATAAATCAAATTACAAACTAACTTGGGAAATAAAAATTATTCTGTCATTAAAAAATTAATAGTTATTATACTGTAAATTGATGGATTTCACATTGATGAAATTTAATTCCTTATAGATATCACTAAAAATTAATGAGGGGTTAAATTTCAATTTTGGAAATAATAATTTCAAAAATAAAAGAACCCAAAATAGTTTCAATATAACATTCTATTAAAATAACCATGAAATATTATAAAATTATATTTTAAAAATTGAGTGGTCATGATGTATGTACATTTTATCAATGTCATACATGTAAAAATAATGATTCATTTTACATTTTTGTTATGAAATGTAATAACGTACCTTGTTTAGAAAAAAATTTGTAAATTCCATTATAAAATTAAAAAGTCCATATTCAGTAAAAATCCATTAATAAATAATTTGTATAGTGGTAAAAACAATTTAGATATCTTTATTGTGGATGAAAAATAATTTCCATACAAAGAGGGGATTAATGTAAGATTATCTAAAATAAAAATTCCCAATAATTTCATGTACCAAACAGTGGGATATTGATAGTAATTTGAGAATAATTTCCTAACTAACATAAGGAAAATAATATTTTTTAAATATATTAATATTGAATATTTTCCCTAAGTGGTATATAAGTATAAAAAATCATGAATAATGATGACATTGTGAAAAAACCCTTATTACTTTGGTAACATTGGAATCATAAGCCCCCTGAATTAAATAACAAAAATGTAACATTAAATATAATTAATATTAAAATAATCATGATATGACATGTCATTGGGGAATTATACACCCCACAAAAAAGAATTAATGGGTTTAATGGCCAGGGGCTGGTGACTAGCACTGAGCAGGCATGTACTAACATGGGAGGCATTTACTATAAAAATCTACACACGTACACACATCTCCAAGCCCACAAAGATGAAAAGTAAAAACTACTAAAAAATGGAAAAGAAGAATGCATACACTAAATCTCAACCGAGTAATGTACAAGAATGTAAAACCCTGGTCCAAAAGTTCAAACCCATCGAAAGAGAGTCTGTAACAGAGTCCAACCTGTAAGGAAAGGTGTTGGGGCTGCAATCTGAAGTCGTAGGAACACACCTCGGCCTGTCTTATCTCACTGAGCGTCGTCTGGTCCTGGTCCACCTAATATCCTATCAAAGGCTCGCTCGTCCGCACAAGACACGACATGTGTGGGCAAGGCCCGTGCAGGGGTGAGTATAACAATACCTAGTAGGACACCCCAAAACCACAAAGGAAATACAACAAGGGACAATACCATAAAGGAATGATACAGTTAGATCTACACAGTATGTGTCTACAGAACATATAACAAGAATATCCAGATATACTCATACACAAACGACCATCACAATACCGCCACTAGGATCCAGCTCAAAGATTCCACTAAGCACGTAGCAAAGAGAACAGACTCCTAGGTCTGAAGAGAGAGATAAAAAGTACTCATTCCGGGAGAACACACTCCACAAGCACTTTGTGAATATGTTTCTCAGATGAGGATCACGACCAAGTCATGTGGTGATTCCGACAACTCAGTCTAAGCTAATCTGCTAAAGAGAGGATCAACGTCTTGGTAATGTTGGTAATTTCGATACCAAGAACTCTACCTAGGGTTCCAGGAATGAATAGAGGATCCGGATCTAAGTGTTACAAAGGGGATTCCAACAACTCTATTCAGGATGTTCTGCTGAAGGGATCATACTCTTGTGTAAAGGAAATGATACCAGAACCGTCAGGGAAAGGACCAAGGGTACGAACCCTAAGAAATCTAGTCCAAGTCATAGAAGGCAAGTAGCTCAAGCCTTGAAGAATTTATTACACAGTGTGAATTATGATTACACACCGTGTTCCTTGACCTCAGGTACATCCTGTGTAAATGGCCCGTGTCGTCTGTCCGGTCTGTGGAAAACTCAACTACACGGCGTGTAGAAAAGTACACGTCATGTTCCGGACTCCGGTTATTGCCCGTGTAAACTGCCCATGTCACTCGGCTTGTCGGTTCGAAAGCAACTACATGGTGTGTAGAAGGATCACATGATGTGTTCGAGCACCCGGGGCTCCCTCCGTGTACGCTGGCCATGTGCTTGTACACGGTCTCTGCCCGTGTCGGTGTCTCCTTCCCGTGTACCTGTACAAGGGGTATCCCGTGTATCTGGCCGGTTCTGGCTGAGGAGGGGTATACACGACATGTCCTTGGCCATATACCCTGCCCGTGTCCGTGTAATCCCGAAGTACATGCCATGTGGTCCGCCGACGAACACACGCCATGTAGCCCATACTACAGGGTGTGTAGTCGGGAAATTTCTAGAAACGCGGTCTTCTTCCTCACGCTTCGGCCGATCATCAGGATCATGTTTCTATGGTCTGTTTTCCACGAAACTGAAGATCAAGGGTCACCTTGATGTTGTGATGCCGAATCCGTGCGTTTTGGGCATTCGATCGGCTCCGAAATCCGATTCCGGTCACCCGTGCGGAAATCGTTCAAAGAACGATTTCTTGCAATCCTCTTTGATCAGTTTGTTGCCACCGCAGCCGCACCACCATAGGGTTGAACTGACGCCAGATCTTCAATTTTGGACCGTTTCATCGCATAATAGGTGTGAAACAATCCTACCTTCATATCCCCATGAAGAATGCATAGAACGCAATGAATAACGTGAGAATTTGGGGAAGAAGAACACAACAAAATGAGATGGATGAACCTCGATAGATGTTCATGTTGATCATGGTCTGTCACCATTAGGAGGTTTAACAAAACCAAAACAATTTCAAGAATCAAATCACCACGATTCCCGAAAAATCCCATCTCGCAAGAATGATCAACCCATGGAATAATATGTTCGTGGATTAGTCTGTTTTCATAATGGAAATCAAAAATGGGGAAGAAAAATCATAAGAAAAACATCCACCTAGATTCTACGACGTTCGTTGGCGATGATCCGGTTGCCGCGTCGTCGTTGCTGGCAAGAATCGTCATGAACGTCGTCTCTGCGTCGGGAGGTCTTCTCCAGAGCTCTCCAGAGGAACTCAGAGTTAGGGGAATTGTAACCCTGACCCTCCTTGAAGAATACCTATTTAAAAGAATAAGAGATTTCATTTTAACAAGGATATAAATTAAATATTTTAATTAAATATTTTATTACGGTTACTTCCAAAAAACCATATTTCACTACCGACATTCACCAACCAAAGCTAGGCCTCGCCTAAGGTAAAAAAGTTGTTCTGAACGCAACAGTGCCCTCAGATTTCTAATCTGAGCACCCGTTCGAGAGTTATTACACTTTTTTAGGAAAACAACACTTGCGCCTAATTTAATTATTAAATTAAATTCAAACATTGGCTCTAGGATCACCGGGCCTCAGAACTACACACCATCTCAGAGCCTGGTCTCGAATTAATTCCCATATAATATCAAAATAATACCTGGAAGAAATCTAGGATATTACATCACACCCACCTTAGGGATTTTACGTCCCCGAAAATCCAAAACAAAGGATACTAAAAAAGATGTGGGTACTGCACATGAATCGATGCCTACCGCTCCCAAATGCTCTCCTAGAGATTCCAGTTCTACCACCAGACATGCACTAAGGGAATAGCTCATCCACAAAGGATCTTTTCCTGTCGATCCTCGATATCTACTGGGTACTCAGCAAAGGTCTCTCCATCATCGATCTCCAGCTCGCCTCAGTCGATAACGTGAGATGGATCAGGCATGTACATCTGCAACTGTGACACATGGAAGACGTTGTGTACTCGGTCCATCTGTGGTGGTAGAGCCAAGCAATACACCACCTCTCCATGTCTACTTAGAATCTAAAAAGGGCAGATGAACACCAGAGATAGTTTGTCGCCTCGACCAAATCTCTACAATCCGAAGGAACACATGGTATCCCTCCTTGAACACCAAGGGCCTCTGCCACCAGTCATAATAAGACTTTTGCCGACTCGGTGAAGTCTTCATCTGCTTCTAGATGACCTGCACCTTTTTGTAGTAGCTATCACCATCTCTGGGCCCATAAGTGCTAACTTTCATGGGTTAGTCTAGTAAAGTGGTGACCTGCATGGTTGCCCATACAGAGCCTTGAATGGTTCCATAACAATAGTGGAATGATAACTATTGTGATAAGAAAATTACACCAGTGGTAGGTGATCCTCTCAGCTACGAACGAAGTCAAGTATGAAAACTCTAAGAATATCCTCAAGGACCTGGTTCGTCTGCTCTGTCTGGCCATCAGTCTAGGGATGAAACGCTGTGCTCAAGCAAAACTGAGTCCCAAAAGCTTCATGTAGTCCCTTCCACAAACGGGATGTGAAACGAACATCATGATCTGAGATGATTGTGTATGGCACTCCATGATGTCAAGCTATCTCCTGGACGTAGAGGCGTCCCAAGTTCTCTACTGAATTCTGCTCTCATATGGATAGGAAGTGGGCTGACTTGGTGAGTCGATCAACGATCACCTAGATGGCATCGTGTCCCCTGGAAGTATGTGGTAAACCCTCCACGAAGTCCATGGATATCACATCACACTTCCTCTCTATCTCCTCAAGGGGCTGAGTCAAGCCTGTTGGCACCTGGTGCTTAGCCTTTACTTGCTGACAAGTAAGGCACCGAGAAACAAACTCTTCCACACACTTTTTCATTTCTGACTAACATAACTAACGTCAGAGATCCTGATAAATCTCTTCCACACCTGGATGCAATACCAATGTGGATTTATGGAACTCCCTTAGAACCTCCTCCCACAACGTCAGTGGTACTACTATACGCCCTCTAAAAAGAAGAATGTTCCCCCCCGCCTTTTGAATATCCATTAGCCGCAACACCTGTGGATATCTGAGCACGTAGAATCTCAAAGATATCATTCTCGTGCTATGCTTCCCTGACTCGCTGTAGGAGTAGAGGGGTAACAACCATCGACTGACGGTAAGATCCCTCGTCTCTATCCACGAAGGATAACAGTAAAGAGGTCAACTGCCTCGTCGCCTCATCCAGCTACTACAAACTGGATTTCCTACTGAGAGTATCTGTAACTAAATTCCCCTTCCCAGGTGTGTAAATGATCTCAAAGTTATAATCCTGGAGGAACTTAAGCCATCGCCTCTGTCTCAAATTCAGATCCTTCTGAGAAAAAATATATATGAGACTCTTGTGATCAGAGTAGACTGTAAACCACTCGCCCATCAGGTAGTGCATCCAGACCGTCAATGCGAAGAATACCGCTGCCAAATCTAGATCATGGGTCATGTAGTTCTACACTTGTGGCCTCAACTGACTTGAGGCATAGGCAATCACGACTTGCCTTTGCATCAGGACACAACCAAGCATGGTTCCTGATGTGTCGCAGAGCAATACGTACTCGACACCCTTCTTTGGTAATCTCAAGATCAGGGCACTCGTCAGACTTTGTCTCAACTGCTGCAAAGCCTACTGGCATCTCTCGGTACACACAAAAGGCTTCCCCTTTCGGGTCAATGTTGTCATGGGTGCTGAAATCCTGGAGAAATCAAGAATGAATATCTGATAGTAGCCTGCCAACCCAAGGAAGCGCCGCACCTCCTTCACGTTTTGGGGTGGATCACATGCTAGTACTTCCTCCACCTTGGATGGGTCCACTGCTACCCCATCTACCGAGATGATGTGTCCCAGAAATTGGACCTCCTATAACTAGAACTGACACTTCGAGAGTTTCCCATACAACTGGTGCTCTCGGAGTGTGTCCAGAATCATCCTTAGGTGTCTCACGCGCTCCTCCTCGGACGCAGAGTACCCAAGGATATCATCGATGAAGACCACTATAAACCAGTCTAGATAGGGCTGAAAGATCTAGTTCATGAGTCCCATGAACACTTCTGGGGTGTTCGTCATGCCGAAGGGCATCACCAAGTACTCATAGTGACCATAACAGCATCTAAAATCCGTCTTCAGTATATCCTCATCCCTTACTCGTAACTAGTGATAGCCTGATTAGAGATCATCCTTCGAGATCCATCGTGCCCCTCTCAACTGGTCGAAGAGGTCATTGATCCTCGGTAGTGGATACCGGTTCATTACAGTCACCTGATTCATGTGCCAGTAATCCACACATAGCCTCAAACTCCCCCCATCTTCCTTCTTGGAAAACAACACTGGGGCCACCCAGGGTGAAACGCTGGGTCTCACAATGCCCTTCTTCTACAATTCTTCCAGTGTCACCCTCACCTCACAAAGCTCTGCAGGATCCATCCGATATGCTGATGCTGATATCGGTGTCGTCCCAGGTTGAAACTCAATGCAGAAATCTATCTCCTGATGGGGAGGTAGCCCGGGGACATCCTCTGGAAAGACGTCCTCGTACTCAGCCACTACTTCTGGAAATTGGAAACTCGTAACATATATCACGCTAAGGGCTAGGCTAGACAACTGATGTGAAATCGGTTGTGCCTTCCTATGCACGTGTCCATCCTGCACTGCATGGGTCTCTCTTTCACTGACATAATAGAACCTCGTTCCATCACTGCGGACACAACACACCCTTCGCCAAAAATAGTTTATCTGGGCATGAACTATGGGTGGCCAATCCATACAAAGAATGACATCGTAAGGCCTTGACGCTACCACCAAGAGGTTCCAACCGAAACTCTCGCCTCCAAGGGTCAGTTCACACTATCTACGGAGGTGTGTGATCTCTCAATCTTCTCCATTTGGTGTTTCTAAGCGTAAGGGTCGAGTCAACGAATCAACTGGAATCTCAAGGTCTCGAACAAGATAAATAGATAGAAAGGAATGACTAGCACCTGTGTCTCTCAGTATGAAAACCAAAGTAGATAAGACAAAGATAGTACCTCTAATCATTCTGGGAGTACCTGGGTCAAAAGCCTTTGCCGCCTGCAGCTATCCCTGCCTCTTTCCACCAGCTCCCTAAGCCTGGGGAGGACCTCCTGGGGGTGGTGGTGGTAAAGGGTCAAAACGCCGACCACCTCCAGCTTCTCTCCCAACTCCTCTACAACGTATGCCGCCTCACGGATCTGTCTACTACACAGGTTGCCTCTGCCTCGGGGGTCCATCCACCACTCCCGTGTCAGTAGAACGACGGGTGAGACAATCTCGAGTGAGATGTCCCCTGCCATCAAATGAGTAGCATTGTCTCTCTTGAGGCTGGATGGATGCACCCTGCAAACCCTGTATGGCAGATCCCCTGTCCTGTGATCTCCTCTGAAAATGTATCCCACACCTGGTTCCTTGACGTCAGCTCCCTGCTGCCGAGGTCTCTGCTCCAGCTTGCCCACCACTGACAACTACCGACTGTCTCTGCTCTGCCAAGAAGCTCTCGGACACCAAATACCGCACGAGCACCCCAGAATAAGCAGAAATTCTCATAGGGATGATGATAGCTCAGATATCTCTGCGCAAGCCTCGCTCAAAAGACTGATCTCTAAAGTACTGATCTTGGACCATATCAAACGAGTACCGTGAGGGGTTGGTAAACCTCGGTGAATAGTTATCCACCGACAAGGTTCCCTGCTGGTGCTGAAGAAGATCATGTATACGTACTACTCTCAGGGTAACTGATGAAAACTCCCCTCTGAAGAGAAAATCAATCTCCGACCATGCAAGAGTCACCTCGTCGTGGGTCTAGATCATCAAACTCCACCATCGTCCTACCCATCCCTGTAGAAGGATCTCTGCCAAGATCACCATCTATTCTACTGGTGTCCTGACCAAACGGAAGACTCTGGTCCCTGCCTCAATCCAGTCCTCTGCTACCTGAGGGTCAGGCACGCCTCGAAACCTAAGGGGTCTCTATCTCTGAAACTCGTGGAGAGCGCTCAGCCTGCGCCCCTCCTCCACTAGTACAGTAGGCACTAAACACTACTCCATAGGTGGCGGTTTAACTGGAACACCACCTGATGGTAAAATTGGGGAATCCAGTCCCTGTATCGAAGCTTCATCACTGAGGGGATCATCCTCGTGATCGAGCTGCTGGATCCTAGCGGGTACGCATCGATGAGGCATCCTGTAAAGAAACAAGATGTATCTCAGTCAGTAAGTATATAGAGAGAGATGACTCAAGAAGGACATGGAAACCACAACCCATTCCTATATGATGCATGTACCATTATTTTCCCCTGAAACTATTGTTCTGGTGTTCCGAGTCGAAAAGCATGTTTTCAGAGTCCTGGTGTATGGATACGTCGACCGCCTGTACCAACACTAGGGTCCCTGGTATGAAAGCCGAACTTGAAACACATAACACTGTTTCCCCAAACCAACCCATAGACTCTCGGTCATATGGTAGAACCAGCCACCTCTGATACCACTATGTCACGACCCGTCCTAGTTGGGCCCGAGCCGCAACTCTCCAAGCCCGCCTCTAATAGGCCAGGGGCTGGTGACTAGCACCGAGTAGGCATCCTAATAATATGGGAGGAATTGCCTATAAACCTGTACACATGCACACACATCTCCAGGCCCACCAAGCTGAAAAGTAAATACTACTAAAAAAATGGAAAAAATGAATGCATACACTAATTCTCAACCAACAGTGTTAGACCGGAAAGTAATGTACAAGAAAGTAAATCCCTGGGCCAAAAGTACAAGACCACCAAAATAGAGTCTATAACAGAATCCAAACTGTAAGAAAAGGTGCTGGGATTGCAATCTGAAGACATAGGAACACACCTCAGCCTGTCTGATCTCACCGAGTGTCATCTGGTCTTGGACTGCCTAAAATCATGTCCAAGGCTCGCTCGTCTGCACAAGACACGACATGTGCGGGCAAGGACCGTGCAGGGGTGAGTATAACAATACCCAGTAGGACACCCCGAAACCACCGAGGAAATACAACAAGGGAAAATAACACAAAGGAAAGATACAGTCAGCTCCACAAAGTATATGTATACAGAACATATAACAAGAATATCCAGATATAATCATACACAAACGACCATCATGATACCACCACTAGGATCCAAATCGAAGATTCCACTAAGCATATAGCAAGGAGAACACACTCCTAGGACTGAAGAGCGAGATATGAAGTACTAGTTTTTGGGAGAACACACTCCACAAGCACTTTGTGAACATGTTGCTCAGATGAGGATCGCGACCAAGTCATGGGGTGATTCCGAAAACTCAGTCTGAGCTAATCCGCTAAGCAGGGGATCAGCGTCCGGATAAAGTTGGTCATGTCGATACCAAGAACTCTACCTAGGTTTCCAGGAATGAATAGAGGATACGACTCTAAGTATTATAGAGGGTATTCCAACAACACTATTAAAGAAGTTCGGCTGAAGTGATCTTACTCCCGTGTAAAAGAAATGATACCATAACCTTCAGGGAAAGGACCAAGGGTACGAACCCTATGAAATATAGTCCAAGTCACAGAAGTCAATTAGCTCAACCCTTGAATAATTTATTACACGTTGTGCAGAATGATTACATGTTGTGTTCCTTGATCCCAGGTACTGCCTGTGTAAACGGCCTGTGTCTTCTGTCTGGTCTGTGGAAAACTCAACTACACAGCGTGTAGAAAAGTACACATCGTGTTTCGGACTCCGGGTACTTCTCGTGTCACTCAGGTTGTCAGTTAGAAAGAAAATACATGGTTTGTAGAAGGATCACACGCTGTGTCCGAGCACCTGGGGCTCCCTTCGTGTAGCTGGCCATGTGTGCGTACATGGTCTCTGCCCATGTCGGTGTCGCCTACCCGTGTACCAGTACAAGGGGTATCCTGTGTATCTAGACGGGTCTGGCCGGGGAGGGGTATACACGGTGTGTCATTGGATTTGTAGCATGCCCATGTCCGTGTACTCCTGAAGTACACACCAAGTGGTCCACTGATGAACACACGCCTTGTAGCCCATACTACAAGGTGTGTAGTCGGGAAATTTACAGAAACTCCATCTTCTTACTCGCGCTTCGTCCGATCTTTAGGATCATGTTTCTCTAGTCCGTTTTCCACAAAACTCAACATCATGGATCGACTTGATGCCGCGATTCCAAATCTGTGGGTTTTGGGCCTTCGATCTACTCTGAAATCTGATTCTGGTCACCTATGCGGAAATCGTTTGAAGAACGATTTTTTCCAATCTGCTTTGATCCATCTCTTTCCACCGCAGCCGCACCTCCGTAGGGTTGTTCCAACTTCAGATAATCAATTTTGGAACGTTTCATCACACAACGAGTGCGCAACGATCCATGTTCATATCCCCGCGAAGAATGCGTAGAATGGAGAAAATAATGTGAGAATTTGGGGAAGAAGAACACAACAAAATGAGAGGGACAAACTTTGATCGATGTTCGTGTTGATATCAGTCTGTCACCATTAGGAGGTTGAAAAAAACCAAATCAATTTCAAGAATCAAATCCCTACAATTCCCACAAAATCCCATCCCCCAAGAACGATCGATCTGTTGGCTAATCTATTCGTGGATTAGTCCGTGTTCGTCGTGGAAATCAAAAACGGGGAAAGAAAATTCTTAAGCAAAACATCCTACCTGGATTCCACAGCGTTTGTTGGTGATGATCTGGTTGACGCGTCGTTGTTGCTGGAAACAATCGTCACGAATGTCGTCACCGAGTTGGGAGGTCTTCTTTAGAGCTCTCTAGAGGAAATCAGAGTTAGGGGGATTGTAACCCTGACCATCCCTGCGAAATCTCGATTTAAAAGAATAAGATATTTCATTTTAACAAGGATTTAAATAAAATATTTTAATAAAATATTTTAATACAGTTACGTCCAAAAAAACTAGATTTCACTACCGACCTGCACCGACCGATGTTAGGCCTCACCTAAGGTAAAAATGTAGTTCCGAACACAATAAGGCCCTTAGATTTCTAATCTAAGCACCCGTTCGGGAGTTATTCCATTTTTTCAGGAAAACCGCACGCCCGCATAATTTAATTATTAAATTAAATTCAAACAGTTGTTATGAGCTCACCGGGCCTCAGAACTACACGCCGTCTCAGAGCTTGGTCTCGAATTAATTCCCATATAATATTAAAATAATACATGGAAGAAATCAGGGACATTACATATATATATATATATATTGATTAATAAAACTAATATACCCAATAGAATATATGATTTACATATATAATTTTATCACATGTTTGTTTAACTATTCATTGATTAAATAACTATTTTGGGGGATAATTAGTTCAATTTTCATGTAGTTTTTGTTTTTTAATTATCGCGACTTTAAAATGATCAGGGTAAAATCACCAACCAAAATAAAATCAAAATATAAATTTAATAAATATATTATATATTTTTATTTATAGTGTTCTAAAATTTTAAGAGATATAAAACAAATTACATTGTTCTTAGTGATGATAGGTCTTACGTACAATTGAGTATTGTATCAATTGTTTATAAAAGATGGAATAAATGGAAGAAAATTAACATATCAACTTTTCAAGAGAAACTATTATGTATTATTTATCACATATATTAACTATATTTGTATTTATTTTCTTTCCATATAAATCATTAGGGAAAAACAAATCTCATCACTTCCTGAGGTGGACATCTGCCATACAAAAGAGCAATAATACTATATCCCCCATGGAATGGTATATGAGAAAATATGTGTGATATAATAATTTTATAAGTTTAATGTTTCTTTATATATATTTAATATTTGTTTAATATAACATTATTTCCATCAACAAGAAAAATTAAAACCATTTCAAATAGATTCATGTTGGCGGTTGTGCAATGCACACACAAGCGACATTATCATTTTTCAATGGATTTGAAGGTAACAAAATATCTGTCAAATTAAAATTAAAGAAGTATATAAATTACATAAATATATTTTAAATATGTTAAATCCTTCATTATATCCATCCTTTAATGGTTGTGATGGAAAACAAAAATCAATGAATCACATTTACAATAGTCATCCAAACACACATTTGATGGTTTCATTTACCATTTGATTAAAGTGCTAATGTATCTATGTTACTAAATAAATAAACAAAATATCAGTATACTGATTATATTATGGTTAATATATCAATTTTTTATGATGATTTTAATTATTTTTAATAAGAAATAGAATAATTGTATTTTAATAATTTTACCTCTTTTTGGGTGAACTTCATTATGCTTATACTTAAACCCTTAATGCGAGGTTTTAATAATGAAAATAAAGACTCTAGGTTGTGGGAAAAGAAGTAAGGATGATATATGAGTAGGTATTGGTCAAGAATTTTTTTTGGGATGTGTTAATAGGATAATATAACCAGTGGCCTTTTATGTATGGGGGAAAATACACACATGGAATATTTTAAAATGCAATGTCATACACACATTTTTTAAATTCTATTTGTAAAGATAACAAGTAATTATAAAACCATGGAAAATATATGGAATCTATATGGCCATAAAATATGATTTGGACATGTTTTTGGTCATATTCAACCCTTATCACTTTATTTTTAGTCCCAGGTAAACCGGTTAAAAACACAATATTTGTAACTAGGTTTTATGATGTTTACTATTCAATTTGTCCAAAAATTTATTTGACCATATTAAATAATATATATTATTATTATAAGAAGTATGTAACCCATTTTTACAAATTAAATTCCCAAAGTGGTAGAATTAAATTTAAAATTGATTCCGTAAATGTTATTAGAAGGTGGTTTTCCAAAGTAAAAATATTCAAAAAATTAGAATGATTTTATTTAATTATTAAATATTAAATTTATTTTAATTAACTAAATTTCATTAATTGTATTATAATGTTTCAATTTTTTAAATTTAATTTAATATAAAAAAATATCTTTTATGTGATTTGAACAAGTGGTATGATTTTATTAAAAATAGTTTATTAACTATTCATTAAAGACTAATGTTTTCAGAGAATGATAAAAATTTTACTCAGAATTAATTTTGAAAAAATTATTTTAAAATGTCAGTTTATTTTTTAATATATGTTTTCTAATATATGTGTTAATTTTTTTTAAAAATTGGAAAAAAGTGTGAAAACCCTTCCTTTTATGGAATAAATTTTTTTTATAAAACAATTTTTTTTTATTTTAAATGTCTTTTAGTTTATCAAAAATTTGTAGATGAACCTTAAGTTATTTTTTAAATCATTAAAAAATATATATATTTTTAAAATTTTGTTAACACATTTTATACTCACAAATTTAATGGTTTTCCTAGAATTGTATATATTATTTTTTATATACACTCTGTATTATGTGATCCGCAATATATTGAATAAGATAAAACTATTAAAAAATAAATATATTTTGAAATATTAAGGTGGTACATTTTATTTTATTTATATTTTTCATTTCATATACACTATCAATCATGGTTGTCTTTTTTGAAAATCCTTTAATCTCAAATTATACACAAAAAATAAATTTCATCTTCACAATTTAATCACAATCATTGATCAATGGTTTGAAATTTGATAATACCTTAGTAATAATTACAAATCCAAATAAAATTGTTAATAAAACACAATACTTATAATAGATAATGTGAATTATTTAAGTGATCTATAATAACACATTACTTGGATTACATGTAAGAATACCTTTGTGGGATTTGATGATAAGAACATGGAATGAAAGCATTTATAGTTATAAAGAGTAAAATAGATCATTAATCAAAATAATATTAATGAAATATAAAATTTAATGTAGAAGAAGCCATAAATTGTTTAGGAAAAAAATCATCCTAAATGAAGGTACTAGGATAGAAATTTGGTTTCAAGAGCCTTTTTCTAGAGTTATGGAATTTATTTTTCCATCACTACTATAAAAATAAGTAAATATAATTAAAAAATTATTATAATTTGAAAAATTAATAAATTTCAAAAATAGAGTCATATTTTTCTCAAATAGTTTGTATTAGAGTTAAAATTATTGGGTCTTTATAACTGAAATTAAAATTTAATTGATCATTTGATCAATTAAACAATATTAAATCATTCCTTGAATCTCAATATATTTTAGAAAACCAAAATGTTCTGTAAAAAATTTCCAATATATTAATTTAATATATAATATAACAATAGTAACTCCAAAAGTCAAACATAATAAATTTTATAAATAGTTAATATTAAGACTCATCAAATATATGTTTGACCATTTTGACAGTATAAAAATCTTGAAGGCAAGTAACAGAATTTCCAAAATCAACATAACATTATATTTAGTAAACAATATTATATAGCACTTAATATCAAATTACGAATAATTCATTCTCTTTATCACTGTGAAATCATAATTAAAAAAAATCATACTTCTAAAAATAAAATCTCATGTTGTCGAATATATTCCCAAAATAAAAATATACAATTTTTTTTGCAGAACTTAATAAACAATTAAACAATTTCAAGGATACTATTACTAACCCATAAACATCTCTTGGTAAGTTTCATCATAATAATGGACACATACTAATTTTTACCTTTCGTCTCTCATGCATATTAACTAAATTTCCATTTTCGATAGAGTCCCTTTCCTTCGTTATCATTATTATTAATTACATTATTTCATAAACCTAATGCAAATGTACTGAAATATAATCCATATAAATTTCATGACTATTATAAATATAATATCATGGATAAAATACGTCTATAATATAATTAAATAATCAAAATTCTTAGGAATATTAATCATTTCACATCGGCTATATTAATAGCGTAATATTGAACATGACACCTTATATTCATATAAGTTATACTCCTGTAACTCTAGGGACATTCATTTTCATAGTTCCCCATATCCTTAATGTTGATGCATTTAACGATTGTTGTTTATTTTTTTCCTTAAAATCTTACGAATTATAGACTTTCTCTCTATACATGTAGCAATCTATAATTCCCTTCAATCGACTGAATGAGTGTTTATTTCAAAAATTATCACTTGGGGGTAATCATTCATTACTTTCAACACATTATCCATTTTGTCTCTATCATACTCAGATTATATTACGTAAATTATTATCTGTAATACATAGAGAATTTATCATTTGTCTTGATAACACGTTATACTATGTCCTCACAGGATTTCATGGTTTGGGATACCAATTCCCTTCAAAAAAATTCATTTTAAATAATCAAAGAAATGGATAATATTTATCTTTGGATTATATATTTAATCTAAAGAATACATTTCTTACTATGTAATTATATCTTCATAAAAAGAAAAAATTTCAACTTTATTTTGTCTCAAACTCAATAATTATCTATTTCTATCAACTTTCTTCTCATTAGTACACTACTTTTCCACCAAGGGTACTTGAATTCATTCAATAACATTTTAGAAATTTTTTCTTTATCGTTATTTTTTTAAGGGGTGAAAACCATTGATCTGAACATCTTGAGATATGATAATGTATAATGAAAATATTCTAGAATTCATTTCATCAAAAAATGGTAAATATCTTCTGTAAAAAACTAAATCATTGATCAATTACAATGTTATTCATTGTTCCATGGAATGATCAAGGTAAATGAGGTTTAATGAAATATAACAATGTCATCCCATTTTGTGGATTAGTCAATCATTCTATAAATAAATGCTTATTAGTAATAACCAATATTGTATACCTAAATATATTTATAATTTGATATATTTTAACTGAATTTATATCTCTATATCCATTGTTGTTGTCATGAGAGAATTCCATAAATGAGGTATATACATTGATAATTTCTCATTACTTATACATGGATTCTTTTATAAAAAATGAAGTACACTTTATAAGATGATAAAATTTGGAAACATATTTTATAATCCAAAAAATAGTGAAACAATTATCAAAAATTGAAAATTATATGATATACTAATCTCATAATCATAAAAATGGATTCTTTGGTAACATTTTAAAATTGATTATTTTAATACTTCTTAATGGTTGGTAAATAAAATTGTAATAACCAATTAAAATGTTTTAGTAGTTTTAAAATAGTTGCAGAGTAATGCCTTTTTCCAGGTACCCAGTATAACTCAAAGCAAGCCCATATTTCAATTTTTATAATTATTACCACTACCTAAATTTGAGTTAGATCCTTAACCTCTTATAGTACATATAATGGGATTCATTTCTAGATGAAACACATAATCTATTATTTACCATAGAAATAGTATGTTATCAATAAATAAGTCATATACTCAAATTAAATCATAGCTTTAGGTTCCCTAATTTATTTTTTCCTTAATCTAGATCCCTATGATTATGTAAGATATCATCTAATACAAACCGTAATAACCCACACCCTCTTAGCCTAGAGTAGGTAGTTAATTTACTATATTATCAATATATTAATGTAATTACATAATAAAGGAAAATATAGATTAGCAGTCATAATAAACGAAATATATCTAATTAAATTTCAAATTACAATTTAAAAAAGAAAATAAAACATATAATTTTATTTGAGTATACTATTTTTCACTTTGGAAAATAAATTCACATAAATAATAATAATATTCTTTAGCAATAGAGAAAAATAAAACATAATTAAGGGACTGTCTCAGATACTTGGTAATTTTAAGAGTACAATAGAAGTTAATATTAATAAATAAAAATAATGAATAGATCAATTTATATTACTAAAAAAATTCTATTTAAATATTAATTTTAAAATTATATGTAATGAACAAATATTGATCAATTAAATACATACAAATAATCCCATAAGATTAAAAATTATTCATGGATATAATATTTAATCAAATAATCACATGAAAATCAATAATAAATGTCATAATGAGGGGACAAAAAAATTATATATCACAAACATACAATCAATAAAATTCATAGAAAAAAATTAAAACTATGGTTAAAAAACATATTCAATTTGGCCAAGTTATTTGTCTCATTAGATATACCAATGCATTCAGAGGCTATGTATTTTTGGGGCACACCTGAATCATAATAAGTATAATTCTATCCCTATATAAAAGTGGTAAAACGTGTTCTATATACAAATTCATTTTAAAAAATTGACTTAGGAAATGTGAATAATTTTCTCAATCAATAAAAATAATCATAAGTTATCCAATGCAATATGATGAATGGTAGGAATATTTTTTCTCTAATCTTAATGATCATAAACCACCATGATAAATAAAAATGGTGGAACAATTATAACATATTACTAATGAATATTATGTAAAATGAGTGTTTTTTACACTAGGGTATAAAAATTTCATATTAAGGTCATTGAGATATTCTTATGGATAATAAAAATTCCAATTTGAGAAGATAAATTATAACTAAAATACCACAAATAGTTGTGAACAAAATCATTTAGTTAAAAATAATAAAGAAAATTATAAAATAATGTATAAAAAATTGAGAATTTATGATGCTGGAAATTTTTTTGGTCATACAAATTAAAAAAGATTCTATTAATATATATTTTTATGAATTAAAAAATTACATTTTTTAGAAAACAATAAAAAAACATAAATTTAGTTTTTTAAGCTAAATAATGTTTAATTTTTTTTTCTAAAAATCCATTTTATGAATGATAAAATCATTTTTGAAATCATTTATACAATACATTAATAAATAATAATATGATTATTTATCCAAGAGATAAATAAATTAAGATTTATATAAATTATTTTTATAATAATTTTATCAATAATTTTAATTCAAAATTATAATATATTATAAATTATTATGATTTTAAATTTTCAATCTAGTTTTCAAAATTAAATTTATAATAGTGGAAGAATTCAATTTAAACTGTATATTGTAGAAATAATGAAACATCATTTTCTAAAGATAAAAATTTCTAATGTTTAAAATGTTTTTATATCTTAATTTCTTATTAAATTTACTTAAACTAATTAATTTGCTTAATTATATTATAATAGATTTTTTTTTGAAAATTTTAAAATCAAAATAGAACAATGAAATTCATTTGAGAATGGTAGTTTCCAATATAACATAGTATTTTTCACAATTAATCAAAAAATTAATCTTTTAATAATATTCAATAATATTTAATTTAAGATAATATTTACATTATTATTCCAAAAATTTTGTTCATTATCTCAAATAAGTTACACAGTAGTGGTCATTTTTTTAAAATATTATTTATAAAAGAAGATTAAAAAGCCATTTAAAAATATATTTTAAAAAACAAATATGTTTTATTCATTTTATTTTATTGTATTACTAATAAAAAAATTGCAATTGAATATATTTTATACAGTTGTACTGCATTAATTTTTAGAAATTTAGCTTCTCATATTAATAATCTATAATGTATCGGTATATTTTAAAATATATTATATTAAGATTATTCAAAACTCCAGATTTAATATTATTCAAGACAATAAAGAGATTTAATTTATATAATAATAAATATATCATAAGGTATTAGTGTAGTAAAATATCCCATAATATTAATGTCTATATTTAAAAAAGATATCGAACTTGATGTTCAACTTTTAAAATCCCATGGCATTACAAACTCTTATATTATCTATCCATAGGCACATCCAAATCCATCATGATATACACACAACAATTTCTGCACTATAAAACCAAACATGATACCATAAAACTCTAATTGTTTCTCAAATGATATCATAAGAAATATTTTCCATGGATTGATTCACAACCCATTGGGGTTCATTTATCAATTGTTAATATGTTTCCATTCTTGAACCATATCCAATAAATAATTTACAATGTGGAGCCATCACTATGTTGTTAAAAACCCCAATAGACCCACATAGAGTTTCCATACATCCCTATACAAACTTGAATGCATTTATATTAGTGAGACACCTCAAATTATAAGACCCACATGTCCTACCATTGAAGAGGATTATTTCATCAAAAAATATTGAATTCTAGAATGATTATAATTTGTAATACACCATATATGTTTTTATTGAAAACGTAAATAGTTATAAGTATTACCAATTAACAACCACATCCAAGTATAAAAAACTCATATGAATTAGAAATTCCTACTATGGTTTATTAAAATTTCATATTACCGAAGGGAAAACATATAAACTAGGTCTTCATTCCAACCATCGAATAAAACAATCAAGAATTACCCATGAACCTCAAATTCAATGTGAACCACCCATAATGAAGTAATATAATTGATACTACTCAAAATATGAATATAAATCCCCTTACCCTTTTAACATAGACAATATAATGGAACGACCACTCTCGATTCACCAATATGATATCATTAACTAGATTTGAAAAATCCCCTAAACACTTAACTAAAATATAACCAAAATTATTAAACAAAACAATTATTTGATACAACTTTGTAATAACCCACCCTAGGCCACTCATTCATACCATATCTACAGTAAACACATGACCTCTAGTGTGCATCCCTATACATTAGAATGTTCCAATTAGTAGTGAAATGATAAGGAATATCATAGGGATATTAATCACTTGAATCAAAGTAACTTGAAAAGTGTAAATATTTAAGCATCATACCCATCATACCAAATTACAAAAATTAAATTAAAACATGTAATAACATACTTGGTCCTATCATAAAAAACACATAACTCATCACTCACTATACAATCCCAAACACAAAAATAGAAAAAAAACACGTATTATCATTAACCCTACTCACATTCCCAATCATAATACACCCATTATCCAAATAAAATCTTTATTACCACGATAGATCCAGAACAAATACATTTCTCTGATATGAAATATAAAAATGAGTTATTCACATGCAATGATATTCCTATATAGGGAGTGAGAATAAAAAAAGATAGTGTTTCCCAATAAATCATTGATATATTATATCATATACATATGTATTCCTGAGTCATTATAATAAAATAATTATGAGAATACTTTCATGATGTTCTAAATTAGTAACCATGACTCCCTTATGAGGTTCACATGCATGTCAGGCCATCGTGTGTTAACTTGGACAACCCATCCATGACGACACCTACTTTGATGTTATTATAAATACTCAGGATATGGAAAATCCAAACCCTCAACCTCATAAACTAAGAAATTATGCATAGTGATATATCCTCAATCCTTGTACCTTCCATAATCACTCTAGGGAGGTTCCTCAATCATATATTATACCATGACCTAGTCTGCATGTTGGTCTATGACACAATAATATCTAAGTAATGTTTCAATATGTGTAGCCCAACCAAATCCATTTTCATTAATTTCCTAAACATAATACATGAGGATCAAGTCACAATCATCTAATCAGTCATTCGTGAATACAATTGGAATTCTAATCACACCGACCCAAAATATCTTAATAAATATATGGAATGGACCTTGAATAAATACAAAAATAAACAAGGCACAATCATCCATCCACCAAATCCTATAAGGAATAATCACCTAGTACACAAACCATTACCCACAAACACTAGGGTGGTCCCTCAACAAGTTGAAACATCCTCACATATTTTGGTGATATCATGTCAATAATCTAGACCAAATCCTCCTTATGGTAATTCCCATCGTGTAAGAGAAAAACAAGACACGAAATGTCAAACATCTCACCATCTAATCTCATGATTTGTAACACCCCTTGGATTTACAGATAAATTAATATAGAATATCATGCATGAAACATAATGTCTCTATGGAACAAAACATTGATAATATAATTATTTAAATAAGATAGTTATAACCAAGTCATTAAACATAATAATATGAATAAAAATAACTACTATTAAATCTTATTTTTAATGGTTTTAGATAAATGATACATATTTATGATAAAATGTATAAATATAGCTAAAATAAACATCGATTTTGAATTTGGAATTTCAAAATGAATTTATGGTTATTTTGTAGTATATTTCTATGAAATTGTATTTATATTAATAGTGAAAAGTATTGAATTGTAGTTAAAAAAGTTGTTTCTAGTTTAAATAATTATTATAGTTTATTATTAAGGTCAAAATATAACAATCATACATATATTAAACCAATATAGATAATCGAAATGATTATTTTTTTATAAAAAATAGATATAAAAACCTATTGAACTTTTGAATGTTCTTTTTACCCGCCTTCTTCCACACACGTTGATTATCATTAAACATTATTTTCAGACGTTCGGGAATTGAATTTCCAAAAATGGATTTACATAGTTGCGATAATTATGATATTAATAATATGATAATATCAAGTGAATTTTTTGTTTAAATGTAACTTGAATCCTGAGAATAGTAATGTGCCCTTATGAATAGTAAATTTACAGTTATGAATAGTACTTCTACCCTTATAAATATTAACTTTACCCTTATGAATTGTAATATGAACATTATGAATAAAAACCTCACACATTAATGTATAAATAAAATTTAGGCATTTTCTAAATGAAAGAGAATATTTTGAAAATTAATAATTAAGTATTTGCATTTTATGAGTAATAAATAATTATTTACAATTTTATCATTAATAAACTTATTAAAAAGAAAATTAATTTTCATAAAATCCATTCCAAAATAAATATCATTTTCTTCTATGATATTAGGTTAATTTAATGAGACCGTATTTAATTTTTATGGCGTTATAAAAATAGTTTTAAATTTAAAAATGTTGTATTTTTATAGTAAAAGGAGATTTGAATTAGAAAAAAAATTCTCATATTTATAAATTTATTTGTATAAATGTTTTCCAATTTTTTAATTCTACATAATGAAAAAATTTTATGGATTATTTTTTTTATTTTTCTAAATACATTATTATTTTTTTAATAGTAAACTATAATAATTTGTTGTAAATGAATAATACATGTTTTATTGAGTCGTAATTCATGTATGGGTGATATAAGATTAGTTGTGTTGAACTCACATGAACATATTACTGATTTTTCCCAAATGAATCAATATTATTTATTTTCTTAGGGAAAATAGTAAAATAATGAATAAGATATTCTAAATTCATCCCTCTCCTCCGCTATAAAATCCACCATCACCCCCTTTTTACTTCACTCCGATAAGATATAAAGTTTGTAAATTTTAAATTCAAATATTATTCCCTATTCTATTTTCACATTCAAGAGAATTTTTTCTTTAAAAAAAATACCAAAACCCTTTACCTTATGGAGTTTATCAAGGTGGATATTTCAAGAGGTAAATCTTCCTACATTTTAATTTAATTTAATTTAATTTCTGTTTATTTTCTTTTATTTTATTCACATAAAAGCCTCTTTTAAAATGATCATTATAAATAAAGTATCATCTATAAAATGTAATTATATCATGTTTATGGAATATCCTTCATAAACTGCTATCTTTCCCTATCTTATTTAGAAAACAAAATCATTGTCCGGATGGTGGGAATTGAAACCTCTGTGGATGACGAAGAATAATTATTTAATTTATCCATAAATTAATATCATGAAACCATTTTTATGATTCATAAAGTATATATAATATATATTATATCATATTAAATATTTTTGCAACAATTATATATTTATGGAATTAATAATAAAACTAAACTAGTTTGTTGTGATTGAAAAACTGAGAAAAGCTAGCTAAATGATTATCATTAACATATTATCTAATGATTCATCTTCATACAAAGAAAAAATATATATAATACAATTAAAAATTATACATTTTAATAATTAAAATTTAATTCCTATTCTGTAGAATTATACCCATTTTATATTAACGCCATTACATATAATCATGTAAATTGATCCTGAAAATAAAGTAAACGAAGACACCATAATGATGTAATTCAATAATATATATTTTTAGAAAGCCCATAAATGAACTTAATAAAATTATAATGAATATAGTAAATGTATAACATGTTTTTAGTTAATTAATTTATTGATATAATCTCATTTTCGATGACATCTACTTCACGTTTAGAACTCAGTCGGACATGAGGAAAGAGTTTCCACATCACACTTCCATTTATGCGGGATATTCTTTATTCACCACTATTTATTTTGTATGGTGTATCTACAAAGCATTATAATGTATCATATATTGACTCTATTTATTTTCAAGGTATTAAATGTATCATTTAATGGTTATTAATTTTAGGGAATGTGATTTAATTGATAATAAAGTGATATGGGAATCTACCCAAACCCTTTTTTTGATTCAGGTTACTTTTTATATACCTCTAATTAAATTAAATTTTTTAATTTTTTGTATGTTTATTAAAATTTATGTGTATATGTTCCAAACATATATATCCAGATTAGTTCATCTTTATTTTTTTGAGGATAATGTTGTTTTAAAATGGTTCCCTTATCAATTCTACCAGATAATGAGGCTAGATTCAAGGGAACTTTAAGAACACTTACCCATTCTCCAGTGAAAAATATAATTTGGTTTAAGGTATCATTATTTTTATAAAATCACAATTTAATCATGAAAAACAATCTTGATTCACTAATTTTTTCTTTCAAAACAAACATGCTTTTCTTTTTTAAATTCTCTTTAATATTTTCATTAAACCAAACTAAAAAGTTTTAAATGTAATGTTTCTTAAAAACTATTTTAAATGATTTAACATCATTGTGACATAATTTATTCATGATATATAATTTAAATGTACTTCCCATTTCTTTTTTAGGTTATCGATGTTTATAATCTGATTTTATGATAAATAAAAATGATTTTCCAAAAACAACTCATATTTTCAATGTAAAAAATTGTTTTATCGTCCCAATTTTACTTCTATGAGATATATTACTTATTCACGGATTATTCCTTGTGTGTGTGGTGTATATACTCCCCTTTCATATATCATATCATGAAAATTCTTATTCTCATGAAATTATATATATCATTTAATGATTCCATCATAGGGATTACGATTTAAATATTTCAATGTGGTATGTAACATATTAGAAGGTTTAATGATTAATTTGATCAAATATTTTTCAGTCGTATATCGATATATGTAAAAATTATTTTCTGAATTGTGTAATTAATTTTTTTATCTCTTCTGATACCATCTAACATGTGTTGTTGAATGGTTTATGATCATTTTGAATGTGCTATTTGATACCATTCAGGATTTACAGTTGATTTATTCACATTTTTGGATGAAATTTTTTCAATAAAAATGTATATGTGGTTTATGTTTCAGCCCATATATATGAGGAATGTATTCGACTTTGTATGTTATAATAGGGGCTTTCTATTTCCCATTGATTCATTGATAGGTTTCAGGAGACAAACTAGTCTGGATTTTTACCCGTTTTTGTATAGTCTTGGAATGAGGCATTGGTGGTATGTTTATGATATCCAACATTATTCACTATCCCATTATAAAACTTTTGATTGATAGTCCATGCGATTATTCATCTAGTATAATATCCATGTTTATCATCTATTATTACAATAATTTATTTAGCATTTAGTCGTACCACATGATTATCAAAATTATCTTCTAATGGGATGTGATATTTAATTACTCACCAAGGCTTATTATTTATGCTTATATTTATTCTATTTTATGCTTCTATTATATTACATTCCCTTACATACCCTTATTATTTATGATTCTATTATATTACATACCCTTACAGAGAATCTGAGATAACCCATTTCTAATGGAATGTGATATTTAATTATTCCCCAGCTCTCGTACTGACATAATCCCCTGCTGAAGGGGGAGTAACTCATGCCGCTTCTCTGCCTTGATCATGGAAGAAAGGAATTCATCTTGGAATTCCTTCTCAAAGACATCCCATGGAACCTCTACCTCTATCCTCTCTCCGAGGTAGAGCGTCCACCACTATCGCCCCACACCTCTCAGGTGACTGACTGCTAGGGGAACCCAGTACTCCCTCAGAGCACGGATCAAGGTAAAAGAAATCCCTATATCCTCAAGCCACCCCTCTGTCTCCGTATCCGAAGTACTACCCTCGTACTTCTTGAGGGCCTGCCACAGGAAAGAATGGAGAGTCTTCTGCCACTAGTTATCTTCCTCCTCTCGGTCAATCCTCAACTGATCGACCGCCTGAATCTGCTGGGCCTCGGCCATTTGAGCCACCCGGGGAGGACGTCAAGGTGCCATAGCTATATGGTAAACAAGGATCTCCTAAGCCCAAGTAGTAAGGAAAAACTCAAAGTTTCATTTTATCATTTTATTTCAATTTCTCTCCCAGAACACCCAAATCATGTAAAAACCAATCATGATGATGCATGTACCTCCCCTAGGGTCTCTACCCTGCAATCAATGTAGTCTCACTTGGTCGTTCAGTAGGCTCAGAGTCCTTGCGTCGGATCACAGGGGGCCCTAAAATCCTGTGTCCTAGCCGGTCTTCCCTGGCGTATGTCATGCACCAAGATTAACCAACATTGTTGCCCTACCATCCCATGAAATCCTCGTTGTTCCTAACTCCAGACTCCATCCTATCTCTCAACCATCACCTCTGATACCATTCTGTCACGACCCCCTCCCACCAAAGAGGCCCCTCCTGAGCTGGAAATCGTGAAAGGGAGATAATGACCCCCGAAACCAGCCTCCAGCAGGCCCTAGGGTGTCGACTAGCACCATGGGTATGAGTATTCACAAATATGGGAGGCATTACCCTTTTTATTATTATTTAGGATCGGGAATTAGGACAAGTCAACCACCAAAATGGAAAATAACCAGTGTATATAATTAACCCAAACTAAGCCCACATGCATGTTTAAATAATTTAATAACAAGGTAAAAGTACAAGAAAGCTCAAAGTACAATACCAAAAGAAAGCAAGGTACAACAACAGCAACAACTCCAACTATCTGACTAGTAGGGTCCCGCACGGCCCTAGTAGTCCTCCTAGAAACCTAAGAGTAAACATAGGGTGAGAATACAAGTATACTTAGTAGGGAAACCTAAAGATCCCGTGAACAAGTGGGGAGACATCCCAATTTCCCATGAGAATTACAGAAGAAACCTAGCATGGAATTCTATCCACCCAACCTCACCAGCCACACTCACCAAAAACACAAGCACAACAGGTAGTAGTATATAAGAAACAAGAGTATTGGGTACCCCGCACAATTTCCCTTTTTGTTAGCTTCTCTTCCTAACGGTGAACGTCTTGATGCTGCCACACTCTCCCCACCCGCACACACCTGGGCCTCACAACCATGTATCCCGCCCGCACACACCTGGGCCTCACAACTACGAATCCCGCCGGCACACACCTAGGCCTCACAACCACGTATCCTGCCCCCACACACCTGGGCCTCACAACCACGTATCCCGCCCGCACACACCTAGGACTCACAACCACGTATCCCGCCCGCATACACCTGGGTCTCACAACCACGTATCTCGCCCGCACACACCTGGTCCTCATCCCGAAGATTCTTGGGAAACAGTAGAAACTGCCCAAAGAGTCTTGGGCTAAAACCACCCCAATAGAAACATACCCGAAGAGTCTTAGGTGTAAGGTTGCCTCAAGCCATCACATCCTAGGGGATAAGGAGCATGAATGAGATAGTAACTAAGGGAAAAACACCCTGTTCCCTGAAATGGGAGAGTTCGGCACTAAGTTCTCAACATGGGACTGGTGCAATAAAAAACAAAAGATACAGATATATATTTACCAACCACAGAACCCAACCTATGGCTTCTAAATAAATAAACTGAGCATGTGCCTCAGGAATGCTACTACGAAGAATGCATACAACAAACAACCCCAACCCCATTTAGGTTTTCACGTTTCAGCAGAATTAGTTTATTTAGTTCCTTAACTATTGGAAAACAATCCACAACCAACCACATCTATAGTTCGTAAAGCATAACCCATCCATACACAAATAAAGTTAGGAAAACACAAGCAACACAACCAAGTCCTCTTATTAACCAACCAAACCCCATTGATTATTAAACCCTATCCATTACCATGACCCACCATTAATTAACTCTTCCAATTTATATTTAATAAACACAACCCATAGCCTGTTCACATTCAAACCCATCCCTGCAGCCCCGCTGCCAACCACTATAACCACGACCACACCGAACCCGCACTTAATCATCCCATTAATACCATTTATCGGAGCCCCGCTGCCAACCACCATAACCACGACCACACCGAACCCACACATCATCATCCCTTTAATACCATTTATCGCAGCCCCGCTGCCCACCCTATCCAAAATAACCCATACAACACCCCCATCACATGCCACATAACCAAGCCAACACCCACATGTTCATTATTCCATTTTGTTTAACCGGGGTGATCACACAAGGGTTCCAGATTTTAAACAGCCAACCTTACGTAATTTACCAATTTCCACATTCCACAAAGTTCCATCCATAAGAAAAACAAAAAGGAGATGGCAACATTTAATTGCGTAAGAAAAGGCCCCCAACGACCATGATTTTCCGTAGGCAGAATCTCGTTCAATTCACAACATAATATCATAGGATATAAAGTAACATAAATCAAAAGTTCCCATCCCGTTCATTAACCAGTTATTATATTTATTTAAAGGTTCAACTGTTCCACATGAAAACAAGAGGATACCCACCCCGCATAATGCACAAATTTGAGAGAAGAAAGTTAGATCCCTACCTCAACAGGTTCCTGATCGCAACACTCCCCCAGATCAACCTTAGAAGACATCCGTCGGTGTCTGTAACTTCTTTCGGGTCCCGACAAAACCTCCTCGGGTGGAGGTCAGAAAGGAAAGGCAGAAGGAAAGACAATGGATCCAAGCTCAGAAGCTCCGCCTCGTCATTACGATCCCATTTTCCGCTGACGGATCGTAAATCGGAGCTCGGATGAAGAAGTTATGGAAGGAAGAGCCTTTGAGTCTCTTAAGAGAGCTCCGCTCAGAAGAGAGTGGAGGAGAGGTGTGTGTTGAAAAGGAGGAGGGGACCCCTCCTTTTATAGGAGTGAAAAGAAAAAGTATACGGTGTGTACTCAGTTCTTTCACATGGTCTCCACGCGGCTTCCAACACAGCTCCACGACCATTGACTGGTCAACATACGGTTTGAGGGTAACACATACACAGGGAAGGACTACACGGCGTGTAGTTTGGACACACGGCGTGTACTCATTTATTGCACACGGCAAGGACACAACTCCAACATGGAACATGACCGTTGACCGGTAACGTGTACACGGGGAAGGACTACATGACGTGTATAACTGGTCACATGGCGTGTACTCATTATTCCACACAACAAGGACACGCCTTTGAACACGGGGTATACCCAGAATGGGAGTACACGACGTGTACTCAAACTACACGGTGTGTAGTTTGAAAATTCTGGAAAGTGTGGGAAAATTCCATCTTACCCTCTAGAACACTTCTTGACCTTCTTTTTGACAAAGGAAATGGCTGGAGAGGTCCGGGCCATTACAATTCAGAATAGAAAACATTTAAATTTTTCTTAATGTGTCCATTTACCACGAAATTTAAATAACCCCTTATTGAGCTCCACCGAGCCTCATCTAGGAACCTAACTATCCATAACATGATTCCTCCATTCTAGTCAAATTTATCACATTGACAACCATGATCATTTGTTTCTAAAACATATCTTAAAAAAATTATTAAGTGTAACATATTATAAAAAATATTTCACTGATGTAAGAAAGACCCAATGGCCAAATCCCTCACCTTATACTCATTAAAGCCTAGAAATGTTGTTATAATGCCTTAATAGGTTCTAAAAAGTATCCTTAGAAATGAAAAAAATATAATTAATTAAAAAAATATAATTAATTTATATAAAATGATTCTATTGGAAAATATCACTGAAACCACATTTATCAACACTACCACACCAGATCTGCCTTCAATAGTGTATGGGTTTCCTTCCAGATCGACCGCTTTCTATTATGCATCTATGAGAAAACATTTTTGGATGAATCAACCATAATCTAGCGGAATGGAAACAAAAAAATTAAGTCAAATTGGTCAAAATAGTATTGTGAATGTGATTTTATAAATGACTAAAATGGATAACCATACATTAATTCATCATCATAAAAAACCAAGAATCATTCCCTCTAAAATGGGGACCAAGGAGAAGGAAATGGGGGAGATTTAGAAATTAATAATCCCCAAAATAGTTTTTCACGTCATAATTTTATGTCACTATAACTAAATAAATATAACAGTGTTTTTTGGTAAAAAAAATAACACCCATTTTTTCACCAAATATTCAGTACAAGGCCAATATCATACGAATATGCCCAGGCTGAACCCCATGGTTCATTCAAGCACACCAGAAATCCTGTTGAAGCTGAAGAAACTTAGGAACCATCCATCCATATCTCAAAATACATGTTTCCCCCATGCGTGTCTCAAATTCCCATCCAAAACATAAATCCATCAAAAAATTATATTATGAAAACAAATATTTCTTAAACTCATTTTGTTCCACACTTCTAAAAAAGTAAAATACACTAAATAATAAAATATGAATTCAATATGGAATTTATATCCCATAACAATATAGGTTCTAACATCAATTAATGGTATAAGAGTTCCCTATTTGATTGGGAAGAACATTAATGGATGAAAAAATTGAATTTTATGCTACCTTCTATCAAATGGATTCGAAGTGAGTGATGTCTCTATTATTCACTTACCTACATTCAATGGATACTCCTACTGAATTTTCTAACTAGATAATATCAATGTATATATCAAGCTCAGAAATAAAATATCTTCATATATATAAAAACTTTTACACACCAATGTGATAAGGTTACGTATAACTAATGTAATGTTGGATAATATTTCAAACATATATAAGAGATATATTATAATAAATGAATATATGTTGAAAATATAGAAATATAAATTTCATAGTATCAAGAGTGACTACATATAGTGTATGGATGACTAATTCACCTAGGTAAAATAGATATTTAATCAATCAGTGTTTTGGGAGAAAACATTAAAAACTCTATAGTTATTATGAAACAAATGATACAACATATAGATATATTTGGTCTAAATATTCATAATGTAAAAGATATAAATCTACATTATTAATATGAAATACACAATAATAAATTAAATAATGGAATTAAATAATTAAATTTTTAAGAATAATTTTAAATAGGAAATGGGATTACAAAAAATTGATGAAAATAGAATCAATTATTTTGAAGTTGAGCCATTGTGTAATTAATAATATGATCATTAATGTTATAAAATTTATATTATGGTATAAAATTTTCATATAAAAAACATAAATATTATAATGGAAAATATATAGGAAATAGTCCACTCAAATACATCAAGTTTTTAGGAATTTGAAACATTATATAAGACTTACAAATAATAAATGGGGTGCATGTGTATCACTAAAGAGGATAATTAAAATCCATAGAGAAAACTAAAACTAGATCTTCTGAGGATGAAATATATAAATAGAGTAATAAAATAAAGATGATGAATAGAATCAGTTTATGAAATGAATAAGATGGAATGGAATCCTAAAAAATTAATTATGAGTAATAATAACCTAGAGAAGATATTAAGATCAAGTAAAATGATCAAGAAAATTAATATAACTCATGTTTTGATGAAGAAGTGTGTAAAGAAAACTATATGAATCATATGATGATAAATAAGAATTATTTAGGTTTTGATAGAAATAGTAACTATAAAATTTAAGATAAAACACATAAATAATATCAAATTTATGAATAAATGTTTAGATATGTATTATAGACTAGGTAATGATAATATTTAAGAGGTAGACATTTTTAAATTGAATATGATTGAAAACTAAATAAATGTAAATGAGCATGGTAAATAAATTATCTCTGGAGAAGATTCTATTGAAGGTTTAATTATATAGATCTTAAGGATAAAATAAAATATGAATGATGAATAAAATCTATGACATGTTATATATATATATATTGTTTCATCCTTGATAATTGAGATGTACAATATAGTGACTCAATTAAAATTTACAAATATTATTTTTGAAAATGTGAAATAAATTTCAAGTAATTCTCTAGGTTCTATTATTCAATCTTTGTGTCCCTATGATTAGAAATACCATGTATATAGAAACCAATATTAGTGGTAATTTTCAATAATTACACAATGAGATTATTATTGATACCAACATTGATGGGAAAATTATATTGAGAAAGAATGTGAAATTTTAAAAACAAATTAAAAAATTTCTTAAAAGAAATATCTTGAATGGATAATATTATTTTTCTTTAATTTTTTATACATAATGATTATTATTTATGTTATAATATGTCTATACCATAAAACTACTCTATAATGAAAAACTAAGGGATGTCCTAAAAACAAAAAACAAATCTATGAGGAAATTGATTGTATATGGATAACTATTCTTGGTTGATTTAAAAGATATGTTTAGAGTTATTTATGAGATGTTTTAAGATGTTTCCAATAATGTAACAACAAAGAACGAGGTATGAATATTATTCTTTATCAACAAACACATATTTCTATAGGAATAACAATTTAACAGAATTACATGGATGTGTAATCAAATATTAATGATGTTTCACCCAAAGAGAAAAATAATAAAAAAATATGGATACAATATAGTGGTTACAAAACACATGTGAAAAGACACAACAAGTTTATGAAAAAAATTAAGAGAATGATAGTGGTTTTGTGGACATTTTGAATTAGAGATCTTTAATGATTAATGGAATCAGAACATCAAAAATTGAACCAGATAAGATGAAATCATAAGTTTTATTTTTTAATAGAGTAAATAAAAATGTATTGTGGATCAGTCAACATCAAAATGAGGGTAATTAGTAATTTTAATGAAAAAACATTCCATATTAAAATTGATGTCGATATAAAAATCATTACATAATAAGAATGAAATTGGGGTAATATTTTTCAAATAAAATACATATTCAATTTCAGAATATAGAGACACAATATATTAAAAAATATAATTACAAAATTTATTAAAATATAAGTCCATTAAAACAACAAATGGATATTGAGCTATGTTTCTTTTGAATGACTATGATCTAAATACGTCAAAGGGAACTGAAACGTCGCATCCGAATATTTTTATTTTTCATATTGAGATCCTAAATCATTTTGAGATCTGAATATTTATTGGAATGACATAGTCAATATAAAAAATAAAGGGGTAAATATGTAATCCTGCTAAGGTAATAACCATGATAAAGGAAGAAAATCCTATGGAAAAACATAATAATTACCTATATAAATAAAATGGATCTCATAATCATTATTCATATCTTATTCAAAGCATATTACATGATGATGGAATTTCAAAAATGAGCATAAGGTAGTTATCCCCCATCTAATGAAGGGAGAATAAACATGGTATATATGTGAGAGAAATATATACATAATTTTGAAGAAATCCATGACATCAATTTTTTATGAAAATAATTTAATGAAATTTTTATGCAAAATGAACTTTTCAAATTGAGAAACCTAAAAGGAAGTCATTTTATGTGGAAAATGATTTTTTATGATCACTTTGAGCATTTTATAAGGAAATTATCATTTAAATTTGAAAACATTATTTTTTAATTTAATATGTTATTAAACCATAAAGAGAATAATTTTTTTATAATAATTTCTAAATCCTAAATAGGAGGATATAAAATATTGAGTTCCCATAAAATTAGAAGAGTTATATTAAATCCAAATAAGATAAATTAATAAATATTATTTATAGATTCTTAATAGAATTTCTATAAATACATTTTTTTAAAAATGACATAAAGGATACTTCAAAATAAATAAAAATAAAATTAAGGGTTATAATTACATTAAAAATTCATATTAAAAATTTGAAAACTTATTTGGAAAACATGGATTTTGAAGAAGAATGATTTTTGACAACAGATAGAAATGAAGTAAGATTTTCATAAAAAAATTTCTCAATAATTCAAATAAATAGAGGAAAATGGTACAATTACATGAAAACATAATGATTAGTCAGAGAAAAATAAAATTAAATGTGTTTATTTCTAGGTAAATTCAATATTAAGAAATAAAAATTGAAATTATAATGAAACATAAACACATAACTCTTTGGTAAATTTTTAATTATAACACTCCATGAATTATGAAACTAAATGTGACATAATAAATAACAAAATTGGACTGGATACTAATATATTATTTAAATTAGATCTATATACAACATCCAAAATAAATTTCATGGAAAAAAGAATACTTTTCTCTTGGATGGATGTTTTAGTGATAACCATTACAATGTTCATATCATTTAGATGAGAGTAAATCAATGGTTTGATTATGTTTAAAAATGTAGACTAAAAATAAGGAATGAATTAAAACAAAAGAATTTAATTAAAATTAATTTCACTTGTGATGTTGGCATAATTTTATCAATGAATTATTTGAATAACCTAATGAAATAAAATTGAGTTATGAAATAACTTACTCAAGAATCCCTTTAGTTGATCACTCATTAAAATTATATATATTGTCATTAAAAAAATTATTAAATTTTTAACGAATCATTTTTTTATAATATAATATGCGATCATTATATAATATCTTATCCCCATTTATTAATAATCATTCATTATCACAATTTTTTGGGAGAATATTTCCTTGTTTTCTACAGAATGTTTTCTTTGGAATGTTTTGGATCATGAACATTGGATAATGTCAATCATATCTAGATTTATATTAATGATGAAAATATTTTTTGTTTCAATATATTCAAATTTATATTCATTATTTTATTGTGAGTATGTAGAGGGGTTCACATTGTGTCGTGGAGATGGTAGTTCATACATATGGTAGAGAAACATTATCATTTCAATAATGTTTAAAATTATAATGAATTGGATGGTATAATAATTTTATAGAATAAATATTAAAACATATATATCACTAATATCCATTAAATTAATCATCTTTACATTCCATTTCACATATTGGTGAAAAACAATCACATTTATTCGTGAGGAGGTTGGCTTCGATACACACAATAACATTATCATAGTCTCTAAAGAATGGAATGTAAGAGGGTATATAAGAAATTAAAAATAATTAATTATAATTATATCATAAATATCATATATATACGTTAGATACATAATTATTTTCATACATGAGATGTGGTGATGTAATGGTAATTACATATGATAATGATGTTGTAGTCCACCGTACACATGATCCACAATTTTGTTTTACATTTCACTATAGAGGTAATGATTCTTATTCATTCAATTAATAGTAAAAAATACAATTTTTTTATGATAGTCAATTTATTATATCAACCTTTTTAATAATATTTTACAGAATTGGAAGAAGAAATATTATAAATCTATTCATTTATGAAATTTCCTCTTCTTTGGACACATTCTTTTACATTCCCCCAAAAGCCATCAATGATTGACGTTATAACCAAAAAAATGGTTCCAGTGTGAATGGAGTGAATTAAGGATGATATTTGGTTATGAATGGGATGGAACAATAGGGTTTTATGTCTATAAATGAGATGACATTGGTTCACCTTCTATAGGTCAAAGAGATGACACACATTTTTTTTAAAAATAAACTCTTCCACCCACGTTTTCCTCAACCCAAACGTCACCATAATAATTTATTTCCCAAAATTATAATATATAATGTCCAAATATCACCATAAAATAACAATTATACAATATATTAGTCATTTTTAACTATTATGTTTTTTTAAACCTTGGTAAACCTGTTTTTACGACAACCGTGATATAATTTTTATTTTATTCACTATTCATTATGGTAAAAATTAATGTTAACCATATTAAATAATATTATCTATATTGATTCAAAATATATAGTATATTTTTCTATATTAAACTACTAGATGTTAAATAATATATTATGGAATTCAACACACAAAATTGTTGAGAAAATGATTTATCCAAAGAAAAAGTTTGAAATAATTAAAATGTTAACATAATTTTTTTTAAAATGATATAAATTTGTTAAATTTTAATATTATTTTAAAATTTTTACATAGATTAATTAAATCATAATTAAAATTTTATAATTAATTAAACAATTTTTTTTTAAAAAAATAGGGTTTTTCAATATTAATAAACTAAATTTATCATTTATTAAAATTATAACTAAATGACCAAAAAATAAATTATAAAATTATATTTTAAATAATATTTCTCATTTTCAAAAAAAAAATCCAAAATTGTAAAAACTTATTTAAAATTATATTTGAACAAATCGACTCACAACAATTTTAAAAAATATGGTTCTTTTCAAAAAAAAAGTTCCATTCAAATGATTCTTATTTTAATTGTAATAAGTTGATAACCATTTATTTTTTTTATTAATCATAAAAAATAAGATTCATTTTTTTCACATTCCTATATATACCTTTCAATTTAATGGAAATTTTATAATTTTTACAGTTATATAATAATTTTGTAAATGATTATCATGATTTATTTAAATCCAATATTGTGTCCATCACATGATATCAAAGAGACTAAATTTATTTAAAAATAAATATATCATAAATTATTGGGGTGTCACATTAGCTTATATTTTTTTTTACAAAGTCATATATGATATCCAACATTATGTTCCTCTTTTAAAAATCATTGGATTATATATTTTACACCAGCAAATAACATATGACCTCAAAATTTACTCATGATCCCGAAAATAGATTGTTTCATATTTGAAAATTTTATTATTGGAACCCCAAATTATCAAACTGGGTTAATATAAAATCCTCTTGATATGATATGAAGGGATGTACAATGGATATGTAGAATAACACATTGCTGGTATTCCTTGTAGGAGAATTTTGGTGGGAAATGATAACATGGACTAGTAAGAGAATACTATCACTGAACGATTAATAGAGAGTTATAGAGATAATTGATCACAAGAAATTAAATGATCAATACAGTTTTAGCAACCATAGACTATCAAATCAATGATTAACTAAAAGGGCATGGGCTATTCAGATAATGACCTAATTGGTTAATATCATTTTTTCAAGATCCCAGTCATAGAGTTGTGGGATTATTTTTCCATAATGGCATAGAAAACTATAAAATATAAACCCTTGATATAGTTTTTCTTCATAAACAAATTCATTGTTTTATTATTATATGATAAATTTACACATTACCACTTACTATAATGAAATGAATATTAAATACAATTTTATTGTACTTGATGCATTATAATTAACATTTAACTAATCATAATATCTATAAAAGTGTAATATGTTATTCCTCATACCAGTATTCAATCAAAATTGGTTTAAACAAGGTATTATGCTAACTAAAATGAATATAAATATATTAATATCCAAAATTCAATGATGAAATAAAAGGGTTAACACAAATTATTCCTTAATTAAGTAGAAATATATCACATATTACCTCAATAAGCTCAATATACTAAATGGTTATCTCATACCCTTTCAATATATGTTCATTATATATGTTTGAAATATTTTTA
Source organism: Viscum album (assembly GCA_963277665.1). Taxonomy (NCBI): domain Eukaryota; kingdom Viridiplantae; phylum Streptophyta; class Magnoliopsida; order Santalales; family Viscaceae; genus Viscum; species Viscum album. Next base: position 434,062,058 of record OY728139.1, read on the forward strand.
TTAAAAGAATATTCCATAATCCAGATGGAAAATCATCATATCGGACAAGTCCATGGGGCATATCCCACACCTAAAGGGTGATAATAGTTTGATTCCTAACACTGGCCCATTTGATGTACCTTTTAGTATTACATAGTATTTACATAGATGATATGACAGTTACATAAATGGAATAATGGTTGAATATAATTGTATTATAATGTAATTCATAATAAGATGACCATCTTCTAAAACGATGCTAGCCATCAATTCCATTTTTTAACTACTAAATTCTTTAATAAAGATCAACATTTTCCACGAAATCATATTTTTACCTCAACAACAACAGAAATCCAAGATTATCGTTTCTATAATTATGTTTCTCCAATGTAAACTCCTGGATCTGGGTGCCGAACAATGGTTCCCCAATCCAGGTTGGTCACATAACCTCATATGCATTTTCCAAAACACCAGAGGCTTCTGACTAGCAGCAAGGGTCAATGTATGATATTGGGGAAACTATGACCTCATTCGAATATTATACACATCAGAATAACAAATATTAAACAATAATAAAAGTTGTAATACCATACAACAGAAGTACAAAGTAGAAGACTGATCGTATAAACAACTGCATCATATATAAATAAAAGATTCATGTCACATGTATCTAGGAAATCATTAAAAAAAATCACAATGCTGGAAATAAAATTATGATACCAAAGTACATAAAATATTAAATTCCATAATCATCACAAGCCTCAGCTTGGGTCCCATGATCTCCAGCTCCAACAAAAATCACGTACCAAATGAAGAAGGGATCATTCCCTTATATATACCTGTAATAATATAAACTATTTTGGTCCAAAAGAATGACCCAAATAGGGTGTGAGTTGAATCCTACTAGGAATCCATGAAAGGATCTGTTCTAAACTATCAGTGAATATATATATTTGTTAATATGCATAGATGAAGTAACAATGTATGAAGTACTCAAATTTAAACAATCCTATAGTTTTTAGTTTCATTAATTTACATTTATTAATTATTCAATCCATTGAATAATGCAACCTCAGGATATAGATTAAGCTATGTATCCATCTATATAACAGAAAAATTGATATCTCATTCGACCATATAAACCAATTAGTAAGACTGAGTCCAAGAATGTGCTATGTCTTGGATGACTCATCACAAAAAATCAATTATTCACAATCATCCCTTTTGTAAAGTTCTCAAACTCTAAATACACTCTGGTTTCAAATAACATCAAATTAATAAATAATAATTACCCTTTCAGAAAGCTCACACGGTCTAACCCCTTTGGTCCCATATATCATTAATCAAATACATTGTCCACCTATGTAGCTCTCGTGGTCAATACAACCATGTCTACATAGGAAAAATAAATTATAACGACCCTTTGGTAGCTCTCACAATCAATTCTCTATGGTATAACATTCATTTTATAATGACCCTATGGGTTTCTCTCATTATCTAACCCCTCTGTTCAATGACCCAACACATCTCTCACAGTTAATACCTTTGGTTATTCATAAATACTAATAATAAATAAAATAACCTTCATCAGGAGGCTCTCCCAGCCAATTCCCCTTGGTCAAACCTTCATAATGAGAATCACCTACATCTCAAATAACCTGAAAATCCATCTTAACAACATTAGGCATGGAATAAAAGGATTCCTAACATGATTTCTCGACACAACAACCATAACCAATCAATCAGGGGAATCACATCCACAATCAAGGAAATAAACCTTACACATAACCAATAACCCCTTCCCAATCAAACAAACCAAAACATATATTAAATAGTATTCAATTCTGTAATATTAAATACCCTAAAATAGTGTATTCGGAAATTTTCGCATATATAATTCAAATAAAACCAAATAAAGGTAAAAATGACTTACCTCAATGTGGTACGATGAACAATATCGAACATCAGCACTTGAATCATCCTAGATCGTCATAGATCTAAAAAAAGGTCAAAAACATTCATCCTTGATTAACTCATGAAAGAGGAGAAATCAGGAAGAGAGGCTGCAAGGAAAGAGGGACCTCGCCTATTTGAATCATATTCACATGAATTCTTATCAATTGGAGCTCAGACATAGAAAATGTAGGGGTTCTAAGTTCTCATCTATCTCGTCTCTCTCCTGTACGAAACATGGGAAGAAAATATGTGTTCTAGAGATGATACATGACTCCTGTCTGATTAATCAAATAAAAAAACTTTACAACATGTTTTTTTAATGTACATGTCATGTACATGCCTCAACCGGCCCCCGATTTAGGTAGTCCACATGACCATGTACTCGGTAGTTACATGGCTAGTATACGACTACACGCAACAACCGGGTACATGGTGTGTACTCAAGAGTACACAACATATAAATAGAAAATTCCCAAATCTTCCATTTTCCTCCAAAACAACATGAAATAATGATCCATACCTCAAATGAAGTTTTTGGTTCTTACAAACCTCACCCCTTAAAGAAATGTGTCCCGAAATTTCCCCTCTAATGGTGGTGAAGAATAAACCTCAGACAACTCTGGCCACTGTGATCATACTTCAACCTCCATCTCCCAAGTCTAACCATGTACTCGGCCGGGCTTCCATTGAACCAATACTAGAGGAATATACTGTCCATGGAGAACAATCATACTGCGATCCACAATCCATATATGTTTCTCCTCAAAGGATGCATCCACCTCTAACTCAACCTCCTATGGATGAAAAATGTGAGACATGTCTAAAAACTAACTTCATAGCTGATAAACATGAAATGTGTTGTACATAGCCCGATCTTCTAAGATAACTACAACTGATTGGAAACCTACCTGACTCTATAAACATGAAATGTGTTGTACATAGCCCCATCATTCCGGGGATGGTAAGTTGTAATCATAAGTACTTGTGTACCCAAATCCCTCTATAGTTGCTTCTATACATGATAAGTAAATGGGAAACCCTATCTAAAATGATAGAGTGTGAAATCTCATGAAAATGTATAATCTTGTGGATTTACAGCCACCCAAGATCATTATCATCGATGGTCTCCATGATCATCATGAAATGTGCATCATTCTTGAGTCTATCAAAAAAATACCCAAAACACATCATTCTCAAGAGGTGACCTCTATAATCCCATCTAGAAAACTATCGTGACATCATTCCATTTCCACTCAGGAATGGGTAACTGATGTTAAATCCCTATTGGTCACTGATTCCCCACCTTCATCTGCTGAAACAAGGAACTTTTCATAACAAAACCATAACCATCATTCTTTATATATGGACAACAATGCTGACAGTATAGAATATGATATATCTTGCTGACACCAGGATGACCTACCCAAACGGTGGAACTAAAATCTATAAAAAAGTTTATTGCGTATGTCTGGGGACACCCATACACACCAGTGAAAATGTAAGACCTCATCCTCGCCTATGGTCCATCAAGAAGTAGTGTCCTCTCCTGACACACTCTCCTGTAGGACTAGGCTTTCAGACTCTAGTAGATACCACACTCATGTTCGATCCAATAGAGTCGAGGTAACAACTATTGATGAATTTTATGTCTTTCCATATCTGTCGTGACCATCCAAATGCATCTCGGAGAACAGATCCATAAGTTTCCACTCCCTACTCTCCTCCTAAACATCCTATATTTTATTCCTCCTTCTCAATGCATCAGCCAATGCATTTCCATTCCCAGGAATGTATGCAATCTCAACATCAAAGGACTGAAGATACTCATTCAACCTTCACTCTGTCAAATTCAGATCATGCTGAGTATATATATAATTGAGACATCCATGGTCAGTGAAATAAAAAAATTCTCTCCCAAAAGATAATATCTCTAAAAGATCAAAGAATGTACAACTGTTTCCAACTCGAGATCATGTTTCATGTATTTCCTCTCATGTGGCCTCAACTGCAGAGACCCGTATGCAATTAATTATCACCCCTACATAAGCACTTAATCATGGTCAATACCTGATGAATCACAGTAAATATGGTAGCTCTTTCCCAACTCTAGGAAAATCAGTATCACTGCTGAACTCAATCTCCCTTTCATCTCATGAAAGGCTAAATCATAGGAATATATCCACAAGTACATTTCACCCTTCATATCTAGACCTATTATCAATGATGATAAGGATGAAAATTCTAATAAAAAGCACCATTAGTATCAATCCATCCCTAGAAAACTCCCTACCTCAAATACGTTCTTCAACTGCTCCTAGAAAACTAATGCTCTCACTTTCTCTAGGTCTACAGATAATCTTGTCTCTGAGATAACATGACCCTAAAAGTGAAATTGGTCCATCCAAAACTATAATTTAGATATAATATCTTATAACTAATTATATCTTAGTGTACTCAAATCTGTCTCAATATGGATAGAATGGTTGTGTAGAGTGTGAGAGTACACCGAGATAAGATCCACAAAAAACAAGCACCAAAGAATCCATGTAAGGAAGGAACACTCGGTTCATCAGTTACATAAAAACTGCTAGCACATTTGGGAGACTGGATGACATAAACACATACTCGTATAGACCATACCTAATCCAAAATTATATAACATGTATATCTGATGTTCTGACATGCAACTGATGATAACTTGATCTCAATTAATGCTTCCAGAACACCCAGGATCCACGATTTTTATCAAAGAGATCACCAATAATTGGTAAGGGATATCGGTTCATGAACATCAAAGGGTTTAACATCAAAAAATCCACACAAATTCTTAAGGGTACCATCCGCATACATCGTAAAAATTTCATGTGAACCCCAAGTAGAAGTACTGGGAAGGATGAGACCCCTCACCTGCAACTCCTCCAACTACTTCTTGAGCTCATGTAACTCTAGTCTAGACATCATATAAAGAGTTTTGGACATTACCTAGAACAAGATAAATAGAGAAATACACATCTTTCATTGAAGGTAAAACTGAGAAGTCTCCTGGAAAGACATCCCTGAAAAGATTCACCCCTATAGGAAAGTCTATATGTGAAGTCCTCAGGTCATCCATATATAAACTATAAATCTGGGCTGTAATTCCTCCTAACCCAAGATGCTCAGATCTAGATCATCTTTCCTAGACATCCCATTCACCATTGTGTAGTAAAGGCCCACCCTCTGGTGATGTGAAACTCGCACTTGGGAAATAGAAGTCAATAATATCCTGGAACTAGACTAACAAGTCTATTTCGAGAATGACATCGAAGAATTTCATATTTGAGGCATATAGATCCATTAATAAGTGACAACGACCAACCTCAAAAGGGAACTAATTGCACATATATACACTAGACATCCAAATCTCTAACAAAGTTTCTACAGTCATAACATCCCCAAGAGTAAATATACAGATCCCAAGGCTCTCCACAATAGTAATTGATATAAAACTATGGGAAGCCTCTATATAAAAAAAGAGAAGAAGTTAAAACATAGTCCACTAGAATCATACCACTAACTGAAGAGGGTCTAATATCTTCTTCTTACAACGTCTTCTCCACAGAATATTTTTGACTTGTACTACGGCGTTGTGACCCTTCCAGAATACCATATACTGATCCACCCTACTATCGTTGAAAACATGTATCCTGACTACTATGCCAGCGAACACCTCCTCATCTTGAATGGCCAAAAGAACTCCAGATCCCGAACTGATTATAATCTAGTGGTCCTTCTCTTGAAATTGGTGGCATAGAAGAACCCTTATCACCCACTACTAGTGAGGAAATCCAGTAAAAACATTGAAGATGTCCCATCTTAACTCAAGCTCAACACCCAATTGGGTATCTCAGGCACTAAGGTCCCATGTGCCCAGTCTTCCCACACAGGTATCATACCACCTAGCTACCTAATGAAACATCATGTGAATGTTCCATGTGGATCTTCTTGATATCTGTCAAAGGAGTACCAGCCCTGAATGCTGAACCTTTCTGGCTCACGACTCCCAACTCCATTATATTGTGCTCGGTAATCATCACCTGGTTCACTATATCCACCATAGATGTTAACCAGAAGATTTTCACCTATTATTGGATGTCATACCTTAGTCCATATTCAGACCTCTTATCCAATGATAACTAGTTGCTTCCCAAAACTAGTGAGATGCGTAGAATCTCTATAATGTGAATAGAATAATACATCACAGAAAGAGCACCCTACTCCAAACTCATGAAGTATCGGGATCGATCATCCATTAATTTCCCAGGGTAGAATTAGTCATATAAGATCTTATGGAACTCGTCCCAACCCATATCCCGATGATTTCATTACTGTGAGATAAAATCCCACCATCTATTGACAGAGTCACATAGCATGTTTGTCAGGAGATTCACCCTCTACTATGGAGGTGACTCTAGATGATATAATATAGAAATCATGGCCTCCAACCATGAATATATATCATGTGGTCGTATATCTACTGAAAATGTGGGATACTGCTACTGCAGGAATGCCCACATTAGCTCTTCCATAGACGGGGTATGATACGGTGGTCCTTGGAATTTCTATAACATCCTCATAAATCCTTAATGGAACTATGTATCATCACCTTTTCGTTTGTAACAATTGGTTACAAGAAGGGAATGATAGAAGGATATGTTGGTAGTCCCCTATCTACCAGTTCTGGTGTCTGGTCATCGCCCCACACCAGCCATACAACCGGAGGATGTATCGGTGGCATGAATCTGCAAGGTCAAGCGCACACACCAGTTCAAGATTATCAAGGACTAAAACTCAGAAGTGTTAGAATGGAAAAGGAGACAAATAAACTAATGTTATAAAAAATATTGTTACATGACATGTAAAAAAACTACATATTGTGTTCCCTTATGTTTCAACATGGGCATGTACCTCTACCAAACCTAGTCGTGAAAAACCCCAACACACGATGTATTCCTCCTAGGACAGGATGTATACTTGAATTTTTCCTCCTCTGTAAATTCTTCCACACATTTCGAACAACATGGTTCTCTCCTGGGTAACACTACATGACATGTTCACCCTAGACACAACATGTACAACCTTAGTTTCATCCACCTGTATCGTTGGTCACAAGAACAGATACACAGTTCTCTACAACACGACATGTGCAATCTAGACATAGTGTGTTATACTAAAAATGTTCCCAACACTGTGTCTCTACTCACACAGTCAGTCGCACAATCATGAACTACACGGTGTGTACTCCCAGTAAAAATTGTGTATTTAAGAATACCAGTTTATTCTAGAATAGAAGAACACGTGGTGTGTGTTCAAAACATCACAGATTGTTTTTTTTGGGTTTCCGAACATTAGACCTCTAAAACTCCTCCAAAACCCTTAAAAACCTAATTTTTTTCAAATGATTGAATCATTCAGACCTGTGAGAGATTATACACCAGTGAGTCGATGTTTGGAATCCTTATTCATATCAAAGATAGAAAAAATTCTACTAAAGTTAAAACATTATCCATAAAATTTTGATCCAAGAGGGCCCATAACACCTTAGGGACCAAATTTTGGTGCCCTTACATATGAAAATTTACATATTCAAATATATTATCAAAATAGTAGGTATTATATCATAACAACATGCTTATTTATCACAACAAATATCCCAATTTCATGAAATCAATAATGAACCGTAAATGGAATGAAAAAAAATCCATTACATGTGATCTCTAGAAAGTGACTTTATGATGAATTAGATGGAATATACACATATCATCGGTTTTCAACAAAAATAGAACCTCAATAATGTCCATGATAACAGCACAAAACTAGTAAGTCACCCAACTGTGGAATAAAATCAACTATAACAGTTGAAAACCCAGAAAAAATGAAATATTCTATGTTACATGCCTTTTTCTATAGACATGTTAGCTACTCATAGGCACATATTAGTATAAAATACCCATTATTTCATATCACTATTTATATGATCCATATATTAAGTCAAAGAATAAAAAAACCTACCTCTAATACCACTTAGAAACGTCCCTGATCTGGTTGAAGACCATATGTGCCAATAAAACGACTGGTCACATAACCTCATTTGAATTTCCCCAAACACAAAATGATTCCAATTAGCATCATGAGACAATGTCTCATAATGGGGGAAACTATGCCATCATAGGCATAGTATACACAGTGGAATAAGAAATAGTAAAATGTAACAGAAGTAGTAATATCATACAGTAAAAATAAACACCGGAAGACTAATATTTTAAACTGCTGCATCATATATTAATAAATGATGCATGTCACATGTATCCATGAATATAGAAAACATGTCACAATTATGGAAATAAAATAAAAAATCCAATGTATAGAAAACTGTAAACTCCAATAGAAGCACAAGACTCAGCTTGGTCCCATGCTTTTCAGCTCCAATAGTAATCAAGTGCCTGGTGAAGAAGGGTGCTTCCCTTATCTATACCTGCTACAATATAATCTATTTGGATCCAAAATGATGACCCCAACAGGGTGTGAGATGAATCCCATTAGGCACCACCAAAATATCTATGCCTAACTATAGGTGAGTGTAAATAGAAGGTAATATACACTAATAATGTAATTAAATAGGGAGTACTCAAAATTCAACAATCCTATAGTTTTCAATTATATTCTTTTACATTTATTAATTATTCAATCCATTTAATAATTTAAACTCATGATCTAGTCTATGCTCGGTATACTCCTATATAATAAAAGAATTTATGTCTCAGATTAGCATTTAAACCAACTAGTAAGATTGATTCCAAGCATGTGATTTATCTTGGTAGACTCGTGAAAAACATTCAATTATTCACAAGAAATCTTTTAGGAAATTTATCACAGTCTAAATCCCCTCTAGTTTCATATAAAATCATGTTAATATATAGTAATGAAACTCTAGGAAATCTCATGTAGTCTAACCCCTTTCATCCCATATAGCACTAATAAAATACAATGACTACCTGGGTAAATCTCAAGGCTAATACCCCCAGGTCTTTATAGGATCAATAAATTATAATCTCCCTATGGAAGCTCTCATAGTCAATGAAATATGATCTAACATTAATTTAATAATGAATTTTTTGGGTATCTGTCAAGATCTAACACCTATAGTCAGTGGAACTATGGTAGCTCTCAAAGTAAATACATAAGGTTAATCATAACCACCATTAATAAATAAAATACCCTTCCTCGGGAAGCTCTCACAGTCAATTCCCTTTGGTCAGACATTCATAATGTGAATTACAGGAATCAAAAATAAATAGAAACTCTATCCTAAAAACACTAGGCATGGATAACAAAGAAGCCTAACATGATTTGTAGACCAAACCTCCATAACCAATCAAATATGTAAAACAAATCCATAATCAAGGCAATAAAACTTATGCATAATTGATATCACCCTTCTAAATCAGACACAACATATAAGGTCTTAAAGTATGTTAAATTCAATAATACGCAAAACCCTAAACAATGATATTATGAACATTTAGCATATATAATCTAATGAAATCCAAGGAAAACAACAAACCACATATCTCGATGTGCTACAGTGAACACTCTCTAAATTTAGCCATTGAATCGGCCTAAAATGTCATAGATATAAAGAAAGGTATAAATTATTCAACCTTGAATAACTCATGAGAGAGGAGAACTAAAAAAGATAGGATATAGGGAAAGATAGAACTCCCTGGTGGGAATCCAATGCACCTCGAAGCTTCTCAATCGGAGTCCGAATAGAGGAATTGTAGGGGTTCGAAGCTCTCAACTATATCATTGCGCTAATGTACGGAACATAGAAAGAAGATATTTGTTCTTGAGACGATACCAGAATATAGTTTGATTAATCAAATGAAATTAAAATTACACATCATTTTCATTTAATATATATTCCATGTACATGCCTCAACTATCCCCTGCATTAGGCGGTCCACATGACCATGTAATCAGTCGTTACACAGGAAGTACACAGATATACGTGGAATCCGAGTACAAAATGTTTACTCAAGAGTATACGTCATGTATATTGAAAATTCCCAAATCATCCTTTTCCTAAAAAAATACCAGAAATAAATATCCATACCTAGAATAATGATCTGGGTTCCTACATCCTGTATAGGGTATCACCTTACCATTAAATTATCTTTCCATATTTTTGGTAAACATCACTTTATTCTTGAAAATGATTAATAAAAATGTCAAATATAAAAATTCATATTTAAATATATTTCATGATTCACATAATTATTAAAATTTAATAAAATGACTCTTAAATCATTAAATTTAATTCACAAACCATTATCTAAGACTCATAATCTTATTCCTTAATATGTCTTAACATTCATATGTCATTCATAGTCACTCCATAATAAATAAGAATACCTTTACTCATACAATCTTATTTATCATCATAAATAGATTTCAAATTAGGAAATTGATTTTTATAATTTCCAATAATTAATATTTAAAAAAATTACCATCAATAATCCCCTATTGAGAACACTATTATCATCCATTGTGTTAAAAAATCATTTCATTTTTTCTCAGAATTTTTTTGGCATCCTTTTCCACACCCAAAACATCTTATTATTTCACTAATATATTCACATTGGTGTTTCTTATCATATTAATTGAATATAAAAAAGTTAAAAAAATCCTCAATAGTGTCAACCACCTATGATCATAGAGAACATTATACCTCTCTTCTTTGGTATGACCAAGTTATGGAAAAGGTATTGGTTTTTTAGGATATATCATTATAACTAACTAAGAATAATCACAATGAACTTCACTATAGTCACCATCTTATTTGGTTTCTCATCAATACAATTTCTGTCACATTCAATGATAACCCAATTAGATCTAGTGGGTGTAAATTACTACAAAAATAATGTATTCAATGAACAAAAATATTCGTAGTGTTAAACTATATAAACATGAATAAATATTTATAAGAGGCCTATATCATGTGACCATAATTTTAATCAAATATGCCTTTGTTATAACACTTTTCATTCCTATTCGTTTTCTATTCAAATCCATCATGACTTTTCACAGAGAGTTACTAAATTTCCAAATCATATCAGATGGATGTTTCAAACCTAGTGCATTGTAATGAGTATTTTCATGTACTAGGTAATGATTCAGAAAGAATAAAATATGTTTTTATGAGTTACTAGACCTAGGTATATTTTTTTTCTAGAACCACATATACATGTAGTGTCTAGATAGAGATATAATTTCATAGAAACTACTCACATTATAATTCAATAGGATTCTAGAATATTTTTCGATACATATATTTTCTATAAGACTTATCCATATAGTTGTCAGTAATGTTTTTGTGTCCAAGATTTAATGGTCATCTAAATATTTTATATAATACCAAATATGGATAACCAAGAAGTTTTCAAAAATTATTAAATGATTCTTATACAAAAATATCTCTTAATACGACACAAGGGCCATGAGACCAAGTTTTTATAGATTAGTAGGATCATAATATATCAACAGGAACTAAACCATGGTATCATTATTTTTACCCTTAATGGGATCCTAAATCCTTTTAATATAAAAATATTGCATGGGATAACATTTTTATTACAAAAAAATGGTGAAAAGGATGTCCTTATTAGGAAATAAACATGATAAATAAATATAACACATGATTCAAAAATATAAAATGGTATCATAAATGGGATTTCATTTGACAAGTTAAATACATGAAAAAACTATAGAACATGGTATTGTAATATCATTGTAATTATGGTGTTGCGGATAATTTTATATAACATGAAATAATCATGATTTAATAATACCTATGCATAAAATATCTCATGGTTCAAGAAGTCCCAAAATAGATTATGTTTACATCCTAATACCATAAATAAAAAATAATTTCTCTGTAGCTTTATCCAATACATTGGTACACTATCTTGGTGCACATACCATAACATGTTCACGATCTATGTGTACCACATAATGGAAATCAATCATAAGTCAAAACGAAAGATTTACCAGTGGATATGAAATGGGTTTCATAATCTTACATCATATCATATTCAATGGAAATTTAATAATTAAATTTTTTGAGAAATGATCATAAGGCATTTATAACCTTCAAAAATAAGGGATAATTAACATAGTATATTTGTGATATAAATATATAAATTAATTAGAATCAATTCATAACATAGATGTTTATTCATTGATTAAAATAATTTTAAAAAATTATGTCGAAAATAACCTTTTCCCTTTGAGTAAAATTAAAAGATTTATATTAGATGGATAATGAGTTTTAAATATCACAACCAATATTTCATAAGGAAAATAAGATTTAGAATTTGAAAAAATATTTTAAATATAAAAAATTATTAAATAGTAATGATTTCTTGTAAATAATATCCTTTGATACTTCAAGATAATTCTGAAAAATATTAAATGTTTAAGAATGTGTAATAGTAATGTTTATGTATAATTTGTTAAAAAAATGTTTACATTTAGTATTTTAAACTCAAAGTAAGAGAATAACTTGTTTGGAAAACAAAATTTATATTCCTTTTAAATTTTTGAATAATAAAACTATGGTTAAAAATGAATTTATTCAATTATTGTGATGTTTTTTTAAAATAATTTTTATAAAAAATGGATTTGAAAGAATAATGCTTGTTTATAGAATAGTCAAATGAATCTGGATATTCAAATATAATTGTTAATAATTTTAAATAACAAAAATATTTAAATGGAACTATTATATAAAAATTTCACAAATTAAAAGTGGATAATAAAATTAATGTTATTTATTATATAATGGTAATATTATTTACTTCAATTGTGATTCGAGAATAATATATCCAAATAAAAATGTGATTGACAAATAAAACCTTTTAACTTTGGTAAATTCGGAATCATAATATCCCATGAATGAAGTATATGAAATGAAATAGAAACCTAACTATCTTTTAAGTATTCATGATATTTTATTTATGAGGTCACTATATACACCATAGAAAATAAATTATGTTCCTAAAAGAACATGTGTATTCAAGAAGGATGATTGGGATGAAACCATTAAACATTTCATACCATTCAGGTGAGAAATAGTAAATGGGATGATAATGTTAAAACAATTTATATCCAGAATTTAAAAGTTTTAATAATACAAAAATAATTCATAATTCATTTCAATGATAATTTTTTATCATATAATTAATGAAGAATCCTTATAAACACTTTTTGGAAATAGATTTGAAAAACCCCTTACCTCAGGCTTCCCATTAGTTGATAATAATTATATTGGTTTTAAATAGGATATTAAAATATAAAATTGTAATAATATTGTTATATATAATATTATATAAGATCATTTTAGAACATTTTATTACCTTTTTATTTGTAATCTTTAATTATCACAAATTTTGGTATGTTAATTGAATTTTTTTTCTCCTAAATGTTTCATCATTAATGTTTTTGATCATGAAATTTTTTTATAGTAAAATAATATAGATAATAATATTAATGGTATAAATATGATTTATTTTAATTATATAAACCTTTAGAATCATTATTTAATTTTGATCATGGAGAATGAATCACATCGCTTTTTGGAGATATGAGGCCATATATACAGATGATACACATTATTTTTTCCATAATGGGTGAAATTGTATATATGTTTTTTGTTTGTTTTTATCATATATTAAATATAATGTCCTATATATCAAAAAAATTAATTAAATTTATCTTTTTTATAATCAATTTAAATCCTTATTGAAAAATGAATCACATCGCATTGCAAGGTGGTAGTCCTCCAAACACACGAATGACATTATCTCATTCTCTACAGATAGGAAATTCATAAAGAATATGTTATATTATATTTCCAAAAGTATAATCATATCATAAATATTATATATAAATATTATATACATCACTTTATCTAACCGTCAGAAGTATATATGGGAAATGAATAATATTTTTTCACGAGGCGGTTGTCCACCATACCCATGATCAACTATTTCATTTCCAATTTGAGGGAGGGTAGAAAAATTATAAGTAATAGAATTAAATAAAGAAATTTAAATTTACTATAATAATTTTTTATATCATAATGCTATAATAATAATTTATGGAGGAGGATGGAGAAAAATAATAATAATCATGGTAAGGATGTGACCTCTTATTCAGATATCTTCTTTTGGTTTTCAATATAAGTATTCCGAAGATGGATTTATGATCAATAAAAGGATAATAGGATGAGGAGACAGAATTAAATCGTTTTTTGGTTTGTATTTTATGAATTAATTGGTTTTTATTTTTGTGTAAATGAGAGGATATTGGAATCCTTTTAAAAGTAGGGGAAGAGGACACGCTTGGAATTTATGAAAACAATTTTGTCCCGTGTTTTTAATTTGAAAAAAGGATAAAATATACACAATTTTAAGTCAATAAAAAATATAATGTCTCAATATGATCATTAAATATAAATAGTTAACAAATTGGGTCATTTTTAATCATTATAGTTTTAGTTTAACCCCATATAAAAAACATTTCTACCTTAAATAGAGTAAATAATTTCGACAGTTTTCAATATTAATTATAGTTAAAAATTAAATTTGTGAAATATATAATATCAAATATGATAATACAAATATACTGAATTATTTGATAATAAAATCATTTACCATATATGGCCGAATTTAATTTCAAATTAAACCAACTAATGAGTCAAAAAATAACTTCTTCTAAAAGAAGGTGGAACCTTTTGAAAGGTTTTTACAACAATATTTAACCTGATACTAATTCAAATGGAATAAATTAGTAAAATTGTAATATAATTTAATTAACTATATTATTAAATATATTAAATATATAATTTATTACTGCTAATAATTGAAAAGAAAATAGTTTTGAAAAAAATATATATTATTCACTATTAATAAAAATATTAGATATTGTATAAAATAATAAATATTAAATCAAAAATAGTTTTTGAAATTTATATTAAAAAATTAAATTAAATTCTTACATTAAATTCTTCAAAATTGTTAAAAATTAATTTTTAATTATCTATAAAATGAACAATTACAAACCATTTTTAAAAAGTACATTATTTCATAAAACATGAATTCTTATTTGAAGTTGTTCTTATTTTGCGTATAATGAGTAGATTAAAATTTTCTTTGTTTTATACTATTTGAAAATATGTATCATATTTTAGTTATTTTAATTGATATCCTCTAATTTAAGGGATATGTTAATATGACCATTCTTAAATAATAATATTTTATGAGAGTGTCACATTTTGTCTAAAATTGGAGATGTGGGCATCACATGTTATCTATCAAACAAAATTTATTTAAATGAAAATATATAATATTTTATAACAATATTCAATTGCTGTGTAATAATTATATTGAAAGTCCTATATTCTATCAAACAATTTATTTATCTTTCTAAAACCTCAATGTATAACAATAATATTTCATCGAGAAAAATATAATATTTGTAATAAAATTATTTTCCAAATTAAAGAAAAGTACCATAGAAAATATTAAAAAAATATTGATATATTTACGACAGTTTATCATAGACATATTTATTTTTTATGTAACTATCTTTAATAAAAAATTCTATGTAAATCATAAATTAGTGGAGATAAAATCACCAAGACCACTAAACATAATTCAATTTGAACATTATTGTCCCATGAGACACCTCTCTAGTTGAATTAATATATATTTCAAACAATTATTACATAAATATTTAATAATGAAAGTATTATTTTTAATGAAATAAATGTTATAAGTGGTTGAAATGTTTAAATTTTTTAGAAGAGGTGTTCATAGAGAACTAACCCTTCACATCAAAAAGATAATGAGTAATATTGGTAAAGGATTTTCAAGGAGGGATTTAAAATAAAATATTGACATTTATATTATTAATCATATATTAATATATAACCCTATATAGAAATAAATATAGTTGAGTTTCTATTATGATGAATATAATGATTTTTGATATAGGAAGAACAGTTCTCACAATGTTTCATAGAATTAAAATATTTCATTAGTGGAATTGTGTGCATGGATGTTCAAATTAAGAATAGGATCCTACTGAGATCAAATTAATAACTAACCTAAAATGAAATTTTAAATTAAAATATGATAATAGGGATCTATTTATGTTTTTATAGTGTCCCTATAATCATTAAGATCAATGATTCAAATTAGAAACAAATTTATGATAATGTTGAGAATTATAATGTTTTTGGATACCTATGAAGTGGAAATTAATGAAGGCATTGGAATGAAATAATTTATAATATCGTGGATATTAATAATATAAATATAATTGAATAATTATATTCTATTTATAATATATTTTTAATCCTTTATAGAAAATAGATAGTATATATTTGGTATATATAGTGGAATACATGACAAAACTAATGGGAAACCTAGTGAAAAAGAATATAATTAGATAATTGATCATGAATAGGAAAATAGACATGAAAAATGGAACATTACTATGTCAATTAATAATGTGGATGTAGATAATATGTCGAGAAATATAATTGAATGAATTTCAACATGAAAAATATTTATGTATGAAGGATATATAGAAAATCAAACAAAATAAAAGTTTTGTCTTGAAAATCAAACCGCACTTATTTCACAAGTTGTGCATAAATTAGTTTATTGTTATTTAAATGATTAATTGTTGATCAGAGTTATGGGTGTATATTTAAACAAGTTATAGAATAATTCCACAGTGGACCTAATCTAAAGACACGATGAAAATATTTCATTGGAACCAATTGTTTGTTCCAAAATAAGGTGAATGATTAACGAAAATTTAATAGAAATACATATAAGTTTCTCTAAAAGATATTATATATTTTAATGTTTCTTACAGAATTATAAATTATATATCATTCCTCTATAGTAATATATAAGAATGGTCCAACTTTTGGTAGCATATAGAGAATATAAAATTTAAAAAATGGATGCCAAATCCCTCTTCTAATATAGTATGATAAAAAAATTATATTAATTAGAAAAATGGATTTGATCTTAAAAATAATAACATTAATTTCTAGAAACTAATAGTGGATATATTTGGGGTGATGCAAGTCCCATAATCTATGAATTTACGAAAGTAAAACTATTGAATGACTTAAATGTAACAAATTAATCAGTGGGAAATAACCATTATGGAGAATAATTGATGTCTGGTAAAATTATTGTTATTTAAAAAGTTTATGAAATTATATGTATAGGTTATCAGTGAAGTGATTATAAATAATATTACACTGAAATTAAATAAATAGTTTTATATTTCCATTATAAATGAGGTGATATACTTCTTGATAGTACAACAGATGAGAAAATAATTTTCCTTATATACCAGGAGATGTATACCATAGAATTTTTAAAAAATATTTATATAGACGAATAATAATGATGTTTTAGGAATATTTATGTGGGTTTAAAATGGAAATATTATTTTATGTTGAAAATTTGAATCATATAATTCATAGAAAATTAATTTTTAACATGGTATACCTCAATGAATGTACACTATATTTTCAATATATTGAGAGTTAATGTACCAAATATCACAGTGATTTGGACGAATTACATACTATGGATTTAGAGAAGATCAATAAATATATCAAATGGAAAATGAATTATGGGATAATTTAAAATAATATAATGTAACAACAACTTCTCAAATTAAATTATGTTTAAAACAAATGTGGTTTTGATTTTAGAAGGTACACATTAGATGGTAATTTAATCATCAAACACAATGGTGTTATTTGGAATTATAAGATTAGTAACTCATTCACATTAGTTAAAATAAAATATTAATATATTTTTTCTAAAAATTCATGTACACTGATGATTTGGATGAAGGAGAAACATTAATATTTAAATGTGAAGGGTGAAAAGACCTCTTAGAATTTCTGTCAGAATTATATTTCTTTTGAACATTAAAATAAATAACTTCAACATTCAAGTTAAAATAATATTGATGTCTTATTTAGCATCATAAACTAGATATCTTCTAATATTGATATAAAGAAAGAATTTATTAATCCACTTGATGAATTGGGTAACATCATAAATATGGAAATTTCTAAAGACACACTTGATACTCTGAATCTGAACATTAGTCTTCATCCCTTATATATATATTAGAATGATTTTGAAAAAAAAACTATATATATTTGGTTTTTTATAGGGGATAAATGGATCAAATCGATCATGGGGGAAGGTCTTGATTCCATTTACGTAAAATAAATTTTGGATATTCTTTATTTTATAATTTTTTAGAAAGGGATTATTTTTGGATTAAAGGAAAGATAAATTTATAATAGGAAAAAATTATTTCTTATCATTAATGATTTATTTATCCCAAAACTTTTTATTCAAAATTGTAATGTTGTTACATATTGTTGTTCAAATTAAAATGATTATGTTTTTTCTATTGAATGATAAATTGGTTTGTAAAAAATTGATTATTGGAGTTGAAAATAAATATGAAGGGGAATATTGAAGTAAAAATAGAATTAATGAAGTATCCACCTCTGTTGACAACAATTTGTTAGAGGATATATATGATATTGTATAATATATATGAACTTTTTATGAGATTCTTGGTGATTAACACAAATGAATTTCAAAAAGATATATGATTATATACAGTAATATGTAATTATTTACAGATTTCGGTAAATGGAAAAGTTATTTTCTAAATGAGTAATTTAGAGCGATTCCACCAATTGAATATGACATCGAGCCTTTGAATATGCATATTTTTTATACCATTCATATTATGTAATTTATAACTTAAATTTGGATATGTATTTAACTATGTTCATGTGATTGGAAGTATTCTTAAGAGTCACTAGATATGTGACTGTAGTAGTTGATTTGGATGCTAATGTTTATAAGATATGTGGAACGTGTAATATGTAAACTGCATAACATTTTTGTGATGTGTGATTGGTTTTTAATATGATACATGGAATCCATATGATATTTATTTCATATAAGAATATTATAAAATTTATCATTTTTGTACACTTTTACGTTATCATTTTTCATAACAATTTTCCATAATTTATATGATGGGGTTTGGATATCATTTTAAATATATATAAGATATTCCAACTTTATATGACAATATATTTTTTAAGACATCATTAATTCGTTAGAACCCTTATATTAAATAGTATATATAAATCCATTAAATATGTAATATAATAAAATGATTTAATATTCTTAAATTTTTAAATATCATTATTTTATAGTCAAATCCATGACTGAGATATTTATTATGAATTTTTGAATAATATTTAATGGAGATTGAATGATTTAATCTTTGGAAAATTTTCCTAGATAATTAAAATTTAATATTTTAAATAATTTATCACTATTAAAGAATATATATATTTATAGATATTTTTATGTGGCTACAAATCATATATAATTTATATATTTGAAAAAAATGAAACATTTTTCACATAATATTCTATTAATATAAAATATATGAAAATAATAATGTTGAGAAAATAAAGAATTTATAGAAAGTGAGATACCATGCAATATTGATGAATCAACTGTATCATGGAGGGAGAGAATATCTATAGAATAAAATATTCACTCTATCTGAGAAAAATGTTAAGGTTGAAGAACATTTATTATGTTTACAGTGATCTATTTTCATATTATTGATATGTAAGGAGACCATTTTCATGAATGTATACTCTCGTCCATGAAAATACCATCTTTAATGATAATAAAAGAATACATAATTTTCTGATTTATAAAAAATAAAATTATGAAATTCAATGTAATTCATATAAGATATATTTTATTTTATATTAAATAATCAAGTGGATATTTTAATATCCAATTCAATATCAATAGAAAAAGATGAATCATAATGAATTATTGGTCTGAGCCCAAACAAATCCAAACTGCATTTCTATGATGTAGATGATACCTAATAATTTTGAGAAGTGTTTGGTTCATTATAAATCCTTTTCTGTTACATGTACTGAATAATTTCACAGAATGAAATTTATAGTTTTTAAATATTGAGAAATATTTTTGATACTAGTGATATTTTTTCCAATGGTCTATTTTATTGATGCATAATTACGTAAGGAAAACAACAAATCTTATCAACCATTAATATAATAAATTTCCAATATTAATTCATTGATTATCATCCATATGTAATATAATTAAAATAGAACATAATCATTTACATAAGCTATTGGACCCACCCATTCTTAAACATGATATATAATTTGATGAGTATGAATATGAGGCAATATTATAGTATTATCACATTAAAAAAGTGATTTATGTAACAAATAATTAGAGTAGTGGATGGGATTTAATAACCATATATATGAGGAGATAAAGAATTGATATAATGAATATAATGTTACATACATTCACTGATTTGACCGATTTTGAAAAATAATTCTTTGTAATGCAATATTCTGGGAAAATTATTTGAACTAAAAACTGTCTATTGAGGTATGAAAATATATTGGGGTGAAATTAAGAATGAATTATAGATGAATATAATGTGTTGACCATGTTTTGTGTTTATAGAACATAGAACCTTTTATTGATGATTTTGAGTGGAATATTTGAAATTTATGCTTCCATAATAGTTAGGGAAAGTTGTTTTACCAAAAAAAATTAGAGGTACATTTCAAAAAGGGATACAAAATATTAACTACATGATCAATATTTTGTTTTTTTATTTATTTTTTACATAATTTTATACAAACAATTTCATTTATATTTTTTATTGTTTATCAACATCATTTAGTACTCAACCCAATATCTTATATTTTTTTCCAAAAAATTAAATTTAACTTATTAACTAATTTCAAAGTCTTGACTCAAAAAATGACGCAAGTTCTATAACATTCAATTTCTATATATGTGTAATTTAAAATTTATTTAAAAATAAAAATATTTTAGAAAAATTTATTTTATTTAATAAAAACAGGTACTTATATAAAGAATGATAATATTTTATCTCACATCATATATTATATATTAAATATTTTTAAAATATTTATTTAATATTCTGATTATATTATTTATAATACATTATTCATTTTAATTAATTGATTATAAACCCATTGTAATATTTTTAATATATGTGTTTTCTATGTACAATCCTAATTTTTGTATAAATTTTCAATAATCATACAGTGACTATATTTCAAATTTTACTAAAAAAATATACACATCCTTCAAAACATATTTAAATTTCATTCACACCACTAATTTATTCATTTTTTAAATTTTCTAGCATATATATTTTATTTTCCCAAAATTCAAACATGATAATTGGTTGTATGACCCCAAAGAAAAACCATAAATATACTGATTTAAATATTTTAGAACATTTATTTAAATCTATTTTTTATTATAAATTTTGTATTTATGTTATATATTTAATTTTCAAGTTGTAATACTATTTATTATGTTTCAAAGTTATTCCCCAAAGATATAAAACAGTTATATTTTTTGTTTCATGTGAATCAGACAATTCAACATATTCAATGAATAAAAATGTGGGTTGTTTTATCGATCACGTTCTAGGTCCATCCATATATATATATATAAGTATCATGTGACTATAAAATGATGTTTATTTTCACAATAATACCAAAATATATGAAAACTGATTAGCATTTAATTAATATACATTACATGTTAACATTAATGTAATATATAATATATATTACCTATGGTTAATAATGATAACATATTAAATAAAATTGTTTATCAAAAAATAGTATATAATCGTTATGATAAGGAATAGTTTTATTTATAAAAAATCATTATGTGTCTCTTGATGAAATTTCATTAAAATAAAAATATAATTAATTATGAAATTACATAATGTAAAATATTTCACTATATCACATAAAAATAAACAATCATTAATATAAATTTCATTGAAATTATAATAGTGTTTTATTAATATTAATAATTTATAAATGTTAATATAAAATAAATATTTAGTTCTAATCATTATTGTCACATTTCATATCATATTTATATGTCAAACTTCCAAACATTCATAAATGAATCATGATGATTTTGGTAATGTTTCATGATAATACGATCTTATTTAACAAATTCTAAATTTAGAGAGATATTTTTAGATTTGAATATTTATAATTATATAGAACCAATTTATATCATTTTGTTAACAGAATATATCCTATTATTCAGGAGGGATTTTCCAATAGATCAAAAATTAATTATTGAGAAGGCACGTATAACTTTTAACAATCGTAAATAATTTTTTCTATTAAGATGTTTGATATATTTCTATAAAATATAATTTAATTTTCATTTTGATGAAAAATGGAAAATCATTAATGTTATATCACACATCAAAATTTCATGTGGGTTATTATGTGAAAAATTAGTCACCGATCAATATTATATATTAATATAATAGTCATACTATGTTTAATAAAATTTTAAAATTTTCGAAAAATAATATATAACCATATATAATTTTTAAAATAATTATAATAATTGAATTTTTCTAGTAAAAATATGTCAACATCAATTATCGATTCTTTAGACAGGTGAATATTGATTAATAGTAATTTCTTTTAAATTTAAGAAATTCCAAACACAAGATATATTTTTTAGTTTATATCTCCTCTAATAAAAAATAATCCTAATATTATGTATAATGTAATAAATATATTGTGAAAAAGATATAAAATTATGTGATTTATAGAAGGAAAAATAGATTTCCAGGGTTATAGGAATATTTGTATTACTAAGATTGTTCTTCTTCTTAATATAAAAAAATAAAATTATTTCAATTTTACAATATATAAAGAATAATGATTTTTGGAATAAAATGGATTATTTATTTCAAACATAATATTGATTACCTATTAACAAATTTGGAAATTATAATATAGATTTTCATTAAAAGTATTCTATGACAAATTTTATTTTCTGTTTAACACACCCTTGTAATTAAATTATTTATAATTCCTAAAAAATGAAAATAAATATTTATTTATTACATTATTTGTTTATTTAAATAAATATTTAGACAATTAATTAAATTATATTTAAATCATTTGTAATTAATAGATTTCAGTTGCATGTTTTACTTATCAAAACCTAATCACACGTCAATCAATCTAAAACATTTATTCATTCACATAAGGGGAGGGGTTATTTTTTTTCATGAACATATTATTTTTGACATTACATCATTTAATGAGGGGTTATATGAAAGTAAAACCCCATAATAATGTGTTGTTATTTATAAAATTGGAGTCAGTATTCATTTTTGATAATATATTCCATGTACTAGTAAGATAATTTTGAAAATAAATGCCTACTCATTTTTATGAAAGAGATATTTTCACTTAATTTATAATTTATTATTATTTTTTTATTAACCAAGATTCTTTTCTATCATTATTTCATTACTATACCTCTAAATATGGATAATAAATTTACTAATACCATGTATGATAAAAAAAGAACCCTGAAAAAATAATTTTATTCATAAGATTATGTTATCTTTATATTTTTTTTATAATAATAAAAACTTATATCTATTTAATTGATAATAATTATTTGTAAGTATTTTATATTTTCAGAAATGAAAAAAAAAATTATTAATGTCATTTTAGTTCTGGTGTTTGATGTTTTTAAACATAATAGATATATTAAACACTATTATAGTCTTTATTTTTTTGGAAACTTCAATAAAATGATAATAAATATATTTTATTTTTATGAATATGTTTTCATAGAGAAATATTATTATATATACCATAGTACCTATCCACTTATAAAAATTATTACTAATTTTATGCACATTTAATTTTCTCATACTCTATAATTGTCGATAAATTATCAAAAAAATATTAAAAAAATAATCTTAAAACATTTTGAACAAATATTATTTGAATATGTCTATAGAACATTAGATAACTTTTATTTTTAATTAATTAGTTAAATTAGGTGTTTTTTATTTCTTTTATAGCATAAAATTTGATATGTAAAATATATCATAGGATTACATTGATTGATTATATTGATCACTATGAGGTCATTAAAAATTAAAAACATATAAGTAATTAATGTTTCATAATAAAATTTTATCAATTAGAATTAGTGTATATGTTTTCAATTATTTGTTATAAGTGTTGTGGATAATTATTAATTTATTATATTAATTTCAATAATTTCATTTACATGGTCATCACTTTATCATCTTTATTCTCTACCCAATGATATTTCATATATAAAGGTTACATGGGGATTAAAAAATATCATGATAATTCTTACCCTTTACGTGTTCATGACATAAACTCCTCCAGAAAAAATTAGGACAACAAATTTCCAGAAAAATTATTTCATCTATTTTTTAAAATATGAAATATGAAAACATTCCACATACACAATAATTTTTTCAAGAATACTATCCATGTAATATTTGGAAGAAAATATAAACTCTAAAGAACAAAAACATAATGAGAATATTTACCAGAAATTATCACTTCAATATTAATGTTATAATTATTTCAATTTTGAAAATATTCTTCTTAAATAAAATAAAATTTTTAATATAAAATTGATGGATTTTTTTTGTTGTAATAGCCATGGTTTTTTCTATTTAAACCTTTGGAATATTTAATATTTGATTTTTGAGGATTTCTAAGATTATGTTTAATAATTTATTTCATCATATTTCTTTATAATATATATATATATATATTAATTATTTAAGGACAAAAGATGACAATAAACGGGAATTGATGTCATGGTGTAAAAATTAGGTCACGGTGTTAGGTTATGCTATTCAAATTTTTTCCAATTTATTTTTCAGAGTATGTATATTCTCTACATATTGATTGATAGTCATAACATGAGAATTTATACCAAGATATGGACACTTATTTCCTTAGATTATTCCATGGTGTTGGAAGAGTCATTACCTTCTCAAAGATTAACTAATTAGAGTAATTAACTAATTATTTATAAATAAAAAAACACTAATCCCCTAGTAATTTTTACCAATTTCTTTGATTAATTAATTTTCTATATAAAAAATAATTTGATATAGGAATATAGGAAATGATTGAGAAATCATGAATATTTCAAACATTATATAATTTGAGTACTAACAAAAAACACATAATTCAACCAAATATTAATCTCTGATTGATCCTAATATATGGTACAGATTTTTAAATTTTATATTTCCCCATTATTCATTATTTTGATCTTATAATATATTTCATAGAAACATCAACAGTTTATCGGCTCTATGAATTACCAATGTTCATTTTTTTCCTAACACCATTAAAAACTACACTATTTTCTTTTATTTTTTTCATCGTTATTGATTCCATGAACAACATATGGTGGTATGTTGTTTCAATGATCCAAAAATAATTTTATCAGTTATTTTTATTCATTTTTTTCACATCTCTCCCATTTTTCGATACATTTTCTTCCCAATCCATTTTCGTTGTTGAAATTTCAGCTAATTCTCCGAAAAACTAAGCATGATTGAGATTCAGGACATACAATTGCTGAATTTTGATGTAAAATCATATATTAAGAATTGTATGATCAAAATAAGGTGATGGAAATGACAACATTATTATATGTATATCTCATTAATATTAAATATTGGAAATATTTCATTTGAAAAAATCTATAGGTCCATTTAGGTTCAATTTTATTTAGAATTAGAAAAATACATTAAAAAATGGTTACTTTTTTGTTTAATTTATATTTTGTCCATAATTTCACAAACTTATTAATCTATAACTGGTCTTAACATCGACTAAAATATCACGAAATATGATTCAACTCTAGATATATTTCACGTATTCATTTTTTTATATCCTTGGGAAATAGAGAAATTAAAATGGGGTGAGATCAGATTGTCAATTATGGTTAAAATAAGAGATAAAAATCAGAGATCACACGTGGTGATATGAAGAGAATATGGGTATAATCTATACAAAAAATAGAATCAGACTAATTATAGAGTAAATAATAAATCAATAGTTATGACATAATTCTTAGAAATAGATAAGTCATTAATCCAATGAGTTTGGAAACATTATTCAATAAATATGGTCTTTAATAGTATGATAAAGAAATAATAATTTGTATAATAGCATGTCTTAAATATATTATTAATAAATTTTATCATTTTGAACATAACATAACCAAAAATATGACGACACAATGTCTTATGAGCATTAGTTAACCACAATTATACCCAGTAAAATGATTTTATGTTTACATTATCCATAATTCTATGCATTTTAAACCTTAAGAGAATAAATATATTATTTCATAATCCTCACTGCATGATCTGGTGATTAAAAATCAACTTTATATTTCTAGAATTTATACCAATAAACTTAACTCAATTTCCTCTATCAAAGACATATAACATCAAAATGAAAAATTGGATCTTTTATATATCTAAGTAACTATTTTATTTATAATTTTATTGATTTTGGAAAAACCCATACCTGAAAACATGGTCACATAAGTGAGTATAATTTGATAATAATGGTTTGATGACATGTGGAGAGTTCAAGAGTAAAAAAATAGAATTTATACCCATGAAAACATATACAATAAAACATTTTACATGTAATAAATTTCTCTCAATAGTGTTTTTTATAAAAATACAGGATTATGGTCTATTTGATATGATGCATGATCAAATGAATCATTTAGAACACAATGAATGAATAATGAAAATATTTTGGTTTCATTTAACATTATCTTCATAAAAACCATACAATAACACTAAATTATGGGCTAACCATTACTTGTTAATAAAAAAAATTTATTTGGAGTAACATGTTAACAAGTTAACACCAATATCTTTTATGAGTTATATTTATTTAGTCAACACCATTGTCAATAAATAATGAATTATAGAATAATATCATGCTCACCGATCATCATGAGCTATATCTGGTTCACCTATCATCATAAATAATGTCAATGAACTGTTTAATAATCATAAAAGTTATAAAATATAAAGATGATTTATTTAATTAAAAACCCTATAAAAAACATTATACCATTCATATATTTACTGAATTATGGAAATTAAATGAGTCCCATTAAAATAAATTTAAAATAATAATGATCCATCTAGAGACAAATCATGATACTATCATTACAATATATCATTTGTGTCTCAAAAAAATGAAGTGATGGTGTTGTTGATGAATATAAGTACCAAAAAATATTATAAAACCATTTTTGAAGAACAAAACCTTTTCACATTGAAAAATAATAGTTAAAAATTTAAAATATCATACATATAAGGAATAATATTTTCATTAAAAATAATATTTGAAACTTATTATATAATCTTAAAATAAAATAATGTTCATGGTTAATTTAAAATATGTTCATTTCATAAGAATTTAAAATTAAAAAAATTAAACATTTCTATAAAGATGGAAAACATTATCCATATAGAAAAAGATAAGATATTTCCTTCTAAACCCATTTAAATGAAGGTCAATGATCATATACAATAACTCTAAGAAATAATTTTTTAAAAAAAATAATGTTCTTGAAAACATTATTGAATATATACATATAATAGTAATATTCCCGATATACACGGTTATATAAGATCAATATAACATACAAATGTAATTAGGGATTATTATGTATTCAATAATGGAAGAAATGGAAGCCTATTATTTCAACCAAATTATTTACTATAGCATGATAAAATATATGTGGCTCAAGAAAATAGAATAATTTCATTTCACCATATGAAACATTTCACATAAATAGTCTTTAAAAATGAGATTGTGATAGAAAGAAATTAACGCATTATTAAAACTCAAATTCAAGATTAGCTGAAATGAAAATTTTGATATAACCCTATAAAACCCATGATTTATAAAAATATAATACATAAAAATTCATTAATGTGTAGTTAATTACACCATTAATATAAATCATCTTTCAGAATATGAAATAAGTATATTTGAAAATAGATTGAGGAAAAGAAATACACTAAAAATAATATAACCATTGATGTGATAATTAATCCTAGAAGTTATTATTCTATAAAAATTTATAAATTTATTATATTGAATTATAGAATAATTCATGTTCGAAATAAATTAACACATAATCATGGAATACTAATTTAGTGAATTGATTGTATAATCTAATGAATGGAAATTTAGTCATAAAATCGACATCCACTTGGTAAATCTCAAGTAATATCAAATTGAATGATGAAATTTTAATTATACAATACAATAAAATAAATAATTAATGATACAGTATGTAAATTTTAAATAAATAATTATAAACACCATATAAAATAAATAGTTTTATAACATTAAAATATTCCTCAATGAAAGGAAATTGGTATTAAGGTCCTTAAATTGTGTCTATATTTTCTATGTATGTCATTTAATACCAATATAATAAACATATTTCAATTGGTTTATTTCATAAGAACCATTTAAATGATTAATAGCTTGTCATTTTCCATGTATTTCATTTTTGTAATGAATAATTAACAAATAAATAAATTATGTCCATGTGATGTATTTTTGAGGATGTTTAGTTCATAATTTCAAAATGGCTTCGCTATGTGGATGATGGTAATAGTGTTTCTTATTCCATAATCTCTTATATTATAATAATGAAATAATAAAATATCTATACATCAATTCTATATACAATAAGAAACATGTTAAATGGTTATGAAAAATAATTTTTCTTATGGTTAGGGATTGAAAAACCAATACGAAAACATAAGAAATGATCTCATTTTTTAAAAGAGTGCAATAAGAAAGTTAAATATAATTATATCATTAAATTGTTTTATTAAATAAAAAAAATTAATATCACTTTAAATAAATTAAATATATCATCCATGTGATACTGTTATGGAAAAAAACAACCTCGATTTGTGGAGGCGGTAATCCAAATGTAAACCCAAATGATGTTATAATTTATCAATGTATGGAAAGCAATGATAATAAATTATATATTAATATTATAAATTTATATATATATATATAATATGTATATATTAAAACCTTCATTTTAATCATCCATTACATGTTGTGAAAAAAAATATTTACATCGGTTCATGAGGTGGTATTTTTTCATAGACAAGAATAATGAATTAAACTCATAATTTATTGAATAAAGACCTGGATATCGGTTATTAAATTAACATAATAACATATTCATATATTTTTTACACTATTGTTATTATTTTATAATGTTTCAATAACATTTTATGGAGTTTGAAAAATAAATAAATAAAGTTATGTTAAATGTTATACTTCTCCTTTGGACAACCTCATTATCATTACACATAAAGACCCCTTTGTTTAGTATTATTGCAAAACCAATACCTATAGAACATGGTGTTAGATGTTAAGAAGAGATGTTTTTAGGTATTTGCCAATCCTAATGGCTCTTTTTGAATAGAGAGAATATGATATGGGTTGACCTATTATAATTAAGTGAGGGTGGTTCTATGACTTTTTTTATTGACACAAATGAAAACATAATTTAGGGAAGAGAAATTACATGTCTCACAATACTGTCGAAAATTAAAACCCAGTACATGTCTCAAGGGGATATTTTTTTCCTAAATTCACCATTGATGAATAAAAATCCCATAGTACCCAAGATGCTATAGTACCATCACTTCTACAGTACCCTCTATAATAAATACAACTACAACAATGTCTTCAGTTATTCCATTTCTCCAATACTACAATACTTCTACATAAACCTATTCTGAATGTTTTTTCAACACCATACTACTGATTTATTATTATGGTGTTATTAACACTATTCCAAATCCCACTACATAAATGAATGTAGGGGTATTCTTGAAATTTATCATCGTATTAATTTAATATATTTTTAATTTATTGTTAATATAGATAAAAATGATAAATGTTTAAGATATTATCAGAATGTGTTGTGGTTACTCTCATAAAATAAATTTCTTTAATTTTATAGTTAGGAATATACCCTTATGTATTTGTCATAACCCAATGTGTATCATTTTCACAATTACGTTGATATTAATGAATTTTACTACATTGGGGTCAAGAGAGTCACTATAATATATAAATGAGGAATAAAAATATAATATGAGATATTTCAAACCATATATTATTCAATTGGAAGAATATATAATTCTTATTTACATTAATTAAATGTAAATAATTTTATTTAATTTTAAAATATCATTAATTCCATTTTTTAAAAATATATAAAATATTATAATATAATATCAATCTAACTCATGTTCAATAGTTCCAAAATAATATTTATCTGATTATAATGAGTATGTGTTCTTAATTTAATAATCCAATGAAATCTATACCAGATGATATATTATTTTAAAACATATCATGTCACGACCCGTCCCCTGGGGCCCGTGTCGTAACTACCCCAAGCCCGCCTTCCATAGGCTAGGGACTGGCGACTGGCACCTAAGACGTAAATCCCTATAACTGGGAAGGCATTGACTTTATAAAACCTAAACTCACACAACCATAGAACAAGTGGAATCAAACACTATGTAAAGAAGTATAACAAGTGTGATGCAAGTACAAAGGGGCCAGAAATACAAGCACAACAGAAAGGTACAACTACAACTGAAAGAAAAGTATAACTGAAAATACAATAGCTGAATGGTGAAGCAGCTCCTGGATCGTCCTCCGGGTTCCTACCTGAAGGGTAGGTACAGATGTCCTCCGCAACACTCTGCGTCCATCGGTCTGCTCCGTGTGCCATCACGCCAAGTGACCACCTCCGGGTACCGTCCAGTCCTCATACACTCTACCTCAGACATCGTTGTCTGTCGTCTGCATCCAACACAATGAGGTGAGTGCAAACCCATGCAGGGTTGAGTATAACGATACTCAGTAGGGACCCCGAGACCCTCAAGGTATCACAAAATCCAACAAAGATAACCCACAAAGAAAGATCTCAATACATAACCTTTAATTAGGTATATGACCATACATATACCAATGTTATCGAGTAACCCATCTCAATCATGAGGAAAACACAAAGGTCATTGACTCAACTAAAAACTAGGATTTTATTCATGATTTCAAAACCATGGATTATGGGGAAATCCTCATCTGTCGAGTAAATTAGTCATGTCGTGACTCCGAGGTCCTACTCAGTAACCTTGGACTCCTAAGGTACTCCTCCTCTGTCGAGTACCGCGGGTCTGCCACCCCAACACAATAGTGCTCCCCGCCATCAGTTTGTTTCCCCAACACAGTAGATCTCCCCCTAATATCCTACATAGGTACTCATCCTGTCGAGTAACTCAGGTCTGTCGCCCCAACATAATAGCTCTCCTCCGCCATGGGTCTGTCGGCCCAACACTGTAGCGATCCCCACTGGGATAGTCAAGTCACTCCGAATCGAATCGGATAATCAGTCATTAAGTCTCTGCCAGCTAAAAGGTCTCCGTACTCCATATGCTCATCTCCAATAGGATCCGCTCCATGATCTACTAGTTGACACTTACAAGTGTCACGTAATCTAAAGTGGAAGTATCTCAAAATATTGCCTCGTCATAGGGGTCTCAACACAACAGACAACACGTCAATCAGACTCCCTGTCTGTGAGTTTTATCATTTTCGTTCTAGGGGCCCGGTTGGTTTCATGTACGAACCAAACTAACCATATCTCGACTATACCCTGAACACCCATAGGGTAAACTCAAAGGAACAATTTCTCAACGAGATTACCAACGTCACTAACGGTTTGTAAAACTGAAGTCCGGTCTGAGAGTTATTGGATTTTCCATTCCTGGGGCCGAGTTGGATTTTGGGTCAATCTGACCCGGCCGTACTCCAACTACATCCAAGCCTCGAGTGGAGGATTCCAAAAGAACCTTCTCATCAAAATAAATCCAACATAGTTGACAGAACGTCAATCGGACGTCCGGTCCTTAATTTTTAAGCGTTTCCCCTCTGAGGGCATAGTTGGTATCAGGTTGGAACCAACCTGTCAATAAGAAAATTTGCAAAAACCTTGAATGTAATATACCTAAATGACTATCTCGGTCCAAGAAATCCTTCACAACTGAAGGTGTATCAATCGGAGGACTGTAGCTCATGTTATGAGTGTTTAAACGAATATGGTCTGAAAAAGGGGGTCTGGGCCCGGTTCGACCCGGCCCAACCCTCCCAGGGTCAGCCGAACCGGGTCGACCCGACCTGGGTCCGGGTCCGGCCCAGTAGGGCATGGCCCGGCCCGGCTGGGGCGGCCCTCTGCAGGCTGTGGCTCGCCAGCCTGGTCGAGCGGGGGGGGGGGGGGAGCCTCCCCAGATGGGGCGGCTTAATGCCGCGCCTCCCTGTTTCCGGAATGGAAAAAGCCATTATGGTTCCTCCTTCCGCCACGGTGGTCTTCTGCAGCCGCACGTCGGTGCCTCCTCTACCTTCCGCGGACCACTGGATGCACTCTGGTGGTCTGATTCACCCACCGCTTGTGCCTGTGGCTCTTTCGGGACATGTTCTTCACTGCGATGACTTCAAATCACCGTTGCTGTCCCGTTTCATCGTCAACAAAAATTCCGCGCATCATGAATGAAACTGCGATGAGTTCAGACTTGTTCGTTAGTCCTTACCCACTGCGTTAGTGGCACCAATAATCACCCAACCAAATAAACTCCCATGCTCATGGGTTTAATCACATATATAAAATATACGAAAACCCCCTACCTCGATTATGACGTTGCACATCGTCGAGCAACGGAAGGAGGAAAAGCGTCGATATAGAACGACGTTGTGGGGAGACGACGTTGTGAGGATTCGGCATCAACTCGTTGATGTTGAGGAAGAAAGACGAAAGATGGCACGTTGTCATTCTTCATGGAATTGATGTTCTTTGTCGAAGGCGTTCTTCATCGTAGAGGGTTGAGTTCCTTCATTGAGAGAAGAACACCCTTCCCTTTTCCTCCAGAGCTCTCACCAAAATCTAAACACAACAAATGCCCAAAATAAAATAATAGCTAAGATATAATTTTATTTACATAAGTATTTTCAAAATTTCAAACAACATTATTTAATTAATTGAAGAGTTAGAATTCATTGATTAACATGTGTTGGAAAACATTTTAGAGGGAGAGAGGGAGAGGAAGAGTCCTCATAAATAAGAGGGGTTGTCAAAGAATTAAATAAATGGGGTTTAAGAGAGTTTAGGGAAGATGAAAGTTTGAGGCTTGTATGGGACCCACCTCACAAATATCCACACGTGGGAATTTATGTGGTTGTGGGTTCCACCCTTAACTCCCCTTTGTAGGATATAACAACCATAGATATAATAAAATTGTGTACTAAAAATTTTATTTCATTTAATCTAAATCCCCAATTATTAATTTTCAACCCGCATAAAACACAACTGTGGTAAAGGTCCACTTAAGCAATTACTGGC
This sequence comes from Viscum album, assembly GCA_963277665.1. Lineage (NCBI taxonomy): Eukaryota > Viridiplantae > Streptophyta > Magnoliopsida > Santalales > Viscaceae > Viscum > Viscum album. The sequence goes on from OY728139.1 coordinate 434,095,615, forward strand.
GCTGCGAGTTCATCGGTGTCCTAGGATTTCAATTTCGAACACTAGTTCAAAGGATAGAAAAACCCAAAAGTGCGTTTACTGAACGTACCCGAAAAAAAATTCAGAAATTGATTTCGGGTACACCGGGCTTCATAATCAAGTGCCATCAGAAACCACAGACTCACAAAATTCCAAAGCATTTAATAAAAAAAATTTCCCTTGAAATTTCTGGGTCTTTACATATAATTTGTATCAAACGCTTGGTTAAAAACATTAATATAACCATGGTATACAATTTTTCATTATTAAATATGTATGATTTTAAATATATGATTCCAATTTGATTATAAATATTAAAATGAAACAAATTATAGACCATTTAGAATCTTAGTTTTCAACATAAATCATTTTTAATATTTTTAAATAATTTATTAATATATTATTTAACATAGTTTATAAGATATTTTAAACAATATTCAATTCATTTTACATTAAAAATAACATGAAATAGATGTAATTTAAATATAAAAAAAAAGAAAAATAACACTAATAGTTCATATTTATCTTTCAAATTTGTGGCTTCATGGGGTACATCCAACAAAAAGTATTTTTATGGTCATCAAAATCATTTACCTAATTATTCTACTACATCCAGTAAAACTGACTCGACATTGTGTTAGGATTTAATGTAATTATATGATAAATAAAAATAGAAATAATATCCATAATAAAATAAATCATTTATATTTATAAAATAAATTTTGAAACATAATTTTTTATAAAGATGAATTATTAAGCAAAAAATGTGCATATTAGAAAATGATGTATAATGACGATTCCCATGTAATTAATTATATTACAAATAATTAAATGAAAAAATGATACTTTAATATCATATGTGACTTTTAAATACTTTTATTTAATGAAATGAAATGAAAATGTTTCAAAAAAATGGATTTTGTCACTATTCACTGAAAAATTAAATTTTCTAGAAAAATACAAAAATTTGATCCTATGATAATTTTCATAGGATGAAATCAAAATTTATGTAATTTTTATTAAATACTTTTTTTTCAATATCTTAATTAGAATATTTTATTAAAATAAATAATAAAATTCATGTTTGATGAAAAAATATTTTTGAATTCTTAAATGGCTTTATAAAAAATATTACTTTTATAAACTAAGAAATAATAACTAATTTTTTCTTTTGAATAACCATTATAAAAATTTTGGAAAATGATCAATATTATTTTTTACAAATAATATAATAGTTATGTTATAAATATAAAATTTAAATAATAATAATTAATGGGCTATTTCACCTTGGTGTTTTGTGTTTCATGAACTTTCAAACATAGTATTATTTTAAGAACATGAAATATCAATGTGCCCCCCAATAAATTGTTTCCATGAAATTTTAACAACATCTTGGAAAACTATGTTTTTAAATTTTATAATATTTTCTTTGAAATCCTACATTATAAAATTGGTTAATAAATATGCCGTTAGAAGAGGTTTGTAAGGACATATAATAGTCATCATAAATAAAACATAACTAGAATTATAACTAGTTCTTCATTAGTTGAAAGTGAATATATGTACATGGAAGAAAAACCTAGTATCAAAATAATTATGTAGAGAGAGATATAAAATTTATCAAAAAAAATTAATTACAAATAGATTATTAATTTCCACCATACAATAAATCATATAAGTGTGAAAAATGAAATCAATTCATCAGAAATAAAGAAAAATGGATAATGTTATTATAAGATCCAATTTCTATAGTAGGTGAATTCCTTAATTACCTATAATTTGACCATGTGAAATATAATTACTTTTATAGTCTTAATTTCATTCATTAATTAATTTCAACCATAATATCATATTTTTTTCCAAACGATGCATATTGAACATAAATTTTAGATGTCTCAAAAAGTAAAATATATTACTTTTCAATCACGTATAGAAAATAGAATAGAATTTATTTTCTTATTTGTTTATATATTAACCATAAATAAAATGGTTATTACATGGTATGATAATATATGAAATATATAACCAATCATAAAAAGAAATAATATATTGATCTCATATAATTAAACATTAATATAAAAGGATTAACATAAATATTTCCATAAATAAATAACCCTTTATCCTATCTGAATTTAATAACCTCATTAATAAAATTGATTTTATCCTCAGATTATATATCATTCCTTTCAAATTACTTCCAAAAAATGTTATATAATTATTTTAATGACACGAAATTTTTAAATGATATGATTTTCCTGAGGAAATGTATTTTATTTTGTACCGTACAAAAGAAAACTATATCTCATTAATAATGGATTGAGTAAAAAGGGAAATTTGACCATCAGGATTCAACCAATTGTTTATGGTTGGTCAAATATAACCATTTTTCATGAGTGATGGAAAATATACTTTCGTTAATAATTTGTACATTATAATTTGTAAGTAGAAATGATAATGACTAATTATTGTAGAAAGGAGACATGATGGTCTCAAAAAATATAGTCCTTCTGTATAAATCGCATTATTTCGGATCATGTTAGGGAAATATAATAACATCGTTTTTCTCTCTATAAAACCAAATCTGAGATTCAACAAGTGAATCTTGAATAAATTCACTTACTTGAGGAGTTTAATTTAGTTGAAATTACCACTTGGGCGATGTTAGTTAGGTTGCCACATTATTCTATCAACACGCACACATTACCCATCGGCTATATGTGGGTTTCATATGCGGTTATCTATAGAGTCCGTAGATACATAAATTGTAATACTATTGTATATGTATAATTTTTCATCATCTAATTCAATTTTAGGAATATTTTTTCTTAATAAAAGTGATATGAAATTCAATAAATTGATTTTTTGTTCAAAAATTATAATTTCTAGAAAAGATATAAATTTTTATATTAAACTTAGATATCATGAATAAAACTATTTTAATAGAAATATTATTATAAAACACTATTATTTTAATATAAATGATAATATTTGTTTTTCAAGCATCATAAAAGTTTCTATACATTATCAATGTTCTATTGTTTTTAAAAACAATGTATTTTTATATTTAAAATTTAGAATTCTCATATTTTGGGATTTATTTATAAAAAATAAATATAATTTTAGAAATTTCATGAAATTATTTTGTTATGGGGAATTTATTAGGTTTTCCAAAAATACATTATTTTTTGTGAACAATAACTATACAGTTTAAGTTTTTAGCTTGTTTAACAACATGATAATTATTTCAAATTTATGTAATAACTAATTAAACACAATAAAAGACCTAAAATATGTTATTTCTAATAATATAATGTATTATAATAGGTTTTAACCAATTTCAAAACCTATCATTTACATTTATTTGTCTAAAATGGAAACATTAACATTAAAAAACTTATTTTTGTTGAAATATTACATTTCCATGTCAAGAGAAGTAATATAAAATTATTATAAATTTATAAGGATTAAAATAATTAAAATTGTGTCCCAATATGCAAGAACAATTTGAAAAATATTGTGGGCAATCGTTTGTTTTTGGATTTTCCATAGCATAGGTTTCTAAAGGATATAATTTAATATTAATAAACAAATCCCCCACTTTTACTATAAATACCCACCATTTTCATCATATTCAATCAATCCCAATCAATTATCCATGATGATATGATAGTTTTACCTTACAATTAGTCATACCATGGTGTCATTATTCCCTAAGGTCAAAAATTATCATGTTTTAGGAATAAATCGTTAAAGTAATGGAAATGTCCATTTTCCCTTTATTTCAAAAACATGTTCTTATATATGTATCCAAAATGTTATGGTCACACTCTCTTATTTCTATTTTATTCACTAAAATTATTAAAAATTATTTTTTATAAATGGAATAACTCTATAATTTATCTTTATTTACTTTTATATAATTTTGTTTTATACCCATTATGTTTTTGAAATTACTTCATAAAATTTACCTCTTCTCCTCAAGAAATTATATTATATTTTATTTTTGTGAATACTAAAAATTATACCATTTCCAAGGGTATTAACATTGATGTAAAAATTATTTATTTTAATCTCTTATTAACAATCATTAAACCCCCATTAATTTTATTTTTGGGATGAAAATGACAAAATGAACATGTTTTTATGAACTATTGAAAATCTGTGATTTTAATGCGAAACCTGTTTCTTTTTCTATCTATAAGTTATTTAGGAAATGTTTGACTATCATATATTTAGATGAAATTAAATTAATACATATTAATGGTTTTAATTTATATATCTCTAACGCATTGGGTAACTAATTTAATCTTTTTATATGACATGTTTTACAATACCATGGTGAATATCTTTGGTTATTTTTATAACTCTTTAGTGAAAAATCATTGTATTATTCTTGTTACTATCTCACATAAATGTTGTAGACAGATTTTCAAATAAAAATAAAGATTATTTTTAGTATGATGTGATTCATGCATCCTTTAACATTTAATAATTATATTCATCATGTACTTATTGATATTCATCAAGATAACTTGTCTAGTTCTTCCCTTACTTTCACTAACATCGCTTTATTCATAGCCATTCCAATGATATGTTTCCCCAGGTCATGTGATGAAATAAAAATACTATGTAGGAACCCATGCCGAATATTTTAATGTTGTTTAGAATATTTTTTATTTTTTTATATAATATATAAAATATTTCAGAGAGAAAAACATTTAAATATCCTTTTTGTACATTGTAATGAATAATTATTATTTTTAAAAGGACATATTCCATAGTTGGTATCTAATGATGGTTTATTTATTTATGTAAATTAGGATTTGAAAACATTAAGATGAACCCTAGGGAAATGACTAAATTTAAGAAACCAACCTAGTGTTTTGTGAATTATTAATTAAGTGGTTTACAAGAAAAGAAATTACTTTCTATATACGATCAAGTGGAAGTGGCTCTAGAATATAGGTATCTAGGGGTAACACCTAAAAACACATCATTAAGCTAGAATCGAACATAAACTGGGGCATGGTAATGGGCCATGATTCACTATTAACTTGACACTCATGGGGGTCATTTTTGGTTAATCTCATAATTTTTATAAATAATTATGAATGATTTATAGAAAATTTTATTGTTGTTAAAGAACAACATATTAAATCATATTGTTCTATGAAATAAAAATTCCTTTAGAATTATAATATTATTTAAACAAACATGTTTCCACAAAGGTTATCTTTTTTTACAATATCATGGGAAATAAGAGGAACCATGTAAATAGTGAACACAACAAAACATGCACTGATGACCCTATGATCGAAGTTGAAATGGAAAACATCATGAGAATGATGAATCAACTAACTCGACTTATGATAAATAACCTGATTCACCATGAGAGACCAGATTCAACTTGAAGGGGACAAATTTTCATTGATTCCATTATATGTCGACGAACTACTTCTTTTACTAGATCTACAAAACCATTGATTGATGAATAATGGATAATCTATATAGAAAAGATCTTTTCTTTAATACATTTATCAGAATATGATAATGGTACTCTAGTTGTGGACCACCTAGATAGAGAATATGATTAGTGGTACAAACTTATTAAAAACATAAATATATTAAGTGATATTGATATTATAAATTGGTAATAGTTTATGGGAAGCCTTTTCAAAAAAATATTTCCCCCAATCCATGTGAATGAAAATGGAGACCACATTTCAAGAGATAAAGAAGAAGTAAAATAAATCTGTTAGAATATATGAGTTTGATATTCTAATACATTATTATTACACCTCTAGTTTTTTTGTGGATCCTCATATAATGTTTAATAGATTCCTCAGTGCACTAAGACCCCATATGTGGAACAATATAGTGAATTTAAATTATGAAAACTATGTGGAGATTTTGTGAAGTTATAGAAATGTTTAACATGATTTTGGGGAGGCAAAGTGGTCCCATAGATTGATTAAAAAGAATATATCAGTTTATCCAAGAATATTGTGTAACTTTTAATATATAAAAAGCGGAAAGAAAGTTAAATTTCACAAATTCAAAAATTGTGGGAAGAAGAATTTGGTGAACTTATTTCTCGACAGTGGGAAATGATATAACTGTGGAATATATTTTGATATTCTTCAGAACTATCATAGTGAAGTTAAGCCTCAAATTCACAGTACAAATGAAAAAAGGAATATTTCATTGGCCCATCTGTATGCCCAATACTATATGTGTTGAAAACATGGGTATTTTTCCAATAAATATTCATATTAGAATGTAATAGTGGAGAATCACCTTCAACATCATCGTTGGCCAACAGAGAATGGTCTAGATTTCATTTTAATGAAGGCTAAAGTTGAATCTACTATTGATGTTGTGGTAGGTACACTCATTGTTCTATCAAGCCTATCAATTAATTTGTTTGATATTGAGTTCTATGCAATCCATTATATCCTTCACGTGTTTATTTAATATAGAATCAATACCTGATCTTATAAAAGTAGAGTTATTAGTAAATAATCTTTAAGGGATTATCCAAGAATCAATAGTGTATATAAACTCTATTTTTCACTTTGGTGAGCAAATAAAATCGAAAATTTTGTAGTCATTTCCATGATAGATGATGAAACTACTCTAGGGATGGTCTGGATATCATATTATTAATCATATATAAACATCATAATAAATGAAATATCAAAATTCGTCAATTTAAGGTCTATACTTGTTTTCATAGGATAGATATCATATCACTAGAATTTTCAAGAAGAACATCCCATATCATTCTTTATGGAAATTACCAGTGAGGATAAACAAGGAAAAGAAAGAATATAAATAAAAATTTTACGCATCATGTAGGGATACATTGATGTATTTCTTTAGGTGTTACCTAGACACCCCCTAAAAATTGATGTAGAATTTTCTATTGAAATCAAACCTGGATCGAATCCGATATCAACGACCCCATATAGAATGGAAAATCTGGAGTTGGGGGAATTAAAGAAATAACTCCAGGATATTTTAGAGATTTGTTCTATCCGACCATTTTTTTCTATTGGGGAAGAAAATGTTATCTTTATGATGAATATGGGAGGACTAAAGGATATACACCTTGATTACTGATAACTTAATAGTATCATAGTGAAGAAAACATACCCTATCCCAAGGATTGATGATTTATTTGACCATATTTGTAAGTCAAAAGTCCTATACAAGATTGTGATTTGGTATGGTAATCATAAAATGTTGTTGAAGAATGATGTTATTCCAAAGACTTCCTTATAATAATGATATGGGAAATATAAGTGTGTTGTTATTCCCTTCATCATGACTAATTATCCTTATATATTTATGAATTTTTTTAATAGATTAATTAAGTGATATATTGATAACTTTGTGGTATTTTTAATGACTATACTATGTTATATTAAAAAATTCATGAGGATAATGAGGATCATCTAATGGTTATGTTGAAAACTAGTAAAAAGGTTAGGCTATTTGTAATGTTTAGAAAATGTGAATTTTGGGTACCATATGGTTCATTCTTGGGGAACATTGTAACCAATGAAGGAATCTCAGTTGATTTTAACAAAATAATATTTGTGAAGTAGTGGATTTATCGGAGAATATTAACTAAGATGAATAGTTTCCTTGGTTGAGCATGATTTTATAGGATGTTTTTTGAAAAAAATATAATTAATTTATAATCCACAATACATGTTAACTAAGAATTGTGAAAATATTTCCTTGATAAAGTTTTTCGATGAATTATTAAATGATATGAAGAAGATATAGGTCACATCACCATTGTTAAATCTATCCTCTATTGGAGAAGAATTCGTTATTTAAAGTGTTTTATGGCTTAATGGTTTTTGGTTAATCATCATGTAAAAAAGAAAAGTTGATTGCTTAAGAATCTATAAAGTTGAATGCTCTTGAGAAAAATTCTAATATGAATGACCTAGTTTTTGTTGCAGTTGTTTTTTCTTCGATGATATGGAGTCACTATATTTATGGAATGAATTTAGATATATACACAGACCACCAATGACTGAATTATATCATCAATAAAATGATTTCGTCATTAGAATAAGAGATGGTGGGAAATTTTTAATGGCTCTGATTTTTCATTTCATTGTCACATCAGAAAAGAATGAAAAGTTACTGTTGCATTATGTATGAAATACCCTAATTTTTGGAAATTAATAGGATTAAAGGAGACCCATTGATCAATGACATCGCCAAATTGGACATGGGAATCGTTAGGGAAGGTAGACCATCAATCCTATCCCAAATTATTTCTCAAACATTATTACTAGAGAATAAAAATAAATCTCAACGAGAATATCATTTGTCATAGAAGAAGATAGAGGCTATCAACATGTGATGTTTACTGAGTTCAATATTGATCAATAAGGTATAATTAAATATCATTCAAGTCTACATGTTCCATCTATTACAAAAAATAATAATGACTTGATGGATTAATATGTACATTGTCACTTATCACCCCAATAATATCCAAAATAAAATATGTGATATGGCTTATAGTGGATCATCTAACCAAGACTACCCATTTTATCTCTATTCAATAAGACTTTTCTATTTACCAACATTTCAGGATTTACGTAAAGGAAGTGGTTATGTTTCATGGACTCCCACTTTCAATCATTTATGATCATGATCTGCGGTTCACATGAAAATTCAATATAATTCATCAAACTGATGTAAATACTGAATTATATGTTAGAATGGCCTATCACGCCCAAACTGATAGACAATTAGAATGGAATGAAAAAAATGGGGACATAATTATAACATTATCAGTGGAATTTGACAGTGGATAGAACCAACTAATCACATTATTTGAGTTTTCAAAAAACAAAATCATCAATTTGAGTATTCAACGACACCCTATGAATATCTATATAAGAAGTGATGTAGAACTCCTACTAGTTTAGATAAAGTCAGTGATATAAAATATCATGGGACTAATCTTTTCAAATAGATGATATAAATGGTTTTTACCCTAAAAGAACACATTAAGGATGCTCAGATTGGCAGAAGAGATATGATGAAAATTGGAAATGGGACTTGGTGTCTGATACTAGAAACAAATCCTTGCACAGAATATAATTTTAGATGATAGTAATCCGGTTTGGGATGAAATGTATGATTATCTCTAGGTACATTATCCCCTATGAAATAATTTATTTCATATGAAAATTGTCCTATCATATTTCACTTCAATCAAGTCTAGATCAAGGTTTTGATATATCCAAAATATCTCTCTTAAAGAACTACATTCATGAACCTCCACATGTGATGAATCCATAGGCTGTACAACTGGAATATATCCTATATTATGAGGAGTATTAGATGGATATCTTAGACCGTAGAGACAAGTTTCTACCCAACAAGGATACACACCTCATCAAATAGTTTTGGAGAAACCATAAATGTGATGAATCAGTTTTCAAACTAGATGATACAATGAGATAGACGTAAGAAAAAAATTTATCAACTAAGAGAATGATTTTAAAATTTTTTTGGATGAAATTTCTTACGGGGGGATAATGTATTAATAAAACATTTTTAAATTATTTTTTTTCAAGAGAAAAGTAATGTTAATTTTTACCATACACAACAAAACCATATAACATTAATAATGAAGTGAGTTTAAATAAAAATGGGACCTTTATGATTCCATTTTTTTCAGTGATAGTCAAATATGAGAAGTGGTCAATATTACCATTGTAAACTATACTCTTGGGAATAAAATTCACATTATAATGTTTATGTAGAAATGATGGCCTCAAATAGTAAAGTTAATGTCTGTTATGCCCGTTTGTTGGAGATTGGGAGGGGTATACCATCAGTGGGGTTAATTTTTAATTAGGAACAAGATTAGATTCAAAAAGCGAATCTTTAACAAAATCACATAATGGAGAAGATTTAGTTAGCCAAAATTACCACTTAGGCAATGTTAGCTGAGCAACCCGATGAATCTATCGACATCTCACATCATACACATAGGTTGTATGTGGTTGTTATAAGGGGTTATGTTTCAATGCACACGATACCAAATGTGTACTCTCATTATATAAATAAAATTGTATTTCGTCAATTCCATTTTATGAATTGTTTTCCATAATATTATTGAGATGGAATTAGATAAATTTATTTTTCAGTCCGAATTTGTACTTTCCAGAAAAAATATAAATATTTGTATTAAACTATAATATTATTATTAATACCTATTTTAATGAAATAATATGATAAAAAAATCTTATTTATATATAAGTGATAAAATAATTATATTTTTTTGGATCACACATTTTACACTACATTTTAAATCTGATATTATTTTTAATAAATAAAAATTTTTATACTAAAAATATATAATTCTCATATTTTTAGAATTGTTATGATAAAAAATATATAATTTTTTAAATCTACATTCCAAAATTAGGTTAGGTTCACTAGTGCAGAAATCATTTTTTACGTCACCATTTTTTACGTCGGTTATATATAACCGACGTAACAATGCGGCGAGTAGATTTTTCACGTCGGTTATTTTAATAAGCGACGTTACAAATCGCGCCTGTTGGGTTTTTACGTCGGTTATTTGATAACCGACATAAAAAACCAATGCGCGGGGGGTTTTTTACGTCGGTTATTTGATAACCGATGTAAAAAACGCGTCGATGTTGGGTTTTTTACATCGGTTATTTGGAAACCGACGTAAAAAACCAAAGCCTCGGGGGTTTTTTTACGTCGGTTTCCAAATAACCGACGTAAAAAACCCCTCGTGCATTGGTTTTTTACGTCGGTTATAAAATAACAGACGTTAAAAAGCAAATGGTGGGAGCCTTTTTACGTCGGTTTTAGGATAACCGACGTAAAAAAGCTAAAAAATAGTTTATAATGTCGGTTATATAATAACCGACGTTATAAAGCATTTAAAAAAATTAAAGCCCGTGTTATGTCATTTACCATTTTTTTGATTGACAGTCGCCGGCTCGTCTCTCTCTCGCGCGGTAAACCGTAATCGGCTCATTGATCGCCTGCATTACACTCATTTTGGCTTCATTGTTTATCTTCTTCACTGCTCTCGGATCTATCATCTCAACTCGCGACATTCAAGTAAGCCTTCCACGAATTTATTTCGTTCGTTTTTGTTTCGATTCTTGATGTGCTTTTCATTCGTTTTTGAATCTCGTGGAATTTTTTTTATTGCAAATGGTTATTATGTTCATTCAACTCGCAACATTCAACTGGCAAATGATTATTAAAACATTGTGGATTAGCTTCAACAAAATCTGAAAAATAATGGGTGGTACTGTAACGTTCCATTCATCCAGCAACATTATTATTTCCTACTAAGCTGGAATGTGTCTTTCTGGATGAAGATTGGTAGTACATATTTTCTTAAAATCATATTTTCAATATGATTGTCCAAAAAATTATTTTCATGAATGAAATTGGACCAGGTACAATCGGTAATACCTATCCTTAAAATTTCATTCAACATTCTTACATCATAATATTTTTTCAAAAAATTATAATTTTTAGAACTCCTAGATCAGAAAACCATCATCTGTTTTCATCTGCATTCATAAAAATATCAATTCATACCTATTAAAATCAAATATTTCATTCTGGACTCATGGTGAGTCTGATAATACATTTCTTTTTTCAGTCATCTCCAATGTGTTATGTGATGTGCCTGGTAAGAAATATTATAATAAATTATAGGAAATCTGATTAACATATCCCAATATGAGGTGAATGAAACTATGTTTTCCCTTGACATATGTTATGACATAGATGATTATGTTTGTGCCACACTCTTATGTTATTCCACATACCAATGTTGTGATCTTGTGAATAAGGTTTTTTAAATCATGTTCCCACCATCATATAAATCATGTCTTATGTTATGCAAAAATTGTTATACTTGGACTCAGGTTTTATGATCTATGATTATATAGAACTGTTTCACTTATCTTTTTGTTCATGTGCTTTGTGTATGCTCTTATACCCCCATGGATATCTTTTTATGAGATTATATATTATATTTATATATATCATGTTTACCCATAATGAGTATCATAAATCAAAACTTTTATTATTTTCATTCCCTAAGTTATAAAAATAAGTATTATGTAGGATGATTCAAAAATATAATCTGTGAGATGAGTTGATTTATGTGTGAAACCTAGGCCAAACACATATGTATTTTTTTATTGGTATTACATATATATAGTTCGACATATACTTCTTTTTACATTACCATGATATTAACATTACTTTTTCTAAAGAAATATTAATGTCCTTAGATTATTTATCGGATCAAAAGGATATAGTAATTCTAATATATAATCAGAATGATCAGATAATATGAAAATATTATCAAACATAAAACAAATGGTCTATATTCATATTTTTAACATGACACTTACGATGTATAGCTATTTGGTGTTGGGTACTTATGAAAACTACTACTACTTTCAAGATTTGTTTTATATTTTAAATTGTTTTACATTCAAATTATGATTTTTTTCATATAAAGATGTTTTGTCTTATCTTAAAAATATATATTTTTTGTTGATATTTGTTATAGGTAATAATGATTCGAAGTTGGATTACGGCACATCGAATGAGCAATGAATTTGAGGAAGGTGTTGATGCCTTTTTGGAATTTGCAAAACGAAATGTTCCAAGTAGTGACATTTTTTTCTGTCCATGCCTGAAATGTTTGAATATGAAGAAGTTGAAAAGTAGAGAGATAAAAGATCATCTGATATTTCATAGTTTTAATCCGAGTTACAGCCCTTGGATTTGGCATGGTGAAACTGGACGGAATGTCACTGATGATGATGATTCGCAAGATGGTAACTCCGATGTAATTGAAGAAATGATTCGCGATATTGTAGCAGAACAAATTGAGATAGAACCGACAGTTTCACGTCTATATGGTGATGCTGAAAAACCATTATATCCCGGTTTTACAGATTTTACGGTTTTGTCGGCGGTGTTAAGATTGATTAACCTAAAAGAGAAGCATGGATGGAGTGACATAAGTTTTACAGAGCTGCTACAATTGATGAAAGACATTATTCCAAAAGATAACGATCTTCAAGATTCACATTACAAAGCCAAGAAAATATTATGCCCGATGGGATTGGGATACAAGAAAATACATGCCTGTCCGAATGACTGCATTATATATAGGAAGGAATATGAATTTCTGTTAGAGTGTCCAAAATGTGGGACATCACGGTATAAGGTGAAAGAAAAATCACAGGGTGATGTAGAGATTACAAAGCTCCCTTCAATGGTATTTTGGTATCTTCCTATAATTAATTGTTTCAAACGTTTATTTGCTAATTCACATGATGCAAAAAGGTTAAGATGGCATGCTGAAGAGTAGGTATGTGATGGAAAAATACGTCATCCAGCTGATTGTCCACAATGGAAGAAAATTGATGCGCAGAATTCTACATTTGGAAATGAAATAAGAAATCTCAGACTAGGGTTGTGCACAGATGGAATGAATCCATACCGAACACTCAGTAGCACACATAGTTCATGGCCTGTTTTATTGGTAATTTACATCCTCTCTCCTGAAGTTTGTATGAAGTGCATATATGTCATCTTGAGTACAATGATCTCTGGTCCAAAGCAACCCGGTAATGATATTGATGTTTACTTGTCACCGTTGATTGATGATTTGAAACTGTTATGGGCTGATGGTATTAGGGTGTATGATTCTTATAAAATGGAATATTTTCAACTGCATGCAGTGCTTCTGTTCACTATAAATGACTTCCCTGCGTATGGAAATTTGTCTGGATACAATGTTAAAGGGCATAAGGCATGTCCAATTTGCGAACAACAGACGTCCTATTTTCAATTGCATCATGGGAGGAAAACAGTGTACATGGGTCATAGAAAGTTTTTGCCTATGGAACACCCTTGTAGAAGACTAAAAAGGCATTTAATGGCTCACAATAATTTGATACTGCTCCAAAACCTTTATCCCATGATCTGTATTTTGAGAGGGTGAAAAACCTTGACGTGACATTGGGAAAGACACAGAAATCTGGTAATGATAGACATATTTGGAAGAAAAGGTCAATATTTTTTGAGCTACCATATTGGAGGTATCATGAAGTTAAACATAATATTGATGTCATGCACGTGGAGAAGAATATCTGTGATTCTTTGATTGGAACATTGTTAGACATTAAAGGAAAGACTAAAGATGGGTTGAATGCAAGATTAGACTTAATATCAATGGGAATACTTTTGGAGTTAGCTCCCACTCCTAAAGGAAGACGAACATTTCTTCCCCCGGCTTGTCATAAATTATCGAAGAGGGAGAAAATTAGCTTTTGTCAGTGTCTTCATGATACCAATGTGCCTCAAGGTTATTCTTATAATGTAATAAATTTTGTCTCAATGAAGGACTTGAAGTTGATATGTATGAAATCACATGATTTTCACGTCATGATGCAAAAAATTCTACCAGTTGCATTGCGTGGAATATTTCCCATTCGTGTCAAAAAGACTATAATGAAGTTGTGTTATTTTTTCAATTCAATTTGTAACAAGGCGATTGATGTGAATGATTTGAACATTTTGGAAAAGGATGCAATTTTAATACTTTGTCAATTGGAAATTTATATTCCTCCAACATTTTTTGATATAATGGTTCATTTAATGATTCATCTAGTTCGAGAAATAAAGCTTTGTGGACCTGTATATATTCGTTGGATGTATCCTTTTGAAAGGTATATGAAAATATTAAAGGGGTATGTTAAAAATCTATATCGACCTGAAGCCTCCATTATTGAAAAGTATATATCTGAGGAGGTAGAAGAGTTTTGTACGAGCTACTTGGATGCGGCGCAACACATAGGTTTGCCTCCATCTCGCCATGAACGAGTTAATAATGAGGGAAAGGGGATTCGCGGCTTGAAAGTCAAATCATTGTATGCTGAACAGATTAAGAAGTTAGAATCATACATCTTAAAGAACATAGCTGATGCTCAACCATATATCACATTGCACATTAATGAGTTGAAACAATGTCATCCAAAGAAGAAAGAAATGTGGATTTTGAATGAGCACAACAAAACATTTTTGTCATGGATTAAAAAGACTTTGCTTGGTAGATCAGATGTATCAGAGACATTAAAATGGATAGTGGGTGGTCCATGTTTAAATGTGATAACATGGTCTGGTTATGACATTAATGGTTATACATTTCAAACAAAAGCTCAGGAAAATAGAAGTGCAGTTCAGAATAGTGGTGTATTGGTGTTTGCAGAAGCAATGCATTTTTCGAGTGCTAAGGACAAAAACCCAATTTCTGCATCAAATGCATATTATGGAGTGATTGAAGACATATGGGAGGTTGATTACTTTAAAATTAAAGTTCCCGTTTTTAATTGTAAATGGTTTAACGGTAACAACAGTTTCAGACACGATGAATTTGGAATGACACTTGTTAATCTGAATAGATTGGAAGACACAGCTGATTCTTTTATAATGGCATCACATGCAAAACAAATTTTTTATGTAGTAGATCAATCAGATATGCAGTGGGATGTTGTTTTACAAGGGAAAAAACAATATGTTGGTGAGGATGAACTTCATGAATATGCTGATTTATGTGAGATCCCTACTTCAATGGAAATATTAACAGAACATAATGACGATCATGTTGAAGACATAGTTTGTGCTATACGGAACGATCACGACAAAGGAATTTGGGAAAACAATCCATCTGTACATTCCTAAAATTACAGGTAAGATATGTTTATTTCTTGTTTACATTTATTTTTTCCATAAATGTTAGATATTTTAAGTTTTTTATTTATTAAAACATGTTTTAAAAAAAAGTATATTTATGAGTCTACCAGCCAACCGGTGGATTCCCACCGGCCAGCCAGTATGGGCACCGGCCAACCGGTTCTTGCCCACCGGCCAGCCGGAGGCCCCAGGCAGTAGGCTTGCCCAATGCCTGGTGACACCGGCCAACCGGTGGATGACCACCGGCCAGCCAGTATGGGCACCGGCCAACTGGTTCTTGCCCACCGGCCAGCCGGTGTTAGCGCACCGGCCAGCCGGTATGGGCACCGGCCAACCGGTTCTTGCCCACCGGCCAGCCGGAGGACCCAGGTTTACCATTTTTTCCATATTTTACCATCTTGACCATCTTGACCATCTTGACCATCTTTGCCATCTTTACCATTGTTTAACATGCTTACCATATTACCAATGTTTACTATTATGTAACCTAGTACACTTTTCTATTTTCTGATTACAGTAGTATTAAAATATTTGAATTTGTATATTTGTGAACTGACGTTTGTTTTTTTGATTTAAAGGATAATGACAGATCGTTCAGATGATCAACCACATGATTCTGGGGAGGAGCATTTTTCTGGTCATACCTCTGGGGATGAACATTCACATGCTCCTATTACAACAAAGAGTTCAAAAGTTGGTAAACGTGGTTGCCCACGTTTACCAAAATTATCACTTGCCCGTACGCAGGATCAGAGGATAGTAGTTGAGTTTGATGATGATGATATTCCTAGAGGTCCGAATGCCCAAGATTTTAAGAGTTTTGTTGCAACTCAGGCTAAGACCAAAGTAAGCATTTTGTATGATTATTGGAGAGGTGTGGATAAAGCGATTATCTCTCAGTTGTGGGAGACGATTTTGGTAAGATCTTTTATCATTGTTTGAGCATTATTTTAATGTTTCTGGTATATATAATATGTTTAACCTCTTTATCAGATGACATTTGATATTCCTGACACTGGAGGAGTCAGGAAGAAATGCTTATCGTTGGCTGCCAGGAGATGGAGGGATTTCAAATCAACCCTCACATCTGATTTCATTTATGGTCATAGGAGTCATGACAATCCATGTCGTATATATCCTTTTATAGATGAAGACACATGGAGACAGTTTTTTGAAAGTAGAAAAAAAGAGTCATTTCTGGTAAGGGCAATGTAAACTTTTATATACTTTCTTATATAAATGATTTTATTAATGATTTGTTAATGATTTCTTATTCTTAAATTACAGCAAACAAGGAAAGCTCATCAGGAGATCCAATCTAAAAATGTATACCCTCATAGTTTATCTCGGGGAGGGTATGCATTATTGGAAGAAAAAATGATAGCAGAAAAATTTCAACAACTAAGAGCTGAGTATTCAAGCTCTGGAGAGGTGGCCCCTCCATCCCCTCCATCTAGACATGAAAAATGGAAGAGAGCTCGGAAGGGAAATAAAGGGAAATATCTTTCGGAAGAATCGAGAATCGTAGCTGAGAGGATTGTAAGATATCTATTTAATTTATTTAAGTTGACTTTTTTCTTCATATAAGTTTCAATCATTACAGAAATGTTCAATTAATTAATACAGGACTCTCTTGAGGAGCAAAGTTCAGAGGGGACATTTAGAGCTACTGGGAGGGAAGATATTTTATTTGCAGCATTGGGAAGGCCCGAACATCCTGGTCGTGTAAGAGGATATCCGACAGGTGTATCGGTAAGAAAAGTGTTTCCACGTTCTTCAACTTCTAACATTGAGGGGGTTTATAAAAAAAATATAATCCTTGGAGGCTGAAGTTCAAAATATTAATTAGACAATGGAAGACAGGATTAGAGATTCGGTGCAGTCTATGTTTGCAGAAATGCAAAGACAATTTCAGACTGCAGCTCCCACTCCTCCACCTCCCCCTGCAGACCCCATTATTTATCCTCCACCTCTGCCAGTAGCTCCCACTCCCCCACCTCAGCCTGTGGACCCCATTCCTTATCCTACGCCTCCGCCGCAGCTTCCTACATATTGTGAGTTGTATGTTGATGATTCTCAACATCATATAGTAGCATACGGGTTGGTATATTGTATAGGAGATACAGTTCATCATCAACAATTAGAGGTAGAGAATCAGAGGGTCACTGTACAGGATATTATAGATAGATCAGCTAGGGTACCAATACCTACAGATGAGGTGGCAACAGTTGGACAGAGTATCGGCCATTTTTTAGTTTGCCCATCCAGACTTCTTCGACTCATTACCATAGAGGTATGAATCATATATCTTTTATTTTATTTTTTTATTAAAGTTATTTTATCATTTGAAAACTACTATAATTCTCAATTTTTTTTCACAGGAATACTTCAAAGGTAAATAAATAGTGTATAGACAACAACAAAGACAACAGGCTATGAGATCAGATACAGATTCCAGTGGTATTGGTAGATTGTCAAGATATTCACATTTGTTGTTGGGTTTTTATGAGTTTCCAATGGAATCTCATGTTTTTGGACGTGAAATAAGTGTGGGGATTACAAAATCTGATATCATGGAGCTTGTTACTGGAGATAAGTTGGGCATCAACGTGGTGCAAATGTTTTCCATGTAAGTCTTAACACCTTTTCCCTGCGTTATATTTTTTAAAAATGTATACTTACATATGTTTTGTATTAGGTATCTTTATAAAATTTGTGAGAGGAATGAACTGACAGAAGTATATGGATTCATGGACCTGCAATTGATTTCCCCTGAGGCATGTGCATTGACTGAGGAACAAAGAATGGTTTATATTGCAGAAAGATTTGAAAAGAATATATTCCAACAATGTTGGATGATGCCTTTTTGTGAGAGGTATGAAACAAATTTCTCTGAAAGAGTTAATTATCTTTTAACAAAAAAAACCACTAACATTAAATTTCCTTTTATCAGTAATCATTGGATGTTAGGGATTTTTTTCCCAAGGGAGAAAGATCTTTATCGGATATGCTCTGTTCATGGTGATGTGCAGGAAAGTTTTAAGAATATATTGGAAAAGTATGTTTAAATTTCTCAATAGTTTTATATATTATAATGAATTTTAAATTTACCTCATTCGTATTATTTTCTAACAGTGCATGGGTCTACTTTCGAAAAAACACAAAGAAAAGAAATGAAAAGATCAAATATGTAAATGCGAAGGTAAATTTCCATTTAAAATTTGTACTTTTTGATTTATTACATAAAAATAATATATTGAATTTACACTCATTCAAAACAGAATTGTCATGAAAAACAAGGGCTCATCGAATGCGGATATTATATGTTAAGATTTATGTATGAAATAATAACAACTGGGACAGTTGTGAATTTTGAACTGGTATGATTTCCTCTTAAACATTGCCATAATATTTCAATTTGATTTATTCATTATACATGTTAACTATCTTCTTTTTCATTTGTAGCTTTTTGATGACCCTCAACCCTATACTGCTGAAGACATCAAACACGTACAAGTGGAGTGGTCAAATTATTTTACAGGTTTGATTGAATTTTAGTTGTTTGTAATGTAAAATGTAATTTTGAATATTGTCGTTTTAATTGTGTATTTGGTAGTTGTTTAGGTTTGATTTAGTTTTTTTTTGAAGTTGACAGTGTAAGTTTTGAATGTTATATAAGTGAATGTTTAATTTTTCTCTACTTCTTGTGTTGGTCTACTTTTGATGGTTCTACTGGTATGGATTTGGTTCTGTGGGGGAGGGGTTCCAAGGGTGTGGGGGTGTGTTCAGTGGGGTTGGGGGTGTCCAGCGGTCTGGGAGGGCTGTTCGGTGGGGTGGGGGGACAGTCCTGGGGGTGGCAGGGATGTCCAGGGGTGTGGGAAGCCGGTCCAGGGCTGTGGGAGTGGTGTCCAGGGGTGGGGGGGGGGGGGGGGTTGTCCATGGGTGTGGTGGGGGCTGTCAAGTGGGGTGAGGGGATGAGGAGGTGTTGTTCAGGCGGGTGGGGGGTTGTCGAGGGGTGTTTGGGGGTGTACGGGGGTCGAGGGGCAGTCCAGGAGTGTGGTGGGGGCTCCAATGGGGTGGGGGAGGGTTGTCTAAGGGGTATACATGAGGGTGGGCGCTCCAATGGGGTGGGGGAGGGCTGTCCAGGGGGTATACATGAGGGTGAGGGCTCCAACGGGGTGGGGGAGGGTTGTCCATGGGGTATAAATGAGGGTGGATGCTGTCTAGTGGGTAAGTTTTATATGTTATCTATGTACATGCTTAATTTCGATGTACTTATGTTTTTGTGGTACGATTTCTTGATTTGTTTTCTGGTTGATTCTGGTGGAGAGAAGATCACTGAATTCTGTTTAAAAAAAATTGGGTTTATCACGTCGGTTATTTAATAACCAATGTGATAAAATTCCTGGAAAATAGTTTATCACGTCAGTTATTTAATAACCGACGTGATAAAAGGCCTGCAGAATGGTTTATCACGTCGGTTATTTAATAACCGACGTGATAAAGTTCCGGGAGAATGGTTTAGCAAGTCGGTTATTGAATAACCGACGTGACAAACCGCCTCCCTCCGGTTTATCACAGCGGTTATACAATAACCGACGTGATAAACCCCCCTCCCCCGGTTTTTCACGTCGGTTTTATATGAACCGACGTGATAAACCACGCTCAGCCCGGTTTATCACATCGGTTCTTATCGAACGTACATGATAAACCGCCCTCACCCCCACTTTATCACGTCGGTTCTAAAATAACCGACGTGATAAACATCGCAATTTTATGTTTTTGACGTCCGTTTTTAAATAACCGACGTCAAAAACCTTATTTATAACGTCTCACGTATTAACGTCGGCTAGAAACCGACGTAAAAAATTAAAAATAACCGACGTAAAAAATGTTTTCTGCACTAGTGGTTGAATTTATGAGATTATTCTACAATACATTATTTTTTTCATGAATTGTGAAATACATATTGGGTATTCCATAATGTTTAATGCATTCATAATTATTTCAAAATGATTTAATAAAAAATTAACCAGAATAAACGAACTAAAATATGTTATTTAATAGATATTATGTATTTTAGACTATTTTAATCAATTTGTAAACCAATAATTTTATTTACGTAGTCAATAATTGGAATAATAATATTAAAAATATTATTCTTGGGGAAGCATTAATTTTTCATACAATTAGAAGTAATACAAAATTAAGAAAGAGTGTTATAGATTTTATTAAAATAAAACATGACCCTATGTGTCCAAACTAATGGTAAAATACCATGGGAATGCCCATGATTTTTAATTTTCCACAATATGGGATTTGAAGGAATATATTTGGAAATTAATAAATAAATCCCCCACTTTTTTTATAAAAACCCACCCATTCCTCCATTTCTGTTCTCTCAAAATCCATCCTCCATGAATTTTTGGTATTTTTACATCCCATGGAGACTATTCAAGGCTTATATAACCACCTAAGGACTATATATTTATGTTTTATGACTAACTAGTTAATCTAATGGTAATATCCTTATTTTTACATCATTTCAGGAATGAATTATTGTATATGCCTTATGAATGTTATAGTCACTCTCTATTATTTCCTATTTATTATTTCTCATACATCCAAATTATTATTTTTTCAATGGGATAACCATGTACCATTTATTTTGACCATTTTCTATAACGATGTTTTATAATTGTTGATACTAAATTTTCTACTCAAAATTTCTATCTTATCCTAAATAAAAGTTCTTTTACTTCCATTTGGTGATGAACGAAGATTATTTATTTTCCCATGATATTAACATTGATTTTATAATTTTTAATTCTGATCAATAATTTTCATAAATTAAACTCGCATTCCTTTTTCTATGGGATAAAAATGGCATAATGATAATTTTTTTTGGACATTTTAAATTCCATGATTTTAATATGAAACCCATTTCTTTTATTCTCTAGGGGATGTTTAAGAAATTTTCGATTATGATGTATTTGGATAAGAGGAAATTAATACATATAAAGGGTGTTCCGTAATGGAAATCCAATGCATTTGGTAAGAAAATTAATCTTTATAGTGACATGTTTTATGATACCTTATTGAATAAATTTGTTAATTATTAAGACACCTCATTGAAAACCCATAGTGATATGATTTTGAATATTTTATTTTAATTTTGTCGCCATATTTTCATGTTATTATTAATGACATATTATTATTATATTCCTTATGTTCCCTTTATCATGCCATAATTATATTTCCCATGTTCATATTAATATTCCTCATGACCAATTATATACTATTTCCCTTGATTTTCCTTACTGGGCATTATTCTCACCATTTCCATTTATGTATTTCCCCATGTTATTAGATACCCTGAAGGTAATTATGATTATCCTATAATTAATCCTCTCATTTATTTTACAAAAACATTTTATGTTTTCATCATTTTTTTACCTTTATTCTAACATACTAATCTTTAAAAATCCACTTTTGTACAATGAATTGAAATGTTATATAATTAAAATTCAGGATTCCATAATTATTTTTAAATAATCATTAAAATTAATCCTATAGGTAACCCATAACTCAACCCAATAAAACCCCTAACAAAATAACATTCATCATATTAATATACCATCACTTAAAACCATTATATGTGTTTATATTCCTTTAAACATATAATCAAATGTTAATTTATAAACCAATTATTACATCGATTACTCTGAAGATAAAATCACATTAAAAAATAATAATATAGATTTTTATTAAAAACATTCTAAACTACTATTTTTAGCTTCCCTGAATGTGAAATTTTAAATCATGGGATAAAAATATTTATATTTTTGTCTTTGATATTGATAATGTTGATCAAATTTTCAACATCAAAGATATATAAAATAAATATGAAATATTCAATATAAAACATACATGATGAATTATTAGTTTTAGTGTTTGTTGATAATTAGGAAAGATTCTAACATAATTTCTTGTATTCATAAACGAAATCTATATAAAAATATATGGCATATTAATATTTTTTATTCACATATAGTTAACATTTTAGGAATAAAAAATTAAAAAAAATTCAATAAACAGAATATTTTTACAAAAGATGGTTATTCTCAAATGCTCGGTATGGGTAATCATAACCATTAAAAATATAATGTAATCAGTGAGAATAAGAAGAGAAAATGTTTATAATTAAATAATAAAAGTTCTTGAGAATAAGATCATTATATTTATATCCATCAAAATATAGATCATAAAACATGAGACATGTCATAAATATTTTAAAAAAATTTAATATGGATAAGAATAAATGATCCTGATCCATCTGATATCAATATTTATCAATGGAACAATGAAAAAAATGAAAGAAATAATAATGAATATTTTTCGTAACACGAAACAAAATCTTCATAGAACCCTTTCGGGGAACTTTAATAGTGGGATAAAATTACCAAGACAATAAATATAATCTCATAGAATTAAAAAATTAACCAATTAAATATGTAAACTCTTATGAGTCATTTATATAATGTCAACTAAATTTCAATTACATAATATATGGGATATAAATATTAGCATCTCTTGTAATCGTGAGATATACCTTGGTCACCAATTATCATAAATAATTCCCATAAACCATATAAAAATAATTACATGAAAAAAGTATATATAGTATTCATTTCATCATATACCTCATAGAAACAACTATTATTCCATTCATACCATGATTAAATTTATTAAAATAATCTGGTTCTTAGATAATCCCAAGGAAATAAAATAAAATCGTTTCTAGGATGGAATTATGATGGGGTTATTGTATCATATCCCAAGTGTAATATAGAAATTATTAATTTTTATTATGAGTAATGAAAATAAATACAAAAAAATATTAAGAAATTTATTCTTGAATAAAGTATCCTTTATACTTCTAAAATAATTTTTTTTTAAATTAAATAATATTATAATTAACATATACATTAAAAAAACATGAGAACAATATTATTGAAGCTTAAAATAAAAAACAATCATCATGAAAAAATAATTCTTTTCAATTAATTGTTGTAGTAAGTAAATTATTACTGATGATGAAGAAATTAAAAAAATTAATATTAACTTTTTTAATTATAATTTAATGATAATATAAATGTATATTAGTAAATAATTTAGGTTTTTAAAATAAATATACACAAAAAAAATTCGTAAAACATTTTAATGTAATAAGATGATTCATAGTTTAATTACTGATACAATATGATTACCGCTTATCAAAAATACACATTTTGTTTCTTTATTAATTAATTTTATAAATGTAAACTAAAATTTTAAGCAACAATCTTATATAGAGATAAATAATATTAGACATTATTCAACAAAAATTATTTATATGATTACCCCCAAAAGGATCATTTAATATAAAAAATCCTGAAAATAAATTAAATGTTTACATAAATCTATGACATCTTTTGTATATTTTAAAAATAGAATTCAATAAATTGAATAATATTATATGTATTTATAAATAAAAATAATTACATGAATTAAGATGTAAAATTAATTCTTGGGTTAGTATTTTAACCATTCAAGGAAATCATGCTTCAAAACATAAAACATGTCTCTTGAAAATGAGATTGAGAAAAAGAAACCCCTGGAGAATATTATAAATTTTGATGTGATATTTAATCAATGTGGTTATTTTTTACACATATTGAAATAAAAATAAAATATTTTTAAATTTATAAAAAATTGACATAAATTATTACATAATTAGGAAAAACCAATTTAATAAATTATATGTATAACCCAATGAATTGAAATTCAATTAATAATTCCCTTTATAGTTTATATATTACACATAAAAATATTTAATGACCTTATTTGAATTTATTATATAGAATTCATATTATAAAATTTCAAATATAAACTGTATACACCATATTAAATTAAATAGATGAATAACATTAAAATAGACCACAATGAAGGGAAACTGAGATGAAATTTGTTACATGTTTTCCAAGAATTATATGTATTTTCTTTGACAACTTTATAAGAAACATGTACCTATTATTATAAATAAAAATAAAAAATCCCATGTTAAATCATTTATCCTAAAAATATTTATTTAATTTCTTTAATTATATAATTAATTACATAATTTAAAATTTCAACATGAGATGTTTTTTGGACTTCTGTTAATAATTTCAAAATAGATTCAATGGGTACACAATGGTCCAGTGGGTCCTGGTTCCATCATCTAAATAATAACAATACTTAAAAAATTATAATATTTATACATGAATTGTTCATTTTTATCCTTCCATGAATTATGGTTATGAAAAATAAACTATGGAACAGTCATGAAGAATGTAGGCCATAATTATCCATGAAAAAAATACTCATTTTTTAAGAGAATTAGGGAATGCATATTAGTGTTATTATTTACATCAATAATAATAATTATTTAATAAATATATTATTATTATATTTCCATAATTTATACATTCCATCCATGTGAAAAAGTTTAGAAAAATGAATCATATTGCTTTGGGGAGGTGATAATCCACATGTACGCGGGAAGCACATTATCAATTTTCAATGAATGTAAATGAGAGAAAGTAGATGATATATTATAATTATAAATTGATAATTTAATAATTAATATCAAACATATGTACTTTAAAACAATTATTATAATCATCCTTGATAGGCGGGGATGGAAATAATTATATTAATTTTTGAGGAAGTAGTATGTTATACACATGAAGGATGAATTCATTTCCCATTTGATGATAAAACGAGATGTTAATTTTTTTTACTGTTAAATATTTTTTTAAACCTCCTTTTAATCCATTTTTATAGTTACTATGATATAAATATGTTTTAATATTCAAGTGTTATAAATGTTAGCATTAAATCAAAAATTAATCACAAAAGGACCCTTTATTTTATCAAAAAATAATATCCCATTAATATTGTTGAAGATGTGTTATTCTAAATTTTAAATCGTCTAATAATGTATTAATTATTATAAAATATCATTGATACCTTTTTAGGAAATAAATAAAACATTATAGTATAAAATGTGCCTATAGAAGTCAAATGGTTACAAA
Organism: Viscum album; assembly: GCA_963277665.1. Classification (NCBI taxonomy): domain Eukaryota; kingdom Viridiplantae; phylum Streptophyta; class Magnoliopsida; order Santalales; family Viscaceae; genus Viscum; species Viscum album. The sequence goes on from OY728139.1 coordinate 434,121,573, forward strand.
ATGACATGGGCATGCTGAAAAAGAATATTTCGTCTTAAATTAATCTTCCCAAAATAATTTGATAGGTTCAATTATGAATTTAAACCTTGTATTTTGGATTATCCCCATGGTTGTCATATTTTATCCTTAATAATGGAAATTAATTTATCAATAAAAATGGGAAATAATTTTAATAATAATTAGACAATTGTAACCTAAATGGGAATGTGATGAATATTTTTTCAATTTCTCATCCAGACATTCATCTTCAATGTTTATTATTTTTAAATACTTTAATTGCATATTATTTAACATGGAATATAATTATCATTATTTTTTACACAGTTCATGATATTTTAAATTTAAAATAATAGTAATTAAAAACAATTGAATTATAAACCTGTTAGACATCCATAAAATATCATGTATATATATTAAATTTGTGGAACCCTATATTTATCCTGAGAAAATTTCATTTATTGTCCCTCAAATTATTTACTTTATTTTCACAATATATGAACAAACATATAGCCAGTCATACATAATAATTCAGGTTGGTTACTTCATCATTAAATATTAAAAATAAATTACCATGATAAAAAATAAATTATATCTAATGTAATCATTTATAACTGAATATAAGTTATATATTTCATAGTCGCAAAATATTATATATATATATAGATATTATGAATCTCTGTTTTTTGAAATTTTAATTTTTTAAATTATATATAAGTAATTTTGAATGAAAATTGGGAAACAAATGCTAAGAAATGTTATCTCGGATGATTTTGGACGAACCCAACTCATCCAGTTGATTAAAAAAACATTTTAAGGTTTTTTTATTTCAAATCATATTATTCATACCCTTAATCACTCTATTTGAACATTATCTATGAGACAAATATTTACTATGATTAGTATTCATAATGGCCAACTATTAAATGGAACTATTTACAAAATGCTGAATTGCTGATTAAAAATATGGAATTAATTATTCATTAATAAATTTATATATGTGGATAAAATTAATTAAATATTAAAATGAATAACCAAAAATAAACCCATTTTTTGAGTACTGCATTCTAATGACCAAAAATAAACTTATACATATAATCATTTTATTAATGTTGAAAATAGGGGACCTAAGGGTCATGTGGGTCTAATATTATGTAACCTAATGTCATATCCTGTTACAATATAAATTTAAATGGGGTATGGGAATACATACTAGTAATAATATTTCACATGGATTTCATATAATTTATAAAATTCATAATATCGATTGATTTATTCACTTTTCAACATTTTTAAACTAGGTACAACTGGTTACTAGTCAATTTTTCTTATATATAAATATTATATATAATGGACCAAGGACTGAGAATTCGACATCATATAGAGTTTGAGATATTAGATAAGTCTGTTTCAAGAGAGCTAAATCAATTTTGTAATAATAAAAATTCCCTAGACCATTGAGCATGTAACAAGACTCAATTTTAAGGGTGACCCATTATACATAGATTTTATATGTTTTTATGCGTATTGATCCACTTGGTTTGTGAAAAAATTCATCCCTCACCTTAAAATAATGATTCGTGACCTGTCGATGTTTTATTTAAACACATTGGGTGGAGGGGACCAACAAATCCAGGGCCCAAGGAGGTTTCTCTCCTTAAAAGGGGTGGATCCAATATTGGTCATTATCTTCATCATAGATTTATCATCATTCCAATTATGAATAATAATGGACGGGTGTGTATCAAGGAATCTAATCTGGGTTACCAGATCCATCCAAGTGTATATTAAACCCATTTTACATTCCTTATTCCATGATTCACACATACACCTATAGCCAACCATGAGGGGAAATAAGTTTCTAACAAAGTATAGTTATGTGGTTGACTCATCATTAAGTTTCCACCAAAGTATAGTTATGTGGTTGACTCAACATTAGGATTCCTTTAATATATACATTTTACATTTATTCAAATACCCCTATGTTTGATCTACTCATTCATTAAAATTTCTTTATTTAGGATATTAGATATTTAGATGTTTTTAGGGATATTTTTTCACTGAATAATGCATCCCAATTAATCATGCACCAAGTTTTCCAGTAAAATATGTTGCACACATTTAATAGGAATTACCTTGAATATGTTTCCATGAACATACAATTATCTAAGTGATGTTTATTTTTTATTTTTATTTAAAATATTTCATTATTCTTGGGTCAAAATAAAATTAATGGGGGACGGATAACATAGTTGTAGTGAGTTGACCCTAGAAGCTGAGAGCATGTGAGTTATTTTGTAACATTGGCATAAATATATGGAATAAAATTCAAAAGGACCAAATAGTTTAGTATTATTAGAAATTCTTATTACATATATGATTCCCATATTACATTGGGAAATATAAAACACAAACACGGTATATAATAATATAAATAAATGGTGTCATTGAAATCATTTTCAAAGATTTATTTTTCAAAATATCGGGAAATGAATTATAATAAGGTGAAATCAAATGATTTGTATGAATTTGTAATATATAATAAATAATGAATCAATGTGAATAAATTAACATGGAAATGTTAATAACCAATATAACATTAAATTCAAATAACTAGATGAAGAAAAAATCAATATGGAAAGGAAACAAACTAATACCCATGACATTTAATCAATAAACAAAATGGAATGTATCTATATATATTTCGATGAATCATCTATGGGATGAATATTAACTAAAAATAAATGGGTGTAATTCTTTCGTAATGGATTTCATGTCTATGGAAAACAAAAACCTACACCATCAAGACCATTCACAATATGGTTTCAAACTATAGATAGAAAAAAATTTAAATTGTGAAACTTATTTTTATCATGAAAACCTGGTGATGCATCAAGCAGATATATAATGTCTAGGATTCACCAATCTTTACCAATCTAAACCATTACTCATATTTCACAATCAAACAAAATAATATTACTTATCAAAAAATCATATTGAATGAGAAATACATATTTATCTGTAATTCCATAGTTAATCAAATAAATTTCAATGTAAACAATGTATGTAAGATGGTACAGATTTTATGAATTACTAATATCTATTGTATAAGAATATGTATTTTCAATTAAATTAAAAATGAAAACTTATTACATAAAATTTATAGTTTCCATTGAATGTTAACAGTCAAAAAAGGAACTGAGATTATAGAGATAATCATTAGGATCATTCTCAAGGAGAATAATCTTTAAACATTACAATGTGTCCCATAACACATTGAAATAATTGATTAATAATACCCATGATGTAAAAATATTTAAATAAAAGTTATAATATCTTGAGTGTACGGAGATTCAAGATATGACATGTCAAAATGTGTTTTATGCACTAACTAAAAATTAATTTGTTCATAATAAAAAATAAGTCTTAGTGGAATGTAAATTAAGAATAATTACTTAAATATGAATCAAAATAACCATAAATAATCATATTCATATGTAAATTTGAAAATTAAAATCTTATTCATGAAAATTTAACTTCTAAGAAATAAAGGTGGGTATATCTGTACATGTCGTATGAGGTAAAAAGAATATTATTCTTTTGCATTGTAAAAATGATATAAAATGCCTCATTAGAATTGAAATAAGGTGACTCCATTAAAAACATTATTTGATGAAAAATGGTATTTTTTTACATAATCATATTTAAATTGTTAATATTTTTTTAAAAAAAAATTCATAAAACATGGTTGTAGAAGAAAACGCTTTTCTTGAAAAAAGACAGAAATGAAGTGGGATTTTATTAAAAAAGTTATTAAAATATCTTGAGTTTCAATGATAGGAAAATAGGTACTAATACTTCAAAAAGGTAATTAATAACCATATGAGATCAAAATTAAATGGTTTTTTAAACAATTTTTCTATATCTTCCTCAAATGGAAATTCATGTACTAATATTATTGAACAAAATGATATTGTGAAATAAACCATTGAAAAGGATATAACATCAATGCAATAAAAATTAGTCTATATATTGTTTGTATCAAATGTACATACAAATAATGGATGTGTAAATACAAAAATATATAATAAAACTTTATTAGAAATGTAATATTTAAATATTAATGAAAATGATTAGGTATTATAAATCAATGAAAAGAAATTGGGTTATGGAATTTTATTCAACATTGTAAATTTTAACTCAAACACATATAATATAAATAGATCAAATTAAAATTAAATATTCATTGATGAAATATTTATTCATTATATTACATATTAATGTTGATGTACATAGAATATATAATAGATATTATGTGCACAACAATTAAGTATGCCTTTATCTAATAAAAATGGGACATGAATCCATTACCTTGAGTTTTCTTTTGGGTAAAACTCTGTTAAAATTCTATATAATAAAATGATGTTAATTTTCAACTTTCATATGAAGCCTTTTCATATTTATCGTTAAATTTATTTCGCTTATTACCGTATTTTATACAACTACATAAACAATTTTGTTTATATTGGTTGTTTTGTCCAAATTTATTTTATGTGTTAAAAACAACATTGGTATATCACTATGGTAAAATGATTCATCATATTACATATCAAAAATAAAACTAATGAAAGAATTATAAAGTTTATACAATAATAAAAATTTTAAAATCAATCATTAAACATGGTTATGAATGATGAATCAATGTTATTATTAAGGAGATGGTAGGTTGTACGTACACTTGAGTAACATTCTCATTTTCAATAGTAGTTATAGAATGAATTTAAGTAACAATATCTCTCCCTATAAATATAATTATATATTAAATACAATTTTATTTATTCAAATAAAAATATATATTTTATCCTTTTGTTTTAAAATTATTCACATCCAATTTAGGAGGTGGTAGTCGACATTCCCATAACCAACGTTATCCCCTTTTAAGCGTGTGAAAAGGTAACAAATAAAATTATATATATATATATATATTGGTTATGTCATGACCCGTACCGTGGAGCCTAATCATTATTACTCGAAGCCTGCGTTTCATAGGCCATGGGTTGGTGACTATCACATGATGGATTTTCCCGAATAGGGAAGGAATTTCTTTAGAGATATGTACACACAGAAAAAAAACTAAAGTAAACAACCAAAATAATTAAGGTAAAACAATGAGAGTAAAGTACAACCACAATTATAACTGTAAACTACAAATAGTGGGCCGAAATACAAGGCCTAGAAACTGATAATTATGTAACACTTGTCGCATCTTACCTAGAGCTCTGACTCGAGGGTAGTAGTTGTATGTATAAAGTTGAAGAAGAGGATCTAGACTGCTCCCATCAGACCAAGATCCACCAAGTCATGATCCTCCAAATACTACCTCGGGGTGTCAGTAGTTTGAACCAGACATACATGTGCGGGTGGATCCCATGAAAGGGTCTATATAACAACTCATTAGGAGACCTCGAGACCCACGATGGTCTCTTAGTACTCCAAAAATTAAAACATCACAAAAAATACCGCAAAGGAAATATCACAAGAATGATCTAAATCATGATGTACTAAAAAAAAGACATCTCATCTTAATGGTATAACTTCAAGGTTACTAGGATAAGTATGACTACCCGTAGACCCATACCATCATATCTGTAGTAACTCTACTTATAAACCGTATAGGTCTTTGTATGTTGACCCATATTTGTCCCTATATGATGACCTATATTCGTTGCTGGTGTCGACCCGTATAGGTCGATGGTGCTGACCTATTTTGGTCACTGCTGATGACTTGTTTTGGTCCCTAGTGGTGACCCATACAAGTCACTGGTGCTGACCCGTATTGGTCTATGGAACAAATTTAGGGATTATTTGTTGTATAATAAGATCATCCCACTCTAGAGTTTCTGATTCTAACCCGTATTGGTTTCTCTTCTTCTTCATCATGTCACAACCAGCCACTGGATTTCTGCACGAACCACACTTGATCTCTAGAAGACTCTAATCCTCATGCCATCATTCATATTTCAACTTGTACAAGTTCCCGAAAAACCAGACCCAAGGGACTGCCCTGTCATAGGGGTCCCAACGTGACACACGACGTTTCGATCGAAAACCCGGTCTCTGAGATATGAGAACTTTTGTAAAAAGGTCTCCATTGTATACAAGTCTAATCCAACCTAGATAGCATGTAAAAATCCTTCCAAACTCACTTACAGTATTTTCAAAAGATCACCTTGTAAAATCGGTCCTTATACCACATACGGTGCATCGATCGGACGCCTGACCTGTTAGTTATTGGCATTATAGTGCTGAGGTCCCGGTGGATTTGGAGTCAATCCAAACCGGTCGTACTCGAACATTTTACAAAACACTCATGGAGTATATCAAAAGTACCATATCACTCTATGGATCTCAGTGCCATAGACGGTTCCTCAAATGGACATCTTGTTCTCATGTTATGGCACTTTTATCATTTCTGAGCCTGAGAGGGATCCGAGTCTAGTCCGACCCAACCTGGGACAGGCCGTTTGGGATGTGACATGGCAGGCTCGGCCCGCTAAGCCACGGACCAGCCTAGCCAGCCATGTTCGGGCGGGGTTGCGGCAGGCCTGGCCCACTGGGCCACATACCGACCTGCTGGCATGCCCTGCGCGGGGCGCATGACCTTCCTCCGGAACGGCTCATAGAGACGTTCGGTTTTAGTTAAGGGTGGCATCGTCTTGTCAGCCATGGGTCCCAGAAGAGGTGGATCCCTTCGCAGAACACTACAGCTTCAAGATGTGAATCCCCTTCATTGCGGTGCGTGACAACGGACTGCCTCCACCTCCACAGCCATCCCACGGTCAGCCGCCTATCCAGCCACTGCAGGGTCGCTCTCTTCCGCGACCAGCATCTGCCGACACCAGTGCCTCACCGGCAGAGCTCTCAGGGGTTTCCTATGATGATCCTGAAATCTATTTCCATTATCTTCTACACATAAAATCCTCTCATACTTCCACTGTCACAGCGTGACCCTATTTCGTACATTGTCATCAGATGGGCAAAACTGTCCCCGAAGAACGCAACAATTAACAAAGAGATGGAGATTCCAAGCCTTGTTCAATTGGCCCACTCCCTTTGTTTCGCCATTTTAAGAAGAAAGAATAATTATTCGTCACATTTCAATAATATTAAACCACATTTAAACAAAAATCCCCTATCTTGAGATTCATTGGAGGTGTTGTGATTGCGAATAGAGCAGTGTCCACGTTGGATGGAGTTGTCGGCGTTCTTCAGTCCTGGATCATCGCTGCCAGAGCATTCGTCCTCCGTTGGGGGAAGTTGCTGAAGAACTCCACCAAAGATTCCTTTCAGGAAAAATTCGTTCAAAACCCCACCCCGAGATCCATTTAAATAGGAGGGGGAAAGGTGAGTAACACGTTGCAGAATTAATGAAGTTCATTAAATGAATTAATGAACCTATTTTAACTCACACTGGTGGAGTTACACAGTTTTTGAGACAAGCCATTAAATTTATTGAAAAGACACCGGTCCCACCACAATTTCTCATCCATTTGAGTAAAATAAAAATAAAAAATTAATTAAATGTTATTTTACTGTTCTTTAAAAATTCCAAAAACTAACTTTTTATCCCGACCTATTGTGGTTGATGTGAAGCTTCCCATAAGAAAATCCATGCACAGCAGATTTAATAGTGATTTCAGATTTAAATTCTGAGCACTGGTTCAAAATTTAGAAAATGAAGTCCTTGAATTTACAGAACGTATAATAAAAAAAAGTTTATAAATTCATTCCAGGAAAACCGGGCCTCAAAATTGTGCGTCGTCACTTTTCACATACTCGTAAAAATCGAAAAAAAAATTAATTTAGTTTTCTGGTTGGTTACATTCTCCCCACCATGGGTATTTACATCCCTGAAAGCCAAATATGATTACACAAACAAAGACTGTTACTGGGCACATATACGACGCTCTCACTCCCTTGTTATCTCTTGGAGATTCCTGTGCTGCCATAGAATGAACACTAGAGGTATTGACCACCCAAAAAGGATATGCTCTGGTTGATCCTCTATCTTTACCAGGTAATCCCCAAAATCCACCCTATCATTAATCTTCATATCTCCATGGTCGATGATGTGAGATGGTTAGTGCTTGTATCTCCTCAACTGGGATACATGGATGACGTCATGCACCCTCTCCATCTGTGGTGGTAGTTCCAAGTGGTAATAGAGCTTTTCAATCATCCGTATTATCAGGAATAGTATGATAAGCCTCAGTGAGAGTTTTTTGCCTTGTCCAAATCACCATAGTCCCCGTTAAGGGGAGAATCATGAGAATATGAGGTCCCCCTCCTAGAACTCCAGTAGTCTATGACGCATAACAACATAGGAATTTTGTTGGCCTTGTGCAGTCTTCATCTACTCTCGGATGACCTACACCTTCTCAGTGGTATCTCGTACCATCTCTGGGCCCATGAGTGCTGGCTCCCCTGGATCCATCTAGTACAAGGACGATCTGCACGGTCATCCATAAAACACATCAAAAGGGACCATAAAAATGGTGGAGTTATATATATTGTTGTATGTGAACTTTACCAAGGGTATGTGGTACTCTTGATTGTGACCAAAATATAGGACACATGCACCATGCATTTTCTCCTTCTTTTTGATGGTTCGCTCAATCTAGCCATATGTCTGCAGGTGACTAGTTGTGCTCAAGCGATTAAGAGTCCTAAAATCCTCCTGGAATCCTTTCCACAATCGGGATGTGAAACATGTTTCACAGTCTGAGACTATCTTCTAAGGCACCCCATGAAGTCGCATGATCTCCTGAACGTAGAGACTTTCAAATCACTCTACTGAAACCTTCTCTCAAATAGAATGTATGTGGGCTGACATTGTTAGTTGTTCAAAGATCACCCAGATGGTATTGTTCCATCTAAATGTATGTGGTAATGCAGTCATGAAGTCCATCAATATCCGTTCCTGTTTCCACTCTAGAATCTCGAGGGGTTAGGTCACGCTTGATGGTACCTGGTGCTCGACCTTTGCTTGTTGGAGAGTGAGATATCTAGAAACAAACTCTTCAGTAGCTTTCGTCATCCCTATTCACCTGTACTGATATCGGAGGACCTGATACATCTTCATCACACCTAGATGTACTTCCAAGGGGGATGTATGAAACTCTCTCAACACCTCCTCTCATAGCGCGACTGGTATAACTAAACGTCCACTGAAAAATATAGTGTGCTCCATACATAAACCTTAGAATAGAAGAATATTCATGGTATAAATTATCAAATGGATTTATATAAACTTGGTAAAATAATATATATGCATAAGAAAACATAAGTCACAAAATATATAAAATTGAGACAAAAATTACCCAACCAATTTGGTAACATAGAATAGTAAAATCCTATTAAATTGATATCATAAAATGGATATTTAAATAATTAAAAAAATTAAATATAATAATCCTAGAATACATTAACTGGATGAATACCAAACACCTAGGAAAATTTAGGGGTGAATAAGGGTTGAGTCTCACAAAAAAAATGAGAATAGAAATCCCCTTAATACTTGTGTAACTTTTGAATAATGAGATCCATGAAATACTAACATGAATATAAACATTGATTATAGAGAAATAAAGTAGATTAATTATAGATCATATAAAAGAGATATATATATATACAATAAAAAATAGAATAACTTTTCAATATATTATAAATCTCACATATATGATTTTAGTATGACTTCATATTTCCCGTTTATTAGTAATTCCTTATTAAAGTTATGTTTCAGGTGATGATTATCATTTATAGGATAAAATATTGGATTAGAGTTTTATTGAGGGAAATTATAATGATGGTAATGTGATCGATGATGTTGTACATTGGGTATATTTTCACCATGAGTTATAAGGGTTCATTTCATATTGAGGTAGCTGATATTGGCTCATTTCATGGTACAAGATAAAATGATGTTAAGGCATCATTAATACTAGTCATGAAACAATTGTTGTTGGGACCATGATTAAGTGGGTTGGTGTTGAAAAAATGGATACTACTTATATTATACATTTGTTTTATATTTCATGATGATTTATCTATATGTATGGTAATGATATCATATATAATTTTATGTTGTAAAGGATGGGGTGATGGATGATAGACCACATCATGATGGAGAGTGATTTTACCTTGTAGTATAAAGTTTGTGATGCTTACATGTGGTCAGGGAAAATGTTGTTTCATGATAACCCCTTTGGAATTATCCATATTAAAGTCAAAAACACAATCAAATAATGAATATGTAACTGAAGGTTAGTAGTGTAATAATTTTCTTTTTAGGTTGATTGGGTGATAAAATTGTCACTCCATATAGAATATGACAGTGAATATCTACATGACATATGAGGGGAGATGTGAGATGATAGAAGTGGTATATTCTCCTTAGCTACATATGTTTGATGATGTTGATAAATAATGGTGATAAAATAATTTCATTTGTAGGTACTACCTTGAAAGAGTTATTCTATCAATGAGTAGGTACCCTGAATCGCATATATGTTTTGATCTTCCCCCAAAATATCACAAAGTGGTTCCTCTATATATAGTATTTTTTACTCCCAAAAATATTATAATAGAAGGATTGTGGGTCCATTATTAGTGGGTTTCACACCTTCGAATAATACATTCCAATGACAAGGAAAGATTCCCAGAAAAATATTTCATAGAGGTGATGTGGGATGAAATGTTATGTTATTTAGATTATTCAAGCTATATGATAGTTTTTAATATATATGAGTTATGAAGGGTGGGTCCCATCTATGTAACCATTTTCATCATTAAATTATTTTGTGATATTTTTCACACGATTTATTATTTACTTTATAACTTATTAGTTTTTAGTTGGATAGTCTTCTTATATAACCTTATGGTTCTTAGGTTATTGTACTATGTATTAATAAACTCAAACCCATATGTTACACTTTTATAACATGTCTCATGTCTTATAATCATGTTCTAATATTTAGTGGAATATATGGTCAACATGGCATTATTGGAGAATGTTAATATAATGAAGTGATAATGGTTGGTGATGTTCATGTCTCGAACATTATCGTTGTAAGGAAGACTCAATATGAGTTTTATATATTTCTTTTTTCTATTTAGGGTGGTGTTCATGTACAATTACCCTTTCGAATATAAATTATCAAGTTTTATATAATTTTTATATTTTTATTTTCATTTTTCATTTTTAAACAAATTAGTTTTATTTATATATTATATATGAGTATTTAATTTATGGAGATGTGCATTATATTTATATTAATTATCCCATGTCCTTCCATCAAGTGTGATATGCATACTCACTGCCAGCCACTATCCCTTGTCCTATTGAAGGTGGTTCACTCAGATTACCCCAACCCAAGAGAGGAATTAGTTTGTTAGAACATTTTAGAGTTTGTGATATCCCAATACTAATTTAATAATCTAATAATTATTATGATATATTAACTTCATCTATGTTTTTTACCCCTTAAATATTTAAATAAATTAAATTACTTGTTTATTATTCATTATAAGAGGTTTTCAATATTTTCATAGAAGAAAATTGAAATCCTCAATATCATTGTGTATATATATAAGATTAAAAATTAATGATAAGAATATTTTTGTGACATATAAAACTATTTCAATAATAATATCATCAAGTGCAATTGTAAGCACATCATTTGATTTGTTAGTGACATGAATTCTTTGTAACATCTCAGATCCGGATTCCACTAAAAGGTGCCCCATACTTGGTTGGCCACATTACCTCAAACACAGTTACCCAAATGCTAGAGGCTAACGACTAGCAGCGAGGTCCTCAGGTGAGATAGTGAGGAAACAATGCTCTCATTGGAAGAGTGTATAATAACAGAATAAATATTAATAAATAAAGGATTCAGTAAACATCATGAAACTAAAAATAAGATGTAGAGATCTGATAGATTAATATCCATGTCTCAAACCATAAAAATGATATTGGATCATGTTATAGGTTTTAACAATGAATCCAAAAAGGGACACACTAAAATTAGATACAAATATAATACAAGTTCAGAAATATAAATAATACTTAGATGAATCGCAAGACACAGCATGGTTCCATACTCTTTTACTCTTAAGAAACAATCAAGTGCCTATATAAGGGAACTTGTGCTTATAAAAACTTGCAATCATATAATCTAATTGGGGTAAAAAAACATGACCAAAAAAGGGTGTGAGGCCGATCCCAGTAGGCAACCAAAGAATATTTGTGCGTAATAGTTAGTGAGTATATGGAACAATAGTAAGAGATAATATAGATTATGAAGTGATCATGAAACTATTCATGTATTCATTTAATGTTATATAGCAATTAAATTTCATTTAGGTGAACTATCTTGAGATTATTCCTTATACTGTCAATCCCCCATATAGAAGTAATCAAAACAGCTATCTTATAAGATTATATAGACAAAAAGTGAAGACTGAATCCAAGCATGTGCATTGGCTTGGCAGATGCATCATAAGTCATTCCATTTCATTTAACAAGCTATGTGAACACTACAATTGTCTCAATTTCCAGCATAGTCTTGTCAAACCCCCGTAGAAAAGTAACCATCAAATCGTGATATAACCATTTCACATTTAATCATATCAGTATTTCATTAATTAATCATTTGTTCATTTACCAATAGATCCCATCATAGGTATCCCTTAATGGAAGATGGATTATCTCAATATTTACAAGATGAATCTATATTACCACCACCAAAACTAGGGCTCCCTCATGGACCTTAATTAATTAAACTCTTGATTCCATCCATTTCCTTTTTGCTGAATCAATGGTTCAACGATGGTAAGCAAGGTGTAAGTAGTCACCTGAGCACAAACTTGTCTTATAACTGAGACTATGTCTCTCCTCTGGCTAGTAACATATTTTATTCTTTTAAAAGATTATTTCAAAATAAAAACATGAGAATGAAACTATTAAAATGCATTAAACATAACAACTCACACGGGAAATTCACATAGAATAAAACACATACAAATTATACTATTTAATGGTCTTAATAAAAAAATCACATGAGAATTTACTATATAAATATATCATTATAATCAACCCCAAAAATAGAAATAATTCACACTCCTCAAAGGAATTATTTCCTTGAAGCTAACCGTGGGAAACACACCAATGGGGTGTCCGTAAATCAATAATTAGAAATCACATGCTTGAATTGCATATATAGAAATAACTAAATGTATTTAGGTATCAAAAGGTTTCAATTCTAGAGAAAAACTATACCCAAAAAATGGTCCCAGACCATTTTGGTGCACATAATCAACACTACATTTAACAAAAGGGACAATACCACCTACCTCGATGTTGTATAACTGACATAATCTGACGCCGACACTTGAATCGGCCTACAACGACGTATATCTAAGAAAAGAGGTAAATCATTCATACAAGAATAATGTTTTGAATAACATAAATCATAAATAACAGTTGATGTAAAGTAAATCTCTTACTGAGAGGAATCCAATGAGACCAACGACACTTGAATTGGGTTTCAGTTGAAGAAACAAGAGAAGGAAATGTTCTCATAGCTCCATCTTCTTCACTTGGGAAATCCTCTGTCTAGAAGAAGAGAAAATGAGGATAATGCCCATTTTAATATGAATTTTAGTAGTACACAGTGTGTGAATCCATATATATGACATTAGTATTAATTTACTATTCAAATCTTAATCGACATACTTTACACGTCCCACACAGACCATGCTGACATGACTACACATTGTATACTCGAAAGTACACGGTGTGTAGTGGCCTTTTATTCTCTTTGTTTATAAGAAAATCACACACCATGTATCCTAATATTACATGGCCAAACTACAACGTGTGTAAATAGGATTAAACATTGTTTTCTACTAAAAACAATACATTTTTCCAGTTTTCCTTTTTTCTCACAAAGAACTCATTGGAAAATAAAAACGAAGAAATAATACTTATATGAAGAACTGTGATTTTACAAACACCCCCCCCCCAAAAATCATCCTTGTATTTCCCTTACTAGGGTGGTGATGGAATTTATGAGAATAACTATGGTCATAGAGCATGTACGTTAGCCTCCTTATCCCAAGTCTTGTCTTGTACTTGGGCGTTATTCCATATCAAGCGTACGAGATGAACTGATCAGACTTGGAGAACCCACGTGCTCTTGTCAACTATATGAATCATATTTTCATAAAAGGATGAAGAAAACATATGAACAAACTCCTCTTGTTGAAAAAATAGGATTGGGTCTGAGTGATAGAGGCTCAGCTGAGATACGTGGAAGACATAGGGCATGGCTCGGTACCTCTAGGGAAACTATAACGGCAAGGCAACCGACCCGACTCATTCCACAATATCAAATTGTCACACATATCGTGATAAATATTACCATTTCTTCGGATCCTCTTGTGTCCCAATCTTGGTGAGACACATAAGAGAACATGATCCCTGACCTCAAACTCCAAGGGTTGTCAATGGTGATCGACATAAGATTTCGGTCAAGACTACATAGTATGAATCCACTTCCGAATCAATTGAACCTGGTTAGTAGTCTCCTAGATAAGATGATGTCCTAACACAGCTCCCACTCCTACCTCCAACTAACACAGGGGTGATCGGAAAGGCCGATTGTACTATTCCTCATTTGGAACCATATTAATAGTATCCTAGAAGCTATTACTATAGTCTAAATCAACTAGGGTTATATTTTTTCTCCCATAGTCCACCAATGTCTAGGACACATGCATGAAATAGTTCTTCTGGAACCTATATTGTGTGCTCTGACTGGCAATCAGTCTGAGGGTGGTATGTTGTTCTTAGAAGCATCTGTATACCCTGTTCCCTCTAATAACTCTGCCAGAAACGAGATGTAAAGCAGGAGTCCCTATTTGAATTAATATAACAAGGTACTCTATGATGTTTTACCACATATAGAATATAAATATTCTTGTGCTAATCTATACCAAAGGTTTATTTGATCGGCACGAAGCGAGCGACCTTCGTAAGCCTATCAACTACTATCCACATAGCAATGCTTCCCCTAAGTGACCTTGGTAACACTGTCATGAATTCCATCGTGAGAGCATTCGATTTCCACTCAGGAATGGGTAACTATTGTAAAATTACAACTGGCCACTGATGTTCCTCCTTCACCTATTAAATTGTGGAAACCTCATAACAAAACTAGCTACTTATCACATCATTCCTGACTACCAATACTAATGGAACAAGTCAAGGTACATCTTGGTGACTTTGTGTTATACTACACATGCTAAAGAATGAATCTCCCGCATCAACTCATCATGTATATCCCATGGAACCCACACACATCTAGGGGCACAAAGAACATCATCCTCTCTTATCCTCCAATAAAGAGGAGTACCTCACTTGCTATAATCTCCCATATAACTATCCCTTTCGAATCTGATAGATGCATCTTCATCACTCTGTCCAGTAAGGTAGACGTAACAACCAAAGATGAAAGATAAGTTTGTCCCAGACTGTTGTGAACCTATAAATGCATCTCTAAGAACAAATCCATTAGCTTCCACCCACCACTAGCCTCCTATAATGTCTATGTATGATTCATCCTACTCAGTGAAGTAGCCACTGCATTACCTTTTCTCTGCATAAATTCAAGCTCAAAGTCAAACAAATGAAAGTAATACACCAACATTAACTGTCCCAGATTAAAATCATGCTGATTGAAAATGTATTGGAGACGTTTTTGGTCCGCATACACCATAAAAAAATTCTCCAAATAAATAATGTCTCCACATTCTCAAATAATTTTCAATGGAAGCTATCTCAAGATCATGTATCGGTCAATTCCTCTCATGTGGCCTCAAATGTTGAGACACGTATGAAAAATCATGATCCCCCTACATAAAAACTAAACCCAACCAAATAGATAATGAATAACAATACATGGTGTAACTATTTCTGTAATCTAGAAATATCAGTATTGGTGCTGAAGTCAAACATCCTTTCCGCTCATGAATGGTTGAATTACTAGAATCTGATCATTCAAACATCACAAAATTATTAGTCAAGATTTTTATTGGTGTTGTTAAGTGTGAGAAGGAATTTATAAAACTCATGTAGTAAATAGTTATCCCTATGAACCTTCACACCTCAAAAACATTTTTGGGATTCTCCCAAGTCACTATTGCTTACACCTTCTTTGGTTCCACCGATACTCTAGACCTTAAGAGGATGTGTCCCAGGAAGTGAATCTGATCCATACAGAAGTGAAATTTTGTGATCTTAGCATATAAATGATGTCATCTCAGTGAATTAAAAATGATATAAAGGTGTTTATCATGGTCGTGTTGATTGTGAGAATAAACCATGATATCATCCAAATAACCCAACAAAATAGAATCTTGGTAATGATGGAAAATTCTATTCATCAGCGCCGTGAAAACTACTAGCACGTTCTTGAGATCAAACGACATAACCAGGTACTTATAGAGACCATGACTGCTACAAAATGGTGTACATGGTATTTCTACTAGTCAAACATGTACATGGTGATATCCTTACCTCATGAAAATCTTCCAAAACACTCGATCTCTTAGAAGTTGATCAATCTGTTCATGTATCAGTGAAAAGGGATATTGGTTCTTAACAGTTAACTAGTTCAACATCTAATAATCCACAAAGATCATAAGGTTACCTTCCACCTTTTTCACGAGAAGGACCAATGAACCCTATGGAGAAGTACAGGTCAGATAAAACCCTTGGATTCCAAATATTTCAGATGCCTTCTGAGCTCTTACAACTCTTTCTTAGCTGTCCTATAAGGATAAATGGATACCTGTGAAACTCCTGGAACTAGCACGATAGTGAACTCCATCTCTCTAACAGAAGGTAATCCAATGATGTTTTCTAGGGAAACATCTCAAAAATGATCAAACACCAGTGGAAAATCTTCCATACATGTTCCCTAATTGTCAATATATAACGTGGCAATATGGGTTGTCATCCCACCCAACCCATGATGCATTGGTCCATATCAGCTCGCCTTGAAATCTCATTCACCCATGTATAGAAAACACCCATCCTGTGGTGATTTGAAACTCATCCTCTAGTGATAGAAGTCAACGAAGGCCTGATAGGATACCATCTAATCCATTATTAGGATGAAATCAAACCCTATCATCTCTAAGATAATGAGATCCAAAATAAAGTGACATCCTCCAATCTCAAGGGGTCACTCATTGAATAGAAACACATATTCTGTTGTGATACCTAGGGGAGTTTCTAGCATCATAATGTCCTCATAAGTATAAACACAAAGTCCAAGGATCTCCACAATGAGCACAGTTATAAAATAATGTGTTTAACTAGTATCAAAAAAGTGATGTAGATATAATAGTGGTGAATAGAATAGTACCTCTAATAGTAGAAGGTCTATGAAACTGCTCACGTTGGGTATATTTCCCAACATATGTGTGAAATGTAAAATTAATTTTTGACATAGCCTAGATACCCTGAGCTGACATACCCTACTTTAACTAAGATCCTGGGGTATGGCTACCATGGCCATACCCAAAACTTGGGCCTGCACACCCCCAACATACTCTAGTTTCTCGACTGGTGGGAATCTACTGACCGTGGTCCTTCACATGGAGTCTGTAAAGAACCTATATCACTAGCCATTTGTGGATACATCCTTTAGAAGTGATGTATATGACCATATTTCCGCAAGCTTCACACTCAATAAGGTCAATTAGGCACTACGACCTGGTATGCCTAACTCTGCAACACTGATAACACCTCAGATGGATACCAGAAGATACATCTTGACTACTCGTATCCTATGATAAAACATTATACGACGCTTCTTACTTCCTTTCGATATAGTACCATGACATGGTACTGAAACACCCTTGATCACACGCCATTATTCCTATAGATTGTTCTTTTTAATCAGTGCGTGATTCACAATGGAATGTATAGAATGAGACCTCAAAATGTTAACCTGAGCTAAGATTTCATATCGATGACCATCCTCATAGGGCCTAGTTCTCAACACCTCATCTCCTATTAGAATAGGTGTGGATCACTGAAGTTATGTAAATCATGTAGAATAGTCCATTACTAACATCTTACCTTACTCTAGATTCATGAACTCCCTATCTCGATCAGCCCTAAGTGTCTCAGTAAATAATTCTTCATTGAATAATTACTATAAGTATCCTAATAACATATCCCGATGGCTATCTATTTATATGATAACAACCACTACCTCTTGGAAGAATCTTGAAACATATAAGTTGCACGCTTGAAACTCTTCTCAAGAGGATTCTCAGGATGCTCAGTGATAGTCAGCACTAATTCTAGCCATGATTTCATAGCATGTGGTCCCCCTTCCCATGAAATAGTGGGTGGATGCTGCTGTAGGAATATACGCTTCAACAATTACATAGATGTGGTATCCTATGATGCTCTCTGTAAATTTTTCATTAACCTCACAAGACCTTCTCGGAACTGTGTGTATGCACCCGCATCCGTTATAATGGTTTTTTCCACAGATGGAACAACTGGAGGATGTATCGGTGGCCCATGCCCTACCACCTCTAGGGTATAATCACCACCACCATCCTAGGGCACTTCTCGAGGACATCATGGTTTAATTTCTCTGTATTTTCTAGGACATGCATCTCATTTCAAGTTTAATGATGAGAAAACTGCCACTCAAATGTGAAAAGAGAGTCATAGAAGGAAAAAAACTCATGTTTTTCAAAATTGATGTACACAACATGTATAACTCATTACACGACGTGTTCTTATAGGGATTTACATGGGTGTGTAATTCTTACCAACATGGATGTGTAACACCCCATGTACATGGCATGTTCCCCCAAGAGACAAGGCATGTACTTGAGTTTCCTTGTTTCCTAGGTACTTCTACACAGCTAGAACTACATGATTCTACCGATGTAATACTACACTGTGTGTTCACCCTTGTCATAGTGTGTACATCTAAGTTTTCATTAACCCATGTCGTTAGTCACATGGCTAGATACACGGTCGACTTATACATGACGTGTACTCACATTACACGACGTTTCCTACTCAATGCTAGAAAACCCATATTCCCTCCTCACACGAATGGTTACACAGTCATGGACTACATGGCCTGTACATGGGGTACAGAACATGTTCTCTATAAACATGGAACACATTCTTCCCCAAATAGGAAGAACACAAAATGTGTTAGGATAGACTACAAGCTATGTATACTATGTTTTTCATTAGCAAAAATCCAGATTGACCAGAAAATCCACGTTCTATAGAAAACCTAACCAGCAGGATGCAAAATTCTGATCCATGAGGTCCCATACTCCCCATAGATAAAAGTTTGGCTCCCAAGAATAACATAGAGTTATAAAATTTATATAAAAAATTGAATCATAATCTGTCTAATTCCTATCCAATAGGGAACATACACCTCTAGAACCAATGTTGGGCATTCATTCAATCCAGACCATATCACATACCAATAAACCTATCAAAACTGCATTCATATCTATCACATCATCTATCACAATGACATGATATAACTAATTAATTCTAGATTCCATGGCATAATGCATGACATGTAATTCTATAAAATTCCTATATGATTCATGAGAATGAATAACCTCATCTCATCGGGTTGAAACTAATGTAGAACCTGGAATTTTCTCAATTGTAATAGAAGAAATAAAGTGTGTAACCCAATAGTTAAATCCATACTAATGTAAAACCATAAAATCACAATTGAATCAAGGTAATTACGATATTCCCTAAACACAGATTAGCTACTCCATGTCATAGTTTATTACCAAATCCCTTTCTTCCTTCCTATCCATTATATTAGCTTCTAAAAGTAAGTCAAATAAGAAGGAAATTACTCTAATACCACTTTGTAACATCCTGGATCCAGATGCCCTTGAATGGTTCCCCATACCCAGTTGGCTAGATGGCCTCAACCACATTTCCCCAAATTCCAGAGGCTACCCACTTGCAGCGTGAGCCTTGGGTGTGATAGTGGAGAAATTATTCCCTCTTTGACAGAGTGTAACACAACAGAATAAATATTAGAAAATATTAGAAGCAAAAAGCAACCAGAAACTGAAATAATGTTTCTGAAATATGATAGATAATTATTCAAGTCTTTAATGATAAAAATGATAATGCATCATGTTATATGTTTTAATAATGTATGGAAAATAAGATATATTGCAATCAAGTACAAATACACTACATATAGGGACCCAACCATAAAACATTACATAATATTGAATTAAATGAATAATTTATGTTGAGGATCTTTTTAGGTTTAGAGTTTTAGAGAATTAGGACATAACTATTACATCTCACAAAGATTACAAAGTAGACACTTCTACTCAGTTTCAATTTTTTTCATAACATAAAAACATTAAAAAAGAAACATGTCTAGTTTAATGATTTAGATAGCATGTCTTTCCTTGATCCCATTCTTGACCTTATTCTTCTTTAAGTCTTGTGGAAAAGATTTCAAAAACATGGGATGAGCAAAAAAAGCTCAGTAAGGGATATTGAAATATAGAAATAAAACATTAGTCCATGTATATATAAGAATCAATTAAATCATACTTTAGTCATAAAACATAATTACTTTAACATACCTCATGAAATCATAATATTTATGAATAACTCATAGAAATAATAAAATGTAAAGTTAACTTGAGGCATTCATAACATTCTTATGTAGGTAGAAACCCTCATGGTTATGTTTGGAATACCCATCACAGTATATTCCATAAATCTCTTCAGAGAAACCTTAGCGTTTAACTCCTTCACATTACCCAATGCATTGGAGAGCTATCTCGGGCTTACTCGCCCTTAGTTTATCACTGAACCACCTAATTTCATAAACATTTCCCAAGAACCTTAACATAATCATAACACATAAATTAAGAATAATGGAAAGATAAAATTCCCACATTGAAATAACAATATAAAATTTTAAGATATTGGAATAATAAATCCATTCTAAAAACCATTTTCAATACCAAAATTTGTAAAAGGAGTATATGATATTTATTTTTCTTTCAAAAACATTATGGCTTGTTAAGGAATCCCATGATCATATAATACTTGCAGTGGTGGAAAAAGTTATTGTCACCACTTACGTAAAAACATTCCTTTTGTCGTTTAGTAAAACGCTTCATAGAGAAAAGATTCCCTTTGAATGAAATGAAAATTAAAAAGGGTTTTATAAACCATATAAAAGAAAACCGTGTACAAATTAAAGTATTCCTCAATAAAAGTAGATTGAGACGAAGTCCCTTATAAAGATGATATCCTTAGATTAAGGATAAATCAATTACATAATTATGTGTGAAAAATATAAATAAATTAAATATAAGTGGATATTAAGTGTAAAACAATCAGAGTTCATCCACACATATTCATTGCAAAACATACTCAAAAAGTAGAGGTTTATCCCAAAGAAATGAAATTGGGTTAAGAAGTTCCCTTACAGAAATTCGACATCCTAACAGCATCACTTTAAAATTCAAAAAATGAGTTGATGAGAGATAAAAAGGGTATCTCATCACATGGACATAAAATTTACAGTAATAAGAATATATAATAACATATCCCAACATAATAATATGTAAATTAAATTACCTAAAAAAGAAGTCATTAAAAAAGAGGAGGGTAAAAGGTTCCCTTACCGCTTTGGGTAACTTTTGAGAGGTACACCCCATGAAAGAAGGGTAATATAATGAAGATGTAAATACCCATTAATTAAATTATATTAAACAAAGAATAAAATCATGGTCAGTACATAAACCAAACAAAAAGAAATAGTGGAAAATGTAGCATGAATCTCACAGGAAAAAAAGTGAGATAAAAACCCTTACCTCGTTGTAATCAATCGAGTCGTATGACCAAAAGATAATAAACACCAAATAAATGACATAATACCATGAATATAAATAGAATCATGATAATATATATTAAATTGAAGTAGAAAATGCACCACATGAAATAAATAAGTGGCGAACAATGGAAATCTCACGGAATTAAAAGTGAGATAAGAAATCCCTTCACAAAACTTCGGCATCATAACGACACCAGTCAAACATTATTAAAATGAATTGATGAGAGAAAGAGGGGGTCTCTCATCATATTAACATGAAAATGAAATTATGATAAATATTAAAGAACATCCCCAAAAAAATAACATGGAGCTTAAAATAAATGACATAAAATAGAGTACTTAAAGAGAAAGAGATGGGTAGGGTCCCTGGCCTCAAGTCTGACTTGTCTTGTTTGTTTCTTTATATTCCAGAATAATAAACATTGGTCAATTTATAATGGATTGAGGACCTACTTTAAAGTTATTATTCAATTCATATCACATATTATAATGTTTTAATAATTAGTTAATTATGTGAGTTCATATCAGACGTTTTTGTCGATGTTCGGTACATGAGTCAAAAAAATATACTTGTTTGAAAAGAATTATCCATGTAGTAATACGTACATCATATCCAAAATATTATTAATTATTTAAATATAACATATACCCATTATATATTCATTTTATACTATTCTATAACATTTTTAGATAAAAAATGAAATGTACCGTTCATGGAGACGGTAGGCCATACGTATGCATTAACGCTACTTTCATTTCTGGGCCATATTAATGGAATTAATACTAAAGGAGAGATATATATATATATTATAATTCCAGTATAATATATATGTTATATAGGTCACATAATTTCTTTAATTTAATTTTTTATACATTCCATGTATTGCATGAACGAGTCACATCACTTGAGGGGCGGTAGTCTACACTTCCTCAAATGAAATTACCGCATTTGCACAACATGCAAAGCATACATGTATGTTTTAAACATAAAATACGGAAGCATAGAGTGGAAATAAATATAATATATATCATATAAAATATAGTTCCATCATAATTTCCACCATGAGAGGTGGTAGGAGAATATTGAACAGTCATCATTTCGGGAGGCAGTAATTCGCCATCCACAGAAATAATATGTTCATTACCCATTAGATGGAGGTGGGAGTAAGTGTATCTCGAATAAATCACATAAAAAATCATAGTATGTTAAAGACACTGTTGTTGTTACAAATGAATGGAATAAAAAAACTTAATGGGGTTGGAGAAGCAAAAATAAATCAAAAGAACATAAGAGAATTCATTACCTTTAAATCTGGTAACTCCCCTTGGTTTAAACCAAAAGGTTTCTTGAAGAGATTTCTTCCTATGGTAAGGCTTCTATGATGAAGAGAGAGATATTTGGATATTATGTTTGTAGAGGTTGGATGAGCCAAAGGTCTCGGGAATTGTGAGAGATGGGTAGGAAGAGGGGTCTTTTTATAAGGGAGAGGAGGGGCTATTTCGGAAAGAATGAAAATATTATTTTATTATATAACGATTTTCAGTTTCTAGAGGTCAAAAAATCATTAAAGACGAATATAAGGTGGCCCATGTTAGAAATAAAATCATTAAATAAGAATTGTACAAGTTTTGGATATTATTATAAACATTATATTCTTATTTATTTAAATTATTCATTAATGACGTAAACACTGCATTATCATTGTGTCATAAATAATTTTATTTAATTGGTGTCTAAAAATTATAAAAAAATTACAATGTTGTTGGAAATGTTTTTATATTTCTAATTAATACTTATAGTTTAAAATATAGCATGTATAACCCCTTGTAAAAATTTGTTTAGTAATACTATACATGTTTGTGACATTTTTATTTTTACTTTAAATAATAGGTATTAATGCCATTATCTTACCCAAGTGGCTCAATGGGGACCCACATATTGACCCATGGATTTTCTTGGTCATCCATGACTCAACCAATAAGTGTAGGACCAGTGTAATGGAAAATTAATATTATTTTAACATTATATTTACTTTAAATCACATTTATTACCTTTAATCGTGATTAATAAAACTTAAAAGTTACTATTCACAAAAAATTATTTTCATCCCATTGAACCAAATTTTACGAACTAATGAAAACAATGTATGTCAGATTTTTGGAATTAAATTCATAGATGATGTAATGTTTTGTTTAATGAAAAATTCATTTTTTTAACTACCACTCGGTGGTTTCACTATTCATCAATAAAATAACGTTTTCAGAAAAATACCAAAAATTTACCCAAATATATATTTGATATTTTCAATTAAAAAATGATGTCTATTTTAAAAAACTCAAAACATATAAGTTGAATTAATTAATTTTATAATTAATTACTGTTGCCAAACAATTAGCGTGTTTTTATGAAACAATATCAACCAAATGATTTAAAATTGTTTATATCCAATTTCAAAGTAAAATTAATTCAAATGACCACCATTTGATTAAATGGTAAAAACATATTCTAATTACAATTTAAACCAATTAAAAAGGTAATCTAACCATATAAATAAATTATATTAAAAATAGGTTTTGAATTAATATACAACATTTTAACTATTCATTAAAAATTGAACTTTATCGGAAAAATTACAAAAACATATACAAAGTAAATTTTGATGTCCCAATTCGAAGGAATGTATTTATTTGGTCCAAATGAATTTATAAGAGTGACCAAAACTATTTTTATAGACGGATCAAAATCAAAAGGTAATAAATCGACCTTTTAATGAATATTAGAGTATTTATGCCTAAAATTGGATTCAACCACATTTTAAGTCTCAATAATTTATTGGGTAATTGTTAAAATTTTTAAAAAACATATATATTAATTTTTTAGTTAGTTCTATTCATTCCCGCCATTACAACAGCTAGGAATTAACTATGGTTTAAAATAATATTATTATATTATTAGTGTGCATCGTAAGATTTCAAAAAAATCGTCGTTGCATATTGTGTAATCCATCGAACATAGCATTAAATTTAAATTAATAGTAACATTTTATCCACAAATATTAATAAATATGAAAATATCATATTCATTATTTACCTGGGATGTAACACTACATGTGCAGAACTAGAAATAAAACCCAGAAGCATCGCAAGCCTCGGCTTGGCCCCATGCTCTTCTGCTCCTAAGCAGCAATCATGTACCTATATAAGGGCACATTCATTTTTAAACAATTGAAATGATATAATCTATTTGGGTCCAGAAATCATGACCTAAATAGGGTGTAAGACTAATCCCAGTAGTCAACATCCAAAGATCCATGCCTAATAGTCAGCGAACATATGAAACAATAGTCAGAGAAAACAGTAACTATGATGCTCTCAAGTAACTATCCAATAATTTTTTTACATTCTTTAGCTATTCAATTTCATTCAGGTGAAACTCTCCCAAGATTCATCCTTATCCTTCCAGTCCCCCGTATATAAGTAAAAACAACATATGTCTTATATGATCATCTAGGAAAAAATATTAGACTAAATCAAAGCATGTGTATTGGATTAGAAGACACATCATAAGTCATTCCATTTTATTTACCAAGTTCTATGAACTTTACAAAGGTCTCGAAGTCAGGAATGTGCCCGTTAGCCCCCCTGAAAAAAGTAACCATCAACTTGTGACATAACCATTTCACACTTAAGCATATCAGCATTTCAACATTTAATCATTTGTTCATTTTCCAATTGATCTCGTCCAAGGAATCCCTTAATTTACCAAATATTTTATCGACATTCACAAGAAAAATACGTATGCCCAACCACAAAATCTATGGCTTTCTCATGAACTTTAAGTAAAAAAACTTTTAAGTCTGTCCATTTCTTTTTAACTGATACAATGGTTCACCCAAGGCAAGTAAGGTGTAATTAGTCACATGATCCAGACCATGTCTTTTAATCAAGACTATGGATCTCCCATGGATAATTACCTCTTTTAATCAATTAACATATCATTTCAGAAGTGTCACATGTGAATTAAACTATCACAAGGCTTTAAACATAACAACTCATTCGGTCAATTCACATTGTAGAAAACACATGCAAATTAAACTATTTCATGGTTTTAATGATAAAACCTCACGTGGGAATTTCATATATCAATATATCATTCTAATCAACCCCCAAAAGGAAAAGAATTCAAATGCCTCAGAGGTATTATTTCTAAATGGATAACTCTGGGAAACGCACCCATGGGGTGTCCCTAAATCAACAATTAGAAATCACATGCTTCAATTTCATATAATGAAATACATAAATGTCATTAGGTATAAACACATTTTAATTATAGATCAAAACAATAACAAAAAATAGTTTCACACCATTTTGGTGAATATAATCAACTCTATATTTAACTAAAGCCCCAAGAACACCCACCTCAATGGTTTATAACTGATATAATCTGATGACGGCCCTTGAATCGGCATAGAAAAACATAGATCTAAGAGAATAGGTAAATAATTCAACATTTAATTTCATTCTCAACAACATAAATCATCAAGAACGGTTCATGAAGAATAAATCCATTTACCTAGAATAATATAATGAGGTCGATGACACTTCAATCGGTTTCGGAACGACCAAATGAGAGAAGGAAATGCTCTCACGGCTCTTTCTACTTCACCATGCGACTCCTCTGCCCAGAAGAAGATAAAATGATTCTATTTCCCATTGTAAGCCAAATTTTAGTAGTACACGACATGTAAATCCAAATACAAGGAGTGTATGTCATTTTATTATTCAATAACTTCACCGAATTACTTTACACGCCCCGCACCAACCTTGCATACATGAATACACTGCGTGTACTAGGAAGTACATAGTGTGTAGTGGAATTTTCTTCGCATCTTGGCCGACAAGAGAACACACCATGTATCCCCATCCTACAAGGAAATCTACAGAGTGTGTACATATTATTACAAGGAATGTTCTACTAAAAATATAACATTTAACAATTTTCAATTTTTTCTAAAAAAAACTCAAGGGAAAAGAAAAACAAAGAAACATTACCTCATACAAACAACCAGTTTATTACATTTATACATTGAAATAAAATTTTAATTAATTTTTTTGTGTATAGTATTATCATTGATAGTATATGATATGATTATTTAAAATAGGTTATTAGTGGATAATGATACTTGTAATTCACAATTAAATTCATGTAAAAAAATTTTTATATACAATAATTCGGAATAATGGTTTTTTTAATAATCATAAACTATCAGGGATGAAAAAATATACTATATACATTTTGGCCTCAGAGGAAAATGAATACCCTAGAATTTTGGTCATATACCTATATATGGTGTTGTTATTATTGCATTATTGACTATTCATGTAGACACATTCTAAGGACATGAACTATGACATCATTTCTCATATATACTTTTATTATATGTTCTTTAATCAGGTCATTCGTATCTTTCATTTTCATATTAGAATGAACCTATGTTGATGATTACCAATTTATTCTCATTGTGAGTATCCAAACCCTACTACCCAAATATTACCACACACATCAAGATTAATTAAAATACATTGAATGTAGTAATTCTTTATCTATAGTATATTTAATTCTATGTTCCATGAATTGATGAAAAAGTAAAAAATGCATTCATTATTATGTTTTAATATATTATTAATGTATAATTTTTTTACTTAATACATAAATATGTTCGAAACATTTTTTTCATTCCCTTTAATCGAATATTTTCCAATTTAATATTCCCATACTACTATCTATATATAGTGTCATGGTTTATAGTTACATGGATATTACAACTAATTAATTTTTATATAATAATAGAAATATAATATGTTTTCAAATATCACCAAATTATTTAATATATATTAAATATATTTACCATATAATTCAACTAAATGGTACACCAACCTTACATTATATTTGGTGTGTGATGGTTTTTATGGCCATTATTTATATTTTTAAATAAATTTCACTTTTGGTAATTAACATTTCTGAATAAAGATACATTATATATTCAGTTTCAAAAAACCAAATAAATTAAAATTTACCATAAATGAATTCACATCATGATTTCTATGGAAGTAGTCTACTGTTTATAGATTTATAATACTAGCATATAAATTTGGTGGTAAGGTTATGATGTTACATTTAAAATTATAAATAATAATAATTTTAATAAACAATCAGTTAGATCCATAAATCATTCTATAATCACTTAATATGAATTCACTTCTATAATCATCTAATATAAGTATACTCTATATGGGAAAATAAAAAATAATTTACCAAATCAATGTTGTATTTTTTAGTAAAATATAGAAATTATAATAAAATATTAGCATAATGTATTTTTTAATTATATATTGTAATATTTAATAATCATTATTTATGGTGTAAATATTGATTTACACATTTATTTGAATTCTAACCCTCATATAACTATTGAAAATGTCATTATGTGGGTAAATTGGTAAACCATATGCATTTAGTAGAATCATAAATTTGAAAAATCATGTTTTATCTTTCAAAAAACTTTCTAACACCATATTTTGATGAATATCATTTAGTTTTATAGACTATCCAAATTTAAAATTTTCTCACCTATAGTTTATTTTTCACCACCAATATTATATTCACATTTAGAATTTTTACCAACAAAAAAATATGTGCTCCTTTTCATGATTGATTTTATGTTGTTCTTCAATATTTGTTACATCAATAGGTATTTTTTTAATTATTTACAAAACTACATTGACAACTTTTTTAGAATATTTATATATTTTATGAAACTAAAACTATATAGAGGGAAAAAATTTTATATTAAAAACAACTCATAGATATAAATTTTATTTATTACACTTTTTCATTAATGTTTTTTGATTATTTTTTCACACTTTCAATTCAAAAAACTCCTTTTTATAATTTATAACATGAAATATACTATATAAACTATTTTTTTTAAAACGGATTTTGATATACCAGTGAAATGTTCAACCTCCATTTATTTTTCTTTTAATATTGTTACTATTTTAAATAGAAAAATATTTCCTAACTAATTTTTATTATTGATTTTGTTGTTTAATATACATATAATGATTGTGATTCCATTATAAATGGTTCATATTTATACCCTTTATTACAGGAATTCACTTTTAAAAATCTCAATTCATTAATTTTAGTTATACTTTGATGATCAAAATATATAAATAAATAAATAATTACCAATATTTAATTATAATAAAAACCAAATATTTATTTGATGATTTCAATGTGAGATAAGTTTTAATATTTTTTATTTCTATCTCTGGTAAATTGATATGATTCAATTCATTCATAATTTTAACTCTACTATTTTTAGAATCTAATTTTAATTCTTATCTACTTTATTTAACCTATAACTTTTAGATGTGTATTAATTAAATAATTACAAAAACAACTTTTTAGATAATAATCACAGTGTTCTATAATTTAGTTTTTTATTTGATGTCCAATTAAATAAAAGATGGTATCAAAACTAATACATATTTGTTGATTATATGTAATTAATAATTTTTTTTGTATCTTATAGATTCAAATTCACAATAATTGCATTTTATTTTTTTTCAAATGATATAGGTAAAAACCCTTAATGTATGAAATGTATTTTTTCATATCGTGTGGAATAATATGGGTTTTTTATAAGGAATGACATAAGATTACAAGCCACCACCTTCAAAAATCATAATTTATCATTGGATTCTACCATATTCCTTTGAATTGTATTATATGAATCATATGGGTCCTTATTACTATTTATTGAAATCAATCATTACATGTTAATGTTTTTATTTATTTTTGATACAAAATATTATTAATATCCACACACAATGATATTACTCGGAGGGTCAACTATGGATTCATATGGTGAATGTGTGAATGATTGAAGCATATATAATAGTTTATGTAATATAAGGGTTAATAAATGATCACTCACGGATAAACATGGATGGGTATATTAGGATATAGTCTTCATGATATAGTGATAATCCAATCCATATACTTAAAACTTTTTGATTATCTCTTCTCAGTGATCTCTTCTACCTCACCATTTTCTAAGATTTGTTCCAAATACCATGGTTGTATGAGAATCCAAATCGTGCATTGGTTGATTCATAACAACCAATGGATACGTCATGTAATATAGAGTCTATTCTATACCTAAAATGAATCTTCATAAAAATATTTTTGTTGATTATTGTGGAATTGTACAACATCAATTAAAGGTATATATTTTTATTCATTTTCTATTTATACAAGGATTAAATATCATGATATTTTTTAATGGGAGTGAGGTCTATATTTGAATAAAATTTATCGAAAACCTGACTTTAGATACAAATAAAACCTTCATTAATATTTTATCATCCTAATGATTTATTATCCATAACATCATTTTTTAAAATCCTGAAATTCCACACCATATTGAAGTTGTATTCCATATTAATTGAAATTAATTAATTTTTTCTTGTCGATGAAAATAAGATATGTGACATCATAGGTGGTGATATTTTTACAACATACAATATGGGTTATCATAGGTGATTTCATAGTGAAATCCTTTGTATTATAATGTTTCATATTATACAATATAGGATACAGTATGTGATTAAGACATCAATCATTACTTTTCAGAAAACAATCATTATCATGTCACATATATGATATAGGTTACTTCAAAATATGTAAATAATTGATTACAAAGGTTTACCAATAAATAGTATCCTTTAAATAAACCATGACTTTAATAGAATCATTTTTACACATTTTTTATGCATTTTCGAACATCATTATTGTTATGGAGATACGACTGCTCTTCTTCGTTATTATTATGTAAGTCGAGTGCATTGTGATTTCCATACATGAGCCACATTTTACCTATCACAATGTACTATAGATACCTATACATATCATATAACACATAAATATTCATTCCACATGACAAATATATTCCATTAAATATAATAGATAGAAAAATTCAAATTTTCACTGTTTTAAATTTCGAATTGAATTAAATAATTTAAGAATTTTTTTATAAATTATAGAAATTTTTATTTTGGTATATAAATTTTATTTATATAATATTTATAGATTAATTAATTATAATTTTATTATAATAAATTAATAAAATTTTATGAACCATTTATTAAATAAATATTCCAGAACATTATTTTTTAAAATTAAAATTTATTTATCATATTATAGGGAATTCTATATAATTTTGATTGAAAATTAAAATATCTAGTTTTTTGAGAATAAGATATTTATGTTTATATATTATATAATAAGGAATGAATATTAACGAGTCATTATGTAATACTAATAATTTTTCATAATATTAAATTTTAATTGTTTAAATTAATATCATTATTTAAAAAATAATAATTAAAAAATTAAAAAAGGAGTATTGATAAATTATTGTATTTTTTTAATAGAATTATGTATGTTATATTTTAATTATATGAATTATTTGAAAAATATAAATGACATAAATGTTTAAATTTTATTTTGAAATCATTTTTTTTTTAAAATTTGATAAAAAAAAATAAAGGGGTCCATATTTGTAATAAATAAAAAGTTTTTTTATTTAATTATATCATTTGCATACCATGTAACTAAAATGAAATATTATTATTATATATTGATATATGGATTGTTCATAATAATTTTTAGTTATTTTTAATACATGCTTTTTTCATTAATTTGGTATATTCCTCACTTTATTTATGAGTATAATTTTTAAATTATAAATTGATATGAATTATTTAGTTTAATGTGTTAGTCTGAATCTATAAATTTATATACATTCATATTTTCATTTATAAGATATTTTTGATAATTTTTTTTTAATCTATATTGACATTGGATTTCACATGGTTATGATCTAGAAAGAAGAATCTAATTATTATTTAAAAAAATTAGCAGCTAGAATTATGAGGGAACTGAGATCTCTATGGATCACATTGACCATAGGAAATGGTAATCAAGGTTACATTACTCATGTTCATGGAGGATTATGCCTTGTAAAAAATTAAGGGGTTAGTTATCAGTCACTCATATCGAAATAATAATGGAAATTTTAATTTCATATTATTCAATTACTTTAAGGTAAATGGTTTCATATACCTTATACTTGATATTTATTTGGATATGTATGAACATTGTTTTATTTTGAATATTATATAATAAAAATATCTATTTGTTTAAAAAATAGGTTAAAATCAATATGGCTTGATCATATTTTTGTGTGTGGGAGGAATAAGAATCCATACTAAATCATTAGAAGATTGAATAAATAATCTGAATAACCTGGGAAAAATGATTCAATTAAAATAAAATAAAATAATACTAGATCATAGAATTATTCAAATGAAAATACATATCATGGCCGCAATTACATTGTTTGAGTGACATTAATCGTTAGTTTCTCATAGATTATATTATATATTGAAACAATGTGAGGAGGGGATCCTAATAATTAGGATCCAACTTTCTATCATTTTATTAAGGTTAATTATGGTCATAAAACAAAAAAAGGATAAAATAGAAATTAAATTGTGTTAATACATATAATGGATTTTGTTAACGGTCATCCAACCAACATTACCTTAGTAATATATCATAGAATTGGAACAATTTTTAACTATATAATTTAAAAAAATGTAGATTTATTAAACATTGTAATTTAAGACTACATATAGATCCCATATAACAATTGAATAAAAATATTTCTAAACATGTCAAATATTCATGTTGTTTAAAATTATATTAATAAATTTATTAAATTAATATAAAAAATGATAATAATATTATAATTAATTCTCATATAGATAAATGGAATCATCATTATTTAACATTATGAATATATATATTAATTTTATTAAGGATCCTTAGAGAATAGAATATAAAAAACGGGGATTTGATATGATCTCAATTCATATATGGTCATTATGGAATTCATCTTATACCATGGGTTGTTATTCATTCATTATTTCTTTATATGGATATCATATTAAATGCATTTGTTGATTTTTTTTCTTCATGAAATTAATTTTATTATTTAAAATGTTATATTATTCTATAAATGTGAAAATCTTCAAGGATGAGTTGGAATCTCTATGGTGGTAAGTTGATATGAATCGGAATGAGAATAAAAAACTTATTCTACCAATAAAAAATAACATGACATCAATGGTAGATATCACACCAGAACATAATTGGGATAATATCATGTCACTTGTGTATGTATCTATGGTGACAATGAAGTGATTTTTGTAATACCAATTTCATTTGGAATCATAATATCACAGTTTCAGACTTTTTAGGATGATAATGATGGGTTAATTATTTAATCATTCCTAACAAGATTCTATCAGAGAATTTTTTTTATTTTTTGGGAGGAATAATATAAACACAAGAAGAAAAACAAAAAAATTATACCCTTTACACTATAATGGTTGATTTGATAAATTTATGTTTAGTTAATTCTTCTATTACGATTATACTATTATAATATATTTCAATATTGATTTGGGATTCATATTTTCTTTCATAATTAGTAAATTTATCATGTCAGAGGGTGTAATGAATAGAATATGACTACATTATAGAAAAATAAATTTCATTGATATAACATGGGTAATAATTTTTTGATGAATTTATTATTATATATATCAAAGGAATGTGTACACTGATAGATGTTACATGATGTTTTGACTTAGACTATAAACAATCAGTTTATTTTTTTCTAAAAAATAGAATATTACTTTTAACAATATTTTTTTACATCAAATAATCCATTCAATGATATCATGAGATACTATCAGAAGTATTTTATTTACACTTTCATAACATTCACATATTAAGGTCACACTTTTTATAAAATCATTACAAAATAGTGCATGTTAAAAAAATATGGTGGATGTTTAATATAATAGTATATTTTTTATGGTACATGGTACTCATAGAAAATACTTCATTATTACTAGAATAATTTGGTATCCAAATAATGATAAAATAATTATATATACGAAGGATAAATTATATAGGCACCAAAGTTTTATGGATTAATGATTTTTCAACTTTTTGACACCCAATGTTATTATTGGAATCATATTTCGTAGAGATAATATTACATAATTGCTTTATCCATTGATTATAGAGTGATTTTTCTGTAAAAAGATTACAATAACAACATAAAAAACGATGATCTATTTGATAATAAGGGTGCATGAAAGTTATAATAAAATGATTCTAATTTATCCATCTACCCAAATATCCCATTATCACATCATTATCATAGATAACTATTAATAAAATTGAGGTGGTGGAATTATATATTGCATAAGACTATGTGTTTTTAGTATGTAGTGATTCATACCCTCTTAGTGGTGGTGTAATCACTCATGGGAAAAAATTCATCAAAGCATTTATGAAATGGGAACAGGTATAATTCTCTCTAATATGAGTTTTTTCATAAACCAAATATGTTTCTAATAAATAATATCCATTAATTAAATGAATACTAGAAACAATAAGTGTTTCCATGTGATATATTTTAAAGGATTCTATTTATAGAGATAAAATATATTTTTCTATCTATAATCGCATATCATATTTATTTTGATATCACTTTAAATGGTGTTTATATTCCCAATCATAGGAATTTTATTACATAATATGAATATAAGAATATCTATTTTATAGAAGAGTATGTTACGCAGTACATTCATAACTCATAGGTAAAGATTTCAAATTATATTTTAGAGTGATGACATTGAATATGAAGGGAACACTGTCATATGACTAAATGATATAAGAAGTTTAAATATTAATCGGTTCAAATTATCCACTCTCAGTTTGAAAATATAAAAATTGGGGAAGACTAATTTATTTTTGATGAATTTATATTAGGAATAAATTTAACGTCGCATATTGAATTTACAAAAATTCTTTTAATGATATATCAATTGTTAATAAGTTGAACATAATATTCTTCAAAATATATATAATAATTAATTCATCCCGCAAGGATAAATATAATGATGAATGAAAAATAAATAAATAAATAAATAAATGATCTAAATATATGTCAATGATACGAATTAAATTCCTTAGTTGTTATTTGAATGGAAAATTTGGGTGGTATTTTTAGAAAATAAGGAATAACTACTAATTTTTAACAAACATAAAACAAAATAAAGGATGAAAAAATGGATAACAGTCATACTATAGTAATATTTTATAATAGAAATGGAATATTGATTATAATAATAAAGAAAAATATTTTTCTCACAATATGATGGGACTTATTATGGTTAGGAGATTGATAGAGAAAAAATATTATTGATAAAGGGATTTTTAAAAAAAAAATAAAAACAATAAAATGATATCTCTGAAGAAGGAGAATAATAAGGGGGATGTTGAGAAGAAATATTTTATTAAGAAACACTTAAAGAGACTCATTATTGAGTATAGATCATTGGGATATTGAAATATAATATAAGAAAAGAAAGATACAACTATCCATAAATATAGAGAATGATTCAACAATGAAATCTAATGTATGATCCAATAGATAAATATATTAATGGTATATTTATTGATTTCAAATGAATAATTTGTTACCAAACATTATTTTCTAATTTAATCGAATAATTTCATGATATTAACATTATAAATATAATTACCATGAATATGAAGGTAAAATAATCTCAGGGATATAAAGTGAAATCTAATACTTCAATGTGTAAATTATATGATATAGTGTTATAATAATAATAAAATAGTGTGGAAACTATTAAAAATTAGTACTTCATAATAAATAGAAAAA
Source organism: Viscum album (assembly GCA_963277665.1). Classification (NCBI taxonomy): domain Eukaryota; kingdom Viridiplantae; phylum Streptophyta; class Magnoliopsida; order Santalales; family Viscaceae; genus Viscum; species Viscum album. The sequence goes on from OY728139.1 coordinate 434,157,487, forward strand.
CTGGGTGAGAATATTTTTGAAGACAAGATAAAACGATAAATCTATATTATAAACATATTCTTACACTAATCAAATTAGTTTAATACAACATGTGACTTATGTTTTCAATGGAAGCCAATATTTGAGAGTTTTATGGAATTTAAAAACCCATGATTTTTCATGATTATAATTTTTTTTTGCAATTCACATTAACAGATCTGAAAAATGGTATTTCAGTTGATTACACACAATGTGGAAAATGTTATCATTACTATTGCAGGTTAAATATAACAATGGTTGGTTACATTTTTATAATTTTTTTATAAAATAAAAATTGTCTACAATCATTACTCTCTGTTGATAAATACCCTGAAGGTTAATAATATGCATAGTAAGAGAATATTCATGATTAAAGGGTACATTTTTAAAATTCTTACGTTTATTTTAAAAATTATCTCAATTGGGATGGCTCAATGAAATAAATATATAGTATAAAAACATAAAAAATTATTTTGAGACTACATGTATTATTAAAATTACATTAAAAGTGTAAAAATTAATTAATATTGAGAATTTACCAACATATATTATTTTTTCAGTTATGTTGAGTAATAAAGAATATTTGTGGCCTTACAGAATTATAATTTTGATATAGTCATATAAATAACACTAAATAGATTGTACTAAATTAAGAACCAGAATTGGTGTCACATTCTATGGATATATAATTTTATTAGGAAAATGTGGGTTTTTAAAAACAATTAATTGGTGAAAGGTGAATTATAATAAAACAATGCTTGAGTTATTTTTAAATGATACTAACAAAATGTTTTGTACTTATTTTTTTGACACATTATTTGTGGTTATATTTTCGTAATTTATTTGTATAATTGTTTTTTTCTGTAATAAAATAAACAATATTATAAATGGATATGAATTTATAATTGTAAAATTTTGAAATAGAGGTAATGGTATATTTTGAATAACAAGAAGGGTCAGTTAATAATTGTTATGGTTATCAAGTGTTCAAGATGAAAAAGTCCCTACATAGGCTCATCCATGCTCTATGAAAATGTTGTTTAATATTGAAAAAAAATAAAAAGATACATAATTCCTGAATTGAAAATTGTATTCAAAACACTATTTTAAGGTATAAGATAAATATATGCACATTGTTAATATTAATTGTGATTAAATTCGTTTTTCTATAAATATTTTAAGAACCTAGAATGAATATTAACCATAATGTGGATCTTAATTGAGATGTCTATGTTTAAAGAGATTAAATTAATCATTCTACTTCATTTCACTAATATATCGAGATATTTATTTCCACAAAATATTAGTATAATAGTGTGTAATATAAAAATTATACAGTGGGAGAATCATGACACCTTTCCACTCCTATATAACATAGGACTAAAATCTCCTTCGATGAAGAATGAAGTGAGAATCTAATAGTGATATGATGGATAATTTGAAATATTATATATATGGATTCATTAAGACTATATAATATGTTCCTAGTTATTAATTTTTATTGATTATGAAGAAATAATGAGTCACACCAATGGGTACACAAATGGATTTTTCAATTCATTGTATGAACCCTTGATTATAGATCAAAAGTCCTCATCTTTAGAAGAGTCATTATTGATGGAAAATATATTTCATAGAATTTTAGGAAGAAAATTTATTTCACACTTAGGAATGTGTATTTTGGTGTTACTATCCACCACTCAAATAATATTGAAGATGCAAACAATAGTTGAAATGATTTTTGATGATGCTTTCAAATTGCTTAATATTTTAGATAATCATATTTCTATAAAATAGTTAATGAAATTAGTGAAACATTTTATGTCAATTCAGATTGAAATGAATTTAAAAATTATCATAGTGAAATAATTGTGTTGGGATATTTTAGTATTGTATGTTTCATCCAAATAGAATATAGTGTATATCTTATTTAGAAATATTTTAATCGACTCCTTGAATCACATTATAGATTTTTAAGAATGTATTCATTCATATAATCAATCTGTGTTTACTTTTTTAACATTCTACTTTCATTCCTTTATACATTACAATAAAATATGATAATACAATATGATCTCATCATATATAGTGGGGAGTCTCTAGTGTCTTAATATATGGATCCTTAAGGGGAACAAGATTTATAAAATATTCAAAAGAAAATTTGTCATTAAGATGTTAGAATCATGAGACTATATAATAACACATATCTCAATATTCCTTGTGATAACAAATAAAATGAAAGATATTGAAAATCCCTTCAAAATATTAATGGAATATTTTGAATTGAGTTGATTGATACATAGCTAAGATGATCCCAGTTTAAATTTATTAATTGTAGAAATGATCTTACCACAGGGGATGTAGTTACCTCACAATAATTATTCTATCATTTGTTGATGTAATTCAATTGAATTTGTATTTATTTAATATTTAGGGTTGTTATTTATGGTAATTTGGTGATGCGTTTTGATTATTTTGAAGCTATCTATGTTAAAAAAAATAATAAGTAATATTTTTATTCAATTTGGAGTTAAATGGAGATGTAGAATACTGAAAAGAATTATTTTCTTCATTTATTTAATAAACAATTTTTTGAACAGTGATGATCAAACTATAAATTTTTTTTGGGTTAATATAATATGAGAAATTAACTTATTTTATATGAGAAAGTAGGTTATTAAATTATTGAATAATTATTCATATTTAGGTCATAGCTATTTTGGTCATGTCATCATGTCACAAAGGGTGAAATGGATAAATATTTCATGAAAAGTATATTCCATTGAGAAAATAAGATGTGAGAATGAAAATTATATAACATGTGAAGAACCATGTTGTAGCTAGATTGGATTCATTACAAGGATTCATATAATGAATTTATAAAGAGTTCAATATATATATTCTTTAATCCAAATATATATCTGTTCCACACAATTTTTTGAATCCAGTGGACTTAGACCATAAAAATGGTTTTGACCATAATTTATGTTGAACAGAAAGTGAACATGTCCCCAAACAATAATCCTTCCACAATATCCTAGGTGTCTTTTTTAGGATTTTATATTTATATATATTTTAGGCATGTCAAACCACAATACATATTCCATGCCAAAATTATTATGACTTTGAAACATAAGTAGATATTTTGTTCTATAAACATTGAATATTCAATTCCCTAATGTACTTTTCATAATTCAAATTCATTCAATAATATTATATGATACTCTATTATAATTTATATTTAGGCTAAAATATAAATATGATAATAAGATCATGTAATATACTGAATAATCATAACAAATTTTATGTTTAATATAGAAATTTGATGTGACTTTCCAAGAGATAATTTTATATGATGTAAATAGGATAACATGAGAGAATATTCAATCATTTAATAATGGATTTGGTGTTCTATTTAAGAGAAGTTGAATAGTTCACATCATTTCAAAACATTGGTGGCCCCTAAGGTATATACAATTTTGACTGTTTTATGTTTTCTTTAATATTATAATAAGATTTCAAAACTATCCCCTTGTAAAATTTCACATTCAATTCAAAATAAACATTAATATGTGTGGTGGAATTACAACCCTAGAATTCCAATGACTAGCCACATAATAATAATGGTGATTGAAACTTCTAAAAAACTTTTTATCCCTGACTCATCATTATTTATAAATATCCCATTATCACATCATCAAAATAATGATATTTTCATTGAATTAATTGATATAATATTTTTGTTAAAAAATATGGATATATTATGAAATAAATAATTCACCCAACCCTCAGCTGTGGTAAAATCTCTCATGATACTCCTACATTAATTTAGGTCAATCCAAAAAAATGGAGATACTTATTGGAAAATATTTCTTATAATGTAGTTGTAAGAAATAAATAATTCATTATAAGGGAGGGAAAAAATTTGTGTTCAAGAAAATATTTTTTGAGTAACTAACACTTGAAATTGATATGAATATGAATCTATAGGTTTATTAGTAGTAAAAAATGATTCAATTATGGTTTCAAAGGCATTAAGATAATGATAACTATTTAGTTCTTTTCTATTAATTTATTTACTTATTTAATCACTATCTAAATTTTTTCAACAATGTGATTAATTCTATGAAATATTTATCAAATATTCACATTTTTTGAAGACATGTGAACTATGGAATTTTATGTATAGTTTTTAGTATTTTTTTGAAAATACATGATAGTAAGAGTATAAAAAAAAAGTAAATCATGTTATAATGTCAAGAAATGTTTGTTTTTGTAGATAATAAATGTTATAAAAATTTAATGTGAGTTATCAAGAATAAGGTTGATGTTTCTATATAATGTAAACTGTGTAAGATAACTCATTTATTTGAATCAATTAATCTAATTTCTATACCTGTTATGTTGGATAATGAAAAAATATTATTGATTTTGAGTTATATGTGTAAAAAATTTATATATAAAAAATGTTATTAAATTAAATGTTGTCAAAATCTAGGTAATAATTGAAGGAATATTTAGTTTTTAATCAAATTATTATTTAAAGGGTTTATAAAACATTGAGTTTAATGTAATGTAAATTATAGTTTTATATAAAAAGTAATGACTATTTTAATAATGATTATCCTTATATAATAATAGAAATTATTTTTTAATAAATTCTTATACTGAATAATATGATAAATTATATTAAATAAATAATGTTTTTGATTCATCATATTATATAAAATGTCTTCAAATATAAGATGAAATATATTTTGTAATTGTAAATGTAATTATCTAGTTATTTTTCTTGTATTATGGATTTAATCCTAGAATCATTATAATATTTAAAACATTGAAAACTAATTTTTAGAAAAATTCATCAAAATAATAGTATAAAATGTAAAATATATATTCAAAACATTTTTTTTAAATTATTCCTGAAAATTAAATATTTATAATATCATAAAAATAGGTTCATTTATCATAGGATGATGTTCTGGATATAATATACTGTAAAATATGGGAATGTGACTATTTTTTTAATCAGTAGAGTTCATTGTGAATAAAAAAGGTATATTCTACTTAGAACATAACAATAATGTCACCATGTATCATAAAATGATGATGTTACCTAGTTAAAAAATAAAGTTAATAGTAAACCTAGATAAGAAAATTTTTAAGAATACTTGGATAAAAATATTTAAAATATTGGAGACAATGATAAAAATTGAATGAATTATAATAATAAAAATTCTATCATAAAAACATTTTATATTATGAAGTAAAATAGATTTAATAAATTGTTGAAATATTTCTAACATTAGTAATATGATTTATATGTCTCACTATTTTTCATATTCATTAATTTTATGTATATTTTACATAAATAGTTTAGTATGAGAGTTTTAACTAATGGTCACATAGAGTGGTAAATGTAATAAAATGGAAATGTAATGAAGTTACCTAAACACAAAAACATAAACATAGGTTTAATATTATAGTTTATAGTATGATATATGTTGACAAAGATTCTTATCTATGGGTTTTTAGTTCCCCCGAATGAGTATAGAATTTAATAATATTCTATATTATTAAAAAAAATTCTTCAAATTACCATTAAATTTCAGTAGTTTTATAAATCATTATAATTGTAATGATAAATGACATATCAAAGTAGAAATTTTAGTTATCATAAATTGATATTTTTTATGAAATATTATAGGTTGTAAAAAAATGGTTAGGTTATAATGGGTATGATATTATACCAGGATAAAAAATGTCATTATAAGGCACAATATTGGTATTTTGTGCCTAATGGGCCAACAAATATACCACAAAGAATACCATGGAATTTTTCATTAGTTAAATATGGGTCCATGGATCATATTTGGATTTCCTCATACCTAACGTTATTAAGATTCATACCATGAGAATATTCATGTCACATCCAATTCGAGTTACATTCACCAATTTGTTTTAAGAGGTTATTTTTGGACTTTGTTATGTTTTTTCTGAGTCTTGGTGTCTCTTAAGAGTGATTTGGCCTTTGTGGTGGTAGGATAAGTCCATTGGACAGCATGTGGGAATACCCTAATAAGATATTGGTGTCAACAATAATCACCATAGGTCTATATAGTCCATCATACCATCAGTGGGAGTCTACCACCCTATCCATGGGGAACCCAGGGTATATGAATTCTAGATATAGACATCATCTAACTAATTAGTCACCCCTAGACAACGGTTGGTGACATAAGCTATACTCTGAGGGGAACCAACTATCTCTTGGTGTTTTTCTAATGGTTTAAATGCAGGTATGTTTTGTAATTTCTCTAAATATCTTTATAACTCTTTCAATACAATTTTCAATCCCTAACTAAAATATGTATCTTATATAGGTTGTTATTTAACTTTCATGGGAACCTTGGTCATCTCTTATTGTAATTTTGATATTGGATGAATTTTTTTGTGTTCAAATATGAATAATAAATATATTTTCTTATTTTTACCCTTCTTCTATTTTATTGACCACTAGTGTACATTGTTTTCATTGAATTTATTGATTGTATGATATTTCCTTATTCATTCCACATAGATCTACTATTTTTTAATTTATAAATGGTGGGTATTTTTTCCATGGGGAATATATAATATCTATTGGGTTATGAAATATCATATCCTCTCCACTGAAAAATTGATCACCAAATAGGATATTTTATGACAAGGATTTGATTTTTAGGTTCTCGGGTTGCTTTTTTGGGACCAATTTTCTTTTGGATTATGGATACCATAGTTCATAATGTGCAAAAAAAATGTTGAGTTATGTTATTTTTTATAAAGTATTTCTTTAATCATTTGATCATAATCATTGGTCTCTAACATTTTTCAAAATATCAATTGTAATGATCCTTAATTTACAAACATTTTTTTAATTTTTTTTATAAAAATGTTTCCCACATCAAAAGTGGTATTGAGATGATTATCTAAATGAAGTGATGTTTTGTTTTGTGAAAATTGGTTGTTAAAAAATAGTTTTGATTTTATTGAAAGGGTTATAGAATTTTTTTTTGAATTTTTTTGATCTCATTAGAATTTGTTTTATATTTGAAGCTTATTATAGCCTTTAGTACTTACATTGGGGATTCGTATTGATGATTTTATTTGGTTTATTTTGGAGTTCATAGATCAGGATGTTCTTATGATCCTTATGTTAGTATAATAGGGTCTTGTTTACATGAAATTTTTATTGTAAATTACACAATATAATATTACACTAATTTTTGGTCGTCGTGTTGTAGATAAATTTAATGTAGAGAAGTTATGAATTTCTATTAAAGAAGAGAACTGGTTAACCTAGTCATATTTGATCCAGAGGTACATCAAATTCATTTTTTTTATGATAATGATTTTTAATGTTTAACTAATAAAGAAATATTGTTTTTTGAAATCTCATTGAAAACCAATTATATGAAATTATTTCTAAATGATAGAAGAGGTAATTTCAAGGCTTCTAAAATAAATTGTTATGTTTTTTTTAAATTCCTTGTTTTCTATAAATTTTAGAATATCTATATTTTTCTTATGAATACGTAATATGGAACATTTTGTGAGATTTTAATAAAAAAAATTCGCACAACCTAAATAAATGGTATGTATAAAAATTATTTTATTTGATACATTAATAGGACATGATCCAAAGTGGGCTAAGAAGTTTCAGGATTAGCTACGCTTGGGTAATTTATGGTGAGACAGTGGGATGTTTATAATGTGTCATATGGATTTTCTATCATTGGTTTTATGTACATTTAATTCCATATTTAGATTATGTATATTTGAATTGGATTTCCTAGAACATTATATATCACTACCACTGGGGACAATGTTTATGAAATAATTTATTATTAATTTTCTCCTCCATTTCCATTTATTATGTTTTTTGAGGGTGGACAAATTTGCATTCCAAATGTTTTTTTGATGATTCCAATGTTTTATTCGAAAACCTTGGGTGATCAATATCACTCATTAATCCATGTAAATGATCCAGTCCATTTCCAAGGTTGCTGTTGGATATTGGCTGATTCAGCACAATTTGGTATCAGGCCTGTTTTTTTGTAATTGATATTATAAAATGGGTGGTGTGGTAGATTGAGGATATTATTTTTTAGGAGTATAATGTTGGTTGGATGTGTCTTACTACTTTTATAATATCCTAATTTTCCTTTAGTCACTATTAGATATTTGGATATGTTACTCATGTGTTTACATTTTTTTAATCTTTTTTCTTTTTTTTTGTTTTCTTTGATTCAAACTGAGATTCATTCTCATTTGATGGTCACATTTACTCTGATTTATAAAATATTTTCTCCCACTATAAATTCGAGAGATTAATATGAGTATTTTTCAATGAACATATCATCAACTAATACTCCAATAAATTTGAAAAATGATGAGGGTATAGTAATTTGTTTAAGTTGTATATCAAAACATACCATGTGATTTCTTAGACCTTGATGTAACTAAATAGGTTCCCCGAGACCAGTGGTCCACATGGCATAAATGGAATCTCCTCAAATTCCAGAGGAGACCATCTAGAATTGAGGGACTAGGGTGTGTCTATGGGGTGACTATTACCTGATTACCATAGTGTAGAATAGAGGATATATAATAACAAAGTATATAGTTGATGAAATATAAGTAAACAAAAGATACAATCAATGTAATAGATTGAAAAATATAATTATAACTTAATCATCTGGAATAACTAATGATGATATGATATGTCAATAAAAAACTAGATAACATTGATATAATACATCAGTCATTGAATATTTCACAATAGTATAAAGGAAAAAAATAACTATCCTAAGAATCTAGATCTCTGACTCGGTCATCTTCTATCAATCATCATCCTAAATATAAAACAATAAATTGTTTGACCCCATGGGATTCCCATTATCAATATATTCATTCATGCAATCTTCTACAGATACCATATGATTCTTTGAGAGGGTGTGAGATAAATCATAGTGGGCCACCGCCAGTACTTTCTATACAATTCATCTTTTGTTATAGAGTGTGCAATGATAAACATAAAAAGTTAATAATTACAATGTACCTAAATACTCAAGTACATGATTTAATCATCTTCTGGTGATTGAACATGTAATATTTTCATTATGTTAATATTACTATTTTAAAATTAAGACAAATAAAATCCATTATAATGGTTTTGAGATGAAACATGGAAACCTGTAATGATAATTAATAATGAAGATCGAAGGTAATGACCAAGGAAACATAGACGTCAAGGGACGAAAACAAAATAAAGAATATATTCTAGCTAACGTTAGGAGTGTAATACAAGGATCATAGTACAAGTAATTCCACAATAAGATTCTTATCGAGTCTAAGGAGTTCATTCAATGATTAATGAGGCTATGTAATGTTAAATATTGATGGGTTCTAACCATGGAACCTACTTTCTAATGTTAGACCTAAGGAGTGAATCCCAGGATTCCTTTAATAGTAAATGAGGGATCCTATAGGTTCATATTGGTCATCCAATTATAGAAAAGAGTCATTTTCTACCCTTTCCATTCATTAGTGAGACAATTTTAATTGAACATGAAACCATTTAATCAAGTGTTAATTACTCAATAATTATATTTATTTCAAGCCTTTCAATTCATTAGATTGATAAGGCAAAGTAACATGAAACCAATCATTTATTCCATTTAAGGTATTTCAAATAATCCTGGTTCACTCTACTACAATCAATTAAAATGGTAAAGTGAACAATATCCAAACTATTATTCAATTATATTAAATTTGGGAAAGTTTTACACTTAGCATTCATCCCAATTTCCATTTCACATTTAATTAACAAATTAAATAATGACAATAGATTATTGAATTTTTTTGCATACAAGGTACATTCCATTATTCAATTCAAAAAATAGATCAATACTTGTAATATTGAAATTCATACCCATTGGGGGGTCACACCAAGGCACACCCAGATGTAGGCTCAAACAAGTCAAACACCTAAATGAAAATTATTAAAAAAATCCTATTTGGGATTGATGTAGTTGTGAGAATAACCGCTAAAAAATCACATATTTTTAAAGTTCTTAACCATATGGTTCTTGTGATTATAATCATGACGTATAAATTCAATAAATGGAACACAATAAAATCATCTGTCCCAAGACAAAAATTCCAAAATAATCAAACTTGAGGGATGAGTTGTAGAACACCCATCTTAGGCTTTCATAACCCCCCTCCTATAGTATCATAGATGGATTTGTACTAGAATTGATTAGATATGAGAAAAAGGAAAAAAAATATCACACCTCAAAAACAAGGTCAAGATACAATGTGAAGAAGAACGGCTCAAATGGACTCAAGTAATAATGGTTGTTCATCCAACATGACAAATATAAGATCGAACGAATCCTAATTGAAGGAGATATCATAATCCCTACCTTATGCCTTAAAAAGATCAAAAATTAGATAAAAATTAATTCAACCATTTGGAAAATCATATAAGAGGAAGGATTAGTTTAAATCCAACCTTTCAAGGTAAAACGGTCATATTTCTCAAAATTAGATCTTGTGTAGTGTGTTTGTATGGTTTGAAAAACCGTGTGCCAACCATGCATGGGAACCTACACACAGGGGCGTACCACATGGTAATGTTGCACAGGTTTGGAAACCATGTGCCAACTGTGAGAACTGGATTTACATAAAAATGAAGACCATTCGAACAATTAGATATGACCATGTGACCTACCCACACAGTTTACTCTAACCGTGCAACAAGATCATTTTTTACAAATAGATTGGTTTTGGGATTCAGACAAACCCTAAAAATCTTTCGGACCTTCACTAACTCAATAGGATTTTATATCAGGTCCAATGTAAATAATTAGAAAGATGCTTTAAGGAAACATTCCTAAATGTAAAACTAGGTTCTTATAGTAACCCCCCCCCCCCCCCCCCCGAAGAGAAATTGTCTAATAGTTCACCTTGACTTTGTGTTGAAACACTGTCTGAGATAAATTATGGACACTAGGCATGGGTGCTGGCATCCAATTACCATGTCTTGTCTTGTACATAGTTTTTCTACCATAGATCACATAATAGAGGGACAAGACAGCCATAGAGAGCCTTTGTGCTCTAGTCAACAATGTGTAATGGATACAGTTCAAAGGTAGCATCAAAATCTTACTCAACATCCTCGGGATCAATGGTATGAGATGTGTTGGCATGATATCGGTGAATCTACGAAACATTTTAGATGTAATGAAAGAAATGGTACCTTTTAGGTAACATAATATTATATTATATTGTCCTTTCCCTCTCCAAAAATTCAAATGGAACTACATAACAACATGGTATCTTCCCTTGCTTTTATAAACATCTATTCCATAGACTGGGTAATACTTGAAGGAAAACATGATCCCCAACCTCAAACTCCAGAGGTCATCGATGTAGATCATAAAAAGATTTCTGTTTATACTGAACAGTATTCATACACAACTTGGTCACCTGAACTTGTTTCGAAAAATCATTTATGATATGTGGACCGATTAGGGTAGCCTCACTTGCTTCCATCCAGCATATGGGTGAACGAAATTATCTACAATATATGCCCTCAAAAGGATCCATGTAGATTTTTACATGAAAGGTATTATTACAATATAGATCAATGATATGGGTATTCTTATCCCAAGATCCATTTCAATCAAGGTCACATGATCAAATAATATCCTCTATAACCTATATTTTCTATTCTGGTTATTCAGAGGACTTAGAGTGAAAAGTAATACTTCGAAGAACCTGTGTCCCTAAAGCGTTTTCTAGTCCCATCCTGAACCATGATTTGAAATGAGCATCCTTATCTGATATTATACTATGAGTTGCCCAATGTAGTCGTATGATCTCATAGACATACAATTTTCTTATCTAATAAACTGAGAAAGTCTCCCAAATAGGAGTGAATAAATCCACATACTTTAGTCAATAAATGAAAATTCATATACAATCTATACCTCTTGGTTTACTAGGAAAACTAACTAAAAAGTCCATGTAAAAATCAATATACTTCCATTCTTCTAATGGAATCAGTTGTAACAAGCCTGCAGGTCTTTGTTACTCTGCTACTAATAGGTGAAAAAACTAGTGATAAAGCATGTTGTCCAATGTTTCATACCAAGCCACCAATAATGGTGTCGTATATATATATACATCTTGAATATATCTATATGAACATATTATTTAGAAAATTGGGACTCTTTCAGCAACTCCCCTCTCATATATGTTTGTACCCAGAAACATCCTTGAATGTACACAATTTCTTCTCTATACACAGTCAAATCTGAAGGTAGGTAATCTCATAATACACTCTTACGGAGAACCAAGACCCAGGGATATTAAAATTTTCTAACATTTTCCTTATGAGATAGGGAGTTGGTAACCATAATGAAACATATGTAATATTTCTTGATACTGTAATGAAATAAATTATTCATATCAGATAAGAAGGAAATTAATTTCAATTCATCATTGGTTTCCCATATGATATATTATTATGTTTTCCGATTCAGTGCATCGACAACTACATCCTCCTTCTAGTCATATGGGAAAGATCAAAATCAATGGATTTTATATATTCATCTAATATCCTCTTTATGAGGTTCAATTAATGCTGAGAAAAGATATATTTGAGGCTCTTGTGGTCTATGAACAACAAATTTTTCACATCAAATAGATTATGTATCTAGAAACATTAGGAATGTACAACTGCTTCTAGCTAGAGGACATTTGTTTAGTAATTTTTCTCATGAGGCCTCAACTATTGAGATCTGTATGCAACGACTGTATTATCCTACATGAGAAATTATACTTTTCTGATGTCAAATAGATCATTGAAGATGATATAACCTATAACAGGATTTTGTAGGATTAGAATAGGTGTTGTGACGATCCTCCCATTTAGATCCTATAGGGATTTCTCAAATGTTTCTGACAAAAAGAACATAACACCCTTCTTCATAAGGCCATTATGATGTGAATCAAAGAGTGAGAAGTCATGTATAAAATTTATATAATATCCAGACAGCCCCAGGAAACTCCGTGTATCAAATAACTTCTTGGGATACTCATAGGAAACAACAACACTATCCATTTCTATGTCAACATATACTCCTCATTCGGATATGATATAATCCATGAAATGAACTTTATCAATCCATATGTGAATCATAGAAAATTTGGAATAAAGGTGATGCTCCCTTATTGTACATAAAATTATCTCATGTTTCTTGGAATGATCATTACAAGTGAGAGAAGAAACTTGATGTCATCCATAAAGACCACTAAAAAATCCAGATAGGGATGGAAACCCTATTAATTAGAACCATGAAAATGATCAGTGCATTTGTATGATTGAAAAACATAACAAGATATTCATAAAAACCATACCTACTATAAAAATATTTATAGGGTATTAATTATGGACTTACTCACAGTTGGTGATATCCACACCCTAGGTAGATCTTAAAGAAGACCCTAGCTCTTCATAGCTGGTCGAAGAGATAATCTATTTGAGTTAGTGGGTATCAATTCTTTAACATGAGCTGATTCAACTATCTATAATCCACATATAGACATAAATTTCCATCCTTCATCTAGGAGAAAAACATGGGTGATCAATAAGAGGATGTACTAGGCCACCTAAATCCGTTGGTACCTAAACCTTTTAACAGTGGCATGAGATTATAAACTTCTATAGGAGTAATCCTATGTAGATTAATGGACACTAGACATACTCCTAGAACATGCTTAGTCGTAAAAAATGCCTATCTATGAGGGGTTAATCAAGAAATATAGTTATTAAAGAACACACTAAAATAATCCACTACATGAGGGAAATTATATTGATGTAATCAGTAATTCTCTATGAATATATTTTAAATCTGGGCCTCCATTACACCTTGAACATGATGATCTAGTACCTCTCTACTAGCTTAGAAATCCCAATCTCTATTGTGTAGATAAATTCTACACTATTGTGATGTAAAATATACCCTTCATTGATAGACATCCACCAAAGTGTGATACTGAATAAACCAATCCATCCAATGAATGAAATTGAAGCATGTCATCTCAAAAATGAATAAGTTCTATAAGAAAAGTTAATTTTATACTTCAAGATGATTGTCCCAAAATTTTCATATGACCATTGACCATAATCATAACTGTGTATCTAGGGTTGTTACACCACATCAATATTGTATCTCTAGATTTATAAATTCCAAGATGTATATAGAGATAAAATAGTTTGAAGATAGTATATAAAATAAAGAAGATATAATGGTATATTCCACTTGAATAGTAAATTGTATTGTATATGTTACTATATCCTGATCCCCAGGTATCATATTTCATGCATGAAACTAGCCTAATTAACCTCTTTGTCAAATATCTTGACTACTACAATAAAAAATTGATTGGTTGACACTATTGGTGATCATGGGTCTGGCTACCACCACCATGAAATCCTCATCGGCAGTCTGGCTAGTGCTATTACAACTCGCTGCCTGAAGTGACATAAAATAACCCTCTCTTGAAGGTGGAGTGGTGCTAATCGTTTTACAATTCAATTTGGGGGAGAGGTCCCATATAATCTCTGAAGATTTCCCAAAATGTATGAAATCATAAAACAATATTGGGTTGCTGTCATAATGAGGCTTCAAATTCAATGTCCTCCACACTAATGAATCACTATGGAGTTATCAAAATGAGTACTCTAGTTGTCACTTCCTAAATTAAAAACCTCAAGGGAACGTTAATGACACTAGAAGAATTATATTCCAATATTGGGATTGTTCCTCTATGTCGGATGTTACTTCTAACTCTTAGGTTCCACTATGTGATATGAGACTGATTGAATATTTCTTAATGTGTAGGCAAGTGAGAGAAATTCACCTATGTACAGATGACATACACAATCCAATCCTCGAATCATCTAGCCGGTGAAAGCTCATTACCGGCTAGAATCATTGAAAAGAACTAAAAATCTATGAAACATGGTGAATCATATATAACTCAAATAGAACCCTTTCCAAGATGCATGAACTCTCTGACTTTGTCATCTCATAGTGTCTGAGGAAAAAACAGATCAGAGAAGGAAATATATAAATCAACCCATAACATGCCTTGATGGTGACCATCCATCGAAATCACACCCCACCAACGCTGGCCAAATTCTGAATCATGTATGTGGAAATATTGTCCTTATTATTTAGAGGCATTTCTATATTATCAAAGATAGATAGGGTGGTCTCCAACCAAGATGTAGAAGGTTTCAGATCACATTCTCTCGACAAATTAGAAGGATGTTGTAACTAGAACTCACAAGTCAGATCAGCCATTGTATGTGAAGCTCATGGAGAACCATTCATGGACGACATCAGACATAAGAAACTATCACAATTATTGGAATCAATTCCCAAATAAGATACAATAGGTGTCAAATTAAAGGGAACTTATGTATTTAATAATGGAGGCTCAGGACCTACCATGTTTTGTGTATCATTGTCTCCACCATTCTTGAATATGATCAAGGACGTTGTGTCTACATTGGTCCAAAAATTCTAATCACTATCCTCAGAAAAACATAAATTAGATAGATAGTGACACTTTTATAAGATAAAAAAATGAAAGTCTCACTACCCATGATATACTATACCTACTACCTGTATAGATTAATAGGCACTAGGAAGTTCTCAAGAATATGTTTTCAATTATTCTAATATATGAAGGTTCAATAAAAACAGGACTCATTATTTATTTGATAAAATTTCATTTAATTTTATATGTAATTACCAGGTTCACTAATTTACCTTTCTCAAATATGAAAAGGTGGCATAAGAATGTAAAACCACATAATTTTAGATTTCATGTCTCACGTTATAGTGGATAGTCATTCTCATTGAATGAGTACCCATACACCATGTCACTAAAAATGTCACCCATTTTTTATATTAGAATAGGTCGACTCAATAAATTTCTCACCCAAACTCAATGGGGTCCATACAACTCATGAATTGATATATTTAGTCACTCACTACAAACCATGGAATATCCCAATCTTATGATAATTATCACAACATCACTCAACAATCACAAGCATGTCAACAAATTCAATTAGTGAAATGCACATATATAGTATAAAAATATGCATAACATGAAAATTAAAGGTGCCTATTATGATTCAAGAACTATAATGCATGCCCTCATATCATCAGGCCATCGATGGAAGAGATCCTCAATCAGATTAATAATCATCAAAACCACACAACATATGTGTCTCCCAATGGTAAAATAATGTCAGGTCAAATATGCAAAATAGAACCACAATTAAATTTTGGTTGACTGTTATTTTACCCCAAAACCAGGTTTTGTGACACCCATGAATGACATATGACCGTGTGACATAGCATTCCTAATCTCCAATTTATTTTCTCTAAATATTAAATTAGGAATATAGAAAAATGATCTGATACAAATTTATGACATACTGGACCTGGATGCCACCTCATAGGTTCCCCAAGCCTGGTGGTCCACATGACCTCAAGAACATCTCCATGAATTCCAAAGGGTGCTGGATAGTAGTGAGGGCTTATGGTGTGTATGTGTGTACACTATAAACACACTACCAGAGTATTGAATTGTGGATAGATAATAACCAAGGAAAAGAGGAAGTAAATAAGTAAATAGTGGAAGAAGTCAATGTAATAGATCAACAAGGATATAAATAACTGAATCAACTAGAATAACTGGTTATGATATTTCGTTTCACTAGAAAATAGAACTCATGGATACAAGAAAGTTGGAGTAGAATTTTATACATATATATAAAGGAAATAAAAGTCTATCCCAAGAATCATGAGCTCTATCTTAGTCATCTTCTATCAAGATCCATCCAAAATAAAAAGAAATAAAGTGTATTAAGTTTTATGATTCCCTTTATCAACACCTTAATTCATGTAATCTTCCCTAATTACCTAATGACACCCAGAGAGGGTGTGAAATACATCTCAGTGGGACACCACCAATAGTTCCTATAGCATCTAGCCAGTGTAATGATAAGATAACAGTGTGAATCATAAATATAAATGTAATGTAAGACAATGCAACTAAATACCAATGTACCTTATACATTTGTATGCTAGTGGGTAAACATGTAACCAGTTCATTTATTGATTATTATCTGTTTACAAATAAGTTACCTGATATCCACAGTGATGGATCTTGGATGTAACAAGGTAGCTTGTTATGATATTTAATAATTAAGTTACATGGTAATACTCAAGGAATCATATATATGAATAGTTTCCAACTCAGAAATGACTCTAGACTTTCGATGGGTAAGGAGTGTAATCTACGGAGAATTGTCCACGTAATTCCACAATAATAAGCCTATTGAGTCGAAGGATTTTATCCAATGTAAAACAGGGCTAGGCATTGACTAGGCCTGATGGGTTGTAACCATGTGACTAACTTGTTACAGTTGGATCTAAGGAGTGTATAAAAGGCATCCTTTAATAATAAATTTAAGATAATATGGTGTCATACTAGTATTCCAAGGTTAGACAAATATCGTGTTCTAGGTGGTTCGCAACCTCATAAAGCTTTATACATGAATCAGAATGGGGTTCCTGATTTCTCATAGAATTCCCAATGGAATCTGAGGAAATCTTGAGTCATTCCATGCCTATTTGATCATAATTTCAAATACTATTTTATAAGGTTCAATACATTTTATTTAATTATTATTTAAAGGATAATTGAACATAAAACTGTTTAATCATGTCTTAATTAATCAATAAGTATATTTGTCTCAAGAATTCCCTTTCATTAGTGTTACAAGGCCATGTATCATAAAACCATTCATTTAATCCTTTTAAGGAATTTTAAATATTGAAGGTTCGACCTACTACCTTCCATTAACATGGTTAGGGGTTAAATATACATGCAACCATTTATTCAATTACATTTAATATGGGCCAGTAATATACCGAGAATACGTTCTAATTTTCATTTCATGTTCAATCATAAAATTGAGGCACTTACTATAAAAGTGTCATGTGGAGAGAACATATGTTAATTTCTATAATTAAGTTCACAAATTAAATCAATCCAATTAAAATAAAAAATCTTACTTGAGAGGGGTCATGCCAAAGCATACCCAAATGGTGGTTCAAACCTGTCAAACACTAAAATGAAAAATGTGAAAAAAAAATCTATATGGAATGGGTGGAGTTGTTGGTGTAACCACTAACAACTAATTACATATTTTGAAATATCATAAACATAGAGGTATTTTGATTATAAGAATGGAAAATAAATTTATTAAATGGAACCTGATAAAATTGACGACCCGACATGAAAATTCCAAAATCAATGAACTTGAGGGGTAAGTTATAGACCACCCACCTTAGGCTTGTATGAATCTACTACCCTAGTATTTGCATATTATTTGACTTTGAAAAAATTATATCTGAGAAAAAGGTAAAAATATTCATAACACGATAACTAGGTCGAGAGGAAGAGAGAAGAAGAACTACTCAAATAGACATGATTTCATACCATTTCACATCTAATATGATGAAAATAAGCTCATATAGATCCTAAATGAAACAAATCTATTTATCCCTATAGTATACATTAAAAAATATCAAAAATGAGAGTAAAATAATTAAATCCTATGGGATAATGGTTTTAGAGGGAGGAGGAGGTTTAAATAGATCATTAAGGTTAAAATGGTAAAATTACCAAAAAAATCACGTGTCCAGTTTTTTCACATGGTTTGGGAAAATGTGTGCCAACCATTCATGGGAACATATAAGAAGGGTAATATCACAGGATTATTCCACATTATTAAGGAAAATTTGTGCCAATCGTGAGAGATAGCTCTTCCCAAAAAAAGTTGATTCTCATGGCTCAATTAGACTATTCACAAAATAGGCATGATTTACTCTAATTGTGTGACATTGCCATTTTTCCAAAAAGATGTGTTCTGTGCACCGAAAAATCCTCAAAAACACCTAGGACCTACAATAACTCATTAGAAATTCATATTTTTTCCATGTAATGAATTAAACATAATATTAAAGGATATATACCTCAGTGAAAAATTGGGTTATTACATACCCCCTAATCAAGCTACTGTGAGAGAAGTGAAACTATGATATAAAGAAGATAATGATTGATCTCAAGAGTTTCTTCACAAAAAACCACCATCCTTTATGTAAAAACTGATCTAGTGGATTTATATGATTTTTTCATATTGCTTACCACATAATTAAATTCTTATAGACACCATAATATGTAAAGGTGAAATGTTATACCATTATGCTTGAGGGTCCCTATTACTGATTGTGGGACACTATGGTTAAGGGAAAAAAGCATGAGTGATTTGGTTGAAAATAATTTAGGACCATCTTCTTAAAAATTATCATCCCATAATTTTTTTTCTATGTAGTAGTCTATGGATTTTCTCCCATGTACACTCAGTGATTTCCCATGAAGTGAATATTCCAATATCATTTTTATACAAGTTTTTTTCTAATGAGGTTGAAATGAATGAATAATTGATGGATCATAGGTTATAAATGGTATTTTAACCTATTATTATTTCAAAAAAATTCATTCTAATATTGAACTCATATGTGAATGTTTTAGATAAGGTTATGATGGTAGA
Source organism: Viscum album (assembly GCA_963277665.1). NCBI lineage: Eukaryota > Viridiplantae > Streptophyta > Magnoliopsida > Santalales > Viscaceae > Viscum > Viscum album. The sequence goes on from OY728139.1 coordinate 434,177,261, forward strand.
GATAGATCAATCTAGAAATTATGGTCTGGTTGGCTTCGCTCCTCGACCTTGTGGTATCATCAATTGATCACATGAAAGAAGGAAATCGTATGATAACAACATATGTGGTGGTTTTGGTGGTAGTTGAAAGTATATGAATCTATCTAATCAATTAGAAATATCTATTAGTGTTTATTTAACTCAATATCACTATGGTAATACATGGAACAACATGACTTATTTTCACACAACTTAATGATCCGTAATTCATGGGAATTCATTGTTCATATGCATTGGTTCTTCTAGGATCTATCTACTTGGGGTAACGTTTATTGATCATAATCTCAAAAATGGATTTATTTTTTAATTATTATTCCTCAAGGACTGTGTATCTTTAGCCACTACCCTCTACGGTGATGTTGAAAAATGCACTGGAAGATTCTATAGTTGATGTTAATGTGGGTCATGTTATAGTGAGAGGTAAAATATTTATGAAATATTCTATAGAAACTAATTTTTATGATATAGTTTCCTCCCTTGATTTTTTATCTTCCTATTATTTGGATATTTTGGTGATTCTTATATAACATATGATTTATTTTATGTAAACGAGGACTCCATATGGAATGAAAAAAGAGAATAGAATTAATTTTCTATCATTTTATCTCCAAATATCTTATTATGAGTTAGTGTGGGAGTTTTTATAACTTGATTTTTATACCTATTATTTAATTATTAGGATATAATGCTTGGTTTTTCATTGGGTTTATAATTATTTTTATCTTTAGCAGATGGATTTCGTTGTTTTTTATAGTAGTCTCAGGGTGTTTCATAGAGATTGGGTCATATGTTCTAGTCTTAGAAATAATTATCAACTAGTTATTAGGGATCTGGATTATACATGTGTGTCTGATAGTAGTTTTATATATTGTAATTCTAATATTTTACGGTGGTTTGAGACAACCCTAATTCATTCCTATAATACTTATTTTTTTTATGTTATGAAATTGGAGGTATTGTTTTTAATCTTTATATTTCGGATTTATCAAATATTATTCGTAAATTCTTATCATATATAACCAATTAAATTTAATGTGATCAATGATTGGTTGGATGATCTATTTGTGAATGGTTTCATTCATCCTTGTGTATCACACATGGAATCCCCAATTCCCCATTCCATGAAGTTTAATGCATTCCTTTAACCCTTCAGTTATTTCCAGAAGATTAACAGCTTCTGGTTCTATAATTAATATCATTTTCCACAGATTAATGATTGTTTTGATTAGTAAAATGTGGAAATGAGGTTTTCAATCATTATCCTTTATCCTATAAATAATCATCTTTTTATTATAGATTCATATATTATTATGACCTCTTTCAAGGGATAGTATTTCCACATTGAATATCTTGTGTTTTCATTTGACTTACCTAATAATCCTACAGTGTTTATGGAAATGATGATTTATATATCCTAACCATACTATGATTCTATTGTTATTATATATTTCGATGATATTCATGGTATATTTCGGATCTAATGAAAATCATGCGCTTGAAATGAGATTGGTTTTGGGAATCATGAGGAAACACTAATATTATTAAAAAAATATTGAAATGTTATTTCTTTAACATTGAAGTGAGGTTCCTATGGATTTTTTTGGAAAATTTAATTCATGTAGATCCTAAAAAAATGTAAAGGATTTCCTTTTCTGGTAGGGGTCACAAAATTAAATTTTGATATTGGTATTTGTTAGTTTAGATGGATATTATCTGTAGTTTGTGAATGAATTATCAATGAATTCCTCACTATTTTCAACTCTTACAAAAATGAGGTGTAATTTTTTGTGATTTAATGTATCTATATTATTTTGATGAATGTAAATGTAATATGAAATTATCTTCTACTGTGTCCATTAAATAATCCCTTTAGGTCTGTATGTTTTTTTGATATCATAGGTGATGTTTGGGGATTTTTTTATTATATATGGTGATCATGTAGTGGTGTGTGACTCAGTTTAGCTTTGGGAAAAGGGGAAAAGTTTTTCAAATAATTACATAAAACCCCTTAATCTTTTGAATTCTCTTTAGTCTTTCTGATGATAAATTTTATATGAAAGGTTAAATGTAAATTATGATCATAAGAGTTTGGGTTATACAACACATTAGAATGATATGATCATTAAATAAAGATAATTGGTGGATTAGCTCGTGGAGTTTTATTTTTTTACATTTCCTACACCACTGGGAATGGGGTGTTCTTGTTGGAACTATTAGTTACAAATTTCCTTCTTAAGCTGTATTGGAATAGAAGGAGGAATGGATTCTCTTAGGGATCTTTAATTTTTTTTCACCAAGATGACAGGGAGTATGACAAATGTGTAAATATATTTTATTCTTCACAAAAAATTCAGACATTGAATTGATTCATCATGCAAATTATTAAGGTGATTAGTTCAATGGAATTAGATATTGATTTGATACATTGAAAATCATAAACTAAAGGACTCCCTCTTTTTTATTTGGTTATTTATTTTATGGATTGGTTTTCTATCACCTTATATATCATAATTTTGATGATGTTGGATTTTCATAGTTTAACAGTGGAAGTTATCCTTGTACCAAAAACTTGAATAATAATAATAGTCAAAAGTTATAGATATTTTTTATGATGCCTGATATAATAAATTTTTTTTTATTTGTATATCTTCAAATAGAATAATTATTTACACAAAACTCCTTCAACTTTTATTAATTCAATTACAATGTTGGTGTTTAAATGGTATGAGGTTCCCATTAATTTCATTTCTGGATAGATGTGGGATCCCTAAAAGGGTAATTCCCTTAGGATGGTGATTTCGGTATTAAAAAAAACAACTAACATCAATACATGATTTTCTAAAACATTTTTGAGGATTTGGTAAAGAATTGAATTCAAAATATTATGATGTTGTATTGGGTTACATATTTTATCATATTTTATTTGGATCCAATGTTTATTTCTAGATTCTGGAAAGGTCTCCCTAAGATGATTTGGAATTAGGAATGATTGAGTACATTGTACTATTTATAAACAAAAGGTCAGATGATATATGTTAAACATATTCTTGGGGATATTACATGTACATGTTTGTTTAATATTAAAGGATCATGGGATAGACATCAGGGATATATTGAGTTTACATATAATTATACATATTGGTCTTCATAGAGAATGCATCATTTTGAGGATATGTATGGCCATTCATGTAAATCAACTCTTTTTCGAACAATGGTTGGAAATGATTCTCTTTTGGGACCATCTAATGAGGAGGATACATATTCAATTATTTAGGTTATATATTGAAATATAATTATAATTCCAAATAATAAAATAACAAATATTGACCCTCACTATTAATGTTTAAGATTATCTATAAGTGGCCTTGTTTTCTTAAAAGTAGATCGTTGGTGGGTTTACCATCAGTATGGGATACTCGGAAAGATTGATATATCATATTATGGACCATTTTTTCACTAATAATAATAATATAATTATATATAATTTTTTCCCTTAAAATCTCAGTTAACAGTGATTCATGATGTATTCCACGTATAACAAATTAAGAAATATCCCCCAAATCCCACCCAAGTTAGGAAAATGGATGATGTTGTTTTAGAGCCACATGTATCACTTTTCCAAAATACAGTGAAGATAATTGAATCCAATTTGATGGTTCTCCATGGGAAATTTATTATGTTAGTTAATTTTTAACATAAACATCGATCAAATCATGAAATTCCAGTGAGGGAGAAGAGATTATATCTCATTTCTATTCATCCATTTACTCCATGACTTACTGATTATAAAATATCCAACAGTGGGGAGAATTATAACGTACTTGTAATTTAATTTCCATTTTAATGTATTCATATATCATATTTTAGGTTCAGTTAGTTGTGGAGGTGGGTCAGAGGCTTATGGGGGTGCCTTCTCACTCATGGGGGCTAGAAAATTCCACCACCCAACTGGTGGGACACCACTATGATGTTTATGGTTTTACAAAAACCCACAAAAAGTTCGAAGAGTCCACAAACCTTCTAGTGGTGAACCCAAGATACCTGTATTTTGATTATATCCACTTATTAGTCAGTGGATCCATCAATAAACTAATGTGGGCCCCTAGAAAACAGGTGTCATTCTTCCAATCATGTTATTAAAGGGGTCTTTTTAGTTTCCCATATAGAATTATTAACCCCTCAATAATACTTTTACATGTTTAGTGATAAACAACTATATTATAGAGGATACATTATATATATCTTTTCTCCCTTGACAATAATTAATTATAATTTGGATCATTGACCAATCTCAAGTGTTTTAATTAGTACATTTAATATTTTTCCCCTACACATGATTGACACTAAAAATATCTATGAATAGATGATCTAATATATCAATAATATGTTGTTTTATTTTTTCATCTAAATATATCTATTGTGTCATTAATTTTCAGAGGATGGTTCTTGTCTTTTTTAGGTAAGGATCAAATATTTTACAAGGAATGAGATCTACTTTCATCTTTATTAACAATATGTAATTGATTTTTATGTATTCATATTTTTTAATCTTGTAACCCATTTTCCACTTGGAGTGTGACTAATGATTTTCTTATTGTGAGAAAAAAAATTCATGGTGGGTGCCTTTGTAAAAAGTCATTATTTAATGAAAAAGATATGCTCAGTGGTTTCTAAATGTGTTTCAAAATTTTTAATTGTATTTATAGATGATTTTTAAAGTGCGCATTCAATCGATTTTGATATAATAGGGTTTTACACAACAAATGTAAAAAATTGTATGATTCAAATGATGTAATGTTTTTTTTGAAATTGGTTTTCAATGAATCGTTTTGATTATATAGATATTTAAATGGACATTTTATTTTAATTGTGATGTGATCATTTTGAATGTTATGATATGTGAAACTTATATAATCCACGGGTTCCTAAGAAAGGGTTTGTTATTAAGACTTTCATTTCAAATTTCAAGGGGTTCACACATCCTAGTTTTCATATTATCCTTATTTTAGTCTACATGGTATATATTTACCTAACATCATCTAGATGGAATTTTATATCGATTTACTCCTCTAATAATGTGGTAATCATGTCGAGGACACTTTATTGAGAACTACATTTCGTTAACAAATTTATAAGGGAGATAAATATTCTAAATCTATGTTATCCGCTCTTTAAATTATTGTATTCATGGCACTAACATGGATTCCAATTAATTTTATGTTAAATTAAATTATTTTTATTCAAAATTATTTGATAAATGTTTTTATAAAATTGTTTCATAATTGTTAAAAGGGGTAATTTTTATGCTATTGACATTAATGTTGGAATTATTATCAATTAATTTTTTCTTTATTTTCATAACATATTGATGTATCTACCAAATACAACATATGAAAGACATGTTAGTATCCAACATGAAATTTTAATCTAAAACCCTAAAGAAATTTGCATTTATTTTTAGAAATTTCATAGTTAATGAAAAAATGGGAAGGATTAATTGTGAGGTTGTAGTTTGTTTATTTAGCTAGTCATGGGTGTCTAGTGTTGGATGTTAGGATATTTCTCACATATTTTATTTAGTTTTTATCGAAAATAATGAATACTATGTGGTTTTTGTTTATATTATTTATAATATAATTGGATTTCTTCGTCCTTGAAAAATCAAATTCCTATTTTGACTCTATTTATGGAATAAATTATAATTAATTTTATCCTCCCTTGTACATAAAATTCATTTTATTTGTTTTTAAGTTGGGTAATGATATTTCCCAATTGATATTCTTCATGTCTAAGAGCTTATCACCATCATGTAGGGGTTCGGAAATCCCTTCGAAACATTCCAAAGACCATGTTATGTACATATGTTTATTATAGATATTGTTAGGTTTTTGAAACATAATACATTAATACCATCTTTATTAAATATATCATTCATTTATAATCATGGTGTGATTGGGTGTGTTGATTACCATATAATTGGTTAGAACATAACCATGATGGGATTCACCCTTGAATGGTTAGTAGAAACTCATGGGCCTCGATTATGATTAATAGAAAATGTGTATGGCTATACAGAGGTTGGAGTTATTTTGTGATTTTATATCAGATAAGGGGAATATTTTGAAATCATTCATAAATTTTAATGGAATTGTAATTATTTACCTACCTGGAATGTCTATACCTAGAGACTCAAGATCACATTTTTGGATATACCAGATTGACCAAATATTTTACATATATTTATTAAATGGATTATAAAATAGGATCATTTGAAAATGAATTATTTCACAATATTTCATTAGAGGACATTGGTGTATAAATACATGATTTTTAGGGAGATCAATCAAGGTTCATTTGAATCATGAGTAACATCAATTCATTGTTAGAGGCTTATCTTGGAAAAATTTTGGAATTCCAAAATTCATAAATATTTTCAATGCCATAAATCCTATTGGGGTCATACTTTTTCGATGAAATAATGAGGATTTATTTTTAGGAATATATGATAGAAACTTTATAGGTGTTTTAGAGATTTTTAAACTGATTATTGGAGGGATATTCACAAGAAGATTCATGTGATATGATTTATAGTTAAATTAAAGTCAAAATTCAAAAAAAAAGGTTAGAATATATATAAATGTTAGTTTAAATATGATTTCATATATTATTTTATATGATATAATATATTTTTAATTTAAAAAATGATTATGATGCTTTAGTGTCAGTGATATATTAAAAGATGTATTCTCCTAATCAATAATAAATTAATTCATATTTGATAAAATTGTATGGATTTATATAAGGGGATCACAATCCATGATATATTTAATAATTCTAATCATTAAATAATCATAATGAATTTTTAGGCTCTATCATATGGTATTATATTGAAAAATTTTATTTATATGACCCAAAATAATTATTCATTATTTTCAAAAATTAAATTTTAAAATTTTGATATTGATTCCGCAAAAGATATTATTAATAATTTAATGTTATAGAATTCATGGAAGGATCATATATGAATTAATACATGTAATAATAGAGTATAAATAATATTAAATTATACATTATGAAATATATTATTAAATTAAATATCACTCAAGTAGGGACCTTGATGGAAATGAAAGGAGGACATATATCTATGTATATATTATTAATTATCTATTATAAATCCATGATTTAAACTGAGATAAATTATAATTCCATGGGTAGTACTTCCTTCATCCCAATTTCACATAAATTAGAAAATATAGAGTTCTTTATAGGATTGGTTAATTATTATGATATCTAGTATAATTTTTTTTATAGTCAGGTTTGGTAATAAATTTGTAAAAGAAAATTTAAATTAGAATTTAGAAATTTCAAGGAATGATATTTAGTGTACCTGTGCAAGGATTAATGTTTTTTACTTTGGATAGATGTTTGATAATGTTGATAATGGCTGTCATGTCCCATATTTCGTTACAGATGACATCGAGTTCCATTTTTGTGATCACTGAGTACATAGTGAGCATACAAATAGCCAGTATTATCAAGTGATTAAACTAGAGAGACTCAGGTACATAGAAGATTCCCAAAAGGTATAACATAGCCTTCTAATGTTAACAATTATGGCTTGGCATTTTCATTCATATCTTATTTACTCTGATAGTGTCTTCATTAATTTCACTCCATATTAAATAGTAACGAGGTCTCCCCTAATTGCTTCTTTCCCAATTCTGCCTCTTCCTCGGTTATATTTATGAAATGGTTACTTATGGACATTCATTTCATTTAACATATAATAAAACATCTACCCCAAATACACCTTCATTATTCTCATCATACTTTATTTTATTCCCCTACATTAAGATATTTTTATTTTTAATTTCATCAAGACAATATGAAATCACTTCTAATCATAAGGATTTTTATTCCATTATAGAGAAATCCAATGTTTGTAGTCTCCTAAAAAATCATAGTTTTTTTTAATGAGTTATGGGTGTCTATTTTTATACTTTTTAATAAATATTGGGTTGTAATTAAGTATTAATTTGGTGAAATTAATTTGTATTTCAGTTTATTATGTTATTTATAAGATTTTAGATATATCCTTTCCTTATTATAATTAAGTTTCGATAATGTTTAATATTGTTATTGGTTTATTATAGACATAATCTAATTATATTATTCATAATGATCAATATGGTCTAGTTTGTTAATCTATTATAATTATATTAGGATTTTTGGAATGGTAACACATTCCTAATAAAATTGTAGGGAATTCAAAACAACATGGAAACTTTTCATGCTATTTTGAGAACATGTCAACAACATGTTTTTATATGGTAATAAAAAAAATAAATTTTTATATTAAATATCAATATTTTGAAGATATTTTAATATATTAAATTCAATTTTTATTTTTTCAACTCAATTTACTTTTACTAATGATTTTTAATTCACTCGTTAAACCTATGGTTCATAAATTTTATAGGAAATGATTATTGATAAATTCCTAATTCTGTATGATTTCCGTTATCAGAATGAGTATCATAATTTAATTATTTTTATTATTTATCAATAATTATTTCTTATATTATCCTTAAGACTCATAATACTTGTTAAAAATCCATGGTATCAAAAAAATATTATTCCCTCTGTTAAATTATTCTAATACATGAAATTATACATGATATTTCAAGGTTTGTTTTATAAAAGTGGTATTTTCAATGTAATATTCAAAACAATAATATCATTTCCAAAATAATAATATAATTAACTAAACTATAAATGTTTGAGAAACACTAAACATTCACTCCCAGAACAATTGTTAAAAACATAAAATCTAAACACTTTCTTAGACAAAATCTAATGTGTCCCCAATATAATCATCCTTAATCACAATATCAATATGTGATAACCGATACAAAACTAAGAATATATTACCTGAAATAAAGAAAAAAATACTATAGTAAATACCCTATAAATTTTATGTTTATATTTATAGTTAATTACTTCAAAATATTTACAAATAAAGCACTTTCCCATTTAATAAATGGATATTTTTTTATACCTCCATAGAAAATAATTAATCTACAACGAGTCTTCAACATCTCCAGAAATTTCTACACATACGAGACTCTTATAAATATTTATTTGTTTTAATTTTTTCATTAAATATGGAATGGGATCATAATAAAATAGTGATCTCATATACTCAGTAAGTTTCCAACAAAGATTTTTCAATCAAATATTAAAAAATATCAAATGGTGGGAATGTGTGTATAATAATGAATGTTATACTAAAAAATAATATATCAAAATAAGTGGAAATATTATTATAATAACATTACACAAAAATCAATATAGTATATAAGTTTGAGTTAATAAATATGATATGTGATTCAATCATATAGTCATATGAATAATCCTAAAACTATGGAATTTTTCAAATATGACACAAACATAAGAAAATAAAGTCATGTAAACAAAGAATCATCCATCATGTTCATAGAACACGTTTAAAAAAAGCATCCCAATTATATTTAAAACAAAAATTTTTTAATAGTGTTTCCCTTTACTTATTTGGAAAAAAACATGTAAAAAAACCATCCCATATATCATTCCTGCTATAAATATACGAACCAAAGCTTTCCGGAACACATTCATGGAAAATTGCATTATCTCATTTGATGAGAAACCATAACTAATGAATTAGTGGGTGATATAGAACAAAAAACTTCATAATAAATACATATTATTTCCACATAAAATAGAATATTAATCAACATATAATTATCCCAGGGGAACATATTTGTTTCTTAAACCATCCCAAAAATGATCACATAACATGAACTTATGTATTCACTGGATTTTAAAATTTGCATTTTTCAAAATGGAATCATATTCTAATAATATATATATTTTTCAATAGCATCAAAACACGAGACAAGAAAAGGATGAAAATATAAGTGAATATAAAATTTTCTCACATTATGTTTTGGGTCTTGTTATAAAAGTTGACCATCAACTTCCATTCAAAAACAATTTTGAAAACTAACAGATAATAGTTTTGAAAATGAAATAATTTTAGTATGAACTATCATTAGTATACCCATAAAAAAGATATATAGGTTTCAAAAAGGTAAATTTAAAACACACTGAAAATATTTACATTTAAAAATAATCTTAAAATATTGATTTTGTAAATAAAAAAAGGTTATGACGAAAAAATATTTGGTGAAATATAAAACATTTAATATCATAATTATGGAAAATATATAAAACATTTTTAAATGACATTTTTTAAAATCGACATTATAAAATAGGTAATAAATTTTCCATTTTAAAATAGGCTAAGGGAGATATAGAATTCATATTACTGAAGACATATTTAGGATTTAAAAAAAATAAATGATAACATTTATGTAAATAATGAACATGGAAATGGAGGAAAAGAATTATTTAAATAAAATAATACATTTTCATAAGAATTTTTCTCTTTTATGTGGGAAAATTAATTTATAAATAATATAATAGTTAAAAAATAATTTTAACCACATATAAAATATGGAATATTTTATTAAATGGGAAATAAAATAAATTATAAAACATAGAAGAATGATTCTAAAAGAATAACATTTTCTTTCAAATAAAAGAAACTTTTTTTAAATGAAGTTCCTTATGAATGTAATAATTATTGATTAAAGGGATATTTAGAATTGTGTAATATGATTGAAATAAAAATACATAGGAAATGTAGTTATATCAAGACTTAATAATATTAATGATAAAAATTTAACCAAATTATATGAAAATTATTCAAAAAGATCAATCCGAACTCAATGAAAGATAATTGAATTTATAAAAAACCTATTTTTCTAATTATATCATATGAATAAGTGGATTATAATAAAAATAAAAATAATGTATCATAAAAAGATATATATTCATTATAATTGATGGTAACTGGTCATTTAATATATTATTTAAATGAAATTATTGTGTTCTATATCAAACATGACTCAAGCATAAGAAAATGACAAAAATACACCCTTATAATTTGACGAGCGTTCAACATAAAATATATTTTATAATAGAGATATAGATTTCAATTTAACATAAAAAATAAAAAATAATGTGTATTAATTACTTAAAAACTAAATTATGAATCATATACACCACATGAGATAATTTATTTTCATAATAAAAAACAATTCTCAAATAGAGAAAATTGAGATAAAAATCCTTTCCTTGATATTCTAGTAACACATCCTTTCTAAAAAATATTATTCATTGAACATAAATAACTTATGTAGTTAAATTAGGACCATGTTAAATTGTATTTTATATTATAATAATAATTTTTAATTTATATTAAATTTTTTTTATAAAGTTATATTTATTGTCACTAATGGATGTTAGACTGTTCATTTGTTTATCTCATTAAAATATCATGGTAATGGAGTAAATCCTCACTATGTTATTTAATGTTCATCATTATCTGGAAAAATAAATAAATAATAATATTTTTTAAACATATGACATGGGTATTATTTTTATTAAATAAATGAATTAAATAAAAAATTCAAAAAAGATAAACACGATAACATAGTTCTGGAATTTTTAATGATAAATTGATGATAAATTATAAAATGACAAACATATATAAAAATATTTGTTAATAAATTTTAATAAATTTTAAATTATTTTTATGTTCAAAATATAATAATAATTTATCATTCATCATATAATAATTATAATATCATTCACATAGCTGGTTAAACCAACACAAATGGTAAACTTTTAAAAAAACATGAGTAAGAGATTTTCATTACGGAATTATGTTATGAAATATCAATAAAAGTAAATTTCATTAAATGAATATATATCCTTATTAAATCTATTCATTGAAAAATCCATGGTGGGTGGTTGTGAAACCCAAAATTCTTCTTTCATAGAGGTGGTATCCTGACTTACAAAGGATTAATGATCTCTTTTCTCACCAAATGGATAGAGCAATTGTATATGAAAAATAAAAATTTAAATTTTTTATTGACATAGGAAAAATATTTCTTCATAAAATCAGTCATTGGCACATTTAGTGAGAGTAAATTATGATAATCAATCAACATCCTATCTTAGAGGTGGAAATATGAATGTATAAATGATTTATGTTATCTTGTTTTATTATTTGATGGAAATGGTTGAGTATTTATTTGAAATTAATATAATAAAATATTTGTACAACTATTATACATATTAAATTACATAATATTGTTATATAAGTATAGTATAGTAAAAAATAATAATTTAACTCAATGTTTAAGTGGATAGTCATGTTGGAGTATTGAATATTCTCAAAGAAATATCCTATTAAATAAGGGACTTATGATGATAATAGTTATGAGAGGATTTTGGATGTGAGATATTATTATTAGATGTTAAATTATGAAGGGTTTGAACAAAAAATCCAGTGGTTAATTGATTCTTGAAAAGGTGTACGCATTATGTTTAATATAATAATATAATGGATGTTTTTGAAGTAGCTCTTACATTATTAACAATAAAATACTACTATTCTTGTTTCAATGGAAACAAAAAATAAAAAATATAGGGTAAAGTATATGTGGATATAAAATAATAACAACCAATGTTTTTTGATACATCTGTGAGTTTTTTGTGGTTTCATCCGTCAACTGTTTCAATGTGACTCTAATTTTCTTCTTCCTTAATAATCAATTTATAACCATCATAATTAGTTTTATTGAAAAAATTAATTTTTGATCATTTAAATTGTATGAATCATTGGATTTAAAATTTGGATATTTTTTCATCAAATTTATTATCTATGTGATTGAAAATTTAATTTCATGATTAGTTCACATATTGTGTAATAAAAATTTCTAGAAAATGTGTGTTTTGATGCTAAAATTTATGTGTATTCTATAGTTATTAAAATTACAAATTACCATGACTGAAATTGTATTATTAATAAATTAATAAAATAGTAATAAGAATTCAAATCATTATAAAACCTAAACACACAATGGAAAACTATTTTTCAAATAAGAAATGAAAAAAAAATTATTAATGTAATGTTTTACTGTAGTTATATTAATAGTAATTATAGGTTATTATATTAAAATAATATTTTAAAAGTAATAAGGTCATTCCATAAATAAATACTTAATTTCATAATATGAATTTTAAAGTATTTGGATATTCATTTGTAATTATAAATCATAAGAAATCTAATTTTCCCAAAATTCGTACACTTCATTTAAAAAAATATTTTCACAAAAAACAAAAAAAAATGATAATAAGAAAATTTTGATATTTTGAGACAAAAAAATAAGTTTTATATTAGAAAAATAAATTTCCAGTGTTGATAAAATATTAATTTAAAATAAAATACATATTATAAGGAAAGATAGTTTATTGAAAATTACCCTTTAAAATATTAACATTTATTAATTATTTATATTCCAATGAATGTAAAAACAAATGTTTACCATAACAGTTTTTATTATTTCATTTTTATAAAGATCTTATAATATTTTTCGGTTCATTTTAATTGATCAGACCATCTAACACAATTTATTAAATATTTTTTCAATTTTTTCATGGTCTATAATTTTGTATCATTACATTCTTCACCCATAAATAAATTGATTCCGCATAACACTAATTATTCATTTCTACTGATGATAATTTACAAGTACATGAAATACTTAAATTTTACAGATATATCATGTGCCTAAATAATTTATAAATAATCAATTGTATTATTCCTTGGATTTCCTTACGATCAATTTAGATTTTCCCCTATCCTGTGGCTACCATTCTGGTGAGGGAACCCTTGATTATAAATTAATTTGTTAATGGATTTATGTACACAATAATGAAAAGGATTTTTGAGTCATTTCATGATATAGATTCGGCTTGGATTTACTTGTTTATTTAGATAACTATCATTTTATTAGTTATAACCAAATAATAAATGATATGTGTAAATGAAATGTAATAATATTTTTTATAAATAACCATTAAGCCATATGATGTGATATTGTGATATATTTTTTTCTATGAATTATGTTGTGATTTTTATGTTATAATCCTCATCTTGGGAATTGAGACATATTAAATGCTAAAATGATGATATACTAGGCTATGACCTAAGACATGATAAAATGTTTATTTTCTATGCCAAGCCCTGAGACATGAAGAAATTATTATATACTGATCCAGGCCCTCAGAAAAGTTGAATTGTTGATATATTTCCCTCACATATGGTGAAATTATGATATATCAGGATCAACCTTAACAATTTTTTGAAATTATTATATATAGTGCTTGGGCTTGATTAGTGCAATTTATATACACTTGTTATAAGTTCATGGTTGTGATGGTCATAAGAAATGATCATAGACATTCCAGCATGGTTCCGAGAAAAATTATGTTATCCCATGTTTATATGGTTATGGTTATCATGGTAGTGATACATGATAATCTATTTCCTAGAATAGTGTTTAAGAATGTTGATATGGTACTAATTTATTTGGTTAAATAATTAATACAACTGTTAATTTCATTATTACATTCACTTTTCCTCAAACTAGAAATGTTTATACAAAGTCGTGTTGACCTGCTGAGTAATACTCAATCCCTCTTTTTGGAGATTTTTGGTCCCCAGAATGATTATATAGATGTTGTTTTGGAAAATAGAAAAATTATTGTGTTGTGGATTGGTTTCTTATTGGATGGTCTTGGGTTTGGAGATGTTCCCGACATGGGGTTCATGACTGGGAAATTTTGAGTCTTTTTTAGTCTTCTAGTATTTTAATTTTATTACATGTTGCATGAAATTTAGTAACATTCCATCATGTAATTGAATTATTTTTATTTATTGTATTATTTTGTTTTCTAATTATTCATCTTCATCTATATTTTATTGTTTCCATTATTTATGCTATATTGGTATTTATTCATTTATAGTTATGTTGGTTAATTTATGTTCTGTTGTAAAATATGAATCCGGGAGAATTGTCTCCACACAATACTTACCACACCCCTGCTACTTTTCAGCTGCCTCTACCGTATATGGAGGCATGCTTGAGGTCTCATAACCAACCCTTTATGGCCATGTGAAAGTGTTCCGGATTGGGGGTCAATATGATGTTATATTAGAGAACACCATGTTTTCATTATTTTTCATTTCTAGTTAGGAAATCATGAATAGAGATTATGATATTTTAATAATTATGAATGATATTCTAAATGTGGTTAGGAGACCAATGTATGGGGGAAAATCTAATTTACCATAGATGGACTATTTTTTTGTAGCTATCTTGTCCTAGTTGATGGTATTTCACCTTGGGTGATTTACATGTTGTGTGGGGTTTTCATTTCATTATATTATATTCTATTGATATTTATACTAATGTACCAGTTTGGTGGGAGATGAAAATACATGAATCATTATCATAATATAGGGATATATTTTTTCATGAATTGGTCATGATTGGGAAATATTAATTACATTATATATATACATGCATGTTGAACCTTGATATTAGATACATGTAATACATATTAATTTAAATGGAATAAATGAATAATTAGGTGATGATGAAACACTTGTAATCCATTTTAGAGTGACTAAGAGTCAGTGGTTATCAATTTTTTTCACATATTGATGTTTTCCTTGTTGATAGCTAGTATTCTAAGAATATTGTTGTATTATCTGAAAAATGCATCCTCATCGTATTCAGGTTCCGTGACAGGGAGTGGTGATCAAAACACTTTTAATTTTAATGATCTATAACTAATTCTAGTCTATGAGGACCATTTAGATGTTTAGATTTACATATTCTTCTTGTGGGTCATGAGATCTATGAAAAGAGAGATGATTTTCACCATATATTCAATTTTTAGGCTGGTCATAGTGTTCTAGGTATTGATATTTTCCTATGTTAAATTTGAAGGGAGTCCCATATGCATTTATTTTCAAGACTATGTTATTGCAAATGATATTCAAGTATCTTCATTCACCCACAAATAATAGAGTGAAGCTTTCTTCATTTATGCTTATTAGACGGACCAACAATTGGTGGGACATTCTTGATTAGATAGAGAAATAATAGGATTTATTTTTAAATGACATTGAGATGATTTTCATGAGACACTTATATCCCGATACATT
The DNA here is from genome assembly GCA_963277665.1 of Viscum album. Lineage (NCBI taxonomy): Eukaryota > Viridiplantae > Streptophyta > Magnoliopsida > Santalales > Viscaceae > Viscum > Viscum album. The sequence continues at coordinate 434,193,489 of OY728139.1, forward strand.
TATGGATGAAAAGGATAGAGATATCATGCACCTGATGTAGAATGGAATGTTAGTGATGGTATATGATAATCATTTTCCTTACCTGAATACCTTTATTCCATCCTTAGTAAATGATGATTTCTCCAGGGAGAGAGATTTTGAGGAATATATTCTCTATCACACTAGGTTACTGGTTAACATGTTTTGTTTTAGCATTTTTTATGATGTCATAAATTAGGAACTCATAACAGAATGGAATCAAAGAGAGGCATAGAGCATCAAAAAACCTGTTTTAGTAGGGAAAATATTAAAATTTATTCTAGAGTAATAATTTATCATAATGAAATTTTTCTCGATGTAAATATTAGGAATATAACCCTTGGTAGGGGGAAGATATATCAAGATAATGATCTGTTGTAGTGCTATTAGTGTGACATGATGGTCCACAAGTGGCCTCAGTGTCTGTACCACACTATGGAGGTGTGTGTTTATGGATGATTAGATCAATTAAAAATGGTTTCTATAGGTATGTTGTAGTAGTGATTTTGTTGTGGAATATGACAGGAACCAATGTATGGGATTGACTCAGATACTTCTCAAATTATTGGAATCTTGACTTCTAGAGGATTTTCTTATCGAGGTCGAGTATGTAGAACAACAATGAACGAATTTTATTACTAGGAAAATTATATAGATTATGGTAGTAAGATAGAAACCCATCGTTGAAGGGCTTGTCATCTGCACGATATGCCGAATACAACAGCTATTGTAGATTCATGAATGTCTACCGTCAGTGATATAATTATTGTATCATCTAGAATTTCCTTTTTTTTCATGATACAAATGAGTCAAATTCCTTTTTATCAGATCTTTTGTAAAATATTTGGGCTTTAATGTATAAATATTTGTGTTGTTTTGACCATCAACATAGCATTTGGAGTGCGGTATAGAAATAGTGAATGTTGCATGGTATCTTCTATAGAGAATGGTGGGTACCATTTCTTTTGTGATCCATTCATGATGAAAATTAAAGCAATAATTTTGATTCCTATTATATTTTGGGTATTTATATTCTATTCTCAGATCTTCTATTCCTACTGTAGATCTATATTTCAATCATCGGTAGGAGGAAACAATTTTCACATAGGAGACTGGGATCATCAATCTGATCATGAAGGACCAATTCAATGATGATTGAATTTTATCACGACTAAAATATCATGTATTTATCTATATAAAGGTATATTCCAATAATATTATTTCACAATAATGTTAGAAAAATTTTAGGATTTCATTATTAACCAGTTATATGGCTCACCTCTTGAGTGAAATATCATGTTTGTGGTCAATTTGGTGCCCAGAGTAGAGCCAGTTTCTATCCCCCCTTATAGAATTGCACTAGCCAAGCTTTAGGATTTTAAATTCTAGTTTAGTGAGCTAGAATATAATGCATTGATAAGACCTATAAAATATTCTATGGGTAATCCTATCCTCTTTTCCAAGAAGGATAATGGGAAATAGAACATGTGTGTGGATTATCAGAGGATAAACTAGATAATGGTTAATACATGGTATCCTCTTAAAAGCATTGATGATTTATTTAACAAGCTGAGTCTTTAAAAGATATTCTCTATGATAGACCTATGTTTATGATACCATCACTTGATTGAGATTCCATCTGTCATACATCAAACTTATTTTAGGATAATGTATGGTAGATATGACTTTATAGTGATGTCATCTTAAATGAAAATTGTACCGATGGTTTCCATGACCTCGAGGAAAGAGAACAGTCATACTTTTATAGACAGGTTCTTATTGTTTTTTAAGACGTTTAAGTGTACTCCATGTCAAAAGATAATCATTATAATGATCTTGACATCATCTAGAGTACATTTTGAGAAAATCATCATTATAAATAGAAAACCATATGTTGTTTCTAGATTAATAATTTTCACTTTACGAGGCATGTCATCTCATAAAAAAGAGTTTCAGTAGACCCAAAGAAAGTTACAGTTGTATTATCTTGGGAGAAACCCAATAACATCTTATGAATTTATATATTTACTTGATTAAATGATTATTTTCAGAACTGTATCTTCGAATTCCCTTAAATGGAAGCACTGATGTCAGGGTCGACCGAAAAGGAAGTGTTTTTTTGTATTTATCTTGGGAGAGATATTTTCATTACATAAAGGGTAAGATAATCTAATAAAATATCCTCATAATATATTTTTGGGTAAATCATATTACCCATACTATGAATCATCCTAAGTTGGACTCAGAGGTTTTTTATTGCTGGAGGATCAAGAGGTTTCTTCTTGCTCCAGACAGTTGAGACCACCTGAGAGAAATTGCCCAACTCATTAGTTCATGTTATCATTATTTTTACATGTGCAGAGATGATAGAGGTATTATCTCATGGTTGAGATATTGTTTTCTTACACACACCATAAGAGACTCATGTATATCCTTTATCTATGTTACATTAACCATCACCAGAGGTGTTTGGCTGATTATCTTTATTCATTCGACATAAATGTATCTTATTAACAATGAATGAAAAATGAAACTACTAATAAATTTTCTGGAATGACATAGGCATAATAAATCATAGAGTATTTCGATTATTTTTGGATGATGTCCCTCTTTACAGACATTAATCTAGATATTTTGGATTCTAAGGGCATAGTTGCTCTGATTTTTACATCGGTTATACCCATGATTTTGAACTAGATCAATACTGATATGTTATATGATATAGAGGGATTAGATCATAGAAAAATATTGGGTAGGGATACACCATATAGATGGACTCCTAGAAGTGAAAATTATCATCTTTTATTCGCTAATTATGGTTTATTATTGTATTATGTGAGGAGTTCATGAGACCTTTTAATTCTACTGGATGGGCAGTATATCATGGTTTGTAAAATCGGTATTGTGATATCCATATAGAATACATTTTTTGGAATAAATAAGGAGGTTGTAGGATTTTTTGCGAGACATTTCACCTATCAACAAGTGGAAGCCATGAATTATAGGGCTAATCGGCTTTGGAAAACTCCTTCTATTCATGAGTGGACATTGGATGATATAAAATTTTATTTTTTGAATGTATTAACTATGATAGATTGTAGGAAACATGTAGTATGAGTGATTTTCAATCGACCAATGAAGGAAGAAAACTATTCACCTATTAGAGAGACCATAGAAATTTTTGATCTCGGATGTCTGAATGTTTGTGCGGATGTTTACATTATTAGTGTTCTGAGGACTACCATTTTTGATTGGGGGTCAGGTTTCACAACACTATTCTTCTAGGTCTGTGATTATGATTAGGTTTTACATTAGGTGATTTCTAGATTGAGGAAATTTAATATTAGAAAACAGAGAAAGAAAGTGCCCAAAATTTTTGTATTGTTTATCATAGGGGATAAGGTCTATCCAATGGCATACCATTTTTTCCATCCAAAATTTTACAGTTCCATGTATGATGTTTTTCATGTGTCACCAGTTTGGATAAATTATTTAGACCCTTCTCACATGATAGACATATAATATGTCAAGGTTTGTGTCGATGCGCCCTTTGAGGAGCATCTAATATAGTTCATGGACTATAGTGAGAGATATATCTTCATTCTTACAATACCTTCACTTCTAGTTTAGTGGAAAAAGTGGCGAGGTCATAAATATACTAGGAATAGGGTGTCTGATATGTCACCATAGTGGACCGAATTTATTCTGAGACACTACATTGATGTTAGAGCATATTGGGTATGAGCGGTTATGTGGTGGGGGTTACAAGATCTATTCTATTATTGGATATGTATGTCTATGAGTTTTTTCTATAATTTTATATTTTTTTGTTTTTCTTCATCTATAAGACTTGGTACTTGTGTTTGCATTGCGAATGACTATTTTTTTAACATAGTCTCGGGTTTAGAGGAAATTTGAAAAAACTACTAAAGATCCATACCAAGAGGGTTTTTTGGGGGGAAAAGACTTAATTTCTAGGGATGTATCCTTGTTTTAATTAATTTATTTTGATTAAATGGATCAATTATTACTAAGGGTTATTGGTTTGTTGAGAATCTTTAAAGGGGTTAAAAGTTTTCTTTATAAGGATAATCAGATAAAAAACTAATCTACCTGACAATATACATATAGTAAATGGATTACACATAGTTTAATGTTTTAGAAAATTTAATATTCATCCGATATGATGGGTTTCAGAGTATCCATCAAAAAAAATTACACGATGTGTAACAATATTACCCATCATTTAATTCCAAGACTATCTATTTTATTATGTGATCTGCAATTGTTTTTTATTTGATCTCATGTGAAACATCCATATCAGGACTTATGGTAACCTTCTTAGTGATTTTGGAGGATATCTCTTGATTTTAGAAGGAATTTTTGAGTTTTTGATCCCTAATACATAATTTTGGTTAGGTTTTCCATTCCCTCACTTGGTTCTGTAGTTGTTACTATGTAATCTATTCTCCGTGCCCATTTCTGGTTTTCATCATGGATAGTTTTGACCATGTATCATTATTGTGATCATATTCACCTTTTCTATTGTGGTAGTTTGAAATTGAAATCAATTTCTGTTCATAAATTACAGGTGGGGGTATAATCCATAATCACATGGTTTGATAATTTTCACGTATGTGAGATATTTCAATTACACCAACATATCATGTGCCTAAATTATTTTAAAAAAATAAATTCAATTATTCCCTGGAGTCCCTTGGGAACAATTTAGATTTTTACAGGGAATGTGGCTATGATTCTGGTGAGAGAAGCCTTGATTATTAAAAAATATATAAATGGATTAAAGCATGTTATCATGAAATGGATTATTGGTTGATTTCATGGTACAGATTCACCTTTGGTGGGATTGATTAAGAATATGGAATGCACATTATTGGTTATGACCAATTGATAAATGAAACATCATATTGATATTTAATGAAAAAATTTATAATTAATAATTGAGTCTTATGATGTATATTTTGATATCCATTTCTAAATTAAATTTTTTATTTCTATTATGTAGTTATAAAATAGGGTGTTACCATTGTTTAAATAGTCAAGTGATAATAAACCAGGATAGGACGTGTGACTTCTTGAAATGATAATATACTAGGACAGTCACTCATACATTATGAAATGAATCAATATCGAACAAGGCCCTGAGAAATTCTAAAATGCAGATATACAGGGAACGGCCTAAAACATGCTGAAATGCTGATATACCTGGCTTGACCCTAGGAGGTTGTTGAAATTATTTTATAGAAGGTGTGGGACTAATTTGGGTGATTTTATACGTTGGTTATAAGGTCATATCTGGAATGGTCATAAGGAATGCGTAGAGTCATTTCATCTTTGCACCATGGTATGTTATATTGTCCCATTATTATGTGGTTATGGTTGGCATGGATGAAATAAAATCTTAGAGAAATTCTAGTGAGGCACCAAATCAGTTTGATGTTGTATTTATTTAATTATTTTTTTAATTAATAAACATAACAATTCAATTTTTGAATGAACTATTATTTAGACTTGTTATATCTAAAACGTTTGGTGTTGACCTACTTAGTTATACTCACCCCTATTTAGGAAACTGTTTGGTACTCTAGATGATGAGATGGATTTAGGTTTGACAAGGGAAAATCACTATTTTTTTGATTGTTCACCTACTGGATGTAGTACAATTTGGAGATCTATCCATCGGGAAGATCAATGTCATGGAAATTTTTGTCTCTTTTTAATATTCTGTTATTTAACATGTATTACATCTAGAATGATCTAACATCCCAATATTTTATGGTATGTTTTCTGAAATATATTTAATTCATAGTGTTGCGTGCAACAAAGAGTTCAAATTAAATTTGACCAATTGTCTATTATAACCTAGTTGTTAAAATTGTGAGAATGAATAGTATTAACCACATTATGAATCAAATTATTTAATCATTCATCCAATATATTTTATATGAAACAGATAAAGATGAATTCATTTTTAATCATTAAAATGCTATATTTCTCAATAGGTAGTTTTACCACCTTTTGATGGTGTACTTGTTTTAAATCTAGTTTTGAAAATTTTATAAATATTATTTGAAAAACTATTTTTTTTATTTGAAATTTGAATATCAAAATTTACTATTCCTGAATTTTTGGTATTTCTCAGCTAAGATTTATGTTGTGATGAATAGTGATAAAAGTTTCCATTATAATTAAAAACACAATTTTATAAATATATAATTAGTAGTGTTAAATTATATTTTTATTGAGTTTTAAAGTGTAATTAGATTATTTATTTTACAATATGACTAATTTATTTCATTAGAATCAATTTCACATTGAATTTGGATATAAAATCATTTAATAGTTTTAATATTTTAACATTAAAACCCTTTTTTATCATTCGGTCGATGAGATTAATTTTCCATTAAGTGTATAAAATTATGTGTTTTTAATATTGTAAAAATCATTCATTATTTGGATTCAGTGGTTCATTTTTTTAAATATGTTTGTTTTATTTTTGGAAATTATGAATAGAAACATTAGTATTTTTTTATTAACATTGTTAAAAGTAAACCGATTAATTAAGGGTAATACTAATATTAATAGTATTAGGAATTTTTTGTAAAATTTTTTACAATTTAATTGGATGAGTGGGTGTTGACAAAAATAATTGTTTAGAAAAAATTATAACCTTTTGAAGTTAATTTTATGAGATTATGAGATTTATTTTATTTTAGTTAATGAAATGTTAAAGATATCATACTCATATCATTAATAAATGTATCATTTTTTTATATATATGGTTATACTGAAGATACATTCTATTATAAATTATAATTGTGATGAAAAAAATTTCTATTCATCATAATAATTTATTTTCAAATTTTATGAAATAGATAATGGCTTCAAAGGCTTGTGAAATGATGATGCAACAATTATTTAATTTATTGAATTATCTAATAAATGATATTAAAAGTATGAAGTTAATTATTATATGAGATAATTAAATTCACAAATTAATTTTATAGATAACTTTTATATGATTGTAATATTTTAGTATATATTATTTGTTGGTATCTTGTTTTCCTAATTTTTTTTTATTGTCATGGTAATGAATAGTATAAAAATAGTAATTAATGTTATGTTAAAATAAAAAATATTTTACTAAATGATAGAAAATTAATAAAAATTTAAAAATACCCAAAATTATTGGTAAAAAAATTAAAATGGAATCCATGACTCATTTAATGTTATTTTTCAATTTTATTTTACCTTTTTTAAACATTAATGATTAAATCAGATGTAGTCACAGTTAGAGTTAAAGAGTTTAAATAAGGGTTAAACCCCATATATAAGGTTGTGCATGAGACCAAATCATGTGATAAAATTTATTATTTGAGATTATTTATACCATTAATCAGAATATATTCGAGATAAATCAAGTTGGATCCATTTTTAATTAAAATTAATTTATATTAATTTAGTATTTTTAGAGTTTTCAAAAATGACCCCACAATCAATTATAAAAGGGAGCCACATGAATCACTTATTTATACCACATTGATCATTATATAATAACTATACCCTTCCCATTTATCCTCAAAACCCCTTTATCCAAGATTGGGGAGTCCTGATCATCCAAAAATACCACCTCTAAATCCAAAATGAATACATTTAACGAAAGTCTATCGCAGAAGAGGTAATTTTTTTACTGAATAATTCAATTTAATTTCATATTAAACTTATTCTACATGTGTTTTTTTCATGATAATGTAATAAATAAAATATCATCTATAATCTGATATGTTTTTATGATTATGAAAGAACAATATTTAACCTTCTATCCATCATACAAAATACAAAAGCACTGCGTGTGCGTACATATGACATATTGTCTCGACGTTGTGGTGTAATTTTAATTAATCACATATTGTTTTGTATGGGTATTATTATTGATATAATGGATATAAATATTAAATATAAACTTATATTTTTTATTTATAATTAATATACTTTTTATTTCCTTAATGTTACACTATTGAGGGAATAAAATTGGTGCTCATACAAACGCACGGACTACCATCTGCATGACGTGATGTACTTAATTTTCCATGATAACCATTACACATAGATTATAAAAATATATATTTTAATTAAATATAATATATATTATGTTAATATAAATATATAGGTGAATGAAATGTATCCTATGAATAAGAAACAACACATAAAAGGAAAACAAGAATTGAAAAATGAAGTTGTTAACATCTAAAAGAGGGGTAATAAGAAAATATTATTAACAGAACAATAAAAAAAGATCAAATACGATATCATAAATTTTCATATGTTTCCAACATAAATTAATAACATTTTAAAACCATTATATAGATGGTTAGGTTACCTTAACGTAATGAAAAGAAAATGATAAGTATTAGTTCACAATATCAACATTATTCAGGATTATATATGTTTAAGTCTAGACTAGGGAATATTTTCTACAATTTCAATGTTTACTAAAAATGTTTTAAACAATATTTTTACTATTATCCTTATATTTTTAATAGTTTTTTGACCCATGTTTTACTATTTATGAAAGTATTTGAAATGAATATTTTCTGTTTTCTCAAAATGAGATATGTTATGACCTTTTGGATAAAAATAACAAAAGTATGTTTTCTAACATATATAGAAAGAGTATATTTTATAACCTTCAGATTGAGTATTTGTTTTAAAGAATCATTTAATATTTTAAATGTTTTTTAATGTATAAACTTTTATTTTATTAATGATAATCTTTATAAGTAAATTATTTCAATGTAAAAATTGTGTATTTCTATCCTGAAATTTTTAATGAATTTATTACAATATATTTATCTATGTAAATATAAATTATTTTATATTAGGAATGATTGATGTTGATATCTTATGTATTATGATCAATTTAACTGTGTGTGTGCTATTTTTATACCATTCAAGGTTTATGTTTTATGTTTTCACATTTCATATGCTAGTTTTCAATACCAATGATAATATAGAATATGTTTTCTAATAGATAATGAATTGTGCATAGCAATTTATGGAGTCTTTATAGTTGGTATCAAAGAATATATCATAGAATCCATGAGAACTAAAATAGTAAAACATAGATTGGATAATGAAACCCTATTAGAGCATTTGGAAATATATCCAAATAAACATAACTTATGAGTTCGAGATTAGTTAATCATAAATATTAATTTTAGGTTATGTAATTAACTAGTATTGATATTATAGATTATGTATAACAATATTATGATTTAATCTAGTGTATTAAAATATTTGTGAAATGGTTCTTATTAGAAAGAATAGAAACCGTATAAAAAACAAAATCCATGTAGGTATTTCCCTCATATACCAAACAATGATGCTGTAGAATGAGATGAAACTAGTGCATAACAACTTATAAAAAAACTAGGACATATAACTCAAGTTATGAAAAATAAAAATAATTTTCTAGAGTAGCTTTGTCTATAATGTCGAGGAATAATTCTAGGATGCGTCGTGAGAAAACAACCTCTATCATTCAATGGGACTAAAAACTATTTATATTTGATCAATAAATAAGTTCCTTAGGTAATATAATCATCATTTTTGGATGTATTTAATGAGAGAAGTTTATCATGATATTACATAATCTCTCAGATTATTTTGATCAACCGTTTTAATTGGTTCAAAGAAAAAAGCATGATAAAGAAATAGAAAACTTGGAATGGATATTTTTAGAGGAAATTTCTATGGAAAAATATCTCCCTCACAAACATCTAGTAGATATGGAAAGAAAATTCCTAACACAAAGACAAAATGAAGATGAGAATGTCGCTACGTATGAATATGTTTTTAAAGGTTAGTAAGGAATGATGTGGAATATATATGAAATGTAATCAAAAATATTTATGAATTCCCTAATGGGTAAAAAACATTTATTTTCAGAGAACTGCTCCCTAAAAATTTCTCATTGTATGGACATATACTCTTACGTGATATCAAAATTGATAAATAATTACATAATTCTAATGAATTTATGGGAAAGAAACAGAATCAGTGAATGATGGATCAAGATACATATAAATTGAAGAAGGTAAAGATTGATTTCCGAACATGTAATTATTATAGGAAGAATCACCATGGTACATTCTGAAAGGGAATGGAATTTTGTTACATTTGTGAACAGAATTTTTAACAGGATTGTGATTGTAATGTAAAGAACGTAGTCGATACATCGAAGTGTTTTAATAGTATGTATATGGGACACAATTTTAATTAATTTACAAAGAGTTAAGGAAAAATATATCCTTAAAATAAAGGGGAACATGGTCATTCATATGTTTTCATTGTATTCAAAGTAATATAATTAATGTATTTCTCTTTTTGGATTCAATAAATTTGTCTCAATATTCTAATAATAGTAATAATGATATATATAAGATTAAAATATAATAATTCTTTTTTAGGAATTTAGATTCATTCATGTTTTCATTATGTTTTTGTGGGGATCAAGGTATTCATTTATTTATTATGTGAAAAATATCATTATTTTGTTATTTTAGCAAAATATGATCTAAATTTTACTTTGGAAATTTAGTTACCATCCATATAAATTTTTCAAATGTGAATTTGAACAAAATTATTTTTGATCAGTCATTAGTGTAGAATAGATTAAATTGATCATTAGATATTATTGTTTAAATTTAATGTATGATTAACTATATTGGATAACATCTGATAAAAATTTTTTACATTAAAAATTTTAAAGATGGGAGAATGAATTTTGGATCTTATGATCCGTAAATGTTGTCTACCATGAAAAATTCATTTTCAACATCATTTACAAGTATGTGGGATTAATATAAAATAGATCAAAGAACAATAAAATGATGATATTATGATTATTAAATTGAAAGAAACCTATTATATTATTATTTGAATAATACAATAATCCTTAAACTCTAGGAAAAATATTTTTGAAAAAAAATTATTTGTTTACTTTTCATTTTGAGGAATCATTAGTCTTCTAACCATAAATACATTTATGGATTTTTTATTTTTAAATTTCTCAATTCCGTGATCTCTATCACTATACATCATAAGATTATAGTTAATTTTCTCTTCCATGTCAATGTATTATTACATATAACCCTATTTTGTGTTCTCTCAGGTGACCTTCATTATTCCATTTTTTCATTTTAAATTTGTTGTTTCATCCCCCCTATTTAAAAATAGGATTTCCCAAAAATGAATTTTCATGTATAAACATTTTATTTTCAAGGATAAATTTGAAATCCTAGGATGAAATATATTTATGTCGTGGAGAATGTAACACCACATGATTTCATTACATGTTTTCTAAAATAAATTTAATATATTTTGTTACAAGAAATACTGAGTTCAAATGAAATGAAATTTATTATCTCCTATAACATAGCCTCAAAAATAAATTGAAAAAACATTATCAACTACATTATGAATAATATTTTTTAAACATTCAGTAAATAGATTTTATACAAATATGATAATAATAAATTCAAATTAATAATTAAATACAATATTTCTCAAAAGGTAGTTTTAACATTTTGATGGAAAAGTTATTTTAAATATTATTTTTACATATTTATAAATTCTATTTGACAAAATAATCTTATTCTATGAACTTAAAATATCAAAATTTAATTTGGATGAATTTTTCATATTAATCTAATAGTAATTATGGTTTGATGAATAATAATAAAATATTACATTTTTATTAATAATAGCTTCTTTACTAAAATATATTATTATGTTAAAAAACATTTACAACTTTTAATGTTTAATTAGATTTATTTTTTATTATTTAATATAATATAGTTCAAAATAATAAATTTTAAATTTAATTTGGTTATAAAAACAATTCATTCTTTTCAATGTCTTCACTTCAAAATCAAGTTTTCTTATCCCATAAACTGAATTAATTTTATCATAATTACATATTTTTATATTGTTTTAATTTCATAAAATGGAATCAATATTTTGAAATTGTTGTCACATGTTTTTTAAATAGTATTGTTTTATTTTTGGACATTATGAATAGTGACTTTAGTAATTTATTATTCACACGTTTAATGGTAAATTTAATAATTATGGTTAATAAATATATTATATTTATTATAAAATTACCCAAACACTTTTCTAAATTTCATTATACATATCAGAGTTTACCAAATTTATCCTTTCAGAGTTATTTGAACATTTGTAGGCTACTTGAATGAGTGAATAAAATTTATTGAAATTTATTTAATGAAATCATAAAATGACATACTCATCTCTTTATTAAATATATCAATTTTAATTTATGGTAGTACATAATTTAAATTTAACTATAAATAGTCATTTTAAAAATATTATTCTTAAAATTAATATATTTTTATGGTTTATGAGAAAACTAATTACTTTAGAGGATTATACAGTGATGATTTTCTAATTATTTAATTAATCGAAATATGAAAAACAAATATAAAAAATATTAATGTGGATATAATTTGAGATAATTATAGTCATCCATGAAATTCATAGAGAAATTTAACTTTTCAGTTATATTTTAGAAATGTTGGTTCGATGATATCATATTTAATTAATTTTTTTTCAACATTAAAGCAATGAATATTATCAAAATTATCATTAGAGTTATATTAAAATAAATAATATTTTGATAAATTATATAATATTCATAAGAATTTATAATTAATCCATCTTAATGGTATAAAATATAAAATTTCAATCATGCTTCATTTAAGGTTCTTGTGGAATTTTATATTAAATGTAATAATCATCAATTTTTTAAAGAAAAGTTGTCGTGGGAAGAGATAAATAGTTTGAATAGTAGTTAACAAAAAATAAAATGGATTATAATGAGAACTAAACTTGTCCAAAAATTATTGGTTGAGACTACATCAAACAAAAAGCATCTTATATTTAATATAACTCACATTGGAGAAATTTTGTATAGAAAATAAATTTATATTAATTTAATATTTTGAGAGTTTCCAAAAGGGACACTCAGCTCAATTATAAATGGGAACAACATACCTCAATGACTCACACAACACTGAGCCTTCTAGATCAACAAAACCCTAACCAATTATCAATAAACATCTTCATCCTTTTTTTATCTTGTTCTTCCAAAATTCCAACTATTAATCTATTAAGAATATATTAAATAGATGTTCGTTGAAGAAATTGTACTTATTTTACTAACTCATTCAAGTTCATTTATTATTCTACATCCTCTTGAGGTTTATTTTCCATAATAAAGTGGTAACTCTAGTATATTTTATAATATGAAGTGTTATTATGATTATAGTACAACCATATATCATCTTTTATTAGTCTCATGATAAATGAATGTAATCAGTGTGTGTTTGTACGACTTACCGTCTCTAAGATGCGGTGTGATTTTTTTTTCATTTTCACAATATTTGGATGGGTAAAACTATGCATATAAAGGATATAAATAATTATTATTAAAAAACAATGATTATTAATAAATAATATACGATCAAATTCCTTACCCTTCATCATTAAAGTAATGATATTGTCTCTCGTGCATACGTATGACCTACCGTCTCCATTACATGATTTGATTCATTTTCCATGTTAACAATTAAATAATGATTATAAAAACATGTATAATTCATAAATATAATTTCAATGAACTAAATATTATAATTAATATTAATTAAAGATATCCAATTCATCATAAATAGGACTGATAAGACAAAACATGCATAGGAAAATAAAGTAGTTAACATACGAAACAAGGGTAATAACAAAATATTATTATCCAAATGATATAAGTTGAGCATATATTATATCATTAATAATTATATGTGTCTGATATAAAATAATAAAAATATATAAAACATTATACAATATTTTAAATAATATCTAATGAAATGTAATTAAAATGTAAGTGTCATTTCACAATATCATAATTATTTAAGGTTTTTTATGTTTAATTCTTGACTAAGGAATATCTAATACCATGTCCATGTTTTGTACAAACGTTTTTAAATTTGTTTACTACTATCCTAATATTTTTTGTTGTTTTTTTAACCAAGTTTGACATTTTTATAATTGGTGTAAAGGAATCCTTTAGTTGTTTTCCAAACGAGGTACTTTATGGCCTTTTTGAATAAAATATAGATGGTATGTATTTTAACTTATATGGTAGTATCTAATTCTAACATCATCATGATTAATTACAATTTTTTATCTTATTTGAATTATTTATAAGGTTTCTTTTGAATAAAAAATTTCATTTATAGATGCATAACGTTTTAAATAAATTAATTCGATGTATATTTTTTTTATTTCTCTCAATAAAGTTATAATGACTCTATTATAGTTGTATTATATTTGTAAACATCCATTGTGGGATATTATAACTAATTTAGGAATATCTATTATGATATAATATATCTTATTTTCTTGAATGTGTTATCGTTAATTTTATAGTGGATGTACTATTTATTAACCATTCATGGATTATGCTAAATTTATTGACATTCCATATGATAGTTTTTCAATATAAATATTCATATTGTTTATGTTTCTAATGAAAAATTAATTATCCTTGGTAAGTGACATGGGGGGATCTATATCTTCTCATTGGATCAGTAGGTCTCATGAGACAAACTAGCATGGGTATCGGATGAGGCCTTACCCGTTTATATATGATGTCTTGGACGAATCCTTGATGGTTTTTTATGTTGTATAACATTATGAATTACCTCATTATGAGATTAGTTATTGATATTTCATGTGATTATTAGATTATTATAACATCACTGTTTTCATTTATAATGAAATATTTGATTTGAATTTATTCTTTCAATTTAATACTCAATATTAGATTTAAATTGATTGTGTTTTTTGTTATATAACATTCCATGATTTTTATGAATATTTATTCATTATAGCGTTTATTGTATTCCATCCCATACTTAGAATCTAAATGTACCCCATTATTATGTATTATTATATCTAGGATTCCAAGATGTATATTATAGTTGATATTCTGGGTAAATCTATGAAACATATTGGTGATCTCAAATTATTTACTATGTTTAATTATATGATTTTAATTGTAATGTATGTTTTATTTAGGTAAATTTTTTTTTTGAAAACTTTTAAAATGTCCATTCATTTGGTATTCGATCCTTATATCAATTATAGTGTTAGAAATTTAGTCATTGGGGTTGTGATGCTAGGTTTAGTGTCCTTACACATAAAGTTTAGTTACCTTCCAGCATGTCATGACATTCTTACTTTATTATATTTTGGATTATTGTGTTGTATTGCAATTATTTTCCTCTTATATTGTATTGTTTCCAGTATTTCTAGAATTATATTATTTATTCATATATATTTTATTTTTATTTTACATTCTATTTTAAACTCAGATTCCAAGGGTATAATCTTGAAACTATATATACCATACCCATTCTACTAGTCAATAACTTGTATCATACATGGAGAAATGCTTGAGGTCTTTTAACCAACCCATTCTAAACATGTGAGAGAGATCCAAATATGGGGACAACAATGATTTTCCCATATTAATAAATAAAATATTTAAAATGATATATCATAATCGAAGATATATAGTTGTCTATTTTATTTTAAATCATTGTGAGGGAAAAAATAATTTCACCTTTAAAAACCTATAATTCTCAACAAAATCAATGTCCTTCAGGTCTCTCCACTCGATACACCTCTCCTAAAAATTTCATTTAACATACAATATAGTAATATAATAATATATGATACACAATTCAACAAAAACCATAAAAAAGTATATGTGGATGATATGATTTTTACTATTTAATTTCATTTATATAAAACATAACAATGACTGTTCATAATTAATCTATGCATGAATTTGGTTATAAGAACATTATTGGAGAATGGATTCGATGGGTTATGAATAGTTTTCTGGATTAAGAAAAAAAGGGGGATAAATTACATGGTCTAGAATCTTTAATAAGGAAATATTGTTTAGGTGAGGCTCAAAACGCTATGGAATTTTACAAAATTAAGAAGTTATTTAAGATTTAATAGAATAGAAACCATGGCAGTTTTCAAAAGAATTGGATATTACATCATTCTAAGAAGTTGTTCTGGATTTTAAAATAGATATTTCTATAAATAAAACTATTATATGGGAGCTAGGAATCCTATTAGATAACACATTATGTGTAGTGTAGAGCAATGAATCAATATCGTCATCATATAACATATAAAAATAGTTTACGATAAGTTATGGGATAAACTTTAATGAAAGAGAAGGAATAAAAAAATGGGACCAGAAGAAGGAAGGGAGTGTAGAGAATAATTTGAATGAGGTCTAATAAATTTTCATACAGTGATTCAATAAATTTAAAAATAACTTATCAGATGAGGGATCCACACTAGATTTGTTATTTTATAATATATATCAAATATTATCTCATACCATGGCCACTAATGATGACCGTTCCTTTTGAGATTCTCATAGGCCACTACCCTCCTAACCACCCTCTGCAACCACATGATAAGAACAAGATAAAACCATTTTATCCCTATAATACAATCCATCAACAATAGAGCACATGGAAGGATCAACATTAAAAAAATCCAACATCAATATAGATCATCCATCGAGGCTTCAAACTTCCAATTAGAAGGGATAAATGGAGGAATATTTGACGACTTATAGAGAATCCATATCACCAATACCATTGTTTTCCATATAGGAATTTTTTGGAAATTAAATCTCAATATTATTTTATTGATTTGATTAAGAGAAGTGGTGATTCTTAGAGAATTTTTATGGAATCATTTAAATAAAATCCACCATGTGAAAATTTAATGATTTCACATTATTTATTAATCTAAAAACATGATTCTTTTTCATTTAGAGAATGGATATTTTTTATATGATTTAAATTGATAATTGGATTAGTTAAATAGAGTAGTTCATGAAGACCATGACATCTATATGTTTTTCACGATGTTCATTTTTAGAATATCTTTAGATGGACTGGATAGGAATAGTTTTTACATTGATAAAAAAACATACATTAGACTCTTAAAATAGTATTTCCTACCAACAAGAAGTATTTGGTCTCCATTTACACCACTAAATAGGTGGTAACTATGATCAAAAATATCAATTTGGCCATCATAGAGCCTGAGCATATAAATAGAACACCCAAAAAGGCACAAGGGATAATCATTGAGCCACTATATATGGTAACATAATGGAGGAGTAATATGACTTGCATGGGGGGGGGGCTATTAATAATTCAAAAGGGAAAAGGTGGTTCATTTTACACATTATTAAAAATATTTTCAATAAAAGAGAGTGTATGACTAAGGTTTTGTCAATGTGGGATATGGGTAGTGTCTTACTATGCATACTCTATTACATATCCATAATAGTGCTTTTTCATTTTATATATATAATCAAGGATATGTGGTATTCAAAACAAGTTCTATTGTACCTTGATTTACCAAAGGAGTTATTTGTTATCATTCTCTGCATGTCTCACCTTTTTTAGATCGAATCGATGCTTATATGAAACCCTATATCATCCTGGTGATTCAAAAATTATTGAATAATAATAAAAAATCATATTCCTGTTTTAACAAGGACAAAAGTAATGTAAATAAACTTCAACTAAATGGTTTTATGAATATAGTGATATATTTCATCACATTACCTGAGGCAGTGAGTAAATAAGTTTTTCCAATGGGTGGGTATTCATTACTGACATATCACTATTTTAGTGGAGTGTTTTTCAATTGATATCTATATGGGGATCATTTTTTGTGTTCTTATCAATTATTTTAATAGTGTTCTGAGAGGGATAAATAGATACCTAAAATTACACTAATATCTCATGAGGGATCTATTCATTCATGTAGTGATTTAGGGTTCATAATCACATGAAGGTATCTTGATATTCTGTGATACATTTTTATATCATAACTGTGTTATTTGGAGGATTTAAAACACTCAAAAAGTGTATTGTTAATGTGAAACTTGAACCCATATATCTATAAGATGAAGGTAATGGTTTTTGTGTTCTATTTATGAGAAAATAGTTTATTCTAAGAGGAATAGTGTTATCTAAAATTGATTTTTAATACGCGAAGAATAAATAAAAATAGAGTCCGTACACATACTGTTTGTTAAGAATTTGAGTACATCATAGTTTGAGAAGGCTACACATCTAGTTTTTAGAACAACCATGATCACTTAGTGGGATTTCAAAAAAATAATGATGATAGTTCTATTTAATTTCTGTGTACACATTAATGTACAATCAAATTGGGAAACAATAGTTGATGGTGTGTGCATAAAATATAAAAGTGTGATTAAAAAATGAAGTGGAATGTGTGATACACACACCATTCTGGGAAGGATTTTTATGGTATATGGAATAATAATTCTTGTTGGAAAAGTTATGATTGAGATATCTAGGAATTTTTGTAAAAAAAATAAATTATATTCATGTGATATTAATAATATATAATGTGAGAAGTGATAAAAAATAATAAGTTGACTCAACTGAGTGGTAATGATGAATAAGATGAAAAAATAATCACTTAATGAAATGTTTTTTGATGTGGAAGATGTGATAATAAGAGGTAATAATGTTCATTTATGAACTACAGTGATTATAGTATAAACAAATAGATATCATTGGAAGAGAAATATACTAAAAGGATTTTCTATAAGAAACACTAATGAGATTCCAATTGAAATATCACAGTGGGAGATAACCTATACTAATCTTTAGTTTTGAAGAATTGTAGTAGTATTTCTATTAGAAAGTACGAGATATTTTTTACTTGTAAGGAAATTATTTATTACTAGTATTGAATCTATGTCTTGGATTTCCCCACACATAGAAATTACATAGTCACCCAGATCAGGTGAAAATGGTGAAAAAATTCATATGTTCCACTTCATTGCTTTCAGTTGTTTGAATACGGGATAACATAGTGTCTGAAAAACATGAGATCAATATATTTACCAGACACGGAAGGTAATTATAAAATAATATATTAAAAAGTGTACATAAATAATTCACCCCAACCCCATTTCAGTAATATATCCAAACCATGGATATTCAAGTGGTATTAATGCACAAGGTTCCATCTATAATGATCTAACAATTACTAAAGATCAAATAATTGAGAGTATAAATTTAGTCAAAAATAGTGTGTTTTCCTTATTCGATGGAAATTACTATTATAGATGGAAGAACTAAAAGATTCCATATCATCTTTTACATGGATTAAAGTTAGTGATATTGTAATAGTTATTTTTCTACCAGGAATAGATGGTTCTATGGAACATACTGATTAGAGAAACATTGCAGTTGATGTGAAATCCATAAATTCTATTTTCATCATTTTCTGAAAAAGTGTTAAGTAAATTTATGAGACTATAAAATCAATGGAGAGTTTGGATAAACTTTATAATATTTATAAACAAAATGTCAGGAATAATGAAGTTACACATCAAATCTTGAGAGATAATTTTGAAGATAATCAAATAGATTATGATGATACTATTGATGACTATATTGGCTAGGTGAATTAGATTTTTTTTCATATAAGGGGTTTTGGAGATAATTTTGATGATTCATATGTTAAAAAAACTTATTCCTAACACTCTTTATTGATGTGGAGCATTTAATTATTCTTTTTAAGATTTTAGATACTTATCACTTCATAAAATGCATTATACACATGCCAATTATTAATAAAGAAATGAATCTATGTTCAAAAAAGATATTACTAGGATATGTATTTGAATGAAATGAAAAATATATGATGGAAGAAATTAATTTTAATCCATTATGTTATTACAATGTGGATAAAGTAATAATTCGATACTATAAAATATCATTATCATTAATTTCATGAAATTCTAGAAGAGGAAAGCGAATATTACTAGTTTAATTCCACTAAACTGCTTTAATTATGATACTATTGAACCTTTTTTAATTTATTTTTTGGAGAACTATTCAAATGGTTTTTTTGAGTCCATATAGGAGAATACTATAGTGAAATAAAAACTTATAAATAAATATATGGTGTCATGGGTGAGAGGAAGAAGTTCTCAATGAATCATATGAATAATCTGATGAGTAAGAGAGTTGATGAAGATCCTTTAATAGAGATTGATTTAAAATTCTAAAGGCCAAATAAAAATCACATAAACTTCATAACACTAGTTAAGATATAATTCAAATCATCATGCATTGTTGATAATGAAGTAAAAAATCTATCATAAGTACAACTTGAGATATGAACATATAGTATGACTTGATCAAACCACCATAATAAATACAATAATAAATCATCTGGAGAAAGATAAAAAAATTAAAATTAGTAGAATAAAGATCTAATTGAAGATATTCAAGCTTTGTAGGTAAAAATTCTATAATATAAGAAAATGTTGGAAGATTTTAATGAAAAATAGGCTGCAAAAGAAGAAAAACTCAATATAGCACATTCTTGGATTCTAAAATATAAAACCACCCTGAAAATGGTGGGAGATGGAATTGATAATATAGTGTATTTTTAAGATGAATCCTAAAAAGTTACCATGAATACCAATCCAAAGGAAAATATATTATTTATCATTGATTCTAACAATTACAGTTAATATTTTCAATCAAGTTGTGAAGGTGTTGACACAAAAACTAGAATAATATGGAGTAATTATAATATATGGGACTTAAGTACGTTTGGAAAAGAACTCTCCACAATAATGATGCCAAATAATGGTAGGATGTTATCCAACAATCATGTAATTTTTTGCGAATTGTTTTTAGGATTATAGAAATGATTATGTAGAGACTACTACTACTGCTATGGTAAATTTGGGCCAAAATCCTACAAAATCACGTAGAGAATGACACATAATCATATATGGAATATAAAAAGTGGGATAATATTTTTAAAAAAAGTATCTATGTTTAAATAATGAAAAATATTTGAATGTATAGTTTTGTCGCTAAAGAATCTACAAGTACTTCTACTCTGAATAATTTTTTTCATTATGACATCTGTAAAATATGTGAGGGAAAATTTCACAGTGATAAATCATGCATGAAAAAAAAACATGATAGTTACTATTGGCTTCAAAATAAATTAATGTTTAATAAAAATAAAATATCCCTCACCATTTTATTTAGAGAAATACATGTCAAAAGGGTTTTTTATAAGACACAGAATGTTAAGAAACGCATCCAAGTTGTTTACCCAAATCAGTTGAAACTGTCTAAAAATAGAATAAGTATAGGCACATGTAAAATCTAGATTAAATCCTATATTCTCAGAAAATGGGGTGGAATTTGATGAGATGTTATCCACAAGTCGAAACATGAAGATCCAGACAGCTAATGTCAAAACATTTATTCAACACAATGAAGAGGTAGGGAATAAAATTGGCATTCAAGTAAATGAGACTCAAAATAATTGTCCAATTATAATATCCATTATTTTACTAGAAGAATACAATTTAATATATTCTTTAGAATCACTCTGTAAGATTGTTATTTATGAGAAACCAAAATACCACACCTTATTCGCTGTTATTTGGTGTGTTTCAAGCTAATAAGGTTGGGGGAATTGATGGTTATGGTTGAGGTTGTTACCACTAGACAGCATGTAGATATTTTATTTCATGGATTATACAGACATTCAAAAAATAGAAGAAATTTTTCAATCCATTAATGTTGGATTTCATGGTTGATAACAAAATAAATCAAAGGAGGAGATTTTACTTTTGAACCTAAACAATATGATGTGTTTGTTGAAGTATGTGCATGATTTAGAATCTCATTGATAAATATGATTATTTCTAATCCCTTGATTGATAATTGAGATATTCTATGGTGTATTTCACATAAATGGAATTTCATGTAAAACTAATATATCTTTGGTTAAATACCTCTTTATTAAACACTTAGTTAGCCCCTCTAACATATATTTTATTAACTAAGGTCTCTTAGTAAGAAAACATTGTGAGGTCATTCAACATTTTCATGTGATACTCAAATTTCCATATAATTTAGAAGGTTATGTTTTTTATAATAAAAATAAGATGAAAAATATTCCCCACTAATAATTTAAATTTGATTATCAAGGGGAATAATATTTTGAGCACACAAATTGACTTCTAATACGAGGAAATAATAGTTAAAAAATAAAAATGGGGATATTGTTGTGAAAAGTGTTTAATTTATTTTTAATAATGTTTTAATATGTATTTATTGAGTTTATGATGAGAATTTTTGACTATTTGAGGATTTTTATTGAGTCATAGTTAAGAAACCATACATGTGTAAATCTGTCAATTATAGAACTGTTCATAGTGTACAAAACACTTGCCCAATGGATTTAGAAAATTTCACATTGTGTACACCACATGAATTGATATTTTTAGAAGTGATACCTAATTGTTAAATATGACAATGAAAAAAATATATTTTTTGTGAAGAATATTTTTTATGATATTTGGATGGATTGGCTTTGCATAGTTTTTATTTTGGGTTGTCATTTACATTGTCCTATAAATAAATATAGACTTCTAACCATTAGTCCATGGGATATATGTACCCACAATGTAGATAAGAACATGGATTGACCATATCCATCTAGGCAGCATAGCGGTTGGGGATGCACACAAGGATTCCAACAAAGGTGCAAGGGAGAAGCGATGAGCCACCATGTGAGACAGGAAGACGGAAGAGCAATATGTCTGACATAGTGTCTTAATAGGATTAATTCTAAAGGGAACTAGTTATTTATATTACATATATTAATATAATTCATTTATATAAAAGGGAGAACATGAATTAGTTTAGATCAACGTGGTGTATAATTATAGTGTTACTATTCAACCAATATTAAATATTTGTAATGATTTTGTGCCATCTGATCTATTTAATCAGAAATGGTAGATCTTCACCCCATGGTGTATTTTAACATGAGTTGTTGAATGGCCTTCTGTTCATTTTTATCTTCATTCCACTCCTCCATTAGATAAAACTAACACTTCCAAACTATGTTTTATTTTCCTGTCATTCAAAAATGATCAAATCATTATGCATCATTGTTTTCATGAATTTACAAGGGTCGAATGAAGAACTAAAAAAGTGGAATAAAATATTTTTACGAAATGGTGATTTATTTTATGAAGTGACTTGAAGAAATTAGTGCATGAGTTGATGAAATTTTTGTAGTCTATTGTTTTTGGAGCTTTTAGTTGGTGGTGTGTTTGTCTATAAATTTCTCTAATAGGATAATTATTGTTGGTGATATTTTTAATTTTAATTGTATTATATTAGAGTAATTAGAGACCTGAAAAAATCTAATTTTAAATTAAGGATATATGAACTTTATTTGTCTTTTGGATTCATAATTTCCTGATTTTATCTTGAAATTCTATGAAGTAGTGTAAAATCTAAACTAATTTAGGAAATGGATTTAAAACAACCTTATAAGGTATGGATCAAGAAAAATTATAACTCATTAATCAATGAGAAGATATATTTGGATCATGTGATCCATTTATGTCAAGCTGGTTTATATATAATCAATAAATAACAAAATAAATGGGTTTTATGATAATAAAGAAATTCTTTGAGTTTATTTTAGTTTTATAAGGTCACACAAATAATTTTATGAATAATATTATTTGTTGGAGATTTCTTAAGATGTAAGGTTATCAATGAATTGGGCACAGACATTCATGTTTGTGGACAAGATATAGGATATTTGGTACTATTATTCCATTCATAAATAAATGTATATGTGTAATAAGAAACAATAGTATACATTATGATCATACATGGTGTGTGTCAAGAAAAATTAGTGGACAGTGTGTTATGTGAACCCTTTTAATAAGTGTTTTCATTGTACTTGGAATATATATTCATTGGAGTGAATGCATTCTGGATATATAATTGCGTTATGAAAACCAGATAGAATATCCATGTGATATGAATAATATATGATATAATAATGGATGAACATTAATTTGAATATTCAATAGAGTGTACTTGAAACGTAACTAGGATAATTAATCACTATATATGATAATAATTATAAGTTTAAGACTTCTTCACAAGAGTTAGTGAATTTCATTAAGCATCTTGTGGGGTTATAGTACATACAGCTAAATCCCTTCAGTAGATAGCCTAATTGGTGTGATTTAATTTATATATCATTTATTGGATGTCATCCAAAAGTTTTCAATGAGATATTTCCTATACTAATCATTATTGATCATGCATTATGAGATTTTTCCTTTCATAATTTCTTTGGAGATGGATTATACTTTTAACAAAATTCAGTATTACTAGTATAGAATCTACATCTCAGATTACCCAAAACACAACAAAGACATTGTCAACCACATTACGGTAAAACCATGTGAATATTTTTGTTTGTATTTTCAGTACTTTCAGTTGTTTTCCTAGAGGGGAACTGGGACTCTAAATAATGAGTGGTTGGGATCTTAACCAATCATTGTAGATGATTTGAATAGAATAAACTGTAAATAGAAAAACACCTATTCTCCACGCCCCCTTGTAGTGATATATCTAATCCTAGCCTCTTCACAGTTACCTTACATAAAATTTATTTGAATAAAATTAAAAATTGGAATTTATGGCCAAAAGATAATAAAAATGTTACACTAGATTTATTGAATGGACACTATGAAATAGATATGTCATAAACAAACTCAATATTTACAAATTCATAGAAGGGGAGAGGAAGATAGACATTCACATGTTCATTATCCTCTATTGCATGCAAATAGAATAATCAATTTAGTCCATGATTCATTGGAGGATAGTCTGGTTGTGA
The DNA here is from genome assembly GCA_963277665.1 of Viscum album. Lineage (NCBI taxonomy): Eukaryota > Viridiplantae > Streptophyta > Magnoliopsida > Santalales > Viscaceae > Viscum > Viscum album. The sequence goes on from OY728139.1 coordinate 434,218,458, forward strand.
AATTAAGATGAAAGCATAGGATACAACTCCATACTATTTCTAAACATAAGCCCACTATAATTTGATGATCTATGGACCTATGAAGGAGGATGAACTAAAAATTATCTCATGACTATGTCTCATTCGAAGACACCTGACAAAATCATAACATGAGTATTAGTTCTTGTTGGAAGAACAATGGTTCAGGTAGGAGACCCCTAAAAGAGACCCCAATCTCAATGAGTCTATAAGACACTTGAGAACTATATGTTCGGTTGGACTCAACCACAAATATACAATAGATATAACTAATTTAAATCATACATCAATGGAGTGGTGGACTCTTATAGGTTATCCTATTGGTTCCCAAACTCCGATACACCACCTAGGAGCCCTTTGAGAACAATTAAATTAAGGGAAAGATGATAGATGTGATGTCCCATTCAAAGAAGTTAGAGACTCTTTAATAGAAGGTGGAACATGAGTAATATCCAAAAACCCCTAATTAGGTGGATAAATTTCTAATTTAGGACTTTGAACCATTGGTAAAGATGTTGGGATATGATTCGTGGATATCATATCAAGATGTGGAGGGGAATTAAACATTGTTAAGTAAAGGTAAGAGGGAGATCCACCCCCAAGAGTTAGAAAATTCAAAAAATAGAGCATGCATGATTATAATCTGTAGGGGTTCATGATTATTTTATGTAACATGACCCATCATACAAAAAATCTAGAATTTAAGTGTAACTCATACCTCAGTAATATGTTATTTAATAATTATCCCCCCAAATAGATAATTCATTAAATTAGTATAAATGGTTATTGATTTGATTTAATATATGATTCAAAACTGCTAAAAACGACTAATTACAAACATTCCATTGAAGTTTCAGAAAACCATAATTATTTTAAAATATTCAAGAATATCATAAATATATATCACCCACTAATGAAAATAGAAATGTTATAAAAGATTAATTACATTGATCGAATAAATAAAAAAACCTTAAGTAAGACAATGAAACTCCCCTTTTATATGATTATTGAAATATAATTTGATTATCAACCATTTTAGTGTTTTCCCTCAGTTAGTTATAAGACATAGTAGTATTTTTCTACATAACCTTCTCATATTCATCTTCATGGTATTATTTGAAAAATAAATATTGTAACCATAATGGTTATGATAATATCAAAATGAATTAGAGTTTATGAATATTAAATCCCAATTTTAAGATTTCTTTTCGTATAACTCATGAATTTTATCCTATGGTAATTTTATTTTAGCAATTCCTTGTCCGGTTAATCTGATAACTATCTTCTTTATAACTACGATATGTTGTTTTCTATCCTCTCATACTTTATAAAAAATTCCATTAATAAACTAATAAATAAATCCTTCAAAATGGTTCATAAATATAAATTTATTGATAATTGAATATTACCATGGGATGTCAAGATATAATTTCTGTTAGGACTCTTTAGAATTTACTAGTTGACATTTGATTAAATAACAAACATGCCTTATATTTTGATATTTTACTAGGTAAGACTAGTCAAGATATTGAAACATCATTCTAGTATCTTGATAGTTATTTTTTTCATGGAAAATCATGAAATATATACCTTAAAATAAAATCATTACATTTTCATGCTTGTAGACAAATCTCATTGAAATTTCCCATGAAATAATGTTCCAATGGACTTATAAATTTTTTTTCGTCTTTTCATGACCAAATTTTTTAACTATGTTTTAAGGGGACACATATATGACCCAGAGTCCCAGAGGAACAAATATAGAAAGGCATGGAATAAGGCTCAGGGGAATTAATATTACAATCATTAATAACCCAACTCAAATGATACAATACCTCCCAATAGTTCATCATATCTATATTTTTCAATGAACATGACATTACAAATATAATTCAATTCCTAGGAGATAAGTATTATGGGATGAAAGCTAGAATTATATTCCTGCTTCAATCTACGGTTTGGTTTTCTCTTTGGGGGGGTACCTTTACTCATATTCACCATACTAGTGTTTCTCTTGTATATTGATCCATATTTTCATTGTGGCCTAAAATAATTTTTGTATACAGACCAGAATATTTTAGACTATAAGAACATTGTCATAAATTCCTAATTTTGATAGTCCTATATCCCAATTAGGTGAATTTTTCTACTAATAAAATAACATGTACTATATACACTTCTATAAGAATTAAATTCCGACTTACCCAGATTCAGACATCATTCCTTCATACATGATTATGGGGTTCTTACCACTATCAAGATGCCAACAGGAGAACATTTACATAGTATGTTAATTAATATTCACTTATCATAATACTCAATATATTTGATATTACAGAAATCCACCTAAATTTATTAACTATATGTTTTAAATTATGATAATACTTAAAATATAATTTTTTTTTGAAATTTTTTACGGCCAAATTATCCTTAAAAGACAACACCACAATCTCTAATTTTATCTAAACAATACATTAATTCCTCCCATTAAATCCCAAACCTAACTACCATGTAATTACTTTTCATAAAAAAAATAACTCATTATATTAAAACTGAAATCCCTTTAAGGTATTAATGTTTAAGAAATTGTACACTAAAATTAATTAATAATACTCTTGAAATTTTAACTAATGGACATTTTTCCTCCAATGGAGATATTATAACATAAAAATATTAATATATATTATTACCTTAATATTAGTAAATGTGTTTGATATTTTTCTTGATTAAAATCACCAAATAAAAAAAATATGATAAGATGGATCATTAAAAACCCAGATGTTTAATTTATAGGTGTAACACATGGAGATTTTAAAAGAAGAAAATTTTGTTCAATTGAGTATATGAAATTCAACACCGATAGTATATAATAATATAACACCCTATGATTTTGTTATCTATTTATTTTAAAATAACACTGATCTCTATGATATCTTGTTGAACAAATAACTCTAAGTCTAGATAAACATAAATATAATATACCCTTATAACAAACATTTTAAATTAGTGGGTATTAATAGTAAAAAATCATTTATTAAAAGTTTATGGATTGTATATTTATAATAAACTTCACTATAAATATATTTTTTATAAATAAAATAATAAAAATTTCAAATAACAAGAAATGTTTTTTGATGAAGAGTATTTTTATAAATTATATATCATAATTTATTCTCATTATATATCATATTTCATTTTAGCTTAGTGATGTGTGTGACATAAGGTATACACCGTATTATTTTTTTAATAAAAATATACTAAAATATTATTTTGTGAAAATATACCCCCATAAATAAATGAAATCCTTGAAATTTTAATTTTTATCAAAACTCAAAATACATGAAGCCATTCATATTATTTTCATGACTTATTAGATAATACTTTATGAGAACTAAACCTCACTTTGTTGGGAAAGAGTATAATACTCATGTTTTCCTTTATAAAAAGAAAATAATTTTATTTTTAGGAGTCTCAACTATTTGTTAAAAGATACATACTTACTTGGTTATAAGACATAGGATTTCCTCTAGAAAAAACTCTCTCTACTTCATTATGAGTCTTTTTTCCACAACCAAATACTAAAAATAAAATATATATTTTTTATGTTCAATAAATATATATATATATATAATAAAAGATTATTATCCTCTATGTGCTTCACTATAGCCCAAAAATATATTTGCTTCACTTATTAGTTAAAACATTAACTCCATTAGTTCATCGTTAATTTACATAACTATTATCATTTAATTATCAATATCTTAAATAGTATAAATAAATATTGAAAAAATATTAAGAAAAAATTACTATATTATATTAGAAAATAATTACAACCAATGGTCCCATAATTAAAAATATTCCTTATAAAAAAATAACAAGACACTAATAAAAATTAGGATATTATATATTATCCTTAGAAGATATTAATATATTAAAATAATAACATTATTTTTCTTGGCACAAATTTAAATTTCAATCCACTAGGAGACTATATAATATATTCAAAAAATTCATAAAATTTTTACACTTATTAATAATTAACTCTACAATAAATCAAATACCCACCCAAAGGGTTATCTAATACCCAATCAACTATTCTTCTAAAAATGCAATGAATGTTAAACCTAAAATAAAATCCTATAAAATCTTAAATAGGATTCTATTACATTGAACCTAAAATAAAAGATTAAATTATTACAGATAATTATTTTTTTTAATAACATATGTATCCTATTATTATAATATATAAATTTATAATGTTATCTAAACCATGTTATAAAAAAACTGATTCCCTAGACTTGAACACCAATGTCTAGTAAATAAATCATATTCTTTAATAATTGTATTTTATACAGACAAAAGAAAACAAAATATAACCATATATAATTGATGTTTCATTAAATAATTGAGTTACTTGGATAATCTACGTATTTTGGTTTTGGAGTTTTTTGTATATGGAAATAGAAAAAACTCCATAAATTTCCAATTGAATAATTTTTATTCATAAAAACCCATGGAATAATTATAAGTCTTCAAATTGTCTCCAACAAAATTACACAGCTAACATATTCCTAGAGAAATAATATTTAATACAAATCTATAATACATGAGAATATTAAAATATAATATTGATGGTATCATATGCATAGTATGTGTAATTATAAGGTCCCATCCTTAAAACATTACATAATCTTTAATTAAATGAATAATTCACATTGAGGATCTTTTCAGGTTTACAGTTTTAGAGAATTAGACCATAACTATCACTTTACATATCAAAAATTACAAAGTATACACTTATTCACAGTTTCCATTTTTTTTATAAAATAAATCCTCTTTGAAAAAATGATTCATTTCTAGTTCCAGGTTTCAGATAGCATGACTTTTTCTTGATCCCATCCTTGACCTTATTCATCTTTATGTCCTGTGAAAAACATTTGAAAACTTTTGATGAGCATAAAAATCTCAGTAATGGTTATAAAATAAAGAAAAAAAATTAGATCATCAAAAAATACATAAAATATGCTCTTTAACATACCTCATGAAATCATAAGATTTATGAAATACACATAGAAATCATAAATCAAAAAGGTAACTTGTGGAATTCATATCATACTTACACGGTAGCAATCACAACTACGTAGGGAGTTAGATTTTGAATACCCATCACAGTATATTCCATAAATCTATTAGAAGAAACACTCACGTTTACCACTGTCACGTTACCCAAGGCATTGGAGAGCTCTCTCGGGATCACCCACATTAGGTTTTTCACGGAACAACCCATATATATAACAATTCCCAGGAACCATAACATATTCACAACACATAAAACAAACATAAAGGAAAGATAGAATTTCTACATTTCAATAACACTATATCATTTAAATATATTGACATAACAAATCCATTCTCAAAACCATTTTTAACACCAAAATACATAAAAATAGTATATGGTATTTATTTTTCGTTTCAAAACATTACGTCTTATTAAGGAAACCAAACCTCTAATAATACTCGTGTAGGTGGAAAAGGTCGTTGTCACCACTTTAGTTAAAAGAAACATTATTTTTTTGTTATTTAGTAAAATGATTCATAGAGAAAAGATTTATTTTCAATAAAAGTTAAAGTCAAAGTGGTTTATACACTGTATAAAAGAATGTTGTATATAAGTGAAAATATTCCTCAACGAAAGGAGATTAATACGAAGTCCCTTGCAAAAATAATTTTGTAAATAAAATAGATCGATTATGTGTATTAAATATAAGTACACATAAATAAAGAAAAAATACAATATATGTCATCAAAATTCAATTCTCACATAATCACAGAACAACATAAATAAGAAAGGAAAGATTAACCCAAATAATGGGAATTGGGTTAAGAAGTTCCCTTACCTCGTGTCCAAATTGACCAGTTTGTTCTTTAGTCTCCTGAATAATAAAATAAAGATAATTTATACTTACATAAGAACCTTTTTCAAATATATTATTCCTTTTTATCACTTATTACCATGTTGTAAACTTATGTAATCATTTAATTTAATAATGGTCGTTTTGTAGATATTTGGTACATGAGTCAAAAATGAAATTCTTATATTTACATGTTGTTAATGTGGTCAAAATTTAATTATATTCAGAAATATATTCATGATTTAGATATCATATATGTCATATATATCTAGTATATACATGTATTTATAATCATATATAACATTTAGAGGTAAGAAATGAAATGCACCATTCATGGAGACGGTAATTCGTACGTACGCATGGACGCTACTTTCATTTCTATTTCATATTTTAGTGGAATTGAAACATAATGATACATAGGTATATTATAATTCAAGTATAATATCATATATAATATCATTAACTTCATCCTTTATACGTTCCATAGAAGGCATTATCGAGTCATATCACTTTGAGGGGGCGGTAGTCCTCACATCCTCTAATGAGATTATCGCATTTACCCATAATGGAAACCCTAAAGGCATTCTATAAATAGAAAATATAGAATCATAAAGAAAAATAAACATAATATATATCATATATAAATACAGTTCCATCTTAATGGCCACCGTGAGAGGCGGTAGGATATAATCGAACAATCATCGTTTCGTGAGGCGTTAGTTTTCCATCCACAAAAACATTATGTTCATCACCCATTAGATAGAGGTTTGTGCAGGTGTAGTTCTAATAATTCTCATAAAAAATTCATAGTATATAAGGGATATGCGTTTTGTTACAAAATAAAGAAATATAAATTGTTTAGGGTGTTGGAGAAATAAAATAAAAGAAACCAATTTAAGAGAAACGATTACCTTTAATTTGGGTAACTCCCTTTGGTTTGAACCCAAATGACTTATTGAAGTTCCTTATGCCTAAGGTATGTATTCTATGAGGAGAACTGGTATATAGGGATATTAATTGGGCAGATTTTGGACGATTCAACATGCTAGAGAGGTGTGTGGAAGTGGTTATAAGTGGTCTCTTTTTATAAAAGAGAGGAGGGGCTCTTTAGGAAACTGCGAAAACATTATTTTATTATAAATTTATCGTCGGTTTAAAAAGACCCAAATATAATTAAATTCGAATAAAAGATGACCTAGGGTTGAAATAAAATCATCCAATAATAAGAGGACATGTTTTGGATATCATTTTAGTCTTTATAATCATATTTATTTGAATCATTTATTATTGAGGTAAACACTTTATCATTATTGTGTCATAAATAAATTAAGTTATTTGGTGCTTAAAAATTATAAAAAATAAATGATGTAGGAAATTTTTTTAGATTTAAAATTAATATTTATAGTAGAAAGGGTAACTTATATAATCTTATGCAAAAATTAATTTACTAAAAGAGATTTGTTTAGGTCATGTTTTTCTTTAATTTAAATTAATTAATCTAAAGTGTTATTATCACTCCCAAGTGGCTCCATGGGGTCCAAGAATAGTCCCAAGGAATTACATTGTTGGACATGACTCATTAAATAAGGGTAGGACAAGTGTTAGAGTAATTTTTTTATTATGATATTATATTTATCTTGAATTACCCTATTTATCTTTAACCGTAGTCAATAAAAGTCCAAAGTTACTATTCACCAAAAATTATTTTCATCTTATTGAACAAAATTTTACTTACTAATAAGAACAATTTATGTATTATTTGTAAAATTTAATTCACAGAAGTGGTAAAATTTTATTTAAATGAAAAAGTAAATTTTTTAACAACTACTTAGTGGTTTCACTATTCATCAAATATTGATGTTTTTCAGAAAAATACCAAAACATAAGCCTAAGATATATTTGATATTCCATATTAAAAAATGATATCCACTTTACCAAATTCAAAAAATAGTATTTGGATTGATTAATTTAAAATTGTTTCTTGTTTTCAAAATAAATAACGTGTTTTTAAGATATAATAACTATCAAAAGATTGATAGTTGATTATGTCCAATTTCAAAGTAAAATTTCTTCCAATGTCCAAAATTTGATGAAATGGTAAAAATATAATTTATTTACACTTTAAACCCAATTAAAAAGGAAATCTATAAATATAAATAAAGTAGATTATGAGGTATATTTGAATTAAAATACAATATTTTTCGCTATTCATTAAAAAAGGAATCTTATCAGAAAAATACCAAAACATTACCCAAAGTAAATCATGGGGTCCCAATTCTAAGAAAGAATTTTATTTTGTCAAATATAACATATAAAAGTGACAAGAACTAGATTGAATATGGATTCTCCATTAAAATGTGGTAAATCGACCCTTAAAAGTATATTAGAGTATTTTGTGCTTAAAAATGGATTCATTTCCATTTTAAGCCTCTAACTTTCATTGGATAAATGTAAAACCTTTTAACAAACATATATAACCATATTTTAGTTATTTTTTTATTCCCCCCATTAAAACGGCTAGGTGTTAACTACCATTTAAAATAATAATATTATATTATTAGTGTGCAATTTATGATTTAAAAAAACCCATTGTTGCGTATTGGGTACGACATCAAACATAGCATCCCTTTTAAAGAAAAATTAATATTTAATTAAAAAATATTAATAAATATAAGAATGTTATATTCCTCTATTTATCTGGGATGTTACATTCCTCCCCCCTTTTGGGAATTGCATCCTTCAATTTTATTCACTTATCAAATAAATGGGGGTACGTATCCCTCATAGATGTTTCAGATTCCCACATTGCATATTCAACCATATAGTTTTTTTCACAAATCCTTTACCTAGTGAATTACCTTATTCCGCAAAAATTACTCTCTACGGTCAAGATTCTGGATTGGTTGTTCCTCATAAGAGAGATTCTCTTCCAACTGAACTACCTCTGGGATCAAAACATTAGATGGATCTGGCATATACTTTCTCAACATCGAAACATGAAAAACATTGCATACATTGGATAAAATTGGAGGTAAAGCCACTTTGTATGCAACTGATCCAACATTCTCTTGGATTTCATAAGGTCCAATGAACCTCTAACTCAGCTTTCGTTTCTTACAAAACACATCACACTTTTCCATAGAGAAACATTGAAAAATACATGATCACCTACCTCAAAAAAGAGATCCTTCCTCTGGTTATCCACATAACTTTTCAGCCGACTCTCACTTGTTCTCATGTGCTTCTAAATCAACTGAATGTTTTCTGTCATCTCTTCTACCAATTCTGGTCCCATCAACTTTCTTTCACCTACTTCATCCCAAAAAGTTGTAGTTAGACATCGCATTCTATATAATTCTTCAAACGGAGCCATCTGTATATTAGAATGAAAATTGTTATTATAAGAAAATTCAACCAAAGAACGATGTTGGTCCCAACATCCTCGGTAATCTAGTGAACAAGCGCGTATAATATCCTCCAAGGTCTGAATTTTCTGTTTTGACTGCCCATTTGATTGCGGATGAAAAGTTTTACTAAAATTTAATTCAGTACCCAATGACTTCTGAAGGCCTTTCCAAAAGATAGAAGTAAATCTGGGATCATGATCAGATACAATGGAGAGGGGAACACCATGAAACCTAAATATCTATTTAACAAAAAATTTATATAGTTGATCTAGAGACAAGGTATCTCATATAGGAAGGAAATGAGCAGATTTAGTCAATCGATCAACAATAACCCAGATTTCATTATTACCTCAAGATGTTTTGGTAATCCCACAACGATGTCCATGGATATATTTTCCCATTTCCACTCTGGCACCAGTAAGGACTGAAGCATCCCTTTCGATAAAATCCATTGTACCTTAACCTACGGACATGTCAAACTAGTCAGAGTAAAGTCAGCAATATCCCTTTTCATTCCATCCCACCAGTAATACTCCTTAAGATCTATGTACCTCTTAGTACTACCAAGATAAACTAAAAACGGAAAACTATGAACTTCAAACAACAACTCAATCTTTAGCTGTGAATCACAAGGCACGCATAATCTCTTACCAAACATCAAAACACAATCAATATCAACTTTGAAATTAGGAAACTTTCCCTTCTGGACCAACTCTTCCATTTTATGCAACTCGCTATCTTTCTTCTGTGCTTACTTAATTCTGTCTTATAGAGATGATTGCACTAAAACCTGAAACAAAATAAAATAATTCCCTTCATTAACAAATTATTTTCCAAATTTCAACAAATAAGAAAACAAATAATCTCATTCCCAATGTATCATGGTTAATGAAGCATTACTTTTTCGACTCAATGCATCAATCACTTTATTTTCTTTTATCGGATGGTAAAAGATCATGTAATCATAATCTTTGATTAATTCCAGACATCTCTTCTCTCTCATGTTTAATTCTTTATGAGTTAATATATACATGAATCATTTGTGGTCGGTATATATTTCACACTTTACTACAAAAAAATATGACTCCAAATTTTTAAAGAAAAACAAACCCGTAACTAATTCCAAATCATGTGTAGGGTAATTTAACTCATGAGGTTTCAACTGAAATGAAGCGTAAGCAATTACCTGATCATTCTGCATAAGGTAAAAACCAAGTCCATTCAATACGACATCATTATAGATAACAAAATCACCATTTATGTATGTTAATTCCAAAATTGGATCATTCACCAATCATATTTTCAATTCTTGAAAACAATCATCACATTATTGTGTCCAAATGAACTTAACACCTTTTCGAGTTAACATAGTCATTGGACTAGATAACTGTGAAACATTTTCAACAAACCTCTGTTAATAACCTTCCAATCTGAGAAAACTATGGATCTTGGTTATATTTGTGGGTCGTGGCCATTCATCAACAAATTTCATTTTAGCAGGATCACTAGCTATGCCATTTTTTCGAACAATGTAACCAATGAATGAAATTTATTGTAACCAAAACATAAACCTGCTAAATTTTCCATATTTTTTCTTTTATTTTATGTTTTTTAAAAAAACCCTTAATTTACTTTAATGCTCCTCTTTTATATTTGAATAAACCAAAATATCATTAATAAACACAAAAACTTTTTATCACCTGAGTCAACTGAGCCATCACTGCATCAAACTATTGAATTCTGATTCCAACCATGCCATGTTGCTGATTTGGAAGGTTTTCATCCTCCTGATGTCATTTCAACATAGATTCTCTGGTTCCTTTGTGGAAAACAATTCTTGACCACAGAAATATCAAAGGCGAAGCAACATGGTAATCTTTAAATTCTATATCACTTCAATCTTAACATAAATTAATTTATGGAAATTAATATAACAATATTATAATTCCTAAAGTTATCTAAACCAACATTTTATAGATACTATAAGGACCCAGCCTTAAAACATTACATAATAATGAATTAAACGAATAATTAATATTGTGGATCTTTTCAAGTTTAGAGTTTTAGAAATTTAAACCATAACTATTACATTACATCTCAAAAATTAAAAAGTATACACTTATTCTCAGTTTCCATTTTTTCATAAATAAATACTCTTTGAAAAAAAAAGATTCATGTCTAGTTTCATGTTTTAGACATCATGACTTTTCATTGATCACATCCTTGTCCCTATTCATCTTTATTTCCTGTGAAAAACATTTCAAAACCTGGGATGAGCATAAAAAGCTCAGTAAGGGTTATAAAACAAAGAAAGAAAACAATAAATCATCAATACATACATAACATATGCCCTTTTACAAAACTCGTGAAATCATAAAATTTATGATATACACATATAAATCATAAATTATAAAGGTAACTTGAGGCATCCATATCATACATACACGGTAGCTATCACAGCTACGTAGGGAGTTACATTTGGAATACCCATCATAGTATATTCCCTAATTCTCTTACGAGAAAATTCACATTTAACATTTTCACGTTACCCAATACATTGGAGAGCGATCTCGGGATCACCCACCCTAGGTTTATCACAATACAACCCATATACGTAACAATACCCAAGAACCATAACATATTCACAACACATAAAACAAACTTAAAGGAAAGATAACATTTCCACATTTCAATCACAATATATCATTTTAAATAATTAACATAAGAAATCCATTATTAAATCCATTTTAAATACCAAAATACATAAAAAGTGTATATGGTATTTCTTTTTTTTTTAAACATTACGGTTTGTTAAGGAAGCCAAACATCAAATAATACTCACGAAGGTGGAAAAGGTCATTGTCACCACTTACGTTAAAAGAATAATTATTTTTTTGTCTTTTTGTAAAATTATTCGTAGGGAAAATATTCCTTTTTAATAAAAATAAATTTCGAAGTGGTTTATACAGCATATAAAACAAATATCTGTATAAATTATAATATGCCTCAAGGAAATGACATTGAGACGAAGTCCCTTACAAAGATCATTTTGTAAATAAAATAGATTGATTATGTGTATTGAATATAAGTACACATAAAGAAAGTAAAAATAAAATATATTTCATCAAAATTAATTTGTCACATAATCAACGAATGACATAAATAAGAAATGTAAGATCAACCCAAAAAGTGGGAATTTGGTTTAGATGTTCTTTTACCTTATGTCTGACTTGACCCGTTCATTAGTTAATCTCATTAATAATAAACTAAACAAAATTTATACTCAAATAAAAACCTTCTTCAAGTATATTATTCCATTTATATAACTTATTACCAAGTTATATATATTATTTAATCATTTATGTTAATAACGGTCCTTTTTTGGATATTTGGTATTTGAGTCAAAAATGAACTTATTATATTCACATGTTGTTAATGATGTCAAAATAACATTATATCGAGAATGAAATTCATGATTTAGATATCATATATGTCATATATATCGATTATATACATGTATTTATTATATTACATAACATTTAAGGGTATGAAATGAAATGCACCGTTCATGGAGATGGTAAGCCGTACGTAGCCATGAACGCTACATTCATTTATATTTCTTCTTCTAGTGGAATTAAAACATAATGATTTATAGTTATATTATAATTCCACTATAATATCTTATATAATATCATTAACTTCATCCTTTATACATCCCACATAAGGCATTAATGAGTCATATCACTTTGAGGGGGCAGTAGTCCGTACTTCCTTTAATGAGATTGTCGCGTTTACCCATAATGGAAAAGTAAAGGTATGAAATAAATGGAAAATAATGAAGAATAAAAAACAATAAACCTAATGTATATAATATATTATTACAGTTTCATCTTAATTCCCACCATGAGAGGCAGTAGGAGATAATCGAACAATCATCATTTTTTGAGGCGTCAGTTTACAATCCACCAAAACATTATGTTCTTCAACCATAATATGAAGTTGTGTGTAGGTGTAGTTTGAATACATCTCATAAAAACATCCTAGTATATTTTTAATACTGGTGTTATTACAAAATAATGTAATAAAAAGAGTTTAGGGGGTTGGAGAAGTAAAATAAACGAAACTAATTTAAGAGAAATTGGTACCTTTAATTTGGTAACTCCCTTTGGTTTGAACCAAAAGGAATTATTGATGTTCCCTCTGACTATGTTAAGGCTTTTTGGAGGAGAATAGGGATGTAGGGAGATTAATTTGGTAGAGGTTAGATGATCCAAAAGGCTTGACAGGTGTGTGGAAGTGGATTAAAGTTGTCTCTTTTTTTAAGGGAGTGGAGGGGCTCTTTTGGAAAGTGTGAAAACATTATTGTGTTATAAACTTATCATCAGTTTAGAAAGGTCCAATATAATTAACATAGAAGATAAAATGATTCATGGACGATATAAAATCATCCAATAGTAATTGGACATGTTTTGGATATCATTTTTGTCTTTATAATCTTATTTATTTAAATCATTTATTATTGAGGTAAACACTATATCATTATTGTGTCATAAATAATTTTTTTTATATGGTTTCTAAAAATTAAAAAAAAAACTATGATGTAGGAAATATTTTTAGCTTTCAAATTAATATATATATTCAAAAAAATATCTTATATAACCTTCTATAAAAATTAATTTACTAAAAGTTATTTGTTTTTGTCATTATTGTCTTTACTTTAAATTAATTAATCTAATGTGTTTTTATCACTCCCAAGTGGCTTCATGGAAACTCCCAAGTGGCTTAATGGGGTCCAAAAATCAACCATAGGATTCCAATTGTCGTAAATGTCTCATCTAATAAGTATATGACATGTTTTAAAGTAATTTTGTATTATTATGATATTATTTTTATCTTGAATTACCCAATTTAACTTTAACCGCGGTAAATAAAAGTCAAAAGTTACTTTTCACCAAAAATTAGTTTCATCTTATTGAACCAAATTTATTTACTAATAAAAACCATGTATGTCATATTTTATAAATTAAATTCTTCTAAGTGGTAAAATTTCATTTAAATTATAAAATTAAAATTTTTAACTACTATTAGTGGTTTCACTATTCATAAAAAAGTGTTGTTTTTCAGAAAAATACCAAACATTATGACTAAGATATATTTTATATTACAAATTCAAAAATGATGTCCACTTTATCAAATTCAAAACATTGTAGTTGGATTAATTAATTTAAAATTAATTCCCGTTGTCAAAACAAATTGCGTGTTTTTAAGAAACAATAACTATCAAAAGATTGACAGTTGATTATGTCCAATTTCAAAGTGAAAATTCTTAAATTACCAAATTTGATTAAATGGTGAAAATATAATCTACTTACACTTTAAAACCAATTAAAATGATAATATAACCATATAAATAAATTAGATTAAAAGAAATATTTGAATTAAAATACAATATTTTTCACTATTCATTAAAAATGATTCTTTTTAGGAAAAATCAAAAACATTAACAAAATAAATTTTTGATGTCCTAATTATAAATAAGAATTTTATTTTGGAAAATATAACATATAAAAGTGAAAAAAAAACTAGATTTAAAAAGGATTCTCCATTAAAAGGTGGTAAATGGACACTTTAAAGAATATTAGAGTATTTTGTGCATAAATTTTGATTCATTCAAATTTTAAGCCTATAAATTTTATTGGATAAATGTAAAAACATTTAACAAACATATATGACCATAATTTAGTTAGTCAAATTAATTCCCACCAATAAAATATCTAGGCTTTAACTACTATTTAAAATAAAAATATTATATTATTAGTGTGCAATGTAAGATTTCAATGAAACCCATTATTGCGTATCAGGTATTCCATTGAACATAGCAACCCGTTTAAAGAAAAATTAATATTTAATTCACAAATATTAAAAAATATGAAATTTTAATATTTTTCTATTTATCTAGGATGTTACAGTAAACATAATCATAAACTATAAGATATCATAATTGAGAATAAGATAATCATTTGGATATGAGAACATAATCATGGTCCAAAAACAATATATAAAAGAATCAAAACTAGTAAAACATAAAATATAAGTTATTAATCAAAAAATAGAATTTTTATAGAATAATGTAGATATTATGTAGTCTGGGAATCTTATTAATATAGAAACAACATTAAACAATACATTATAAACATATTTCAATTCCCTATATGAGTACAACATAACAGTTTGTTAGTATAACGTAATGAACACTATACATGCTATCTCATGAGATGAAAACATTACTGAAAGAAATAGAGGGATATTAATGTTTTCCTACCAAGAAAATGAAAATATTATTATAAATATTTTTTTCGTAAAGGGAAAATATACATAAATCCATAAAAAATAAAATAATTACAAACATATTGAGATGAAACAATTATTTAATGATATTAGATAAATAAATATATAAATAAAACTAAATTAATAAAATGATGTATATGGTATTTTCAAAATAATGATAAATGGCATACAATTTATTATAAATATTTTACTAATTAGAATATGTATGGCTATCTAGGTGAACACACATCAATCAAATGACTTAAATACAAGGTATTCATAGTGTAAATGCCATTTAAGATAGTTTATGAAATTCTTTAGTAGACTACTAGGTAAGAAAAAATATTTCATTGACCATTTATTTTAATTATATTTCGTTTCCATCACACCTCAAAAATGTAAGAACATATATAAGTAATCAATTTATTTTAACCAATAGATTCCAGTTATGGGGAAAATATAATTCACATAAATAGTACAATAGAATGTTTTAAACAATAAATGTATCATCCTATATTAAAATCATCAAAAATATGGCATAAAATTTAATATGAATGTCATAGTAGGACCCTAAAGACACACAAAAATGGTGGTGAATCTTCTATCAACAAATTTTACATAAACAATTTTTGTAATGATCATTGAACACCTTTTGTATTCAGATCCATTTTAAAATGTTTGGATGAAATTGGATCACATTGAATATTCATTTTAATACTCTTGTATTCAATAAAAATACTAAACATAATTATGGATTTTTTTACAGGGGTTTCCCCTAAATGATAAATCCACTCCTTTTCATGTTCAAATATTACTAATAAATGGATTGTCTAATAATAATAACATTCTCAATTAAGATGGGTTAATAATAGTTTATCCAAAAACCTGGTTCAATATAAAATAGTGTTGAATCATAATACGACTCTTGTGAAAATTTCATCACAATATTAAAATTGTATTTGAGTGTTTATAATACTTCCTAAAATTTTCAAATATCCATTATTTAGGAATGATCACCCAATATCCTTCCTACTATACATGTGGTTTATAAAGATATACAGTTATGAATGTTCACATCTAATTTATCATATGTTCCCTAAAAAGGGATCATTTTCAATAGTGATATATCATCATAAAATCATGCAGTAAACGAATCCGCAATTATAACCACTAAATCTAGTTCTTTATAGAATATTTTAATTGAAACTCAAAAATCAATAATCTTTAAAACCTGAAATATACTATGTACTCTATATAAATCATCAGAATTCATCATTACTCATTTATTCTTCCCCTCATTGTTCATGAAATGAATATTATGACTGTATAGAAAAACTTTGGTTGGCACCCTCACCACATTTTTATTATATATCCTACCAACTATAAAATATTGAAATTATATTATATTCAAAAATTATTTATATCTATTATAATCATTATTCTATTAGGAGAAAAAATTTACATGGATACTCAATGTTCTACTATATACAATGGTAGAAAACTACATACTTTCCATTTTTAACATCTTATTTTTGTAGCACTCCAATTTGCATGTTCGAGTGGAATATATTAATCTTCTCATTTCTAATACCCATAAATGGTATTCATGTTAATTATATATTCCTTAATATAAATAGTAGTTTTATCAAATACACTTTACTCAGTTATAATGAGTTACCTTTCACGATCATTTCAATTCAAATAGTTTTACAAAAACACCCTTAATATATGTACCTTGCATGGTTGAATAAATCTAAATTTTTTTATAATATCCATGAAATATAATTCCTCTTCAAAATTTCCATAAAAAATATTATATGGTATATATTATGTAATGATAGAGTATCATAGTAGGTGCAGGTCCCTTGTTTTTTACATGTGTTATATTTTAATTTTCTAGATAATTTTATCAATATGGGTAGCACAAAAATCATCTTCCCATTATTTAATCACAATATATAATAACTTTATTATATACCATTATATAATTGAAATGTGACATATTTTAAATATTATTATTCATGAAGAACAAATAAATTAATTTTTTTGAAATTAAATAGTATATACATTTATTCATTATCTGATCTTATTCTCTCTCGGATAAAAGATTATATTCCCAGACACTCATCATGGAATTTCAAATCATTATGATGTGGTAAATATGAGTCAATACCATTATTAATACCCTAAAAATTTTCTTTCATCAGATAATTAAATATGGAAAACTAATTTTTAATATATAACTTTTTAAAAACATATTACATGTAATATATCATATTAGTAATATATATAATTTGAGATCCTGATATATTATGTGCTCATACTTTTTATAAATTTAGTATAATAAAATATAATATATTTAGATAAATAATTTTTCAATGGTCTAGAATTTTTTTGGGGATAACATCATATATATTGAATTATTATCTTGTATAGTGTATATTAATTTTTACCTTATTATAATTTATTACATGAAGATCAATATTCTAAAATGCTATTGAAATATCTTGTGCAGCTGAATTCTCATACGAGATACATATGTATCTCAAATATCACATAAGAAGCTCAATTATTTTATGTAGTTATCATATTACTAACATGAAGTAAAAATAACATATATAATTACTAGTATCTATTATATATAAGTTAAATATTTGACACATATAGAATATTTGTTAAGAATAATGAAATAATATATATATATATATATATGAAATTTACTAAGTTTGGATCCAATGTTTCTTACAAAATAGTTTAAAGAATTTTTCCTTTTCCCATATTTGACACATCGGCAATAGATGTATTGTTATCTCAAGAATATTATACGCCATCTAAAATATTTTATCAATTTTTAAAATAACTTATAGGAATAATGTAACACTTTATACTTACCCATTTTTTATGGATATAATTAAGTTATAGATTACATAAAAATATGTTTTAGAATATCGAAGTCACCTCAAGGATCTTTCTATGGAAAAACATAATAAAAAATACCTTTATTTTTCATAATTTCTAAAAAAATTATATAAAATAAAAAACTCAACATAACATAAATAGAGA
The DNA here is from genome assembly GCA_963277665.1 of Viscum album. Classification (NCBI taxonomy): domain Eukaryota; kingdom Viridiplantae; phylum Streptophyta; class Magnoliopsida; order Santalales; family Viscaceae; genus Viscum; species Viscum album. The sequence continues at coordinate 434,237,185 of OY728139.1, forward strand.
TGTATAGTGCCTTTGAAGAACAGATACATAAGATAATTATTTTATAATTCTTCTGATAATTTCCACATAATTTTATTATACTAGGATTTTTTCTAAATATCACTCAACTTAATATCATCCTCCTTACCAAGGAGATAAAATCATAAGAAAGGTATGAAATAAAATTTCCAGTAATGAAGAAAAAAAACATATAGAATTATGATATAACATCATATCATAATCATATAAGAACACTGAATCCTGGATAATATCACTAAATACTATAACACAAAATCATAAAAATGGTTTATATAGAAACATAGTGGAACATATATTCTCATATGATCAAACTTATAACACAACATAAATATTCGTAAATCATGAGGCACTTCTCATGGACCATGGAGAATAAAGTAATCTCATATTAATGGGGTTTGGCAACAATATGGGACGAGAAACAAAAAATTATGGATCAAGAATACACACCTTTTTATTCTATTGGATCAAGAATCAAAACACATTTACTATTTTGGAATGATAAATATTTCTCATTTCTAAATTACATCATTATTTTTAAATATTTACTTCATGTATTGGAGGCCTAGAGAGGTAAAACATGTCACAAAAAGATTATCCATACACATTCATCCCAGAATAAAACATCTACTCATCAAATCATCACCACCTAAAAATAGGTTTTTATTTGACATTAAATTTTAAAAGGTATCACAAATATAACAACATAAACTAGATCAAATGATACAAAATTCAATCATCCAAAATCATAAAATCACAATATAATTTAGATCATTATATTTAAAATATAAAATCATACAATACAGAACCCTTTTGTGATAGATGAAAATAGAATCCAAATTACAAAAGTGAGCAAAAATGATTATCTTTAAAAATATTGTATTAAAATCATATTAATTAATACATAATTGGATTTCGAAATAAAAAATTAAAAAATTATAGGTAATTTATATCATGATCATGAAATAAAAATCAATTTAATAGAAATCAATACATAATAATATGGGAATGATAAAAATATATTATAAGTTTATATATAATAAAATCAATCATTGAAGTTGATATGAATTAAAAACTCATTTTTCCTATAGGGAAAATGGTGTAAATAATATGTAAAAGGATAAAATTATGTATAAGATGAATTGAATGTGGAAGATTCCTTGATCTAATCTAGGTCACCATCTGACCGATCACCTGACCCGGTCTGCAGCATGGCCCAATGGACATTCCCGATCACTATGGGATGAAAACTATTTTTGGGCATCAAAATAAGATAGATAAGAACAGTTTGGACCATATAAAAATAAATATAATTGAATAACAACTAAAATAAACAAAAACATCATTACCATCTATAAAACATAGACTAAGCAACAAAACATACCACAAGATACACCACATGTAATCATAGAACATAAAAAACCACACTCTCTTCAAAAGAAAACCCTGGCAAAGGAAACCCGAAAAATGGAAAAGTAAAGTACGTGTGAGAACTGAGATGCTAAGTAATAAATATAGATTAAAAAAATACCCTAATACCTTACCTTTAGAAAAAAATCCAAAATCTTCAAATTTGAAAATAAGAAATAAAAATTAATTTTTTTCAATCTTTTTCGATTTCAAGTAAAAAATATTTAGTTTTCAAGAAATCATTTCCTTTTTACTTAATTTTCAAAATAGGTTAAAATAATTAATTAACATTTGTAAATGAAAGGAAACAAATTACGATTAAAAAAAATTCCTAAAAGAGGGATCAAACACGAAACAAATGAATTCAAAATCATATCACCAGAACAATGGGAAGTCCCTTTCAAGTTAGTGTCAGTTGGGGACCTTGGATCCTCGTACCTCAGTGAAACGTGGTATAATAACCGCAACGAACTACGTTCTCATGCATGTAAAACTATTAGGGAACACACCCATAATATAGTGGTCTTAGATCATTCATCATTATGTTTAGTTACTATTTTTAGTGTCAATCGTACTAGAATAAATTATTATAAAGCTATTTTATATCATCTTGTGTACTTGTCCTAGTCTTCCCACCTAGATACCTAGGTTTCCATTGTTCTCCATTTGATGTGGTGGTGAGATTTTATAAAGAAAAAAAATATGAAATTATCATTTTATATACTCAAAAACACATCTATCCTCTCACCAATGACCTCCCTCCTTGAGCTCACTCCCCCCTATTATAAGTCACACAACAAAGAACAAGACTCTACCCTAGGAACATATCAAAAATCCCATATTTAACATTCCCATCATGTTTCTAAAATAATGGGGCATGCCTCAATAGGGTTTTTCACATTTATAAATAATTTTTTTGGTGCCAAACGAGGCTCATTACTTCATAAAGAAAAACATTGCTTTTGAAAACATTCTCACTGAACACTTTAATGTTCCAAATACATTTGAAATCCTGATTAATAACAATGTCTTAACAGGTTTAAAAATAACATGAAACCATTGTTTAGTCAATGAAACCAATTTATGAAAGATTAATCACTATTTAACATTAAATTCACAACAAATCCCATACACTCTTCCTAATATAAGAAATCATGGACTTTCCCAGTTTTAAAATCACATAAGTATCTGTATTCAATTAATTCAACTTTACAACTAATATAAAAACAATTTATTTAAATTCCTACCACATACCCAAAACCATTTTATAAACTACCTTCATGAATTATAAAATAGTCTTCAGATAATATTTTAATTGAAAATATACATGTCCAAACTTATATAGAATATGAAAAATGAAGGAAAGACCAAGATCAAGCTTCACCATAACTTTTTATATCATGCTTTGAATATATAATATAAATGGAATAATTTATAATGAAATCATGAAAATTTAGAATACAATTTAAAGTTATAGGCATAGGGTACCTACCATAGGGTGGAACCAAACCGAACATTCGGTCCTTGCTGCTTTCTAACTAAGAGATGCTGCTTATAGGCACATACATGCAGAAATATTTATATATACCCTTGACCTGAAGCACGTAATCCCCGTTCCATGAGGGAACACGTACACAGAGGATATATATATATATATATATATTTGTATATATATATATATATATATATATATATTCATACCTTTTTATGTGCGCATGTGCTCCGCTAAAGGTCACCAAACCCACTAGAGAGGTGGTGGAAACCCAAAACCATGTGGAACAGTACAAAGCACTACACAACCAGGTCTTACATGAAGAACACACAAATTTCACATATAAATACCATTTTAAAAATAATATCATATCATGTCATTTCAAAAACTACTTTCGTAACATGGATATAATTTAATAGTTCAATTAAACACTTAATAAAACATTTCAAGGAAACTAAGAAGTCTTTACCCAAAATTATACCCAAAATTATCCTTTTAAACCCAAACACACATAATAAAAATTTAAATATATGAATCAGATCACATTAAAAATCTAATAAATTATTTACACAAATTATAAAAATTCAAATGAGTGATCTAACATAGGTTTACACATAAACCGCACCCAATTTCTCATGAAAACCACATTTTAACACCAAATACATATCAATTGTTCCACAAACCTCATTCTATCAACATGGATATATTATGGAAAAAATTAATAAAATAAAATAAATATATTAAATTAAACAAACAGTGTTGGGGAATGGAACCACCTTCATGTGGTGTTAAAAACCCCATGAATTTGTGATTATCTTCAACAGTGCCTAATCCACACCAGAAACAAACCCAATTGAACCCTAAATAAAAAAACAAAGAACAATTTTCAATATCTAACCCTAAATATAATACCCTACCCATTGGATACGTAAAAACCCATGAAATATGAACCCAAACCCTTTTGAAAAGGGGATAGCGACTTACCAGGGGAAGGTGTGCTGGAAGAGGTGTGGGCAGTCAGGGTCGCGGTTTCTGGAAGATGTTCCAGTAGTGAATGATGTAGCATCAGACTTGGATAGACATGATGGGTTATGTCTGGCAGGGTTGTAGCCAATAGGGGGTGCAAGCAAGAATGGGTACACCAGACAGGGGTGGGTAGGGCGACACTATGACAGTATAGAAGGAGGATTGTTGGGGCATTAGGATGGGTAGGATAATGAGGGATATAAAAAGATTCATAATTTTGGTAGAGGGAAGAGGGTATGATGCAACAAATGGGGGGATCCTAATAAGAAAATAAACAAAACAAAATAATTAAGAAAATAAAACAAAATTATAATTATAATAATATTATTTTTACCATTATTACTGTTATTAATACTAATTCTAAATTTCAGTGTTTTATTTATTTTATTTTATTTTTATTTTATCAATCACCATATTAATTGATTATTATAAATATTATTATTTGAAAATCATTAATGGAATATGGTGATCTCAGTGAATCCTCAAGGTTTCGACCATGATCCTCTCATGTTCTTGTAGTTAACAAGCCCAAAACACTCATTTATCAGAAAAAAACCTGATATTATAACTAGAAGTTTTACCAAACCTCAACAAATTCACCTTAAAACATCAAAATCATCACACCTCATTTTAAATAATAACAAACAATACCCATCCCGGACAAGGGCCAAAGATAAATTTAAAACCTTGTTTGAAAATTTTCACCACCATAATGTTTTCTGCCCCCATAACTCAAGGAAAAGGATGTTCAAAACATATCAATCAATATTCCATCTCATTTCCAGGAGAATACTGAAGAAAATCTAATGATAGTGAAAAAAACAAAATTAAAAAATAAAAGGACTTATCAACTGAACATGTATTCCCAATATGAAACCCCCTCTAAGTGTCACCCACACCCAAAAGTGAAATAAACTGCAGTTGATATTGAAAGATAGAAACTCTAACAATACAGAATTCATTTTCCCATGGAGAAAGTCGGTGAAAACTATTGAGAAACTCAAGTAGGTCAGCTAAAATGAAAAATGGATCCATGTCCCTGACACAAGGATGACCCAACATATTCCTCACAAAAGAAACATAATTCAAAAAATGTGATACCAAGACACAAACATTGGGGTGTCAGAAGGGAATCCACACCCTAATAAATGCTCATATAATTAAAAATTGTGTGTTTCTCCATACGAACCAAGAACTACAACCATAAGCAGAGGGGGGGGGGGTAGGGGCCCATCCAATGGACTGATAAGATAACCATTGACACATCCCAATAGTTTATTTCCCCCAAAATAACACAAATCCAACTACTCTCTATTAATAAACATAGACCACGCAGGGGCCATTGAAAGAAGACCAATATTTAGTGGCATACAACCACTAGGATTCTAAGCAAATAAGACAACTATGCATACTTATATCTAATGAGAAAATCTTACACCCAAATGGGTCATAATGTGGAAATGTCATCCTCCTACCTCCTTCCACTAAATAGGAATAATTAAAACAAAAATTTTATACCAAAGGAATAAACTTTCTCCATATCCCAAACTGAGAATAGAACTCATATCAAAACATTTCACACTAATCGGGTTCTCCTTACCATGCATTTTCTTCACTCCAAGACATATGGTTTGAGGTTTAATGAATGAAGAATATTCTTCCTCACAGTCAGGCTTCAACCCCCCCCCCCTCCCAAATTCACTTTCTAGTTACATAAACTACAATACCATGACCAGAAAACACCATCAAACACATCACCATTCATTATCCTTTTTTTCTACAAAAACACTTCACAAAAAAAAGTGCACAAAAAATAATCCTTCCTCTAAAATAGAAAATTTCAGGATTTCCAAAAAGAATTACTATTTTATCATAACTGATTTTCTCAAAAGGGTTCACAATCTTCACAGTTTCAGTTGACTGAGAACACGACACGAAAAAGTGCCCCCAAACCAAAACCATGAAACTGATAGAGAGCATTAAAAAAGATGGAACTTATCGTAAGTCTGTAATATCATACTTTTAAGAAAAGAGGACATAACTACCTGTTATATCTATATTCACCACATGGGTGGATTAAAGTGATCTATTACTTAGATGAGAGCAACGAAATATCCAAGAACCTTTTTAAAATAGTATCCCGTATCAACATCTTTAGAATTCTTCCAATTTTTTCTATTCTAATTTCATTCACCACATCCAGATACAACCTACATACATAATGATGTCAACCACCATAGTTAAAAAAACCCGAAAACTAAAGAGACCATAGTTTCATTCAAATCATCTCTCAAATCCTCTCCCACTATGAGAGGATCCAATAGACCATGAAAAGATATGTGTATTCATATTCCAATGTTCCAGAAGAAGATGTATCTTACACAGATCAACAAGAGTTTCCACCCACGTAGAATAACTTTTGGCGGATCTTTGACAGTGCACTAGCTCTTAATGGGGGCATACATAAGTTGATGAGGATACCTAAGAACCTAATAAAATCATTCCTATTTTAAAATTCAATTCCAACACTTCTAAACTAATGTATTTTAAAAATATTTTCTAGAACCCAATGAGTCATAAGGTGATTCATGTGGAAAATAGTGTCGATGTGAAACTCGTACATATGGTGGATGACCATATGCCAGTCACAACACTATGATAATGAGTGTTCTAGAACCATTTTACCAAATCCACATGGCTTTACTAGCCCTACAATCTCACTATGACTAATGGTATAACCTTATTTTCATTTCCCAAGCATCAATGAATTGTAAAGACCAAAAGAATCACATAAAACCGACTTCCCTTGGTTACTAAAGTCATGATATGAGGTGAGCTGCCCAGACACCTTACTCATAACCAGAACATCATGTCCCGAAAATTATAGATCTTGTCTTCCATGAATCTTTCCCAATAAAGAAGACACAAAAGGGGGGACATCTTATGATAAAATTTTTTCACAAACCTTGTCAGGCCATCATATGACCTGGTGCCTGACTCCATCCATGACATGTCCTGAATGTAATTCTCAATCCCCATTGGCTGGAAACTAGTGTTGGGAATCAAAATAATATAGTTGTGAATATTTTGGCCCATAATAAAAAGAAATATAACTGAATAAAAACTGAAAAAACTAAAAACTACAGTAACAACAGAAATAAAAATAATAATAATAATAGAAACATACCTCAAGTGAAATCATGGGTCGCCAATGGACATTAAAAATCACACACTCTCCCAGAGAGACCCAGGACTAAGTAATCACACTTGCATCAAGTTATAATCTGTCATTTTCATTAAAATAATTTCTCTTCCACTTCAGTTTCAAAATAGTTCCAAGCATGCATTATCATTTCCAAATGATAGGAGAATAATTAAGATAAAGAATATGGTTTTAAAAAAATTGGTAATAAGAATAAAAAAGGGAATTGAAAATCATTTCACAAGAACTGTGATAAATCCCTAAGAAGCTAGTGTTTGTTGGGGACCTAGAATCCTTATACATCAGTGAAAGGTGGTATAGAATCCACAACATACTACGTTCTCGTACATAATTCACTTGTATGGAACACAAACATAACATTTTATTATCAATTCATTGATCATTATGCTTAGTTAGTATTGTGAGAATAAATCCTACTAGAAAAAATGGGAAAGAAAACATCTATATCATCTGGAATACTAGTCTAAGTCCTCCCACCTAGCTACCCAGGCTTCCCATTTGATCTATTTCATGTGGTGGTGAGTTTTTTTAGAAAACATATATTAACATCTCATTTTCTTTACTCCAAAACACATCGAACCTTATCACCAATGATCTCCATCCATAAGCGCATCCCCCTTTATATGAAACAGAAAAAACCACGAGCCTATAAACTATGAACATTTCAAAAATCACATATTTAACATACACATAATATTTATAAAATAATAGGCCATGCCTCAAGAGTGTGTATTCACATTCAACAATCATATTCAAGGTTCCAAACCTGCCTCATTACTGTACTAAGAATAAATTTTATTTATAATGCATGCTCACCCAACACATTCATGTTCTAAATCCAATTGAAATTCCATTTAACCACAAAGACTTCACATGTTTCAAAAAATCATGAAACCTTTCATTAACCTCATAAACCCATTTTATAATGAAAAATCACTTTTTAACATTAAATTCACTACAAAGCCCATCCACTTTTCCTAACATACCAAATCATGGAATTTTCTCTTTTTAAAATCAGATAATAATCCATATTCATTTAAATAAAAAGTCACAACAAATATACACACCATGATTTTGAGAAATACCCGCCACACACCCAAAAAAATATATAAACAAATTTTATGAATTTAAAATGTTACTCATTCTAAAAAAAACATGGGATCCTGTTTTAATAAAAAAAATACACATGTTTGCACATAATTTGAACCTGAAAAATTATGGAAAGACAACCATCAATCGTCATCGTCACTTTTCTAGCATGCATACACTATTTAATGTAAAAAAATAATTTTTAAAGAACTAATGAAAATAAATAATTCAATTTAATGGTATAGGCATGGTGGACCTACCTCATGGTGGAACCAAACCAAACATCAGGCCTGTGGCACTTTCTATCTAAGAGTTGATGCTGGAACACACATATCTACATATATATATATATATATATCCTTGAATCAATGCACATATTCTCCAAAAAATGGATGAACCTTTACACATAATATATATATATATATATATATATATTCATACCTTTGTATGTGAATCTGTGCTTAGTTAAAGTCAACCAAACTCAATGTGTATGTGGGGACAACCTAAAACCACACAGAACAGTCTAATGTACTACACCACTAAGGAATACATCAAGAACATTCCAACATCACATATAAAGTACATTATTATATCAATTTCATATCAAATAATTTCAAATACTAATTTCCTAACACCTATATAATTTAATAATATAATTAAACACATTATAAATCATATCAAGGAAACCAATAGGGCATTACTCTAAAATTTACCCAAAATCCCTTTTTAAAACAAAAGTAACCTCATAAAAATTTCAAAATATGACCCTCATCACATACAAAATCTAATAAATAATTTAGAAAATTTATGAAAATTCCAATGAGTGATCTAACACAGTTTTACACATAAACCTAACCCAATTTCTGATGAAACCCCAATTTTAGCACCAAATACGTATCAATTCACCACTAATCACACTCTCAGAATAAAAATATATTATCGAAAACATTAATAAATTAAATTAAAATATTAAATTTAAAAAATAATGTTATTTCATTAAACCACCTATCATTGGTGTCAAAACCCTATAAATTTGAGACAATCTTCAACCGTTCCTAATTTCCTTTAGAAACAATCCAAATTGAACTATAAAATAAAAATACAAAACAAAATTACCATGACAAAAACCAAAATCTAATACCTTACTCACAGGAAACCTAAAACCCCTAGTAGCTTGAACTCAAAACCTTCAGATAAAGGGAGAGGGGCCTACCGGGGGAAGGCGCAATAGAAAAGAAGTCGGCATCCACAGTTGAGGTTTCTATAAGAGGATCTGACAGAGAAAGTGGCACATCAGATAGGGATGGCTAGTATGCGGTGCACTAGGGAGGCCTGCAGCTAGTATGGGGTGCGTACGAAACTAGGTTCGCTAGACTGGGGAGGGTTGGGCGGCACTAAAATGGGAGAGAAAGAGGAGGGTTGGTGTGCTGTGATGGGAATGGGAAGAAGGTCTAGAGAACGATGCACAAAAAGTATAGTGGGAGGAGGGTTTGACACAACAATGGGGATGAAACCTAGCAAGGAATAACATAAAAAAATTATAATTATTTAAAATTAAAAGATACTTATAATAATAATAATAATTATTATTATTATTATTATAGTAATAGAAATAATTATAATATTACCATTGTAATTATTATTAAAACAAATTCTAAATTCCATTATTATTATTATTATTATTATTTTATTTTCACTTTATGGAAAATCTTATTAATTTAATGTTATTCTTATTATTATAATTGAAAACCTATAAGGTTATACAATGATCTGTGTGAACACACGTGGTTTTGACCATGCTCTTCTCGTGTGTTGGATGCTTACAAGCCCAAAAAACTCATTTATCTTTAAAAAATATAATATTCCAACTATGAATTGGATAGAACCTAGACAAAGTCGTCCAGGAGAATCAAACTCATCACACACGGACCCCGAGAAAAACAATCAAGACCTGACCTAGACTGGGACCATGGTTACGTTAAAACCCAGGTATAAGTCCCCGGCCTTAAAACCTTACTTAATATTGAATTAAATGAATAATTCACATTGAGGATCTTTTTAGGTTTAGAGTTTTAGAGAATTAGAACATAACTATTACATCTCAAAAGATTACAAAGTAGACACTTCTACTATGTTTCCATAATAAAAAAAATCTTAAAAAGAAACATGTCTAGTTCCATGTTTTATATAGCATGACATTCCCTTGATCCCATCCTTTAACTTATTCCACATTAAGTCTTGTGAAAAACATTTCAAAAAAACATGGGGTGAGCATAAAAAGCTCAGTAAGGGATACACAAAGAAGGAAAACTGTTAGTTTTTCAAATATCAAGTAAACCATGTATACTCTATCAAAGTAATACCTTCACCTTCATGATGTAGTAAAAACACTTCACTGAATAAAGTATCATTACTTACCTTTTTGTAACCAAAGGATTACCATAAAACCCATATAAAGAAAACATAACATATATAATGGTAACTTAGGACATAAACATACATAAGTGGAATAACCATACGGTCGACTTCCAAACATATCACTTAATGGAATAGCCATATGGCCAATTTCCATACATACTTAATGGAATAGCCATACGGCCGACTTCCATACCCAATGCATTGGAGGTTATAACATAACCACCCGTCCTGGTATTCACGGCACCACCCGTTATATGGTTTATCACGTAACCACCCGTAAAATGTCCAAGTACCATCATTACACATAAAATATTGAAAATATAAAGATTTCAATAAAAACATTTCATTTGAAATCACAATAAGTAATTCCCAGATATTGAATTAATAAATCCATTTTCAAAAACCATTTAAAATATATTTTTGAATCAAAGTGTCCCATACCACTTTGAAGCTTTGAATGGAATTATAATTTTAAAACATTAATGTACATATAAATAAATACTGAAAACCATTTTTGAAAACATGGACATTAAAGATAAATATTTAGAATAATAAATCTTTAAAACTTTTAAAACGATATTTTCGTTAAATAGTTTTTGACAAAATGAGAAACTCTTGAATACAAATAATAGCAGAATAACATTTAATTCGAACTTTATAATATCGTGAGAATAAAGGTATTCATGATATAATATGTCAAAGGACAGTATACACACCATATAAGAGGGAATTGGTGCATAACAACGATGAAGTCTCAAAAGAAATGTAAAATGAGATGAAATCCATTATAAAGAAAGTATCCTTAAATTAAGGATAAATCAATCTCATAATTATGTGTGACAAATATAAATACACCCAATATAAGTGGATATTAAGTTTAAAACAATAAAAGATCATTCACGCATATTCAAAGGATGAGATATTCAATAACTACATTTTTATCCCAAACAAATCGAAATTGTGTTAAGAAGTTCCCTTGGTAAAATTCGACAGCCTAACAGCGTCACTAAAAAATTCTGAAAAAGAGTTGATGAGAGATAAAAAAGGGTGTCTCATCACTTGGACATAAAATTTACATCAATAAGGATATATGAGAACATGTCCCAACATAACAATATGGGAATTAAAAGACCCAACAAAAGAAGTCTTTTAAAAAGAGGAGGGTGAAAGGTTCCCTTACCGACATGGGTATCTTTCGAGACATGCACCCCGTGAAAGAAGGACAAAACAACATTGATGTAAATAATCATAAATGAATTTATATTACAAAATGAATAAAATAATGGGAATTACATACATCACTCAATGGAAATTGTGGCAAATGTAGCATAAATCTCACGGGAATAAAAGTGAGATGAAAAAAAATCTCTTACGAAAACTCGGCAGCCTAACAAAGCCACTTAAAACTTCCAAAATGGATTGATGAGATCAAATAGGGTATCTCATCATATTAACATAAAGTTTACATAAATATGAATATAAAAGTACATCCCCCAACATAACAAAGAAGTTCTTAAAATAAGTGACATAAAGGAGAGTACTAAAAAAGAAAGAGAGAGGTTAGATCTCTTACGAAAATTCGGAAGCCTAACGGCGCCACTCAAAACATCCAAAATGGATTGATGAGAGAGAATAGGGTCTCTCACCAAATGAACATAAAAATTTCAGTAGGAGTAATATAAAAGAACATCCCAATAACAAGAAATATGAGCTTTAAAAGGAATGTCATAAAAGAGTGTACTTAAAAGAAAGAGAGGAGTAGGATCCCTTACCTCGGGTCCGACTTGACTCGATCATTCTTTAATGTCCTGAATAACAAACATGAGTTAATTTATATTTTCTTAAGAACCTTTTTCAAGTTCACTATTCCTTTTATATCACTTATTTCCATGTTATAAACATTATGTAATCAATTAAGTTAATAATGTTTGTTTTGTCGATATTTGGTTCTTGTGTCAAAAGTGGACTTCTTACAATTACATGTTGTTCGTGTGGTCAATGGTTCATTATATCCATAATGATATTCATGATTTGGATATAATATATATCATATATATCCAGAATATACATGTATTTATAATATTACATAATCATTTAGATGTAAGAAATGAAATGCACCGTTCATGGAGACGGTAAGCCGTACGTACGCATGAACGCTACTTTCATTTCTTTGTCATATTAATGGAATTAAAACTAAATGAGAGGTATGTATATTTTAATTACAGAATTATATTCATCATTTAGATGTATCATTAATATTATATATCCCTTATATACATGTACTTATAATAGTACATTACATTTGGTGATAAGAAAGGAAATGTACCGTTCATGGAGACGGTAAGCCGTACGTACGCATGAACACTACTTTCATTTCTATCTTATACTTTAATGGAAAGAAATAATAATGATATAGAGGTATATTATAATTACAGTATAACATCATATATAATAACTTTAAATCCATCCTTTATACGTCCCACATATGGCATTAATGAATCACATCACTTTGAGGGGGCGGTAGTCCGCACTTCCTTAAATGAAGATATCGTGTTTACCCATAATGGAAACCATAAAGGTATTCCCAAAATGAAAAATAAAGAATCCTAAGGAAAACATAAACATATTATATATCATATATAAAAACAGTGTCATCTTAATGTCCACCTTTGAAGGTGTTAAAAGAATGTTGAACAATCATCGTTTTGGGAGGCAGAAATTCGCCATCCACGGAAACAGTATGTTCTTTAACCATTAGATGTAGGTGTGTGTAAGTGTAGCTCTAATACTTCATGTAAAAACATCCTAGTATATTTAGGATACTTTATTTGTTACAGAAGAAAAGAATAAAAAGAGATTAGGGGGTTGGAGAAGCAAAATAAAACAAAAGGACTCAAAAGAAGACATTACCTTAAAATCGGGTAACTCCCCTTTGTTTGAGCTCAAAGGATTCCTTGGGAAGACTTCTTCCCAAAGTGAGGTTTCAATGAGTAATATAGGGATGTGGAGATCCAAACTGGTCAGGGTTTGGCCGTGCCAAAGTCTTTGGGAGTGTGGGTAAGGAGGTAGAGTTGGGGGGCCTTTAATAAGAGGAGAGGAGGGGCACTCTTGGAAAGTAAAGAAAAGTCACTTTATTTTAAAATGGTATTCTGATTTAGGAGGTCCCAAATTGATGTATTTCTAGGATAAGGTGATAAGGGTTCTAAATCCACTCATACAATAGGTTTTAGACATGTTTAGGTCTTAGATATTACATTATCTTTCCATTTTATTTAAATCGTTAAATAATGAGGTCATCGCTGCATCATCATGATGTCATATATTATTTAATATATTTAATGTCTAAAAATTATAAAAAAAATACTATGATGTAGGAAATAATTTTATATTTCCAATGACTATTTATAGTAAAAAATCTGACTTGTATTACCCCATGTAAAAATTGTTTTAGTAAAATATTTCATGTTTGTCTCATTTTTACTTTAACTTTAAATAAAAAGATATTAATGTCATTTTCCAACCAAAGTGGCTTCATGGGGTCCCCAAGTTGACCCATGAATTTTAATGGTCGGCCATGACACATCCAATGAGGTTAGGACATGTGTCCAGTTCATTTCATATTATTAAATTATTATTCTTACCTTAAACTACACTAATTACCTCTAATCGCGATTAAAACCTTAATAAGTTACTATTCATCAAAAAATTATTTTTATCCCATTGAACCACATTTTACATCTTAATGACAACCATGTATGTTGGATTTTTGAAATTCAAAACACAATGATGACAAAATTTCATTTAAACGGAAGAATCAGTTTTTATAAGTACCACTTAGTGGTTTCACTATTCATCAAAAATTGAAGTTTTTCAGAAAAAACCCAAAAATTCACCCTAAGCTACATTTGATATTACGGATTAAAAAAATGAAGTATATTTTAAAAAATTCAAAACATATAAGTCACATTAATTAATTTAATAATTAATTCCCGCTGTCAGAGCAAATAGCGTGTTTTTATGAAACAATAAGTATCAAAAGATTGACACTAGATTAAGTCTGATTTCAAATTTAAATTAATTCCAACGACCACTATTGGATTTAATGAAAAAAATATATTCTAATTTCACTTTAAAACCAATCCAAAATATAATCTAATCACATAAATAAATTAGATTAAAAAGAGGTTTTCAATTAAAATACAACATTTTACACTATTCATTAAAAAAATGAACTTTATCGGAAAGATACCAAAAATTTACACAAAGTAAATTTTGATGTCCCAATTCCTAAGAAGAGTTTTATTTGGTCCAATAGAATTTATAAGAGTGAAAAAAAATATATTTAATGACGGTTCGCCATCAAAAGGTGATAAGTGAACCTTTAGTGAAAACTAGGGCATATACGCCTAAAATTGAATTCTTTCCGTATTTTAAGCCTTTATCTTTTATTGGATAAATATAAAAACATTTAAAAACATATATAATCATATTTTAGTTATTTCTATCAATTCCCGCCAATACAATGGCTACATGTTAACTACCATTTAAAATAATATTATTTTATTATTAGAGTGCAACATAAGATTCCTAAGAAACTCGTTGTTGCGTGTTGGGTACGCCATCGAGCATAGCGTCCAGTTTAAAGTCATATTAATATTTTATTCACAAATATGGATAAATATGAAAATTTCATATTCTTTATTTACCTGGGGTGTTACATCCTTCCCCCCTTTTGGGAATTACATCCTCGCAATTTTTAAAATTGAGCTTGGAAACATCCTTGAAAGTCACACATTGGAACAAGAGTCGGTAAAACAATCACTTTAAAAGAATGGGAGAGAAGTACAAATGTCACCCGAGTTAACCCATACTAGGATTCCAAGTATGAAAATATGGACATGGAGGAGAAAAAAAAGTTTCATGTTCTGATGGAGAGTGATAGAAAACATGTTTAGGAGAAAGTTAACAATAATAAAATCACAAACTTGTGATGGGTTAAACGGTGTTGGGTTCCCCAGTAGGAAAATTTAACAGGCAACATTTTTGTTTTAAGATAATTTTTAATGAGGAATTTAATTTTTGAGCTTAACTAAAACATAAGGAAACATACTTACTTGTCATGTTGACTTTCAACTTCTACTAGATTTCTTACACAGACTCATATTTTCTCCAAAGGACGAGTATTTAGGAAGACTTGTTCGCATCAAGAGTACTATAAAAAACTTCAAGATGTGCAACTAATCCAAAAAAAAAAGAACTATACATTTTCCATGTCTTCAAACATTAACCAAAACTAAAACCAAAAAGGTTACTACAAGATCAGATAATCCAGAAAAGGATAACCCTTTATAAAAAGAAAATCTATTCTTAATCTCAAAATTTGTCCAACAAAACCCAAAGTTTAACGAGGACCATTAGATAACCAATTTGTCCATAAAATAATTCAAATTAAACCAATCTAAGATTGAAACCCAAATATTTGAAGTATTTAGTCACATAGTCTTCCAAGTTAAATCGTAACATTTATCTCCAAACAACATCAGTTGCTCCTAAAGTCTCGTATTGAAAAGTAATTAACCTAATCACATATCCTCCATGATAGGTTAATCATTTTCATAAATAACCCAAAATCAACTTACTCTTAATTAATAAAATCATATAACTAAAAAGAATCGGTCAAACTAACCAGGGACTTCACGTATTCTAGTGGTAGGCAACAAATACCAGTTGCACTTTGGTTGTGGGTTCGATTCCCGCAGCTTCGTCCGACGTGATGGGTTGTCACACGGTCTGCGTGTTGTCCTTTTTACAAAACTATATAACTCTTAAAACATTCCCCAAACTTATATAAAATATTCAAAAAAATCATAACATAATTTAACCTCAAGTTTATCTCATGCCTTTCATTTTCAATCATATCATAGAGTAACCCATAATTACCTCAAAAGTAAGGATCATATAAACTCTAATTGTTACCTTTATAATTATTACCTGAACTTCCACATCGATTGGTCATCTCGTATATGATGCATTACAGAACATATCAAGGTTCAAGTGGTTGATCATGACTCCTTGATAGTTGGTTTAGAACAACCACAAGTTTCCTCATTGAATCCTCCATTTTATCTAGTATCTTAATCAGAAAACCACCATAGTTTCCCTCAAACATGTTGTCTCTTTGGTTCCTGCTAGATCCATCCATTCACTAAAAACAGAAATTTCAGTGTGAGTATATCAACAAAACCATCATGTACTAATGAGGAAGGTAAACACTAAGATATACTTACTCATTCACTTTATCTAAAACTAGGACTCTTTATGAAATCCTATCCATTATGGTAATGTCACTTATGCTTAAAGAATACCCTAACCTCTAAAGTTATCTAAACCGACCATTGATACCAACTATACGGCCCCTAACTTAAAACCTTACTTAATATTGAATTAAATGAATAATTCACATTGGGGATCTTTTCAGGTTTAGAGTTTTAGAGAATTAAAACATAACTATTACATCTCAAAATATTACAAAGTAGACACTTCTACTAAGTTTCCATAATAAAAAAACCCTTAAAAAGAAACATGTCTAGTTCCATGTTTTATATAGCATGACATTCCCTTGATCCCATCCTTGACCTTATTCCACATTAAGTCCTGTGAAAAACATTTCAAAAAAACATGGGGTGAGCATAAAAACCTCATTAAGGGATACACAAAGAATGAAAACTGTTAGTTTTTCAAACATCAAGTAAACCATGTATACTCTATCAAAGTAATACCTTCACCTTCATGATTTAATAAATACTCTTCACTGAATAAAGTATCATTACTTACCTTTTTGTAACCAAAGTATTACCATAAAACCCATATAAAGAACACATAACATATATAATGGTAACTTGGGACATAAACATACTTATGTGGAATAACCATACGGTCGACTTCCACACATATCACATAATGGAATAGCCATACGGCCAATTTCCATACATACTTAATGTAATATCCATACGGCCGACTTCCATACCCAATGCATTGGAGGTTATAACGTAACCACCCGTCCTGGTATTCACGGCACCACCCGTTATATGGTTTATCACGTAACCACCCGTAAAATGTCCAAGTACCATCATTACACATAAATAATGAAAATATAAATATTTCAATAACAACATTTCATTTGAAATCACAATAAGTAATTCTCATATATTGAATTAATCAATCCATTTTCAAAAACCATTTAAAAGATATTTTTAAATCAAAGTGTCCCATAACACTTTGAAGATTTTAATGGAATTATAATTTTAAAACATTAATGTCCATATAAATAAATACTGAAAACCATTTTGAAAACATGGAAATTAAAGATAAAGATTTAGAATAAAAAATCTTTAAAACATTTAAAATGATTTTTTTTAAATAGTTTTTTACAAAATGAGAGACTCTTGAATACAAATAATAGCGGAATAACATTTAATACGAACTTTATAATATCATGAGAATAAAGGGATTCATGATATAATATGTCAAAGGACAATATACACACCATATAAGAGGGAATTGGTGCATAACAACGATGAAGTCTCAAAAGAAATGTAAAATGAGATGAAATCCATTATAAAGAAGTTATCCTTAAATTAAGGATAAATCAATCTCATAATTATGTGCGACAAATATAAATACACCCAATATAAGTGGATATTAAGTGTGAAAAAATAAAATTTCATTCACACATATTCAAAGGATGACATATTCAATAACTACATGTTGAACCCAAAGATATCAAAATTGGGTTAAGAAGTTTCCTTGGTAAAATTCGACAACCTAACGGCATCACTAAAAAATTATGAAAAAGAGTTGATGAGAGATAAAAAAGGGTATCTAATATCTTGGACATAAAATTTACATCAATAAGGATATATTAGAACATATCCCAATATAAAAATATGGGAATTAAAAGACCCAACAAAATAATTCTTTTAAAAAGAGGAGGGTGAAAGGTTCCCTTACCGACATGGGTATCTTTCGAGACATGCACCCCGTGAAAGAAGGACAATAAAGAATTGATGTAAATACTCATAAATGAATGTATATTACATAATGAGTAAAATAATGGGTAGTACATACACCACTCAAAGGAAATTGTGGCAAATGTAGCATAAATCTCACGAGAATAAAAGTGAGATGAAAAAAAATCTCTTACGAAAACTCGTCAGCCTAATGGCGCCACTTAAAACTTCCATAATGGATTGATGAGATCAAATAGGGTATCTCATCATATTAACAGAAAGTTTACAGAAAGAGTAATATAAAAGAACATCCCCCAACATTACAAATAAGTTCTTAAAACAAGTGACATAAAGGAGAGTACTTAAAAAGAAAGAGGGAGGTTAGATCTCTTACGAAAATTCGGCAGCCTAACGGTGCCACTCAAAACTTCCAAAATGGATCAATGAGAGAGAATAGGGTCTCTAACCATATTAACATAAAAATTTCAGTAAGATTAATATAAAAGAACATCCCAATAACAAGAAATATGAGCGTTAAAAGGAATGTCATAAAAGAGTGTACTTAAAAGAAAGAGGGTAGTAGGATCCCTTACCTCGGGTCCGACTTGACTCGATCGTTCTTTAACGTCCTGAATAATAAACTCAAGTTAATTTCTATTTTCTTAAGAACCTTTTTCAAGTTCATTATTCCTTTTATATCACTTACTTCCATGTTATAAACATTATGTAATCAAATAAGTTAAAAATGTTTGTTTTGGCGATATTTGGTTCTTAAGTCAAAAGTGGACTTCTTACAATTACATGTTGTTCGTGTGGTCAATGGTTAATTATATGCAGAATGATATTCATTATTTGGATATCATATATATCATATATATCCAGAATATACATGTATTTATAATATTACATAATAATTTAGAGGTAAGAAATGAAATAGACCGTTCATGGAGACGGTAATCCGTACGTACGCATGAATGCTACTTTCATTTCTTTGTCATATTAATGGAATTAAAACTAAATGAGAGGTATGTATATTTTAATTCCAGAATCATATTAATCATTTATATGTATCATTCATCATATATATCCATTATATACATGTAATTATAATAGTACATTACATTAGGGGATAAGAAATGAAATGAACCGTTCATGGAGACGGTAAGCCGTACGTACGCATGAACGCTACTTTCATTTCTATCTCATAATTTAATGGAATGAAATAATAATTATATATAGGTATATTATAATTAAAGTATAAAATCATATATAATAACTTTAAATCCATCATTTATACGTCCCACATATGGCATTAACGAATCACATCACTTTGAGGGGGCGATAGTCCGCACTTCCTTAAATGAAGATATCGTGTTTACCCATAATGGACACCATATATGTATGCCCAAAATAAAAAATACAGAAGCTTAAGGAAAACAAAAACATAATATATATCATATATAAATATAGTTTCATCTTAATGGCCACCTTTGAAGGTGTTAAAAGAATGTTGAACAATCATCGTTTTGGGAGGCAGAAATTCACCATCCACGGAAACAGTATGCTCTTTAACCATTAGATGTAGGTGTGTGTAAGTGTAGATCGAATCCTTCTTATAACAACATCCTAGTATATTTAGGATACTTTACTTGTTACAAAAGAAAATAATAAAAAGGTTTTAGGGGGTTGGAGAAGCAACAAAAAACAAAAGGACTCAAAAGAAGACATTACCTTAAAATCGGGTAACTCCCCTTTGTTTGAGATCAAAGGCTTCCTTGGGAAGACTTCTGCCCAAATTGAGGCTTCAATGAGTAATAGAGGGATGTGGAGAGCCAAAATGGTCAGGGGTTGTCCAAGACAAAGGCTTTGGGAGTGTGGGTATGGAGGTAGAGGTGGGGGCCTTTTATAAGAGGAGAGGAAGGGCACTCTTGGAAAGTAAAGAAACGTCACTTTATTTTAAAATGGTATTCGGATTTAAGAGGTCCCACATTGATGTATTTCAAGGATAAGGTGATAAGGGTTCTAATTACACTCATCCAATTGGTTTTTTACATGTGTAGGGCTTAGATATTAAATTATCATTCAATTCTATTTAAATCATTAAATAATGAGGTCATCGCTGCATCATCATGATGTCATAAATTATTTAATTTATTTAATGTCTAAAAATTATAAAACAAATCTATGATGTAGGAAGTCGTATTATCTTTCCAATTTCTATTTATAGTCAAACATATGACTTGTATAACCCCATGTAAAAATTGTTTTAGTAAAACATTTCATGTTTGTCTCATTTTAACTTTAACTTTAAATAAAAAGATATTAATGTCATTTTCCAACCAAAGTGGCTTCATGGGGTCCCCAAGTTGACCCATGGGTTTTCTTGGTCGGCCAGGACACATCCAATGAGGTTAGGACATGTCTCAAGTTCATTTCATATTATTAAAACATTATTCTTACCTTAAACTACACTAATTACCTCTAATCGCGATTAAAAACTTAATAAGTTACTATTCACCAAAAAATTATTTTTATCCCATTGAACCACATTTTACATATTAATGACAACCATGTATGTTGGATTTTTTAAATTCAAAACACAAAGATGAAAAATTTTCATTTAAACAGAAAAATCAGTTTTTATAAGTACCACTTAGTGGTTTCACTATTCATCAAAAATTGAAGGTTTTTAGAAAAAACCCAAAAATTCACCCTAAGCTATATTTGATATTCCGAATTCAAAAATGAAGTCTACTTTATAAAATTCAAAACATATAAGTCACATTAATTAATTTAATAATTAATTCCCGCTGTCAAGGAAAATAGCGTGTTATCATGAAACGATAAGTATCAAAAGATTGACACTAGTTTAAGTCTGATTTCAAATTGAAATTAATTCCAAAGACCACTATTGGATTTAATGGTAAAAATATATTCTAATTTCACTTTAAAACCAATTAATTATATAATATAATAACATAAATAAATTAGATTAAAAAGAGGTTTTGAATTAAAATACAACATTTTACACTATTCAATAAAAAATGAACTTTATCGGAAAGATACAAAAAATTTACACAAAGTAAATTTTGATTTACCAATTCTTAAGAAGAGTTTTATTTGGTCCAATAGAATGTATAAGAGTGAAAAAAACTATATTTAATGACGGTTCGCCATCAAAAGGCGATAAGCGAACCTTTAGTGAAAACTAGGTCATATACGCCTAAAATTGAATTCTTTCCGTATTTTAAGCCTTTATCTTTTATTGGATAAATGTAAAAACATTTAAAAACATATATAATCATATTTTAGTTATTTCTATCCATTCCCGCCAATACAACGGCTACATGTTAACTACCAATGGCCGTAAATGCTCCAATAATGAATGAATGAAATTAACATGAGATGGAGTTCCACAAATGATCATTAAAATATGAAGGAATATTTTTTTAAAAAATATCCCATATAAAATGAAATTTGTAAGTGAATACATAATTTTAAATAAAACAAGTTATATTAGAAGAATTACGGTAGAGGGATTGAAAATTATGTTAATTAAACTATAAAAAATTGTAATTTATGAATAAAATAAAATAATTGGGACACATTGAAATGGAATTTAAAATATAATGAATTGAATGATACTCATTATACAAGCTTGAAAGGGCATGTGGGAAACACAAAATATGAGAAATTTGTGGGAAAACTATCAAATAAGTCTCATAGATTTTAGAATGAGACAAAGAAACAGTTACTGTTCCACCCATTATTTTAAGAGAATATTTATTTCATATAAATTAATTACTTTTAGAAGATTTTGTTATATTCAACATCTAGATATTAAAAAAAGAAAATAGTGTTTGATATCACATACGACACACAATGATGATCTTAAATGACCTGTAAAATATATTATTTTAATATGACCATTATTACATTTCCATTGAATTATTGGTGATAAATTGATTTTGATATCGTATTAGGTATATATAAAGTAAAATTTATTAAAAAATTCATAATAAAAAAATTCACAAATTTTAATAATTATATTATATTCTACAAATAATAAGTTTTTATTAAAAAAGTTATTATTTTTATTAATAAAATATTATAATTATTTTTGGATATTATAGAAATCGTATGCAATAAAATTAAATTAATTTTTGATACTGATATATTTATTTAAAATTTGGGTTATATTTTTTATATTTTACAAAATAATGATTTTCAGTGGATAGTGAAAAATACCGGTTTTGGAAATAGTGTCATTTCTTCTGAAAAAATTAATTTCATTAAAACTTTCATTAAAATTTTATAATAATTTCAATATAAAATAATATTTCTTTATTTATATTTCATTAAATTAATTAAATATAAATAATATTTATACTGGAGTTTAATATATTATTTTTTTATGTTTATAAAATATATTTTTTTCTCATAACTATTTTTAAAGTGAATAATATTTCACAATTTTAAATTATTAAAATAACCTGTCATCAATAATTTATTCAATGAAATATATAGATTATAAATAGATTAACACTATTTAAATACAATTCATTATGATATGTATTCATATATTTAATATAATATCGTCTGATACCTGAAAAATAAATTTCTTAAAAATATGATTTTGATATGTCTGTGAGGTTTTTTATAAATTAAATTATACCAATTATATGGATTAAATTATAGAAAAGTTAGTCCATATTTGAAGTAATGATAATAAATATTATATAATATGAAAAAGTTATTATTTTTTCATTATTATTATTGATGATAGGGACATTTAATTACTGAAATTAATGTTAAAACGTTGTTTTTCATATCTCAAATCCTTGGTTTAAAACATATAATCCAAAAAATTTGAATTTCTATTTGAAAAATTTGTTTTCATATGAAAATTTATTTGTTTAAAATTATTTAATGACCCTTAATTAATTTGAATCCTTGAAGATAAATTACCTAAAAAATAGAAGGATTCTTGTTACAATGTTTAAAAAACTAAAAAAACAAAATTAAAGAATGTCATAAGATAAAGAAAAAAATATTTAGAACACATTTTTCTATTTGGTAGAGTAGTGGGATAAACATTAACACTTATAATTATTTAGATTTAATTTATTGAGGAACATAGGGTGTGTATTCCATCCCATTGTATAATATTTTTATTTCTTTACCAAAATGAAACTCGTGCACAATTGTAAAATGGCACACCCTCCTCGTACTTATTAACAAAAATCAATCGATTCGGATCTAGAGATACCTGAATAAATCTATACAAAAATCCTTATACTCCTTATATATATTATAAAATTCCAAAAATAATAACCCCAATTTTCATAAGAGGAGATCCAATGGGTGTTTCTCTAAGTTAATGTAATAAAATTAATTAAGATATTTCCTTTTATTTCTTATTTTATTTAAATTAAATATGTTTTTACAATTCAAATATACTAAAATATGTATATATAATATGCTGATATATTAATATGTTAATGTAAAAACCTATATCCCTCCTCTCATCGATAATATGGGATACAAAATCATTGATTTTATGTACGGTGGACTACTAACTTGCAAACATATGCGACTTTTTCCCCATAAAAACCTCACACCATTCGATAAAATATAAGATTTGGTGCATATATATATATTATTAATGAAATAAATATACACATATTATTCAAATATCACATATAATTTTTGAAATTAGATTCGTATTAAAATATGATAATGTCATTCGTGTGTATACTGGACTCCCACATCACAAAGCGATGTGGGATTTTTTTTCAATCATATATTGCATATAAGGTAATAACGATACATTTTAAGAATATATTTGTTTTATATGGACTGATATTTATTCATTAAAAATAATATATCATCCAAATCATTGACCTTTAACCCATTAATGGAATGATAACATCGCTTGTGCGTTTATAGGCCTTATCGTCTCCAAAAAGAAATGTGATCCAATCTCCATGATCAAATTAAAATAAATATTAAAAAATGTATTAAGAGAGAAATGATATTATTAACATTAATATCATGTTGGATATAATGTTACAATATAATATCCTTGAAAAAAATAGTATTCATTTTAAAAAATTCATGTTAATATAAGGCATGTAACCACCGAAATAGTAATAACAATAAAAGACAATGAATGCATGGTTGGTAAGATGTAATAATAGGATATTTTATGATATTATAGCCAAAAATTAATACTTCAGTATTAATTAATAAAATTATTAAAACAATTATATAGGGGTATTTTGTGCAATCATACAAAAGGAAATGTGACAAAGGAATTTTTTCTCAATTTCATTTCCATAAGGAATATTTTATTATTCTGAAACAAATTTTTTATATAAAGTACATACTACACCTTTTTAAAGTGATATAATGAATCCTTTATAATTCATGTAACTTTATATTCCAATTATTATTATTTTATACATTATTTTATTAATTGATATTTATCATTTAGTAATATATATAATAACACTTTTTCATTAAATGAAGTCATATTCCTTCTTTGTTGTCTTTAATATACACAGAATATGATGTACTAAATTTTTATTATAATATGTCTTTTTCCAATTTTTATGTTCATATAAATATATTACATATAATAAATTTATTCATTTTCTCAAATATCAATGTTATGATCATTATAAGTGCATTTCTCTCAATTTCCCCTCAATGGGGAATTATGTTAAATTATGAAACAACATATTTGCGGTACATACTACTCCATTGAGATCATTTTTAGTTATACATCCTAGTACTCAAAAATATACATATTATTTTTATTGATGATAATATTATTCCATAAACTATATACCATTTCAACATATGGTGTTTAATGTGAAGATAATTTTATTAATTGTGGATGTATTTATAAATTTGTATTATTTACTCAATATGGATATTTTTATAATGTATATTGTTTGTGATTTATATTTTACATGCAATATAACAAAATTGATTTTTAAATGAAGATAATTTTGGAGAATATTATAGATATCCCCTCAAGGAATTTATTGATTAATGACATTTATTTGTTTTTTATTCTTATTTTAATGGGTTTTTAGTGTACGCTTAACATCAATTATACTATCATACAACAAGGTATTGACTGTAAATTTATCATGATTCTAATGATTGTGAAATCTAATTTGAATAATTTCAATTGTTAAGAATTATATTATTATTATCCATGAGATTATATCCTTGAAATTATCTATGGAATAAATTTTGGAAAAATTTATTTAAAATATGGAATATGTATTCTATTATTTACCATTACATTATGATTTTTTCTTTATATCTACTTATTATAAAAATGTTATTAATTAAATGTAATTTTTCTTCCCATATTTACATTTACATATTGAATATTTCTTTCAATTATTATATATTTATTCATGATAGCTTCTGATTAATGTAACCCTCCCTGATAATTTTACTTCTCTCTTATTTTGTTTTACTTCCCATGGAATTTTAGAACTATATTATGAATGATATGAATAGATATTCTAGAGGGAATACATATATTCTAAAGAACTATGTCGTATTTGTTTTTAAAATTATAATTTGGGAATCATGTATATATCTATTTGACCAAGAATAGTAAATTGTATGGCCTTTGGGTTGAGATCTCTTATACATCACACTGATGTAACAAATTAGATATAGATTACATACTCTTAGGTTGAGGATTATAACAGATAATAACATAGAATGTTTATTAGAATCATTCGAAAATAGATTTTGTTAACCAAAGAGTATGTAACATAATACTATGATAGAAATTTTGGATATTTATAAAAGAAAATAATAATATTTGGGTGATAAAGTTATAATGTGGTTTTTCTAACTAATCCATCACTGTCTAGATACAACAAGTGGGTGTGGTTCTGGAACATTTGAACATAGGGTTAATAACCATAAAATGGGTGCAGTTTACTTTTAATAAAATTTCATTTAGAACAAGATAATAGGCCATAATGTGCACCTTTATTCACTATTGGGGTATAATCTATTATTGATTTTTGTTTTTCTCTATGAACCATTATGTCAAATTAATGAATAAAACACATGGAAATATATTATTTTCCATAAAGATATGGAGTAAACCTAAAGTGACTTGGGATAATATTTCTAATGATAATATTATTTTTAAAATCATAAATAATCATTTTTTGGTTTTGAATGATTCAATTCAATTATTATTAATAGTATTTTGGGAGAAATTTAGGTTAAAACATACCTTGTATTTAGTATGGTTTTTTATAAATAAATATTTAAGGAATAATTCCTTCGTAGTTTTTGGAAATTATTTTAATGATTTTGATGGCCTTTAGGGTAAATATTATAATTGATGTCAAATAAATTAAGATTTTCTGAGTTTATGGAAACATGTGGTATATTTGAATTTTACATTATTTTTTCAGACATAAAAACTCATCATGAATACTCTTCATTTCGATTAAAAATTAGATTGGGGTGAAATTGATCAGTGGACAAAATTAAAAATGAAATGTATGATTATTTCCTCATATTTCGAGTCGTTATTGTAATATAATCTAGATAAATTATGACATGAATTATGAAGTAACAATTTTATTTATTACTGAAAAATATATAGTGTCTTCAATTTCTAAAATGGGATTAATCATTTCTCAAAAATGGAAATTATTTCACAATACATATTATCAATTCCCACGAATTTTCTCTCAATTGGATCCCTAGTAATGTCTTATTCCATATTTGCTTCATAATAGTATTTCCCTCTTTTATGTGGATGTTTTATTAACAATTTTTAGAGTATTTCTTTTCAAAAATAGAATATTCAAATATCAAACCCTTGAATTCTATGTGCATATTCAAATTGGGATGAGGAAATTTATTAATGGTGGGTAGAATGTGACACCCCATAATTTTACAATATATTTATCCTAAATTAATTTAATATCATTGATATAATTTTGTATGATAAACCAATATATTATTAATTAATAACATTGTGTTTGATAGCATATACAATCTTCAATACCATGCATCAAATACTGACACAAAATAATATTTAAATATGACCATCATAACTTATCCATTAATTTGAATATATAAAAAGGATTGAATATATTATGAATTATCTATAATTGTGTATCTTAATTTTAATTTATGGATAATGTTTAAAAATAATGCACTAACCTTTCATGAAGTTATTGTATTCGACAAA
Source organism: Viscum album (assembly GCA_963277665.1). Lineage (NCBI taxonomy): Eukaryota > Viridiplantae > Streptophyta > Magnoliopsida > Santalales > Viscaceae > Viscum > Viscum album. The sequence continues at coordinate 434,265,120 of OY728139.1, forward strand.
TAATTTTTTTCCTTCAAAACAAATTTATTTCTTTCTGAGATAAAATTTTATAATTAATTTTATATCTTCTAGAAATTAAAATTAATAAAATTAAAATATATTTTTTTATAGTCCAATAGTATTTTACATAGGGTAAACATTTTGAATTCTTTATATTAAATACATTTTTCCTTGAATAGTGAAAATACTAGTGTTTGGAAAAACTGTTATTTTTTTAAATAAATTATGTTATTTAAAATATTAATTATTATTTAAATATTATTTTATATATAAATAATATTACATTATTTATATTTCATTAAATTAATTAAATTTGATTCATCTTTATACTAGTTCCTAATATTAGTTCAATATTAGGCTTTAAAATACATTTTTAAATTCTATTTCAATGTACATAATGTTTCACAAATTTTTATTATCAAAATATCCCATAATATGGAGTCATTTACAAAGATTTTATATATTATATGTCTATAAAAATTAAGTTAAATTCATATCATGTTGATTACTTTTCATATAGTTAATATAAATCATCTTATGCATGAAAAATTTATTTCCTAAAAACCAATTTGTCGATACATCGATGAGTTTTTTTAAAAACAATTATACCACTTATATAACATAAATTTCATAAATTTAATTTCAAATTTTTAATTAGTGTAAATATTAAAATATAATAAATTCAACTTAATTTGATATCTTAATGATTAGTGAACATGGTAAAATTTAATTATATTAATTAAGGATTAAATAGTTCTTATCATGCTACATACGTTTCTATTATAATTAACTTTCGATAAATATGGAATAATTATTTGAGAAATTTAAATTCGTATTAAAAATAATATTTTTAAAGTTATCTCATAAGTATCAAATAATTTTAGACATAATGGTTACATTATATATGTAAATCAAAAGAGATTATTTGTCATCAGGAAAACAAAAATGGTAAAAGTATGGAAATGTAGATGTTATGAAAAATCATGCTTAAAACATGATTTTTATGTTTGGTGGAGGATTGGATAGAAAACTTCACCCATAAAGACATTTATTATCACTATTTCGTGGCACTTGATGTGAGAGTGAATTCTCATTACTAAATAGTTTTTTGTATTCACAAAAATGTCTCTCCCCTATAATCAAAGGACACTTCCCATTATTTATTCAATCCTCTCAATACATTTGGCTCAAAAAATTAATTCCAAAATACATCACCATAATTCTTACAAACAATTATACACATGTATGTCTTCCAAAAACAGCAACCCAATTAACCTTAGGTTGAGATCCAATTAAGGTTACTCTAAGAGAAGGAAATAATATTAACGAAGCTATTTCATTTCCATTCTTCATTTAAATGAATAAATTATGTATCAAAAATTCATATATATTTACAAACAAATATCCCATATATGGGTGTATAGTTATTTTAATGTAATTACATGTATCCATATACACTTTAATATAATATGAAACAAAATTATTGATTGTGTGTATGGAGGACTATGACCTCACAAACCAATGTGATTTGTTTTCCATCACCCCCTCTCACAGTTTGATATAATGTTGGAATATATATATTATTTATGATATATTTATAATTATTTAATTTTAATTTCACATATACATTCTTACATCCCATTACATTGAAAAATCAATAACAATGCTTGTCCATATAAGGAACCATCATCTCATTAAATGATGTGATTTGTTTTTCAATTACGTCTTCTAATGATGGAAATAAGGATAAAATTAACGAATATATGTGACATATATGATATTATTTTCATTGTGTGAAATTTTTATATCTCCTACCTTTTTATCATTTCTCTTATTAATGAAATGATAACATAATTCATGATTATGTACGAATTACCTTCTCAACAAACCAATGTGATCCATTCCATATAATAATGATTGAGTAATGATTCGAAAAACATATCTAATGAAATAATTTATATTTATAAAATTAATACAATCCATTAGATGATGGAAATATACAATATTATCATGAATATGAACATTCTTTTTAAAACATAAATGATAACAAAAATAAATTATTAACCAAAAAAATATTAATAATACAATATTATTGAAAAATAGGTGGTAATTTGTTATTCGTGGCTTGTAAATGATATTATAAACATGAATGTTGATATTTTATAAATGTTTTACATTTTTAAAATTATTATAAATGAGGTTAAATCATGTTCAACCAAAATTAAGTGTTATGTAAAGGATTATGTCTCAATTTACATTCATTGAATCACATTATAATGTTATACATCAAATTTATTTTATATATTTTATAGACTACCAATTTTACTCGTAATTACACGAATCATTAAAAATTCATGTTATTGTATATTTCAATTTAATTTATTTCATCTAATTGGATTGTATTGTAAAATTACCATATTGAAATGAAATCCATAACTCAATTTATTTTTATTTGATTAAATTAAATCTTTATTGTATTTGAAATTCTTATACTGTGTTTGTAATTAATTTTGGTTATCTTATGCGATAATTACATTTTTTGATTGGATTTAAATTTTATAGACATTATATATTCATTTTTTAATTCTCTATTCAGCATAATAATAAAAATATGTGATTTTACTTCAATTTCAACTCTATTGGGACTTATTTAAAATTATGAAGCGATTTATTTGGTGTCTATAAAACCCCTTTGAGCTCATTTTTCATTTGAAATTAAATGTATATTATATATCCATATTTCTCATTAAGGATTTGCTTATTTCCTAAATCGTTTTCCATTTAAACATATAGTTTTCACTTTTACTATTATTTGGTCAACTAGGGAAATATTTATAATAATGTATTATTTAATGTACATAGATATTTTTGATAAGACATATTATTCATGAATTAAATTGATTAGTAGATATATACATATATAATGTGTTGTTCATAAAAATACCGGTGAGGCATGGTTATAGACATCCCTTTGATGTATCAGTAGTCTCGTTAGACGAATCATTCGGCTAGAATTATTTAAATGGGATGTTGGTGTATACATACCCATTTATATAATAGTCTTGTAACAAGTTATTGATGGAAATGGTTTCATGATTCCTAAGATAATTATGTACTATACTATTATTTTCCTCTATTAATAATTGAGTGATTATTATATATGATATTATTTGATTGATATTTTAAATTTATTCTATTTGTGAACATTTTATTCATTAAATGGATTGTTTTTCAATTACTTTCCTTTCGTTATTTGGTTTTCCTTATCAAATCATGATAGTTTCATTATTGATTAAATGAAAAATGTGTTCACTTATTTACCTTTCCATATTGATTATTCCTTATTTACTTTAATTTATTAAAACAGGATACCTTCATAATATGAAATACATCGTTTTAGTTTCAGTTATCCCTTTTTTTGTTCTGTTACTAGGAATATTGAAAGAGTCCAATGAATGATATGAAAAGATATGTCAGATAGTATATTTATATTCTCCGAAAAAGGTTGTAATTTGATTATTCAAATGTAAAACCAGACTCGTGTATGTATCTATTTCACCAATAGTACCAAACTATTCTATCCTTTAGGATGTTATCACTTGTATCTAGAACCAATTTAATAATGTAGCCACTATCACTGGGCTACTAGGTTGAGAATCCTTAAATTTACCTTTTATATTTTCCTCTATGAATTCTCTATAAACTCCCATATAAAAACATAAATATCTTTATAACCAATTCATAACCATATTCACAACAAAACTATATATAATTTTTATTAAAAATCATTATCAACGTGCATGTTAGTTAGTTTTTTCATAGTTTCCAAAGTCAGAAGTTTATAATTCTAACTGTTTGTACTAGATTCATAAAACTATTTTCCAAATTCAATTATATTCCATAATTGGTAATTAAAATATAATTAATATTATTTTAACGTGTTTCTTATATAATGTTATGATGTTTTAATATATTATTATTAGTGATTCATTCTTTATTATTACTTTAAAATAGGTAATAAGGAATCATTATAGGTATTCATAACCAATGGAAGTATTTTTTTTGAAATTATTGAGTAAAATATTGATTTATACTTAAAAAACCATAACCAAATATTTATTTTTATATTTATATCACATAATAGAATTAACTATTTTTTCGTATATTCCCATGATGTAATCTTGTTATATTATTTACTTATGTGGTCAAAATCACTAATACATTTTAAAATCATTATTAATTGATGATTATGTTACAATTTAGTTGAAATATAATTATAAAAGTATCATAATGATATAATTAACTATATATAATAGTAATATATATTAATTTTAAATTATATTGAGAGTAATTGATTGAAAAATAACTATTTCATAGTATGAATTATTATTTTTCTATGTTTTCATATTCATGGACATTAATTTAATAACAATTGTTTATCAGTAATATCATTAATATCTTTTTCCATTTATTTTACCAAAATTCTATTCATATAATAAACACCAAATTTATCCATTAAAATGATCCACATATCTTGATGCAAATGGAATCAATTATAAATAGAATATGTTGATCTATGGAGGCCATATTCCATATATACACATGGGTGATGATTTTGTTTCTATAGATTGGTATAAATGTGAATTTTTTTTCTTTATCAATACAATTAAGAATTTATAATATGTCATAATAATTTATTAGATAGCCCTTTTATAACATTCATGATACATTGGTTAGGAAGAAGAACCATGTACTTTCATAAACTATATAGTCCACTGATATTCATGTTTCACCTTTTCATTCTTCGTAATAAAAAAGTTAAATGTTCATAAAAGTTAGGTTATAATTCTAATAAATAATCATTTTTCTAGTGATATAAATGTTATAAATTAAATATTGTTTAAATTAATTTAAATAAAAAAAACATTCACTTATATATATTGAAAATATAATGGAGGGTTTAGATTTTTATACAACATTGCATGGATTATAATCTTTGTGAAGGGTGTTAAACATTTCATCAATGGTATTTTAAGAATATCATAACATATTAATCTAGATAAAAATGTATATGATATATTGATATTTAATATTGGAATAAATTGTGATGTTTTTTATTTAGGTGTAGTAAGGATAGAATATCTCCATTTATAAGTGACAGGGGAGTACAATTTTATAAATACCCATAACAATTTAATAATGTGAAGTCACTACAAATGAAATTGGATCCATAATTATTGAATTATGTTGGTGATGTGTTATATGTTATACCATGGAATCAAACTAACATTCTAAAAAATGATTAAATCATGTTTGAGGATGATTAATAAAATATGTTTTCTTTTATCATTTTAACTTTTTTCAAAGAAAGTAGTTGATACAAAAAAAATCTTTTCCATCATTCCTAAAAAAATAAAATGGTTTTTTTATTATTAAAAAATACATTTTCCAAATATAAAATAATTTAAATTTATTTAAATTTATAATGGTGATACACAAATATTATTTTAATAAGTACATAGTGCATTAAAACCAATTTCATGAGGAATTTATATCTTAATATATAAATAATAACATATAGTTTATTAAACAAGAATAAAATTTATATAGATTATAATAAAACTCATAAAATGAATCATTTTCTCCATTAGGGTTTCATAAATTTCTATATCCTTATTTCATTCTAATAATTCCATAAAATTACTGTTATTTGAAAAAAAAATATTTCTATATTCAACTAAAAAATAATTTAAATATAAATATATCATAAATTCATTTTAATATGGTATTTAAAAAATAAATACATAAATAAATCTTCTCTGTGAAATAAATATCCTAATATTTATAAAACAATTTCATTTAAACTATATTAAAATCTATTTTTATTGGAAAAATATATTATTATATATTTGAAATAATTTATATAATAAATTCATAATTAATAGTAATTTATATTATTATTCATACAATCATCATATCTTTTTATTATTAAATTATAACAGACATAGTTCCTCGAAATAAAATAACATTTTCAGAAAATTACATTTTTTAAACATAACATGAATTTATCATAAATTAAATATCAAAATGTCTAAAATTTCATTATATATGTGTATACATATAAATATTTTATTACATGATGATATAGTCATATTTTATTCTATGATAGCCACTTATGATCTTATTATAAAAAATAAAAAATTTAAAATCTTTGATCGGAGTTTTTGGTGGTAGTTCAATTTCACAGATCTTTTGGATATCTTTTTGAAATTGAACATCCCTCATATATGGTTTTTCTAAAAATTTAATTAATCAGAATTATCTTACTCATGTTCAAGGGATACCACTAGTGAATCTTCCTCTATTATAAGCTCATAAAAATTGTTATAAAAAATACTGCCTCTTTAGGATTGAATTTATTCTAATTTTTTAATTTTTTTATCTTGTTACTTAAATTTATACTAGCTAATTAAATGGATATGTTTTAATGGTAATATTTAATATTATAAATTTATTATGTGTTTTAATTTGACTTTATTACGGTATGTGAATAATATTGTTTAATGCACTAATTATTTAAGGAGAATATGAAATTAAATATTTTGTTGCCACATTCTCACCCCTAAAATGAATTATTTTGTCATAATTTTAATTATTACATAGTAAACATTTTACCAAAGGATAATTATAATATATCTCATGATTTGATTTTGGATTTATGAAAAACTAATATCTACACACTTATTATAATCACAATACCAATATTGTCTTACTTTATTAACATATTAGTTAAATAGCGCTCCTGGATTAATGTTATGACCAATTATATTTATAAATTTGCTTATAACCATTATTCTTGTTATAAGGCCCCGATCTTAAACCTTACATAATATTGAATTAAATGAATAATTCACATTGAGGATCTTTTCAGGTTTAGTGTTTTAGAGAATTAGGACATAACTATTACATCTCAAAAGATTACAATGTAGACACTTCTATTAAGTTTCCATAAAATAAAAACACTTAAAAAGAAACATGTCTAGTTCCATGTTTTAGATAACATGACTTTCCTTTGATCCCATCCCTGACGCAATTCCACATTAAGTCCTGTGAAAAACATTTCAAAAAAACCTGGGGTGAGCATAAAAAGCTCATTAAGGGATACACAAAGAATGTAAAATGTTAGTTTTTAAAACAACAAGTTAACCATGTATACTTTATCAAAGTAATACCTTCACCTTTATGAATTAGTAAAACTCTTCACTAAATAAAATATCATTACTTACCCCATTGTAACCAAAATATTACCATAAAACCCATATAAAGAACACATAACATATAAAGGTAACTTGGGTCATAAACATACTTAAATGGAATAACCATATGGTCGACTTCCACACATATCACTTAATGCAATAGCCATTCGGCCAACTTCCATACATACTTAATGGAATATCCAAACGGCCAACTTCCATACCCAATGCATTGGAGGTTATAACGTAACCACCCGTCCTGGTATTCACGGCACCACCCGTCATATGGTTTATCACATAACCACCCATCAAATGTCCAAGTACCATTATAAAATCATAAGACAGAAAACAATAAAATGGAAAGAAAACATTTCCACACTTTGATCACAATATATCACTTAAATATATTTACATAACAAATCCATTATAAAAACCCATTTTCAATACCAAAATACATAAAAGAGTATATGGTATTTATTTCATTTTAAAAACATTACGGCTTGTTGAGGAAGCCAAAGACCAAATAATACTCACGGCGGTGAAAAAGGTTGTTTACACTGCGTACGTTAAAATAAACATTCCTTTTTGTCTATTAGTAAAACTATTTGTTTAAAGAGATTCCTTTTGTATAAAATTAAAAGTCAAAGGGGTTTATACACCGTATAAAAGAATGTTGTGTATAAAACGAAATATGCCTCAGTGAAAGGAGATTGTGACGAAGTCCCTTACAAAGATAATTTTTTAAATAAAATAGATCTATTATGTGTATTAACTATATGTAAACATAAAGAATGTATAAATACAAGATAGTACATAATAATATCATGACATAATTTGAAAGTAGGAGATTAACCCAAAGAACAGAAATTGGGTTAAGAAGTTCCCTTACCTCGGGTCCGACTTGACTCGATCGTTCTTTAACGTCCTGAATAATAAACATGAGTTAATTTCTACTTGATTAAGATCCTTTTTCAAGTTAATTATTCCTTTTATATCACATATTTCCATGTTATAAACATTTTGTAATCATTTAAGTTAATAATGTTTGTTTTGTCGATATTTGGTCCTTAAGTAGAAAGTGGACTTCTTACAATTACATGTTGTTCGTGTGGTCAGAGGTTCATTATATCCAAAATGATATTAATTATTTGGATATCATATATATCCATAATACACATGTATTTATAATATTACATAATCATTTAGAGGTAAGAAATGATATGCACCATTCATGGAGACGGTAAGCCGTACGTACGCATAAACACTACTTCCATTTCTATTTCACATTTAATGGAATTAAATAATAATGATACATAATAGTATTATAATTTCAGTATGGTATCATATATAAAATCATTAAATTTATCTTTTATATGTACCACATATGGTGTTAACTAATCAAATCACATTTAGGGGGCGGTAGTCCACACTTCCTAAAATGGAGATATCGTGTTTACCCATAATTGAAACCATAAAGGTATGCCATAAATAATAAAAACAGAATCTTAAGTAAAAAATAAAAATATTATATATCATATATAAATATAGTGACATCTTAATGGCCACCTTTTAAGGTGTTATATGAGTGTTTAACAATCATAATTTTGTGAGGATGAAGTTCACCATCCACAGAAACAGTATGTTCTTTTACCATTAGATGATGGTGTGTGTATGTGTATCTCGAATACTTATTATAAAGACATCATAGTATATTGAAGATACTAGATTTGTTACAAAAGAAAGTAATAAAAAGAGTTTAGGGGGTTGGAGAAGCCAAACAAAACATAAGAACACAAGAGAAGACAATACCTTTAAATCGGGTAACTCCTTTTGATTTGAGCTCAAAGGCTTCCTTGGGAAGACCTCTGCCCAAAGTGACACTTCTAGGAGTAATAGAGGGATGTGGAGAGACATAATGGGTAGGTTTTGGCCGAGCCAAAGGCTTGAGAGGTGTGGGTAAGGAGGTAGAGGTGGGGGCCTTTTATAAGAGGAGAGGAGGGGCACTCTTGGTAAGTTATAAAAGGTTACTTTATTATAAAATGATTTTCAGATAAAAAAGGTCTCACAATTATACATTTAGAGGATAAGAGGATAAGTATTCGAAATACACCCATCCTATAACATCCCATGTAATTCATGAATAATAGATATTTTTTTCTATGTCTATTAATGAACTAGATAGTCTTTTAGAGGCTTAAAATGAAAATAAATCCAATCTTAAGCATGGAATACACTAATATTTTTAAAAGATTGTTTTACTGCCTTTTGATGGAAAACCATTTTTAAATCTATCTTTAGACAATTTTATAATCTATTTTTTTCAAAATATACATATTAATTATGATTGGGACATTGAATTTTACATTGGATAAATTTTTGGTATTTTTCTGACAATGTTCATTTTTTAATGAATAGTGAAAAATACTGCATTTTACATCAAAACTGCTTTTTAATCTAATTTATTTATATGATTAGATGATCTTTTGAATTGGTTTTGAAGTGAAATTAGAATATATTTTTACCATTTAATCCAACGGGGGTCATTAGGATTAATTGCACTTTGGAATTTGTCATAAACTAATGCCAAACTTTTCATAGATATTGTTTCAAAAAACCCTCTATTTGTCATGACAGCGGGAATTAATTATTAAATTAATTAATGTAAAATATATGATTTGAATTTTTTAAAATAGACATCATTTTTGAATTTGGAATATCAAATATAGCTTAGGGGTAATTTTTTGTAATTTTCTGAAAAACTTCAATTTTTGATGAATAGTGAAACCACTAAGTGGTACTTATAAAAACAGATTTTTCCGTTTAAATGAAATTCTGCCATCATTGTGTTTTTAAATTCCAAAATCCGACATACATGGTTGTCATTAAGAAGTAAAATGTGGTTCAATGAGATTAAAATATTTTTTTGGTGAATAGTAACTTATTAAGTTTTTAATCGCGATTAGTGGTAATTAGTGTAGTTTAAGGTAAAAATAATTTTTTAATAATATAAGATGAGCCTGACACATGTCCTAACCTCATTGGATGTGTCATGTCCTTCCAAGACAATCCATGGGACAACTTGGGGACCCCATTGAGCCACTTTGGTTGGGAAATGACATAAATAACTTTTTATTTAATGTAAAAGTTAAAATGACACAAACATAATATGTTTTACGAAAACAATTTTTATATGGGGTTATAAAAGTCATATTTTTTACTATAAATATTAATTGGAAAGCTAAAAATAATTCCTACATCATAGTATTTTGTTTTTAATTTTTTTACATTAAATAAATAAATGTATTTATGACATAATAATGATGTAGCGATTACCTCATTAATAAAGGATTTAAATAAAATGAAAAGATAATGTAAAATATATGACCTACACATATCCAAAACCTATTTTATGGGAGGATTTCGAACCCTTATCACCTTATAATCGATTTCTATCAATGTGAGACCTTTTGAATCCGAAAATCATTTTAAAATAAAGTAACTTATCTTTACTTTCCAAGAGTGCCCCTCCTCTCCTCTTATAAAAGGCCCCCACCTCTACCTTTTTCCCACACTCCCAAAGCCTTTGGCTCGGCCAAACCCTGCCCATTTTGTCTCTCAACTTCCCTGTATTACTCTTTGATGCCTCACTTTGGTCAGAAGACTTCCCAAGGAAGCCTTTGAGCTCAAACCAAAGGGAGTTACCCTATTTTAAGGTAAAGTATTCACTTGAGTCTGTTTGTTTTATTTTGCTTCTGGAAAATATTTTTATTTATTTATTTTGTAACAACTACAGTATATTCAATATACTAGGATGTCATTATAAGATGGATTCGAGCTACACTTACACACACCTACATCTAATGGTTAACGAACATACTGTTTCCGTGGATGGAAAATTTATGCCTCCCGGAACGATGATTGTTCAACATTCTTTTAACACCTTCAAAGGTGGCCATTAATATGTCACTATATTTATATATGATATATAACATGTTTATGGTTTCCTTAAGCTTCTGTATTTTTCATTTTGGGTATAGCTTTATGGTTTCCATTATGGGTAAATGTGATATCTTCATTTAAGGAAGTGCGGACTACCGCCCCCTCAAAGTGATTTCATTCATTAAATACTATATGAGGGACGTATAAAGGATGGAACTATGATATTATATATGATATTATACTAGAATTATAATATACCTATATATCATTATGATTCCATTCTATAAAATACGAAATAGAAATGAATGTAGCGTTCATGCGTACGCACGGCTTACCGTCTCCATGAACGGTGCATTTCATTTCTTACCTCTAAATGATTATGTAATATTATAAATGCATGTATATACTGGATATATATGATATATACATAATGATTATAATTTTTTATATAATGGATACATGAACAACATGTAATTATAAAGGGTTTATTTTTGACTCAACTACCAATGATCGTTAAAACGACCGTTATTAACTTAAATAATTACATAGTGTTCATGACATGGAAATAAGTGATATAAAAGGAATAATGAACTTGAAAAAGGTTCTTAAGAAAGTAGAAATTAACTCAAGTTTTTTATTCAGGACATTAAAGAACGATCGAGTCAAGTCGGACCCGAGGTATGGGACATCGTCTCAATCTCCATTCATTGAGGCATATTTTTTTTATACACAACCTTCTTTTATATGGTGTATAAACCCCTTTGACTTTTACGTTTATTCAAAAGGAATCTTTTTTATACGAAGTGTTTACTAAAAGACAAAATGGAATGTTTTTTTTGTACGTATGCGGCGACAACGACTTCTCCACCGTCATGACCATTATTTGAGTTTCAGCTTCCTCTACAAGCCACACCTTTTTTAAAAGAAAAATAAATATCATGTTTTACTTTTATTTTATTTTGGTATTGAAAATGGTTTTCGTAATGTTTTTATATCAATGTGTTGTATTGATATCTTGTGATTGAAAGGTGGAAGTGTTATGTTTCCTTTATGCATGTTTTATGTGATACGATTATGTTGAGGTTCTTGGGAATTATTATGAAGACAGGTGGTTCCGTGATAAATTAAGGGCGGGTGAGCCCGATATAGCTCTCCAATGAATTGGGTAACGCGAAGGAGTGTAACGTTAAGGTTCCTCTGAAGAGATTTAGGGAATATACTGTGATGGGTATTCCATACGTAACCAAGAGGGTTACTCCCTACGTAAGAATGTTATGAATGCCTCAAGTTACATTTATGTCTTATGATTTCTATGATTTATTCATGATTTGATGAGGTATGTTAAAGTGATTATGTTTTATGGGAAAAATATGATTTCATTATTATGTATATATGTACCCATGTTTCCTTTCCATATTTTTATATCCCTTACTGATATTTTTATGCTCATCCCATGTTTTTTTGAAATGTTTTTCACAGTTCAAGGGAAAGGTACATGATATGATGATAGTGTCAAGGAAGTGTCAAGAAAGAATCCATGATTTATTTTAAAAATGTTTCCATTGATGGGAAAGAAGAATACTATCTTTATGTAACCACTTTTTTTATATGTGGAATGTAATGCAAGTTTTATGATCTAATTCTTTAAAACTCTAAACCCGAAAAGATCCTCAATGTGTAATCTTGTAATAACTCAAGATTAAGTAAGGTTTAAGGCTGGGACATTATAGTTGGTATCAGAGGTCGGTTTAGATAACATTAGGAGTTATAATTCTATTAAATGATTATCCAAAAATATTTTTTTTGGGTCAAATTGAAATGATATAGCATTTGAAGATTACCATGTTTCTTCATCTAAGACATGTTTGTTCAGAATGGTTTTCCGTTGAGGAAACAGGGAAGAAGTTCTAGGAAGGCATGCATAAGGAAATAACCTTCCGAATCAGCATCCTGAGATGGTCGGAATTGGAACTGAACAGTTTGTTGCAGTAATGGCTCTGTTGACTCAAGCGATAAATGGTGGTGGTATCCATGAACGATACAAGTCAGATCAACCGCAGAGGAACATGTCAGTGGTGGAACATTTCATGAGGCAACATCCCCCATCATTCAGAGGATCATCTGACCCTGTGCTAGCTGAAGGGTGGATTAAAGCACTGGAGAAGATTTTCGATGTCATGGGATGTTCAGACAATCAGAAGGTTAGTCTTTCTATTTACCGTTTGGAGGGTGAGGCAGATCAGTGGTGGTCTATGGTTAAAAATATCAGGGACACTGATGACATTGATGCTCTTGACTGGGATGAATTCAAACGTATATTTATTGAGGAGTATTTTCATAAGGCTGTTCGACTTAGGATGGAAAAAAAATTCTTGGAATTGAGGTAAGAGGAAGACTCAGTGGCCGCCTATGAAGAAAGGTTCACTTGAATGGCAAGGTATGCTCCAAATTTTATCAGAGACCTTGATAGTAAAATCAGTCATTTTTACTCAGGATTAAAGCCAAAATATGGAAGGGCATTAGCTTCTCGTGAGTTTAGAAGTTATGAAAAGCTTGTTCGATGTGCTGAGAAGGTGGAAATGGAGTTTTCCGATGATCAAGTGTTCTATAACAACCAAACGAAGAAGAGACCGATGTGGCAGGATAATGGTAAGAATTATTCAAAAAAGTCTGATGGTAAGAAGACAATGTTTCCATTTTGTGATAAATGTGGAAAAAGGAATGCTGGGGAATGTCTTCTGAATTCTGGAAAGTGCTACCGATGTGGTAAGATGGGACATAAGGCTCGTGATTGCACTGAAAAGGATCAAGGTGAAGTTAAGACCAAATTTGATTTACAGTTAGTGAAATGTTATAAGTGCAATGAGATGGGTCACTATGCGAACGAGTGTATGACAAAGAGCTTGAGTGATGGGAAGTAGTTAGACTACAAGTAGAAAGGGGTGGTGAAATCCTTTGCAATTAATTCAGCAGATGTTGGGCCATCAAATGAAGTTGTATCAGGTACTTTGTTTTTTCAGATTATGCCAGTGTGTTGTTTGATTCGGGGTCTACACATTCTTTCATCTCTGAAATCTTTTCTAGTAAAATGGGAATACCATCTCAAGAAATGACTCCTGAACTTTTGGTAAAAACACCTGGGGGAAAAGTTGAGGGAAAATAATTTATAAGAATCATCCTATCCTTATCTGTGGAAAGAACCTACTTGCAAACCTTATTGTTCTACCTCTAGTAGAGTTTGATGTTATCCTGGGTATGGATTGGATCTCTATTTACCATGCTAAGATTGACTATAGATCTAAAGAAGTTTCTTTTCAGAAAGACTTTCAATTTGTGTACAAGAATGAACCCTTACTGTTGATAACTTATCAAGAGGCTGAGAAATTTGTAAAATATGGAAATGAATGTTACCTTGCAGACATCGTTGAAAATAAAGGAACTGTTCAGATTAATGATGTGCCAGTGGTAAATGAGTATCCTGATGTTTTTTCGGATGAGTTTCCTGGAATAATACTAGATCAGGAAGTTGAATTTACTGGTGACTTAGTTCCTGATGCTAAGCCAATTTCAAAACCCCCTTATCGAATGGCTCAAATTGAACTTTTAGAGTTGAAGGAGAAATTGCATGATTTATTAGAGAAAGGTTTCATTCGACCTAGAACATCACCATGGGGTGCTCCTGTTTTATTTGTTAAAAAGAAAGATGGTTCAATGAGACTCTGCATTGATTATAGAGACTTGAATAATATCACTGTTAAGAACAAATATCCTTTGCCTCATATTGACGATTTGTTTGATCAGCTCTAGGGAGCTCAGTTCTTTTCAAAGATTGACCAGAGATCGGGGTACCATCAGCTGAAGGTAAAGGAGAAAGATATTCTGAAGACAGTGTTCCGTACAAGATATGGCCACTATGAATTTTTAGTAATGCCTTTTGGGCTAACCAATTCACCTGCTATATTCATGGACTTAATGAATAGAATTTTCCAAGAGTTCTTGGATAAGTTTATGGTGGTTTTCATTGATGATATTTTGGTGTTTTCTAAAATTAAATATGAGCATGAAAGACATTTAAGGGTTATCATGAAAACCTTAAAATAAATGAAATTGTATGGGAAATTCAGCAAGTGTGAGTTTTGGTTGCAACAACTTTCTTTCCTTGGTCACATTGTTTCTAAAGATGGGATAACTGTTGATCCTGCAAAAACAAAAGTTGTGGAAGACTGGACAAGACCCAAAAATGTAACTGAGATTCATAGCTTCCTTGGTTTGGCAGGCTATTACCAAAGGTTTATTATAAATTTTTCACGGTTATCTAGTCCAATGACTAAGCTAACTCGGAAGGGTGTTATTTTTATTTGGAAAAAAGAATGTGATGATTGTTTTCAGGAATTGAAAAGAAGATTGGTGAATGCTCCAGTTTTGGCACTACCTTCCAGGAATGGTGAGTTTGAAATATACAGTGATGCTTCATTGAAAGGAATTGGTTGTTTCCTTATGCAGAATGATCAGGTAATTGCTTATGCTTCACGACAATTGAAAACTCGTGAGGTAAATTACCCTACACATGATTTGGAATTAGCTACTGTTGTTTTTGCTTTAAAAATTTGGAGGCATCATTTGTATGGAGTAAAGTGTGAAATATATACCCATCACAAAAGTTTAAAGTATATATTCACTCAGAAAGAATTGAACATGAGGCAAAGGAGATGGCTATAATTAATCAAGGATTATTATTGTACAATTCATTACCATCCGGGAAAAGAAAATAAAGTGGTTGATGCTTTGAGTCAAAAAAGTAATGCTTCATTAGAAATGTTGCATTTAGAACGTGATCCTTTGGTTAAGGATTTGATGAACATTGGCATAGAAGTTGTGGGTGCAGGATGTTCTTCTGTTTTGTTTCAGGTATCAGTGAGATCATCTCTATCAGATAGAATCAAGAAAACACAGAAGCAAGACAGTGAGTTGCAGAAAAAGGTAGAGCTGGTTCAGAAAGGTAAGTTGCCTGAATTTAACATTGATAATGATTGAGTTTTGATATTTGTGAAGAGATTGTGTGTGCCTTGTGATTCACAGTTGAAGAGAGAGTTGTTATGTGAATCTCATAGTTCTCCATTTTTACTTCATCCTGGCATTACTAAGATGTACAGAGATCTGCGGGAGTATTACTGGTGGGATGGAATGAAAAGAGATATTGCTGATTTTAATGTGAAGTGTTTGACATGTCAACAGGTTAAAGCAGAGCAGATGTTACTGAAAGGGATGCTTCAGCCTTTACCAGTGCCAGAGTGAAAATGGGAGAGTATATCCATGGACTTTGTTGTGGGATTACCGAAGACATCTCGAGGTAATAATGCAATCTGGGTTATTGTTGATCGCTTGACCAAATCTTCTCATTTCCTTTCTATACGAGATACTTTTTCCCTAGATCAACTTTCCCGTTTGTATCTTAAAGAGATAGTCAGGTTACATGGAGTTCTCCTCTCTATTGTATCTGATCGTGATCCCAGGTTCACTTCTAACTTTTGGAAAGGCCTTCATAAGTCGTTGGGTACTGAATTAAATTTTAGTACAGCTTTTCATCCTCAATCAGATGGGCAGTCAGAACAAACAATTCAGACCTTGGAGGATATGCTATGAGCTTGTTCTAGGGATTAGCAGGGATGTTGGTACCAACATCTTTCTTTGGTTGAATTTTCATATAATAACAATTTTCATTCCAGTATACAGATGCCATCATGTCAAGCATTATATGGGAAGCAGTGTCGAACTCCAGCTTTCAGGGATGAAGTGGGTGAAAGGAAGTTGATGGGACTAGAATTGGTAGAAGAGATGGCAGAAAAAGTTCAACTAATTCAGAAACACATGAGAACAACTCAGAGCAGGCAGAAGAGTTATGCGGACAACAGGAGGAACGATCTCTCTTTTGAGGTAGGTGATCATGTTTTTCTCAAAGTATCACCATGGAAAAGTGTGATGAGATTTGGTAAGAAAGGAAAGCTGAGTCCAAGGTTTATTAGACCATATGAAATTCTGGAGAGAGTTGGATCAGTTGCATTCTGAGTGGCTTTACCTCCGAGTTTATGTCAAGTACACAATGTTTTTCACGTTTCTATGTTGTGGAAGTATATGCCAGATCCATCTCATGTTTTGAGTCGAGAGGTAGTTCAGCTGGAAGAGAACCTATCTTATGAGGAACAATCGGTCCAGATTCTTGACCACAGGGAGTATGTGTTACGGAATAAGTTGATTAAGCAGGTAATTTTTTTATGGAAAAACCACATGATGGAAGAGGCAACATGGGAATCTAAAAATGCAATGATGGATAAATACCCCCACTTATTCGATAAGTAAATAAATTACGGGGACATAGTTTTCTAAAGGGGGGAAGGATGTAACATCCCAAGTAAGTAATGAATAATAGATATTTTTATCTATGTTTATTAATGAACTAGATAGTGTTTTAGAGTCTTAAAATGAAAATAAATCCAATCTTAAGCATGGAATACACTAATATTTTTAAAAGATTGTTTTACTGCCTTTTGATGGCAAACCATTTTTAAATCTATCTTTTGACAATTTTATAAGCTATGTTTGTCAAAATAAACATATTCATTATTATTGGGACATTGAATTTTACATTGGATAAAGTTTTGGTATTTTTCTGACAATGTTCATTTTTTAATGAATAGTGCAAAATACTGCATTTTACATCAAAACTGCTTTTTAATCTAATTTATTTATATGATTATATTATCTTTTGAATTGGTTTTGAAGTTAAATTAGAATATATTTTTACCATTTAATCCAATTGTGGTCATTAGGATTACTTTCACTTTGTAATTTGTCATAAACTAATGCCAAACTTTTCATAGATATTATTTCAAAAAAAACCGCTATTTTTCATGACAGCGAGAATTAATTATTAAATTAATTAATGTAACTTATATGATTTGAATTTTGTAAAATAGACATCATTTTTGAATTCAGAATATCAAATATAGCTTAGGGGGAATTTTTGGTAATTTTCTGAAAAACTTCAATTTTTGATGAATAGTGAATCTACTAACTGATACTTATATAAACTGATTTTCCTGTTTAAATGAAATTTTGCCATCATTGTGTTTTGAATTTCAAAAATCTGACATTAATGGTTGTCATTAAGAAGTAAAATGTGGTTCAATGAGATTAAAATATTTTTTTTGGTGAATAGTAACTTATTAAGTTTTTAATCGTGATTAGTGGTAATTAGTGTAGTTTAAGGTAAAAATAATTTTTTAATAATATAATATGAGCTTGAAACATGTTATACCCTCATTTTATGTGTCATTGTCGACCAATAAAATCCATGGGTCAACTTGGGGACCCCATGGAGCCACTTTGGTTGGGAAACGACATAAATAACTTTTTATTTAATGTAAAAGTAAAAATGACACAAACATAATATGTTTTACAAAAAATTTCTATATGGGGTTATACAAGTCAGATTTTTTACTATAAATATTCATTGAAAATCTAAAAAGATTTCCTTCATCATAGTAGTTTTTTTATAATTTTTTGACATTAAATAAATAAATGTATTTATGACATTATAATGATGTAGCGATTACCTCATTAATAAAGGATTTAAATAAAATGAAATGATAATGTAAAATCTATGCCTTAACATGTCCAAAACCTATTGTATGGGTGTATTTCGAACACTTATCACCTTATCCTAGAATTATATCAATTTGGGACCTTTTGAATCCGAAACTCATTTTAAAATAAAGTAACTTTTCTTTACTTTCCAAGAGTTCCCCTCCTCTCCTCTTATAAAAGGCCCCCACCTCTACCTCTTTTCCCACACTCCCAAAGCCTTTGGCTCGGCCAAACCCTTCCCATTTTTTCTCTCCACTTCCCTCTATTACTCCTTGAAGACTCACTTTGGGCAGAAGTCATCCCAAGGAAGCCTTTGAGCTCAAACCAAAGGGAGTTACCCGATTTTAAGGTAAAGTCTTCACTTGAGTCCGTTTGATTTATTTTGCTTCTCCAACCCCATAAACTCTTTTTATTTATTTCTTTTGTAACAAATCAAGTATCTTCAATATACTAGGATGTTGGTATAAGAAGTATTCGAGCTACACTTACACACACCTACATCTAATGGTTAACGAACATACTGTTTCCGTGGATGGCAAATTTATGCCTCCCGAAACGATGATTGTTCAACATTCTTTTATCACCTTAAAAGGTGGCCATTAAGATGTCACTATATTTATATATGATATATAATATGTTAATGTTTTCCTTAATCTTCTTTATTTTTCATTTTGGGTACACCTTTATGGTTTCCATTATGGGTAAACGTGATATCTTCATTGAAGGAAGTGCATACTACCGCCCCCTCAAAGTGATTTGATTCGTTAAATAACATATGTGGGACGTATAAAGGATGGAACTATGATATTATATATGATATTATACTGGAATTATAATATACCTTTATATCATTATGATTCCATTCTATAAAATACGAAATAGAAATGAAAGTAGCGTTCATGCGTACGTACGGCTTACCGTCTCCATGAACGGTGCATTTCATTTCTTACCTCTAAATGATTATGTAATATAATAAATGAATGTATATACTGGATATATATGATATATACATAATGATTATAATTCAGGATATAATGGATACATGAAAAACATGTAATTATAAAGGGTTTATTTTTGACTCAAGTACCAATGATCGTTAAAACGACCGTTATTAACTTAAATAATTACATAGTGTTCATGACATGGAAATACGTGATATAAAAGGAATAATGAACTTGAAAAAGGTTCTTATTCAAGTAGAAATTAACTCATGTTTATTATTCAGGACATTAAAGAACGATCGAGTCAATTCGGACCTGAGGTATGGGACATCGTCTCAATCACCTTTCATTGAGGCATATTTTGTTTTATACACAACCTTCTTTTATATGGTGTATAAACCCCTTTGACTTTTACTTTTATTCAAAAGGAATCTTTTTTATACGAAGCGTTTACTAAATGAAAAAAGGGAATGTTTTTGTCATACGTATGTGGCGACAATGACTTCTCCGCCGTCGTGACCATTATTTGAGTTTCGGCTTCCTCTACAAGCCATACTTTTTTTTTAAAATAAAAATAAATATCATGTTTTACTTTTATTTTATTTTGGTATTGAAAATGGTTTTAGTAATGTTTTTATATCAATTTGTTGTATTGATATCTTGTGATTGAAAGGTGGAAATGTTATGTTTCCTTTATGCATGTTTTATGTGATACGATTATATTGAGGTTCTTGGGAATTATTATGAAGACGGGTGGTTCCGTGATAAACTAAGGGCGTGTGAGCCCGATATAGCTCTCCAATGCATTGGGTAACGCGAAGGATGTAACGTTACGGTTTCTCTGAAGAGAATTAGGGAATATACTGTGATGGGTATTCCAAACGTAACCAAGAGGGTTACGCCCTACGTAAGAATGTTATGAATGCCTCAAGTTACCTTTATGTCTTATGATTTCTATGATTTATTCATGATTTGATGAGGTATGTTAAAGTGATTTTGTTTTATGGGTAAAGTATGATTTCATTCTTATGTATATATGTACCCATGTTTCCTTTCCATATTTTTATATCCCTTACTGAGCTTTTTATGCTCATCCCATGTTTTTTTTGAAATGTTTTTCACAGGTCAAGGGAAAGGTACATGATATGATTATAGTGTCAAGGAAGTTTCAAGAAAGTGACCATGTTTTATTTTAAATAAGTTTCCATTGATGGGAAAGAAGAATACTATCTTTATGTAACCACTTTTTTTATATGTGGAATGTAATGCAAGTTTTATGATCTAATTCTCTAATACTCTAAACCAGAAAAGATCCTCAATGTGTAATCTTGTAATAACTCAATATTAAGTAAGGTTTAAGGCTGGGGACTTATACATCCAATAAGTTTTTTACATGTGTAGGTCTTAGAGTTTACATTATCTTTTCATTTTATTTAAATAGTTAAATAATGAGGTAATCGTTTCATAATCATGGTGTCATAAATAAATTAATTTATTTAATGTCTAAAAATTATAAAACAAATATCATTATGTAGGAAATATTTTTATCATTCTAATGAATATTTATAGTCAAAAAGATTACTTGTATATCCCCATTTAATAATTGTTTTAGTAAAACAACTCATGTTTGTGACATTTTTATTTTAACATTAAATAAAAAGTTATTAATGTCATTTTCCTACCAAAGTGGCTCCATGGGGTCCCCAAGATGACCCATGGATTGTCTTGGTCGGCCATGACACATCCAATAAGGGTAGGACATGTGTCTTGGTCATTTCATATTATTAAAACATTATTTTTACCTTAAACTATACAAATAACCTCTAATCGCGATTAAGAACATAAAAGTTACTATTCACCAAAAAATTATTTTAATCCCATTGAACCACATTTTAATTCCTAATGAAAACCATGTATTTCTGATTTTTGAAATTCAAAACACAGAGGTGGAAATGTTTCATTTAAACGAAAAATCATTTTATTTAACTACCACTTAGTGGTTTCACTATTCATCAAAAATTGAAGTTTTTCAGAAAAATACCAAAAATTCACCCTAAGCTATATTTGATATTCCGAACTCAAAAATGTTGTCTATTTTACAAATTTCAAAATATATAAGTTGCATTAATTAATTTGATAATTAATTCCCGCTGTCAAAACAAATAGCGTGTTTTTAAGAAACAATATCTATTAAAAGATTGACACTAGTTTAAGTCCAATTTCAAAGTGAAATTAATTCCAATGACCACTATTGGATTAAATGGTAAAAATATATTCTATTTTTACTTAAATAAAATTCAAAATATAATATAATCATAGAAATAAATTATACTAAAAAAAGGTTTTGAATTAAAATACAACATTTTCCACTATTCATTAAAAATGTACTTTATCGGAAAGATACCAAAAATTTACACAAAGTAAATTTTGATGTCCCGATTCTAAAGAGGAATTTTATTTGGTCCAATAGAATATATAAGAGTGACCATAACTATATTTATAGACGGTTCTCCATCAAAAGGTGATAAGTTGACCTTTAGTGAAAAATAGAGTATATATGCCTAAAATTGAATTCTTTTCGTATTTTAAGCCTTTATCATTTATTGGATAAATGTAAAAACGTTTAAAAAACATATATAATCATATTTTAGTTATTTCTATTCATTATCGCCAATACAACAGCTACGTGTTAACTAACATTTAGAATAATATTATTTTATTACTAGTGTGCAATGTAAGATTTCAAAGAAACTCTTTGTTGCGTATCGTGTACGCTATCGAACATAGCGACACATTTAAAGTAAAATTAATATTTAATTTGAAAATATTAATAAATATGAAAACATTTTATTCATTATTTACCTGGGATGTTAAATCCTTCCCCCCTTTTGGGAATTGCGTCCTCGCAATTTTATTCACTTATCAAAAAAAGTGGGGGTATTTATCCCTCATAGCATTTTCAGATTCCCATGTTGCCTCATCACTCATGTGGTTTTTCCACAAAACCTTTACTTGGTGAATTACCTTATTTCGCAACACTTTCTCTCTTTGTTCAAGAATATAGACTGGTTGTTCTTTATACGAGAGATTCTCTTCCAATTGAACTACCTCTGGGCTCAAAACATGAGATGGAACTGGAATATACTTTCTCAACATCGAAACATGAAAAACATTGTGTACCTGAGATAAACATGGAGGTAATGCCACTCTGTATAAAACTTATCCAACTCTCTCCATAATTTCATATGGTCCAATGAATGTTGGACTCATCTTTCCTTTCTTACCAAATCGCATCACACTTTTCCATGGTGAAACTTTGAGAAAAACATGATCACCTACCTCGAAAGATAGATCCTTCCTTCGGTTATACACATAACTCTTCTGCCTGCTCTAAGTTGTTCTCATTTGTTTCTGAATCAACTAAACTATTTCTGCCATCTCTTCTACCAATTCTAGTCCCATCAGCTTCCTTTCACCCCCTTCATCCAAAAAATCTGGAGTTTGACACTGCTTCCCATATAACGCCTCAAATGGTGTCATATGTACACTGGAATGAAAAATATTATTTTATGAAAATTCAACCAAAGAATGATTTTGGTCCCAAATTCCCTGATAATCCATCGAACAAGCACATAGAATATCTTCCAAAGTGTGAATTGTTCGTTCTGACTGCCCATCTGATTGAGGATGAAAAGCTGTACTAAAATTTAATTCAGTATCCAACAACTTCTGAAGGCCTTTCCAAAAGTTATATGTAAACCTGTGATCATGATCAGATACAATGGAGAGAGGAACTCCATGAAACCTGAATATCTCTTTAAGATAAAAACGAGAAAGTTGATCTAGAGAGAAAGTATATCGAATAAGAAGGAAATGAGCATATTTAGTCAATCGATCAACAATAACCCATATTGCATTATTACCTCAAGATGTCTTCGGAAATCCCACAACGAAGTCCATGGATATATTTTCCCATTTACACTCTGGCACTGGTAAAGGCTGAAGCATCCCTTTCGGTAACTGCCTAACTGCTTTAACCTGCTAACAAGTCAAACACTTCACAGTAAAATGAGCAATATCTCTTTTCATTCCTTCCCACCAGTAATACTCCCGCAGATCTCTGTACATCTTAGTACTGCCAGAATGAACTGAAAACGGGGAACTATGATCCCTACATAACAACTCATTCGTCAACTTTGAATCACAAGCCACACATAATCTCTTCCCAGACCTCAAAACACAATCATTATCAATGTTGAATTCAGGAAACATACCCTTATGAACCAGTTCTACCTTTTTCTGTAACTCACTGTCTTGCTTCTGTGCTTGATTAATTCTGTCTGATAGGGATGATCTCACTGATACCTGAAAAAAAACAGAAGAACTTCCTGCACAAACAATTTCCATGCCCAAGTTCATCAAATCAAAAACCAAAGGATCTCGTTCCAAATATAGCATGGTTAATGAAGAATTAATTTTTCGACTCAAAGCATCAGCCACTTTATTTGCTTTTCCCAGATGGTAATGAATTGTACAATCATAATCCTTGATTAATTTCATCCATCTCCTCTGTCTCATGTTCAATTATTTCTGAGTGGATATATACTTTAAACTTTTGTGATCAGTATATATTTCACACTTTACTCTATAAAAATCATGCCTCCAAATTTTTAGAGCAAAAACAACAGCAGCTTATTCCAAATCATGTGTAGGGTAATTTACCTCATGAGTTTTCAACTGACGTGAAAAATATGCAATTACATGTTCATTCTGCATAAGGACACAGCCATGTCCCTTCAATAAAGCATCTCTGTATATAACAAACTCACCATTCCTTGAAGGAACTTCCAAAACTGGAGCATTCACCAATCTTCTTTTCAACTCCTGAAAACAATCATCACATTGTTTTGTCCAGATAAACATAACACCCTTCCCAGTTAGCTTAGTCATTGGACTAGATAACCATGAATTTTTTTCAACAAACCTTATGTAGTAACCAGCCAAACCAAGGAAACTACGGATCTCAGTTAAATTTGTGGGTCTTGGCCATTCTTCAACAACTCTTGTTTTTACAGGATCCACCGTTATCCCATCTTTAGAAACAATGTGACCAAGGAATGAAATTTGTTGCAACCAAAACTCACGATTGTTGAATTTACCATACAATTTCTTTTCTTATAAGGTTTGAAAAATAACCCTTAAATTTCTATCGTGCTCCCCTTTAATTTTAGAAAGCACCACAATATCATCAATAAAAACAACCAACATTTTTCACCTCATTCAACTGAGCCATCACTGCACCAAACTATTTAGTTCTGATTCTGACCATCTCAGGATACTGATTTGAAAGGTCATTTCCCTCTGTATGCTTTCCCAGAAAATATGTTCTGTTTCCTTTATGAAAAACCATTCTTAACACAGAAATATCTTAGGAGAAGAAACATGGTAATCTTTAAATGCTATATCATTTCAATCATACCATAAAATAATTTATAATTTAACAATTTTATAACTCCTAAAGTTGTCTAAGCCGACCTCTGATACCAACTATAAGGCCTCGGCCTTAAACCTTACTTAATATTGAATTAAATGAATAATTCACATTGAGGATCTTTTTTGGTTTAAAGTTTTAGATAATTAGGACATAACTATTACATCTCAAAAGATTACAAAGTAGACACTTCTAATAAGTTTCCATAAAATAAAAACTCTTAATAAGAAACATGTCTAGTTCCATGTTTTAGAGAGAATGACATTCCATTGATCCCATCATTGATGCAATTCCACATTAAGTCCTATGAAAAACATTTCAAAAAAACATGGGGTGAGCATAAAAAGCTCAGTAAGGGATACACAAAGTATGAAAACTGTTAGTTTTTAAAACAACAAGTAAACCATGTATACTTTATAAAAGTAATAACCTTCACCTTTATGAGGTAGTAAAAAATCTTCACTGAATAAAATATCATTATTTACCCTTTTTTATCAAAAAATATTGCAATAAAATCCATATAAAGAACACATAACATATAAGGGTAACTTGGGACATAAACATACTTAAATGGAATAACCATACGGTCGACTTCCACACATATCACTTAACGCAATAGTCATTAGGCCAAATTCCATACATACTTAATGGAATATCCATACAGACGACTTCCATACCAAATTCATTGGAGGTTATAACTTAACCACCCATCTTGGTATTCACGGCACCACCCGTCATATGGTTTATCATGTAACCACCCGTCAAATGTCCAAGTACCATTATAAAATCATAAGACATAAAACAATATAATGGAAAGAAAAAATTTCCACACTTTGATCAAAATATATCACTTAAATATATTGACATAACACATCCATTATAAAAAACCATTTTCAATAACAAAATTCATAAAAGACTATATGGTGTTTATTTCATTTTAAAAACATTACGGCTTGTTGAGGAAGCCAAGGACCGAATAATACCCGCGGCGGCAGAAAATGTTGTTTTCACCACATACGTTAAAAGAAACACTCATTTTTTCCATTTAGTAAAATGATTCGTAGAAAAATATTCCTCTTGTATAAAAGTAAAAGTCAAAGGGGTTTATACACCGTATAAAAGAATGTTGTGTATAAAATGAAATATGTCTCAATGAAAGGAGATTGAGACGAATTCCCATACAAATATCATTTTTTAAATAAAATAGATCTATTATGTGTATTCACTATATGTACACATAAAGAATGTATAAATACAAGATAGGACATAATAATATCATCACATAATTTGAAAGTAGGAGATTAACCCAAAGAACAGAAATTGGGTTAAGAAGTTCTCTTACCTCGGGTCCGACTTGACTCGATCGTTCTTTAACGTCCTGAATAATAAACATGATTTAATTTCTACTTGATTAAGAACCTTTTTCAAGTTCATTATTCCTTTTATATCTCTTATTTCCATGTTATAAAAATTATGTAATCATTTCAGTTTATAATGTTTGTTTTGTCGATATTTGGTCCGTAAGTCGAAAGTGGACTTCTTACAATTACATGTTGTTCATGTGGTCAAAGGTTCATTATATTCAAAATGATATTCATGATTTGGATATCATATATATCCATCATATACATGTATTTATAATATTACATAATCATTTATAGGTAAGAAATGAAATACACCGTTCCTGGAGACGGTAAGCCGTACGTACGCATGAATGCTACTTCCATTTCTATTTCATATTTAATGGAATTAAAACATAATGATACATAATATTATTATAATTAAAGTATGGTATCATATATAATATCATTAATTTTATCCTCTATATGCACCACATCTGGTGTTAACGAATCAAATCACTTTGAGTATAACACCCCGAGATTTTATGAAAAATATTCTTTTTAATTTCATTAATGTCTTGTGTTGTATGCTACACCAAAAGGAGCTTGCACAATAGACATCCTTGACTTTCCTTGCATTACACGGAATCGTGACCATCCTCGATAGCGTGTGTAGTACGCAATAACGAGTTTAACTAAACAACAATATGCTATTAAAATATTATTAAAACTAGCCGTTATGAATAGTAATAACCACTTTTTGAAATTTGGTAAATTTTATTTTTCAAAATGGACTTCATTTTTGGATTCGGAATATCGAAATTATCTTAGGGTGAAATTTTGGTACATTTCATATAACTTTCATTTTCTTATGAATAGTGAAAATTACTAAATTTTAATTAAATACAACTTTTTTAATAGAAATAATTAATAGTGATAAATTATTAATTTGAGTGGTTTTAAAGTATATTTAGAATATATTTTTAAAATTTAATACAATGTTGGTCATTGGATGTAATTTCACATTTAAACTAGACATAAAAAAGTGTCAATCTTTTGTAGTTATTATCTCTTAAGAACACGCTATTTGTTTTGACGACGAGAATTAATTTTTAAATTAATTAATGCAACTAATATTTTTTAATTTGGTAAAATAGACATCATTTTTGAGTTCATAATATGAAATATAGCTTAGGCCTAATTTTTGGTATTTTTCTGAAAACTTTCATTTTTTGATGAATAGTGAAACCACTAAGTGGTAGTTAAAAAAATGAATTTTTCATAAAACTTAATTTTACCACTTATGTGAGTCGAATTTCAAAAATCTGAGAGACACGGTTGATGTTATTAAGTAATATGTGGTTCAATGAGAATAAAATAATTTATGGTGAATAGTAACTTTTTACTTTTTTTACCACGGTTAAAAGTATATAGGGTAATTAAGGGTAAAAATGTTATTATTGTTACCCTAAAACATTTCCTAATTCTATTGGATAATTTTCTTTCGACCTAAAACAACCTTAGGAATAAAAAATGATCATTTAGGCCCACTTGGATTAGATTAGGACATTTATTATTAATTTATTTAAAGAAGGGTTAAAATAGTTAAAATCAATGTTTAATAAATAAAAAAATTTCAATACAGAGTTATACATAAGATAAAATATACTATAAATATTCATTAGAAATCTAAAAAGATTTCCTACATAATGATATTTTATTTATAATTTTTAGACATTATATATTTTAATTTATTTATGACACAACGATGATGCAGTAATTATCTTATTAATGAAATATTGACATAATTGATGTTATAAATACCCAAATAAATGTAATTTGTGCCTTTTTATGAATTCCAATAATTTTATAGGTTAATATTACATGTTATTATTTATTTAATTAACTTTGTTCGAACTAATCATTCTGTTATGATTTTCAAAAAAAACAATTACTAAATAGTGTAAAAATTGACATAAAATAGTTTTTAAAACAAATATTATTTTATTAATTGTTATTTTATTCCTAAAAATCTAAGGTTCATCCAAATGACTTAGATAAGGTTATATATATTAATAATAAACAACTTGGGGTTCGTTTGGCTTGTTATAGTATGTTTATTAACCTTATAGTGTAAGAACACAAGAAGACACGGTAAAAGTAAAATTATTTAACTTAATGTTAAATCTAAATGATAAGGTTAAAATAGGAACCTAAACTTGTCTAAATTCTATTGGATGAGATGATATAGACCCATCCCCACCTTATCTTATAAATAAATCAACTTGGAGCTATTTAAAACCGAATTTGACTATATAATAAAATAATAGTTTTAGTTATTCCAAAGGTACCCCTCTCCTCCCTTATAAAAGGGAACCTCCTCCCCCTCTTCCTCACATCACTTTGAGCCTTCAAGCTCGGCCAAACCCTGCCAAATTCTCTTCTCCAGTTCCATAGAAACATCCTAGAGGTTCTGGTCTTTCTCAAAGACCAATTTTAGTGCCCTAAAAGGAGATCTCAAAGAGGCGCTTCAAAGAAGAGGTAATTTCCGTTACAGACCTTTATTTCTTCTTCCACTTCTTCTTCTAAGGTTGTTTCATTATGAAGTAATAACATCAGTATCACTCATATACTGATATGTTATTATAAGTATGAAACAACCCTATTTCACCATCTATCCATCCTACGGAAAACGAAATCACCGCACGTGCATACGTACGGAATACCGTCTCCACGCCGTGGTGTAATCTATTTTCCACCCCCACCTTACTTGGATGGGTATAATGGTGTAAATAATAACTATATATGATCATTGTAAAGTGATATTGATTATTTAATTGTATACATACACTCCAATAAAATTCCATGATCATGGGAACGATATCATCGCTCGTGCGTACGTACGGAATACCGTCTCCACAACGCGATTAGATTCATTCTCAATGATTAACCATTCATTAATGATTATAAAGTATATATAACAAGTAATCATGAAATATATGACGTAATAATGATACTGGATTTATGTGTATATATATGTATGTGATAGAACAAATATTTTCAATTAATTTATATTGAATATCATTATTTTAAACCCACAAAATTGTTCCTCTAAGATGAATTGTTTCATTTTTATGATAATGGTGTTATTTTGAGCTGAATAGTAAAAATTGGCCATTTTGGATTTTTGACAGTTTTAAATTATTTCGGTAGTTTGGACATAACATTATCTAAACTGATCCAAATTGCAAAATTCTTTCTTTTCCAGATTCTAAAAATCCAGGGCTGCATTTAATATATTTGGACCAAAATCTGAATCGGCAATATTGAAGCTCAAAAGAAGCTCACAAGTTTGCTAAAGAAAACTGTTTTGAGTTCTGCATAGTTTTGATGTGGGATCCATAAATCATTCAATGTGGGCCCAAAGATTGTGATATTCGGTGGGTGGACACGAAAGGAGTTTTGGATCATCTTTAATGAAGGCAGTACCGAGGTAATTGGCCGTTTATGGGGTCATTAACTCAACCTAATCCGGAGGATTTCGTTTTGGAGAGTCTGACTGGACAGAATTAAATCTCATAGTAAAACGGCCATAACTATCGGGATACATGTCCAAATCCTCTGTTATTTTGAGGAGACACGTCCAAGGGAATTATGAACAACATTGAAGAAGGTCTCAAAGCGTTAAGATGTCATTTAATGGGGCTAAAACGCATCTACATTCGGGGGAAGTATTCTGGCTATAAAAGGAGGAGAGCTCCACCCTCTCAAGGCATCCATTCTCCACCCCATTCCTTCTGGGACACCAAGAAGGAGAACTTTTCATCTTTCTCTTTTATTTATTTTCTTTTTCATTGTTTTGTAATGCCTTATTCTTCCCCATTCAACTCGATTACCCTTACCATGGTGGGGTAAACTTTTGGAGTGATTGGGGAAGGGTTGGTTTTCTACATTATAATGCTTGAGTTCTTGGACGCAATTGAATAAATTTTTTCTTCTTCAAAGTTGTTTTCAATTTATTATAGTGTATTTTATAATCAAGTGTGATTGTTCTTGAATATTAATTCCGTTATTTATTTTTTCCTTGGTAAAATAATCATAATCTCCCTCCACTAATTTCTGGTTTATATACGATGGAATAAACCAGGAATTAGTGGTGAAGTACTCGACGATCGTCAGTACGTGTAAAAGGTGTAGTGATTGTTCATGATTGTTTGGGATAAACAAAACCTGATTGGGTATTTCCCATTTCGATTAAGGATATTCAATACAACTATTTTACACATAGAAGGAGAGTTGACCAAACCAAGATCTTGGTAAGGTTTTCTCTCACAATAAGAATTTCACCAAGGAAGTGAGAGGAAACGATTGTGGAAACTCACTTTAATCAACTAAGAAGAAGAGGTTTGAATTAAATTGAACAAGGACAGAATTATAATTAGGAAACCGACCCCGACCTAATCACCCTTTTAATTTCATAGTTTTTCAATTATTTGAATTTCAAATTTCCTTTCACAACATTTTTACCCCCGTTTTAAAGTGACAAACAGTTTTGTGTGCACTCCTCTTCGAGAGACATCCTAGGTCAACCACATTACTACATTTTAACTTAGGAAATAATTGTTTTGCCACGCCCTACGACAGGCGTGCGTCAAACTTGGCTCCATTGCCAGGGAGGCAGTGAAACAAAAAAAACAAAATTGAATGACCCGCACCTCAAAAGAACCATTAATTGAATTTGATCCAAAAATTGAAAGAACATTAACCCAACTAAGAAAAAGAAATCTACCAGAAATATTTGAAGAAATAGATCTCTCAGATTCAAGTGAAACTCTTAGTGTTCACTCTGAACCTGAAATCATGGCTAGAAATCCCAACCAAACCCTGCGTGATCTATGTGCACCACAATTTGCCATTCAAAATAACCAACTAATTACACCCACTGAACCAAATGATTTTGAATTACGTGTAAATATGATTCCTGTTCTTCCAAAGTTTCATGGTCTTGTAGGAGAAGATCCAAATAGGCACATTCAAGAATTCAGATACACTTTCTCAAGCTTCAGGCCAAGAGGAGCACCCAAAGACCAATTTCAGTGGAGGGAATCCCCCTTCTCACTTGAAGGAATAGCTAAAGAATGGTTGTACAACCTACAACCAGGGGAGATCAGTGATTGGGAAGACCTAAAAAAAAGTTTCATGCAAAGATTATTTCCCACATCGAGGAGAACTGCCATCAAGAAGGAGATTTACATCATACGACAATCAACTGGAGAAACCCTCTACGAGTACTGGGAGCGCTTCAAGAAGCTATGTTCCAGTTGCCCACATCAAGAAATGGAGGAACACCAATTCCTTTTGTTCTTCTACCAAGGACTAATGGATAATGATCGAAATCTTCTAGATGCCTCATCAGGGGGGTCCCTGATTGACAAGTCTCCTGCAGATATCAGAATACTAATTGAGAAGATTACTCAAAACTCACAACAATTTGGACTAAGAGGAATGGGAACCAGGGGGATACATGAGGTAAAAACATCTGATTCATCCACATTGATTGAAACCAAAGTTGATGACCTTGCAAGATTAGTCCGTCAAATGGCTGTAACACAAGCAAATGGACAACAAGCTTCAGCTCAGGTATGTGGTTTATGTTATTCTTCCACTCATTATACTGACCAGTGCCCTGAGATACAGGGGACAGAATACCGTGCTGCGGGCTTTCAACCAAGACAATTCCAACAAAATCAACTGCAATCCCAACAAGTATATGGGAACCAACAAAACCAGATGAGACCATTTAACCAGCACCCCAGTCAACCTCCTTACCACCAGCAGCAATACCAGAACCCCCCTCCCTTCCAACAATCTTATAAACAGCCCTTCCAACACCAACGATCTTTTCAGCCTCCACCATTCCAAAGAAAGACATATGAACAACCATCCACCAGCACACAACCTTCTGTGGAACAGCTACAATCCAAGTATGAGGGCCTAGCAGATAAGGTTGACAAGCTAGCAGACACAGTGGGAAGTCTTGTTGAAATAATGTCCAAGAATCCAGGGAAGCTTCCATCCCAAACAGTTCCAAATCCTAAAGAGAATGTCAGTGCAATCATAACAATAAGTGGAAAAGAAATCCCACCTCCATCCAACCCTGAACCAGAAATAATACCACCTATTCTAAGGGATAATGATTCAAAAAGTCTTGAAGATGAAAAGGAAGAGAAGGAGGAGAAGGATATGCCATAGAATAAGAAACAAGAAACACCAATGCAAAGAAAACAAAGGGAGAAGAAAGAATTACCCCCACCATTTCCAACAAGGATGATCGAATCAAAGAAATTGCATGAAGAAGCACTTCAAAAAGAAATTATGGACACCTTCCAGAAAGTGGAAATCAATATCCCCCTACTTGAGGCTGTTAAACAAATTCCAAGGTATGCAAAATTTTTGAAAGATCTTTGCACCAAAAAGAGAAGGCTTCATGGGAATGAAAGAATCAACTTGGGAAGAAGTGTCTCAGCCCTTATCATGCCACAGATTCCAACC
Source organism: Viscum album (assembly GCA_963277665.1). Taxonomy (NCBI): domain Eukaryota; kingdom Viridiplantae; phylum Streptophyta; class Magnoliopsida; order Santalales; family Viscaceae; genus Viscum; species Viscum album. The sequence goes on from OY728139.1 coordinate 434,298,280, forward strand.
AAATGTCAAGATCCAGGGACGTTTTCCATTCCATGCAACATTGGTTCATTAAATTTCACTAATTCTTTGTGTGATTTAGGTGCTTCAATTAGTGTATTGCCTCACTCGGTATACACTTCTTTGTAGATGGGAGAATTGAAGCCCACAAGAGTGGTGGTCCATTTTGCAAACAGATCCATAGATTTTCCTGCAAGAGTTTTGGAGGATGTCCTTGTGAAAGTCAAAGATCTCTTATTCCCAGCTGACTTCTACATGCTCAATATGGAAGAAGATGGGAGTCCATCTCATTCACCCATCATTTTGGGGAGACCTTTCTTGAAGACAGCCAAAACCATCATTAATGTCCACGAGGGGACACTCACCATGGAGTTTGGAGAGAGCACGGTCCAGTTCAATATTTTTGAATCCATGAGGCATCCATCAGATGATCACTCCCTCTTTTCTCTTTCCCATGAAGTTGGTGAAGAACCAATTGAAGAATCAGGTATGCTCTCTAAATTCTTAGACTTAAGAGAGACTTCTTCCCTTGAAAATATCATTGATCATGTGGATGCTGAAGATGTTGGAGATTCTGACTTCATGTGGGAGGAAGAGGTAAAATCTGATTTCTTTGATGATTTGTTAAATAATGAGGAAGATGATATGGTTTCTTGTGTGAAGGAGGTCCAAAATATGGAAGAAGAAAACGTCAATTTAGTCTCATCCCTTGAGAATCCCCCTAACCTGGAACTCAAACCACTCCCCACTGATTTGAAATATGTATACCTTAGGGAGGGAGAGAAACTACCAGTGATAATTGCTAATAATCTTTCTAAAACCCAAGAAAAATCATTGATTGAGATTTTGAGAGAGAATGTCAATGGAATAGGATAGAGCTTAGGTGATATCCCAAAAATTAACCCAAAAATATGCTCACATAGAATTTTTTTTGAGGGAGATTCAAAACCTGTTAGACAGCCCCAAAGGAGACTGAATCCCACCTTGATGGAGGTTGTGAAGAAGGAGATCGAGAAGCTCTTGGAAGCTGGGATCATCTATCCCATTTCAGATTCGCAGTGGGTCAGCCCTATTCATGTCGTTCCAAAAAAAACTGGCCAGACCACTGTGAGAAATGAAAAGAATGAGTTAATCCCTATGAGAATTCAAAACAGTTGGAGAGTGTGCATTGATTTTAGGAAATTGAACCAGGTCACTCGAAAAGATCATTTCCCCATCCCTTTCATTGACCAGCTGTTAGAAAGATTGGCAGGGAGAACTCATTATTGCTTTTTGGATGGATTTTCAGGTTACTTCCAGGTACCCATTACCCCCGAGGATCAAGATAAGACGACATTTACATGCCCTTTTGGTAGTTTTTCATATAAAAGAATGCCATTTGGATTATGTAATGCTCCAGGTACATTTCATAGGTGCATGGTGAGTATATTTTCTGATCACATTGAAAATTTCTTGGAAGTTTTCTTAGATGATTTCACAGTTTTTGGAGATTCTTTTGATCATTGTTTGAAAAATCTGGAAAAAGTTTTGAAAACCTGCATTGAAAAAAATCTTGTTTTAAACTTTGAAAAATGTCATTTCATGGTTCAAAGAGGAATTGTACTTGGTCATGTTTTTTCCCAAAATGGAATTGAAGTGGATAAATCAAAAATTGAAGTGATAAATTAATTACCTTACCCTACTTGTGTGAAACATGTTAGATCATTTTTAGGACATGCAGGATTCTACAGGAGGTTTATTAAATATTTCAGTAAGATTTCTCTCCCACTCTCTAGATTACTTTTTAAAGATGCTGATTTTGATTTCAATGGTGCATGTAGGGAATCTTTTGATGAGTTGAAGAAGAGATTGATTTCACCACCCGTGATGCAGCCTCCAAATTGGGAATAACCATTTGAACTACTTTGTGATGCCTCTAAACAAGAAGTTGGAGAAGTCCTTTCTCAACGAATTGAGGGCAGACCAAAAGACATTTCATATGCCTCGAGAACTTTAGATGCGACCCAATTCAATTATACCACCACGGAAAAAGAGTTCTTTGCAGTTGTTTTTGCTTTAGAAATATTTAGATCATATCTTCTTAGAACTAAAATCACTGTGTTTTCGGATCATGCAGCTTTGAGGTACTTGATGAAGAAAGCTGATGCTAAACCAAGGTTAGTGAGATGGATGATACTACTGCAGGAATTCAGTATAGAAATCAAGGATAAGAAGGGATCAGAGAACCAAGTGGCTGATCACTTAAGTAGACTGCCAAACACTGCTGAAATTGATGTTCCAGAAAGAGACCCACTGAATGATCAAATTCCAGGAGAGCAGTTGTACTTGAATGAAGAAGAAGTTCCTTGGTATGCTGACATAGTCAATTTTCTGGTAACATCTCAGGTCCCATCTCATTTCAATTATCACCAAATTCAAAAACTAAAAGCTGAATCTAGATATTACATTTGGGATGATCCATTCCTTTGGAAGATTTGCAATGATCAAGTAATAAGAAGATGTTTACCTGAAAGTGAAGTTAAATCTGTCTTTGATTTTTGTCATACTTTAGCTTGTGGAGGCCACTTTGGACCTCAGAGGACAGCAAGGAAGGTTTTAGAGTCTGGAATTTATTGGCCCACCATTTTTAAAGATGCTCATGAATTTTGCAAAATATGTGAAAAATGTCAGTTTTCAGGAAATATTTCAAAGAGACAAGAAATCCCCCAAATGCCATTGAATTTTTGTGACATTTTTGAAGTTTGGGGGATAGATTTTATGGGACCTTTCCCGATGTCATTTGGAAATTCATATATCTTGCTTGCAGTTGATTATGTTTCCAAATGGGTGGAAGCAAAAGCAACCAGAACTGACGATGCTAAAGTTGTTTGTGATTTTGTCAGGTATAACATATTTTGTAGGTTTGGAGTGCCTAGAGCAATCATCAGTGATCAAGGGACTCACTTCTTCAATTTGAGAATGGATACATTGCTGAAAAAGTATGGGGTGCATCATAAAACATCAACTCCCTATCATCCACAGACTAACAGGAAAGCTGAAGTTTCAAACAGGGAAATCAAGGGAATTTTGGAAAAGACTGTTAATCCAAACAGGAAGGATTGGAGCCAAAGGTTGGATGATACCTTATGGGCTTACAGGACAGCCTACAAAACCCCGATTGGAATGAGTCTATACAGGCTGATTTATGGGAAAAGCTGCCACCTACCTGTGGAATTGGAGCATAAGGCGTATTGGGCTGTGAGGAAAATGAATTTGGACCTTGAAAGTGCTGGGAAGGATAGAAAATTTAAGTTGCAAGAGATGGATGAAATAATAAGGGAAGCATTTGAAAATTCAAGGATTTACAAAGAACAAACAAGAGTGGCCCATGACAAGCTAATCCAACCAAAAGACTTCTCTCCTGGAGACAAAGTGTTATTATTCAACTCAAGACTCAAGTTGATGCCAGGTAAACTTCGTTCCAGATGGGAAGGTCCATTTATTGTTACTCATGTATATCCTTTTGGTGTTGTGCAGATTATGAAGGATGGAGAGAAGGATCCATTCACTGTGAATGGACATAGGTTGAAGAAATTCCTTGGGACCCTACCATCAAAGCCATTGGAGGAGATCACGCTCCTCCAACCTATTTATCAATAAGATCCATCAGGTTGTACCTCTCATTCACATTTTCTTTCTATTGTGATTCAATAAGAATTCTTCTTACACGTTAAATCCACTTAAATGCATCGAGGACACTGCATCATTTAAGTGTGGTGGAGGGAACCTTTGTAGTATAGGATTTTTATTTGATGTTTGTTTTCAAAAATAAAAAATAAAAAAATGCGTGTTTTCAAATTTTTGTGTGTTTATTTTTCAATTTTTGGTGTGTTTCTGATACTTTTGAGATGAAATGATTATCAATACCATTTTTGAAACCCATGTCAATGAGTGAACCAGTCTATTTCATGAAACTGATCTTAAAGGAATGCTGAAATAACTTTGTTTCAAGTTAAAATATTTTGGAAATTCATGAAAAGTACACTGATTTTTAAATCTCATGCCATATTTCACTGTCTATATCATTGAAATAACTTTCCTGTGAGGCTTCTGAACCATTTTTGTCATATTCTTTTCATTCACCTCATTTCTTGAGAGAACCAGACCATGCTTGCTTTAACCAGAATTTGAATTATTCCTTTCAAAACTTGAGAGTTGGGGTACGTGTGTTTTAAATGATTGAGGCACTTATTTTGTTTGAAGCCCCCTTTTCAAAATAATCCTTTTCATTATGTCCCACCTTTACATTTATCCTTCATTTTAGCCCCTAGTATCCATGAATTTTCTGTTAGGTTAGCCACATTACAAGCCAATTTTCCCTATCATACCTGCTCTTGAAGTAAAATTGCATGATCTAGTTGAACATAAGTGTGGAGGAAAATGTCTTGTGGTGTACTACCTCATTTGGTTATACTTTGGGTGGAAAATAAATTGTGGAAGAGATGTGTGTGATGCTGAAAAATTATTCTGTTGAAAGCTGTGCCTTTTCTGGAGCTTTTATGACAAGAGAAGCTGTGCCTTTCTGGAGCTTCCAAAAGAGAAGATGTGCCTTTCTGGAGCTTCCAAAAGAAAGCTGTGCCTATCTGGAGCTTTAAAAAAAATTATGTTTGAAAAGATTGAAATGTTTGCTGCTGAGATTATTGAATGATGATGAATCCTATTTTCAACAAAGGGGAAGTGAAGGAGACCATATTTGAGTGAAAACTAGAATCTTGCAATTCTGCTTCAATAAGAGCCAAGCCTTCCTTTTTCGGCCTCAGAACTTTTAACATCTAAATCCTACCAACCGGAAGCCACATAACAACCCTAAAAAGTCCTCATAAGAAACACATGTCATTGACTCACATCGGGTGGAGAAGTAGGAATTTATCAAACCTATGGTGACTCTTGTGTGAGTTTGGATGAGAAAAGCCTTGTTCAGCCTTTACATTTGTGAGATGAGAGAAAATTCAGGTGAGGTAGGTGTTTTGTGTGCATGGGATAAGAAATGAAGTGGAAATATATTAAATTCTTAAATGGAGAACTTGAAATAACAGTTTTTGATGAGGCATGATATCTTTTTGTTTCTTGAAATTGATTTGATTGATCTCATTGATATGTGTTTTGATTTTGATTTGATTTGATTTTTACTTGTCCAGGAGTCCAAGTGCTAAGTGTGGGGGAATTGATAGAACAAATATTTTCAATTAATTTATATTTAATATCATTGTTTTAAACCCACAAAATTTTTCCTTTAAGATGAATTGTTTCATTTTTATGATAATGGTGTTATTTTGAGCTGAATAGTAAAAATTGGCCATTTTGGATTTTTAACAGTTTTAAATTATTTCGGTAGTTTGGCCATAACATTATCTATACTGATCCAAATTGAAAAATTCTTTCTTTTCCAGATTCTACACATCCATGTATTCATTTAATATATTTGGACCAAAATCTAAATCGGCCATATTGAAGCTCAAAATAAGCTCACAAGTTATCTCAAGAAAACTGTTTTCAGTTCTTCCTAGTTTTGATGTGGGATCCATAAATCATCCACTGTGGGCCCAAAGATTGTGAAATTAGGTGGGTGGACGCGAAAGGAGTTTTGGATAATCTTTATTGAAGGAATAACAGAGGGCATTGGCCGTTTATGGGGTCATTAACTCACCCTAATCCGGAGGATTTCGTTTTGGAGAGTCTGACTGGACAGAATAAATTCTCATAGTAAAACGGACATAACTCTCGGAATACATGTCCGAATCCTCTGAGATTTTGAGGAGACACGACCAAGGGGATTATGAACAACATTGAAGAAGGGCTCAACGCGTAAAGATGTCATTTAATGGGGCTACAACGCGTCGACATTAGGGGGAAGCATTCTGGCTATAAAAGGAGGAGAGCTCCACCCTCTCAAGGCATCCATTCTCCACCCCATTCCTTCTGGGACACCAAGAAGGAGAACTTTTCATCTTTCTCTTTTATTTATTTTCTTTTTCATTGTTTTGTAATTCCTTCTTCTTCCCCATTCAACTCAATTATCCTTACCATGGTGGGGTAAACTTTTGGAGTGATTGGGGAAGGGTTGGTTTTCTACATTGTAATGCTTGACTTCTTGGACGCAATTGAATAAATTTCATTCTACTTCAAAGTTGTTTTCAATTTATTATAGAGGATTTTATAATCAAGTGCGATTGTTATTGAATATTAATTCCGTTATTTATTTTTTCCTTGGTAAAATAATCATAATCTCCATCCACTAATTTCTGGTTTATATACGATGGAATAAACCAGGAATTAGTGGTGAAGTACTCGACGATCGTCAGTACGTATAAAAGGTGTAGTGAATGTTCATGATTGATTGGGATAAACAAAACCCGATCGGGTATTGCCCATTTCAATTAAAGATATTCAATACAACTATTTTACACATGGAAGGAGAGTTGACCAAACCAAGATCTTGGTAAGGTTTTCTCTCACAATAACAATTTCACCAAGGAAGTGAGAGGAAACGATTGTGGAAACTCAATTTAATCAACTAAGAAGAAGAGGTTTGAATTAAATTGAACAAGGATATAATTATAATTAGGAAACCGACCCCGACCTAATTACCCTTTTAATTTCATAGTTTTTCAATTATTTGAATTTCAAATTTCCTTTCAAAACATTTTTACCCCCGTTTTAAACTGACAAACCGTTTTGTGTGCACTCCTCTTCGGGAGACACCCTAGGTCAACCACAATACTACATTTTAACTTAGGAAATAATTGTTTTGCCATGCCCTACGACAGGCGTCCGTCAGTATGTCATCTACTTAATTCCATTCAACTCAATAAGGATACGAAAACAGCGTTCATGCGTACGTACGACCTACCGTCTCCATGTACGGTGTATTTCATTCCATTTACTGATTTATTATATATATGTCTATTATGAATATATATTACATATAAATCATGTTTTATATTCTTAAATTAAGTAATAATGATCTAATTAATCATATGAATAATTAAAAGTCAAAACACGGATGACAAATGAAACGATTTTACCCAAAACACTCTTTAACATGGAATTTACAAAAGAACGGGTAATATAAAGTCATAAGTGAACCATATATGATACCATAACAATGAATATGATTATTTAATAAGTCAATGTCATTATTTAAATCATTATACAGGTGGTTTAGACACTTTCGAAGAAAATCGGACCTAAGGTAAGGGATAATTTTGCAAATCTCCTTTTTATCTGAGATTGCTTATTCGTAAGTATTTACTAGGGTTATTTCTATCATCCGTGTCCATGTTTTATAAAAGTTTTTTTAATGTATTTTTAAAGTACTTTTTACCCATTTTTTGACTTTTACTACATGTTATGTAAGGAATATTTCTTCTATTTACGTTATGAGGTATTTTTTGACTTTTCCGACAAAAGTACGAGAAAAATGTTTTTTTAACTTATACGACATGAATGGATTTTTAAAACATAAATTACAAGAAGCTTCCTTTACAAGTTTTCAAGTTTATTTTTAATAAACTCCTTTTAGTTTAAAATTGTATGACATGTTAAGAAAGGAAAAATGTTTTTATTGTAGAAATGATATTTTCCCCATGAATGGAGTTCAAGTGTTTTATCAAAATTATTTTCCATCTAAGATAATAAAGGGTTCTGTTTATATCCCTATTATTACATGGATTTTATTATGTTGTCATGGAAATACTCTTATGAATTCCTTTACCTTATATGAAATGTTTTATGATGTCACGATGCTTAAGATTCCCATTATTATCACATGGGTTATGCTATGATGTATGGTTTATGATTTTGTGGCACACATAAGAATGGTATCATTATGAGATGGGTGGGACCTATATCTCCCTCCAATGCATTGGGTAAAGATTTTATATCTCATGAGATAGACATGGATAGAACGGTAGGTTATACCGGTTCAGTGGAACATGACTAAAACGAGGAGTGAACTCAGTTCAGAAAGGGACTTTGTCCACTAAGATAGTATTGGAAATGAGTCTTGACTAATAAGAAATGATTCTGTATGATTATGTGTGTATGACACACAGTTTCATGTTTTAAGTTATGATTATTGGGATTACATTTAACTATTATGATTTATCCCATGTTATGAAATTATGATCTCTTTTGTAGGTTAAGATTTCCAAAAGATATGTTCTTATGAATATGATGTGATTGATATTTCTTTTGTTTACCCTTACTGAGCATTTGAGATCACCCTTTTATGTTTTATTTTCCCCAGGATATAAAGAGAGGTTTTAGGTAAGAAAAAAATGAAGATCTTTATGGGAGATGTTGAAGATCTTTCACCATGATTAGAAGATTACATTCCGAGTTTCCAAAGACACTAAACTATTACGGTCCTTGTGTGTGTGTTTTTTGTTATATACTAAGTATTCGGAAAAAGTAATGTAATGTCCATGTAAATTAAGCTTCGGGTCTCTACAGTTGGTATTAGAGGAAAGGTTTAGTCAACCTTTGGAAACTAGGATGCGAGAACTTTAGTGAGATCCCTAGAGATATTTCTAAGGTATGTCTTGGGATGTCTCTAAGGTTAAGTATACGTATAGGTTATAGTCCTAGAATTTCTCTTACGATCTTAGAATTTAACCTAAGATGTTAGATATTGAAGGTACTCCCCCTTTATTATATTGTTTTCCCTAGCGTGATTTTTACCTCTCACACTATTCTTTTTGGGTTTTAGATGATGGCTGGAACCCGAAGGAACCGTGTTGATCAATGTAATGGACAATGCAATGATTGTCCTCCTGAACAAACAAATGTTATGGGAGATGGAGTGAAAAATCTTATTGCTATACTTACACAAGATATGAATCATTCTGGACTTCCAAATGAGCAGAGAAGGGAACAATATTCTGTTGAGTCCCTCATGAGGCAACGCCAACCTTCTTTCAGTGGGTCTTCTGATCCACTTGTTGCCGAACAATGGATCAGTACTACTGAAAAGATATTTTCAGTTATTCAATGTTTTGAGCATGATAAATTCATCTTAGAAGTGTATCGTTTGAAAGGTGATGCTGATCAATGGTGGAATCTTATTAAGCATACGAGGCAATGGGATGAAATTGAGTCCATGGAATGGGACGAGTTCAAGAACTTATTTTTCAATAAGTACTTCCCTCGTATTCTTCGAACAAAGATGGAGAAGGAGTTTCTTAAACTAAAGCAAAAGGATGATGAATCTGTTGGTATATACGAAGCGAATTTTACAAGGCTTTCCAGGTATGCATCTGGATTTTTCATCCAACTTGAAAGTAAAGTTGATAGATTCTTCAGTGGCTTAAAACCAAATCTTCGAAGGGAATTATCTATAAGAGACTTCAGTAGCTATGAAGAAATTGTGTGTTGTGCTATCAAGGTAGAAATGGAAGTTGGTGTTACTTATCCATCTCATAGTTTTTACAAGAAACAAAATATGGAGTTCAAGGGGAAATATCAGAATAATGGTGAAAAACAGATGAATATTTCCCTATGCTCAATGTGTGGAAAGAAGCATGGTGGAGATTGTATTAAAGGGACAAGTAAATGTTTCAAATGTGCAAAGGAAGGTCATCGGGAATTTGAATGCTGCAATGATGGGAAGAAGATGTCTACTGATGCAAATAAAGGAAGGGATACACAGAATGATCCTACTACACTTCAATGCTTCATGAGCAAGTAAATGGGGCATTATGCTAATAAATTCCCTAATCCAAGGGTTAGTGATGATCGAAATGAGCAACCACATAAGGAAAAGTACAAAGGGATGTCACATGCGATAAACATTGGCGATGTTGAATATGATAATGATGTGGTGGAATGATTAAGTGTTTATGTAATGGGATTAAAAATAATGTTGTATATAGTATCGTGGAATATTGGAATATTTATGTATTGGTCTACTGTGGTTTTCAATTATTTTATGGTACCAGTAACCATGGAAAGTGATTGATATATTTTTGGAAAAAAGATGATATGTTCATAATGAAGGGAAAATGAGAAAATGAAATATTTGACAGTATTCATGATCTCCTGACTGATATAAGGACTAAGTGATATCATGCTTTGAGTATATAGAATTTTGAGGATTTTGGTATGTGGAATGTGTTAACTTTTAACTGCATTCATGTTTTCACTAAGGTTCAATTGGTATTCAAGATAATACATGATTAAGGCCTTTGAATGTTTGGAATGTGGCCTACAAGACATATCTTATATGGGGATCAACGATGGTATTAAATCTCTGGTAATCGTTTTCACTATATTATGAGAGTGGACTGCAGTATTATGGATAAGCCTAAAGATTGGAATGGAATGTGTTGGACATAAGTTAGTATTGATTAAGGATAGAAATTTTTTTGATATTATTGATGGGATTTTATAGTAATATAGTTTTAGAAAAAGGACAACCTGCAGGACGGGCAACAGCCCATCGCGTCGGACAAGGCTATGGGAATCGAACCCACAACCGAAGTGCGACTGGACTTTATCACCTATCATTGGCCTACAAAAAGTCCATGTTTAGTAGAAACTAGTTTTATTATATTAAGCAGTATTATATATGAAGTATAAGTCCATTTTAGGAACCATATATCATTAATCTCACTATAGATGGACTTATGTATTTTTTGATAACTTTTCTAACCTTTTGTTTGAGACAATGGAATGACCCAACATTCTATCACATGATCTACTAACACATCACGAATGACAAATTTGACTTCATTTATTTAAGAGATGAAGTGGGAATTGTCCAAAGAACGACCAACGGTGAGACTATACCGAAATCATGAAAGTATTTCTTCTAATTCAAATTTCATCAACTTTAGGGAAACGATCTTGAAAACCAAAAATGTTATCCTAGTGCTCTTATATCTGATGAATCAGATGGTACCTTAGATCGTCACAAATTTATGGCTTTGTGATTGCTGGATTTTCCATAGCCATGTTCTCTACCACTCTCCATCAGAACATGATGGTTAGATTTCTCTTCCATATCCATATTTTCACCTATGTGGAAACCCAGTGATTAGTTTATTTGGGTAACCGTTACGTTTCATACATTAGTTTTTAAATATTGGTTTTGGTATTCCTTTTTACGATGTGGGGTTCTAGTAAAGAAACTTTTGATTAGTAAACCATTTATAACCCCGACGAATTTTGAGGGCGAAATTCATTTTAAGGGGGGTAGAATGTAACACCGCGAGATTTTATGAAAAATATTCTTTTTAATTTCATTAATGTATTATGTTGTACGCTACACCAAAAGGATGTTTCACAACAGACATCCTTGACTTTCCTTGCATTACAAGAAATCACGACCTTACTCGATAGCGTGTGTAGTACGCAATAACGAGTTTCACTAAACAACAATATGCTATTAAAATATTATTAAAACTAGCCGTTATGAATAGTAATAACCACTTTTTGAAATTTTGTAAATTTTCTTTTTCAAAATGGACTTCATTTTTGGATTCATAACAGCGAAATTAGCTTAGGGTGATATTTTGGTACATTTGGGATAACTTTCATTTTCTGATGAATAGTGAAAATTACGAAATTTTAATTAAAAACAACATTTTTAATCGAAATAATTAATAGTGATAAATTATTAATTTGAGTGGTTTTAAAGTATATTTAGAATATATTTTTAAAATTTAATACAATTTTGGTCATTGTATGTAATTTCACATTTAAACCAGACATAAACAAGTGTCAATCTTTTGATAGTTATTATCTCTTAAGAACACGCTATTTGTTTTGACGACGAGAATTAATTTTTAAATTAATTAATGCAACTGATATGTTTTGAATTTTGTAAAACAGACATCATTTTTGAGTTCATAATATCAAATATAGCATAGGCCTAATTTTTGGTATTTTTCTGGAAACTTTTATTTTTTGATGAATAGTGAATCCACTAAGTGGTAGTTAAAAAAATGAATTTTTCATAAAACTTAATTTTACCGCTTCTGTGAGTGGAATTTCAAAAATCTGAGAGACATGGTTGATGTTAGTAAGTAAAATGTGGTTCAATGAGATGAAAATAATTTTTGGTGAACAGTAACGTTTTACTTTTTTTACCACAGTTAAAAGTAAATAGGGTAATTAAGGGTAAAAATGTTATTATTATTACCCTAACACATGTCCTAATTCTATTTGATAAGTGTAATTCGACCAAAAACAACCTTAGGAATAAAATACTATCATTTAGGCCCACATGGATTAGATTAGGACATTTATTATTAATTTATTTAAAGAAGGGTTAAAATAGGTAAAATCAAAGTGTAATAACTAAATAATTTTTAATATAGGGTTATACATAAGATAAATTAGACAATAAATATTAATTAGAAATATAAAAATATTTCCTGCATAATGATATTTTATTTATAATTTTTAGACATTATATAATTTAATTTATTTATGACAGAACAATGATGCAGTAATTATCTTATTAATGAAATATTGACATAATTGATGTTATAAATACCCAAATAAATGTAATTTTAGCCTTTCTATGAATTCCAATAATTTTATAGGTTAATATGACATGTTAGTATTGATTTAATTAACTTTTTTCGAACTAATAATCTGTTATTATTTTCACAAAAATCAATTACTAAATAGTGTGAAAATTGACATAAAATAGTTTTTAAAACAAATATTATATTATTAATTGTTATTTTATTCCTAAAAATCTAAGGTTCGGCCAAATGACTTAGATAAGGTTATATATATTAATAATAAATAACTTGGGGTTCTTTTGTCTTGTTATAGTAAGTTTATTAACCTTATAGTGTAAGAACACAAGAAGACACGGTAAAAGTAAAATTATTTAACTTAATGTTAAATCTAAATGATAAGGTTAAAATAGGAACCTAAACTAGTCTAAATTCTATTGGATGAGAGTACTTCGACCCATCCCCACCTTAGATTCGAAATAAATTAATTTGGAGCTATTTAAAACCGAATTTGACTTTATAATAAAATAATAGTTTTTGTTATTCCAAAGGTACCCCTCTCGTCCCTTATAAAAGGGCACCTCCTCCCCCTCTTCCTCACACCACATTGAGCCTTCATGCTCGACCAACCCCGGCCAAATTCTCTTCTCTAGTTCCATAGAAACATCCTAGAGGTTCTGGTCTTTCTCAAAGACCAATTTTAGTACCCTAAAAGTAGATCTCCAAGAGGCGCTTCAAAGAAGAGGTAATTTCCGTTACCGATTCTTTCACCTTTATTTCTTCTTCCACTTCTACTTATAAGGTTGTTTCATTATGAAGTAATAACATCAGTATCACTCATATACTGATATGTTATTATAAGTATGAAACAACCCTATTTCACCATCTATCCATCCAACGGAAAATGAAATCACCGGGCATGCGTACGTACGGAATACCGTCTCCACGTCGTGGTGTAATCTATTTTCCACCACCACCTTAGTTGGATGGGTATAATGGTGTAAATAATAACTATATATGATCATTGTAAAGTGATATTTACTTTTTAATAGTATACATACACTCCAATAAAATTCCACGATCATGGGAACGATATCATCGCTCGTGCGTACGTACGGAATACCGTCTCCACAACGCGATGAGATTCATTCTCAATGATTAACCATTCATGAATGATTATAAAGTATATATAATAAGTAATCATGAAATATATGACATAATAATGATACTAGATTTATGTGTATAAATATGTATGTCATCTACTTAATTCCATTCATCTCAATAAGGAAACCAAAACAGCGTTCATGCGTACGTACGGCCAACCGTCTCCATGAACGGTGTATTTCATTCCATTTACCGATTTATTATATATATGTATATTATGAATATATATTATATTTAAATCATGTTTTATATTCTTAAATTAATTAATCATGATCTATGTAATCAAATTAATAATTAAAAGTCAAAACACGGACGACAAATGAAATGATTTTACCCAAAACACACTTTAACATGGAATTTACAAAAGAACGAGTAATATAAAGTCATAAGTGAACCATATATGATATTATAACAATGAATATGATTCTTTAATAATTCAATGACATTATTTAAATCATTATACAAGAGGTTTGGACACATACAAAGCAAATAAGACCTAATGTAAGGGATAATTTTCCAAATCTCGTTTTTATTTGAGATTTCTTATTCGTAAGTATTTACTGGGGTTATTTCTATCATCCATGTCCATGTTTTATAAAAGTTTTTGTCATGTATGTTTAATTTCCTTTTTACCCATTTTTTGACTTTTACTACATGTTATGTAAGGAATCATTCTTCTGTTTACGTTACGAGGTACTTTTTGACTTTTCCGACAAAAGTACGAGAAGAATGTTTTTTTTAACTTATACGACATTAATGGATTTTTAAAACATTATTTCCAAGAAGCATCCTTTAAAAGTTTTCAAGTTTATTTTTAATAAACTCATTTTAGTTTAAAATTGTATGACATGTTAAGAAAGGAAAAAGTTTTTTAAAGTAGAAAGGATATTTTCCTCAATAATGGATTTCAAGTGTTTTATAAAAATTATTTTCCATCTAAGATAATAAAGGGTTATTTTTCTATCCATATTATTACATGGATTTGATTATGTTGTGATGGAAATACTTTTATGAATTCCTTTACCTTATATGAAATGTTTTATGATGTCATGATGCTTAAGATTCCCATTTTTATTACATGGGTTATGCTATGATGTATGGTTTATGATTATGTGGCACACATAAGAATGGTATCATTATGAGATGGGTGGGACCTATATCTCCCTCCAATGCATTGGGTAAAGATTTTATATCTCATGAGATAGACATGGCTGGAACGGTAGGTTATACCGGTTTAGTGGAACGGGACTGAAATGAGGAGTGAACTCAGTTCAGAAAGGGACTTTGTCCACTAAGATAGTCATGGAAATGAGTCTTGACTAATAAGAAATGATTCTCTATGATTATTTGTGTATGCCACAAAGTTTCATGTTTTAAGTTATGATTATTGGGATTACATTTCACTATTATGATTTATCCCATGTTATGAAATTATGATCTCTTTTACAGGTTAATATTTCTAAAAGATATGTTCTTATGAATATGATGTGATTGATATTTCTTTTTTTTACCCTTACTGAGCATTTCAGCTCACCCTTTTATGTTTTCTTTTCCCCAGAATATAAAGAAAGGTTTTAGGTAAGAAAAAAAGGAAGATATTTATGGGAGATGTTGAAGATCTTTCACCATGATTAGAAGATTACGTTACGAGTTTCCAAAGACACTAAACTATTACGGTCCTTTTCTGTGTGTTTTTGTTATGTACTAATTATTCCGGTAATGTAATGTAATGTCCATGTACGTTAAGCTTCAGGTCTCTACATTGAGGGTGCGGTAGTCCACACTTCCTAAAATGAAGATATCACGTATACCCATAATTGAAACCATAAATGTATGCCATAAATGATAAATACATAATCTTATGTAAAAAATAAACATATTATATATCATATATAAATATAGTGACATCCTAATGGCCACATTTGAATGTTTTATATGAGTGTTGAACAATCATCGTTTCATGAGGCAGAAGTTCGTCATCCATAGAAACAGTATGTTCTTTAACCATTAGATGAAGGTGTGTGTATGTGTATCTCGAATCCTTATTATAAAAACATCATAGTATATTGAAGATACTGGAGTTTTTACAAAAGAAAGTAATAAAAAGAGTTTAGGGGTTTGGAGAAGCCAAATAAAACATAAGAACACAAGAGAAGACACTACCTTTAAATCGGGTAACTCCTTTTGATTTGAGCTCAAAGGCTTCTTGGGAAGACTTCTGCCCAAAGTGACACTTCTAGGAGTAATAAAGGGATGTAGAGAGACAAAATGGGCAGGGGTTGGCCGAGCCAAAGGCTTGAGAGGTGTGGGTAAGGAGGTAGAGGTGGGGGCCTTTTATAAGAGAAGAGGAGGGGCACTCTTGGAAAGTTATAAAAGGATACATTATTATAAAATAATTTTCAGATAAAAAAAGTCCCACAATTATACATTTAGAGGATAAAATAATAAGTATTCTAAATCCTCCCATCCAATAAGTTTTTTACATGTGTAGGTCTTAGATTTTACATTATCTTTTCATTTTATTTAAATCGTTAAATAATGAGGTAATCGCTGCAACATCATGGTGTCATGAATAAATTAATTTATTTAATGTCTAAAAATTATAAAACAAATATCATGATGTAGGAAATATTTTTATCTTTATAATGAATAATTATAGTGAAAAAGATGACTTGTATAACCCCATTTAATAATTGTTTTAGTAAAACAACTCATTATTGTGACATTTTTATTTTAACATTAAATAAAAAGTTATTAATGTCATTTTCCTACCAATGTGGCTCCATGGGGTCCCCAAGATGACCCATGGATTTTTTCTGGCGGCCATGACACATCAAATAACAGTAGGACATGTGTCTAGGTCATTTCATATTATTCAAACATTATTTTTACCTTAAACTACACTAATTACCTCTAATCGCGATTAAGAACATAAAAGTTACTATTCACCAAAAAATTATTCTAATCCCATTGAACCAAATTTTACTTCCTAATCACAACCATGTATGTCGTATTTTTTAAATTCAAAACACAGAGGTGGAAAAGTTTCATTTAAACGAAAAATCAGTTTCTTTAACTACAACTTAGTGCTTTCACTATTCATCAAAAATTGATGTTTTTCAGAAAAATACCAAAAATTCACCCTAAGCTATATTTGATATTCCGAAATCAAAAATGTTTTCTATTTTAAAAAATTCAAAACATATAAGTTGCATTAATTAATTTGATAATTAATTCCCGCTGTCAAAACAAATAGCCTGTTTTTAAGAAACAATATCTATTAAAAGATTGACACTAGTTTAAGTCCAATTTCAAAGTGAAATTAATTCCAATGACCACTATTGGATTAAATGGTAAATATATATTCTAATTTTACCTAAAAACAATTAAAAAGATAATATAATCATAGAAATAAATTAGACTAAAAATTATTTTGAATTAAAATACAACATTTTCCACTATTCATTAAAAATGAACATTATCGGAAAGATACCAAAAATTTACACAATGTAAATTTTGATGTCCTGATTCTAAAGAGGAATTTTATCTGGTCCAATATAATATATAAGAGTGACCAAAAATATATTTATAGACGGTTCGCCATCAAAAGGTGATAAGTTGTCCTTTAGTGAAAAATATAGTATATATGCCTAAAATTTAACTCTTATCGTATTTTAAGCCTTTATCCATTATTGGATAATTGTAAAAACATTTAAAAATAATAATCATATTTTAGTTATTTCTATTCATTTCTGCCAATACAACAGCTATGTGTTAACTAACATTTAGAATAATATTATTTTATTACTAGTGTGAAACGTAAGATTTCAAAGAAGCTCTTTGTTGCTTATCGGGTACGCTATAGAACATAGCAACCCATTTAAAGTAAAATTAATATTTAATTCTCAAATATTAATAAACATGAAAATGTTTAATTCCTTATTTACCTGGGATTTTACATCCTTCCCCCCTTTTGGGAATTGCATCCTCGCAATTTTATTCACTTATCAAAATAAGTGGGGGTATTTATCCCTCATAGCATTTTCAGATTCCCATGTTGCATCTTCCCTCATGTGGTTTTTCCACAAAACCTTTACCTGGTGAATTACCTTATTTCGCAACACTTGCTCTCTTCAGTCAAGAATCTAGACTGGTTGTTCTTCATAAGAGAGATTCTCTTCCAACTGAACTACCTATGGGCCCAAAACCTGAGATGGAACTGGCATATACTTTCTCAACATCGAAACATGAAAAACATTGTGTACCAGAGATAAACTCGAAGGTAATTCCACTCTGTATGAAACTGATCCAACTCTCTCCAGAATTTCATATGGTCCAATGAACCTTTGACTCAGCTTTCCTTTCTTACCAAATCGCATCACACTTTTCCATGGTGAAACTTTGAGAAAAACATGATCACCAACCTCGAAAGATAGATCCTTCCTCCGGTTATCCGCATAACTCTTTTGCCTACTCTAAGCTATTCTCATGTGTTTCTGAATCAACAACAGTATTTCTGCCATCTCTTCTACAAATTCTAGTCCCATCAGCTTCCTTTCACCCACTTCATCCCAAAAAGCTGGAGTTCGACACTGCTTCCCATATAACGCCTCAAGTGGTGCCATCTGTAAACTGGAATGAAAACTATTATTATATGAAAATTCTACCAAAGAAACATGTTGGTCCCAACTTCCCTGATAATCCATCGAAAAAGCATGTAGTATATCTTCCAATGTGTGAATTTTTTGTTCTGACTGCCCATCTTATTGAGGATGAAAAGATGTACTAAAATTTAATTCAGTACCCAACGACTTCTAAAGGCCTTTCCGAAAGTTATAAGTAAACCTGGGATCATGATTAGATACAATGGAGATAGGAAATCCATGTATGCTTAATATCTCTTTAAGATATAAACGAGAAAGTTGATCTAGGGAAAAAGTATCTTGAATAGGAAGGAAATGAGCAGATTTAGTTAATCGATCAACAATAACCCAGATTGCATTATTACCTCGAGATGTATTCGGCAATCCCACAACGAAGTCCATGGATATATTTTCCCATTTACACTCTGGCACTGGTAAAGGTTGAAGCATCCCTTTCGGTAACTACCTATCTACTTTAACCTGCCGACAAGTCAAACACTTCACAGTAAAATCAGCAATATGTCTTTTCATTCCTTCCCACCAATAATACTCCCGCAGATCTCTGTACATCTTAGTACTGCCAGAATGAACTAAAAACAGGGAACTATGAGCCTCACATAAAAACTCATTAGTCAACTATGAATCACAAGGCACACATAATCTCTTCCTAGACCTTGAAATACAATCATTGTCAATGTTGAATTCAGGCAACTTACCCTTCTGAACCAGTTCTACCTTTTTCTGTAACTCACTGCCATGCTTCTGTGCTTGCTTAATTCTGTCTGATAGGGATGATCTCACTGATACCTGAAACAAAACAGAATAACTTCCTGCACAAAAAATTTCCATTCCCAAGTTCATCAAATCAAAAACCAAAGGATCTCGTTCCAAACGTAACATGGTTAATGAAGAATTACTTTTTTGAGTCAAAGCATCAGCCACTTTATTTTCGTTTCCCGGATGGTAATGAATTGTATAATCATAATCCTTGATTATTTCCATCCATATCCTCTATCTCATGTTCAATTCTTTCTGAGTGAATATATACTTTAAACTTTTGTGATCAGTATATATTTCACACTTTACTCCATACAAATGATGCCTCAAAATTTTTAGATCAAAAACAACAACAGCTAATTCCAAATCATGTTTAGGGTAATTTACCTCATGAGTTTTCATCTGATGTGAAGAATATGCAATTACCTTATCATTCTGCATAAGGATAGAGCCAAGTCCCTTCAACGAAGCATCTGTATATATAACAAACTCACCATTCCTTGAAGGAACTTCCAAAACTGAAGCATCCACCAATCTTCTTTTCAACTCCTGAAAACAATCATCACATTCTTTTGTCCAGATAAACTTAACACCCTTCTGAGTTAGCTTAGTCATTGGTCTAGATAACCGTGAAATTTTTTCAAAAAAACCTTTGGTAGTTACCAGCCAAACCAAGGAAACTACGGATATTAGTTACATTTTTGGGTCTTGGCCATTCTTCATCTACTCTTGTTTTTGCAGGATCCACACTTATCCCATCTTTAGAAACAATGTGACCAAGGAAAGAAATTTGTTGCAACCCAAACCCATGATTTCTGAATTTCCCATACAATTTATTTTCTTATAAGGTTTGCAAAATAACCCTTAAATTTCTATCATGCTCCTCTTTAATTTTAGAAAACACCACGATATCATCAATAAAAACAACCAACATTTTTCACCTCATTCAACTGAGCCATCACTGCACCAAACCGTTAAGTTCTGATTCTGACCATCTCAGGATAATGATTTGAATGGTCGTTTCCCTTTTTATGCTTTCCCAGAAAAGATATTCTGTTTCCTCTATGAAAAACCATTCTTAACACAGAAATATATTAGGAGAAGCAACATGTAAATATTTAAATGCTATATCATTTCAATCATACCATAAATTAATTTATAATTTAACAATTTTCTAACTCCTAAAGTTGTCTAAACCGGCATCTGATACCAACTATAAGGCCCCTTCCTTAAACCTTACTTAATATTGAATTAAATAAATAATTCACATTGAGGATATTTTTAGGTTTAGAGTTTTAGAGAATTAGGACATAACTATTACATCTCAAAAGATTACAAAGTAGACACTTCTACTAAGTTTCCATAAAATAAAAACTCTTAAAAAGAAAAATGTCTAGTTCGATGTTTTAGATAGCATGACATTCCCTTGATCCCATCCTTGATGCAATTCCACATTATGTCCTATGAAAAACATTTCAAAAAAACTTGGGGTGAGAATAAAAAGCTTATTAAGTGATACACAAAGAATGAAAACTGTTATTTTTTAAAACAACAAGTAAACCATGTATACTTTACCAAAGTAATAACTTTCACCATTATGAAGTAGTAAATACTCTTAACTGAATAAAAAATCATTACATACCCTTTTGTAACCAAAATATTACAAAAACCCATATAAAGAACACATAACATATAAAGGTAACTTGGGACATAAACATACATAAATGGAATAACCATACAGTCGACTTCCACACATATCACTTAACGGAATAGCCATTCGGCCAACTTCCATACATACTTAATGGAATAGCCATACGGCCGACTTCCATACCCAATGCATTGGAGGTTATAACTTAACCAACCATCCTGGTATTCACGGCACCACCCGTCATATGGTTTATCACGTAACCACCCGTTAAATGTCCAAGTACCATTATAAAATCATAAGACATAAAACGATATAATGGAAAGAAAACATTTCCACACTTTGATCACAATATATCACATAAATATATTGACATAACAAATACATTATAAAAAAACCATTTTCAAAACCAAAATTCATAAAAGACTATATGGTATTTATTTCATTTTAAAAACATTACGGCTTATTGAGGAAGCCAAAGACAAAATAATACCCGCGGCGGCGGAAAAGTTTGTTGTCCCCGCATATGTTAAAAGAAACATTACTTTTTTTCGTTTAGTAAAACTATTCGTAGAAAAAGATTCCTTTTGTATAAATTAAAAGTCCAAGGGGTTTATACACCGTATAAAATAAAGTTGTGTATAAAAAGAAATATGCCTCAATGAAAGGAGATTGAGACGAAGTCCCTTACAAAGATAATTTTTTAAATAAAATAGATCTATTATGTGTATTCACTATAAGTATATATAAAGAATGTATAAATTCAAGATAGGACATAATAATATCATGACATAGTTTGAAAGTAGGAGATTAACCCAATGAACGGAAATTGGGTTAAGAAGTTCCCTTACCTCAGGTCTGACTTGACTCGATCGTTCTTTAACGTCCTGAATAATAAACATGAGTTAATTTATACTGGATTAATAAACTTTTTCAAGTTCATTATTTCTTTTATATCACTTATTTCCATGTTATAAACATTATGTAATCATTTAAGTTAATAATGTTTGTTTTGTCGATATTTGGTCTTTAAGTCGAAAGTGGACTTCTTACAATTACATATTGTTCATGTGGTCAAAGGTTCATTATATCCAGAATGATATTAATGATTTGGATATCATATATATCCATCATATACATGTATTTATAATATTACATAATCATTTAGAGGTAAGAAATGAAATGCACCGTTCATGGAGACGGTAAGCCGTACGTACGCATGAACGCTACTTCTATTTCTATTTCATATTTAATGGAATTAAAACATAATGATACCTAATAGTATTATAATTCCAGTATGTTATCATATATAATATAATTAAATTTATCCTTTATATGTACCACATATGGTGTTAACGAATGAAATCACTTTGAGGGGGTGGTAGTCTGCACTTCCTAAAATGAAGATATCGTGTTTACCCATAATGGAAACCATAAAGGTATGCCATAAATGAAAAATACATAATCATAAGTAAAACATTAACATATTATATATCATATATAAATATAGTGACATCTTAATGGCCACCTTTGAAGGTGTTATATGAGTGTTGAACAATCATCGTTTCGTGAGGCAGAAGTTCTCCATCCATAGAAATAGTATGTTCTTTAACCATTAGATGAAGGAGTGTGTATGTCTAGCTCGAATACTTATTATAACAACATCATAGTATATTTAAGATACTGGATTTGTTACAAAAGAAAGGAATAAAAAGATTTTATGGGGTTGGAGAAGCAAAATAAAACATAAGAACGCAAGGGATGACACTACCTTTAAATCGGGTAACTCATTTTGATTTGGGCTCAAAGGATTCCTTGGGAAGACTTCTACCCAAAGTGAGGCTTCTAGGAGTAATAGAGGGATGTGGGGAGACACAATTGTCCAGGTTTGACAGAGCCAAAGGCTTGAGAGGTGTGGGTAAGGAGGTAGAGGTGTGGGCCTTTTATAAGAGGAGAGGAGGGGCACTCTTGGAAAGTTATAAAAGGTTACTTTATTTTAAAATGATTTTCAGATAAAAAAGGTCCTAAAATAATAAATATAGAGGATAAGGTGATAATTATTCGAAACCCACCCATCCAATAAGTTTTTTACATGTTTAGGTCTTATATGTTACATTATATTTTCATTTTATTTAAATAGTTAAATAATGAGGTAATCGCTGCATCATCCTGGTTTCATAAATAAAGTAATTTATTTAATGTCTAAAAATTATAATAAAAATATAATGATGTATGAAATCTTTTTATCTTTCTAACTAATATTTATAGTAAAAAATATAACATTTATAACCCCATTTAATAATTGTTTTAGTAAAACAACTCATGTTTGTGTCATTTTTATTTTAACATTAAATAAACTGATATTAATGTCATTTTCCTACCAAAGTGTCTACATGGGGTCCCCAAGTTGGCCCATGCATTTTCTGGGTCGGCCATGACACATCCAAAAAGGGTAGGACATGTGTCTAGGTAATTTTATATTATTGAAACATTATTTTTACCTTAAACTACACTAATTACCTCTAATCGCGATTAAGAACATAAAAGTTACTATTCAACAAAAAATTATTTTAATCCCATTGAACCACATTTTACTTCCTAATGACAACCATGTATGTCGGATTTTTGAAATTAAAAACATAGAGGTGGAAACATTTCATTTAAACGAAAAATCAATTTCTTTAACTACCACTTAGTAGTTTCACTATTCATTAAAAATTGAAGTTTTTCAGAAAAATACCAAAAAATCACCCTAAGCTATATTTGATATTCCGAACTCAAAAATTTCATCTATTTTACAAAATTCAAAACATATAAGTTTCATTAATTAATTTAATAATTAACTCCCGTTGTCAAAACAAATAGCATGTTTTTAAGAAACAATATCTATTAAAAGATTGACACTAGTTTAAGTCCAATTTCAAAGTGAAATTAATTCCAATGACCACAATTGGATTAAATGGTAAAAATATATTCTAATTTTACTTAAAAAAATTCAAAATATAATCTAATCATATAAATAAATTACACTAAAAAGAGTTTTTGAATTAAAATACAACATTTTCTACTATTCATTAAAAATGAACTTTATCGGAAAGATACCAAAAATTTACACAATGTAAATTTTCATGTCCCGATTCTAAAGAAGAATTTTATTTGGTCCAATAGAATATATAAGTGTGACCAAAACTATATTTATAGACGGTTCTCCGTCAAATGGTGATAAGTCGACCTTTAGTGAAAATTAGAGTATATATGCCTAAAATTGAATTATTTTCATATTTTAAGCCTTTATCATTTATTGGATATATGTAAAAACATTTAACAAACATATATAATAATATTTTAGTTATTTCTATTCATTCCAGCCAATAAAACGACTACGTGGTAACTAACATTTAAAATAATATTATTTTATTACTAGTGTACAACGTAAGATTTCAAGGAAACACTTTGTTGCGAATCTGGTACGCTATCGAACATAGCAGACCATTTAAAGTAAAATTAATATTTAATTAGCAAATATTAATATATATGAAAATGTTTTATTCCTTATTTACCTGGGATGTTACACTTGTGGTATAATATTTTTAATCGATTTGATGTAATGGAATTTGATTCCATATTTTAAAATAAGTTTCACCACACACATTCATCTATTTCCTTCAACGCAACATCTACATGGTGGTGTAGGTGTAAAGATGAGGATAAATTATGAAATCAAGGAATAATACTTATCCATATCATGAGGATTTTTTATATATCATTCTTAAGACTTCTCCTGGACCATTCGGGTAAAGATACCTCCACCACACCATCCTACAACATAACCATCTTATCCCACCTCTATGTCACCATCATCAACAGATAACCACTATTCTCCTCACTCATATTTTACTATTCCTTACACTATATAATTCATGATATCCTCCAATATAAATAATGTTGTGGAATAGATTCCCCACCAAATTCTCTTTATGATTCTCTTCGTGTTCCAAAATAGGTCTTTCCATGACCCAAATTATTTCTAGCACATGTTGTATGGATTCACATGTTCAGGGGAATCAATCCTAATTCTCAAACTTCTCAAAGCCCAATGGTCGCCAACTGACCTCATTTCTCACCAATAAATATGTCTTTATTTACTAGAGGTTACATAGGTGGGTTGTATTATACATCTATCAATTCCTTAGTTCTTTAAATGACATTAAAAATATCATTTACAATATATAGAGGTTGTGTGTAAATAGTTGAGAATAAACATAGTCTAATGTTGTCATCTTTCTGTAGAAAAATAATGATATATCTGCGGTAGATAGAGGTTTTCATCTCTACCCTCATCATTTTTTATATAAATGTATTATTGTGATGAATATAACCATACATCATAAATATAGTGTATATGTTGAACTAGTTATTCCATTATCATAATCATATAAAATCCAACAAAATGAGCATTACTAATATTTATTTTTACATTAAAATAAAATTTTAAATGAGATAATTATTCAATAGCATGTTTCTATGATGAATAGTAAATCAATGTAGTATACTTAAAAACTATATTTGAATCATGGGGTGTCTAAAATAGTGATACCATATTAATAATTATTATTTATAGGTTTTAGTTATATAATCCATACCACTAGTATTCATTGAACATTATCCTCTTATTCCCTCAGTCTTATTGGTTTTCACAGAAAACATAATTTTAATCCATTCTATAATGAAATAGACAATTATAGATTCAAAATTGTCCACACATTTGGAATTACAATTGTTCTCTGGGAGGAATTATTTGTACTCACCTCATTCTTACCATCCTCTTCATCATAAAATGTGATTTGTATTTTTGGTGACCCCCTCTTCAACATAAAATTCATGTTCTAATCCCTTTATGACAATTCCATTATTACATATTATCATATTGTATACATGTAGTTGGTTTAATGTTAATTCCTTCATCAAATATATTGGTATAATTTTCATGAGCCTATATTTGTCATTACATTAGTTCATTAAGTATTTTAATTATGTACATGATATTAAATAAATATATTAATATTTATATTGGTGTAATAACAATATTTCTTAGTTCATGTCCAATTCTATTATACTCTCCATTAATATAGTCACCACATTATACATTACAATAATGTTTACCTTGGTTCCTTATGATTCTATCAATTTATAAAACAAACAATCTATAACATGATCGAAGAACAATTAACATTGTAGTGGAATTAACATAATAAATTACATAAAATATATTCAACCATTAAACAAATTACTCTTCCAAATAATTAAATTATTATATAAGTCATTTTTTTATCATATATAAATCAAAGTTCTTCCTACGTTATATTAGGTTGGTAAAATATGTACTTTTCAACCTTTCCAATTAATTTCACATGGAAATAATAATTTCAAAATAGTGCATGAAGATAATATGATCAACCAAATAATATCATGGGAGAGTTTCAACCAGGTACTAAGTCCTAGGTCTACTGATCATTCATAAAATTAGCGAGTCAGTTAATGATAAAACCATTTGGTTTTATTTTATAGGTATATCTATGTCTCATCCCCATTAACGTTCCAGTATCCAAAATAGGATGTTTTTCATAGATAACCAGACACTCAAAAAAAATTCTCATATTTATGCTTATTTTTCTATAAATAGAGTGATCTGTATGGATTTCACAAAGGTTCTTTAACCCAAACACAATTTTATTTATAATAATATATAATAAATAAATAATCCTTCTATTTGGTTCTAACTTAGGTGTAAAAAATAGGCAATGAATTATTATAAATCATTTCCAAAAAATGAGAAAATCATATTTCATAACAATCTAAAAATAAAAATAATTGGATGGTTTAGTGTTTCAGGGAATTCCATCATAACCTATTTATTATAAAATTATTCAGAATAATTTTCTATAGTTTCATCATGAATTATCATCATATAAACATATCTCAATTTAGACTTAGTATCATGGTGAGGGAAACAAAAATAATAATAAAAGGATGACCTCAAAATATCACTAAGGTATAGAAACACATAACCTAGGGTGGTATGATAACCATGCAATAACAAATAAGTACGATAAAAATCTCATATTTAAATAATATTTATTCAAAAAGATAGTTCATATTGAAATATGTGAGAATAATTAATCACATATGATCAAATATATAACAAGGAATAAAGATTAGGAAATTATGAGAAATATACCACGATCTATATATCATAAAATTGTTTAAGATATAAGTATCATAAAACATATATAAACATAAGAACACAATATTGTGGATCATTCTTCACTACATGTTTCCCATAGTATATCAGAATCACATTCTATTTCCCAGTTTGGATCGAGCATCAATCCACATTATGTTATTGTCTCGAGATATGAAAATCTTTATCCATTTCATTATAGGTATATATAGGGAATTCACATTAATTAAATTTTAACTATAAACATGATTTGTACAAGAAAACATAGAATCATCACATTATAAAAAATTAGGTATATGATTATATTTTATAGACATTTGAAAATTTATAAAAATAAAAAAAAAATAAACTATATGTATTGATATCAAATTCAATAAACTAATTATAGAGCCTCACCAAAGTTAGTTAGTTTTTTATTTAAAATACATAAAATAATTGAATATTAAAACATATTGAGATAAATATGAAAATTAATGTTATATCATAAAGGAGAGTAACAAATATTGTCTTTAAAAGTGAAATATTTGGATCTGATGAATTGATACATAATTTTATTTCTGAATAATAAAGGATAACATTGACAATAGGTAAAAATTTTGATGTAAATCAAATATCTATTAATGAAAAATCGACACTGAAGAGGATGTGAATTATACAGAACATGTTAAAATTTTATAAAAAATTAAATAGTTCATAGAAGGGGATTTGAATTATAAAAAACTTTTCTAGAGTGATAAAAGTGAAAATGATTAGTAATAAGAGATAATTGAATATAAGGAATGTTAAAGGTCAATTTTCAATAAAAACTGTATAACTCAATGAATGATATTTGAGTTCCCAATGTCCCTTATATATAATGGAATTTTTTAATTAAATTAATAAGTGAGGGAGTTCACAATATTATCCTAATAATATCATAAAAATATAATTTTATTATCACACATGGAGTAAAACGGTGAAATGAATATATAATTCCATCTAAATTAATCTATATAACAGGTTTTATGTAAGAAGATATTGAAAACTGATACATATAACCCGTACAGAAATGGTAATGTATGAATCAAATAAAATTAGCGGAATACCATTAAATGAACAATAAAATAAAATTAAATGACCAATATTCCTCATTTTTATACGTATTTTTGTAGTGAAAACATCATATATGATAAATTATGATGGGTAACAACAAACATGTCTCATATAATTTAAAAAGATATAATGAAATACTTTTTTCTTATACTGTCTTTACCATGTTCCCTCTAATATCATATATAAAAAACATAACTATGATAATAACCAATTTAAGAAACATATTTTGATATAAAAACATTATATATTTCATTTATATTCACTATCTACTAGTATATTTTTAATGTTTTATATACATTCCCACATCTGGTTTGTATAGTTTTGGTCGTTAATACTAGTTTTGAATGAGTGGTGTCTGTATTCATTATAGTTTAATAATTTATCATTTTAGGATAATAAATAATACATTATTTGACGACATGTCAAGATTTATGATGGTGTATTTCTGTTTGATGGGATTTTTATTCTTCATCCACGAAGATGAAATGGATAGTAAGAACATTGTTTTGATTTTCCTAACAAATTAATGGTGTTTTATTAATTATGGGGAAAAAATCTAATTACCGATTCGAAAATTAGAAAATAAATATTTTTAAATTTATATCCGAATATCACCTTAGTTTTGGTTTAATTTTCATTAATGATTCAATTTATTATAATTTCTAATGTAGGAGTTCAAACCATCCCAAATATAATCATACCCTAATTAATGGTTAACTTTCAGTCGATTTAGTTTAAATATCAGTATATGAGTAGAATAATTGTTTAATTTATCATTTTTAAAATTATTATATATATATATTTAAAAATTGGTATATTATTTTATTGATACGAAATAATAACAAAGTATGACAAAATTGTATTTCTTTCCTAAATCACATGATCAAAAAGATTAATTTTTTAATGGATATGTATCATTTATAACATAAATATTGTAATAATTATTTTTCATATTATTAATAATGTCATAAAAATAATATTTATACTTTTAAATCATTCAATTAAATATTCATGAAGTTTTTTTAAGTAAAAAAGGTATATATTTAGCAAATGAAGGTGGTAGTCCACACATATGCATGGATAATTAATTTTTCTCATAGAATGGGAGAAAGAAGAAACATTGTTCATTGTTTAGGAATAATAAAAAATTATATTTATATATATAATATTACACACATTTCCATTTTAACCTTACCATGTTAGGTGGTGAATGAAAGTGAAACATATTTATTCATGAGGGTGTTGGTCTGGACATATGAATATTTCAATATTACATTTTTATTAATGGAAAAGGGAAACATAGTATAATATTATACCATCATTGGAATAAAATTTCAGTATAATGGTGATATGAATGGTTTCATTTCCATATAGTGTAATTTTATTCGAGGAAGATTAATTGAACATAAATTTTGAAAATTGAGATTAGTGGCTATTAATTTTTAACTCACTACATTGATTCTATCCATTGTGTGGAGAGTTAATCATTTTATATATGGTATTATAATGAGAAAATAAAAATTTAAGATATGTAGAAGTGTTAAGGTGAGGATTATGTATATTTTGGTTCAAACCACAGGGGTTTTGTAAGGAGATAAGATCCCCTTTTATAACCTAATAAGTTTTTTTAAACACCAAAAATTCTTTAGTAATTGGAAGTAATTATTAGGGAAAGTGGCTAAAAACTATTAAATGATTTATTATAGAAGTGATAGGGTTGATAGGGGAATGATATAATAATTCACAAATTGTATTTAGGTTATTACTTATAGTCTTAAATTTTTTCATTTTTACCAGAAAATAGTTTTTTGATAAATAACATATCCTTTGTACATAAACAATAATGTGAACCAGGAAATATAATTTTTTCCCAATTAATTCCAAATAGAAAATCCATTTAATTTGATCCAATTTATATAAATAATAAACTAAATTTTAAAATAATAATATAATGTATTAAAATATTCATCAGAAAAATATTACTTATTTACTAAAAAATTAAATATATTTTTTGTAAAAATATATCTATATATTTTTATTTATATTATAACTCTTAAAAAACAAATTTATTCTCATAATTTGGTTTCATATAATTCCAAATAATTCATAAAAGCTAATAATTTCCAAAAAGTTGTAGAATTTATAGAAACTATATATCTCTCTATTGACCTAAAAATTATTTTTTATAGAATTATCAAAATAAATATTAATGTGATTGTATATTAATAATAAATTCAAAATTGGATTTAGTTTTTTCAAAATCACATCTGATAATTAAAAAATATAAAATTTATTTAAAACTATAATAATAACTTTTAATTATATTCAATTAAGAGTTGGTATATTTTCATCATTACTATAAATTATTAATTAATATAATATTAACATATTGCTCAAATAATATATATATATTTATGTTATATAATCATGAAATGTAGTAATGTCAAATAAAACACTATTATCTAGAAAATTATTTTTTTAGGACAATGTGAATTGAATAAAAGAAACTTTTCACAATGTATAAATACTAATGAAAGATATAAAAATAAATATTGGTTTATATGTTGATATAATCCTATTTTATATATGAACTTATTTTTATTATATCTATGAATTGAAAAAGAATTATATAATCATAGTTTCAGTTTCCGGTGGGAGTTCACCAAGCATGGAACTTGGTAAAATCACCATGATCTTGATCACACCATGTATGAAGGTGTCCCCAATCTTAAATCACTTGAGTTTGACATGAGATTGGTTAAGGCTAATGAATTGTGATGATATCAGGAATATAAGAAAACAATTGATCTTTATATGGAAAACATACACATCTGTATTCCATTACTTCTTAATTTTTTTTTGTAAAATTCATTTTATAACGGCTAATAGAATGGAAATAATTAAATGGTCATATTTAATATATAAAATATTCAAGGATTGTTGTTTTATTTTGGTATATTATTTAAAGAACAATATTTAATATATTATTTATTTATTTAAAATATATAATTAAATCATGTGTTGTTTTATCATTTCTTATTTAAAAAAATTTTACCTTATAATGTAAATTATTAATCACTAACAATGCTACATAAGGGTATCTATAAGATGAATATTATTTAATTTTAAATTGAGGTATGAATAAAATCTATTCACATATATTAATCATAATCAAAATATTTCTTCCCAATAATCTGAGTTAAGTACCACTCATGCTTTATTGTCTGGATAAATTTTATTTTCATTAATTATATTGGAATGATTGTAGATGAAGATTGATATACATTAGTATATGCTAATAAAATTAGATTTACTGTTTTTATAACATATACTCCACAAACAACAATGTTTCACCCTATTGCATCCCTAACATTATGGTTCTGTCATAATGTTGAGTTCGAATGATGAAGCCAATGAATAATCAATTTCCTCCTTGTATGGACAATTGAGATCTGCACTCAGAATCCTTAAAACTATTTACAGTGGAGTTCACTCCAAAACAAGTTCATTCACCCTTTATATTTTATCCCTCACCTACAAATCAGTCATTCATAGTGAATTTTAAATGGAATATGATCAACCAATGCCTTTCTCTTGAAAGATTATTTCTAATTGTGTAGTAATAGCCCCAATCATCATGTATTAGAGTGATCATCGATCCAATTCACAACCAACCATTTTATAGAGATTACCCATAGGTATATATGTCTCATAACCACAATGTCTTGGTTTTATCTATATATGGATTTATTTCCAGTAAAATAATTACTAAACTATATAAAAATTAATTTGTATAACATCATAAAATTAGAATAATTTTTATGATTCAAAATAATTTTATTTTTTCCCTAAATCAATATTCACTAGAATATTTTCTAAAAACAGCTAAACATTCCCTCTGATCAAAACATTAGTGAAACAAAATAAATATTTATTTATTCTATATCACATCTATATCTAAATGATTAAAATTTTATAAGACACTCAACATTATATTAATTGAATTTTTTTTTCATTAGACAGTAGATACATAATATATTTATTATACAATTATGCTGACCATTTTCCCGTAATATCAACATAATCATATATCAAAGGAATGTGGAACCAATATAACAATAGAAGCACAAAATTGGGGATCATGATTCACTAAATGTTTTTTATAGTGGATGAATAATCACTACATTTTTACATTTTTTTCAATAATTTTGACTACTTTCACCATTATCACATGATGTCTATATCATCACCAAATAAATTTGGGGGATATATAGAAAAAACTAGTATTTAATGACTCATCACATAGGGTCTCATGCCTTGACTAACCCTGTCTAGCTTCAAATAGGCCAGGGCCTAGAGACTAGCACTAAGAAGGCATATCCCACAAATGGGATTCATTTTCTTATGTACTTTTACACACAACCACAACATCAAGCGAAAAAAGATGAAAAGTAAAAACACTATGTAGAAAATGAATGCATACACTATGATACCAACAATAGAGTACGAGAGTAGGAAAATGGATTATAAACTGGTCTAAAATATAATCCCACATAAAAGAAAGAGTCTCGAATGGTGAATTCATATGTTCATGAAACTCATCCACAAAAAATTCTACGTAGAGGATAGGTGTAGAACAACTATATGAAGACATATGTGAACAACTCTTCTGTCTGATAACCCAAATAACCACATGGTCTTGGTCCATCTAAGACGTTGAAAAAACATCGTTCTCCTTCACAAGATACAACATGTGCGGGTAATGTCTGTGTTGGGGTGTGTAAAAAAATATTGAGAAGGAGACCAAAAAACACAAAATAATACCACTGTGTGCGTAATGGCCCGGACCTCTCCGGCCCATTCCTTTGTCAAAAAGAGGGGCATGGAGTGTTCTGGAGGGTAAAATGGACTTTTCCCACACTTTTTAGAATTTTTTAAGTACACGCCATGTAGTGAGAGTACACGCTGTGTAACCCCTTGCCAGGTATACCACATGTTGAATATCGTGTCCTTTCCATGTGAAAAAATGTGTACATGCCATGTACCCAATACTACATGTCGTGTAGTCCCTCCCCTCATACGTGTTACCCACAAACAGTGTGTTGACCAGTCAAGAGTCATGTCCCATGTTGGAGCCGTGTCCTTGCCGTGTGAAATAAATGGGTACATGCCATGTACCCAATACTAAACACCATGTAGTCCCTCCCTACGTATGTGTTACCTTCAAACCATGTGTTGGCCAGTCAACAGCCGCGTTCCGTGTTGAAGGCCATGTTGGAAGTCGCGTGGTGACCGTGTGATATGGCCAAGTACACGCCATGTACCATAATGTACACGTTGTGTACTTTTATTTTTCACGCCTTTAAAAGGAGGGGTCCCCTCATCCTTTTCATCTCACCCCTCTCCTCCCCATTCCTCTTAGTAGAGCTCACCCAAGAGACTCGAAGGATCTTTTTCTTCCATAACTTCTTCGTCTGAGCTCTGATTTACGATCCGTCTGTGGCCACGAAATCGTAATGATGAGGCGGAACTTCTTATATTGGATCCATTTTCCTTTCCTTCCCAGTTTCTACCTAAGGAGGTTTTTCAGGGTTTTTACAGATGTGACGGACACCGACGGACATCTTATAAAGTGGATCCGGGGGGAGGGTTGTTATCATAACCTGTTGAGGTAGGGGTCTTAGCTTCGTCTCTCTAAATTGTGCATCATGTGGGGTGGGTGTCTTCTGGTTTACGTGAAAGACTTTTGAACTAGTTTAATGAAGATAATAACTAGCTTATATAATGGGGTTGGGAAGTTTGTGATTACTGTTAGTTTTTTTAATATCCTATGATATTATGTTGTGAATTGAATAGGCTTATGCCTACTGAAAATCATGGTCGTTGGGGGCCATTTCTTGCGTAATTAAATGTTTCCCTATCATTCTAGACCGTTTATGGATGGAAACATTGTGGAATGTGGAAGTTGGTTAATCACGTAATGTTTGCTGATTAAATGAAAATCTAGAACCCATGTGTGATGACCCCGGTTGAACTAAACTGAAATAAGAAACATGTGGGTGTTTTTGGGGTTAATTTATGTGAAGGGAGTGTTTTGTGGGTTGTTGTGGATCGGGTGAGTAGCGGGGCTGCGGTTGGCGTGGTAGTGGGTTGGTGTGAATGCTATGTTAATGATGGGGAGTAGGGATGTGATGAATGGTATCAAGGGATGATGATGTACGTTGTGGTTGTTGGGAGAAGGGCTGCAAGGATTGGTTTGAATGTGAATGAACTATGGGTTGTGATTAATAAATAAAAGTGGAAGAGTTAATGAATGGTGGGGCATGAAAGTGGAATGGGAATAATATTTAATGGGGTTGGTTGGTTAATAAGAAGGACTTGGTTGTGTTTCTTGTGTTTTCCTAACATGATTTGTCGATGGCAGGGATATGTTTTAGGAATGATCGATGTGGTTGGTTGTGGATAGTTTTCCAGTAGTTAAGGAACTAATAAACTGATTCTTTTGAAACATGAAAACCTAAATGGGGTTAGGGTTTGTGGTATGCATGCTTCGTAGTAGAAGTACCGAGGAACGTGCTTAGATCTCTGATTATAAGCCACAGGTTGGGATCAATGTTTGGTATATATATATATATATATATATCAGTATCTTTGTGTTTTATCACACCTCACCCATGTTGAGCACTTAGTGTCGAACACTCCCATTTTATGGGAGAAGGTTTTTCCCCTTAGTTACTAGCTTCTTCCTGCTCCTTCTTCCCTAGGCTGTGATGGCTTGAGGTGACCTTTCACCCAAGACTCTTCGGGTAGGTTTCAATTGGGGTGGTTTAGCTCAAGACTCTTTGGGCAGGTTTTACTATTTCCCAAAAACAATTGGGATGAGGTCTAGGTGTGTGCGGGCAGGATACGTGGTTGTGAGGATACGTGGTTGTGAGGCCCAGGTGTGTGCGGGTAGGAAGAGTGTGGTAGCGTCAGGACGTTTGCCGTTAGGAAGAGCAGCTATCTTGTGGAGGAAAATGGTGTGGGGTACCCAATACTCTTGTTCTAATATACTACTACCTGTTGTGATTGTTTTTTCAGTGAGTGTGGCCGGTGAGGTTGGCTGGATATAATTCATTGTTAGGTTTTTGTTTCATCTGTTGTTCTCATGGGACATTAGAATGTCTCCCCACTTTTGCACAAGAGCTTCAGGTTTCCCTATGGAGTATACTTGTATTATCACCCTATGTTTACTTTTAGGTTTCCAGGAGGACTTCTAGGGCCGTACGAGACCCTACTAGTCAGGACAGTTGGAGTTGATGCAGTTTGACGTACTTGTTTCTTTTGGTATTGTACTTTTTGAGCTTTCTTGTACTTTTACCTTCTTTCAGAACTATTTAAACATGCATGTGGTATTGGTTTGGGTTTATTTCTATACACCTGTTCTTTTCTTTTTCTTGGTGGTTGACTTGTCCAATCTCTAAATCTTAAATAATAAAAAGGTTAATGACTCCCATATTTGTGAAAACTCATACCCTTGGTGCTAGTCGCCACCCCGGGGCCTACTGGAGGTGGGACTCGGTGGTCATTATCTCCCTTTCACCATTTCCAGCTCAAGAGGGGCATCCTTGGTGGGAGGGGGTCAAGACAGAATGGTATCAGAGCTAATGGTTGAGAGATAGGATGGATTCTGGAGTTAGGAATAGTGAGGATTGCATGGCATGGTAGGGCAACAATGTTGGTTTATCTTGGTGTATGAAATATGCCATAAAAGACCGGCAAGGACACGGGATTTTAGGGCCCCCTGTGATCTGATGCAAGGTCTCTGAGCCTACCAAACGTCCAAGTGAGACCACATAGATTGAAGGGTAGAGACCCTATTGAAGGTACATGCATCATCATGACTTTGTTTTACTTGATTTGGGCGTTCTGGGAAAGAAATTGAAATAATTTGATAAAATAAAACCTTGAGAAATTTCCTTAGTACTTGGGATTAGGCGATCCTTGTTTACCATACAACTATGGAACCTGGACGACGTCCCCAGGTGACTCAGATGGCCCAGGCCCAGTAGATTCAGGTGTTCGATCAGTTGAGGATTGACCGAGAGGAAGATGATAGCTAGTGGAAGAAGACTCTTCCTTCTTTCTAGCGGAAAACCCTCAAGAAGTACGAGGGTAGTACTTTGGATACGTAGATATAGGGGTGTCTTGAGGATCTAGGGATCACTTTTACATTGATCCATGCTTTGAGGGAGTACTGGGTTCCCCTAGTAATCAGTCAGCTGAGAGGTGCGGTGCGACAGTGGTGGATGCTCTACCTCGGAGAGAGGATAGAGGCAGAGGTTCTGTGGGCTAACTTTGATAAGGAATTCCAGGAGGAATTCCTTTCTTCCATGATCAAGGAGGAGAATTGGTAGGAGTTACTCTCCCTCCAGCAGGGGAGTATGTCAGTACAAGAGTTGGGGTTCAACTTCAAGGATCTCCTACGCTTTGATCCGGATCTATTTCCGGATGAGGAGTCTCAGGTGAGACGTTTGGAGGAGGCGCTTCGTCCTTAGCTCCAGTATACTATCACCCCATTCACACTTATGTCGTACATGGAAGTACAGAAGAAGGTAGAGGTTGTAGAGAGGATTCACTCGTAGGGAGGTTCACCACGTTAGGGGTTTTAGCCTGGTTCTTCAAAGGGGAAGGCAGTCAACAGCAAGTCTCCTGCGATGGGACCTTCTAGGTTCAGGCCAGTGGGGAGCAGGCCCCAGCAGTTCTAGTTCGGATCTTCAGGTCTTCGTCCCTTTTCCACGAGCCGAGGACCGATGTGTTTCTCTTGTGGGGGTTTCAGGCACATTCAGATTCGGTGCCCAACCCGAGCTCAGTAGGGGCAGGTGGGCAGGTTCAGCGCCCACCTCAGTAGAACCATTTTCCGGCGAGGCCCTTCCAGTAGTAGCAGTACCATGCTCCTATGAGGGAAGACTTTGTGGGAGGAGGCCGACCTCAGGGTGCTCCTCAGGGACCTCAACCAGGACGTGGTCAGGGAGGTGGATGACATCAGAGAGGTAGAGGATCTGGGCATGGACAGTTCCACGCAGTAGAGTTGGCAGCTCCCGTAGGACCATAGGTGGTGCGAGGTATGATTTGTTTGTTCAGCACTCTCGTTTCTTCTTTCTTCGATTCGGGAGATTCGAACTACTTTTCTACACCTGGTCTAGCCCATGCTTTGGGACTAGATGTATAGATACTTTCTATACCACTGGTTCTGAGTACACCAGTTGGGGGGCCAGAACAACATATCTTGTGTTTTCCGAGGAGGTGGGCTGACGTTGGGACCACATAGATCTAGTGGGGACCTTATTCTATTACAGATGTAGCTATACGATGTCATCCTAGTCATCGACTGGTTTTTTTCTATTAGTGTTGTTATCGACTACTTCCGGAGAAGAGTCGTGTTCTCCAATGTGGACGGGCAGCGTGTAGTATTTGTTGGTGAGAGGATCTATCAGATGGGAAGCCGGCGTGTGGAGCCTCTCCTTTCTTTTTTAGGCGGGTTATTAGTTGTTCCAGCTGATGCAGAGATGATGGATGTACCAGAGGTTGTTGGGGAGTTCCTTGATGTTCTTCCCGAGGAGGTTGTGACTCAACCCCCCCCCCCCCCGACGTGATGTTGATTTCAGGATAGACTTACAGCCCGGTGCCCATCCGATTTCGATGGCCCCTTATCGGATGGAACCTTCGGAGCTGCGAGAGTTGCAGATTCAGATTGACGATATGATGGAGAAGGGTTTTGTTTTACCCAGCGAGTCTCCATGGGGTGCTCCAGTTTTGTTCGTAAAGAAGGTAGATGGTGGTCTCATGCAATGCATAGACTACCGAAGGTTGAACCAGGTAACGGTCAAGAACAGTTTCCCCCATCCAAGGATAGATGATCTCTTCGACCAGCTGAGGGGAGCGGGTTGGTTTTCTAAGATTGATCTACGGTCGGGATATCATCATATGAGGGAGAAGGACATTGACATCTCGAAGAAGGATTTCAGGTGTAGGTATGGTCACTTCGAGTTTGTAGTGATGCCGTTTGGAGTTACAAATGTACCGACCATATTCATGGGACTTATGAACTTTGTCTTCAGACAGCTTTTTGGACCGGTTCCTCATTGTGTTTATCGATGGCATCCTAATCTTCTCAAGAATAGAGGAGGAGCACGTTGAGCATATCAGGGAAGTTTTGAAGTCCTTCGAGACCACCAGCTTTACGGGAAATTGTCAAAGTATAAGTTCTTGGCACAATAAGTACACTTCCTTGGGCACGTAGTGTCTCATCATGGAGTGTCAGTGGACCCATCAAAGGTGGAGGCAGTAGTTTATTGGGCATCACCCAAGAGCATGGTAGAAGTTCATAGTTTCCTGGGGTTAGCAGGTTACTATCGGAGGTTCATTTTAGAATTTCCTCGAATTTCTACTCCATAGACAGCTTTGACTAGGAAGAACTAGGTCTTCCTATGGAGCGAGCAGTGCCATAAATCTTTCGACTACCTAAAGGTGAAGTTGGTCAGTCCTCTTGTACTCCGATTTCTAGGGGAAGGGTTATTATATGATGTGTTTTGTGATGCTTCGGGCCTTGGTTTGGGGTTCGTACTCATGCAGAAGAAGGGTGTGATCAGTTATGGGTCTAGGCAGTTACGACCTAAAGAGCGTAACTATGCCACCCATCACCTGGAGCTTATAGCAGTAGTGTTCGCATTGAAGTTGTGGCGATATTACCGCTTTGGGGAGAGCTTTGTGGTCTTTTCAGATCACAAGAGCTTACGTTATATCTTCTCCCAACGTGACCTGAACTTGCGGCAATAGAGATGGTTTGAGTTTCTCCAAGACTATGACTTCGAGATCTCTTACACTAAAGGTAAGGGCAACATTGTGGCTGATGCCCTGAGAAGGAAGTCACATAAGGAAGTGGTTCAGGAATCCACTGATTCATGGAAAGCAATGGGAGAGTTGGATACCTTGCACTTGGATGCAAGGGTAGAGGGTGTTAGAGGCTATTTGTTTCAGATGACGGTGTAGTCCTCCTTGTCGCAACAGGTGTAAGAGTCTCAGTGGGGGGACTCCGAGGCAGAAGTGATGTGGGATCTTGTCGATCAGGGAAACGCTCCAGAAGGATGGTCAGAGGATAGCCACCATCAGATTCTTTTCCAGGAAAGGTTGTTTATTCTGGAGGTGATATGTGAGGGAGTTCTCCGTGAGTTCCATAGCTCAGCCTTGGCAGTACATCCGGGAGTTTCAAAAATGTACCGAGGGCTGAGGGAACAATTTTGGTGGCCCGGGGTGAAACGGGCAGTGGTGGAGTTTGTGGCTAAATTCCTAGTGTGTCAGTAAGGGAAGGATGAACACCGTGTTCCCAGTGGTTTGTTGCATCATTTATATGTCCCCGAGTGGAAGTGGGATGACATCTCGATGGACTTCGTCATAGGACTACCCAGAGCTCAGGGAGGTTATGATGCTATCTGGGTGGTGGTGGATCGTCTGATGAAATCAGCTCACATCTTAGTAATTAAGGAGTCAGGCCCGGTGAGTACCTTATCACAAAGGTACGTAGATGAGTTGGTGTGTTGGCATGGAGTTCCGAAGACTATCATCTCAGATTGGGATACTCGGTTTACCTCACGAGTCGGGAGGGGGTTACAACATGCTTTTGGCACCCAGCTACGTCTTAGCACTGCATTCCACCCCCAGACCAATGGGCAGATAGAGCGGACTATCCAGACGTCGGAGGAAAAGCTGTGAGCATGCGTTCTAGATTTCGGAGAATCATGGGTACAACACTTTATTTTTGTAGAGCTTTCCTAAAACAACAGCTTCCACTTTACTATTGGCATGGCACCATTTGATGTTTTGTATGGAAGACCATGTCGTTCACCCATTTTCTAGGAAGAGGTTGGTGAGATAGGTGCTCTTGTGCCAGAGGTAGTACAGAGCACCACAGAGAAAGTCCAGCTTGTACGTGAGAGGATGACGGCGGCTCAGTACTGACATAAGTCTGATGCTGATTGTCGGAGGAGTCCCTTGGAGTTCGAGGTAGAGATCATGTGTTCTTGAAGGTTTCCCATTGATGGGGGTAGAGGAGGTTTGGGAAGGGGAGTAAGCTCTCCCCTAGGTTCATCGGACCTTTTGAGGTGCTGATGCGAGTCAGAGAGGTGGCATATCAGCTGGCCCTGCCACCTCAGTTGGAGAAGGCTCATGAAGACTTCCACGTCTCCTAGCTTCATCAGTACTTATAGGACGATTCTCACGTTATCTACTTGGGAGAGTTAGATATGGGAGACGACACGAACTTTGAGGAACGACCAGTCAGAATCAAAGATCGTAAAGAGAAGGTGCTCCATGGATGAACCATTCCCTTGGTTCGTGTGCTGTGGAGGCATGGTGGACTCGAGGAGAGCACTGGGGATCGGGAGACCCAGATGCACGCTCAGTAACTGGAGTTGTTTTTACTTGTGGTTGCTTTGTTCTTCTGAGATTTGTTTTGATGTTATACTATGTACCTTTGATATATGGAATGCTTGGCTTGTTGGTTATGAGACCTTTTGTTTCCTTGTTCTCTGGAAGTGTGTAGCATTTCCGGATGTTTGGGAAAAAGGAAAAAAACTGATCCTTAATCGAGATGCATTAAGGTGGATACGATTGAACCTGTGCAAGCGAGTCAGTGCCGCCTAAAGTGGATAATATCTCAACACAGGAGAAAGAATTTCCCCAAACCACCTGTTCGGGCAGTGTGTTGGTTGTGTGGTGTTGGGGGTAGTGCTAGTTGAAAATACTAATGTATGGATGTGGGAAGACCTGATTCTTAATCCAGACGCATTAATGAGGATGCGATTGAACCCGTGCAGGCGAGTCAGTGCCGCCTAAAGCGGATAATATATCAACATAGGAGAAGGAATTCCTAACACCTATAATTAGGGTTGCTGGATGGGTTCCTATTATAATGAGGGCCCTAAGAGGTATCTTGTTGGGTTCCTCCGGGTTGGATTTTGAATTCTCGGGGATGAGAATGTTTTAAGAGGTATCTGATGTAATGGCCCGGACCTCTCCGACCCATTCCTTTGTCAAAAAGAGGGGCATGAAGTGTTCTGGAGGGTAGAATGGACTTTTCCCACACTTTTCAGAATTTTGTAAGTACACACCATGTAGTGAGAGTACACACCATGTACCCCCTCATCGGGTATACCCCGTGTTGAAGGTAATTTCCTTGCCGTGTGAAATAAATTGGTACACGCTGTGTACCCAATACTACATGCCATGTAGTCCCTCCCTGTGTACGCGTTACCCTCAAACTGTGTGTTGACAAGTCAATGGCCATGTGCCATGTTGGAGCTGTGTCCTTGCCGTGTGAGATAAATGGGTACACGCCGTGTACCCAATACTACACGCCATGTAGTCCCTCCCCACGTATGTGTTACCTTAAAACCATGTGTTGACTAGTCAATGGCTGCGTTCCGCATTGAAGGCCATGTTGGAAGCTGCGTGGTGACCGTGTGAAATGGCCAAGTACACGCTATGTATCATAAAGTACATGCCGTGTACTTTTGTTTTTCAAGCATATAAAAGGAGGGGTCCCCTCATCTTTTTCATCTCACCCTTATCCTCCCCATTCCTCTAAGAAGAGCTCTACCAAGAGACTCGAAGGCTCTTTTTCTTCCACAACTTCTTCGTCTGAGCTCTGATATACGATTCGTCCGTAGCCATGGGAACGTAACGACCAGACGGACCATCTGAGCTTGGATCTGTTGTCCTTTCCTTCCGAGCTTCCACCCGAGGAGGTTTTTCCGGGTTTTTCTATAAGTGACGGACACCGACAGATGTCTTCTAATGTTGATCCGGGGGAGTGTTGTAATCAGAACCTACGGAGGTAGGGGTCTTACCTTCGTCTCTCTAAATTGTGCATCATGCGGGGTCGGTGTCCTCTTGTTTACATGAAACTCTTTTGTACCGGTTTAATGAAGATAATAATTAGATTGTATAATGGGTTTGGGATGTTTGTGATTACTGCTATTTTTTTAAATCCTATGATATTATGTTATGAATTGAATAGGCTTATGCCTACTGAAAATCACAGTCGTTGGGGGCCTTTTCTTATGAAATTAAATGATTCCTTGTATTTTTAGACCATTTATGGATGGAAACATTGTGGAATATGGAATTTGGTTAATCACATAAAGTTGGCTGATTAAATGAAAATATGGAACCCTTGTGCGATTACCCCAGTTAAACTAAACTGAAATAATAAACATGTGGGTATTGTTGGGGTTAATTTATGTGAAGGGAGTGTTTTGTGGGTTTTTGTGGATCGGGTGAGAAGCGGGGCTACGGTTGGCTTGGTTGTGGGTTGGCGTGAATACTATATTAGTGATGGGAAGTAGGGCTACGATGAACGATATCAAGGGATAATGATGTATGGTGTGTTTTTTGGCAGCATGGTTTCATGGATAGGTTTGAATGTGAACGAACTATGGGTTTTGATTAATAAATAAAAGTGGAATAGTTTGAATTCTAGGACATGATAGTGGAATGGGAATAATATTTAATGGGGTTGGTTGGTTAATAAGAAGGACTTGGTTGTGTTGATTTTGTTTTCTTAACTTGATTTGTGGATGGCAGGGATATGTTTTAGGAATGATCGATGTGGTTGGTTGTGGATAGTTTCCCAGCAGTTAAGGAACTAATAAAATGATTCTTTTGAAACATGAAAACCTAAACGGGGTTGGTGTTGTTTGTTGTATGCATGGTTCATAGTAGAAGTGTTGAGGCACGTGCTTAGATCTCTGATTAGAATCCATAGGTTGGACTAAGTGTTTGGTATATATATATATATATATCTGTATCTTTGTGTTTTATCGCACCCCACCCATGTTGAACACTTATTGCCGAACACTCCCATTTCATGGGAGAGGGTGTTCTCCCCTTAGTTACTAGATCCTTACTACTCCTTCTTCTATAGGCTGTGATGGCTTGAGGTGACCTTACACCCAATACTCTTCAGGTAGGTTTCGATTCGGGTGGTTTAGCTCAAGACTTTTCGGGCAGGTTTTACTATTTCCCAAGAACATTCGGGATGAGGCCTAGGTGTGTGCGGGCGGGATACGTGGTTGTGAGACCTAGGCGTGTGTGGGGGGGGAAGAGTGTGGTAGCGTCAGGACGTTCTCTGTTAGGAAGATTATCTATCTAGTGGGGGAAAATGGTACATGGTACCCAATACTCTTGTTCTTATATACTACTACATATTGTGATTGTGTTTTCGGTGAGTGTGGCTGCTGAGGTTGGGTGGATATAATTCCTTGTTAGGTTTTGGTTTCTTATGTTGTTCTCACTGGACATTAGGATGTCTCCCCACTTGTGCACGATAGATTTAGGTTTCCTTACAGAGAATACTTGTATGGTCACCCTACGTTTACTTTCAGGTTTCCAGGAGGACTACCAGGGCTGTACGGGACCCTACTAGTCAGGACAGTTGGAGTTGCTGCAGTTTGCTATACTTTTTTTTTGGTATTGTACTTTTTGAGATTTCTTGTACTTTTACCTTGTTTCAGAACTATTTAAACATGCATGTGGGATTGGATTGGGTTTATTTATATACACTTGTTTTTTTCTCTTTTTTTGGTGGTTGACTTGTCCTATCTCCCGATCTTAAATAATAAAAGGGTAATGCCTCCCATATTTGTGAAAACACATACCGTTGCTACTAGTCACCACCCTGGGGCCTACTGAAGGTGGGACTCGGGGGGGGGGGGGGGTCATTATTTCCCTTTCACCATTGCTAGCTTAGGAGGGGCATCCTTGGTGGGAGGGGGTCATGATAGTTTAATACACAATTTATACAACAATGAAATACACTATATGAAGACTCTATGAAATAAACACAATATACCACAATGTAATTATTTTTTATACCACTAAGAGGATACATTGTCATATCACATTGATATATGAGTATATCACGAAAATAATGATTATCAAACGTAGTCCACAAAACACCTAGTATCAGTAAACAATGAGTTTCAATATTATAAAGATTATTGATAAAAACATGGAGTGTCGATAACACATAGAGTGTTGATAACACATGGAGTGTATACAATACATATAGTTCTGATTCTACATGTATTGTTGATAGTTCATGTAGCCCCCAAATCATGTAGTCACCAAGTCACATTGTCTCAAGACCAAAACCATCCAAAGGATTCTTCTCATATAATTCTTTTTCAGAGAGGAAATGTACCTTAAGAAAAAAATTCATTTCCAATATTCACAAATACACATGTAGAATATCAAAAAAATCACCATGTCGTCACAAGGGTCCGACACTGAAAAAGTGTCGTAAAAAAGACACACAGTTTGAATATTACAGTCATTTTGTTGAAAAGGTCTGACTCAGGTGTTGTCCAGGTCTCATCAGAACCGCCGAACCCAACACATACCTCTAGATGACTCAACCTGGTCTGTCTCACCCAATACTGCCCATTTCGGTCCACTAGGCTCGGCCCAACTACCCTAGTTCGGACCACTGCATGCATGCTGGTGTGCTCTGCCGGACATGTCCCACATGGGCCGTGCCCCTGATTTATGATTTCTACAAGGAATTCATGCCCCTATGTGTTTCCCAGTTAATGTGGTGCTTCAACGTTCAATGAGGCCTGTTGTCACTTCAACGGTCCCCACTATGGCCCCTACCACCACAGATCGACTTGGTCTGACTGGGATGTTTGTGCGGTCAGGA
Organism: Viscum album; assembly: GCA_963277665.1. NCBI lineage: Eukaryota > Viridiplantae > Streptophyta > Magnoliopsida > Santalales > Viscaceae > Viscum > Viscum album. The sequence continues at coordinate 434,343,086 of OY728139.1, forward strand.
CCCCGTGGGCAGCCTCGATCCTCTACCGAACTTGTACGTAGCCACCACCATTTCCCCCATGCACTAATATCGGTAGCGGCTAGTGGTATCTCTGGTTCCGCAAGCCACCCCAATTGCGAAAGTCCTCCATTTTTTGTAATGGAGACACATCAGTGATCCTCGGGTCATGAGATTCAGTTCTTTGGGACTTGATCATACTTTCTAGTACTTTCGGTGTTCAATCACATTAGGATCCTCATGGAAAACTTGTTCCATGAACACAAGGATCCAACAGAGAAGAACCCCAAGAACGGGGATAGAAAGAACATATAGAACACCTAAAGAATAGTGCTTTTCCTTGTTTGTGTCGGCCTTGATCTGTCCTTGTTAGATGGTTTAATAAAGAAATATGTTGGTTATTTTAGTCACATTACCCTATTAAATTAAATTCATATTTCTTTCCAAATAATGTGCCATAGTGGTATAGCCTAGGGTCAATATCAAAGAGGTTGTTCTCACACACTCTTTTATTATTGTCACTATTATAATTTAACTAATATAAAACTAATTTATATAATTTCTATAGGATAATTTGAAATTACTCGTGAAATATAAATGTTATATATAAAATTAAAATTATAACACAAAATTAGGTTATACAAAAGAATATAGGCAATGGTTCTTGGGATTTTATGGTGGTTGAAATCATTGTTTACAAAATTTCCCGATATTCTATTCAATGTAGTGATCATGACCTATCCCAATATACATTCTAATTTGAAATGTCATTACCCTAAATAAGACCTCAACAAACAAGGTAATTATCTCCACTAAGAAAACTTGGAGACCACTTTTTTGACCAACACATTCAATGACATGATCCACCATATGCATGATAAATAAAATAAGGGTGGGAAAATGATAAAAAAGAAGAAGAATTCAGACGAAATAGAAAATGAGGAGATCGCTCAGATAATCAATTTAACCATCACTAAAATTTATAGAAATCGATAAAGATATTTTAAATTAAAGAATAGAAAACTTAATCAATCCACCATTCCATCCCTTGAACAACAGCAGATTTTAGTTTTCTATTTTTAATGGAGTTGAGAAGGGAGCAAGGATAGGAGAACGTATAAAATAAATAAAATGGGAGGAAATTTTGATGTAGAAGAGATTAATAAATTAAAATAAAATAATTGTTACTAGATAAAAAACACCAAAAGGTTTGAAAGAGGCTGACAATGACTATCCCCATGTTGGCACAACCTAGAATGACTTGCAAGGGCTGCTGAAGTCTCAATTTATAGGATAAATCATGTGGGGAACTTGTAGCATCACATTTAAATTTATGTGTCCCGACGTATTCATGATGTTTACAAGGGGTAAACATCATGTACATCAGATCTATTTCCTCCTCTGCACCAACTTTAATCATTAGACATTGCCTTTAATTTTTGACAATATAAATAAACTGTATTGTAATTTAACGTCATGTACATCCCTTTCTCAATCGAATATCTCTCTGGAATATTCTACAAACTTATTCCAAAATAAATTATTTGTGGACCATGATAATTTTACTACATTTTGAAACATGATTTGATATTTATTATTTAATCACTAAAAAACTTTTTTTAATCAAATGTTTCTAAAATTTACTCATAGTTTGTCTCATTCAACGATTTCCTTAATTAACAAATATTGAATTGAACATTAACATGAAATAAAGTATCTAAGGTTTCTTTCCAATACAAGTAGAATAAATGAATTTGGACATGTTGATCCTGATTTATGGATCCATTTGAGATTTGGGCTCCACTAAGCTGTTTAGAAAGACGTTCCACAAGGAAATATTTATTTGGGGTCTTAGATATCCTTTTCATGATATGGTTCAGTTAAAATATATTTAGCACAGGAATTAGTGGATATAAAATAAATTAGATCACATTATTTAGATTAAAATTTAAGGTGCTATAACTGCAATACTGATTCCATTAAAAAAATACAAAAACCCATGAAATAGGACATCTTGGCATTTAAGCTCAAAGTAAGACAAAAAATTACAAATGTGACAAAAACAATCAAATAACACTATAGTGGGTCTAAAATCATTGAATTATATAATAAAATATATTAAAATAAGATATCTACCAATCCCCCATACAAAAGAAATGCACTTATGAGCAATTATCATATATTAAAATATAAAGTGAGAAAACATCCATGATCTTATAAAAAACAAAGTTTCATCATGTCTCTTACATGAAAAACAATACCTTTCCCTTTCATTACACAAATTTAAATTTGTTCAAACTCATAAATCAATCCATGAAAAAATCATATCCTACCTCAAATTGAATTTTATGTCACTATTCTCTCAAGAGGTATTAATATTGGGGTAATGGACATACATGGAAATTGCATGTATCACCATAGGCAGGTGGACAATCTCATTTCTCCACAGCGTGAAATATGAACATTAATTAAATCATGATTGATTTAATTAAAGGTTCTAATGACTCTATGGATTTGGGTTTTTGGGTAAATGATATAAAAAATCAAGGTTATAAGGAACAGGGTTGACTCTTAGGTATATTTCATGAATAATAACGTGAAAAGAATGATGAACCAGACTCAAATTCCCCTAGGTCTGTGAAACAAAACACCCCCTTTTGACATTATACAAGATCCAATTAGTGATTGAAAAGAATTATATAATCCATGTTGTCCCCATGTTTAATATTTCTTTTTTTTTTGTAATTCTCTAGAAAGGAGTAGAATTATTTCCCTATTTTATATATTTTTTTAATACTCCAGAAAGGAAAGTCTTTTATTTTAATTTATTTGACAGAGAACTAAATGAAACAAATGAAATATAATGAAATGAGGACTCATACCTAATTATTTCATTCTCCATTTCCCATAATTTTGAAACACACCTTGTATCACCCACAAATAAAACACCTCACAAATAATGCTCATGAAAGGACCTTCTCCCACACTCAAAAATTGAAATATCCATGAAGAAATAATAAGAGGGTGGTTACGTAAGGATAAATAAGCTTGTAATGTGGCTTAAAAATAAAAGTAAATTAATGTAATATAAGTGTTAATAAAGGATAAATTTAAAGGCAGGTATAATGATAATTTGTGGCTAGCCAAAGTAGATCGTCATATATATTAAAAAAATTCCACAAAATCAAATGATTCGAATGAGAAAAAGTCAAAAAACAAGGTTCTCACAAAAATCCAACAATCTCTCAAGTATGTGGGGGTATTCAGAATAATTTTTCCAAATTGTTCAAAATACCTCATAGAATGGGAAAATTAATTTATGACAGTGTTTTATGAGCATGGATTTCAAAAATTTGTCCAACTAATAAAAAATAATCAAAAATAAAATTTTAATGAAAATGTTTGAATATCAACAATCATTTAAAATCCAATTTTTTTTAAAAATAATTTCAATTTCCTCAAAATCAATTAATATGTGAAAAATGATGTGAATATTCATTGATACTCAAAGTTCCTAAAAATGAAAAACAATACTAAAATCATAAAATGGAAACTAAGAAGGATGAAACTCCCCCAGAATTAAATTTCACAACTCCTCATTTTAGCTCAAAATAATATTAATAAGGGAATAAAAAAGGGATGTAAATACACAACATTACATTATATTTCAGCGGCACCATTTAGTTGATCTATTATATGATACCAATTTATCATATAAATCAATCAATAAATAAAGGTATTAGAAAAAACAAAGAAAAATAAATATAATGGGAAAAGGATAGGAATAATTATTGGCTTGACACCCAAGAAGGTGGTAGGATTTTACTGCCCCTAGCTAAGTAGTTGCAGCAGGTCAACAACAATCCAATGGTGAATGAGGATTCAAGCCCCTAAAACACCACCTATTATTTCTTCTAAAATCAATCAGTGGATTCCAGAAGTGATAAAACCCAAATGAGAATAAGAATGTCCCTAACCCCAAGAAGATACATAGGAACAAATTTGAGTTGCAAAGGGGAATGGAAAAGGATGAAGGGGAGATCACTTTTTTTCTTTGATTCTGTCCTCCTCCATATGGTAGGATAGTTGATTTAAGAGATATATTCACCCCAAAATATTCTCAAGAACTTGTTTTTTCAATCACCACCCCTTGGTTTTCATATTCATTAAACTCAACATCCTGGTTTATTTGTGATGTATCAGAAATTTTAGAGAAAGAGATGTCCTAAAACAATTCAACATCAATAAGATTAAAACAATAATATTAATATATAAACATTCCCTTTCTTTTATTCTAACTTGGAAATAGATCTATTTTTACATGACCATTGGAAGCTCAATCTCAGTAAGTTTATCTTTATCGTTGTCTTCCAAAGAAATAGAGAGGTAAAATGGTTTCGATGTTTCATTATCAGGAATGGGATGATCATGTATCAGGTTATGATCAACAAATATATTGCATGAAATGGTTGATTACAGGATGATGTGATTAATTCCATTAGAATATCCTTCTCTCCCTTCTCATGTTAATTAATAATAAAATGATTTGTTAAATTTTATCCACAACTTGTTATGGTTTAGGTTCTGCCATATGTTCTAACCATCGAACATTGGATTCTTGAATAAGGTAAGAAAGGATATCCAAATGGCATTTCAAATCCATGCCATATTTCATAAAAGATTATCCCCTTCAATAAAAACAATTGCTAGGCTATCCATATGATAATTCACTAAAATAATCCATATTGACCTAGAAAATAATGATATGCAATGAATTTTTGTTGTTGAAGTATTTGATTTTATTTAATTTTTGTTTGAAATAATAGCGTGTGGAAACACAAGGCCTCCCTAGAGACAACACCAAATTTATATTGGGGATTTTAGACACATTACACTATCCAATTATATTCTTATTTCATTATTAAGAATCCACCATATTGGCACAACATAGGTTCACTCTCAAAGTGTCCACTAGCACACACTGTTTTCCTATTCTCACTATTATAGTTTAACAAACAAAAAAATAACTTCTCAAATATATATGGGGAGTTTTGAAATTAACCATGAAATATAAATATTATATATAATAATGAAATGAAAACAGAAAATGACATTATAAGAATGAAATGAGGGAAATATTTTATAGATTATGGTGGTTGAAATCATTGTTTAAAAAAATTATCAATATTCTATTCTATGTAGTAATAAATACCTGTCATTGTTATTTGTATTATTATTTTTATCATTGTTTTTTCATAATTTATTTCTTTTCTCTTTTATGTTTTTATTTTATTTCTTTACTCAGTCTATCCACCATTCCCTCCCTCAAACAAGAGTCGATTTTAGTTCTCCATTTCTAATACTCTTCAGAAGGTAATAATGGTTGGAGAACACATAAAATAAATAAAATAGAAGAAAATATGGATGAATAATATATTACTATATTAAAATAAAACAATTATTATAACATATAAAAAACACCAAATGGTATGAAAGCGGCAGACAATGGCTATCCCCAAGACGACGCACCCCAGAATGATTTCTATGGGACGTTGAAGCCTCAATTTATAAGATAAATCATGCGGGGAACATGAAGAATCACCTTTAATTTTCAATGACCTAATGTTTTAATGATGTGTACAAGGGGTATATTTCATGTACTTTATATTTGTTTCCTGCATCGTACATCGTTGAATATGCATACGCCACTTTGAAATTTTGACCAAGTACAAGATGTGTATTGGATGTTCATGTCACGTATAACACTTTCTCGACTGAATCTCTCTAAAGATTATTCTAGAATCATGTTCCAATGTAAATTATCTATTGACTATAAATAGATGAGATCATTTCGAAACTCATTTATATTGTTATGATATATTCACTGAATACATTTGTTTCTATCAAAGGATTCCTAAATTTACACTTTGTTTAACTCATTCAATGAATTTCATAATAAAAAAATTTAATTGAGATTTAACATGATGTAAAAGATATTATTTTTCATTACAATACAATTGGAATCAATGAATATGGATATGTTTATTGGGATTTATGGCATCATTTGTGATGTGGTGTCCACCATGTTTCCAAACAAACATTCCTCAAAGAACAATATATCTGGGGCCGTAGATATTGGATTCAGGATATAGTCCAGTTGACTTATATTTATCACCCAAATTAAGGTTCTAATAATTATTTAATCACACGATTTTGATTAAAATTGAAGGCAATATATTTGAAATACTTATTCCAATAAAAACAGCTAAAAATCCAGAATTTGGCCATATTTTCAATTATGCTCAAAATAACACCAAAACCATAAAACATGACAGCAGACCATTAAATAACATTATGGTGGGTCCAAAAACATTGTATTACAAAATGAAATATGTGAAAATATGATCTTCATGAAATAAAAACAAAATATAATCCCAAAGATCTATCTCCACCATTAAACCCATCAAAAATTATATATCCCACAAGAACAGTCGAACCACAAATCAACCCATTCATGGGTTGGTATAAATTCATCATTTTAATTTAATAAGGGATTGAAAATTACAAAGAGCATAACATCATACCTAGTAGTTATGATCATTCATTGATGAATGGATAACATGTTTTGTCATCATTCATCGGTCCACCAAATACAAGGTTCATCGATCTTGATTATCCAATCTGTCGATGTTCATTGGAGAATGAATCATATCCATGCCTCAAGGGATTTTTTCAGTTATTTCATAACCTGAGATTCCAAAAAATATGAAATACTTAAATGAAACCAACAGAACATTGAATAAAATATTTTTATTAAAAATTTTAATGACCCTTACATCTATAAATTAACTTCCACCCTTGACCAGCATTAGTCGAGGTTAGGCCCCGCCTAAGAAAATGATATTATTATGTTCTCAATAGTTCCCTAGGATTTCTTATCTTGGAAAATATTTATGATTTTTTCCAATCTAATAGAATCCCACCCACACACTTTATAAAAAACTAATAATTTTTCATTGGTTTTCTATGAGAACAACGGGCCAAAAAATCCCACACCCTCTCAGTGCCTTCTCTCATAATTTTCGTAATTATTTAATAAAAATAAAAACACGAAAAATTTCAGTCATTACCTTCTCCCCACTTTAGGGATATATGTCTTTGAATTACAAAACATGGGACACTCAACAAAAATGTGAGGGTACTAAGAACAAATCTGAGCCTCCCAATATCATGTGGTCTCCAAATGATTCTTGTGATTCCATCATACATGAACAAGAGTAATAGACTACCAATGAAGGATACTCTCATGTCGGTCCTTGATCTCAACCAAGAACAATGAAAAATTTACCCCATAATCAATTTCCATCTCTCCCCAGTCAATGACGTGTGATGGATCATGAAGATACCTCCTCATCTGTAATACGTGGAAGAAATCATGTAACTGATGAAATTACAGGGGTAGAGCTAGATGGTACACCACCTCTCTAACTCTACTAAAAATCATAAAAGGGATGTTGTATCTTGGAGATATCTTGCCTCCCCAACCAAATCTCTACTATTCTCATCGAGGTGATACCTGAAAGAACACATATTCTTTCTCATTGAAATCCATGGGACTCAATATCCTGTTAGCATAAGACTTATACTTCATCTTTGTAGTCCTAATCCACTCTCAGATAATCTGAACCTTATATGTTGTTTCTTGCACAGTCTCTGGGCCCATGAGTTCTGACTCTCATGAGTCAGTCCAGCAAAATGGTGGCCTGCGTGATCTCCCATAGATGTCTTCAAATGAATCCATACTAGTGGTGGAGTGGTAAATATTTTTGTACACAAACTCAACCTATTGTAGGTGACCATCTAAACTACATCCAAATTCTATGATGCAGGCATGTATCATTTCCTCTAGAACATGAGAGGACATCTCCATATGGTCATTCATCTAGAGATGAAATACCATTCCCAAGAGTAATTGAGTCCCAAATTCATCATATAATACCTTCCACAATCAGGATCAATAGTAAGTGTCACAATCTAATACCATCATCAATGGGACTCCATAAAGTCGAACAATATCCTACACAAAGGTGCATCACAATCTCCTTATCAAACTCTTCTGAATAATCGATAGAATGTTGCCCGACATGGTGAGTCATTGAATGATTAACTAGATGGTGCCGTGTCCCCTAGTTGAGGATGGTAATCCCCCATTAATCCAATAAATATCACATCCCTCATAAAAATTTAACCTCATGTTATTGGTTCTAGCATTCCATAACATAGTGCTCGGCCTTCACTTATTGATAATTGAGGCATTGTGAAATGAACTCTACCACTGCCTTCATCATCCTCATTACTAGAACATATATGTTAGGTCGTAGTAAAAATTTCCCTAACCTGATGTATTACCAAATGGGTTGTATGGAACTCCTTTATACCTTATCCATAAATTCCACTAGCACTACAGTGCACCCTCTCAAAATAATGATGTGCTCTCCATATATCGAATATCCATCAGGTGCATGACCTCTGAAAAATTGAGCATGTCTGGTCTCAAATTTTATCTATAGTGATGAATCCAAGAAGGGATTGGGGTGTGTTCTTATGCAAAATTATATGGTGATAGCTTATGCCTCACGATAGTTGAAAATCCATGAGCAAAATTACCCAACACATGATTTGGAGTTAGCTGCGGTAATCTTTGCATTAAAGATTTGGAGGAATTATCTTTATGGTGAAAGGTGTGATAATTATACTGATCATAAAAGTTTAAAGTATATTTTCACACAAAAGGATCTGAATATGCGTCAAAGAAGATGATTGGAGCTGATTAAGGATTACGACTGCTCAATCCATTACCACCCTGGGAAAGAAAACAAGGTGGCAGATGCGTTAAGTCGACAAGACCATGCTAGTTTATCCATGATGAGGATCACAAAAGATCCAATATTTATGGATTTAAAAAGGATGGATCTTGGAATTATAATGGAAGGGGAAAAATATTATGTTTCTCAAATGAATGTTCAACCATCTATACATGTGAAGATTAAAGAGGCACAGAAAGAAGATATCGAGTTACAAAAGAAGGTGAGAAATGTTCCTGAATTCAACCTTCATTGTGAAGGGATAATAAAGTTCAGGAATCGGGTTTGTGTTCCTCCCATCCCCGAATTAAAGGAGCTGCTGGATGAGGGTCATAGTTCTTCATTCTCTATTCATCCTGGAAGCACGAAGATGTATAGGGACCTGAAAGAGTACTTCTGGTGGGATGGCATGAAAAGAGATGTTGCTGAATAAGTCTCTCGATGCATGGTTTGTCAACATGTTAACGATGCGAGATAGAAGTCTAAGGGGATGTTACAACCATTACCCATACCTGAATGGAAATGGGAAAACATCACTATGGACTTTGTCACAGGACTTCCTAAGACATCCAAAGGCAATAATGCTATCTGGGTCATAGTGGATCATCTTACAAAGTCTGCACACTTCATTGCTATTAGAGAGGATTTCTCTTTGGATCATCTTGCGAGGATATATTTAAAGGAAGTGGTAAGATTTCATGGAGTACCACTTTCTATTATATCTGATCGGGATCCAAGATTTACCTCGAAGTTCTGGCGAAGTATTCAACATACTGTGGATACAGAGTTGAGTTTCAGTACTGCTTATCATCCTCAGACAGACGGTCAGTCTGAGAGAACAATTCAAACTCTAGAAGATATGTTGAGAGCTTGCTCTATGGATTTCAATGGGGGTTGGGATCAACACCTACCTTTGGTAGAATTTTCTTATAATAATAGCTTTCACTCTAGTATTCATATGGCTCTTTATGAAGCTCTCTATGAAGAGAAAAGCAGGACTCCAACTTTCTGGGATGAAGTTGGGGAAAGAAAGCTATTAAGACCTGATCTCATTGATGAAATGGCAGAAAAGGTCAGATCTATTCAACAACACATAATAGCAGCTCAGAGTCGACAGAAAAGTTATGCCGACAAGCGAAGCAAAGACCTAGAGTTTGAAGTGGGTGATAAAGTTTTCTTACGAATATCTCCATAGAAGAGAGTCATGAGATCTGGAAAGAAGGGGAAGTTGAGCCCTAGATATATCGGTCCTTTCGAAATATTGGATCGTGTTGGGAAGGTAGCTTACCGATTGTCACTTCCACTGAATCTCTCTCAAGTTCACGATGTGTTCCAGGTATCTCTCCTGAGAAAGTACATACCTGATCCTTCACATGTACTTAGCTCAGAAGTTGTACTGCTGGAGCAAGATATTTCTTATGAAGAAAAACCAATAGAGATTTTGGATCGTAGCGAAAAAGTCCTACGAAACAAGACCACTCGATTGGTGAAAGTTTTATGGAGGAACCACCAATTAGAAGACGCTACATGGGAGCTTGAGGATATGATGAGGGAGAGGTATCCTCATCTGTTTGTTACAAAGTGACGAATTTCAAGGGTGAAATTCATTTTAAGGGGGATAGAATGTAACACCTGAGAATTTTATGTTATATAAATCATCAAAGGAATCTTTTTCAATACAACACTTGCTTGGCTTTCTTTACACGAAATTGCGACCATCCTCGATAGCTTGCGTCGTACGCAATACCGAGTTTCACTAAACAATGATATGCTAGTAAAATATTATTAAAACCAGCCATTATGAATAGTAATAACCACTTTTTGAAATTTTATAAATTTTATTTTTCAAAATGGACTTCTTTTTTGGATTCGGAATATCAAAATTATCCTAGGGTGAAATTTTGGTATTTTTCTGAAAACTTTCAATTTTTGATGAATAGTGAAACCACTAAGTGGTAGTTAAAAAACTGAATTTTTCATAAAACATAATTTTACCGCTTCTGTGAGTGGAATTTCAAAAATATGAGAGACACAGTTGATGTCAGTAAGTAAAATGTGGTTCAATGTGTTGAAAATAATTTTTTGGTGAATAGTAACTTTTTACTTTTTTTTACCACGGTTAAAAGTAAATAGGGTAATTAAGGGTAAAGATGATATTATTATTACCCTAACACATGTCCTAATTCTATTGGATAAGTTTAATTCGACCAAAAACAAACTTAGGAATAAAATATGACCATTTATGCCCACTTGGAATAGATTAGGACATTTATTATTAATTTATTTAAAGAAGGGTTAAAATAGTTAAAAGCAAAGTTTAATAAGAAAATAATTTTTCATATAAGGTTATACATAAGATAAATTCGACTATAAATATTCATTAGAAAGATAAAAAGATTTCCTACATAATGATATTTTATTTGTAATTTTTATAAATTAAATAATTTATGTTATTTATTACACAATGATGATACTGTAATTATCTTATTAATGAAATATTGACATAATTGATGTTATAAACACCAAAATAAATGTAATTGGAGACTTTTTATGAATTACACTAATTTAATAGGTTAATATGACATTTTAGTATTGATTTAATTAAATGTTTTCGAACTAATCATTCTGTTATGATTTTCACAAAAATCAATTACTAAATACTGTCAAAACTGAGATAAAATAGTTTTTAAAACAAATATTATATTAGTAATTGTTATTTTATTCCTAAAAATCTAAAGTTCGTCCAAATGACTTATATAAGGTTATATATATTAATAATAAACATCTTGGGGTTCGTTTGCCTGTTTATAGTATGTTTATTAACCTTATAGTATAAGAACACAAGAAGACACGGTAAAAGTAAACTTATTTAACTTAATGTTAAATCGAAATGATAAGGATAAAATAGGAACCTAAACTTGTCTAAATTCTATTGTATGAGATTATTTTTACCCATACCCACCTTAGCTTTGAAATATATCAATTTGGATCTATTTAAAACCGAACATGACTTTATAATAAAATAATATTTTTAGTTTTCCCAAAGGTGCCCCTCTCCTCCCTTATAAAAGGGCACCTCCTCCCCCTCTTTCTCACTCCACTTGGAACCTCCAAGCTCGGCCAACCCCTGCCTATTTCTCCTCTCCACTTCCCTAGAGACATCCTAGAGGTCCTGGTCTTCTTCAAAGACCAATTTTAGTGCCTTAAAAGAAGGTCTCAAAGAAGCACTTCAAAGAAGAGGCAATGTCCGTTACTGATTCTTTCATCTTTATTTCTTCTTCCACTTCTTCTTCGTTAGTTGTTTCATTATGAAGTAATAATATCTGTATCACTCATATACTGATATGTTATTATATGTATGAAACAACCCTATTTCACCATCTAGCCATCCTACGGAAAAAGAAATCACCGCGCGTGCATACGTACGGAATACCGTCTCCACGCTGTGGTGTAATCTATTTTCCACCACCACCTTACTTGGATGTGTATAATGGTTTAAATAATGACTATATATAACTATTATAAAGTGATACTGATTCTGAAATAGTATAAATACAATCTAATACAATTCCACGATCATAGGAACGATATCATCACTCGTGCGTACGTACGGAATACCGTCTCCACGATGTGATGCGACTCGTTCTGCATGATCTTCATTTCATAATGATTATATAAATGAATTGAATGAATGAATATGATATATATTACACTAATACCATTCTGGAAATGAGGTATCTATAACCTATAGATAATAATAATAATTTATTCGACAAAACATGCATAAGAACAAAAAGTTATAAACACCCGAATAACAAGTAGCAATGAAATATTACTACTAATAAGCTAAGAAAATGACCATATATGATATCATAAAAATAATTATGATTCTGTAATAAGTCAATAACATTATCTAAATAATTATACAGGAGGTTCAGACACTTACGAATCAAAACGGACCTAAGGTAAGGGAAAATATCACAATCTCATTTTTATCAGAGATTGTTTATACTTTGGTATTTGATAGGGTATATTTTATCGTCCACATCCATGTTTCCTCAATATGTAATGTTGTTTCCATCCACCTACAACTTTTTAAATCCAATTTTACCCTTCAGTGATTTTTTTAGTAAGAGATATGAAAGGAATCTTTTTTTGTTTTTCATACGAGGTACTTTTTGACTTTTCAGACAAAAGTACGAGAAGAATTTTTTTTAACATATACGACTTGAATGGATTTTTAAAACATTATTTCCAAGAAGCTTCATTTACAAGTTTTCAAGTTTATTTTTAATCAACTTCTTTTAGTTTATAATTGTATGACATATTAAGAAAGGAAAAGTGTTTTTGAAATATAAAGGATATTTTCTTCAAGAATGGAGTTCAAGTGTTTTATCAAAATTATTTTCCATATAAGATAATAAAGGGTTCTGTTTTTATCCCTATTATTAAATTTATTTGATTATGTTGTGATGGGATTGTTTTTATGAATTCCTTTATCTTATATGAATTGTTTTATGATGTCACGATGTTTAAGAATTCCATTTTTATTACATGGGTTATGAAATGATGTATGATTTTTGATTTTTTTGGCACACATAAGAATGGTAACATTATGAGATCGATGGGACCTATATCTCCCTCCAATGCATTGGGTAAAGATTTTATATCTCATGAGATAGACATGGATGGAATGGTAGGTTATACCGGTTCAGTGAAACAGGACTGAAACGAGGAGTGAACTCGGTTCAGAAAGGGACTTTGTCTACTAAGATAGTCTTGGAAATGAGTCTTGACTAATAAGAAATGATTCTCTATGACTATGTGTGTATGCCACAAAGTTTCATGTTTTAAGTTATGATTATTGGGATTACATTTCACTACTATGATTTATCCCATGTTATGAAATTATGCTCTCTTTTGCAGGTTAGGATTTCCAAAAGTTATGTTCTTATGAATATGATGTGATTTACATTTATTTTGTTTACCCTTAATGAGCATTTGAGCTCACCCTTTCGTATGTTTTATTTCCCCAGGTCAGGAAGAAGGTTATTAAGTAAGATATGTCAAAAGGGACTATAGATATGATGATATAAATGGGAGACAGTATAGACGCTTTATGAACCAGTTGTTTATGTTTCCCAGTTTCTAAAGACACTATACCTATACGGTCCTTTCGTGGTTTTGTTATATGTTGTAATAAGTATGATTCAATTTTGATGTATTAACAATGTAAGTAATGTATGGGTCATTATAGTTGGTATCAGAGGAAAGGTATTGTCAACCTTTGGAAACTAGGATTTGAAAGCCTTAGTAAGAACCCTAAGGATAATTCTAAGCATAGAACACAATCTTAGTGTTTTAGAAATGGCCATGTATAACCGAGGATAATACCATAAGTGTGAAATTTTATTCTTGATTATGTGGTTTTCCTATTATAATTAGTGTTGATCACACTATTCTTATTGGTTTTATTCAATGGCTGGAACCCGAAGGAATCGTGTTAATGCGGAATGCGACGAGCAATGTAATGATTGTCCCCTTGAGCAACCAAACATTATGGGAGCTGGAATTAAAAATCATGTAGCCATGCTCACACAACTTCCTCAAGCTATGAATCATGCTGGACTTCCATACGAGTAATGGAAGGAGAAACATTCTGTTTAATCCTTCATGAGGCAGCGTCCACCTTCTTTCAGCGGGTCTACTAATCCATTAGTTGCTGAACAATGGATTAGTACTACTGAAAAGATATTTTTAGTTATTCAATGTTCTGAACATGATAAAGTCATCTTAGCAGTGTATCGTTTGGAAGGATATGTTGATCAATGGTGGAATCTTATTAAGAATACGAGGAAAAAGGGATGAAATTGAGTCCATGGAATGGGACTAGTTCAAGAACTTATTTTTCAATAAGTACTTCCCTCGTATTCTCTGAAAAAAGATGGATAAACAATTTCTTGAACTGAAGCAAAAGGATGATGAATCTATTGGTACCTATGAAGTAAATTTTACATGACTTGCAAGGTACGCTTCTGGTATTATTATCCAACCTGAGAGTAAGATCGATCAATTCTTTAGTGTCTTAACACCAAGTCTTCGAAGGGCGTTATCCATAAGGGACTTCAATAGCTATGAGGAAATATTTCGATGTGCTCTCAAAGTTGATATGGAGATTGGAGTAACCCATCAGTCATATGGGTTTGGTAAGAATAGGAAAATGGAATTCAAATGAAAATCTAAAGAGCACACTGAAATGAAGTTGAGCTTTCCCTTATGCTCAAAGTGTGGAAAGAAACATGGAGGGAGTTGTCTTAAAGGGACAAGTAAATGTTTCAAATGTGGAAAGGAAGGTCATCGGGCATTTGAATCCCATGATGATGGGAAGAAGATGTCTAATGATGCAAACAAAGGAAGGGATACATAGAAGGAACCTACTACACTTCAATGTTTCAAGTGCAAGGAGATGGGGAATTATGACAATAAATTCCCTAATCCGAGGGTTGATCATGATGGTCAACGTCAAGAAACTCTTAAGGCTAAAGAAAAAGGAATGTCACATGCAATTTCTATCAGTGATGTGGAGTACGATAACGATGTGGTGAAAGGTACACTTACCATCCACTCTAAAGTAGAAAATGTTTTATTTGATTTTGGATTTGCCCACTCTTTTATTTCTGAATAATTTTCTAAGGGTATCACCGTATTACCTCAACAATTAGATGTTGAGTTAGCTGTGACAACACCTAATGGCACAACAGTCGCATCAAAAGTTTATAATTCTTCTCCGATCGAAGTTTGTGGGAAAGTGCTTCCTTCAAATCTTGTGATCCTTCCTATAGTAGAATTTTATCTGATTCTTGGCATGGATTGTCTTTCTTTATATGGAGCTTATATCAATTTCCAAAGAAGGGAATTCACATTTCATATTCTAGATAAATCTATGATTGTCTATCAATGCAAGGATAAACATAACCTTCCAGTGGAAATTCCTTCTACCTTATGGGTCTTTATTCCACTAAATTAAGGCTATTTATCTCAAATGGTTGGTGAGAAACTCACGAATAAGAATATTCCCATTGTACGGGAGTTTGATGATGTCTTTCCGGAGGAATTACCGGGTCTTCCACCAAATCGTGAAGTTTAGTTTTCAATAGAACTCGTACCGGGTGCTTTGCCTATTTCAAAGACATCTTACAGAATGGCCCCAATTGAGTTTCAGGAATTGAAGAAGCAACTCCAAGAGAATCTTGATAAGGGATTCATACGCCCTAGTGCATCACCTTGGGGAGCACCTGTTCTATTTGTTAAGAAGAAAGATGGATCAATGAGACTCTGCATTGATTATCGAGAACTTAACAAGATCACTATCAAGATAAAATATACTCTCCCATGAATTGATGACTTATTTGACCAACTACGCGGAGCTCAATACTTTTCCAAGATTGATCTTCATTCAGGGTATCATCAATTAAGGGTCAAAAGGGAGGATATACCAAAGACTGATTTCCGTATAAGGTATGGACACTATGAATTTATAGTGATGTCATTTGGTCTTACTAATGCCCCTGTTATCTTCATGGATCTTATGAATAGAGTCTTTAGAGACTATCTTGATCAATTTGTGGTAGTCCTTATAGATGATATTCTTGTCTATTCCAAGAGCAAGGAAGAACATGAAGATCACTTGAGAATTATATTGAAGACCCTGAGAAAGGAGAATCTTTATGCCAAATTTACCAAGTGTGAATTTTGGCTTCAAAACGTTTCATTTTTAGGTCACATAATCTCAAAAGAGGGGATATCTGTGGATCTAGCAAAAACAGAGGTTATCGAAAGATGATCGAGACCAACAACAGTAACCGAGATCCGAAGTTTCCTTGGTTTGGATGGATATTATCGATGTTTTGTGAAAGATTTTTCACAATTATCTAATCCACTCACCAAGTTGACTCGGAAAGGAGTTAAGTTTGTTTTGACGGAGGAATGAGAAGAGAATTTCAAGGATTTGAAAAAAAGGTTATCCAGTGCACCTGTGCTCACACTGCCTTGTAGTGGAGAAAGGTTTGTGATCTATAGTGATGCATCCAATAAGGGATTGGGGTGTGTTCTTATGCAAAATGATATGGTGATAGCTTATGCCTCACGACAGTTGAAAATCCATGAGAAAAATTACCCAACACATGATTTGGAGTTAGCTGCGTTAATCTTTGCATTAAAGATTTGGAGGCATTATCTTTATGGTGAAAGGTGTGATATTTATACTGATCATAAAAGTTTAAAGTATATTTTCACACAAAAGTAGCTGAATATGCATCAAAGAAGATGGTTGGAGCTGATTAAGGATTACGACTGCTCAATCCATTACCACCCTGGGAAAGAAAACAAGGTGGCAGATGCATTAAGTCGACAAGACCATGCCAGTTTATCCATGATGAGGATCAAAAAAGATCCAATATTTATTGATTTAAAAAGGATGGATCTTGGCATTATAATGGAAGGGAAAAAATTTTATCTTTCTCAAATGAATGTTCAACCATCTATACATGTGAAGATTAAAGAGGCACAGAAAGAAGATATCGAGTTACAAAAGAAGGTGAGAAATGTTCCTGAATTCAACCTTGATTGTAATGGGATAATAAATTTTAGGAATCGGGTTTTTGTTCCTCCCATCCTCGAATTAAAGAAGGAGCTGCTGGATGAGGCTCATAGTTCTTCATTCTCTATTCATCCTGAAAGCACGAAGATGTATAGGGACCTGAAAGAGTAATTCTGGTGGGATGGCATGAAAAGAGATGTTGCTGAATAAGTCTCTTGATGCATGGTTTGTCAACAAGTTAAAGCTGAGAGATAGAAGTCTAAGGGGATGTTACAACCATTACCCATGACCGAATGGAAATGGGAAAACATCACTATGGACTTTGTCACAGGACTTCCTAAAACATCCAAAGGCAATAATGCTATCTGGGTCATAGTTGATCGTCTTACAAAGTCTGCACACTTCATTGATATTAGAGAGTATTTCTCTCTGGATCATCTTTCCAGGATATATTTAAAGGAAGTGGTAAGATTTCATGGAGTACCACTTTCTATTATATCTGATCGGGATCCGAGATTTACCTCGAAGTTCTGTCGAAGTCTTTAGCATACTCTGGATACAGAGTTGAGTTTCAGCACTGCTTATCATCCTCAGACAGACGGTCACTCTGAGAGAACAATTAAAATTATAGAAGATATGTTGAGTGCTTGCTCTATGGATTTCAAAGGTGGTTGGGATCAACACCTACCTTTGGTGGAATTTTCTTATAATAATAGCTTTCACTCCAGTATTCAGATGGCTCCTTATGAAGCTCTCTGTGGAAAGAAATGCAGGACTCCAACTTGTTGGGATAAAGATGGGGAAAGAAAGCTATTTGGACCTGATCTCGTTGATGAAATGGCAGAAAAGGTCAGATCTATTCAACAACACATAAGAGCAGATCAGAGTCGACAGAAAAGTTATGCCGATAACCGAAGAAAAGACCTAGTGTTTGAAGTGGGTGATAAAGTGTTCTTACGAATATCTCCCTGGAAGAGAGTCATGAGATTTGGAAAGAAGGGGAAGTTGATCCCTAGATATATCGGTCCTTTCGAAATACTGGATCGTGTTGGGAAGGTAGCTTACCGATTGTCCCTTCCACGGAATCTCTCTCAAGTTCACGATGTGTTCCATGTATCTCTCCTGAGAAAGTACATACATGATCTTTCACATGTACTTAGCTCAGAAGTTGTACCGCTGGATCAAGATCTTTCTTATGAAGAACAACCGATAGAGATTCCGGATCGTAGAAAAAATGTCCTATGAAACAAGACCACTCGATTGGTGAAAGTTTTATGGAGGAACCACCAATTAGAAGAAGCTACATGGGAGATTGAGGATATGATGAGGGAGAGGTATCTTCATCTGTTTGTTACAAAGTGATGAATTTCGAGGGCGAAATTCATTTTAAGGGGGGTATAATGTAACACCCGAGAATTTTATGTTATATAAATAATCAAAGAAATTTTTTTCTACACAACACATTTTTGGATTTCTTTACACGAAATCGCGACCTTCCTTGATAGCTTGCGTCATAATCAATACCGAGTTTCACTAAACAATGATATGCTATTAAAATATTATTAAAATCAGCCATTATGAATAGTAATAACCACTTTTTGAAATTTTATAAATTTTATTTTTCAAAATGGACTTCATTTTTGGATTCGGAATATCGAAATTATCCTAGGGTGAAATTTTGGTATTTTTCTGAAAACATTCAATTTTCGATGAATAGTGAAACCACTAAGTGGTAGTTAAAAAACTGAATTTTTCATGATAAATAATGTTACCGCTTCTATGAGTGGAATTTCAAAAATCCGAGAGTCACGGTTGATGTCAGTAAGTAAAATGTGGTTCAATGACTTGAAAATAATGTTTTGGTGAATAGTAACTTGTTACTTTTTTTACCACGGTTAAAAGTAAATAGGGTAATTAAGGGTAAAGATGATATTATTATTACCCAAACACATTTCCTAATTCTATTGGATAAGTGTAATTTGACCAAAAACAATCTTAGGAATAAAATATGACCATTTAGTCCCACTTGGATTAGATTAGGACATGTATTATTAATTTATTTAAAGAAGGGTTAAAATAGTTAAAATCAAAGTTTAATAAGTAAATAATTTTTAATATAAGGTTATACATAAGATAAATTCGACTATAAATATTCATTAGAAATATAAGAAGATTTAATACATAATGATATTTTATTTGTAATTTTATACATTAAATAATTTTATTTATTTATGACATAATGATGATGCAGTAATTATCTTATTAATGAAATATTGACATAATTGATGTTATAAACACCAAAATAAATGTAATTTGAGATTTTTTATGAATTAAAATAATTTTATAGGTTAATATGACATGTTAGTATTGACTTAATTAACTTTTTTTGAACTAATAATTTTGTTATGATTTTCACAAATATCAATTACTAAATAGTGTCAAAATTGACATAAAATAGTTTTTAAAACAAATATTATATCAGTAATTGTATTTTATTCCTAAAAATCTATGGTTCAGAAAAATGACTTAGATAAGGTTATATATATTAATAATAAACAACTTGGGGTTCTTTTGGCTGCTTATAGTATGTTTATTAACCTTATAGTATAAGAACACAAGAAGGCACGGTAAAAGTAAACTTATTAACTTAATGTTAAATCTAAATGATAAGGTTAAAATATCAACCTAAACTTGTCTAAATTATATTGGATGAGATTATTTCAACCCATCCACACCTTATATTATAAATATATCAATTTGGAGATATTTAAAACCGAACATAACTTTATAATAAAATATTATATTTAGTTTTCCCAAAGGTGCCCCTCTCCTCCCTTATAAAAGGGAACCTCATCCCCCTATTGCTCACTCCACATTGAGCCTTCAAGCTCGGCCAACCCCATCCAATTCCTCCTCTCCACTTCCCTAGAGACATCCTATAGGTATCGGTCTTCTTGAAATACCATTTTTAGTGCCCTAAAAGAAGGTCTCAAAGAAGCACTTCAAAGAAGAGGTAATGTCTGTTACCGATTATTTCATCTTTATTTCTTCTTCCACTTCTTCTTATTTAGTTGTTTCATTATGAAGTAATAACATCAGTATCACTAATATACTGATATGTTATTATAAGTATGAAACAACCCTATTTCACCATCTATCCATCCCATGGAAAGAGAAATCACCGCGCGTGCGTACGTACGGAATACCGTCTCCACGCCGTGGTGTAATCTATTTTCCACCACCACCTTACTTGGATGGGTATAATGGTGTAAATAATGACTATATATGACTATTATAAAGTGATAATGATTCTGAAATAGTATACATACACTTAATTACAATTCCACGATCATAGGAACGATATCATCACTCTTGCGTACGTACAGAATACCGTCTCCACGATGTGATGCGACTCGTTCTACATGATCTTCATTTCATAATGATTATATAAATGAATTTAATGAATGAATATGATATATATTACACTAATACCATTCTGTAAATGAGTTATCTATAACCTAAAGATAATAATAAGAATTTATTCGACAAAACACGCATAAGAACAAAAAGTTATAAACACCCGAATAACAAGTAGCAATGAAATATTACTACTAAGAAGCTAAGAAAATGACCATATATGATATTATAAAAATAAGTATGATTCTTTAACAAGTCAATAACATTATTTAAATCATTATACAGTAGTTTCGGACACTTACGAAGCAAAACAGACCTAAGGTAAGGGAAAATATTACAATCTCATTTTTATTCGAGATTGTTTATACTTTGGTATTTGATGGGGTATATTTTATCATCCACATCCATGTTTCCTAAATATGTAATATTGTTTCCATCCACCTAAAACTTTTTAAATCCAATTTTACCCTTTGGTGAGTTTTTAGTATGAGATATGAAAGGAATCTTTTTTCCTTTTTCGTACGAGGTACTTTTTGAATTTTCCGAAAAAAGTACGAGAAGAAAGTTTTTTTAACTTATACGACATGAATGGATTTTTAAAACATTATTTCCAAGAAGCTTCATTTACAAGTTTTCAAGTTTATTTTTAATAACCTTCTTCTAGTTTATGATTGTATGACATATTTAGAAAGGAAGTGTTTTCAAAATATAAATGATATTTTCCTCAAGAATGAAGTTCAAGTGTTTTGTAAAAATTATTTTCCATCTAAGATAATAAAGGGTTATGTTTTTATCCCTATTATTACATTTATTTTATTATGTTGTTATGGGATTGTTTTTATGAATTTCTTTATCTTATATAAATTGTTTTATGATGTCATCATGTTTAAGAATTCCATTTTTATTACATGGGTTATGCAATGATGTATGATTTTTGATTTTGTGGAACACATAAGAATGGTATCATTATGAGATGGGTGGGACCTATATATCCCTCCAATGCATTGGGTAAAGATTTTATATCTCATGAGATATAAATGGTTGGAATGGTAGTTTATACTGGTTCAGTGAAACAGGACTGAAACGAGGAGTGAACTAGGTCCAGAAAGGGACTTTGTCCACTAAGATAGTCTTGGCAATGGGTCTTGACTAATAAGAAATGATTCCCTATGATTATGTGTGTATGACACAAAGTTTCATGTTTTATGTTATGATTATTGGGATTACATTTCACTACTATGATTTATCCCATTTTATGAAATTATGCTCTCTTTTGCAGGTTATGATTTCCAAAAGTTATGTTCTTATGAATATGATGTGATTGAAATTTCTTTTGTTTACCCTTACTGAGCATTTGAGCTCACCCTTTCATATGTTTTCTTTCCCCAAGTCAGGAAGAAGGTTATTAAGTAAGATATTCCAAAAGGGACTATAGATATGATGAAATAAATGGGAGACAGTGTAGACGCTTTATGAACCAGTTGTTTATGTTTCCCAGTTTCTAAAGACACTATACCTATACGGTCCTTTCGTGGTTTTGTTATATGTTGTAATAAGTATGCTTCAATTTTGAAGTATTAACAATGTATGTAAAGTATGGGTCGTTATAATCACACTATAGGAACTTGTGTGTGATCATCATATCTACTCCCATACGAGTATCTAAGTTTAAATGTTGAGTAATTGGTTCCAGTAGAATCTATATGTCTCAATAAAGCTTCATTGAATGAAAATAATGACTAGAACATGTGTCTATAAAAACAATATCTAAGTTTTAAAAGACACAAATTGTACCCCTATTCATCCTTGGATCACTGGAGTCATAATCCTTCATCACCTGTATCTAGCCTAATCCATGTCCACCAGATCCCTGATCCTGTTCTAGACTACATAGGGGTGATGGTGGAATTGCGTCAAACCTTTTCACACCACCTAATTCTTTATCTACTTGTCTCCCATGTCTTCTAACCTAATAACCGCCCTTATCATTCCTCTTCTTCTACCTCGATGGTCCCTCAATCATATCCAGATCATATGTACGGATGGTTGTGAAATCACATGCCAGATGTCCCCAACCACCACATGAGTAAAATTTCATGTCCTTAAGTTTTCTATCTCTTCCATGGGATCCACTCACCACAGATCACATGTCTTGGGATCATCCCATGGATTTCATGAACAACATGGAACATTGTGTCTGTTGTTGTATACCTACACCAAAAACATTAATTCCAGGTGCCTGCTGGTATCTCCCACTACTAGGGTTTACTTTTCCATAAATATCTCCAATAGTAGAGATCCATTCACTACCCATCCATATGTAGGGATACTAAAGGATATCACGGATTCCATGATCTTCCGGCATAACCCCTTCTCTATGTTCTGGGCCCTAATGAATGTGTCTCTCACCATATCCATCGAGTAGTAAGAATGATCAGTAAACCACACCGGGTACTCCACCACTATCTAAATTCCCTACTATAGTTCTAAGTGCTCATGTATGCACACAGAGAGTAATGTAGTTGGAAAGAAATCCTCTATGATAAGTCAATCAATTTCTACCCAAGAGATGGTTCCCTAATCATGTTTCTGGGTCCCCAAGCTCCAACACTATCCCACTGATCCCTGTAGAATACATGTTGCTAGGATTTCCATCCATTCAAAAGGATAACTCACAAGACAGAAGACACAAGTCACTACCTCTACGAAATCCTCTACCATCTGGGGGTTTGGATCAACCCTAAAAATGGTTTTTCAATTCCTCTTGATCTAATGCAATGTACTCGGCTTACATGAATCCTCAACCAGTTTCGCCAGTAGTAACTAATGCACGATGGGTGGAGACATCATTGGAAAACCACCTGAAGTTTGTATCACTGGTGCCATGAGTATCTCTATTACATTTTCCTTTACTGAAACCTCATCTCTAGGTGTCTCATCATCAGGATCACACAATGGATTTTTGGATGGATTTTTTGTGGTAGAAATCCTAAAAAGATCAAGATGGTCCAAGGGCAATTGAGTATACCTAGTGTGATGGCTCAATAAGGACGTGATAACATGCCAAATTCTATATGATTCATGTACCTTTAAATTCACTACATCAATTATTTATCTGTAATGAGTTGAAAATCATGTGTCAAATGGCTTGGTTTGTGGATACATCACACGATGCACCAACACCAGATTCCATAACATGAAATCCAAACTTAAAACACATAACACTATCATCCCAAACCAACCTCCTAGACTCCTTCTCCTTATGTATATCTTTCCACCACTGTCACAATTCTATCATGACCCGTCCTAGAGGGTCCTATGTTGTGACTACCCCAAGCCCACCTCAAATAGTCCAGGGGCTGGAAACTAGAACCTAGTAGCCAAATAACACAAATGGGGGGAATTATCCTATGTACCTATACACATGCACACATATCAAAGCCAAAAAACTAAAAATTTAAAACACTATGTAGACAAATAATGCATGCACTAAGATACCAACAACAAAGTATGAAAATTGGAAAAATGGAAATTTAAAATGAATAGAATACAATCCCATAAAAAAAGGAGTCTCAAAAAATGAAATCACAAGTTCTTGATACTCATACATGGAAAACCCTACATTAATGGTAGGTGTAAGACAATATTCTGAAGTCATAAGAGGAAATCTCGTTTGTCTGATCACACTAAGAAGCATTGGGTCCTGGTCCACCTTGGAATCTGTCAATGTTTCAGTCTTCTACCCAATTCATGGCATTAGAGAGAAATGTATGTGAAGGGTTGAGTAAACAAATACTCATTAGGACACCCCAAAACCACCAAGTAATACAACTAAGAAATACACAAAGTATACCACAGTTAAATACATGAAATAAAGTCACTATGAAATAAAATAAGTATACCAAAAAGTAATACATGAAGTAAACCACTAAGAATATATATATTCATCTCACACAACTATATGTCTATAGCACAAAAAGCATGATTATAAAAATTGGACCACCAAAAACCTAGTTTCAGTATGGAACTGAGTTTCAATAACACACATATTGTAGATAAAAAACAGAGTGTCGATAAAACATGGAGTGTCGATAACACCGACTGTGTTGATTACACATGAATTTAGGATATGTAATTCCACCCCTCAATCAAGTAGTCACCATGTCACAGATTATAGAGAACAAATTCATCCCCATGATTCTGCTCGTAGACAATTTTTTGTTGGAGGATCTACTCCTCAATATAATTTTCATGGGAGAACATTCACAAAGACCCACTTCGAGTATCTCAAAAGGACCATCTTGTATGAAGGGTCCCAACACCAAAAAATTCTAATCAAATAGAAACACAATTTGAAAGATATGATTGTTTCACAGTAATGGTCTAACGCAGGTCCTATCTGACCCAACCCATCCCAGCCCTTTTCAGTCATGTTTGGTAAGCCAATCGGTCTAGGCCATAGGCCTCCAGAGTGGTATGGGCCTCTACATGCAGGATAGTTTGATTCACCAGATGAGGATCTCCCTGGTCAGAACCATGGTCCACACCTTCCATGCCAACCACATGGCTCTCCCCCACCCTTTGTTTCCCAGTCAATGTGGCACTACCACAATAAAAACAGTTGTCTGTCAGGACCCAACTCCATTCTGCGGCCCCTGCCATCATAGCTCCACCCAGTCTGGCCACCACCCTCTGCAGCACCACCACATGGCCACCACTGTGTTCCACTGGGTGACAATGTTGACACTGTCTGCCGAAGGATCTGGTTCTACAGGTCACCCCTATTTTTCTGGTGCTTCGTTTTTCGAAACGAACCCACAAATGTGATCCCTAGGTCACAACCATTACTCCCTTGGTCTTGAACTCTATTTCTAGTATTCATGGTGTCTGATAATGTTTGTAGCCTCCCATCAAAATTGTGTCTTGACCACTAGTGTCAAACCGTGACGAATTCCATGAATGTAGATATGAATATCACATAGAACACCCAAATAATAAATCATGACCTTGTTATTTTCGATATTTATCAATTCTAGTTAT
Organism: Viscum album; assembly: GCA_963277665.1. Lineage (NCBI taxonomy): Eukaryota > Viridiplantae > Streptophyta > Magnoliopsida > Santalales > Viscaceae > Viscum > Viscum album. Next base: position 434,369,003 of record OY728139.1, read on the forward strand.
AATGATACCTAAAGAAAAATATCAGATAATCAAAAAGAACTGTACGCCCCTTTATGCACTACGACAATTATCCTTACCACAAGAATGGTCAAACCACAGATCAAACTATTTTTTTGTTAGTCCATGTAAATAATTTGAATCTATTAAGGGAAAGAAAATCATAGAGAGATCAACATATTAAATGGTGATTTGGATCGATCGTTGATGAAGGGTGAAGTTGCGCCATCATCATTCGTTGATCCTTCGAATCCGAGGATCGTCGATATGCATTCCCCAATCCATCAATGCTTTTTGGAGGAATCCCATTCTCTTTACCTTTGAAGATTTCCAGGGTTATTTTTTAACCCTAGATTCCAAAAAATAGGCCAAACTAAAATTAAACCAACACAACTTCAAAATAAATATTTTAATTAATTATTTTAATTAAATATTTTAAAGATGTTTATGTCGAAATACTAATTCCCACCCTCGAATCATGTTGGTCAAGGTTAGGAACCGCCTAAGAAAATGTGTATATTATAAATTCAATAGTTCCCTTATATTTCTGATATGGGAACCCATTTAAGAGTTATTACAGTTTGATGAAAAATTACCCATGCACTTTATTAAAAAATGAAAATTTTTCATTAGTTTTCCCCATGAACACCGAACCTCATAATCTCACGCCATCTCAGTATCTGGTCTCATAGTTTTCCAAATTAATATATAAAGGTAAAAATAGGTAAAATATGTGTCATTAAATAGTTAGTTAATGATTAATGATACAAATGTCTTACTCAAAATACATATAATCCTCATATAATATATACATAATAATATGAATAAAAATCACATTAAATTAAAAAATTAATAACAAAAATAACAAAATAACCATTGAAATTTGATAAAATATTCACCCACCCAAAAAATCAATCATAAAATACAATTACACTATTGTTAATAAAATATTACATTATAGAATATATACCACTTTTATGATAAAGATGAAATTAAAATCCATGTCATAAAATATATTAATAAATATTTTATTTAATTAAAAAGTAAAAATGTCATATGAATTTATATGTATTTGGATTTAAACATTTTAAAATAGGACATTTGTGTTTTGTGGAAATATATACTTGAAATAAATACATATTTATGAGAATTGAATAGCATAAAGGATTGGAATTATTCAAAATATATAAAAACATCATTTAATGTCAACTAATTAATTGAAGGGATTTTAATTACGATAAAATATTATATATGTACATGATGTGGAGGTCATATGTAAAATGAGATCATTAAATAGAAAGTCCATTTGTTCTAAAATGTCATTATAAATTGTTTAACTGAATGAAAGAGGATTGAGGTACAAAAGTCATATACCTCACAAGAAATGTTTGAATCAATAGAATATGAGTGTGGTTTCTTTGAATTATCATTAAAATATAATGAAATGAAATATTATTATCCCAGAAGAAATGGAATGGGATAATTAATAAAAATTTTAAATGAAAATACGGTTCATATTAATAACTATTTCCCAAGTGATTGAAAATTTAGACATATAACCCTTATAGAAAAGGAAACATAATCTTTATCACAAACCTGACAGTTACCATGAAATTATAATTAAAACATCCTAATATGAAATATATTAATTAAACATGAAAAAAGGTATTTAATACAAAATAATAGATAAATCATTATGCACAATATCAATCATATCTTAAGGATTTTATAATGAGACAATTAGACCCGTAACATTGATCTTCTCTCCATAAATGAACTGAATCCTCATGTATAAAAAAATATAAATATCATAATCGTTAATTTTAGAATAATATTAATACATAAAACTATTTTACCTTTAATTTATAGTTATTTCCTTCATATATATTAGTTTATTTTTACCTAATTACCAGAGTAAGTGTTTAGTATTTTACCCAATTGTCGTATTTTTGTAATAGAAGTGTTGGTTTTCATTCTTCCTCTAAAGTTAATGATTTATGTTCACTAAAAATACAATAATATATTTCTTATTGTCATTTTTCATCTATTAATTTCAATTTCTAAGTTTCTCATTCATTATTATTGAATATAAAATCGATAATAAGAAAAGTTTTGTGATTTTAGAAACCAATGAAAGTTGATTCATTGATAATTGAGTTAAAAATTGATTTCTATTTTCAAAAAAGAATAAAATAATTTTCTAAATATTTATATCATATTATAATATTAATTATTTTTCCATATTCATCCATGAATGTAATATTTATTATTTTTGAATTAGGTGTTAAAATGGACCCAAACATGTATATTATCAATTTAATATATGATTATGGAGTGATTTATGTGAAATATCATTATAAAATATGAATAATGATATAATTTACTATTTTTATAGTGAAGTATTATAATTTTTTTAATTATAATTATGAGGTACTAATATATGACAATTATATAGTTTGGTAAATTTCATTTCCATATTAGTTATCTTGATTAAGATGATTATTTTTTTAATTAATTTTAATCATACATATCATTAATAAGATATAAACTTACCATTAATATAATATTATTATAATAATAAAAATAAGATATATCACTCAATTTTTTTCTTATCACTATCAATGAATGTACGTAATTTAAAAATACATCAATACATGGAGGTAGTAGTCTTAACATATTCATGGATGATGATTCCATATTCATATAACATATTTATATATTTAATAATCTTGAATATATCTTATATATTACTAATTAATTAAAAAATAATTTTAGAATATTCATCTTAGGTGGTGAAGGAATCTAAATCGTGATTATTCATGGATGTGGTCGTCCATGCATACGAAAGTTTCTCATTTTTTAGTAATGGTATTGGGAAAGGTGATTAATTCTTGTACCATCAATATAATGTCATATTAGTGTATTATTTATCTATATGTAATAATTTATGATTTTATAATTGAATGTTTTGAATTATTTGACAACATAGTTAGGTTGGCGAAAATTATTAGTTTGAAATATATATCACACAACTTGGATTGTCTCTTATGTAAATGGATTTAATCATTGGGAAGGGTAATTTAACATTACTGGAAACTGTTTACTATTTCCATGAGTTTGTAGGGATGGTTTGTGTATTTTTATGTCTGAACATAGATGGATTTTGGTTTTAGAATAAGTAAGGTGAAGAGATCCCCAATTATAATTAACGGGGATGAAATATCTATAAATACCCATAAGATTTTAATAATGGGAACTAATACATGAGGGATGTGTCACCCAAATTAAAAAATAAAGGGGAGGATAATTGATAATTTTGAGAATGGCACAGACACACATTTCTTCTCATATTTCAAACACATTTGTGGTCCTTTAATATTATATTTTTACTTTTTCTATTTTAGAGTTTCCCACAATAATTTGTTTAGCCAATATCATAGAATTTATTCAAATAAATTACAATGGTTCATATTATATAAATTGGAACTAATATGTCAATTTAAAAAATAATTATTTTTTTATAATGTCATAATTATTTAAAATTTTATTTTCAAATATTAATTATACAATTTATTAAAAAATATTTCTTGAGGAAAATATTTATTCTGTTATAAAATAATAAATATAGATTTGTAAACTATTATAAATATTTTAAAATACAAAATATGAATCATAAAGTTATTATTCTCTTATAATATGTTTTTAAAAATATTTAAAAAAATCATTAAAATTATAATTCAATAAAAGGGATTGTATTGGTGAAAAAAATATATTTCAATATTCAGCCAAAAATAAATTTTTTATTATTTTTTAAATGATCATATAAATTATATATATCACAATAAGTCAAAAAATAGAATTAAAATTTTTAATATTGAAATCCTAAAAAAATTAAAAATATAGTAAGAAAAAAAAATTATGAGAAAAAACCTTTTCATACATTAACTATTCCATTTATTATAAGTTAATAATTAATATAGTGTTTAAATATTATACATATAATAAAAATATATTCATATTATTCAATCATATGAAAATAATTAAATATCATAAAATTCTAATTTCTTGAAAATACATTTGTTAATCATAAAGTGAATTGAATGAAATGATAGGTCAAAAATTTTAAAAAATTCATGCTATACATATACCTATAAATATATTATGTAACATTGATATAATACTAATTTATTAATACAAAACCCCTAAATACACCCACATAAGATGTAATTTTTAGATAAGAATATGTTGTAATTTATGGTGGCCATTCAGAAAACATGGATCTCATAAAACAATTTTTGATTTTTAACTTCTCCAAAAAATTGGTTTCATTAAAAATTAATTTCTCATGGTTATCATGGTATTTGTAAAATGGAAATACTTAAATTTTTACCTCCCATATGAGATCAAGAAAATTGGGCTTCATAAAGAATAATTTATCCTCCATATAAATTTTATTCATATGTTTTTATTTAATTTTATATTTTGTTAGATAAATTTATAAAAGAAAATATAATGCCTATTTTTTAATGATAACATTTAATATTCCAAATATATCAATCATTTTCATCATAGTATCTTTAGGTGTATAAAACACAAAATTTAATCATTTATTTATTTATGTAGAATATAATGTGATGACTTTGTTTTTACCCTTTCACTCAAACCATTATTCCATATTAAATTTTTTTCTTATATAAGAATTATTAAACACGACATATGTAAGTTATCCATTATAGATTCATCATCTAGATCAAATTAAATTATACACCTAACATATAACTATTTATGAGAGTAGATTTCTGTATTCAATACATTACGTCTACTTGGGAAATAAATCAATACTTTTCTGGGGTATTTTCTAAAAAATATAATATGTCTAGATAGGTATTCAAATCATGCATAAAAATCCTCACTCTCTACTACCCATGTTTATATGAGTAGATTTAATATAAAATTATTATCACTAATTAATAAAAAATAGTACAATTTATTCTTCATAAATAAAATAACACTTCAATATTCCCATTTAGATTTGTTTTTAATTCGAAATAATTATTATCGAGTAAATGTGTCTTATATCCCATTAATTTACAAAAAATTAATGGTGAGGTAAAAAAAATTATCCCTCATAGTTACATTCAGTGAAGGATTAAAACTGTTCAGTCCCATCAATGTTGTTATGTAATTAGTATATATTGGGGCTCTGTCTTGTTTGGAAATAAAACATTGAATATTAATAAAACTAATATTATCCCCCATTTTATTTTCATTAAAATTCCATGTTCTATATAATATAAATCATATATATACATTATTTAAATCACTATTTATAACCATGAAATATATTAATTGAAGAATGAATGACATCTTTTCATGAGGTGGTAGTTCACCATACACACAAAAGATGACTATGTATCACATTTAATGAAATTGTATGATTCTTTTGGTTATAAAATTATCATAAAAACGTATTATTATATTTAATACACTTGGTTTATTATATTATTATCATATATGATTAGTTGAAGTGTGTGGAGAAAGAAATAAAAAAATATGTTTGATAGTGAATGTTTGATCTTCTTTGGGTAAATCCTTTTGGTTTTCACCAACTTCATTCCTTATTCATCATTATACAAAAATAAAGTGCTTTAGGATGAATTTATGGATGTTATTGGTTAACTTATTCATGTTATGGATGACACAAATAACTTGGGATATTTGAATATGTGAGGGAGTGAGTGTCCTTTTATAGTTGTTGAGGAGTTACAATGTTTTAAATTCCACTAGGTAAACACTACTGGGAGTTCTCAATTACATCATGTACCTATTATAACATACTATATTTGAATAATGATTTTTTAATGTAAAACTATTTCCATTAAATGAGTTTTGGATAAGTTTATAGTTCAATTTTCATTAATATTAATGTTTTACAACTGAGTGAACTCATTTTTACCTTCATTACTGTAATTAATTTTAATTTTAATAACTAATATTTTTGGTTAAAATTTATGTTAAAATTACTATAAATTGTTGAATATTTTTATTGTAAATGTAGAATAATATTTTTCAAACTGAAATCGTAGAAGTTGATGAATTTAGTTTAAAATGTGTCACATTGACGTAACGATAATGTGGGTTATTAATGTCGAAATGATCAAAATCGTGAAATATTTTATATCCAAATTCACTATATAAATGATTAAAATAACCAATATTTTATTACTAGATGTAAATTTTATGTAATTATACTTTAAAACATATTTTAAATATAATTTAACATTATATATTATTTAAATGAAAAGTCATTTTTCAATTGTAATTCTGTATTTTTCACTATGCATATAATATGAAACATCCCGAAAAAATATCATACATTCATAGTAATAATTCATTGATATTTCAATTTAAGAAACTAATTTTGTTTTTTAAAATATGATTTTTAAATTCTTTAAAATATAGTTTTAAAAAGTGCTCTATTAAAATGCGACAAAACTAACTTTAGAAAAATACACCATTTACTTGTAAAATTTGATTTTTCTATAACTTTTTTCTATAAAATATATTGTATTAACTTAAAATAATTCAATTAAATATATTATATATAAATTTCATTGATTTCATAACATAATATTAGTTAGTATAATTAATTAATATTGTTTCCATTCAGAATATAAAAAAGTTATTTATAAAGACATTTCAATTATATTCAATTGGTTTTTTTCATTTCAAATAATTTTTAATCCAATAAAGTAAGACATATATTTCATAAGTTATTTAATACCAATAATAACCTCAAATTTAATATATGGATGTTAATTTACATTTGAAATAAAAATACTTATTATATTTGGTAAACAAATTGTTTTTAGTGTAATGCAACCTATCAGGGAAATTATTTCTTGACTGTAACGTAAGTAAACTCAGTATTGTGTGTATTATAGGATATTTAATAGAATAATTCTATTTAAATTAGTGAATATATTTTTTTTAAGATGGTATATTCTTTTATATTCTCTGCATTGTGTGTTATACACGCTATGAATGAAATGATACCACTTTATAATATTCATGGTGTTACTTACATGGTGGTATTTTCATGTGATTAACAACATTTTTGGATAGATTTAATTTGGTTTTGGTATATTCATCCCATATTTTCATCATTAAATTTTATTTTATGAAGAATAATATATTCATATGCTTAAATGTGTTTTTATGCTTTAGGGTTATTGTGATCAATGATGTTAAGGTAATAATAGTCAGCTGGGAATATCTGATTTCAATGTACCAATATGTTGTTTAGAAAATTCAAGTGGTTAAAATGTTATTTTACAGTTAACATTTTTAGGTTATTAATAATATTTTGTGTAAGTTTATTGAAATTATATTAATATATTTTACAAAAATTATACCTTGCGGGAAGTGTGATAACCCATGGAATCTGCCAAGATCAGGGGGTTTGAACCCACAAATGAAGGGAGACATGGGTGTGGTTACTCATACTAGCTTATGTGATGTAAAATTTAGTATATAATTGATATTAGATCATATATTTTACTGTTCTATACTAATGAAATAGTATAATTTTAAATTTTTTGTTACTGTTGAGGTATAATGGAATATTGTACTATATTAGATAAATTTTCTATCAATTTTGATTTTTGTAATAATTTAGTGATAGATAGAAATATGTGTCATTATTTTATGCATCTTCTGATCCATTATCTGTAAGTTTTCCAACATTAGTAATTTTAAATTGATATTATATATCTACTCTATGGAGTTAGAAATGATGTATAAATTGATCGATGACCATCCAAACCATGAAATTATATTTATGAAATAAAATGATGTCAATTAATTATATTGTATAGTGTTCTCCATATAAACAGTAAATTCATTCCCAAACATCAGGAAAAGGAAATAAAAATAATAATTATATTCATTTTACTTCATTTCAGTTGAAAAAATGATCTTTTATCACACAACATTGGTTTACGGTTTTGTTTTCGTCACCTTTCTATTGATCATTAAATTTATATTGATCAATGATATCATTCACATTCCATGATTATTAACAATTTTATTCTTTGTAAATATTTTTAGTTCCTATAAATTTTTTCCTATTTTGAATCCATTTAATGAGTTATTATAAATGAGTTTCATAATTCCATTTCTATCTTATCATTGGGATGTTTCATTGAACTTTTTATGATGCTTGATTACAACAAAAAAATATTTTCATATGGAAATTAATTTATTTTTGATTGATTTTTCAAATAATACTGATGAAAATAAATAAATGGTTTTATAATGTGATAATATATTATTTTCAAAGAAGATATTTCTGATCGATTGCATATAAGAAATGAAACAGTAAGCATAAATGACCCATTAAATGTACTGTGTAAAAATATTTGTGATGACCTTGTCATTAAATTTATATAAAAAAATAGGATAAAATAAATTTATAAAAAATATTATATTTAAATATGTTTTAAATTAATTTATTTTCATCCAATATATTGTAAATAGAAGTTAAAATCATGGAAAATTAAAAGAAATTTGTTTCTAAAAAATTATGCTTATACACACAATGTGTTTTTATCAGAATAAATAAAATAAATTAATTTTACAAAATTAATTTAATGAAATATATATGTTATATATTAAAAAAAAATTCATTTCTATAATCATTTATTTAATAATGGGTAAGTAATATGGTTTTTTAATGCATAAGACCCGAAATTTTCTAAAAATAATTTCATCATGCATTATAAACTTATTTAAAATAAACTTTTACAATATTTAAATAATTTTTGATAAATAAATAAATTATTTTATTTAGTATTAATTTAAAATATAACCCAGATTAGAGTCATGATAATTTTTTAGATTTTTTTATAAAAAATACATAGATATTTTTTTTCTATTGAAAATTATATTTCCATTTAAAACCAATAATTAGTTAATTTTTTTGAAAACATTATATTAAAAGTAAAATTAATTCAACTGCATTATATTTAATCAAAGGTAATTCATTAGAATAAATTGTATCTTCAATTATTATTTAAAACCATTTTGTATATGAGAAAAATTTTGGTTTGGAAATAGATATTTTTCGTCCCTCTTGTGTGTATGATTTTGAATTAAATTCCACTAATTCTACATAAATAATCTGATGAAATGTATTAAATATTTATAACCAGTAGAATTAATATTATATAATAATGTTATGTTAATTTTGTTTATAATAAATATTGAAGGGAGTTATAACATAATTACCACAATTAAGGATGAAATAGGTTTTTCTGCTATACATGGTTTTCTGTTAAAATAAATTTTCCACAAACATAGGATATGTATCTGATAAATTTCATTCAATTTATAAAATCAATGGGTAAAATGTTTCTAATAATTCTTACTTGTTTTTACTCATCAGTGATATATTACCTTGGCAAATATATTAAAAATTACTTACATTGGTGAGACTAAAAATAGGAAAAGTATGTAAACATTGAGGATTAAGGGAATAAATTGGTTAAACCAAGTTTCTATTATTGGAGGTGACTATTCACCCTTCCATCCCTCAAATTTATTATTTATATATTATGGAGACACATTGGGTGAGATTGGCCTCATATTATTGGATTTTTATGGCTATTTACCAAAATAAAACTACTGCTATGTTACAAACACAAACCCCCTCTCCCCAATTATGCACACCAATCAAGTTATATGTGTCCAAAACCTAATAATAAAATATCCTAAAATACTTATATAAATTCTAGTGTTTTTGGTTTTAACAACATAAAAATATTAGGTTCTCTATTAATATATCCAAAAGAGTTTTATCTAAACTAAAGTAATTATATTATATAACCTCAATCTTTTTACGTATTCTTTTACCACATTCAATTATTTATTTACAATAACAATATAATAATACCAGAATATCCCATATACTATGAATTAAAAAATATAATGGAATAATATTTATCTATATCATCCCCTTTAAAATTGGAAACAAATTCATTTCTCTTGTTTATGGTTTACAACAGCCTCATAAACCGACATCAGTTTTTTCCTATCACTAGCCCACATGGATTGTCATAATGACAAAAATAATGAATATTTATGATACATATGACATGAAAATGATTTTTTATAATTAGTAAATCGTATAATTAATTATCTTTTCTCTTATTAAGTGAATGATATAATCGCTCATTCTTACATACAATCTAATGTCTCCATGAAAAGATGTGAATACATTTCCATGTCCAAAATTTTTGAATGGTTATAAAAATGTACATAATGAATACATTTTATTTTTATAACATTCAAATAATTTTTTAGAAGAGTCATCTATATCCTATTCAAAAAAACTGGAACATCCCTGACAAAACATGCGTGATAAAATGAAGCAACCAACACCCAAATAAATGATAATAATGAAATATTATTAAAAACACATGTTATGATGTTTTACGAGGGTCATATATAATATTAAAAATATTTATATGGTTTAATTTTTAATTAATAAAATTCATAAAAACATTATATCAGAGGTCAAGGAATTATCAATTGATGGAATGTTGAGGTAATAAACTTTATATAAATTTCCCTATATTGATAAATATTTTAATCTGATCCTAAAAGTATATTTTATATAGTGATTAAACTACCGCTTATTAATGTTATATATTTGATAATTCAAATTTATTGTTACTTTATATTTTTATTAGAATAATATCATCCAAGGGTATTTGACTCTAATGTTACCTAGTGGTAAGGAATTTTGTAACATAATTTCTTTTCATCGGGTTATATTACTTCTCTATTTTTATTGATATACAAAGACAACATATGTAATGAAATTTGATAATTTTATGATTTATATAATTTTAATTTATATGGATTCATATATGATACACATAATAAATTCATTTATTAATTTTTTATTCAATTATTTGATCTTTTTAAGATATTTTATCATTGCTTCCACTCTATCAACACATGATTGGTACTAAAAACCAATTATATTTTAAGAGGTGTATAAAATTATATTATTATATGTTATATCATGATTCTATTTATATGCAAGTTATTAAATGTTTCATTTGAGGTTATTTATTTCATGTGGGTTATGATTCAATTTTTACATAAATAGTAAGGGTTTATGCATTAATCTCATTTTAATCGAAATTATTAATTATTTACATTACATTGAAGAAAATTATTTGATTAATTTCTTTTAAAAACAATAATTTTTATTACATATTGTTATTCAAGAATTTTTCAAGTAACGGTACAAGATTATTTGTAATGGTACTTAAAATTATTGATAATATGTTTTTGTGAAAATATATTTTTATTTATATATTTGTGTGTAAATTTTTTTCTTCAATATCCATATTTTCTATAAAAAATAGAGATAATTATTATTCTAAAATGTTATATTAAATACATTTTCCCATTATTTATAATGGAAAAAATTAAAAGGAATATTATTTTCATTTTCTAAAGAAGTTACAATTTGAATTTTTAAGAAAAATATAAAAGGAAGAAATGTTTTAAAATTATCAACATTAATGAAATTTTATAGCTATTATAACCACTATTTTAATTATTTCCTAATTCAAATTCCCCAAATATTCATTTTAAAATAATTTTTTTAAAATATTCTACATATTTATAGTTTTTAGATGTGAATTTAAATGTTAATAATGTTTTTTTTTCTACAATATTGTTTTATTGATTGTTTAATTTTATTTCAACTAATTAATGAAAAACCCCATTAATTATAATATAATATATTAGTTATATTTGTTAATGATAACCCCAATTTTTTTTACTATATATACTGTATGATCATTTTTAAAGTGGAAATAATTTAAATTAATAATCATGAGTAATATTGAATCTATGAAATTTCTTTTGAAGTGTTCACATTCATGTGACCATTAAACATTACATTTTCCTTATATATCTACATTAATTGAATCATGGATATGATTATTTATATACCCATGTAACAGTTTTATATATAGGAGATAACTATGAATATTATCTGATTGTTTTGTGAAATTTTTGATAAATATATATTCTTTTCTCAATATGTATAATCATTGAAAATTAATATTGGTAATGATTGAAATCGATAATAAAATATATTTGGAATGATATAGGAATATAGTGGTGGGTGGGACCCAAAATAATATAGACTCTTGACTCTTCAATAGGACTCTTGATACAAATTATTACGATTACATTAAATGGGGATCTATTATAATCCTAATCATCTATTAAACCGTATTATAGAAATTTCATGACAATATAGACATCATGATGTCTAATATAATAATGTCAAATATTAAACATTTAAATAACTTATAATTGATTGATTATTATCAAAGATATTACTACATCGATATTATCCTAGGATGAGTATCAATACTATGTGATTATTTATAAGTCATTATTTTGTCATACTTTATTCTTCCATATTATTAATTGTGATCATGTTATTGATAAAATTGAATGTTTTTCAGTTATTTAACATACCATATTTTTATCCAACATTTATTCATGTTATCTTACACTACTTATAATGTTTTATTGATCATTAAATCATGCCTTTTTTCCCTTCCCTAGGATAGGATGAATGAATATTTTAATGAGTTGAAGGATGAATAATATTTATATTTACTATTTTATAATTTATGTTTTATTATTTAATATTTAGTTAAATTATATATCCAATTTACTAAGACAACAAAAATATTCAGTCTCTTGGGATGCTAACACAAGTATCTTATGATAAAATAGTAATGTATCCATCAACTTTCGGCTACCGGGTTTGGTGCTCATACATGATACCCCATGAAAGTTGTCCAAAAATCAATGATACATTTCTTGGGACACCATAATGGATCACATGAAATTTATTTATTTCAAATGTATGTTTTCACTTGATTGGTTCACATTAGTCATAATCTCGGTCAATATTGTTCAGTAATATAGTCATAAAAAGGGTTGAATTCATGGAGACTTCCCATATTATATTAACCTTATATATATATATATATGTCTATCCTGATTTTTAAACAATGTTATATAGATGATGTTGATCATTCCAATCAATTTATGAATTTCATATTTTTTGAACTTGTTAATGAGGGAAGTTCATCCTAATTCTCATACTTGAAGAATGAAGAAGATTAATATAAAATTATATTATAGTATATGTAATAGTAGTTATTTCAACCACATACTATAGTAGAATAGAAATATTATAGTTAATTCTTCATAACTAACAGCCATATTTGTGTGGAATAGTAATAGAGTCACTAATCATACTATTTTTATAATAGTAGCATATACTAGTATAAAATTGTAAATAAATCTGTTGGATAATAATTTTTTTACAATAATAATGTTCGATAATAAACTAAAATGTTTAAAATATTTTCATTGGATAATTTGTTTGGAAATATAATGAGAATTAGAAAAACCGTTTATATCATAAAAATGTGTGCCATGAAGTTTTATTTAAATAATTTAACAAGAAAAAATTCATATATATATTCATATGATTTACTAATTTTATATAAACAATTGTAAAATTATTTATACTCATGTATAGATAAAGAAGAATGAAAATTCTACTAATGAATAACTGTAATGTTGTTAATAGTATTCCTTCTGATGAGACCCCAAAATTATTATATAATTATATGTCATAATGTCCAGTGTATATAATTAAGTGAATATTTCATTTAATTTTTTACCACAAAAATTAGACATAAATGAAATAACATTTTTTATTCATTTATAATACAAAACCATATTAATATAATTAGAATATTATTCCAAAAAAAACATGAAATAGAGAAATAAAGTGAACTCATACTTTTAAGTTGAATAATAATTAGTACGGTGGACACTAATCCTTAGATAATAACTCATCTTTGATTAAGATAAATATAGGAAACTCAGTCTAGAAAGTACTATATTCTTAAAATCTATATATTATTTATTTTTTCACACAACAATAGTTTAAAATATTACATATTACCAACATATATACATTATATTAAAACATGGTCATAAAATAATATTATTAGTCTTTAAATTCGAGATATAAACTCATAATAAATGAATAACATGGTAATATATATTATTTTTCCAATAAATATACTAATTTTTCGTATTATCTTATTATATAAATTAACATTGATGAATACTTAAATTACTAAAAACTCATCATGTATAAGTATTATGTAAAATTTCATAAACTCATCATATCCTAACAAATTCATTTTAACTATTTACCTCAGGAATATTTAAATAAATTATATAAATATTTGTTCATTTTAAGATTTAAAATATGTAAAAACAAAAAACCAACGATAAGATAAAGAAGAAAAATTTGTATATAGAGAGTTGGGGAAAAAGGGACACCTAGTCTCCAGTAGTAATCCATTAATCACTTCATATATTACATTATTGGGTAGATAAATGTACCATATCAAGGATGGACCTTCATTGAGTTAATGATTTTATCATTCAATTTATTACATTTACCACTATATATTTATACATGGAAACCAATACATATTAACTAGTACAGAATATTGAATGGAATGTAGTTGATATAAATATTTTAATCCCCAATTTAAATGCTAAAACACTATTTACATACCCTGATATCTATAAAATACATGCCTTTAAAATACTATGGGAATATATTCCAAAAATTATTCATCGTCCATATCTATGTTCAAATACCATTTCCTGGAGTTAGAATAATATTCAAATGTTTTAAAATATGCCTTTGATGACTCTATTCTCAAGATTCTTCTACTTAAAATGTTTACGAGTTACCTTAATATTAGTCACCATAACTAACCAAATATAAGTCACTATATCTAAATGTTCTTATTATGGGAAATATTAATGAAATTATAGATCATAAAATGAATTTTATATGTATAATAAATTTCAGTTTGAATAAATATCCAAATGAAATTAATTGTTTTCCTTCCTATGACATCAACTGATATTTAGTGATAAAAATAAAATACATATTCTTTACATACATAAAAAAATAAATTAATCATTTTTTTATTGAACTATCTAAGTGTATGATTTAAAAATGTTAACAATCATAAAGAAATGTTGTTGAATAATAAATTCAGTAAATTATGAAAAAACACAGTTTTTATAAATATATTATTTATTCAATTGATGGAGTCAAAATTTGAAATAATTTCAATTTTATATAGATAATCCATTGGGGTCCATGTTAAAATTCAAGGTATATTTATTAATCCTGTATCAACATATTCTAACATGGGTAATCCATTTATAATTTGAAAAAATATTAATGACACAAAAATTATAGCATAATCTTAGTGTCGGTGAATTTAGTTGAAGTCTTATCTGGTACTCTATTGTCTTTAGGGATGTAATTATTACATATTAGTTTCAATAAAAATTCTTTAAAATCTAAAACTTTTACTAAAATTAATGGTCTAAATTAAATTCCTTACGATTCTAATTTATTATGTGAAATTTTATGTTATAATTTTTATAATTACCCTCTCATTCCATAGTTGGTGGAGTTACAAATGCGATGAGTATGAGTGAAATTATGATTCATTGAAAGGATTCCAAGATTTATATACAAGGAGATAAGTAATTATGTTTTTCTGTTATCAAAAACAATAGTAGTGTAATGGAATTATAGGAAACAACAATATTTGGAATAAAAATTAATAATGAAAAATAAATTGTCCAAAATAATGAAATTCCATTAGAAATGATCTCACTTAATGTTGAGTCCTAACCCTCTGATCATCTAGAATGAACTCCCTAAAATAAATCTATAATTAACTTGTTAAGTACAAAATCCTTATTTAATAGCCTATAAATATCCTCAACTAGTCCTACCAGCCCTAACAAACTAATAAGATAATTCTTAAAATACATCCCATATAAGTCACAAACTAAAAACATAAATGAATTTCCACAAAATCATACGCCACACACACTATTTTATTATCCCAAAAAGACCCATTAAAGATATTCACATACCATAAAACCCACATCCCATTTTCCTATAAATTTACCCATATTTAGAAAACTCATTATCCTAAATGTATATGGCGTCCTTATTAAATTTTGTCGTTTTCCTCCCAAAATCATTATAATGCATTTAAAAAGTTTCCTTATCCATCCCATCTCATAGAAACGATTGCTGGTTTCCTTCTTCAAAAATCACTTCCCACCTAGGTTAACTATATGTTATCTCCTGAAGCCTAAAATTTCAATACAAGATTACCAAAAACTAATTTTTTTAAAGCATAATTTCCTTATTGTATCAGCATAATGCTATGGAAATGATTCCCAAAACCTCTAAGTAGGATAAATAAGAAACATTGTTTCAACATACATATAATGATTGAATGTAATGAACTCATTTAATTATAATAGAAATAATAAATTATACTTTTTCAGTAGATATTTAACAACAAAACAAGCATCCCCGTAATGATATCATGTAGGATATCTTCATCCAAATATTTAGAATTTTTTTTAAAAAAAATCAATGTTTTCTCAATATTTAGAGGTCCATATTTTTACGTACACATTAACCATGAATAACCATACTAATAGTCACAGTAACACTTTTTACCACTTGAATAATTGTTTCATAGAATACAAAAAGTCTAGTATAGTGAAGTGAAGAAATAATAATTTCCTATAAATACTACATTGGATAATCTTTTTTGGGGGGTAAATAAATTCATGATTTTGTTTATTTCCCAAATTCAATGTAACTATAATAAAAAAATCCAATCTATCTGAACATAATATTGAATCATCATGAATAATATCATTCCAAACATGATCTACAATGTGGCTCCTTAAGGTAGTTCCAAAAACAATGATTTTAGCTACATGAAATACCACTATTCATATATCTATCCCACATCACCATTATTAGCAGTATAAGATATTTACCTATAATTTGTTTTATATGAACCTTAAACCAATGGGTAAGGTATGTTATTTGTATCCAATTTTCTCTAGCTAATTATTTCAATTTAATTGGAGGTGTGATACTATAAATATATAAAAAAATAAATACCAATTAAATTTTGAAACTATAGATAGTACTGATCATTTTATGCCTAGTTTGAATTTTTTTTTTTAAAAATCATTAGTGTTTTAAAATTAATCATCTACTATGATTATATATCAACCATTTTTAACAATTCATGGAAGAGAACCAAATAGATTGAGATCAATTCCTCCAAAATAAAATCCAAGGGTACGCTCACTATAAAATAGAGTTATAAATACATATTAGACCTATTTGAAGTATCCAATATACTGAACCATCTTCTAAAAAACATACCAATTTTCTGGTAAAAACCTGAGCGACAATTCGTAGTGATCCCAAAAAATACATAGTCCTACGAATTTAAAATGAAAGTATTGATAATGTATCCCCCATAATATCATATGTATATATTCGCACTAAAAAATAGTGGTGGTCCAATCCCTTTAATAATAATTTGATCGTGGTATTCATATGAATAATGTCAAGAAAGACATCTAAAATAGTTCTATAATTCAAAGATTATAATCCATCATGATTATAATTACGTAAAACCGTAAATTGTGAAAAAAAAACTTAAGTATAAAAAACATATATCGAGAAAGAATATGACTTGATATGGAATCCTTATCCTATACTTTGGCTCCAATATTTGGAATATGGTGATACTCAATTCACTGTGGAATGCTTGGATCTTACATATCTTCCTCGTATACCCCAATTATAATTTAAATAATCATTAAAGGTACATTCTAAACTCCATAAATTAAAATTTACAACAAATTATCTTTCTAACTAGATAAAAAAATAACATTTTCTAAGAAATTATTTTTCTCCAGTGTAAAATTCTTCCCACAATTCATAGTGTGATCAACAACCTGATATGTTCACAGATGAATATATTGTATCATCACTTGTGGTTTCTTCTCTCTCAAATATAACAATATTTTGATATGATATAATCTCTATTTATCCACTAATCATTTATTAAATTTAAAGTTATGATCATTATTTAACTCTTTCATAGTCCTCACCATGAATAACACTATTGATAGTTAATCTTATACAGTAGGTTCATCCAAAACGTTGAAATTTTATCCACCATGCATTATCATTTCCTCCGAAACACATCCATATCTCTCCTGAGACTCCTCTTTTATTTCAATTTATGATAATTCAAGACTAGTCATTTTCAAATATATTATCCAAAATTTGTGAAGGCCTTTTATACATAATTGATCCATTATAAAATTAACCTCTTCACACATTAATTGAATCATGAAATATGAATCAGCATGATAGATCAAAGAAAACATATTATCTCCAAAAATAATATTATTTATATATATCCTGTTATTAAATAAATTTTGAAAATCCCTTCATGTCATGTTACCTTATCTTCCTCTCCTTTTCTATGTTTTCTTTCTATACTTCCTTCATTGAATATGCAACTACACTAACCTTCCTTAGGTGTGAATGAATTATATATACTATCATAATATATCCTAATATCATTTATACTATAAATAGGAATTACCATTCCTCTCAAATCTAACGTTGTACTATCATATTTGCTAAAAAATGATGTTAATCATTAAATAGTTTTTAACAACTCCAACATAATATCCTTAAGTATTTTCAATCTATTATATGTTCACAAGGAAGTCCAACTATCAAGATACATTCATGGATAATAATAAAAATTCTCTTCTTCTAAAATATATATCTATGATAACTCAATTTAGAGTTTACTTGAACATTATCATAATTAAATTATCCATTTATTGAAATCCAGTTTTTACATATATATATATATATATCAAAGTGGATTTCTATTTTATCAAAAAAAGTGAAAAATATATAAATTAGATAGACTATAAATATTAATGGATAAATTTGAAGATAAAATAATTGGTTGAGAATAAAAATAAATATATCCCTTTACAAATGATGTTCTCTTTAATAAAAGGACCAACCATTTGAATGAACAACATAAATTCCAAAAAATGGATCTATTGTCCCCACCCAATAAGAAAACCATATTTTTTTAAAATCCTATAAATAGCCAAAAAAACTCCTACATTCCATATAAATTTATGATAACTACAAATTCTATACAAACCTAGAAACAAAATCCCCAAAAATCACCAGGTTCATATGGAATCCCATATTTTTATAATAAAACAATTCATTTAATTGTAGAAATAGAGGATCGTTTCTTGTTCAGTTT
This sequence comes from Viscum album, assembly GCA_963277665.1. Taxonomy (NCBI): domain Eukaryota; kingdom Viridiplantae; phylum Streptophyta; class Magnoliopsida; order Santalales; family Viscaceae; genus Viscum; species Viscum album. The sequence continues at coordinate 434,388,364 of OY728139.1, forward strand.
CTAGGAAATACATTACAGAATACATTAAAACATAAAACATTCTTATAAATACACATGAATGAATTTTTAATTGGTTCAACCTATGTAATCATTATTTTATCTCATATCATGGGGACATGTATCAAAGGAAATGAGAGACCATAAATTATATTAAGGTAATATACAAGAGATACATATAATATGTGATGTTGAGACATATCTATAAGATTATAAGGCATAATTAATAAGCATTAGATAATGGAATATCATATTAAAAATGAATTGAATCTTATCTTAGATATGTGGGTACAACATTTAAATTATAAATTTTAAGCATATCATTAACAATAAAAATAAAGAGTTCTAAATGAAATTAACATGGTTATTCACCATAGTATCAAAAAACATGTCATCACAATAGATTAAATTCTTTACCCAGTGAATTGGATTTCAATCAGGGTTCATCATTTATATGTATTAATTTCCCATGATCTAAATGTATCATAATAAATAATGTCTTTAATAACATGTAGATAACAATAAATGGGTTTCCTTTAAAAAATCATGGCATAAAAAATGGCATAATTAAATGATGATTACATCATTTTTACCCCACCAATAGAAATTTTATTTTCATATATGTAATTCCTTGATCAAAAAATTCATGTTTACGTATTTTTTAATACCCATGAAATTGATGATGTTTTGGAATTCAAATAAAAAGAAAAAGATAATTTTTCCTGTAAAAGAGGGAATTTTGAGAAGAAAATTCTATATCCTGATGGTTATAAAACAAGGTGTACACAAGTATAAAATTATAGGGTAAAATGGTATAATATTCATAAAAAATATTCATATATTAGTGGAATAATAAAATGTGGAAAATTTAATCTTATTTGAAATAGGAAGGCATAACACTAGAAGTACTCTTAAATAAAAAATATAATTAAATATTTACTTTATATTGATGTGTGGTTCCTAAAACATGATGATGGAAAATTGGGATTGTTGATTCCATGGGGGTCTCCATTGGACTAATAATAAGTAACACTTCATGGAGGATAGATTGGAAGTGAATGGAAATGGGGAAGTGGGTGTGTATTTATAAGAGAAGTGAAAGAATTGTTCAATAATTTTCAAATATATGTCTTCAATAACTATGTTATGGAAAATGAAAAAAAACATTGTCATAAAAATATTTTTTATCATGGTATTGGACATTTGTGTGAAATTTAAAATTATTTTAATCTACTATAACTAAAATTAAATTTTAAATAATTCATTTGTCTTGTAAAAGTAAAAATTCTACAAATTACTTTTTTAATAAAATATTCCTTTTGATAGTTTAAAATTTAATGGTATAATTTTTAAAAAAAGTTTAGTTTCTAACAGTCATGGTGATCAACCACCATATTGACCAACGATTATATTATGGCTGAATCTCAGTGACAACATTTCCCTTTATACCTTATAAATAACATTTCATTTTCAATACAAATTCAAAATAATTTCTCTAAAGATTGTATTTTAATATAATAATAATATTATTATTCACTAACAGTTTTTCATTTCTAAATCATATATAGTGGGAGATATGATTCTAGTAGATTTGGGGGATCCGTACATTCTTATTTTATCAATTACATTTTATATTCATTGTTATGTTGTAATGTTTTTCATTTCAATTGGTTTCATATCTTACTCAAGATATGATCATTGTTAAGGAGTTAAAATGTTTCTGGTTTCCCATTATTTTTTTACGAGTATAATATTATATAATTTAATAAAAAAATTATTCAGTAAATAAATATCATTTCAAAAGTTAGGGTTGTTACAATTTTCTCCCTAAGGATATATTTTTTCTGATATTTCGGCCCACTCTCTCAATTTCAAAAAGATGAGGGTACATTTGTCTCATTGTATCATCTAGTTCCCACATTTCTTCTTTATATTTATGGTTCCCTGATATCACTATGACTATGTGGCTAATTTTTTTTCATAAAACCTTATCTCATGATTCTAAGATCTCCACAAACTTCTCTATATAAAAGAGGTCATGTTTTTGTTTTACCCCCATTAGATTCAGCACATTTTCGAGATTAGGAATGTACTTCATCAAGAGATATATGTGGAATACATGATGATCTTTAGATAGGTTCTATAGAAGTGATAAATAATAATCCACTACTCATTGGTGACCAGGTATTATATAGGTGAAAATATACATTGGTAAAAGCTTCCCATTATTTCTAAACAACACGAGTCTCTTAAATGGTGATATCTATAAGAAAAACATTTCCCCAACATAAAACTCAATTTACCTTCAATGATTTCAATTATAACACTTCTTCTAACTCTAATAATCATTTATATGTTGTCTGATGGCATGAAAATGTTTACCATATCTTGTAGAGGATCAAAATATACAAATTTTCACTCACCAAATTATTCCTAACATGTATGATTTCTAAATCTCTTACCGTATTTATAATCATGTGTTTCTCTATGACTTCTCGAGTTGATGCTATTTTTTGTACAAAAACTAATATAATGGGAGGTGTTGATCCCATATATTTTTAAATTCTATTTATTATGTTCAAAGCATGTCCTCATGTGTCTCATTAGTCCTTTTGAATTGGACAACCATTTGGGGATGATATGTCATAATGAAATTCCATTCGGTATTCAGAGCATGTTAAAGTCTTATTTATAATTATACTTTTAACCTTAGATCATGATAAAATAGAATAATTTTGTACCCTCTACAACCTCACCGCTTCAATTTTGTATATCCCAGCTAGTTGGTTAAAAGAGTAATCTTCACAAATAGTGATGAAATGGTAATTCTTGGTGAGATGATCCACTATAACCCATATCACATTGTTTCCTTTGGAAGATCTTGGGAGACCCATGATGAACTCAATATTGATATTATTCCATTTCAATGTATTTATGGGTAGAGTTTAAGATATTCATTTTGAAATTTTTCACTATACCGTCACATGATGAAATAACAAGAACCATGAAGCGTAGCAAAAAATCTCTATTTTTCATATTGTCCACCAATAATGATCACAAATATCACATTATATTTTAGTTATTTTATGTTCTATAGAGATTGTAGAGCTCTATGATTCATCCATCGGCTCATTCTTTATCTCTTGTATAGATTGGACATATATTTTTGTAAGAAATTTCAATATTCCTTCTTGATTAATATTGAACATAAAAAACTTTATACTCTTCAATGCCACTTTCTAAATATATAAAAAGAGATGTTATTTTTTATATTTCCTGAACTTATCTAGTAAAGATGGTTGAGAATTCATTTTTGATATGTTTGATGATGTAACGTCCCTTATGATTCCCATGTCCAATTCTACTATGTCTACGATCAGATTATCTCCATGAATCCTCCTCATTATTAATACAATAGGATATTTCTTAATTAATCCATTTGTGGAATTTTTATCTCTTCTGGGATGATAATTAATTGAATATTCATACTATTTAGTAAGTTAAAAAATATAATTTGTTTCACTTTCAATTATATTTATTTGGAAATATACTTCATACATTGGTGGTTTCTATGTATATCAAATTGTTTCCATAAATATAGTGCCTCTATATCATTAGAGAAATAATAAGAACAAATGTCCATAAGTCACGGCTAGGATAATTCTCATGATAAGGCTTTAACAATCTAGATTCATCAAAAATGACCTGGTCATTTTTCATGAGGATGCACTGAATACCTATCAACAATGCAAATATATAAATAAAAAATAATTCTCCGACATAGGGTATATTTAACATATTATTAGTAACTATTCTCATGTTTAGTTCATAGAATCATTATTTACACTCCTTTATCCAGATGAACATAAACCCTTTTAGTGTTAACTTGGTTAGTGGAATATAAAATCATGAGAAAAAATTCCCAGACCTATAATTATTTCCTAATAAACCTTGGATACAACAAATATCAATCATTGTAGTAGGACTAGGATACACCTGTAACTCCTTTTCCTTCACAGGGTCAATGATGATTCTTTTATTGGTTACAATGTTCCCCAAAAAAGAAACATATTGAATCAATAAATAAATTTTTTTAACATTAAAAAAAGTTTCTCGTTCTAATGACTTCCAAAGATAACTCTTAGATAGTCCTCTTTCTCCATACAAATTTTGGTGTATATTTTAATATCATCGATAAAAACTACCAATGTTTTTCAATGTAATCCTTAAGACTGTATTCATTTAATCTCTAAATATAGTAGGAGAATTATTCAATATGAAAGGAATAAAAGCAAACTCATATTACCGATTTCTTGTTTAGATGGGAGTCTTTAGAATATATTATTTATTCACCCTCAATTGATGACAACCATATCAGATATCAATTATAGAGAATATCTATCCCCACAAAGCTGGTAAAAATCATCAATTCTTAGGACTGGGTATTCATTCATCATTGTGATAACATCATTTTCTCTACAATCAATGGATACCCACATTTATCAATCATTAATCATCAAAAATAGAATATGTGATCCCTAAGGAGACACAAATGGTCTGATAAATACTTTCTCCAGAAGATTATGAAGTTGTTTCATTAATTCCACTATCACCATATTTTACATTCTATAATGGGTCTTTGATATCAATATGGGTCCAGGTATGAGTCCAATGGAGGACTCTACATTAATTTTTGAGATGTTTTATATTACTCTTTTTAAAATACCTCAATGTGTCCAAGAACGCTATGAAAATTCTCTATCTTTATAAACTCATTTATTTATCCCTATTCATCGATCGTCTCCATAAATAATGTAACTGTAGGTGATTATTGTAAATTATTAGGCCATCATATATCTCCTTTAAAAAATTATATGCGTTTTTAATTCAAGACTATGTAAATTTTCATGATTTTGTAGTTGATCTTATCAGTATACTTTCAGAATTTGTACATCCCTATTATATTATTGAATTCCCACATGGAAATGACTACCAGATTTGTGATGAGATTTTACTCATCAATGTTAACACTAGAGTATCAATACATTTTTGATGCTAGAATAATTCCGAAAACAATATTTAATGATAACTCTACCTATATAATTATAGGTATTTTTTATATATTATTGAAAAACATATATGAAATAATGAAATGCATAAAACTAGAACCAAATAAATTTATTTCTAGATTTAAGAGCACAGTGACTGTAACTTCCACCACAACATTCTGAGCATCCACTTTAGCTGTTGTGATAGAAAAATACCAACCATTATACCTTGGTCTATGATGAAGTTTATGTGGGTTCCCCTCCAATATATTATGATTTTGAAATATATTTTAGAACAACTCATGTTATCAACACTTAAAACAAAAAACTTGTAGATTGGCTTGCGCCATATTCACTTTTTGATTATTGTTGATAAGTTTATGATTCATCTCATCATTATATCTTGAAGCTATATGTCCATCACATTCACTTATATTACTTTCCACTCAAAATAAACTAGTTCCATGAATTTTATTTTCCATATTTATTGCATGTGAGATGTTGAACATTGTTTCTACTTCTTCAGTGATCAATTTTTTACCGTTAGTTTGGCTTTGTTGATATACTTGTTTCATTTTATCTATATGACCATATTCTCTCATTGAAATCTAGTTGATACCTCATAGAACTATTCACTATATCCTCGTACTTTTCATAGTCTCATTTTCCATGATTCTTCGACATGTGGGGCCCCAGTCCACGGAATTATCTATTGATAATTCCCTTAGGATCCATATAAAATCTAGAGTTGAAACGAGAATGTCTTGTAATTTTTGTCTCATAGAATTGAACCATATAATTATAATTCTTATTTAGATATATGAATTATTTATCCATTTTTTCATAGATTGGTGGAAATAATTATTAAAAAAGGTTCACCTAAACTCTTCCCACTCCATAACATTGATATCAATTCTCGGCTTCACGTTTTTAATAAGTTCCAATAGAAACCATCTTCTCCTTCTATGTGGTATACTGATAGGGTATCTTTATCTTCATTAGAACAATAGATTATTGAAAAGATATTTTCCATAGATCTTATCTATTGTATATTAATCAAGGGATCAGTAGATACACTTAAATAATGCGGTTATTGATGCATGATTGACTCAACAGAAAGTTGACCCCTTTATGGTGAATTAGTTTTTTCCCATCCCAGGTAAATAAAGAAATATGTGCTTTTCATATTTATTAATATTTTTGAATTAAATTTTAATTTTAATTTCAAAGGGATTCTATTTTCGATGGCATACCTAATACTCACTTCAAAGTTAAATTTTTATTATCATACACTTTTAAGGGAAAAAGGGAGAAACCAAGTCATGCAACGAAAGGGGGTACAAGGGCATTAAAGTGAAATTGAAGCCTACCCGTTTTAACCTCTCTAAACAGTTTCTATGATAAAGAGTTTACCTGGGTATCTGGTTGCTCCATCACAAGGTCTTCAAACCTAAAAGTCATCTTTCATCACACCTGTATGTACTCCTCTACATTGATCATTCGTTGTTGAACCCAGAATCAAGTCCTGCTTGTCGATCCTTGCACTCTGCTCATCATTGGTGGTCACCTTAATCATATTTCCCATCATTCGTTCTGCCTCCTCATTGGAAGCTCCGATTTTTATTACCATTTCCACCATAACCTATCCGAGCTCAAGAGCATATACAAAGGATTATCATCCACCTCTCGTTGCAGGAATTCCCCCATGGAGGAATGGGGGCCACACTCTATCTTCTTTCCCTTTTACTTCTTTTCCAATCTGGTCTCCATCGGTGAAGGAAAATGAGCGTAGCCCTTTTTCTCTTTCAGTTTACCCCTTTTATTCTTGCTCCACCTCATACTAGGGTATCTACCCCTCTGGTTCTCATCCTCTGTATTGCCAGCAAAGTGAATTGATCTTTTTTCACTGGACTCCCTCTTAGACGCCATCTCCACATTCACGGAAATACAGACCAAGTCATTTCCAACAGTTTGGGTGGGATCCTCAACTACCACATTGGACACCTCCCTGAAGTTTCCATGCTCCTTAATAGGGTGATCGACTAGTGTTTATTCATCCCCCAGGTCCAAACTAACCTCGAAGCCCTCCGAGTGAGTAGCTAACATTATCATAGGAGAAACCCTTCTCGGGATTTATTTCCTTGCTGCAACTGGTTCAAATGCAGGCCTCTTAGTTTCCTGAGGGTCCTTCCTTCCGGAAGAACCTTGATATAAGTGTACTGAATCCGCATAGGTTGCAGCCTTGGGGGTCGATGAATCTCCACCATCAGCGACTTGGCCCCCTTCCATGCTAGTTGTTCCTAGAGGAGCAGATGAAGTTGGTCTGGGATCAGCCAGATCCTTGATCAGTTGCCTGAAGACATCTACAACAAAGGGGTTTCCCCCCTGCTGCTTCTGTTGAACCTTCTTGACTCTATCTGGAGAAAAATTGGTCAACTGGTTCTGCCCCATGGAACCTCTAGCTTCCAGATCAGAAAGTAGAGGTCTAGATTGTAGTGGCCTTTCCTGTACAGCTATGTGAGGGTTCAAATAGTTAGCATTCGAGGCCTATTGAGCGACATCCTGGTACTCAAGGGGGATAATGCAGTTAGCATTCAACACTGGTGAAGGATCCTGATTCAATGTTCTCCCCTATTTTTGAAAATGTACCTTATTAGGTGCATCCTTAGTACCCAGCTGAATCATTGTAGTTGCATCCATAGACCCTAACTCTGGATAATTTGACGAGGCAGTAACCCCATGTCGATCCACGAAAGCATGATGGTAGGAAGAAACCAGGTGGCCCAGACGTTTTCAAGAAGAACAATAGTTTATCCATGACTTAAATACCACATCCTATATCCAGAAGAATTCCTCCCCCACTACAATCCACACCCACTCCACCATCGGTTTAGAAACATCCACCTCAACACAAATATGCGGTGATATCAGATGGCATATGGACATAGTTATACTATTATAACACAGATAACTGCCTATATGATTACATAGAAATTAGATAATAGCTGGATTTTAAAAGGGTAACAGGTGTTCTGGAAAACATACCCACAGCACCGAAGTAGGTGTATCCTGTTTCATGTGGAAATCGAAGGTCCATCAGAAAATAATGAACCGGCACCTATTGCATGTTCGAGGAGCTCTGGACCAATATATTATCAAGTCATCCTTATAATAGAAGTGAATCATGATATTTCGTTTTTCTATAAGCCCCATGGTCACCCGGCCTTGCAATCACCAAGAACTAGAGATGAATATGTCAAAGGTATCTATTGAGGGATGACTCTGCCTGAACCGAGCCACCAAGGTGCGATTCAGAAATCTTGAAGCTTCTGAGAATTCCAAAGTCAACAGATTAAGCTGATACGAGCCATCGAATAGGTCTGGAACCTTTGGGAAAATCGAAATAGCCGAGAATGCATGGGGAATGTCTGGGTTAGAAAAAGGAATGAATGGCCTTGGCCGAGATTTGGACACAGCTGGAGGAAGATCACCCCACCCTCTATGAAGGGGAGGGGGTTGGATCTGCAGCCATCGCCGCTAGGGAATCGCCAGAGAGGGAGAATAACACAAGATAGGGAGTGTATATCCCTTTATATTCTATATACCATACCTAAAATGCAACAATGTGTTTTTTTTGAAATCTTACGTTGCACACTAATAATATAATATTATTATTTTAAAAGGTAGTTAACCCCTAGCTATTGTACTGGAGATAATTAATAGAACTAACGACAATATGATTATCCATGTTTGTTAAATTTTTTTGTTTTTTCCAATAAATTTTATAGGCTTAAAATTTGAATGAATCCAATTTTATGCATAAATACTCTAATATTCTTAAAAAAGTCGATTTACTGCTTTTGATGGAAAACCCTTTTTAAATCTAGTTTATTTAACTTTTATATTTTATATTTGAAAATATAAAATCCTTCTTTAGAATTGGGACATCAAACATTACATTGTGTACATGTTTGGTATTTTTCTGATAAAGTTCATTTTTTAATGAATAGTGAAAAAATACTGTATTTTAATTTAGAACTACATTTTAATATAATTTATTTACATGGATAGATTATCTTTTTAATTGGTTTTAAAGAGTAATTAATTATATTTTTACCATTCAATCCAATTTTGGTCATTGTGTGTAATTTCACTTTGAAATTGGACATAAACAATTATCACTCTTTTGATAGTTATACATTCTTAAAAACTCACTTTTTTTTACAACATGAAATAACATTAAATTAATTTCTTCCACTTCTGTATTTTTAATTTTGAAATTTGAGTTCTATATTTGTAATCTATAGTTCTAAATTTTTTAAATATGTAACTTTTTTTTTGTACATTTTAAATTTATATTTCTGTAAATAGTTTATTTACCATAGTTAAAGGGAAAATCTGTTAAATAAGGTTAAAAAATAATATTATAATAATATATAATTACCCTAAAATTTGTCCTAATCCTATTGGATGATACATTTATGACCATGGTCATACTTTGGTGGATTTTGGTACCCCATGGAGCCACTTGGGAGTGATAATGACACTTTATTTTAATTAACTTAAAGTAATGGAAAAAATGACAAAAAAAATATATTTTAGTAAATAAATTTTTACATTTGGTTATATAAGATATCTATCAAATATAATTATTTATTTGAATGATAAAAATATTTCCTCCATCATGATATTTTCTTTCTAATTTTGATAAATCATATAAATAAACTTATTTATGACAAAATAATGATGGAGTGTTTACCTCATTAATGGATGATTTAAATAAATAATATTATAAATAATAATACAATATCCAAAACCTATCCAATTTTTATTGTATGATTTTATTTATTACATGAGTTATCTTATATTTGAGTTTAATGATTATTTGACCCTTATAAACTGAATATAATTATATAATAAAATAATATTTTTATACATTCTTGAGGAGTCCCTCCTCCCTCTTATAAAAGGAAACCACTTATAATACATTCCTCTCATCTCTCAATCCCCTTATATCGTCCAAAATCTGCACAATTAAAATCCACACATCCATATCTTCTACCTATAATCCTTACCTTATGGATAAGGCAATTCAAGTAAACCGTTTGGTTCAAACCAAAGGGAGTTAACCGATTTAAAGGTAAAGTCTTTTTTTAAGTTCTTTTCTTTTATTTTACTTCTCAAATCACCTAAACTCTTTTTATTATTTTATTTTACAACAACACCAGTATTTTCAATATAATATGTTTTCTTATGGTATGTTTTATAAGTAAACTTACACACACCTCCATCTAATGGGTAATGAATATATTGTTTCTGTAGACGGAGAACTACTGCCTCACGAAACGATGACTGTTCAAATATCTCCAACTACCTATCATGGTGGCCATTATAATGGAACTATAATTATATATGATATATATTATGTTTATTTTTTATTTATATTTCTGTATTTTCCATTTACTGCATACCTTTATGGTTTCCATAATAGGAAAACGCGATAATTTCAGTTGAGGAAGTGCGGAATACCGCCCCCTAAAACTGATATGACTCATTCATGCCATATGTGGGACTTATAAAGGATGGATTTAATGAAATTATATATGATATTATACTAGAATTATAATATTCTTATGTATCATTAAGATTTAATTCCATTAAATATGAAATATAAATGAATGTAGAATTCTTGTGTATGTACGACTTACCGTCTCCATAAACGGTGCATTTCATTTCCTATTTACAAAGGACATGTACTTTTATAAATAAAAATATATATTAGATATATATGGTATATATGATATCTAAATCATGAATATCATTCTGTATATAATCGAATTTTGGCCACATGAACAACTCGTAATTAGAATAAGTTCATTTTGGACTCAAGTACCAAATATCTACAAAATGAACATTATTAGTTTAAATGATTTCATAGTGTCTATAACATGGTAGTAAGTTAATAAAAGTAATAATAAATATGAAAAAGGTTCTTAAAATGTTAAAATTAACATTATTTTATTATTCAATAAATTAAAGAATGAATGGGTCAAGTTGGACACGATGTAAGGGACTTCGTCTCAATATCCATTCATTGGAGGATATTTAGTTTTATACATGAAAAAAATTTATATGGTGTATAAAAACATTTGAATTCTCACTTCATTCAAAAAGAATAGTTTTCTACAAAAATATTTACTAGATGAAAAAATTAAATTTTCTTTTTAACATACGCTATGACAACGACCTTTCCACCACTGCGAGTATTATTTTATATTTGGCTTCCTTAACAACATGTAATGTTTTTAAAAGGAAAATAAATAACATATAATCTGTAACTTATATTGGTATTGAAATTTTTTTTGAGAAAGGATTTTTTATTTGAATATATTGTTTAATATCTTGAAATTATATATTGTGATTGCAATGTGGGAATGTTATCATTCCTTATTCCTATGTTATGTGTTATGATTATGTTTTGGTTCTTGGGAATTGTTTACGTATATGGTTGGATCCATGATAAACCTAGGGCGGTGATCCCGAGATAACTCTCAAATGGAATGGCTAACATGACAGAGGTAAATGTGAATGTTTCTCCTAAGATATTTAGGGAATATACTGTGATGGGTATTCCAAATGTAACTCCCAATGTTTCTATGATATATACAGTGTAAGTATGATATGGATGCCTCAAGTTACCTTTATGATTTATGAATTCTATGTGTTATTCGTAAATCTTATGATTTTAGGAGGTATGAGCTTAGGCTTGGTATGTATTAATGGAATAATGTTATCTTTCTTTATCTTATAACCCTTGATGAAATTTTTATGCTCATCACATGTTTTGAAATGTTTTTCACATGACATAAAGATGAATATGGTCAAGGATGGGATCATGGGAAATTCATGTTGTCAAAAACATGTAACTAGACATGAATCTATTTTTCATTAGTTTTTATTTTATGAAAAAAATGGAAACTACATAGAATTGTCTACATTGTAATTTTTGATATGTAATGTAATATTTATGGGATAATTCTATAAAAATATAATCATGAAAATATCCTCAATGTGAAATATACATTTAGTTCAAGATTATGTAATGTTTAAGGATGGGGCCCCATAGTTGGTATCAAAAGTTGGTTTATATAACATTAGAAGTTAGTATATTGTTAAATTAGTGTCCAAAAATTAATTTATGGTAATATTGAAATGATATAGCATTTTCATATTACCATGTTGCTTCGCCTAATATATATTTTTGTTTAAAATGGTTTTCCATAGAGGAAATAGGGAAGCTATATGGCGACGACATCAGGAGAATACAAACATACAAATCAGTAATAGAAGATGGTTGGAATCGGAACTCAACAGTTTTTTGCAGTAAAGGAATAGTTGACTCATTATATAAATGGTGGTGGTATCCATGAATGAGATCATCCTGATCAACCATAGAGGAATATGTCATTAGTATAGCATTTCATGAGGCATCTCCCCCATCATTCAGAGGATCATATGACCATCGGCTAGAATAACGGTAGATTAAATCAATAGATAAGGTTTTTGATTTCATGTGGTGTTTAGAACATCAAAATGATAGTCTCTTTGTTTACCATTTATAAGGTGAAGCTGTTCAGTGGTGGTCGATGGTGAAAACTTTTATTGATAATGGGGAGATTGGCTCTCTTGATTGGGATGAATTCAAAGGTATATTTCTTGAGAAATATTTTCCTAAAGCTATTAATATTAGGATATAAAAACAATTACTGTAACTGAGGTAGGAGGATGACTCAATGGCTGCTTATGAAGAAAAATTCACTCGACTGGAAAGGTATGATCCAAATTTCATTGGATATCTTGATAGTAAAATCAACCATTTTGACTCAAGATTAAAGCCAATGTATTGAAGGTATTTAGATTCTCGTGATTTAAATAGTTATTAAAAACATTTTCAATGTGTGGAGAATGTGGAAATGGAGTTTTCCAATGATGATATGTTCTTTGAAAAACAACATAATAAGAGGTCGAGGTTGTAGATGAAAGGGGAGAACTCCTCAAAAAAGTCTGATGTTAAGAAAATTATGTTTACAGTTTGGGAAAATTGTGGTAAAAAAGAATGATGGGGAATTTCATTTGAATTCTAGAAAGTGCTATCGATGTGGTAAAATGGGACATAAGTCTCTTAATTTCACTGAAAAAGATCAGGGTAATGGCAAGACAAAATCCGATTTACAATTAGTAAAAATTTTTAAGTGCAATTAAAGGGGTCATTTTGAAAACGAGTGTCCAATGAAGAACTTAACAGGGTGAAAGAAGCCAAACCAAAAGAAGAAAGGTGTGGTGAAATCCTTTGCAAATACTACAACAAATTTTGGGCTATTAAATGAAGTAGTATCATGTACAATGTTTGTTTGTTTAGATTAAGCCAATGTTTTGTTTGATTCAGGGTTTACATACTCTTTCATTTCTGAAAAGGCTTCTTATAAATTGGGAATTCCATCTCGATATATGAATCCTGAACATATGGTAAAAATTATGAGGGTAAATGTTGAGACAAAAAGAAATTATAAGAACCTTCCTTCTCTTGTGTGCAGAAGGAATCTAACTACAACCCATATTTTTTTGCTTCTATTTGAGTTTGGTGTTATTTTTCTTTTGGATTGGCTTTCTGTTTATCAGGATAAGATTGACTGAAGAGCTAAATAAGTTTCTTTTCAAAAATATTTTCAGTTTTTGTACAAGAGTGAACCCTCAATTTTGATAACATATCATAAAGCAGAGAAACTGGTAAAAATATGGAAATTAATGTTACATTACAAATTTTTTTAAAACAATGGAATTGTTTAGATTAATGACGTGATTGTGGTAAATGAGTAACTTGATGTTTATTAAGATGTGTCACCCATTATTATACCTAATTGGGAAGTTGAATTTATAGAATACTTAGTTCATGATGCTAAGACAATTTCAAAAACCCCTTAACCACTGGCTCAAATTTAACTTTTAGAGTAAATGAGCCAACTGTATGAGTTATTAGATAAAGGTTGCACTCAACATATCACATTACCATGGGGTGATCCTATCTTTTTTGTTGAAAAGAAGGTTGGTTCAATGAGACATTGAATTGATTATAGAGCATTGAATAACATCACTATTATGAACAAGAATACTTTTCCTCATATCGATAATTTTTTTGGTCAGCTTGAGGGATCTAAATATTTTTGGAAGATTGACTTGAGGTTGGGGTACCATTAGTTTAATATAAAGGAATAAAACATTCCTAAGGTCATGTTTCATAATATATATTTCCATTATGAATTTTTTATGCCTTTTGAGTTAATCAATGAACCTGATGTATTCGTGGATCTTAAGAATAAAATTTTCCCTGAGTTCTTGGATAAATTTATGTTTGTGTTCATTGATGATATTTTGGTTTATTCTAAAAGTAAAGAGTACCATTAAAGTCATTTAATAGTTTTCTTGAAAACCTTAAAAGAAAATAAAATATTTGTGAAATTCAGCATGTGTCATTTTTGGTTACAACAAATTTCATTCCGTGGTCTCATTGAATCAACAAATGGCATAACTGTGGATCCTAATAAAACAAAAGTTTTTGAACAATGGCCAAGACCCACAAGTATCACCGAGATCCATAGTTTTCATGGTTTGGGAGGTTATTACTAGAGGTATGTTGAGAATTTTGTAGGGCTATCTAGTAAAATGACTAATTTTACTCAAAAATGTGTTAAGTTCATCTAGACAAAAGAATGTGATGATTGTTTTCAGGAATTGAAAATTATATTGTTGAATGCTACAATTTTGAAATACATTCTAGAAATAGTAAGATTGTTTTCTGCCTTGATGCTTCTTTGAAAGGACTTGGTTGTGTCCTTGTACAGAATAATCACGTTATTATATATGCTTCACGTCAGTTGAAAACTCGTGAGTTACATTACCCAACACATGATTTGGAATTAGATGTAGTTGTTTTTTATTTAAATATTTGTAGTCATCATTTGTATGGGGTAAAATGTGAAATATATACTGACCAAAATATTTTAAAGTATATATTCAATCATGAACAATTGAACATGATACAAAGTAGATGGATGGATTTAATAAAGGATTAGGATTTCACAATTCATTACCATCGAGGAAAATAAAATAAAGTGCCTAATGTTTTGAGTCGAAAAACTATTTCTTCATTAACCATGTTACGTTTGGAACAAGATCATTTGATTAATGATTTTATGAACATTGGCATAGAAGTTGTTGGTGTAGGAAATTATTCTGTTTTATATCAGATGTCAGAAAAATCATCTCTATCAGACATAATTAAGTAAGTGCAGAAGGAAGACAGTGACTTGCAGAAAAAGGTAGAGTTGGTTCAGAAGGGTAAGTTCCCGGATATTAGCATTGATAATGATTGTGTTTTGAGGTTTGGTAATATATTATTTGTTCATTGTGATTCACAGTTGGAGAAAGTGTTATTATATAAATCTCATAGTTCTCTTTTTTCAGTTCATTCTTGAATTACTAAGATGTACAGAGATCTTCATGATTATTATTTATGGGATAGACTGAAAAGAGATTTTTTTGACTTTACTGTGAAGTGTTTGAATTTTCAATAGGCTAAAAACAACAGATGTTACCAAAAGGGATGCTTCAGTCTGTACCAGTGCCAGAGTAGAAATAGGAACATATATCCATGGACTTAGTTGTGGGATTACTAAAGACATCTCAAGGTTACAATGTAATTTGAGTTATTATTGATCGATTGACTAAATCTTCTTATTTCATTCCTATTCGAGATACTCTTACTCTAGATCAACATTATCAGTTGTATGTTAAAGAGATAGATAGGTTTCATAGAGTCTCAATCTTCATTGTATCTGATCGTGATCCCATGTTCACACCAATCTTTTGTAAAGGCCTTCAAGTATCATTGAGTACTGAATTAAATTTTAGTAAACCTTTTCATCCTAAATCATATGGGAAGTTAGAAAGAATAATTCAGACCTTGGAAGATATGCCACGTTCTTGTTTGATGGATTATCAGGGAAGTTGGGACCCACATCTTTTATTGGTTGAATTTTATTATAATAAAATTTTTCATTCTAGTATATTGATTGATCCATTTGAGGCATTTTATGGGAAGCAATGTCGAAATCCATATTTTTTAGATGAAGTAGTGGAAAGGAAGATGATTGGATAATAATTGGTCGATGAGATGGAAGAGAAATTTTAGTTGATTCAGAAGAAAATGAGAACATCTCAAAGTAGGCAGACAATTTATGCGGATAACCAGAGTAAGGATCTCTCTTTAGAGGTAGGTGATCATGTCTTTCACAAAGTTTATCCATGGGAAAGTGTGATGCAGTTTTTAAGAGGGGAATGTTGAGTCTGAGGTTCATTGGACCTTATGAAATCCTAGATAAAGTTGGATCAGTTGTGTACAGAGTGGCTTTCTATCCATGTTTATCCTAGGTACACAATTTTTTTCTTATTCTAATGTTGAGAATGTACATTCTAGATCCATCTCATGTTTTGAGTCCAGAGGTAGTTCAGTTGGGAGATAATCTCTCCAATGAGGAACAAACAGTCCAGATTCTAGACCAACAAGAGCATGTTTTTCAGAATAAGGCAATTCATTAGGTTATGGTTTTGTGAAAAAACCATATGATTGAAGAAGAAACATTGGAATCTGATAATTTTATGAGGTACAAATACCTCCATTTATTTGATAAGTGAATAAAATTGTGAGGACACAATTTCAAAAAGGGGGGAAGGATGTAACATCCTAGGTAAATAAAGAAAAATTCATTTTCATATTTTATAATATTTGTGAATTAAATATTAATTTTACTTTAAAATAGATTCTATGCTCAATGGAATACCTAATACGATAAAATGGGTATCTTTGAAATCTTACGTTGTACACTAATAATATAATATTATTATATTAAATTGTAGTTTTGGCCTAGCCATTTTATTGGCATGAATAAATATAACTAACTACAATATAATGATAAATGTTTGTTAAATTGTTTTACATTTATCCAAAAAATTATAGAGGCTTAAAATGTGAATGAATCCAATTATATGCATAAATATTCTAATACTCTTTAAAAGGTCAATTTACCGCCTTTTGATGGAATTCCATTTTTAAATATAGTTTTTTTCACATTTATACGTCATATTAGATAAAATAAAATCCTTAATTAGAATAAATACATCAAAGTTTAATTTGGGTAAATTTTTTGTATTATTTGGATAAAGTTCAATTTTTAATGAATAGTGAAAATAGTGTATTTTAATTCAAAACTGCATTTTAATATAATTTATTTATATAGAAGAATTATCTTCTTAAATTTTTTTAAAGTTTATTTAGATTTTATTATTACCATTTAATATAGCATTGTTCATTAGAAGTAATTTCACTTTGAAAGTGAATATAAACAAGTATCAATCTTTTGATAATTATTATTTTTAAAAATATGCCTTTTGTTTTGACAACGGGAATTAATTTTAAAATAATTTCTGCCACTTTTGTGTTTTGAATTTGGAAAAATGGATTCCATATTTGGAATTAGGTGGTCAAAATTTGGTAAATAAGTAAATTTTATTTTTAAGCATTTTAAATATTTACTTCTGTAAAAATTTTATTTACCATGGTTAGAGTGTAAATCATGTAAATAAGGTTATAAAATAACATTATAATAATATAAAGGTACCCTAAAATGTGTCCTAATACTATTAACGGATACATTTCTGATCATGGGAATCCTTGGGTCGATTTTGGGACCCCATGGAGCCACATGAGAGTAATAATGACACTATTTTCATTAACTTAAAGTAATGGTAAAAATAACATAAACAAATACCTTTTAGTAAATAAATTTTATAATGGTGTTATATAAGGTATTTTTTCAAATATAAATATTATTTTGAAAGCTATGATTATTTCATATATGATGATATTTTTTTAATAATTATTAGACATCAAATAAATAAAATTATTTATGGCACAATAATGATGCAGTGTTTACCTCATTAACGAATGATTTAAATTAATAAGATTATAAATATTAAAACAATATCAAAAACAAGTCCAATTCTTATTGGATGATTTTATTTCAGACATGATTCATCTTATATTCTACATTAATGATTTTTAGACCGTGATAACCTAAAATATTTATATAATAAAATAATATTTTCATACTTTCCTAAAGTGATCCTCCTCCCCATTATAAAAGGAAGCCACTTCTACCCATTCCTCACATCTATAAACCCTCTTTTTCCATCCAAAATCTTCACAATTAATCTCCATACATCCTTATTTAACACCTATAAGACATACCTTAGGAAGAAGGCACATCATGAAAACCATTTGGTTCAAACCAAAGGGAGTTACCGGATTTAAATTTAAAGCCTTATCTTAAGTTATTTTCTTTTATTTTAATTCTAAAATCCCTTAAATCAATTTAATCCTCTATTTTATAAAAACACAAGTATACTAAATATACTATGTTGTATTTATGAGAAGTATTCTAACTGCACTTACACACACATACATCTAATGGGTAAAAAACATATTGTTTATGTGGAGGGTGAACTACTCCCTCACGAAACGGTTATTGTTCAAATATATCAAACCACATATCATGGTGGTCATTATGAGGGAAAAATATTTATATATGATATATATTATGTTTATGTTTTTTTATGATACTATATTTTCCATTTATATCATACGTTTACGGTTTCCATAATGGTTAAACATGATAATTTCATTTGAGGGAGTGCAGACTACCACCCCCTCAAAGTGATATGACTCATTCATGCCATATATGGGACCTATAAAGGATGGAGTTAATGAAATTATATATGATATTAGACTAGAATTATAATACAACTACGTATCACTATGTTTTCATTCCATTAAATATGAAATAGAAATCAAAGTAGTGTTCATGCCTACGTACGTCATACGTCTCCATGAACGGTGAATTTCATTTCTCATCTCGAAATATTATGTAATTTTATAAATACATATATATACTAGATATATATGATATATATGATATCTAAATCATGAATATAATTATGGAGATAATGTAAATTATACCACATTAAAAACTTGTAATTATAAGATATTCATATTTGACTTAGTTTCCAAATGTCAACAAAATTACCATTATTAACATAAATAATTACATAATGTTTATAACATGGTAACAATTCATATAAATGGAATAATAAACTTGAAAAAGGAACATAATCAAGTATAGATTAACTTTAGTTTATAATTCAGGAAATTAAAGAACGAACGGGTCAAGTGGTACACAGGGTAAGGGACTTCGTCTCAATCAACATTCATTGAGGAATATTTTGTTTTATACATGACTTTATTTTATACAGTCTATAAAAACATTTGACTTCTCATTTCATTCAAAATGCATATTTTTTGATGAGTCGATTTACTAAATGAAAAAAATAATGTTTCTTTTTTAACATACACGATTACAATGACCTTTCCACCGCCGCGAGTATTATTTGATCTTTGGGTTCCTTAACAAGCCGTAATGTTTTAAAAGGAAAATAAATACCATATACTCATTTAGGTATTTTGGTAATGAAAATGGTTTTGTGAATTGATTTATTATTTAATATCTTGTTCAATATCATTAAATGATATATTCTTATTGCAATGTGGGAATTTTATCTCTACTTATTCTTATGTTATGTGTTATGATTATGTTATGGTTCTTGGGATTTGTTTATGTATACGGGTGTTTCCATGATAATACTAAGGTAAGTGAGCATGAGATAGCTCTCCAATGCATTGGGTAACGTGACAAAAGTAAATATGAATTTTTTTCCTAATAGATTTAGGAAATATACATTGATGGGTATTCCAAATGTAACTCCCGACATAGTTGTGATAGATATAGTGTATTTATTATATAGATGCCACAAGTTAAAATTATGATTTAATATTTCTATGTCTTATTCATAAATCTTATGATTTCATGAGGTATGATCTTAGGCTTGGTATTTATTTATTGACTAATGTTATCTTTCATTATATTATAACCCTTATTGATATTTTTATGCACATCCAATGTTTTGAAATGGTTTTCACATGACTTAAAGATAAATAGGGTCAAGGATGCGATCAATGGAAAGTCATGTTGTCTAAAACATGGAACTAGACATGAATATTTTTTTCAAGACATTATATTTTATGAAAAAAATGGAAACTAAGTAGAAATGTATAATTTTTAATTTTTGACAAGTAATGTAATTATTATGGCCAAATTCTATAATACTATAATCCTAAAAATATCCTCAATGTGAATTATCCATTTAATTCAATATTATTTAATGTTTAAGGCTAGGGCCTAATATGTACTATAAACTTGATTTAATATATTTCTCATAACATGAGTTAGTTGAATCATCATCCTCATGATGTTTTGCATTACAACAACCCTCAGAATTCCATCATTTCAGTGGTAATTACACTCATTATTTACATGGTTCGACCTATTTCCCACCATTTCTCTAAAATAAGTGTAACTTACGTAGAAACATGTTACTTTTAAAAAATTTATGATTATAAATGGATTTAATATATTATAACATCATTATTATTTATGTTGTTAATATCATCTTATAAGAGTTACATTTTTGTGTATATCCTACATAAAGATTAATAAAAATCTTTTGATTAATGAAACATATCCCATGTGATTGTCAAACTATGATCGAATCAATGCTCATTGTCATGCACATGTTCTCATCTGAGTCTAGCCCAATACTATGTTTTCAGGTGCTATAACTAGAAACGTCTTGTTTATAGCCAAATGCACTTGTTCGAATCAAGATAGGGAATTCATTTATCGAAAACCACTTACTTAAAATTTCACAAAAATACCAGTATGTTTTCTTTGATTAAAAATTGTCTCTAGGATTCTTCCTAAATTTATAAAATCCTAATGTTCAAAAATAACCAAACCATCCGTTCATACTAGCTATGTAATACCTATTTTTTGTTACATAACTTTTCATCACATATTAAAAATAGAGGATCATTTGAATTTACTTTTTTGGAATAATGTACATAATACATGAAAACATAAAACATATATATATATATCAAATTAGGATACCTCATCACGGGTTCAACCCAAGTTATAATTATTTCATCTCATAACTTTGGGACATACAACCATGGAATGGGGTGAGCATGAAGCCTAGTAATGGAATAAACAAGAGAGACTTATAACATGGTATATAGATACATCTCAATATAAACAAAGGTAATAATAATAAGGAATGAAAAAGAGACATATTGTATTAAAATAAACACAATTAATAACAAATAAATTTGGATACATCATTTAAATTGGACTATAATAATCATATTTCTAAGGATAATCTTTAAAGAGTTGTAAATTAAAATTACCATGGTTATTCACCAAGGTATCAAAAAAATTCATCTATAGAGATTATAATTTTTCCAATGTTTTGGATTTCAATCAGGGTGAACCCTTCATATGTATTAATTTTATATGAGTAATCTATATAAAAATAAATAAGTTCATTAATAAACTATAGAGAATAAATGGTGGGTTTCTTATAAAACAAAATTTATACAAAATATTTAGACGAAACTATAATTACATCATTCTAACCCACAATGAGAAATGTTTGTTTCACATATGAAATCCACGACTAAAAAATTAATGTTTAATATTTTTGAATAACCATTGAAAATAAGGATGGTTTTTATTCAAATAAAAATGTACAGATAATTTCTCTATTAAGAGGGAGATTTTATAAGAAAAATCGGAAGTATGATTGTTATAAAACATGATTTTAGAAAATTATAAAATGATTGGGGGTAAGTGGATACCAATGATAAAAGACTATTAATATTTTAGTGGTAATATAGAAAGTAGAAAACTATAAAATTATTGTAAATTGGAAGACATACGCAGAAGGAATCTTAAAAGGACAAGAAAAGTTAATATTTCCCTTGATGTGGAATGTTGTTCCTAAGAGATGAGGATGGAACTTCATGGGAATTCGAAAACCTTGGATAGACTTCTTAGGATGAAATATCACTATAGATTTGTAGATTATGGATTTGGAGTGAAATAAAATGGATAAATGGGAGGGAATTAAAATGATTAGTGGAGTAATTGTTCAATAATTTCCAAATTTAGATCTTCGAAAAATAGGCTGTGGAAATGAAAAATTAGTGACTTACCCTTGATTTTTTCTCATGGTATTATAAATATGGGTCACAACTAAAGTAATTTTGATCCACTAGATTCGAAGTACATTTTTGAATAATTATATTTCCATGGAAAAGCAATGATTTCACAATGTAATATTCTATAAATCAATGATTCTTTTTTATACTTTTGAATATAAAAATTATTTTAAAAAATTGAATACAATTTATTAAAATACATAACATTAATAAAATAACATATTTTATGTCTTGTATTATGTTTAAATAATTATTAAATAATTATCACATAAATATGATTTTATAAAATATACAGATGCCATAATATTGTATTTTTTACTTTTCACTATAAAATAATTAATTTTAGAAAATTATCATAAATTCTCCAAAGAAAATTTTGACTATATTATTTGAAAAATAGTTTTTTTAACATTTAAATTCATTATATATTTTAATTTTATTTTTTAAATTTAAAAATCTTTATTTATTTAAAAAATAATTTTTAAGATAGTTAAATAGTTTAGACATATAACAAATTCTCTATGCCTTTATTAAATTATTTTTTCAATTTTCATTTAAATAAGTTTTTTCTAAAATTAAATATAATTAAAAATAATAATATTTATAATACATTGGTTATATATATAAATTTTATATATTTACTAGAAAAAATTATATTTTATTTGCATCTAAAAATAAAATTATCATATTTATCTCAGTTAAACATATATTTTGTTAATAAAAACAATTTTTATATGGAAGTCATTGAATATAATTATTATTTATAAAAATAAATTTACCTTCAAGTAACTATGGTTTGGACATTTCACCCCTTATTACTTCCACATATTTTATGAGGTTAAGGTCTCTGTTTGAAGTAGTATCAGGGGGTGCTTAATCTAACATCAATTAGGTGGTAATATCTAATAACATGAAATTCTCTAATAAGAAATTTCATTCAAGCTTCACATGTTGCTGATAGGCCTTGTATTGGTATTGGATGAACCCCAATGATGATATACCTCTTCCTTTTTCCAAAAATGGGCTAAAATATAAAACCACCATACTTTTTGAGGCCATCAATTCCCTTTCCATATCAAATATCTTATCTCACTACTAATTATAAACAATGTTTATAATAGTAGAATCATAAACCAAGGTATAGTTTTCAATTTTAATATTGACCAATAGTCATATTAACCAATGGTCATATAATGGTTGAATCCCAGTGGTCACATTTCCCTTCATACCATATAAAACCCACATTATTTTCACTAAAATTTCTCTACATTTTCTCTTAAGGTAATATTTTCATTTCAGAAGTTGTTGATTGGTTGACTAATATTTTTTCCCATTTATATAGAATTATATATGGGGGAAATTATTCTAGTAGATTCGGGTTATCGGTATATTCCCATTTTATCTAAGTGCTTTTACATTCGTTTTCCACATGAAGTGTTTGTAATTTCAATTGGTTCCATAGATGACTAATGTAAATTTAATTGTTAACGAGATAATTATTTTTGATATCTCATAATTTTTTACCTGTATAGTATTATTAAAAATGAGAAAACATATATTCAGGAAAAAATATCAGTTAAAAATTCTGGATCATTATAGTTATCCATTTTCTCTACCTCCACTTCCACCAACTCCTGACAATATCATACCATTAAACAAAAATAAGATCCAAAAAACACATTCACATGTTCCTATATTGGGTAATATTTTATTAATGGGATCATATAAAATTTATAATAGGAATTGAGCATAAAAGCTACCCCTCCTCATTGGTTGAGTAGAGGCTAAAATTCTCCTTAGCCTTAAGGAACATCATAAGGGTTCCAAATGGTAGAAATAAATTCTAACAGTTTTAATACAATTAGCGATAGGTGGGATGGTTAAAATATTATTATAATTGGTTAGACCTAATATAATTGTGGAATAAGTGGTATTAGCCCATTAATTCCATGACATACATGTAAAATATGTTTGATCAATCATTGGTTATGGTTTGTGTCAATCTGGGAGTTAAATTCATCATAGTTTAGTTCTTCACATCGGATTATAGAACATAGTAGGATTGTTGGAAGTTGTAATGTCGATCAAAAATAGACATTTCTAACCTATAAATGATGAACTTCACATTACTAGGAATTTGTATACATAAGTGTATTGAGACACTTTTAGGCATTTGAATTTCATTTTCATAGGTTTTTAAAATGAGAAGATCATAGAAAGCTTTATATATATAAATTAACACTGGTAATAAATATTTCAATTTGAGTAATGATTAATGATTTGTTAAAAATATGTGTATTTTTTTTTTAAAAAAATTATTTTATCAAATTTTATATTTCTATATGTCATGATATGGGTATTTTTAAAATTATTTTATTTTTAAAAGAATTATAGAATTTTATAAAATGTTCTAATGTATAAAATATTGAAATTTGGAAAGCCCTATTGTGACAGTTTTTATGTGGTAGAATTTGAAATTAATATACCTTCAGTTTCTATAGAGTGATACATATAGTGTTTTTTAGATATATTAAATATAACTCAATAGTTTTTGTAGAAATCAATAGGAATAAACTCATGGGAATGTGGTTTCACTTATGCCACAGGTAAACTAACCGCTGGTTTAGAGTATTGTCTAAAACTTTCATGTTGTGGATTGAGGGTGTAAAATCATATTACAATTTTATTAGTTATATCCTTAAAAATAATTATGTGGTTTCCATTATTATCAATTTGGAGGATATATATAATATTGAATTCAAGATTTTTCAGAATTTCAACATTAACAAGACTTTTTTATAGGATTCCAGAAAATTACATGTCGTATAACTGGGTTACACTATGTGTAATTATTATAGGGTACAAGCTATGAAATAGGATTCATGATGTCAAAGCTACACATCATGAAAGGGTTTTTTACATTGTGATAAATTTAAATAATGGGTTTTAAATCCTAGGTGATAGATTTTTTGGTGTACTTGTACACATTGGATTTCATAATGTGTAATTATATTACACATCATGAATCATCCCACATCATGTTTTTAAAATTATTGAGTGAACTTTTTGTCATGTATCCTTATACAAACCTCTTAGATATCAAACTATAACACATCCCGGGTGATTTTGGGAGACTCATCTCCATCTAGAATGATTCTTTTGGTGTAGGATATCGTTTGCAGATGTTGTATGCCTCTCTGAGTAAGATAACATTCAGATTATTCATTGATTTTGATTGTGGTAATTCCATATGGATTATTTTTTGGATCGATTGGTCTACATTTCATGATTCATCTTGGTTATTTCTTAAATATTTTTTTTGATCTCGTTCAGGAGGCATTTTCATATTTTGGTCCTAGTGCGGCGGGCATCCGTATTTAATGTAGGTTGGTTTCCTTACATCTGCCTACCACATGTCATCTAAATTAAATCATTCATGATGTGGATTTTATTGTATGTCCCTTGTTTATGTTTTTGGGTTTCATTTATTTTTGTTTCCATCGCATGCGTGTGCGACCAAAATTTTAATATAGTTGGTTCCGTCTCTAGCCTACATTGATGAACCTAATTGTTTTTCTTTACAAACTGTTTTGTATATTGAAATTTATATGATTTATTAGTTTTTTTTTGAAATGGTTTTTTAGTGAAAAATTGATTTTACATGGTTATTTATAAGTGGAGTGAAAATTATCATTTTTAAATAATTGAAACGAATTGATAAAAAGAGAACATGTGTTACCATGGGTGCATTGGAGACTTTTTTATCATGCGGCCATAGTCTATTTTTTATTATCAAGAATATTTTTCTTAGGAAATTTTTCTATTTCCAAGGCTTTTTTTCCAAGATACCATTATAGATAATTTGGGGGGTTTACTCTTAGGGTATTCCTCTAGTTCCCAGACCAATTGCACTAGGATCATAATTTTTGTACCTGATTCATTATGTAATGAGTAGTTTATGGCCTGGACCTATAGTAGTCATTGTTGTTGTGATACTCATTATTTGGTTTCTTACTACATGTATTTATGTGTTATCCTTGATATTAATGTTTATTCTTGTGAAAAATGATATGGAAAATGTCCTTCGAAATTTATATACCGTCTTTTGTTTTAAAGCTATAAAAAATGGGAAATGATTACCTTGTTTTCCCTTAAATTTATTTACTTCTTATCATAGAATGTTTTTATTTAAAATTAGAATAAATGGATTTTAATACAAATAATAGTTATGGAACACTTGGGTGGTATCATGTCGATCCTATCAGCTCACAACCTGTACGCCTCTTCAATGGTGTGAATACTGTTGTTTGTATTTCTTTACAAGGAATGTAAAGGCACCACAGTAAAGTGGAGGGGTTCATGGTAGCTGTGTGGGTAGATTGTAGTGATATGGGTTAGTCATTCTCTAGCATCATTTATGAGTATTTTTGGGTTTTTAGACCTTTGCATTTGGACGTGTATTGGTGTTTGTATCTATTTTTCTAGTTTTTGGCCTCTGCTATTTTTTACAGTTAGGGAATATAAATCTTATTCATATTCTATTATTGATTCATGATTTGTATATATGCCATATGGTTATTCATGTTTGGTAAAATCGTTCCCTACTATGTTTGGTTAGATGCCCAGGTGCTTGTCGCAAACATATGGGGGTCAGGAAAGCCCTTTGGGTATGTGACAGATCAGGTTGGGTGTTAAGCATGAGGATCAACCGGATCGGTCTGTTACAGTTTGGTATCATAAGCAGTATGTCCTCAAGATTCCATGTCTTGGGACTTCTGTCATACTAGAGATATCAATTTCACTACTTGATAGGTATGTTGTGATAAGTCAATGGCCTTATCTTATCTTAGTTGGGCTCATGTTTCTAGGGGATGTTGGGATATGTCTATGTAGTATTGGTTTTTTTTAAAAATTATAGTTTTTTTCTTATTGGTTTTATAGTATGAGATGATATTTGTTATGTTGTCTGATCATTCTTATTTTGTTGGTGTACAACCGTATGCCTCCAAGATATCTTAAATGAGTTCCCCAAGGAGGTGCAGCTGATGCACTTCAAGGGAACCCACCTATAGATATGAATCTCATCAAAAAAATCATATGATTAGTCCGTGCTATTTTCTAGGATGTTCCATTGATTCAGAATGCAGTTTTTGAGGTATGTGTAGGATATGGTTGAGAGAGGGATCGATCATGATAATTCTTTCATGAGAATCCAAAATCTATGAAGGGAATGAATGAAACTCAATAGGTGGAGGATTGGATGGATTGGATCGATCCAAGCATCACCTTTGTGGATGCACATTAAAACATTAAGGTAAATTTCAAAGACTTCAGACTCAAGGGGTCTAACAGGAGATGGTTGGATTCTATGGTCAAAGAAGATAGGCACATAGACATGGATTTGAAATGATTAGAAAGAAAATTATTTCGGTAGTTTTTTTAGTGTTTTTCATGAAGGTGATGTCTCTCGAGTTCTTTTATTTACAATAGGGAGAGCATTCATTTTCATCATACACCAATCATTCTTCTATGCCAGTTTATTTTCTCCCCATACCTGGTGAAGATTTAGAAGTTGAAGGCTTATATTTACCTACAGGGTTTGCAACTAGATATCAGAATACATGTGTTTTTTTTTACGATTTATACATATGAGATTATGGTTGAAAGAGATATGATTGATGAAATAAAAATTGTAGGAAAGGTTAGATTTTCCATATATTCTTTTATTCCAGGTAGAAGCATCAGTGGAACCCATGGGAAGAAGAGGAAGTGGAAATATCATCACAAGAGTAATGGAGTTGGGTCTTAGTAGAAAGCTTCCATTGAATTTTTTTTATAGAGGGTAATGTGCCAATGACATTCTATCTATGTAGAAAGGGAGCTCTCAACAGATGTTCTTATCCTATTCCGATGAAGATGTGCAATAACTGTGGTTGAATTGGTCACATAAAAAGCTTATGTTAGGCATTGACTATGCCTTCTTATGAATAGGGTTCACCAGCTCCAAAGGATAATACAGTGTAGTCAGAAGATTCAAATACTATAGTTTTCAATCCAAAGGCCTCAAGACTGAATCACTTTCACATAGTAGAAGAGTGTCTAGAAAAATTTGATATAGGTATGAAAACAGTGAGAGGTAATATCCTAATATCATATTCAGTTGTAATTTCTTTATTTGATACTGGTTCACTTAATAAATTATATCTTCACATTTTTTTGATGTTCTTAAACATCCAATGGAACATATTCCCTTTAAAATGGTGTTTAAAACAACTCCTGGTAAGAGAAAAGAGAAGCTGTTCATGTGTCTTTATTTTTCTTTAATGATTGTCGATACAGAGTTGTTTTGGTATTTTATAATTATTTATATGGATCTAGCTTCTTTCATCATCAGTATAAATTATCTTGTCATTCATTGATCTGAGACTTTTTTTATCGTAGGATTGTTTCATTACTTTCTTCCACATGGGGATATTATGTGTTTTAGGGGAGTGGGACCCAATGTAAAGTCATGCAGGGCCTTTCCTCCAATATTTCATGATTTTTTTTGGCTATTGTTTCATTTGAACCTGATGGTGTTTCTTCTATTTATGATCATCCCATTGTTGGTTGAGACTATCTTGACATTTTCAAATAATATTTCTATGGAATTCCTCAAGAAACAGAGGTATATTTTCTACAGTTGATCTGTTTCTAGGTATGTATCCAATATCAAACCCTTATTATTGTATTAAACCAGTGGAGCATAAAGAGATCATGATTCAGTTGGATGCCCGTTTTGAAAAAGGTTTCATTCTCCCAATCATTTCACCTTGGGAATCCCATGTGCTCATTGTTATGAATTAAAATGGATAAATTCATGTATCTGTGGTCATTCAGAAAATGAACTATGTAAAATTTATAAAAAATATCAATTTTCTTATGTGTATGATCTATTTGATTACTTTAAGGGGGGTGATTTGGATTTCAATGATTGATCTTTGGTCAAGTTATCATCAACTCAGAGTTCGGGTGTATGATATACCAAATACATCCTTCAAGAGATTTTATGACCATTATGAATATCTTGTGATGCATTATGTTCTAAGTAATTCTCCCACTACTTTTATGGCATGGATGAATCCTATATTCCATCAATATCTTGACACATTATTTATAGTGTTTGTTGATGATTTTAGGGTTTACTCAAATCCTAGAGTAAGTATGAGCACCATTTGAGTTTTTTCTAATTTTTTTGAAAAGTTAGCATTTGTACGGAAGACTTATGAAATGTAGTTTCTGATTTCAAGAAGTGAAGTTCCTGGGCACATAATTTCTAAGCATGTCTTATCAGTGGATCCAGATAAGGTAATGACTATTTTTGTCTTGGAAGGAATCACATACTATCTTTCATATAAAAATCATCCTTTTTTGTGATGGATATACCAAATATTTTTCTAGTACATATATAAGATGGTGTCTCCTTTGACTTCTCTTAATAGGAATGTAATGAATTTCACCTTTGATGAAAAGTGTCATTCTTCTTTCAATGCAGTGAAAAGGATTCTAACACTGGATCCTATAATGATCTTCCCAGTGCCTAGTAATGGATATGCGGTGTTATTTGATTCTTCTATTACTTTTTGGGGATGTTTGAAAATACATGATGACCATGTTAGAGCTTATGGATCCCATCATCTTTGACCACATGATAAGAAATACCCCACATATGATTTAATGATTTCTATAGTCATGAAAACACTCAAATATTGGTGGAACTATCTCCTTGGGGAGAATTTCATGATCTTCCCTGATCATATGATTTTGAGTAACATATTTTCTCAAAAGTAAATGAATATTAGACATCGAATATGGGTAGAATAACCTTAGAAGTTTGGATTTTATATCACCTACACACCAATAAAGGGGAATGTTGATGCCGATACTCATAGTAGGAATGTTCCCTCACATGCTATTTTGAAATAAAAGGAAGTGTAGAACCTTATGTAATGTTTTTCTTCGTTTCAATTTGATGGTTCAGAGGATTTTTCAGGAATTGTTCAGCACAATGTTCTGTTTTCATCATCTCACATGGAGTTTATTTTCAACATTCTGTAGTAGTATGATGAGTTTCATATGAATCAAGAAAACCTTTATGGTGGGAGAACATTTTAGGTAGGTCTCCTTATTCGGATGGTATGCATCACTTTAGTAAAAGTGTTTTCATCCTATAATTCTTTAGTAGATTTGCCTTTTTCAATTTTCATAGTTCTTCTTGGTTTGTACATCCAGGACCTACGAAGGTGTATTTTGAAATGAGGTGGAAAATCATGTGGCCATGAATACTGCATGGAATTATAGAGTTTGTGTGTCTATATTAAACCTTCCAATTGATAATGGTAGATCACATGAATCCTTCTAGGTTTTGGTATCTCCTATTAGTGTCAATTTAAAAATGGTTCTAGGTATCTATTGATTTTTTTGATGGATCACCATGGACTCCCTTAGAGAAGAGTGATATTTGGGTGGTTTTTGATCGGTTAACGATGTCGGATCATTACATTCTAATCAAGGATTAACACTAAAGATGAAGATCTGATTATGATATATGTACAAGAGATGGTGAGGTTACAATGGATTCCTTATTCCATTATTTCAGATAAGGATCCTAGGAATACCTTGTGGTTCTAGAGGAGTCTCTAAGAAGTGATGGGAACCCATGTCAAGTTGAGAACATTTTACCATCCATAGACAAATGGTAAAATAGAGATAGTAATTCAGATTCTAGAAGAAATGAACCAGGACCATGTCTTGGATATTAGAGGATCATTAGATATCCATCTATGGAAGGTTGAGTTTATATAAAATAATATTTATCATTTATTGGTAGGAATGGCACCCTTCAAGGTATTGTATGGAATCCCTTGTAGATCACCTCGTTGTTGGGTTGAGGTGGGAAAAATATCATTAGTAGGACAAAGTTTGGTTTAGGAAATGTGTGCAATGATTTAGGATGTACATCGATGTCTGGATAGAGCCTAGTGTAGAAACAAAATCATATGCGGATCTGCAGCGACAACCTTTTGAGTTTTGTAACGCCCCGACCCCAGCTACCCGGAGTCTGTGCATTACTTCGTAACATTGGCATGATCACAAAAGATCAAGTCTCGAAAGACCGATTAGTTTAGTAGCCTTGGAAACACTAGATACATTTGTAAACGTTACATTACATCATAAAGTGAAAAACTACAATAACAAAGTCTCCATGGTCCACACTCATATCCTCTTCTGACTATCCCTGCAGGTCATTCATAAAATACTTCTTCACATCCTGGAAAATATTAAAACATTAAAAGGGGTGAGCTCAGATGCTCAGTAGGGATAACAATATTGCGGAATCTTTCATAAATAAACATTAACGTTTAAGGTAATGTATAGCTAAAACAAAAGCCTTTTTAAACATGAACATCAGCATAATATGGTAAAAATAAAATTAAATAATGTCATTTACTTACCCACGTGGATATTCTACTAGTCGAATAATCACATGCAATATCAATAACCACTTTCATAATGATGGAATGCATAATGCCAGACTATCATAACCACGTAGCCAAGGCCTCGTGCCAAGACAACCAATAAGATTTTGTCAAGGCCTCGTTCCAAGACACTAGTTTGTCTCATGAGACCTGCTGATGCATTGAGGAGCTATAGCGGGCTCTACTCGTCACTTATTAAGTCCAATGCATTCCTCATATGAACAGGTTTAAACATATCATAAACCATAACATAATCGTATCACATAAAACATGCATAAATGAAACATAACATTTCCACATTTCAATCACAAGATATCAATAAAACACATTGATATAATAAAAACCCTTTCAAAACCATTTTCAATACCAAAATAAAAGAAAGTTAAAACTTTGTATTTATTTTTCATTAAAAAAAGTTATGGCTTGTAGAGGAAGCCGAAACAAAAATAATGGTCATGGTGGCGGAGAAGTCGTTGTTGCCGCATATGTAAGAAAAAACATTCCTTTTGTCGTTTAGTAAAACGCTTTGTAAAAAAAGATTCCTTTTTGAATAAAATTCAAAGTCAAAGGGGTTTATACACCGTATAAAAGAAAGTTGTGTATAAAACAAAATATGCCTCAATGAAAGGAGATTGAGACGAAAACCCTTACAAAGATAATTTTTTAAATAAAGTAGATCTATTATGTGAATTCACTATAAGTACACATAAATAAAGTATAAATACAAGATAGGACATAATAATATCATGACATAATTTGAGAGTAGGAGATTAACCCAAAGAATAGAAATTGGGTTAAGAAGTTCCCTTACCTTGTGTCTGACTTGATTCGACCGTTCTTTAAACTCCTAAATAATAAACTAGAGTTAATATCTACTTTATTAAGAACCATTTTCAATTTCATTATCCTTTTTATATCACTTATTAAAATGTTATGAACATTATTTAATTATTTAAGTTAATAACGGTAGTTTTGTCGATCTTTGGTACTTGAGTCAATAATAAAATTCTTATAATTAAAAGTTGTTTATGTGGTAGAATATCCATTATCTCCAGAATTATATTCATGATTTAGATGTCATATATATCATATATATCCAGTATATACATTCATTCATAATATTACATAACATTTAGAGGTAAGAAATGAAATTCACCATTCATGGAGACGGTAATCCGTACGTACACATGAACGCTACTTTCATTTCTATTTTGTATTTAATGGAATGAAATCATAATTATATAAAGTTATAATATAGTTCCAGTATAATATCCTATATAATATCATTTACTCAATCCTTTATACATCCCACATATGGCATTAACGATTCACATCACTTTGAGGGGGCGGTAGTCCGCACTTCCTAAAATGAAATTATCGCGTTTACCCATAATGGAAATCATAAAGTATGCCATAAATGAGAAATACAGAATCATAAGGATAACATAAACATATTATATATCATATATAAATATAGTGTCATCTTAATGTCCACCTTTGAAGGTGTTATATGAGTGTTGAACAATCATCATTTCGTGAGGCAGAAATTCGCCATCCATAGAAACAATATGTTCTTTAACCATTAGATATAGGTGTGTGTAAGTTTAGCTCGAATACATCTCATAAAAACATCCTAGTATATTGAGGATACTGGTTTTGTTAAAAAAGAAATTAATAAAAATAGTTTAGGGGGTTGGATAAGCAAAATAAAACAAAACAACATTAGAGAAGACATTACCTTAAAATCGGGTAACTCTTTTTGATTTGGGACAAAGGATTCCTTGGGAATAGTTCTGCCCAATGTGAGGCTTCTATGAGTAAGGAAGGGAAGTTGGGAGAGTATTTGGGAAGAGTTTGGCCGAGCCAAATGGCTTGAAAGTGTGGATGAGGTGGTAGAGGTGGGGTCCTTTTATAAGAGGAGAGGAGGTGCACTCTTGGAAAGTAAAGAAATGTTACATTATTATACAATGCTTTTCGGATTCCAAAGGTCCCAAACTTATAAAATTATAGGATAAGGTGATAAGGGTTCGAAATATACTCATCCAATTGGTTTTTACAAGTTTAAGCCTTGGATTTTACATTATCTTTTCATTTTATTTAAATCGTTAATTAATGAGGTAATCGCTGCATCATCATGGTGTCATAAATAATTTAATTTATTTAATGTCCAAAAATTATAATAAAACTACTATGATGTAGGAAATCTCTTTATATTTCCAATGACTATTTATAGTCAAAAATATTACCTGTATAACCCCATGTAAAAATTGTTTTAGAAAAACATTTCATGTTTGTGTCATTTTTTACTTTAACATTAAATAAAAGGTATTTATGTCATTTTCCAACTAAAGTGGCTCCATGGGGTCCCCAAGTTTACCCATGGATTTTCTTGGTCGGACATGGCACATACAATGAGGGTAGTACATGTGTCAAGCTCATCTCATATTATTAAAACATTATTTTTACCTTAAACTAAACTAATTACCTCTAATCGCGATTAAGAACATAAAAGTTACTATTCACCAAAAAATTATTTTATTCTCATTGAACCACATTTTACTTCATAATGAAAACCATGTATGTCAGATTTTTGAAATTAAAAATATAGAAGTGGTAAAATTTCATTTAAACGAATAATCAGTTTTTATAAGTACCACTTAGTGGTTTCACTATTCATCAAAAATTGATGTTTTTCAGAATAATGCCAAAATTTCACCCTAAGCTATAATTGATATTCCGAATTCAAAAATTATGTCTATTTTAAAAAATTCAAAAAATATAAGTTCCATTAATTAATTTTATAATTAATTCCCACTGCCACAACAAATAGCGTGTTTTTAAGAAACAATATATATCAAAATATTGGCAATTGTTTATGTCCAATTTCAATGTTAAATTAATTATAATGACCACCATTGGATAAAATGGTAAAAATATATTCTAATTATACTTTGAAAACACTAAATAGTATAATTTATCACTATAAATTGTTTTGATTAAAAAAGTTTTTTTTAAGTATTTTTCACTATTTATAAAAAATTAGAAGTTCTCAGAAAAATACCAAAAATTCAACATAGGCTAATTTCGATATTCCGAATCCAAAAATGAAGTCCATTTTGAAATATAAAATATATATAATTTCAAAAGGTGGTTATTACTATTCATAATAGCTATTTTGTTTGGTCTCGGTGTGTTAGAATCTCGAACTTGCGTACAATACAAGCTATTAAATTATTGAAAGAGAAGCGTATCGTGAAAGATCGGGGTGTTACATTCTCCCCTCCTTCAATAAATTGCGTCCTCGCAATTTGATATTTTTCTTTGAAAATAAAAAGGTTGAAAATAGAAAATACCTTTTTGGAAAACCCACATCGGAAATAAGGTTAATAAAATTTACCCTTAATAAGAGGGAAATGGAAATAAGAAAGTCACCACCAAATTATGATCTCGATAAGGAGAACATTGTTGGAAATTAGAGACATATAATTGAAGGAAAAACGTAAATATTTGTAGGGAGTGATTTAGGTCATCAATCACAAACATGTGTAAAATTGAGGGCCTCAAAGCCTTCAATCTATGTTGATTTAAAATATTAACAGTTCAACAAGACATAAGGTATTAGGATAACACATTTTTTTGTTTTAATATCCCATTAAAACAGTTTAAGAATTAATTTATTAATAGAATAATATATAGGTATATATATATATTTATGCTTGACAAGTATATTTTCAACCGTCAACTAATTTCAACCACAAACTCATCTTTCACTCAAAAAGATAATAGAACTCAAAAATAATATATTTATCCTAACCGTACAAGGTTAAAAATATTAACACATGCCATTTAGATTACAAAAACTATTTTGTAATAACTAGGGACTTCTTGTAGGCTAGTGGTAGGTCATAAAGGCCTGTTGAAATATGGTTGTGGGTTCGATTCCTGCAGCTTTGTCCGAAACGACAGGTTATCGCCCAACCTGAAGGTTGTACTTTTTCTAAAACTATTATAATATTCAAAAAATAATATTAAGAAATGTTTTAACCTTAAACATTACTATCCAAGATTCACCTTAATCCATTCCAACCTTTATAGTTATTTAGAATACTTCTGTCCAACTCACAGTCCAAATTTTATAAGGAATGTAAGCATAATGAAGATCCCATTTTTTCCGTGTAACAACATGTGAACACCTTCATCATGTATTCTTTTAAAACACTACAACATCCTGAATTACCATGATCCCTTATTCCGTATAGAATACTAGATATACTCCTTCTGTCCAAAAATGTATACAAATCATCAATCAGTTTCAAGGAAGTTAAGAATATCCAATATAATTTATCCAAATCAATCATGTCTTATTCCAAAATCACTATCTCGGTATCAGAACCATATTATGGTTTATCTTTATCTCAACCATATATTTTCCAAAAAATTAACCTACTGTGGAGTCACTTTTCTTGGTTCCACAAAATCTCAAGTCCTTGATGAAATAGTACTGCAGTACAATCCGTATATACTCCATAATTATTATAACCAGTACATCATTGATAAAACACTCAAATTACAAAATTCTTTAATAACAACATAAGAACTCTAATCATTCCTCCTCATCTGTGGTAGTATCATAACTTGATTATTATCCAATAACATCATTTGGGGCACACTCTGATGATTTGGACATTGGTTTGCGTAGTGTCCCCACTCCTTGCAGATGAAGCATTGTACATTTGAAACCTTTTTCTTACCCTTGGAGTCACACACTTGGTGTCCTTTTTCTCCACACTTATAACAAACTCTCATTCCCTTCAGGCAAGTTCCAAGGTGTTTCTTCCCATAGTTTTCACATATTGGAAAATTCTTCTTTTCCCACATCCCTTTTTCCATCATTCTCTCTTCCATCCTTTTCTTCTCTTTCTTCCCTTCAAAGCCATAAGACTCATAGAATTCTTTACTTTTCTTATTAACACATGATACTATTTCTTCATATGTTGAGAATACATGGGAGATTATTTCCCTTCTAAATGTTGTCTTAATACCGTGAAAGATATGATCCTTCTCACGCTTGGGATCATACGTATTGCTGGAGTTCACATTCCTTCCACTGGGCACGATTTCTATACAATGGCATAAACTAGGTTAGTTTATGAATTGCATTGAATAATTCCAAACTTTTAAAATACTTAATGTAAATTGAATGGATTATGGATATAATAAATAATCATAAAAATGTTTTCCTTGATGAAGTATATACTCATAACCCTTCATAGTGGTTTGTAAAGAAAATGACAATTATCCTAAGCATATCCCTCGGGATTGTCGTAACCAAGATTACAGCAAGGCCTGTTGTCGTGCACCAGTTCCCGTTCGAGTCTAGCTCAAAGCGGTGTTTTCGGGTTTTACCCCTAGGTACATCTGTGCCAGAGCCGCCTCTACCTGCTCGTATCCAGACAGGGATGTATTGCTCGGAAACTCACAAAATCTCTACAACAACAAAATTCTAGAAAGTTCTTCTATACTAATCCTCAAAGTGTATCTTTGGGCTATGTGCTATAATCAGAGTTTATCTAAATCTAGCTTCCAAGGTTAGTACTAAACTTCCTCTGATACCAACTGTAACGCCCTGACCCCAGCTACCCGGAGTCGGTGCATTACTTTGTAACATTGGCATGATCACAAAAGATCAAGTCTCGAATGACTGATTAGTTTAGTATCCTTGGAAACACTAGATACATTCGTAAACGTTACATTACATCATAAAGTGAAAAAAAATAACAAATTCTCCATAGTCCACACTCATATCCTCTTCTGACTATCCCTGCAGGTCATTCATAAAATAATTTTTCACATCCTGGAAAATATTAAAACATTGAAAGGGGTGAGCTCAGATGCTCAGTAAGGATAATAATATTACGGAAGCTTTCATAAATAAACATTAACTTTAAGGCAATGTATAACTAAAACAAAAGCCTTCTTAAACATGAAATTCAGCATAATATGGCAAAAATAAAATTAAATAATTCCATTTACTTACTCACATGGATATTCTACTAGTCGAATAATCACATGCAATATCAATAACCACTTTCATAATGATGGAATTCATCATGCCAGACTATCATAACCACCTAGCCAAGGCCTCGTGCCAAGACCACCAATAAGATTTTGTCAAGGCCTCGTTCCAAGACACTAGTTTGTCTCATGAGACCTGACGATGCATCGACGAGCTATAGCGGGCTCCACTCGTCACTTATTAAGTCCAATGCATTCCTCATATGAACAGGTTTAAACATATCATAAACCATAACATAATCATATCACATAAAACATGCATAAGGGAAACATAACATTTCCACATTTCAATCACAAGATATAAATACAACACATTGATATAATAAAAACACTTTCAAAACAATTTTCAATACCAAAATAAAAGAAAGTTAAAACTTTGTATTTATTTTTCATTAAAAAAAAGTTATGGCTTGTAGAGGAAGCCGAAACAAAAATAATGGTCACGGCAGCGGATAAGTCATTGTCACCGCATACATAAGAAAAAAACATTCCTTTTGTCGTTTAGTAAAATGCTTTGTAAAAAAA
This sequence comes from Viscum album, assembly GCA_963277665.1. NCBI lineage: Eukaryota > Viridiplantae > Streptophyta > Magnoliopsida > Santalales > Viscaceae > Viscum > Viscum album. The sequence goes on from OY728139.1 coordinate 434,426,814, forward strand.
AATTCATTTTGAATAAAATTAAATGTCAAAGGGGTTTATACACCGTATAAAAGAAAGTTGTGTATAAAACAAAATATGCCTCAATGAAAGGAGATTGAGACGAAAAACCTTACAAAGATAATTTTTTAAATAAATTAGATCTGTTCTGGGTATTCACTATATGTACACATAAATAAAGTACAAATACAAGATAGTACATAACAATATCATGACATAATTTTAAAGTAGGAGATTAACCCAAAGAACAAAATTGGGTTAAGAAGTTCCCTTACCTTGTGCCCGACTTGATTCGACCGTTCTTTAATCTCCTGAATAATAAACTAGAGTTAATATCTACTTTATTAAGAACCATTTTCAATTTCATTATCCTTTTTATATCACTTATTACAATGTTATGAACATTATGTAATTATTTAAGTTAATAACGGTCGTTTTGTCGATCTTTGGTACTTGAGTCAACAATAAAATTTTTATAATTACAAGTTGTTTATGTGGTAGAATATCCATTATCTCCAGAATTATATTCATGATTTAGATGTCATATATATCATATATATCCAGTATATACATACATTCATAATATTACATAACATTTAGAGGTAAGAAATGAAATGCACCGTTCATGGAGACGGTAAGCGTTACGTACACATGAACGCTACTTTCATTTCTATTTCGTATTTAATGGAATGAAATCATAATTATATAAAGGTATAATATAGTTCCAGTATAATATCATATATAATATCATTTACTCCATCCTTTATACATCCCACATATGGCATTAACGATTCACATCACTTTGAGGGGTTGGTAGTCTGCACTTCCTAAAATGAAATTATCGCATTTACCCATAATGGATATCATAAGGAATGCCACAAATGAGAAATAAAGAAGCATAAGGATAACATAAACATATTATATATCATATATAAATATATTTTCATCTTAATGGCCACCTTTGAAGGTGTTATATGAGTGTTGAACAATCATCATTTCGTGAGGCAGAAATTCACCATCCACAGAAACAATATGTTCTTTAACCATTAGATGTAGGTGTGTGTAAGTGTAGCTCTAATACATCTCATAACAACATCATATTATATTGAGGATACTGGTGTTGTTACAAATGAAATGAATAAAAAGAGGTTAGGGGGTTGGATAAGCAAAATAAAACAAAACAACATTAGAGAAGACATTGCCTTAAAATCGGGTAACTCTTTATGATTTGAGCCAAAGGCTTCCTTGGGAAGCGTTCTGCCCAATGTGAGGCTTCTAGGAGTAAGGGAGGGAAGTTGGGAGAGTATTTTGGCAGAGGTTGGCCGAGCCAAATGGCTTGAAAGTGTGAATGAGGTGGTAGAGTTGGGAGCCTTTTATAATAGGAGAGGAGGGGCACTCTTGGAAAGTAAGGAAATGTTACATTATTATACAATGCTTTTTGGATTCCAAAGTTCCCACACTTATATAATTCAAGGATAAGGTTATAAGGATTCTAAATCTACTCATACAATAGGTTTTTGACAAGTTTAATCCTTGTATTTTACATTATCTTTTCATTTTATTTAAATCGTTAATTAATGAGGTAATCGCTGCATCATCATGGTTTCATAAATAATGTAATTTATTTAATGACCAAAAATTATAAAAAAAATATAATGATGTAGTAAATCTTTTTAGATTTACAATTACTATTTATAGTCAAAAAAATTACTTATATAACCCCATGTAAAAATTATTTTAGTAAAACATTTCATGTTTGTGTCATTTTTGACTTTAACATTAAATAAAAGGTATTTATGTCATTTTCCAACTAAAGTGGCTCCATGGGGTCCCCAAGTTGACCCATGGATTGTCTTGGTCGGCCATGGCACATCCAATGAGGGTAAGACATGTGTCAAGCTCATCTCATATTATTAAAATATTATTTTTACCTTAAACTACACTAATTACCTCTAATCGCGATTAAAAACTTAAAAGTTACTATTCACCAAAAAATTATTTTAATCTCATTGAACCACATTTTACTTCATAATGAAAACCATGTATGTCGGATTTTTGAAATTCAAAACACAGAAGTGGTAAAATTTCATTTAAATGAAAAATCAGTTTGTATAAGTACCACTTAGTGGTTTCACTATTCATCAAAAATAGAAGTTTTTCAGAATAATGCCAAAATTTCAACCTAATCTATAATTGATATTCCGAATTCAAAAATGATGTCGATTTTAAAAAATTACAAACATATATGTTGCACTAATTAATTTTATTATTAATTCCCGTTGCCACAACAAATAGTGTGTTTTTAAGAAACAATATATATCAAAAGATTGGCAATTGTTTATGTCCAATTTCAATGTTAAACTAATTCTGATGACCACAATTGGATAAAATGGTAAAAATATATTCTAATTATACTTTAAAACCACTAAATAGTATAATTTATCACTATAAATTGTTTTTATTAAAAAAATTGTTTTTAAGTATTTTTCACTATTCATAAAAAATTAGAAGTTCTCCGAAAAATACCAAATATTCAACATAGGCTAATTTCGATATTCAGAATCCAAAAATGAAGTCCATTTTGAAATATAAAATATATATAATTTCAAAAAGTGGTTATTATTATTCATAATAGCTATTTTGGTTGGTCTCGGTGTGTTAGAATCTCGAACTTGCGTACAATACAAGCTATTAAATTATTGAAAGAGAAGCGTATCGTGAATGCTCGGGGTGTTACAAGTTTCCTAAAAAAGTGTGGGGTTTCTTGAATGTTTCTCTTCAGTTTTTTCACAATCTTCATAGAAAATATGGAAAGATGGATCTGAGATATGTTGGACTATTTGAGGTCACTAATTCGCTAAGAAAAGTTTCTGATCAGTTAAAATTTCTTGTTCTATAGACTGGTATTCATGATGTTTTCCATATATACCACCTCAATAAATATCACCTTGATCCTGCTCATGTTCTAAATTGGGATGAAATTGACTAAGATATAGAAGCTTCTATTCTAGTTAAACCAGTTGATATCGTTGAATATCCTGTGAAATTATTACATGGGATGTAAATTCCATTGGTCAAGGTTCTATGGAAAGAAGGATCATATTCTCATGAGACATTGGATATTGAATAGTTGATGAGAGAGTAGTGCATAATCTCTTCCCGGGGGTTACATCTTCCTCATGACTTCCCAATGAGAGAATTTATTTATGGGGGGGGAGTTTGTAACATCCCATTTATTTTTATCAAAAATTCCCTTAATCATCATCATGGTTTTCCCATCATTTTAGATTGGTAGGATACCTATAATGGTGATGTAAGATATTTTTTTTCATATTTTATCTAATATTTCTATAGGATGTTGGAATATTAATTTCCATGTAACTGGGTAACATGTTGTGTAATTTTACTCAGTACAAGCTGTGAAAGTGGATTCATGTTGTGAATGTTACACGTCATGAAAGGGGATTTCAAGTCATGACATCATTAAATAGTTGATTTTAAATATGAGATGATGGATGTTTTGGAATACTTTTACAACATGGATTTCACTGTGTTTAACTATATTAAAAATCGTGAAAATACATTCTCCCGGTTTTTAAAATAGTTCTGAAATTGATTTTTTTTCATAGATCTTTCTCCAAACCTATTGTCTCTCGAACCAGAACTCATCCTCAGTGATTTTGGGAGACTCCACTATATCTAGAATGATTTTTTCTTTATTGGATATCTATTTTAGCTATGATATACCACTTTAAGAATGAAATTTAAGCTTCTTCAGTGAATTTAATTGAGGTAATTCCCTAGGGATGCATTGATCGATCTGTTGGTCTAAGGATTTTTATTCTTCTTGGTTTTTTCCAAGACCCATTATTTCATTTCTTTCTGAATGACTTTTCATCCATTGTTCATAGTGCGTTGGGAATTAACATTTGAGGTGTGTGTATTTTCTGTCTTCCAAAAAGCCTTTTTTCTTTTAAATTAAATCAAACTTGATGTTTATTTTATTCTATTTCCTTCATTTACATGGTTGGGTTTTGTTGATTTTTGTTTCTGTTGAGGGCATGTTCATCCTATGTTTTGAGGTAGCTGGTCTGTCTATAGCTTAAATTGATGAAGCCGATAGTTTTCTTTATAAATTATTTTATATAAAGATTGTAATGATTTATTTGTGTGTGTTGAAAAATATTTTTTTAGAGAAAATTTATTTTCTATAGTTATTGATAAATCAAGAGAAAAATGGTATTTTCAATGCAGTGAAATGAGTTACCATGAGTAATTAGGATGAAGGTTTATCATGGTCCCATTATAAATTGTTTCATGATTATCAAAAAGGTTAGTCTTTGGTAATTTCTCTATTTCAAAGGACCATAGTTTTAGTTTACCAATATTGACATATTGGGGCGTTTACTCATTGGGTATTATTTTTCATCCTAGGCCCATTATTCTTGGAGAAGAATTATGAACTTGAGTGATTATGGTAGGATTAGTTAGTTGAATGGACATGTAGTATTCTATGGTGTTGAGATTAATGTTCCCATGTTTTTTACTACATGGATTTATGATTTATCCTTGATATTAATGTTTATTCTTGTGGAAAAGATTTGAAATATTTACTTTGAAATCTATATACCTGCTTTTTTTAGAGAAGTGAAAAAAGGAAATGTTTACAATGATTTCTCTAAAACTTCTTTACTTATTATCATGCCATTTCATATTTAAAATTATGATATAATGGTATTTATATGGATAATGGTTATAGAACACATAGGTTGGATCCTACTGATCCTATTAGCTCACACCTGTTCACCTCTTCGGTGTTATATGGACCATTTTGTGTCTTCCTGTGTATGGAAAAACAAGGAATCGTTGTGTGGCAGTGAGTGTCATGTCAGATGGTTGTGCAGATTATGGTGATATTGTGAGAGTTCATATCTAAAATCATTTGATGTAGCTATTTGATTTTTAGTCCATTAATGTTATACTTGTCTTAGAGTTTTTAGCTAATTGTTCACTTTTCTGTTTTGATGTTCTTTTTACATTTATGGATTATATATATGTTCTCCATATTACACTATCAGTTCTTGTATTGTGTATATATATGTGTGTGATGTGGTTGTTCATATTGGGAAACATGTTTCTCTCTATTGTGTTCTTCGATGCCCATGGGCTTATTTCCAGCTGATGGGGATCAGGAATGCCCTTTGAGTATGTGAAGGATTGAACCTAGTTCCATGTTTGTGAGTAACCTGGGATAGTGTTTTACAAAGGGATCAAATAGATTGAACCAAGGAAAGTGGGTCATTTTTTCAGTTCTAGAAGAAGAATCCACCCATCCTTCTCGAGGGATTCCGAACAACAGAAAAAAGAGGTGTGTTTGAATAAGATGAATAAAATCATCAATTATCTAAAAAGACCTGTGGATATAAATATAAAATTGGAGATATACATATAGTAGATTATATTTTATGACACTGGTGTGATTTAGAACTTTTGGAAAAATTAGACCTGGGAATTTAATGGGATTATTTTGAAAACGTTTTCAACAAAGAAATTTATCCCCACATATTTACGATTTCCGGAACAACAGAATTATTTAGCTTGATTTAGGAATGTCTCTCAGTGAAATAGTATGTAAGAAAATTTATTAATTTTTTTCTTTCTATACATGAATATGTTTCTAGAGCATCCTTGAATGCATTTATATTTTAATCGAGGATGAGACAAAAAAAATAACTCAAATATTGTTGTACTATTTATAACATATTATAAGGATATGGTTTTTAGAGAGAAGGTGTACTAAAGAGACATATCAAAAGCTATAGGTGGAGGGGACATGTTGATACATATGGGAAATAGTTAGAACTCTAATTCTATGTGCTAGTGTAATAAGAATACCTACATCCAAGGTAGTGGGGTGGCTCAGAATTAGAAATCTAGAACAATGAATCATATACAAAACCTAAGACCATGTCTTGGTGTTTTCGATTTGGTTTATTTGACCATTTGAAGTGTGATTGTAAAACACCACCTATATCACGCCAAAATTAAAACAATAGGGGGAATCATAATCATTATTTTCATAGTTCTCTGAGGTTGGATGTTTGGGACACATCACATGTGTTGCAAACAACAGATGCTTAAATCGGATGAGGGAAAAAATACAATCATAATCAAAATAATAGAGTTATCCATGGTGTTTTATGGAATACTATACCACCTCAGTAAGGGAAATATCAATAAGTTAGAAAGGAACAAGTTTTAACAAGTAAGAAGTTATATGTATTAATATAAGTTATTATTGATGATTAGTAAGAACCACCAATGGTGAGAGGTACAAATATTTTGGTTTCTATCATTATAAGTAATTTCTTTGATATTCTTGCATCCCTTTAATTTATTTTATCTTCTGTTTTTTAATTTTCATGTATAAATTTTCATACGATGCATTTTTTTGAAATCCCAATATCATTTTAGTTAAAGAGAATATTGAGCCTTTATATATATATATATCATGTTCTATTATAGTTGATGGGGATGATTTGATATGATATTTCTATGATAATTTTATGGATATCTATGAAATAATATTGGGTATGGATTGGTTGAAAATCATCATGGATCTAATTGAATGTTATACCTAAAGGATCAATTTTATGACTAATGATGGTGACAAGCATATCCTTATAGGTGAATGTAATTTAATTCTAGGTGAAACGTGCTTGTTAGTGCCATCAATTTGAACAATATAGTACCATTTTTCATCGTTTACCTTGGAATAGAGGTAAAAGATAGAGAATAGTAGTTTTACTAGGATTGTTTATAAGTTCTTGGATGTTCTTCTTAAGAATATCATTGGGGATTCTATACACAATTGATGTGATGCTTATGATTAATCTCTTCCATATGAATATTACTATTTTTCTTTTGTATAATGTGATTTAATAATCAAATTTATGGTTAATGAATTTTTTATTGGTAGAGCTAGTTGGAAAAGAGTTTGTATGGCATGGAACATCACTGTGGGGTAGTTGGTCTTATTTTTCAAAATTTATGATGGAAATCCTTGGTTTTTTGTCGATTATCATGGGAATAACCAAGTTATAGTAATGAATGATTATTCACTTACACACTTTGATGATATGTTCACTGAATTTAGGGGAGCACATTTATTCTCTAAAATTTACTTTCAATTAAGATATCACCAATTGTGGATTCAGAATAATGATTTTACAGAAACAACATTAAGGGGATGATATGACCATTATGAGTATGTGGTTATACGACTTTCTCTTACAAATAATATACTTGTATTTATGTATGTAATGAATTTTTTATTTCATCAACATATGGATTATTATGTGGTGATGTTCTTGGATGACATATTTGGTGTATTCAAGGACATTGGTGATCATGCATAATACATGGAGATAGTGTTGTGAATCATGTGGGATCATTAGGTGTTTGTAAGATTATCAATTTTTGATTTTTGGAAATAATAGAAATGATTCCATGTCCATGTAATCATATAATATGATGGTTTTTATATAGAAAATAAATTGGCTGATATCTCTTTCAAACTACCACATAAATTTTTTAAGACGTTCATTTTTATTGTAACTAACTATTAACAACATTTTTTTCAGGAATTATAATGAATAGTTTCACTACTGATAGCATTGATAAGGAATATTGTTCTATTCAAATTTACTAATGAATGTTAGATATATTTTCAAGAGAATAAAGATCACCTTACATCGACATCAATCATGATATTTTGGGAATTCAAATAAGAATATATGGTCTATTTTGATACTTTAGGATCTAGGATGGAATGTGTTCTAATATACGAAGATCATTTTTTCTTTATGGTTCAAGTAAATTATGATTAAATTAGGGGAAATATTCATCATGCGATTTATAGATAGTTTTCGAGGTCCATTATTTGAATAGGTGTCATCATTACCTCTTTGGTGATAAATTTATTGTGTTTACATATCATAAAATATAGAATCACATTTTCTCACAATGAGATTTGAATCGATGAAAAATAAGATCAATGGGGAATCTCCAAATTTTTTACTTTGACTTGATGTATACAATAGGTAAATTTAATTAGTGGAGGATGCATTAAGAATAAAGTATTATTTTTTTTGGAAAAAAGGCTTCAGATCAATGGGAGTTGTTGTTGGTGATTGCTTACATGCACATGGATTGTGAAAATTAAGGTAATCTATCAGTTTTCTATCCAGTTTATTTTTTCCTAATTCGGTTGAAATAGGTAAAGAGGCATATACATCTGATTCATAATGTGATTCATTGAGTTGAAAAATCAAAGGTGGGGATACTATAGAGGGATGGAAACTAGATGACAGTTCAGTGTTATGGTTTTGAAACTATAATGTCCTAACTAAGGTATTTTAGGAAAAAATTCTTCATGATTACCACCATTTCAGGTGGTTTATTCAATTAGGGGTAATGAATATGTATAAGGAATTAAAATCAATGTATTGGTTGTTTTATATGAACAAGAAGGTGTTTGAGTCTATTTCGAGGTGTTTAACTTGCCATCGTGTTAAAGTAGAGCATCAATGAAAATTTGGAATTTTGAAATATTTACCGAATCCTATTTGTAAATGGGAGTAGATAGAGATAGATATTGTAACTGGTCTCCTAAGAATGGTTTGGAAACCCGATTCCATATGGGTTATAATAGATCAACTTGTAAATTCATTACATTTTAGCACTATTAGTTAATCTCATATGTTTGTGGACTTATCTAAAATCTATATATGAGATTTGGTAAAGAGGCATGGAGTACTAGTATTTATAGTGTCAGAAAGAGATCCATGGTTTTTGTCTCATTTATGGAAATCCTTATAGAAATACCTTGGGACTTAGTTCACCATGAGTATGGTGTGTCATACTTATAAGGATGGATTATTTATAAGGATGATACAAACATTTGATTACGTGGTGAAGTCTTATTTAATGAATTTTGGTGGCTCTTGGGAAGATCACGTACCATTAGTTGAGTTGACATAAAACAACAGATTTCAACACATGATAAATATGGTTCCTTATGAAATGTTTTATGGGAATATTTTTAGTTATCCAATTTGATGGAAGGAAATATGTGAGACATCGCTATTTGGGTCAAGCATTTTCCAACAGAAAGTAGAGATTATATAGTTTATCAGGAAGAGAATGGAGAAATCTCAACGTCATAAAAATATTTATACAGATCACCATTGACCACATTTTTTTCAAGATGAGTGCTCATGTGATCTGTAAATAAAATCCATGGGTTGTGAATTATCATTTTGGAAAGTAAGGAATTTTATATCCATGATATATGTCACTTTTGAGATACCTTACTATGATGGTGAGGTGGTGTGGGGATTGGATTTTCTCCCACGGTATAATATAGTGCCTGATGAATTTCAAGTATCTCTATTGAATATATATCGTCCTATTCTAGAACATTTGATTCTATGGGATCACTTTGGCCTAGAGATATATTCTTTTTTAGTGCATGTTCATGTGAAGATTGTGCATAGGCAAGAAAACGTCTTGCGTATAAAAAGAATCAGTCTATTGAAAAATTTGGGAATCATAGTCGGATCAAAAAACGTAAATTAGGAACATTGTAATGAAATGGTTGAGTAATTTCATAAACTCTTTCAGGATGGAATGGGTTTTAAACATTCTATGGATGTAAAGGAAATAAGATGGGGAGAATATAGTACCCTTAATTTCAAATGAGTAACCCTTTTTGTAGTTTCTCAGTATATAATGTTTTTGGGTGATTTTTGGGGATAGTTTGGAGGAGTATTGTAATGTTTCTGGGGATTTTCAAAAGGTTCTTTATTACTATAATCCATGAATGAACTATAGAAATCCATGGATAATGAGACATGTGATTATGGTAATGAACATAGTTTCTAAAAACCATGCCTAAAATTAGGAGTAGCCATTAAAACTGGAATAGAAAGGTCATGCATGATTGGAACATTATTTGTATAACCGTGTAAGCCAACAATGTGAGGAGCTTCTCGAGGTAGGTAATGTTACATGTATAGCATATTTTTTTCTTAATAGTTAGACTAATTGTGCATGGTTTAAATATAAGATCCTAAAAAAGTGTATATCACTAATTTTTATATCCATGCCTCATGATTTAAATATTTTTTCCCTATGTTGGTTTTCTACCACCCAAAGGTTGTGTGGTCCATCCACTTGGAACTAGAATAAATCTAAAGGCAATTCATCATGTGTTTAAAACCAATTCATCTAGTAAGTCTTCACCTATGGTAGTTTTTCATAGATCAACTACTCTGACCTCTCTTAAAATCCATGATATTTTTCGTTTGTGGTTGATCATATATTTTTAATTATAATAATGATGAGATATGTCTATTTTTATATTTGGGAAAGATACATAATGTGGGTTTTTGGAGATTCAACTTGGTTTGGTAGAAGTGAGACTGTTGTTATTCATTTTATCCCTAAGATAGGTTGCTTCACACTATACTCCATTTATTATAATTGTAATTACTTGTTCAAAATTGATGTAATTTCATGAAATTGATCATGGAATGTTTGTTAAATGTATGTTGAAATTCATATTTAGTGATGCTTTTTGGATTTTAGAAATTGGTTGACGTTAAATGTTTTTTTATTAATTTTCAAAATGTTATTTTAAAATATAGTTTGTTATTGTTAAAAAAATGATTTTTCTGGAATGGTTTAAAATAAAGATATTGGTTTATTAATGGTGATTGAGGTGGGTTTTGGTATGCTTTTAGCATACAATGGTTGGTGTGATTTAATTATTTCGATGTTACTGTGAATAAGGGGTATGTACCATTGGGGTACAAAGTGAAGTAATCCTATATATAAGGAATGTGCCATTACGACACAAGGATAGTGTATAGTTAGTAAAATTTAGTAGATGTTTATGAAACCACTCATGTATATTAAACATTTATTATAGCATGCATGTGTGGGTGTTTGGTGAATCATGGATTGGGTAATCCCAAATGGATTGTGAAACAGTTTAAATAATTGTTTGTTTTCTTTCCTTGGAAACTATTATTTTATTGAACTATTCATATTTGATATAGATTGTGTAAATGTGAAAAATGGATATATATATATATATATATATATATGATAACTTGTTTCATCATAGTGGAGTGAGTATAGAATTCATTTGGGGAAATCCTACAGAGTTTCCCTACTCACTACTTTTTAGGAATTTTGGTTCTCTTTATGATTTCATCTATCCATACTTAGGTAAAGGAAATGCATCACCCAACTTTAGTGGGTATTTTTTATACATGAGCATGTAGTTCGAGTTAGATCATGGATATTTTTTTGAGACTTTTAGTTTTGTTTGTTTTTTCTTCCCCTTTATACATTTATGTTTGTAGTCTTCTATTGTTGTACTCTATTGTAGTTTTATTTTGATATCAATGGTTTTAAATTGTGTTGTATACATTATTATAATGCATCATATCGTGATTGTTTTGTTGTGTTTTTTTGGTTTTGTTTTTTTCATTTCTTAAGTGAAAAAAATAATCCCCCAATTTTATTAAAACCCTTGATATTTATTACCACACTTTGTCTCCTTGGGGAAGTCACTTGTGTCCAATTACCATTTTGACATCAAATGAACCCAATGATGATGATTGATAGGTAATATGAAGTATACAGTTATATTTTATTTTGTTCATCCATTATTTTGGATAATTATGTGGTTGGGTGTAGATGTGGAAAAGTGGTTGTGATTTTATGGTAGAAAAAAACATTAGGTGCGTAGTGGTGTTGCACAAGGTACCATATAAGATAATTTAATGTTATGAAAATATGCCAGTAACCACTAATGTATGATATAATAACATTACGGTTTTGGATTATTTTAAATTATAAATATATGAGACTTATGAGTGTCAATAATAATTGTTTTTCTTATTTGATCCATTATATATTTCATTATAATGATTTAATGAATCAAAATTATCAAATTATATGTTTTATTTTATGGAATTGATATTGAATGTTTTTATTTTACTCTTGACGGGACTATAAATAACCATGGTTTTATAATCAGATCACTACTATATATTCATGTAAGTATACTACACTGTTTTACTTTTAGTGGTTTATCAAACTATGAAATAATTATAAAATTTATTAACAATTATTTAATAAGTCTTATAATTAATATTTTTTTGTTATAGATGATGTTGAAGTTCTCTGATGATTTGTTTACCATGGATAGCCATTTAATTACTCTATGATGACATTGGTTAATGTATATATATATCTATTATTTTAATGCATTATTTTTAATTCCAAGTGATTTATGAAAAGTCATATAGTTTAAATGGTTTAAAATGACATAACACATATCCAAAATTAGATTCTTTGTGTGAAATGTGAATTATGTTTTACAGTAAGCTAGTTATTGTTCCACTAATACTGATGCATTGATTATGAATACAAAGTGTGTAATTTTAACTATGTGAAAATTATTGACATATTAATACTATAATAAAATGTTCATTTTTATTTTTAAATGTTTTAGGAATGATTGTAAGATAATTCCGTAGACTATTCATCCATGTTTTAAAATTTATAATGGATATATATAAATTAGTATAGTGATTAGTGTACAAAGTGTTATAAGATTTTAGAAATACTATGAATAACTAAAAGGGTATACGAGTGGTCTAGAAAGACAGAAAATATAGAACTAATGATATTTTTTCCTAGAAATATCTACACATTATTTGGATCATTTTTTATTGTAACAAAATTAAAATATTTAATCGAAACATGAATAGATATGTTACCACATGGTAAGTGATATTGGATTTTGTCAAGTGATTTCATATTAAAGAATAAGTTTACATATATGAAAATAACAAATGAACTAATGAGGGTTGAATATCATATGATTGAGAGATTATATGTAAATGGATCAGCTATCATATATTGGAATTTTTTTTAATAGGAAAATATTTTTCATAGTAATATATATGTGTGTGGTCCTAGAGAAAGAGATAATTCATGGATGTAAAATCTAGTTAAGGGTATCAATTTTTTTGAAGCATATGTTTTGGTAGGTGTTATTAGACATCAAGAAAGGGCAGTCTATATCCTTATATTTTATGTATTAGTTGTTCTGGGTTTATACTTGAAAACTATGATTGGGATAAATCTCTAACAATATGATGATTATAATAGAATTTTATTCTACATTAATATGGTATATCTAATATTCCATGTGATTTTAGAAATTATGTAAGTCCTTATATCCAATAATTAATTTGGTAAAGGTTATTATATTGAATTGGTTGAGAGTAATCAATCATAGAATATTTATTATGATTTAGTTTGGAAGGGTTTATGAAATAATCATAGTATCATTATTGTTACTCAAAATTGAAATGTTCCTATAGGCCATATTATTTCCCAATATTATGGAATTGTTTTGTGTTAGTGGATCCCAAACTAGTAATTTGAATATATGGAAGTATGTAATTGTTAGAATAGGAAAATCTACTATCAATATGAGATATGAAATTGTTGAATCAATGAAATAAACCATATATCTGATTATGAATGTGTATACATCATTTTGTATATGCCATCCATGTATTACAATGTGACTAAATATTGATATTTAATTGGGTTCAACATTAGATAATTTTATGGATGTGATGTATATGTGTTTAATAGTACATTACCAACAACATACATGGAAAATTAAAATAAAAAATTAGTATAATCAAAACTAGTAATTGGTTAATTGACATGGTGATTTCTTTCATGAATGATACTTTTAATAGAGTATGAATTCTATTTCTTTATCCTTCCACTTCATTTGTTAAATGTATCTACATATATACGGTTATCATAAGTGTTTTTTGTTATTCTATTTAATTATAAACTGAAATCCAACACAATATCATTGATGTATCTGTTATAAATTTAGAATAAAATGTTGGTACAGTCATATAACATAGTGAATGCCAGTTTCCATGATGAATTTAGACAGTATATAGTCATGGTTTTCAGTTATTCAAAAGATATGATTGGTTCTCAAAATTAATTTCATTACAATTCATCTTTTAAAATTTATATTTTTGACACACCATGCAATATATATTTTGATATATATCTATATGTTCCCCATTTTTGACATTTTCTACTATATGTGGTATATAATTTATTATAATTGATATAAACTTTTTCACATTTTATTGATTAACACTAATTCCTATTTATATATGTATATTTTATTTCTTTATTTCATCTTTCATGGAAAAATAATGTGATTTTATTATTCCCTCATGGGATTAAATAACCCTTTATATTCATAGGTCAGGGAAAATGTTCTGTGTATGAATCTAACGTGGATTATAAAAATGGTGATCATACCAAAGAAGTACAACATACATATCTATCTAAACTAATTTATCTGTGAGAATGTTTTCTTTTCTTTTCCAAAATTAGGACTATTACTAACATTATTTAATAAACTATATAAAAATCATCATTGCTAATGTCATAATTTTTTAATCTGATCAATCCTTGATACATATACCAAATGAAATGGTTAAAAATAATATATTTATATAATTCAATACACTAACCATCACATTGAATTGTTATCAATGATTCCATCAATAAAACACTCATATAATTACACTACATAAAATTAACATTCCATAACTAACACAACATTCTATGAAGAACCAAAATCCATCATTTAAATAAAAATATATGTTTTAATCATAATATATTTATTCCCACAAAACTATCCCTTTTTATATCTAAAGTAAAGTGGGTTTTTCTATTAGACCATGTCTCTAATCTAAATGATATGTCTCAAAATAAATACTTTCTTATTACATGTAATATTTTAATTATCATCACTATGTATAATTAATTAAAACTCAATTGAAAATTTATTTCATGAAATAGAATCAAAAGTTTTGATATTATAAAAGTCGATATCCATTTGGATTTCATTTAAAATGTCCTTTGGAAACATATCTCATAAATTTTACATATAATGGTGCTAAATATTAAAAGGATTCTATATTATTTTATTCATTATCTCCAAAACCAATGTCTATGAGAGTGTTGTCAGTTTTTTTACTTACTATAGGACAAGTAATATATATAAAAAATAAAAACAGTCTAGAAAAAATAAGATGGATTTTTATGTCATTTTATCTAAATAAACCATTAAGTGATTAGGAGAAAACCCAAATATAATTTATACAAAAAACAATACAATAATAGATTGAAAACATATTAAATTAAAATTAATTTCAATTATATTTTCTTTTATTGAATTTTATATGTCATATTTTGTCACAAAATGTATTAATGAAATTTTAAATATAAAATTTTCTAGAAACACAATGATTTTCATTCTAATGGATATTATTTTTCTCATTTTTATTTTTTAATGATAGTTAATTTTTTCAGAAAATGGTAAAATCATGTGTCAATATATCAAATTATTAATATAATCCAAACATATTTTATTATTTTTATTATTTAGGACAAAAAAATTATCCATAAAATTCAATCACATCAAGATATATGGATTTTCATTGATAATGCTACCTAATAGAAAACCCCCACATTTCTATTTTCTGGAATATTACAAAACATAAAAATTTGATTAATTTCCATAAATTAAACTACAATAAGATGATATTATTGAGTTAAATAATACTAAGTATACACACATCTGAAAATTCCATTCCATTTAGCATAATTTTTTCTTCGACCTCCATACCCATGGGGGTTGATCGAGTTGGCTATGTTGCACCAGAAATACACTTTACTGACAATGTGATCTATTAGAATTATTATAGGGGAGGTGTATCAGGATTATTTTTTAGGAATGTATGTGTTTAAAAGGAGTTCATTGAGTAGACTAACATATACATTCGAGCAATATTGGGAGGTTTAAGAATGGTGTATTAGGGATTTCGAATATTAATTTATATTTTTAATTTTTTGGATATTTTATATTGAACTTATTTAGTTAACTACATATATGAATTGTTTCATTCATTTCTAATAAATAGACAATATGGTTTAAATAATTTATAATGATTTCAAAATAAATTTTTGTTTCTTGATTGATTCTAAATTATTGATAAGTAAGTTTTTATATGGACAAATATTAATATTACTGAAATAGTTTCAGAAAAATATAAAATTAAATCAAAATATATTATATATGAAGAAAAATAATAACAATATAATATTTGAAAACATGGTTCAACTATTTATATGCATATTAATATATAGTCATTTTAAAAAAAATATTGTTATCTAATCTTTATTTTAGTGTATACGTTGATATATTTATTGATTAATGTAGTTTTTTTATAATTATTTTAACAATAAATTCAATTTTTATAAAATAATAATATTATGAATATTTAAATATATTTTTTTAAAAAATTAATATGGTTTTTATTTATTTAATTTAAAACAATTCATTTATTTCTTGACAATATTTTTTTGTTTTTTATATGAAAAAATATATTTAATTATTTATAGACACTCTTCTTTTTTCATTATAATACATTGAAATATATTAAGAAATAAATTTTTTGTTAGGTTCTAAGATGATGCACAATTCTGAGGCCCGATGAGCATTAAATAAATTTCATTATTGTATTAAATATATGTTATATCACGTCTGCATAGTTATTCATAAATAATAGAATATTTCCTAAATAGAGTCTAAAATAAAAAATATGAGAGCATATTTAATTCTAATAAGTAGGATTTACCCTATGTGAGAAAAATAGTTGGTTGGAACTGGAAGTTCGAATGAGGATTCTATTGATGGTTGTGTTTGAATTAAAAAATTATTATATAATTTATTTAAATATAGATGAACTAAATCCAATCCTCTTTATCATCAATTTATATGAATCAAGGTAGGGCTCATAAATTTTGTTTTTTCAACCCTTGTTATTAAATACTTGAATCAATGGTTTTGAATTCCTCTGATTATGTGTTTTATCACATCTAACGTGAGTCCTGTTAATAAATAATTAATTATACAATTTATTATCTTTTCTTATTCCATGATCTCAACCAAAATTCCCAGAGATAAGATTATTTTTATAGAATGGTGGGATAATTATGTTTATCACCCTTTTTATGCTTCTCTTCTCCCATAATTATTTTTATTCTTCACTGTTGGTATATAATGTCCTGGTTGGATATTTCCAAGTGGGATCAAGCATGATCATACCATCAAATTCATTGAAGATTCATGTTTGATGAATATATTGGATATTTGAGGATGAATCAGTACAGATTGTGATATTGGAATGATGAATTGTGTGGATATAGTCTCCAAGGATGATTGGTAGTGATAACACAAGGTTCAAAAGAAATGGGTGATATAAGGGCTTCTCACGGGAGGATCATAATCGTATATTCAGCCATCGTAGAGTAAAAAACAATCTCTAGAGGAGTCTTCCCCCAAAATCGAGTGGTAAAATGTTTAAATTCATGAAATAATGGCGTAATCTAGAAACGAGGTGAATATTATTTCCTATTATTCAATTAATAATTTCACTACACGTCATGTATTATGAAGAAAATGTTGTGTATAGTCCCTTGGATTTGGTGACATGTGTTTCTGGATGAGATAAATATCAAATACCATGATGGAACCCCACACATCATGTGACCTTGTGATGGTGTCATGTCATGTACTACAGCATAGAATAGACATAAACATTTCCAGACACAAGCTTTCTACTAAAACACTAACCGGTAGGCATGCACAAATAATGATCACATGGGAAGGAAATGAGTGGTTGAGATACAATATAGAGTAACCTAAAACATTAGGGTGTACACCATTTTCTATAATTTGTTGGCTGGTGAGGACATTACTAGGTAGAGGAGTGGGTCCATAAACTATGTGGTATATTTTCACACCATGTACCTCTTTAGAATATTCTACCTCTTCATTTCCCTTTTTTACTCAGATTATGGACTATGAGTATCCAATCATGAGTATTTTTCCTCACAGAATGTGATGTTTCCATTTAAAGTGAACTTTTAAATATGTAGCATGATGGTTAAATTATGACGCTTGTTATAGTGGTTCTTGACCTCAGTATTGATCAGGAAGGATTAACATAGAGATGTAGGGAATGGGAATCCCCTTATCATATAAGGGCGTGGATCCACTATAAACCTCTATCAACCGAGTTGTAACCCATTAAGGATTATATCACACTTTCCTTATCAAGTAAATGTTACCCAACTCCTTGATTGAATAGGTCGTATATAAGGAAGCATCTTTATTACATTACATAATCTTATATTTCACTCAAGAACATAATACCTTTAACATTGAGTATTCCTTCGAGATTAGTGTTTTAATGAATTGGGATATAAAACATACATAACATTCTACATTTAAACAGTGTTAATACCAAAAAACAGAACCCATTTATTTGAAAATATACAACTTTTCAAATAAATCTTCTTTTCCTTGAAAAATATTCAAAACATATCTCTTGTATGACTTATTTTCCTTGCTCATCCTTATAACCTATAAAAATAATTAAAAAATGTGGTATTAAAAAAACATCAAAGTAAGGGATATAAATATATGGAATGAAAACATTTTTCGATGAATACACGTAAAGTACAAAATCATTTTCAAAGAGACATACTTGTCACCCATATAAAACTATTATTTGAAACTTGATATTTCAATGACCTTTCCAAAAAAAATATAGATCAAAACATAACAATAAAGTAATATTTGGGAATTACTTAATTAGTTTTGTACCAATCATTACTACCTTATAATTTTTAACACACATGGATACCTTACAATATAACCCTCACGATTACCTTATTTTTTAACCATCGTAGTTACACATGGAGTAATAAAACGGCTGACTGCCAACATACACATACCCAAGGAATTAGAGGGACATATTGGTCCCATCCTTAATTATAAATAATTCCTAATAACTATAACAGAATCATAAAACAAGATTAATTACATAAAACCTTTCTTTTTGAATTTTGTAAAACAAAATGTCTAAAAGAGGGTTTTAAAAGAAAACTCTCTTACAAGTATCATATAATTGAATTGGGACATAATAGAGTGGATGTAAGATGTATAATTCCTATTAATAAATATAATTAATTGTAATAGAAAAAAATTAATCACACAAGAAAATTTAATAACACATAAATAATTAAGAAGAATGTTAACCTAAATAATGGATATCGGGTTAAAAAATCACATACCTCAATTTTATATTACATAAAACATGTTTGAACCTCCTGTAAAATTATTGAAAGAGTGTTATTAATATAATAAAGAGACTTATTCCGATTTATAACACCATATATGATCATTTTAGAACATCCTTTCACCCATTAATTATTAGTATTTTGGTCCTTCCATTGTTTTCGGTGTGTTCTTTTCACGATTTCCATTGCCGGTTTGTATTTGATTTACATGTTGTATGGAAATGAAGTTCCAAAAATGAAATTAAATGGTATTAATATGTCTCCATAATATATATTGATACCTTAAATCAATTTTTTCATCTATTTTGATGAATATTTAGATATAACATTAATGATAATTGTATAGATCACGTTTGGCGATTCCTAGATAATTATGAACTTGTTTTGATATATAATTTAATTTAAAGAATACAAGTTCATTAAAAACATATAACAGGTTACACCGTAAAATTTAAATTCGATTTCAACCATTAAAATGGTTTTATGATCAGTTTTGAAGAAAGTAATGGAAATTCCTAACACAACGTCCACAATTTTGGTAAATCTGCACATCACATACTTTGTTTTTATTATTAGAATAATAGGGAGAGGATAAGAAGAAAAATGATGATGTTTTTACATGAATATGATAACATAAAGAATATATATGATTCTGGGGATTTCATACCTCTTATATTAGTGTAAATTAAGAGATCATAAGAAAAAAAGGAATTGGAAAGAAAACACATTAAAAAGTAAGAGGATTCTCACCTCTTGATCTCTTCCTATTGAGATCCTCCCTAAGGCCTTTGGTTTTGGTATTTTGGTGTGACTAGAAGTTCTTGGATGTTGGGAAGAGACATTCAGAGGGAATTTGGAAGGACATTGACAATTTTCATGGCTTGACATGTGTGAGAGGAATGGGGAATGTGGTTGATATTTATAGTGGAGGAGAGGAGTAATTTTACATTATTATAATTATTATTTTATTATTTTTTTCAATGACTATTAATAGTCTTCATTATTTTTATGAAAATAATAAAGAGACAAAGTGAGTTCAAAACAATTGGGATTTCATCATCCATGATGTCATAAATTGTGTATTTTACTGATAATTAGAATATACAATATTTTGCTATATTACAGTATTCATAAAAAATTCATTAATTTTGAAAAAATCCAAAAAAAATCACCTAAAACATTTTTTGACGTGTAAAATTTAAAAAAGAAATAAATATTTTGAAAATATTTTTATATATAATATTAATTAAAGTTTTAAATAAAACTATAATTTATTTAAAAATAATAATTTTAAAACTAGAACTCATTTTTTAACCCCAATATAAATTAATCAAGATGTAATTATCTTACATCCTTATGAAAATAAAATAATAATATAATTTAATATTCATTGGGGTCCCGTAATAATTTGTAATACTATTCATCAGGATATGTTAAAATTAATCAAAAATCAAGTTGGTTCTATTATACTCGGAATAACTTACGGATCACGACCATAGATAACCATTTTTTGAAATTCAAAACATAGTTGTGGAAAAATTATGTTTATAGGATAGTTATAACTATTTAATTTAAAAACAGTTTCATGAATTTCAATTTTTTTAAAACCTTAGGAGTTACACTATCCCATCCTTCTAGAAAATATGTCCTTGTAATTTAATTTACTTATTAATCAATTGAGGGTAACTTTCCCTTATATAATTATCAGACACCCATTGTACTTCCTCAACCATGCGGTTCTCCAAAAAAATAATTACCAGGAGAATTACTTTAGTCATCAATACTTTTTCTCTTCAATAAATAATCTGAACTAGTTTCTCTTCATATTTATGGTTCACTTCTAGCTAAACTAGTTCTGGGCTCAAAACATGAGATGAATCTGGAACATACATTCTGAACAAAAAAACATGAATAAAATTTTGTACCTGATATAAACATGGAGGAAAAGCTACTCACAATGCGACTGGTCTAACCTTGTCTGTAATTTTATAAGGACCAATGAACTATGGATATAGATTCACTTTCTTACCAAAAAACATAACAAATTTCCATTGTGAGATTATACGAAAAAAAGATCATCTACATCAAAAGAAAATTATTTCATCTCATTGTCTGCATAACTTTTCTACCTACTCTGAGATATCTGCATGTGTTGTTGGATCATCTTCACATTCTTAGCTACTTCCTCTATAATTATGTCCCCATAAAGTTCCTTTCCACGAATCCATCCTAAAAAGAAGGAGTTTAACACCACTTACCATATAGTGAGTCAAAAGTTTTTCTCAGTATACTTGAATGAAAAATGTTATTATAATATAACTCAACTAATGAAATATGGTGATCCCAAAATCCATGGTAGTCTAATGAACAATCATGAAGCATATCCTCCGATGTACAAATCGTTCGTTCTGACTAACCATAAAATTGAGAATGAAAAGTTGTACTAAAATTTAATTCTATTCCCAAAAACTTATGAAGGCCCTTCGTGAAAGAAGATGTTAACCTAGGATCCCGAATAGATACAATGGAAATTAGAACACCATGTTACCTAACAATATCTTTTAGGTACAATTGAGAATGCTGATCCAAAGAAATTGTTTCTTGAATATAATGAAACTGTGCATATTTTGTCAGCTGATCAACAGTAAGCCAAATAACATTGTTTCCTTGATAGGTATTAGGTAGTCCCACCATCAATTCTATGGATATATTCTCTTTATATTTACATTGGAATTAGTAGTGGCTGAAGAAATCCCTTTGGTAATTGTGACTCTACATTAACCTATTGACATATCAAATAATTCATTGTGAAATATGAAATATCTTTTTTCATTCCATACCACTAGTAATACTCATGAAGTTATCTATACATATTAGTACATCTAGGATAATCTAAAAAAGGATAACTATAATCTTTACACAACCATTATTTCTTCAATTGAGAATCACATGGCACACAAGATCTCTTTAAAAATCCCACACCACAATCATTATCAATGTTATATTCTGAAAACATACACATTTTATCCAATTATTCCATTTTCTATAGCTCATGGTCTTCCTTCTGTGCTTTCCTAATTCTATCTGATAATGATGACTACAATAAAACTAAAAAAAAATATATAATTCCTACACCAAAAAAATCAATTCCAAATTTCATCAAATCATTAATCAATTTATCATTTTCCAAACATAACATGGTTAATGATGCCTGATGTCTTCGACTCAAGGAATCCACTACTTTATTTTCTTTCTCAGATGGTAATTGATTGTGAAATCATAATCCTTTGTCATTTAGGCCATATTATGTTCCTCATTCTTAATATATTCTAAGTGAATATATTATTAATACTTTTATGGTCAGTATATATTTCACATTTCGATCTGTATAAATGGTGCCCCCAAATTTTCAAAGAAAAAAAATACAGCTTACAATTTGAAATAATGCGTGGGATAATTTAACTCATGAGATTTTAGTTGTCTAGAAGCATAAAAAATTATATGTTCATTCATCATCAAAACATAACTGATTCATTTCAATAAAGCATCATTTTATATAATAAACTAAACATTTCGAGAAGTCAATTCCAAAACTAGATCATTCACCAATATCTTCTTTAGTTACTAAAAAAACAACACATTCATCTATCCAAAAAAAATTAACCCAATTTTAGGTAAACTGAGTTAGCGGGATAGATAAATATGTAATTTTTTTAACAAATAGTAGATAATAACTTGCTACTCCAACAATACTAAGAATATCTTTAACATTTTTAGTTCATGAACATTCATAATTTTTTTTAGAATGATCAATTATTATTCCATCCTCACTTATAATGTTCCAATGAAAATAAATCTATTGCAACCAAAAATCACAATTTCTAAATTTTACATAATGCTTTTTTTATATAATGTTTTGAAAAAAACCTTATATGTTTTTAATGTTCTTCTATACTCATAGAAAATATCATAATTTTATCAAAAAACCCAACCAAAAACATAGCCAAAATCTCATGAAATATTCTATTAATAATATCAATGAATTCAGAATGTGCATTAGTTAACCCAAATAACATAACAACATATGATAATGATAATATGTAGTACAAAAATGATTTTCTTCAGATTCCACCATATTCACATTCAGCTGATGGTATCCATATATGAATTCAATCAGAGAAAAGTATTTATCTCCCTTAGAATGATCAAACAAGTCATCGATTTGAGGAAAAGGATTCTTGTTTTAAATTATGATATAATTAATGAGTCTATATTCTGTGAAATGTATCGTGGAACTATATTTCTATTTAATGAACAAAACAAGATCATCCCATGGTGAAGTGCTAGGAGGAATGAATCCTTTATCAAGAAACTCTTCTAACTAATTTTTAAATTCAATAAGTTCATTTTGAGACATTGATATGGTGGTTATGAATTTGGATTAGAATTTTGACCTAATTGAATTGCGAATTCAACTTCCAGATCAGTTATGACACCAGGTAACTCCCCAGAAATAACATCAAGGTTTTTATTTACCATTGTCACATCAATAATCTGAATAGTTCCCTTTTTTAAATAATATTAGAAAGATAAATTTCATTTCCATATTTCCACAATTTCTCATGTTACTGATATATTATCAATTTTATTGGTTCATTCCTGTATAAAAGATGAAAATATTTCTAAAAAACATCTTATTTAGCTCTATAGTAAATTTTTTCATGAAAATCATAAAGACAATCCATTCCTATAATAACATCAAAATCTACTAAAGGAAAAAAATTGATAAATTCATTCCAAAAAACATAATAGAAATATTATTATAATTAATCTTTGCTGTAATATTTCCCCTTGTGTTTTAACAATATGTTCTGGTCTCATATGTTGAAGTGATATTTACAATTTACCCGAAAATTATTCAGAAATAATGTAATGTGTAGTCCTCGTATAAAATAAAAATTTATTAAAATTTGAGTAAACAATCAAGGTACCTAATACAACTTCATTGGATGGCCCAACATCTTCTGACGTAGTTACAAAGGATCTCATTACACTTTAGGGCTTATAATCTAGCTTCCTTTAATCATTTGGATCTCTCATTGGGAAAACATTTTCATAATGACCCATCTCACTACATTTAAAACACATTATTGTTTGTTTATTAAGATTAATTTTAAGGTAATTATCAATACAATCTATGTCTATATATCCATTCTTACCACATCAAAAACACTTCATAGTTATGGTAAGGAATTCCCCAGGGATATTTTTCTACACTGTTCAAAAACTGGAAACTCGAATTTTATACCCTCAATTTTTTGGTTGATTATTACCCATAACTTACAATATTCACTTCATATTATCATTATTTTCAAATTGAACATGATCATCACCAAAATCCATATCAACCCTCTTAGAACTCTTGGAAATATTCTCATAACATTTGAATTCACTAGAGGCCAATGCCCTTAGATGCCTTGGTTTTAATCTTGACTTAAAATGGTTTATTTTTCTATCTAGATCTAGAATATGATTTGGAGCATACATTAAAATTTGGTTGATTTTAATTTCATTTAAAACCACTAAATATTATTAATTTTTATTCAATTCATGGAATTTCTTCTCTATCATAAGTTGAACCACCTTAGGAAAACATTTTTCAAAGAAAATAAATTTAAATTCATCCCACTCTAAGTCATCAATCTCTTCTCTCACCTATATATTTGTAACTATTTTCCACCACTGATCAACTTCACCATCAAAAAATAAATGAAAATAATAACATTTGATTATCTGAACATCCTATAACATCGAATATCTTTTCAAGGGATTTAATCCATCCTTCAGCCACTACTACGCTAGAAGATCCATGAAAGTAGGAGGGTGATGTCTCATAAAATGTTCCTCTATCATCATTTTACTTTTTGGTACCTCGTTTTGTTCTCTTCCATTAATTAAAACTCCATTTATTTTATTTTTCACCTGATCCATTACATTCACAAACATCTTGGTTCCAATACCTTCCATTATAGGATGCATATTTGGAAGGATATTGTTCTGTTGATGCCCCTATACTTCAGCTTCCATGTTAATTTTTTGGAAAAAAATTATGAATTGACATATCATAGTTGAAAAAACATGGTAATCATTAATTTGTATTTTATTACAAACTATCCATTGATTAAAAAAATGGTATTCTATTAACATCTACGAAACCCCTAAATTATTCATCAACATCCTGTCATACCAAATACAAGGACCGAGCCTTATTACATTACAAAAAATTGAATTTTAGTCAAGAACATACTTCCTTTCACATTGAGTATCTATTCATGTTTATAGTTTTTATGAATTAGGAAATAACACATATATATAATTCCATATTTAAAAAAGTTGATAACACAAAAAGAACCCATTTCATCTAAAATATAAAAAATATTAATTAAATGACTTTTTCTTTGACAAACCAACATAACATTTATCTTGGATTCCTTATTTGACTTACACATCCTTATACCCTATGAAAATATGTTTACATCTTGGGATGATCACAAAAATCATAGTAAGGGATATAAATATAATGAAATAAAACATTAGACTGTGAATACTGGTAATGTATGAAATCATTTTCAATAAGACATACATGTCACCAATATAAACTTACTTTGTGAAACATGAGATTTACATGAGCTTTCCACAAAACCTATAGAACATAAATATAAACTTAATGGAATATTTGGAAATGATGGCTTATTTTTTTTACCATCTTGTATACATTATGATTTTTAACCCTCATGACTACCATACAATGTAACCCTCACAACTACATTATTGTGTAACCAATCATAGTTACACTTGGAGTAACCATATGGATGGCCTCCAACATTCACATACCCAATGTTTTGGAAAGAGATATAAGTCCAACACTTCATCATAAACTATTAACTATAACCATACCATAATGAAACACCATGAATATTTTCATAAAATGTTTCATTTTAATTTGGTAAAATAAAATTTGTAAAAGAGGGTTTTAAAATAAAATCCCTTACAAATAGCATTTAATTTAAGTGATACTAAATACTATAGATGGAATATGTATATACACTGTAAATAAATATAATTATACATAATAGAAATAAAATTCATCACACAATCAATTTTAATACCCCATAAATAAAGAAGTAGAATGTTAACCCAATGAATTGAAATCGGATTAAGAATTCATGTACCTCGGGTTTATCTTACCTAAATAGTGTTTAAGCATCATGTATAATGGTTAAAAGAGTGTTACTAATATATTACTGAAACATATTCATTTTCATAACACCTTATATGATCATTTAATAATATAATTTCACACATTAATTATTAGTATTTTTTCCTTCCCTTGATTTTCATGCGTTCTTTACTTGATTTCTATGGATGTTTTGAATTTGAATTTTTTGTCGTATGAAAAGGAAGTTCTATAAGTGGAATTAAATGGTATTAATTTGTTTCTAGAATATATAATGATACCATATATCATTTTATATCATATATGAGATGAATATTTAGATAAAACATTAATGATATATGTTTAGATCATTTTTTTGGTTCCTCAATAATCATGAACTTGTTTCGTTTTATATTTTAATGTCAAGTATAATATGTTCATTTAGGAATATCAATTAGGTTACCCCATATACTTTTAATTATTTTTCAACCATTAAAGTGGTATTTTTTTATTCTATGAAGGATATAATGGAAATTTCAAACACATCGTCCACTATTTTGGTAAATCAGAACATCGCGGATGATGTTTTTAGTTTTATAATAATATATAGAGTATATGTAGAAAGATGATGAAATTATTACATTAATATGAAAAAAATATTTAATATATAATATTCTAGGGATTTTATACCTCATGTATAAGTAGAGAGGAAGAGATTATAACAAAAGAATACAATTGGAAATAAAACACATGAAAAAGGGGATTATTACCTCTTGAACTCCTCTCCTTAAGATCCTCGTTAAGGCCTTCGGTTTTGGCCTTTTGTGAGAAAATCTGGTCCTAGACGTGGCGAAGATCCTTCGGGAGGGAATTTGGTAGAACATAGAAAATGACCAAGGCTTTAGAGGTGTTAGGGGAAGATGAGAATGGGGGTGTTATTTATAGTGGACGAGAAGAGGGATTTCACAATATTTTAATCATTATTTAAATATTTCTTTCTAAGACTATGAATAGTTTACATTATTGTCATAAAAATAGTAGAGAGAGAATAGAGTTCAAAAAAGTGGTCTTTCATTAGTCATGATGTCATAAATATTGTATTTAACTGATAATTTAAATATATAGTATTTTACCTTATTTACCTATTAATAAATAAATAATGAATTTCAAAAAAATCCCAAAACATTAACCTAAAGATTGTTGATTTGAAGTATTAAAAATTAAACTTCATTTTTTTAAATAATTTTACAAATAGTATTAATTTAAATTTTAAATAAATTATAATTTATTCAGATTAACAATTTTAAAACTGTGATCCCTCTGGAAGATTGTTGAATTCTTCCTATGATTGCTATTTTAATAATCACAAATCATCAATTACTTAATCTAGTTGGATTTCTCATAATCACAATATCTTGATGAATCTATGTATATTGGTTGGATCATGTTTTTATCTCTTTGTTATTGATTTAAAAGTATTCTGGATGTCCTCTGGATCAAAGGACAATGGTCGCACCGATCCATATAAAAGGACAACTGTCTCACCGATGCTAATCGAATGAGTCACCGAAGATGTCTCACCGATGCTGATCGAATGAGTCACTGAAGATGTCTCACTGATGCTGATCGAATGAGACACCGAAGATGTATCACCGATTCTGATCGAATGAGTCACCGAAGATGTCTCACCGATGCTGATCGAATGAGTCACCGAAGATGTCTCACCGATGCTAATCGAATGAGTCACTGAAGATGTCTCACTGATGCTGATTGAATGAGTCACCGAAGATGTCTCACCGATGCTGATTGAATGAGTCACCGAAGATGTCTCACCGATGCTCATGACCCACCGATCACTTGACACACTGATAGTCATAAATAGCTATTTGAATTTCTTTATCTTTATTTAATCTAACAAACGGTTATATTTGGAATATTTTAAATGCTCTTCCATTTATTTAATGTGTCTTGTTGGATGTCAGGGAACCGTACCTCGTACCTGCAAAAAGAAATCATTTCCTTTGCCGGAGAACGTGCTTTAAATAGAGGAAGGATGTGCTACTGCAAAAGGGAGAAGAAATGCAAGAAGAAGTGAGACATACATAGAAAAATAGACAGACCACAAGGTGTGCTGAAAGAACAACTGGGTGTTGAATACAAATAGACGACTAAACTTACATGAGGAACTATTTCATCAATGAAAACCAGTGAAGAGCTGAGAATGAGATCATAAAACAAGAACTTCATCAACTACTTATTCTCTATCTCTGAACCTGGAAGTCAAGGAATCAGACGATACTCTATTTTCTAGACATAAACCAGAAGAGGACTCAAAGAGAATTCTGATCAATCAAAGGAGTCCAGAACTGAACCAAAAATCTCTAGAGCCATTTCTAAACTCTAACTATTTTCTCTGTGATTTATCCTTTTACATATTGACCAGTGTGTGTTATCTGTTCTTTTTTACACACACACTGTCTCTTGTACTCTAACTGGAGGATTTGTAAATCCTCACTCAATACTCTTACATATTTTATTTCCCACTGGGATAGTGGTAGAGGTCGTGTGACTGGGAGAACTGGTTGTTGTTGTGTTTGTTCCCACGAATAACTATGGTAGAGGTCTTCGACCTGGATAGCTAGTTTCTGTTGTTATCCCCAATCTAGGGTGTGGATCATCTTTGTAACAGCCCAAGATTTTATAAAAAATATTCTTTTTAATTTTATTAATGTCTTGTGTTGTACGCTACACCAAAAGGAGCTTGCACAACATGCATTCTTGACTTACCTTGCATTACACGCAATCGCGACCTTCCTCGATAGCGTGTGTAATACGCAATACCGAGTTTCACGAAACAACGATATGCTATTAAAATATTATTAAAACTAGCTGTTATAAATAGTAATAACCACCTTTTAAAATTTTACGAATTTTAGCTCTCAAAATGGACTTCATTTTTGGATTTGGAGTATCGAATTTAGCCTAAGGTGAAGTTTTGGTACTTTTCGGATAACTTTCATATTCTGATGAATAGTGAAAATTACTAAATTATAATTAAAAACAACTTTTTTTAATCAAAATAATTAATAGTGATAAATTATTAATTTTAGTGGTTTTAAATTATATTTAGAATATATTTTTACAATTTAATACAATGTTGGTCATTGGATGTAATTTCACATTTAGACCAGACATAAACAAGTGTCAATCTTTTGATAGATATTGTTTCTTAAAAACACGCTATTTGTTTTAACACCGGGATTTAATTATAAAATTAATTAATGCAACTTCTATGTTATGAATTTGGTAAAATAGACTTCATTTTTGAATTCAGAATATTAAATATAGCTTAGGATAAAATTTTGGCATTTTTCTGAAAACCTTCATTTTTTGATGAATAGTGAAACTACTAAGTGGTAGTTAAAAAACTGAATTTTTCATAAAACTTAATTTTACCGCTTCTGTGAATGGAATTTCAAAAAATCCGAGAGACACGGTTGATGTCAGTAAGTAAAATGTGGTTCAACGAGATGAAAATAATTTTTGGTGAATAGTAACTTTTTACTTTTATTTACCACGGTTAAAAGTAAATAGGGTAATTAAGGGTAAGAATGATATTAATATTACCCTAACACATGTCCGAATTCTATTTTACAAGTGTAATTCGACCAAAAACAAACTTAGGAATAAAATATGACCATTTAGGCCCACTTGGATTAGATTAGGACATTTATTATTAATTTATTTAAAGAAGGGTTAAAATAGTTAAAATCAAAGTTTAATAAGTAAATCATTTATAATATGGGGTTATACATAAGATAAATTCGATTTTAAATATTCATTAGAAAGATAAAAAGATTTCCTACATGATGGTATTTTATTTGTAATTTGTAGACATCAAATAATTTAATTTATTTATGACACAACGATGATGCAGTAATTACCCTTTTAAGGAAATATTACATTAATTGATGTTATAAATTCTCAAATGAATGTAATTTGAGACTTTTTATGAATTCCACTAATTTTCTAGGTTACTATGATATATTATTGTTTATTTAATCAACTTGGTTCGAACATATAATTCTGTTATGACTTTAACAAAAATCATATATCAAATAGTGTCAAAATTGACACAAAATAGTTTTTAAATCAAATATTATATTATTAATTGTTATTTTATTCCTAAAAATCTAAGGGTCGGCCAAATGACTTAGATAAGGATATATGTATTAATAATAAACAATTTGGGGTTCGTTTGGCATGTTATAGTAAGTGTATTAACCTTATAGTGAAAGAAAACATAAAGACACGGTAAAAGTTAAATTATTTAACTTAGAGTTAAATCTAATTGATAAGGTTAAAATAATACCCTAAACTTGTCTAAATCTTATTGGTTTATAGGATTTAGACCCATCCCCACATTATCTCAGAAATAAGACCCTTTGGAACCATTATAAACCGATTTTGACTTTAATATAAAATAATATTTTGAGGTATTCCTAAGGTGCCCCTCTCCTCCCTTATAAAAGGACACCTCCTCCCCCTCCTCCTCACACCAATTTGAGCACTCAAGCTCGTCCAACCCCTGCCATTTTCTCCTTTCCACTTCCCTAGAATAATCCTAGAGGTCCTGGTCTTCTCCAAAGACCAATCTTAGTTCCTTAAGTGGAGGATTCAAAGAGGCATTCCAAAGAAGAGGTAATATCCATTACCGATCTTTTCAATTTCTTTCTTCTTCAACTTATTCTTCTTTAGTTGTTTCATGATAAAGTAATAACATCAGTATTACTTACATACTGATATGTTATTATAAATATGAAACAACCCTAATTCACCTTCTATCCATCCTACGGAAAAATGAAATCACCGCGCGTGCGTACGTACGGAATACCGTCTCCACACCGTGGTGTAATCTATTTTCCACCATCACCTTACAAGGATGGGTATAATGGTGTAATGAGTAACTATATATGATTATTATGAAGTAATATTGATACTGAAATAATATATATATACTCCAATACAATTCCACGATCATAGGAACGATATCATCACTCATGCGTACGTACGGAATACCGTCTCCACGATGTGATGCGACTCGTTCTACATGATCTTCATTTCATAATGATTATATAAATGAATTGAATGAATGAAGATGGAATATACTACACTAATACCATTCTGGAAATGAATTATCTATAACCTAAAGATAAGAATAAGGATTTATTCGACAAAACACGCATAAGAACAAAAAGTTATAAAGACCCGAGTAACAAGTAACAATGAAATATTACTAACAAGAAGCTAATAATATGACCATATATGATCTCATATCAATATGTATGATTCTGGAATAAGTCAATAACATTATTTAAACCATTATACAGGAGCTTCGGACACAAACAAAGCAAATCGGACCTAAGGTAAGGGAAATATCACAATCTCATTTTTATCCGAGATTGTTTATTCGTAAGTATTTACTGGGGTGTATTTTATCATCCACATCCATGTTCCTTCAATATGTAATATTGTTTCCATCCACTTAAAATAGTTTAAATCCAATTTTACTCTTCGGTGAGTTTTTAGTAAAGAATATGAAAGGAATCTTTTGTCTCTTTTTCATACGAGGTACTTTTTGACTTTTCCGACAAAAGTACGAAGAATGTTTTTTTTAACTTAAACGGCATGAACGGATTTTTACGGTTTTATAAAGCCTTATTTTTCATGAATATTCCTCCAAAAGATTTCATGACTATTTTTAATAAAATCTATTTCTTTTAAAATTGCATGATGTTTTGTGAAAAGAAATTGATTTTGAAGAAGAAAGGATATTTTCCTCAAGAATTCATTTCAAGTGTTTTATCAAAATTATTTTCCATCTAAGATAATAAAGGGTTATGTTTCTATCCATATTTTTACATTGATTTGACTATGTTGTGATGGAATTATGTTTATGAATTCCTTTATCTTATATGAATGGTTTTATGATGTCATGTTGTTTTAAGAATCCCATTTTTATTACATGGGTTATGAAATAATGTATGATTTATGATTTTGTGGCACACATAAGAATGGTATCATTATGAGATGGGTGGGACCTATATCTCCCTCCAATGCATTGGGTAAAGATTTTATATCTCATGAGATAGACATGGCTGAAATGGTAGGTTTTACCGGTTCAGTGAAACAGGACTGAAACGAGGGTTACTCGATTCAGAAAGGGACTTTGTCCACTAAGATAGTCTTGGAAATGAGTCTTGACTAACAAGAAATGATTTTCTATGATTATGTGTGTATGCCACAAAGTTTCATGTTTTAAGTTATGATTATTGGGATTACATTTCACTTCTATGATATATCCCATGTTATGATATTATGAGCTCTTTTGCAGGTTAATATTTCCAAAAGCTATGTATATGATGTGATTGATTTTTCTTTTGTTTACCCTTACTGAGCATTTGATCTCACCCTTTTATGTTTTCTTTTCCCCAGGATATAAAGAAAGGTTTTAGGTAGAAAAAAGGGATGACCTTTATGGGAGATATTGAAGAACTTTCACCACGATTAGAAGATCACGTTCCGAGTTTCCAAAGACACTAAACTATTACGATCCTTTAGTGTGTGTTTTTGTTATGTACTAAGTATTCCGCAAATGTAATGTAATGTCCATGTACGTCAAGATACGGGTCTCTACAATCTTTTTATAAAACCTTTGGAGAGGACTAAGTCTCTGCTTGAGACTGAACCTCTTGGTTATATCTGCTGTCTTTTATATTTCAAAGTTATTCTTTTATTCCGCTGCTAATCTCTTTAAAACCAAAACTATTTTAAAGTAACTTTGATAATTAAATTCTCAAGTGTTTATATCAACTGTAAATCAGTAAGTTAGTTTCAAAAGTTAATCAACCTTTTTGTTTTGATTAACTGGGAAATAATCAATCCCTCGAGAACCCAACTGAACCCTTACATTGATATAAATTCACTACAGTTTAATTCAG
Source organism: Viscum album (assembly GCA_963277665.1). Classification (NCBI taxonomy): domain Eukaryota; kingdom Viridiplantae; phylum Streptophyta; class Magnoliopsida; order Santalales; family Viscaceae; genus Viscum; species Viscum album. The sequence continues at coordinate 434,460,372 of OY728139.1, forward strand.
TGTTTTATTTGGGGGTTTTAAGACAACGATTTTTTAAAACAGAAATTTTAATTGGAACTCAATTCACCCCGCTCTTGAGTATCCACTCAGACCAAAAATTGGTAACAGAGGTTTATTTTAAATATATTCTAAAGTACTCTGTTTTTCAACTGTGACTTTAGTTGTATCTTAAAGTTATTAAAATTTCGGTTATTTCTAAATTGTTATCTCTTTAAAATCTTTGGCTTAAGTAAGCTATCATGGATAATAGAGTTGAAGGTGTTGCTACCAATAGACCACCATTTTTCAATGGCACTAACTATGCTCAGTGGAAAATCAAGATGAAAATTCATTTAGAAAGCATGGGTTTTGATATTTGGACTGCTATAGAATCTGAATATAAAATTCCTATTACTGTTAGAACTACTTGGAATGAAGCTACTAAGACAGCCTACATTAATAATTGTAAAGATATGAATGCTTTATATTGTGCTCTAGGAGATGAGGAATTTAATAGAATATCTTCCTGTAAAACTGCATATGAGATTTGGGATACCTTAGATTTTTCTCATGATGGAACAACTAATGTTAAGGAGATGAGATTGAACACTTATACTATTAAGTATGATAATTTTATGATGAAGCCTCATGAACACATTTCTGATATGTATCTCAGGTTCAATGAAATTGTCAAAACAATGACTTCTCTTGGAAAGGATGTTCTGGCAAAGGAAAAAATCATGAGAATTTTGAGATGTCTACCTAAAAGATAGAGAGGAACCTCTGTCTCCAATAGAGAATCATGTGACATTGGTGAACTACCAGTCAATGAACTAATTGTAAAGTTGATGATGTATGAAGAAGAACTCAAAGTGATCAATGAAGAAGATGATGAACCTAGAAGGAAGTCTATTGCCTTCAAAACTACAACCTCAAAGAATAAAGATAAAGAAAAGCTTCAAGCAATCAATGAAAGTTCAAGCTGTGAAGACAGTGAGAGTGACTCTGACAGTGATGCTGAGACGGATCACATTTCTAGAAGGTTTAAGAAATTTTATAGTAAGAAGAAGTTTTTCAGAAAGACAAACTACAAAGGTATGTATGACCACAAGGGACATTGGAAAAAGGATTGGAAGAAATTTGACAAATCAGATGATGTTGTCTGTTATGAGTGCAAAGGGAAGGGACACATAAAAGAAGACTGTCCAAAGCTGAAATACAAGATGAAGTATGAATACAAGGATAAAAAGTATAAGAAAACAATGAAGGATACTTGGAGTGCTTCTGAGGACAGTTCTCGTGAATTTGAAGTTTTTGAAACTGAACACAGAAACAAGGCAAACATGTGTTTATGAAAAACGCTTCTGAGGTAACTTTATAAACTCCGGGTTCTAATTCATATTATTCTGGAGATGATTCTGAATGTGATAACATGTCTAAATCTGAAGTGTTTGAATATTGTGATATGTTAGAAGAAACCTGTAATGAGCTGAAGGACAAATACAAAGGTTTAAAGAAACAGTATGCTTTAACTGTTAAACATAAATCTGATCTTGATATTGAAATGGAAAAGAATTCTCAGTTGATTAAAGAGAACACTGAACTAAAATTATCCAATGAGCAACTCAAGAAAGACTTTTAGAAATTTACAAATGGTAAAGATACTCTTACTCAGATGCTAGGTAAGCAAATAGCACCTAGATACACTACTGGTATAGGATACCAACCTGGACAAAGGAAGATTACCAGAACTAGATTCATTCCTAAATCTGGATAGAATGTAGCTAGCTCTGGAACTTCATATGCTTCAACGAGTTATATTCATAGTTATGGATCTAATAAGATTTATCTTTCCAAATATGTTGATTCTAGAAATTCTATGAGACCCATTAGACAAATCTGGGTACCTAAATTATTATTGGCTAACCTGTCTGGACCCAAGAATATCTGGGTACCAAAATCATTTCCTATCTAAATCTGTTTTGAAGGGAACCTGCTTAAAGAGATCCTATAAAAAGATCTGGTACTTGGATAGTGGATGTTCAAGACATATGTCAGGAGACTTCTCATTCTTTAAAAGCTTAGTCAGATTTGATGGAGGTTTTGTCACCTTTGGTGATAATTATAAAGGGAAAATCATCAGCTTAGGCCAGATTGGTAACACTGACTCAGTACTTATTTCTAAAGTTTTATTTTTTGATGGTCTTAAATACAATTTGTTAAGTATTTCTCAGTTATGTGATGATGGTTTTTATGTTAAATTTGAAAATGATTCTTGCAATGTTTTTAACTCTAAATTTTTTTTAGTGTTTTATGCTTTAAGAAGTGAAAATGTTTATGCTGTCGATTTAAATTATTTAGCTATGAAAAATATTACTTATTTAAATGCTTTTCATAAAGAGTCTTGGATTTGGCATAGAAGATTAGGACACTGCAATGTGCATTCACTTAGAAAACTTACTAGGAAGAACTTAGTTAGAGACCTACCCATACTTGAATTTCCAGAAAACAAAGTTTGTAATCCCATTCAAAAGGGAAAGCAACATAATGTTTCTTTTAAATCAAAGAAAGAAGTGTCAACTTCTCATCCTCTCGAGTTGGTTCACATGGATTTATTTGGACCTTCTAGAGTTTCTAGTTTAAATGGGATGCATTATGTCTATGTTCTTGTAGATTACTTTTATAGATATACTTGGGTATACTTTCTAGATCACAAAAGTGAATCTTGTTCTTACTTTGTTAAATATTCCAAGTTTGTAGAGAACCTTAGTGGACTTAAGATTAAAACCCTGATAAGTGATCATGGTCGTGAGTTTGAAAATCAAGAGTTTGAATCTTACTGCTCACACAGTGGCTATAGTCACAATTTCTCTGCCCCTAGGACACCTCAACAGAATGGTGTAGTAGAAAGGAAGAATAGAACCCTGCAAGAAATTGCCAGAACTATGCTTAATGAGTATGACCTACCCGTTTACTTTTGGGCTGAAGCTGTAAATACATCTTTTTATGTTATTAATAGAGTCTTGATCAGACATGTTCTTAAGAGGAACCCTTATGAGTTATGGAACCATAGGAAACCTAAGGTTAACTACTTCAATTTTTTTGGCTGGAAAGTCTTTATTTTTAACAATAAAGATAATCTTGATAAGTTTTCATCCAAGTGTGATGAAGGAATTTTTCTAGGTTACTCAACTTCCAGTAAAACCTATAGAGTTTTCAATAAGAGAACCAAATGTGTGGAAGAATCTGTTCACATCAAATTTGATGAAACTGATCCACATGAACCTAAGACCTCTCTTGAAAATCATGAAGATGATCTCTCTGGTTTGAACCTTAATGATAAAAACAGTGGACCTGTAGTTAAAACATCTAGCTCTAGAAATTTTCCAGACCCTGCTTCTGTTGAACCTCAACCTGTAGATGAACCTGAAATCTCGAGCCCTACCTTTTCTAGACCAACTAGAATTCTGAAGAATCATCTGTTAGATGTTGTTGTAGGAAACCATGATAGAGGGACACAGACTAGAGCTTCTCTTAGAAATCAGGTTGAACATCAAGCCTTCTTGTCACAACTAGAACCTAAAAATATCAATGATGCTATCAACGATGAATTTTGGGTAATGGATATGCAAGAGGAACTAAATCAATTTGAAAGAAAAAAAGTCTGGAAATTAGTAGAAAGACCTAAGGACACTATAACCATAGGCCCAAAATGGGTGTTTAGAAACAAAGTTGATGAATCTGGAAACATCATTAGAAACAAAGCTAGGCTAGTTGCACAAGGTTACAATCAAGAAGAAGGAATTGACTATGAGGAAACCTTTTCACCTGTAGCTAGATTAGAGGATATTAGGATCTAACTTGCTTATGCATCACATCTGAATTTCATGTTATATCAAATGGATGTTAAAATTTCTTTTCTAAATGGTTTTATTGTTGAAGATGTTTTTGTAGAACAACCTCCTGGTTTTTCAAATCCTCATTTTCAAAATCATGATTTTAAACTTTCTAAAGCTTTATATGGTTTAAAACAAGCTCCAAGAGCTTGGTACGAAAGACTTTCAAACTCTCTTATTTCAAAAGGATTTACAAAAGGAATAGCTGATCCCACTCTTTTTATAAAAAGGATTTCAAAAGATGTGTTAATAGTACAAATCTATGTTGATGATATTATTTTTGGATCTTCTAAAAATTCTTTATGTATTGAATTTTCACAGGTTATGCAAAATGCGTTTGAAATGAGCTTAATGGGAGAGCTTAAGTATTTTCTTGTTTTTAAATTTTTTGAAACTAAAGATGGAATTATTCTAAATAAATGTAAATATACTAAGGATTTATTAAAACTTTTTGGTTTGGATAGTATTAAGGAAAGTGATATACCTATGAGTAACACCTGTAAATTGGATATAGATGAAACTGGTAAACCAGTAGATCAAACTAATTACAAAGGTCTGATTGGGAGTTTACTTTATCTTACTGCTAGTCGACCGGATATTATGTTTAGTGTGTGTATGTGTGCTAGATTTCAAGCTAATCCTAAAGAATCACACTTACTAGCTGTTAAAAGGATTTTTAAATATCTTATGTATACCGTGAATTTAAGTTTGTTTTATCCAAAAGGACAATCATTTGACCTAACTAGTTATTCAGATGCTGACTTTGTAGGATGCAAGTTAGATATGAAAAGCACATCTGGAACATGTCATTTACTTGGAAAATCGCTAGTATCATGGGGTAATAAGAAACAGAACTCAGTTGCATTGTCTACTACTGAAGCAGAATACATTGCTCCTGGTAGTTGCTGTACATAGATTCTGTGGATGAAACACACCTTATTGGAATATGGTTTTGATTTTAAACAAGTTTCAATTAACTGTGACAATACTAGTGCAATCAACATATCTAAGAACCCTGTGTCTCACTCTAGGACTAAGCACATTGATATCAGACATCACCTTCTAAGAGATCATTATCAAAAAGGTGATATTTCTCTAGAATTTATTAGTTCTGCACATCAATTAGCTGATTTTTTTACAAAGGCTTTATGCTCTAAAAGAATGAATTTTATTAAACAAGAAATGTGTATGATCGATCTGTGAAACTGATCTGTGAAACTGATCTGTGAAACCGATCTGTGAAACTGATCTGTGAAACCGATCTGTGAAACTGATCTGTGAAACCGATCTGTGAAACTGATCTGTGAAACTGATCTGTGAAATGTATCTGTGAAACTGATCTTTGAAACCGATCTTTGAAACTGATATGTGAAACTGATCTGTGAAACCGATCTGTGAAACTGATCTGTGAAACCGATCTGTGAAACCGATCTTTCTTTATATTACTTTTTATTTTGTGATTAATTAACTACTTTTATCTTTATTATGGGAAACCTAAATAATGAAATAAATGATACGCGACTATTCCTATTCCCCAAACCGTCGACCTTTCATTTCTTTCCCAGCAAACCTTATTTTCTCTCTTCTCCTCCACTTCGAACCTTCAAACTCCTTCTTTCCCCAGAATCATCAAATGGCTAAGAATAAGAGACCAAGCAAAGGATCATAAAGTCCTGAACCTTCAAAGCGTGCTCGAGGCGAGTCGAGTAGTGCCACTCAACGATCAGTAAATCCAGACCTGGAAACTTGGATTGTTGCTGTAGAAAAGGAAGTCTTCTCTGCCTGGCTTTTGACAAGTAAGTTTCTATTGTTACAAGTTTTAGATTCGCAAGGATGGAAATCCTGGTACTCAGACAACACTCGTGTATACTACCCAAAGATAGTGCATGAGTTTTATATAAATCTTCAAGTTACATTTGATGGTGTCGAGGCTTCTAGAATGTCTTCAGTAGTGAAAGGAAAGAAAATATCTTTTTCGTCAAAACAATGGGCTGAATGTTTGAATGTACCCCATGAGGGTCGATATGAAGATTATGATGGAAAGATTCCTCCAACCATTGAGTATTTCTCTTATGAGTTAGCATTTGAGCTTTTGACTAGAAACAGAGAGTCAAGGAGAATCATAGCATTAGAGACGGTGAATGTAGACTTCTCTTTAAGTTTATTCTGCACAAAATTTGCTCCAGGAAAGGATATTTTTCTACTGTAAGATACCAGGATGTTTTTCTGTTGTTTTTACTAAAGACCCATGAGAAGATCAATTTGTGTAGATATTTAATGGTGCACATAGCTGGAATGGTGAAACCTTCTAAGAAAGCCACTGCCCTTTTCTATCCCAAAATGATATCTGCTATGTTAAAAAGTTTGGAATGTGTTGATGAAGCTGATGAGATAGCTGAATCGGATAGTGATTTTTGTATTACCAAAGAAATTTGTAAACGGATGAAAATAAACTGGAATCCATGGAAAAAATGTTGGGTTACTGATGAGGACAAGTTGTACGAATCCTACAATCCCACTGATCATGGAAAGAGGCCAAAGGGTTTGAGAGATACTAGTTTGAAATCGGATGAGGAGCCAATTTATTTTGATGACGAAGAAAAAGTAAATGTAGAAAGGAATAAAGACACTGAAGATTCTGGTAAACAATGGATGGAAGACGCTGAAACAGAAGAAGAAAGTATATCACCTCCTGATTATAGGAGTGATCCTGATACTGTGTGTCCTAAGAGACAAATAGACTTTGGACCTGCCAGTCCACCTTTACCCTTACCTGAATCAGAACTAGTTCTTGGTGATGAAGAAGCTAGTGACACTAAAGCATCTGACAGTGACGTTTCTGTGAAGAATGGAAATGAGAATGGAGATGATGATGATGATGATAAAGATGATTATAGTGATAACCGACCGGTGGATGGTCTTGCTGTACCTCCAATGGAAACACATCAAACTGTACCAAAAACAGATGCCAATGGAAAGAGAGAATCTCTTAAAAACAGAGGAAAATCATGTTATGATAAACCGAAATATACTCTGTGTGCTGCTGTCTGGGATGATTACCCTAGTTTTGTTGTTTTGGGTTTAGAGTATTCTGAGGAGGAATAAGAAGAATCAGAATATACTGCGGTTATGATAGAAATCCAACCAGTTGGGGCAAGGTCTGCTCATGCTGTTGATGCTTCCGGTGCTCATCTACCAAGTTCTACTGTCTCTCAGTCTGATTTTGACAAGTTAAAAAGGGAGTTGCTTACTGTTGTGAGAGACACATTCAGAGAAGAAATTTCAAAGGCTATTAAACCAGACCTGGCCAATACTGGTGAGTTTATTGGCAGGCACATAGCCTCTCTAAATCAGATTCTAAAGGATCTACAATCTGGGTTAGTTTATTTATCCATAGAATTTAGATCCACCATCTCTGATATGATGGAAGTGTTGCGAAATCTGATTGAACATCTTAAGAAGTCTGATCTGAGAAAGATGAAGGATGAGATAACTCAGATAGTTGCTCAAGCCAGTACAGCCAAAGTAACCAAGATCACTACTCGTGAGATAGAGGCTTTGAAGCAGTTTGTGCATGATGAATTGGCCACCATTAGGCAAGTTCTTGATTTGGACTCGTTGAGGAAGATGAAATAGCACAGTGGTCACATTCATAATATGGTAACAGTATATTCAGCAGATTCCACAATATCTCAAGGAAAAATCAAGGAAAAGGTTGATCACTACTTTTCAAAAATATATACCAAGCATGAGATGACCACGAATTTCAAAGTGCTAGCTGAAAATCTGAGACTACCTCCAGTCACTCAAGCTTTCAAAACTCAAGTTCGACAGTTGCAAGATTTTACTCCAACCTTGGAACGGTTCATGGAAAATAAGGATGACTTTGAGAAGGCTATGCAGTATGGTGCAGAGGTTATTCAGAATTTCATAAATCTTTTGAAGCCTTATCTGAATGAACAAGCCATTGTCGTTGTGCTTCCTACGACTGACCCTCTCGGTGCCTCTGATGTTGCTCCAAATCAGATCTCTGTTGCTCAAGCTCTCTCTCATCTTTGGCCAGTTCCTCAGCAATCTTCTCAACCAGCTCCTACAGCTCCACAGAAAATTCCGGTGGCATCCTCTCCTCCAACCTCCAGAGTCGTTTTACCACCGTTTCAAATTCACCCAGTTCAACCTTCCTCCAGGCCTTCCAACTTACCCACCATTTATCCATCCGACAAGGGCAAAGCCACTTTACACCCCCCAGTAATAGTTGTGTGTTGTTTTTGATAGGGTGAACCCTGTTGTGATTGTACTATGATGTCTTATGAACCCTGCCGTCTTTTAATCTCTTCTTTATCTGTTTTACCTCCTTTTTGATTATCCCAAATGGGGAGAAATATGTATAGCTATGAATCCATGGGAGATATGGGGGAGATGGGAGAAATCTATATCTCCGTATATCTATGGCTCTATGGGAGATATGGGGAGATTTATATCTTTGTATGGAAATGCTTGCATAAGTATTTAACATGCCTAATTTCAGGGGGAGATTTATATCTCATTATGTTTTTTATTCGTATTATGCCTTATTATTGATGATATCTTATATTTATTAATGGATAAGCTTTGTTATTGGATAAGAGTTGGGATTATCGAAAAGGGGGAGATTGTTGAGCCCTCTGGAAGATTGATGAATTCTTCTATGATTGCTGTCTCTTATACTCTAACTAGAGGATTTTTATATCCTCACTCAATACTTTTACATCTTTTATTTCCCACTGGGATAGTGGTAGAGGTCATGTGACCGGGACAGCTAGTTGTTTTTGTGTTTGTTCCCACGAATAACTGTGGTATAGGTCTTGGACCTGGACAGCTGGTTGCTGTTGTTATCCCCGATCCAGGGTGTGGATCATCTTCTTATAAAAGCTTTCGAGAGGACTAAGTCTCGGCTTGAGACTGAACCTCTTGGTTATATCTACTGTGTTATATCTTTCAAAATTATTCTTTTATTCCGCTGCTAATCTCTTTAAAACAAAAACTATTTTAAATTCACTTTGATAATTAAATTCGCAAGTGTTTATATCACCTGTAAATCAGTAACTTAGATTCAAAAGTTAATCAACCCTTTTGTTTTGATTAACTGGGAAATAATCAATCCCTCGATAACCCAACCGAACCCTTTACTTTGATATAAATTCGCTACATTTTAATTCAGTGTTTTATTTGGGGGTTTTAAGACAAAGTTTTTTTAAAATAGAAATTTTAATTGGAACTCAATTCACCCCCCTCTTGAGTATCCACTCCGACCAACAAAAACTATAACACATTTTTTAACACCGTGAAAAACTAATCAAGATGTCATTATCTTAATACTATTTGAAAAAATAAAAAAATTACTATTTTTTAGGTTCGTGATACTATTCATATTTCAATTCAAGAAGGGTATGTTACTATTCCCAAAAATCTTGTTGGTTCTATTAAATTCCAAATAGCATACTAATCACAATCGTAGATGAAAAAAATTTTAAATTCAAAACATAGTGGTAGAATAATTATATTTGTAGTCTAGTTTTATCTATATAATTAATAAAATTCACGAATTTAAATTTTTTATAAATTCATGGGGTGTTACATTTTAGGACATATATCAATTGACTGGCACCCTGAGACTAATAATATTACCAGTTCACTATATTCTAATTTGTACTAGATGAACGGATAAGTCACAGATCATATGTCCACTGACTATTATACCCAAATGAACTATAGTACTTGTCCTCTATCTCTATGTGATACTCCCCTAAGTGACTAGGGTTAGTTACTCTCTCTACTAAATGTTACCCCATGAAATACTTGGGAGGGGTTCCTCTACATCGAGATTGTTCACCCTTTACTATGTTGAACTTCAAGGAGGTGTGTGTCCTTCAAAACATTACTTATAAAAATAGACATGTTATATGTCGAGCATCATTGATGGAACCATGGAAATTTTGGTAGACCCTTTTCTATGAAGGGATGTGAGATATAGATCCCATTTAACTCTCATTTGGGATTTTCTATGAGAATATATGTTTTTTATTTTTTTACCCTAATAATTTCAGATTATATGTCTACTTCTAACCTAACTCATACTCCACCACCTCAGGTTTTTAGGGTGTCCTACTAAATATTTATATACTGGCCTCTGCATTCAATTTTACAACATGTCTCATGTATTTTCAGATGATGTAAATGTTACATGTGATTTTAGAGGATCAAAGAGATACCTATAATTATTTGACCATGTATGTTTTGTGGGGATTGGATAACTAGTGTCAGGATCTGTCATCATTTCATTTCACGATTTTTTAGGTTTGGATATATTATCTGGTTGGGTATGTATATTTCCATTATCCTTTTATAAATGAAATATTTTAATATTTTTTAATACATAGTGGTCATTACATGAATTTAATATTCTTTATATGTTAATATCATTAATAATTTTTCCCTTATACATTGACATGGATATGGTTTTGTGTCTTCATATAGGTATGATATCAAATTTCATCCCATTTTTGTTCCTCATTTTGGCACTTGTTGTCATCCCTTGAATATAGAGTTGGGATTAAGGGTAATTGTGTCTTAGTAATCCATTATCTAGGTGGCCCCCAGTGAGTTAGGTCATGGTTGATTGGAATCGTAAGTGGACTGACCACGAGATGGTGTTTTGGGTTATGTATCCTATTGGGGATTGGTTGGGAATATAAGTAAATAGTGTAAAATTGTCTTGAGTGATGATTTATTTATAGGGGACCTAGTGTATTTGCGTAAGCTGACACATCCACTCACTAAGACTCCTAAGACATGACTGTCAACTAATAATAGAGATACATTGGTTGTAGGGAACATTTTTACAAGAAACATATATTATTTAGTCCTTTGATTATCATTCTTAAGTTCTATCCCTAAATATTTGTTCTCATTTGACTATGGTAGGCCATTAAATTATTTTTATGAATCATTTATGATGACATCAATCGAGGTTACCAATTTATAATCAATACCACAACATAATGAGTGATTATACCCCAGTTTAGGTCCAAAACATGATATCATTCCTACATGAGATAATATAATATCAACCGAACTTGTGGAGTAGAATATTATAGCAACATAGTATTTTTAGGATGTTCATAGGATTAGCGCACTCTGTAAGATCTAGGAATATGACACTTTTAAGGTTACGTGGTGATCTATATACCTATGAAAATGAGTATTGCCTTGTGATGTAGATCATTGTTCTCAAAACGTTTGCAGACCCCAAATAACCAAATGATTTCACTAGAAGCCAATAATTTACATGCACTAGATGGGCACTAGTGATGTTTATTCGTGAAAGTCATTTTGAATTGAACATCACATTTTTGAACTCTAGTTGTTGTTTTATGATGAGTAACACAACTCATGCTTAGTATACCTTAATATTCATGTTATATTATAGGTATATAATAGAGGGATGATAATTTTAGTGTTTTTTCAAAGCATTAATTATAATATGTGGTTCTCACATGACATGATATGGAATAATTAATTAAAATCATGGATTTTTGAGAAGAGTCTCCACATATAAATCCATGTCAGTGTGGTACCCCTATGAATTCTTACATATAATGGAGTGTTAGAGTAGGAAATCGGGAAAGAGAGAATCCTATGTACGAGAATTCAGCAAACTAGAGATGGTACCCGGAATAATGGGGATGAGTCATTGGATGCAGCTTGTGAGAACATGTTAGTGGGGTCTCATGATAGGAGACCGATGGTACCCGGAATAATGGGGATGAGTCATTGGATGCAGCTTGTGAGAACATGTTAGTGGGGTCTCATGATAGGAGACCTTTATATAATCATACTCGAGCATAAAGTCACACAACACATAGACCATGAAAGGGAACATGTTATCCTGGAGATGGTTTAGTATATGAATGTGATGGGTTAGATCACATGGAACATTATTTCCTAAACCAACTAGTTAATAGGGGTAATAAATTAGATGGAAAACCATGAAATAAGTAGTTATATTATCATAAACCCCATAGGCAAGGCTAGATCAGCCCCTTGGGAGGTGGTGATAGTGTAGGAGTTGGTGGGGATCCTAAATAAGGATCTCTTGGTATTAGAATCATTGTGAGATACTCCCACCACCACCACCACTCAAAATTACATGATAAGTTGAGGGATCTAGTTTTCAAGACATTTGGTATCTACAATCTATATTTTCTTATGATTTGAAACCTCTTGAGATTAATATGGGAACAATTTTTCTTATTCTATTGTTTCTCTAGTACTAGTATATACAGGTGTGATTCAATTTTTTACCTCCTTACTCATGGCTCGAGAGATGGTTCTCCCAGTTGAGACTTTATACCATAATATTATCTTTTGGTTCTAATGGGGAATGCTTATTCAATATATCATATATAATATAATTGTTTTTTATTTATTTTTTGAGGGAGCATCACATGGGACCACTTGGTATTCACTATATAACCATATGATTGCATATTGGGTATCAAATAGTTGTCCACATTCCAAAAAAATATCGATTTCCATCGTATACATGTCAGGTGACTACAGAATGATGGGACGAGATTATATTTTGTGGGAATGCGTGATCTCATGGTGGAGTTAGTGGGTAAAGTAAGAGGGAAGATAAAACCACATCCTCTCAGTTTGAATGTGTATCCCTTAGTGTAGTGGGATCATCAGGAATCTCTATTCATTTATTAGTATATGATTATATTGATTTCTTTCCCAGTAATTTTTTAGGACTACCACTAAGGTGGGATATAATATTTTTCATCGAATTTCATTCTAAATAATCCAAAATATATTTTAAAAATATTGATGGACCCTATATATCTTTGGGAGATATGGGTGATGTTGGAAGAACATTAAGGGAATGTTTTTATTAGATGTAGTGTATCATGCTTTAAATCATAGTGTTTTTTCATAGAAATATATACACATTTTTGTGCCCTTGTGTTGATTATCGTCACCTGAACTAGGAAATAATAAAGAAAAATTACCCCATTTAGAGGATTGATGACCTGTATTACATATTTTGAGGCACAAGACATTTCTAAAAGATTGATCTTAGGTCTTTCTATCACAATATAATTATAAATGAGGCTGATATTTCAATGATGTCTTTCTATTTTCACTGTATACTATTTGCGTTCCTAGTGATCCCTTTCAGAGCGATGAATTTCCCTAATGTGATGATGAATTTTATGTATCCATTCTTCTATTCAAACAAGGATCGATTTATTGCTTTAATCATTGACGGCATGGTAGTCTACCATGCATCAGAGGAGGAGTAGAATTATCACTTATGGGTGGTCTAAGACATTCTTTGGGATAACCAACATTATTGTAATATCTCAACAAGCCGGTTAAAGATCCTTGAGTTTCACATACTTGGGTATTCTATTTATAAACATCGATTAGTAATGTAACAATAAAATATTACTTGAACTCTTCCTTTGGATCCTCCTATGATCATGTTAGTGATGTTGAGTTCTCTTGGATTATTTGGGTACTACATGAGTTTCATGGTGGAATTATCTGGGATGGGATCCACATTGAATTCAATGATGTGTAAATAGAAGATGTGTACCATGAAAGAGAAGTTACAAAAAGAATTTTTGGATTTGAGGTAGAATCCGCAAGTGATCCTTTTTAAAGACTATCAAAAGAGGGAATAGAGTACATATGGTATTTTGATACCTCTGGTGATGGGTTCGACTGGTTATTAATATAGAAGAATGAAGTGATCACATACAGATCTAGGTTGTTGGGACCTAATTTAAAAAAATAACTCAATCAAAATAAATATTTTTTAGTAGTATTTATTACTCAGAAGTTGTGGATGCACTATTCTCATGGGGGAATTTTTTTTACCTAGACCATCACATTCTTATTCTTGTATTCAAGTAGAGATATCTAAACATGAGATAGAGGATCATGTCGGAGATCATGTGTGATTATGAAATTTAGAGTGTCTATACTCTTGGGAAGGGGATCATTGTATCATATTACATTAGTAGGAAGTCTCATACTCATCTGGTGGAGGACCTTTATATGTAGTTGTCTTCATTGCAACTGACCCGTGAATGGGATGAGGGTACAAATTTTCATTAGTCAAAACCATGGGACCATTGAGAGAATGATGTGACAATCCATTATTTTTTATTCGATATCAGATGATGAATGACAATTGAATCAAAGTGAATCAAGGTGAATCAAGGAACAACCAATGAAACAGGTCCACTATTGTATTTCAATCTACATTATTCACCAATAATTTATCTAAATCATGTTATGACAAATAATATTTTTATTTCCTTTTGATTAAATATTTTAATCATTGATTTTTTCTTCATTTAATTATTATTTTTCACACCCATCGTATGAACTGTGATAAAAAATAATTTATTAAAAACATTAATATCATTTAATTTACAATGATCTCACCCTAGGTTCCTAGATTTTAGATCATTGGACAAAAATTCATGTGTATTGATTTTTATCTTCATGGTTATAATGCTTTTCCCTCAATTTTCAGTCCATTATTCGATGTTGGCCTACAAGACCACTATTCAACTTCTCCAAAATGTTTCAAGTGTGATCAAAAACATGGATTCATGGAATATTCATGTATAATTAATGGATTTTTGGTTTGATGGTATATTATAATAGATCATGGGATTTTGATGAGGAATCTTGTGAACATGGTATAAAAAAATTAATGTCGAAACAGGAGGCACACAAGTGATGAGAGGTGTGAGGTATTTTGGGAAGGATGAGAATCCAATTTCTGACCACTACAGTGTCATAATTAATGGAAAAAAGATTTTGCAACCAATTTTAGTTGGCCAAATATAAGGAATCATGGTGTTCTGGTTGAATATAAGAATACCATGAGGATTTATATGGATTTTTCAAGAAATAAGACTATACTCCATTATTTATAAGAACACATGGCGATTATTCCCTTGTCCGGGTTGATAGGGTTTCCAGGTGAGTTAAATATCACATTCCTTGTGACATCCCCACACGTCATGTGACCCTATGATATAAGCATTATGTTTACTGTTGGAGTACACATACATGGACATGATCAGAAACACATCATGTATAGGAACACATCCATGCACAAAGATATTGGTAGGAACAGACGGTAAATCCCTTGGTGGATGAGACGTGTCGTGTAGTACACTTACACACAATATATTTTTTCATGGCCAGTGATCCATATGCTGGTGAGACATTTCGTGGATGATGAGTGGGAACACACATTTATTGGACCCCTTACACAACATGTACCAGTTTAAAATACTCATCCTCTTACATCACAATCATTATAGATATATTTTATACCAAATGTATAATATCATGATTTTTATTTTCGTTACAGAATATAATGATGACCTTTATAGTGTAATTTGAGATATGATTTGAGAAGTTCTTAGAATGATGATTTATTATGTGTTTCTTTAAAAATGTAGTGGTCAAGAAAGATCATTGGAGAATGTTTGGAATTGTAAATACCCATGTCTTACTATGTAATGGATCCACCATAAAAATATTTCTACCAAGTGTTACCCCTACCCCTAGATGTACTAGGGAATGGGTCTTCAATAGTCAGCATGGTACCCCTGACATAATAGGGAACAAGACCTCTATATAATAAGTGGTACCCACCTAAAATAATTGGTAATGAGTCTTAAATATACTGAGTGGTACCCCTAAATGAAAAGGGAACTAGTCCTCTATCTTCTAAGTACTACACCGTGTAAAGACTAGTTCATGGGTCTTCAATCTAAATAGATGTACCCTCTTCTATAATAGGATGTTGGTACTCAATCTACTAAGTGGTACCCCCTGACGGACAAGGAGGTGGGTCATCTAGATGTATATTGTTCCTCTTAGAATGTTTAAAACAATGGTGAGGTGTGGATCCCTCACATAAGTAATTATATGAATAGATCTACAAGATTTTGGGAAAAGATGATAAATCCTTGGAACTATGGAAGACACCTTCCAAGGATAGGATATGAGATAAAGATCCATTTTTTATCTCATATGGAATTATTTATTAGCATGTATCATTGTTGTTGGATTTTTTATATTTCATTGGGTTTATCTAATGACTCATTACTATTATCATATTTCTACCACAAAGGGTTTTGGTGGGTCATATTAGGTATGTATAGACTCACCCATGTGGGGGGTTTTCCTGTATGTTAAATGTCTTATGACGATGAAAAATAGTTTTGTGGTTATTTCCTAGGACCATGTGGATACCAAGGGGAAATTTTAAAATGTATAATAGTCTAGGATTATATAAATAGATATGATCCCTCTAACAATTTCTATTCCAATTTATTTGAGGCTGGGAAAACTTTTCTATTTTGGTGTGTATCTTTACCCATAAGTTTTCAAAATACACTTTTGCACTTTTTTTATTCCCTAGACGTTGTTACATGCATAGCTAATAATTTAGATGTCATTGTATATAAATATTATTCATTTTCACCTTTGTATGTATATGGTTGGGTGTGTTCATAAATGTACTTTAGGTAATGGACACCAATTTCAGTTATAACTTTCGGTGATTGTCTATATCCCATGGTTTTGGAGGTGGGAATGGTGGAATTTTCATCTCGGTATTCCGCCAACCATGTTGTCCCTTGGTCAGGTATTAACATTATTAGTGAAGAATATTTTGGTATTAAATTCATAATATCAATTAATATATTTCATTTATAATATTTTTTATATTGTACAATAAAAAATATATATAATTTATGGTTCCATTGAGTATTTTTACCAACACATATACTATCTTTCTAGATATTTTTAGTTAGTATAGATCAATTTTTTATAGTTTATTATCAATAACATATGTGTGCATCTTAGCCTATCTCATGTAAAAAACTTCAAATTATATACCTAATCAGTTAATGGAAACACACAACTCGTTTTTCTAAGGAACATGAATACCAATTGAAACTCTATAGGACTCCATCTTGTTTTCCCTAAATCATGTATTATTATTCTCTTATTTCATACCTTCGACACAGAGAATCAGTTGTAGATGTCCGGTATGATTCGTAATTTAATTATTCTTATCTTATTATTGTTATTGTACATATTTTATGTAGTATGTATTCAATATATTAATTTGAGTTCCATTTTATCTTCTTATTATATGATAATTATTTCTCTCTTATACTCAGTGTTTCTCAATATGCAATAATAGATTCCACTTATTTTTCTTCATTCCAGACACCATGATTTATTATTTTTCACATGTATGTGGGTGGAGGGATTAAATTACCTCACTCATTTTAAACACACATGCATTTTTTCATGAATTAAAATATTCTAGAAATCAAAAATACTATTAAATTCCAATTTTTTTGTAACCATATTTTTCCTGCACTATTATTTCAATTCAAATAATATTCCAAAAATAACCATAAATATTCACCTCACATGTATGAATAAATAAATAAAATTTACATCAATATTGACATACTTTTATTCCTAAAAATCAAGCAAAAAAATATTCCAGGTTGTATAAAATATATAATATCTTCCCCATAATAGTTGGGCCTCCTTATTTATTCCTGTGGTGCACATTTAACATTTTAAACAGTTTTATTACGATATATAGCACAAAACTCATATTCTCATTCTAATTTCATAATAGTATTTATGATTCTTATGCATAGGTGCCTAATAGTTCATTCAAAATAACTCATATAAATTATTCATCACACCACAATAACACTGATTCAGAACATTTAATATTACATAAATTCAATCATGATTTGATCTATTTCTCTCGTAGATATAAGATAAAATTCATAATATCAGATCATGGATGTAGCATTAATCCTGATGTTTTGTATATGACCCATGAACATTATCTTCCCTAAAATAATATTCTTCATTAGATAAAAATATAGAATATTTATTTGACATGGAATAATTTTTTAAATTATACAATAAAAAAATTATAAAATACACAAATTATTTCAATTCCAAATGTTATCTGGGCTATGGAATTTCTAAAATATAGAAAAATTAATTATCATACCCATGGATGAATCATCATATACGAATATAAAAGATTGTTTGTAGAATACTTCTTACAAAAACAAAAGAATATCTTTCACATTTTGAAAATATTTTACATGGAGGGTAATTAGATTTCCCATAGATCAATATTCTTATGAGTTTATCAAACATCAACCATGCTATAAATATCATACATGGGACTCATGTATCTCGATTATCTTATGGGTGGCTCAAATGTATAAATAATTGACCAAATTAAAACATCTTAGGGAATGTTACATAAATAAATTCTATAATCTCACACAAATAATATTACTCTCTTATTAATAGATAAAAATACATATTCACAACATATTAACTTATTCATATATTAAATTACTTATACTATTATCATAAATGTATTATATAATCTCCTTAATAGTATTCTATTTACAAATTTTTTACACCTATAAATTGAAAATCTTATAATCAAATATATCTTACCCAGTATCCAAAATTCAGATTGTGTATTAAAATGTCTTATGGGAATCATGTAATACTTTATGGATTCCTAAATTTTAAAATCCATCATTATAATTCTATATTTCCTCATATCAATTATATACTAGTCCATGTTAACTCAAGGATATTAACATAGATTAGGATAACTTCCCTAATGTATTGAACGAATTTAAACATTTTTAAAATTTTCATATAAAATCTATTCTATAGATACTAGTAGTAAAAACATTTTCTATTATAACAATAGATTTTTTTCAATTGTATACAATATTTTATTCTATTATATAATTGAATAAATCAATAATTTCCTATTGTATTACCAATATCCTATAATTCATCCTACGATGTTTCATAGTGACTAAAAAAATACTAATTGTTTTTTATCCATGTAGATATGAAAATATTATGACACATGTTGACTCTCTATAATTGAAAACAACTACAATTTAAACTTATAAAAATACAAGGGTGTAATGTCCCAAATTTTCCATGTATTATATTAATATTATATGGGAATTGATTCGAGACCAGGCTCAGAGATAGCGTGCAGTGTCGAGGCCTGGTGAGCCCGAAAAAAAAATTTGAATTTAATTGAAACAAATTAAATTACGCGCGCGTGCAGTTTTCCAGAAAAGATGAATAACTCCCGAACGGGTGCTCGGATTAGAAATCCAAGGGAACTGTTGTGTTCGGAACATCGTTTTTACCTTAGGTGAGGCCTAACTTCGGCCAGCACAGGTCGGTAGTGAAATCTGGTTTTTGGACATAACCGTAATAAAATATTTTATTAAAATATTTTATTTATATCCTTGTTAAAACGAGATATCTTATTCTTTAGATAGAGATTTTTCAGAGAGGGTCAAGGTTACAATCCCCCTAACTCTGATTTCCTCTAGAGAGCTCTGTAGAAGACCTCCTGATGCGGCGATGACGACGTAGTGACCAGATCATCACCGACGAACGCTGCAGAATCCAGGTAGGATGTTCGTTTGTATTTTCTTCCCCGTTGTTGATTTCTACGATGAAAGTGGGCTAATCCATGAACAAATTAGTCTTCGGATTGACCGTTCTTGCGGGGTGGGATTTTTGTGGGGATTTTTGGGAGATTGAATCCATGTTAAACCATTGTTGTTGATTTTCTCCTCTATTTAATCTCATTAACGGGAGTGGATCAACGCCATGACGAACGACGTCGTAGGTTCATTCCTCAATTTCATTTCTTTGGATTTCTCCCTTTCTTTTTTTCGCGTTCTTCATGTTCTTCGTGGGGCGATGAACAACAGATCGTTGCGCATCTGTTCAGCAACGCAACGATCCCAAACTGCAGATTCAACCCCGGAGTGGTGTCACGGAGGTGCGACGGCGATATCAGCGGATGATTCGGAGAGGATTGAGAGTTCTGAGTTTTCTGGAATTTTTCTTTGGATGGATCGTTTGAGGTTTATGATCTATTTTAACGGCCAAAAACACCCATCGTGTTGTTCTTATGATGAGCCGAACAGAACCCTTGAGTATCCGGATGAACAGATGAGGGATCGTGGATCTGAATGATCAGCCGAAGCGTGAGGAAGAATACGGCGTTCTGGATTTTTCCTGACAACACACGGTGTAGTATGGGGTACACAACGTGTGTTCAGCGGCGGATTTACCTGGCGTGTACTTCGGGAGTACACGGAAAGGGGTAGGGTACATGGACAAGGACACGTAGTGTATACCCTTCCCTGGCCTGACCCAAATAAATACACAGGATACCCCGCTTACTGGTACACGGGCAGGCGACATAGACACGGGTTCGGTATATGGCCAAAGACATGACGTGTATACCCTTCCTCGTCCAGACCTATCCAGATACACGGGATACCCCGTGTACTGGTACACGGGCAGGCGACGTGGACACGGGCAGAGACCGTGTACGGGGACATGGCCAGCGTACACAGAGCAAGCCCCAGGTGCTCGGACATGGCATGTTATTATTCTACACTTCGTGTAGTTACTTTCTAACCGACAAGCCGAGTGACATAGGCCGTTTACACGGGCAGTACCCGGAGTCAGGAACATGGCGTGTACTTTTCTACACGCCGTGTAGTTGAGTTTTCCATAGACTGGACAGACAAAATGGGCCGTTTAAATGGGTAAGTACCTGGGGACAAGGAACACGGTGTGTAACCATACTGCATTCTGTTTAATAAATTCTTCAAGGATTTAGCTACTTTCCATCTGTGACTTGGACTAGTTTTATTAGGTTTCGTACCCTTGGTCCTTTCCCTAATGGTTCTGGTATCATTTTCCTACACAAAAGTATGATCCCTTCAACAGAACTTCCTGAATAGAGTTTTCGGAATCCCCTCTGTGAGACTTAGAGCCGTATCCTCTATTCATTCCTAGAACCCTAGGTAGAGGTCTAGGTATCGACGTGACCAACTTTACCCGGGCCCCAATCCTCTACTTAGTGGATTAGCTCAGACTGAGTTGTTGGAATCACCACATGACTTGGTCGTGATCCTCATCTGAGAGTCATGTTCTCAAAGTACTTGTGAAGTGTGTTCTCCCGAAGCGAGTACTTCGTATCTCTCTCTTCAGACCCAGGAGTGTGTTCTCTTTGTTACGTGCTTAGTGGAATCTTCTAGCTGGATCTTAATGGTGGTATCCGTGATAGTCGATCGTGCATGAGAATATCTAGATATTCTTGTTATATGTTCGATAGACATATACTGTGTGGAGATGACTGTATATTTTCTTTTGTGGTAGTTTCCTTTGTTGTATTTCCATTTTTGTTTTGTGGTGTCCTACTGGGTATTGTTATACTCACCCCTACACGGTCTTCGCCCGCACGTGTTGTGTCTTGTGTGGACGAGCGAGCCTTCGACATGATTCTAGGTGGACCAGTACCAGACGATTCTCAGTGAGATCAAGTGGGCTGAGGTGTGTTCCTACGACTATAGATTTCAGTCTCAGTACCTTTCCTTTCTGGTTGGACTTTGTTACAGACTCTTTTTTTTGTGGGCTTATACTTTTGGCCCAGGGTTTTAGTTTCTTGAACTTTACTTTCCTGTCATACTCTGAGAATGGGTTTTAGATTATTCATGCATCTTTTCCTTTTTAGTACTTTTTACTTTTCATATTTCTGGGCTTGGAAATGTTTGTACGTGTGTATAAGTTTATAGGAAATGCGTCCCATATTGGTAGCATGCCTACTCGGTGCTAGTCACTAGCCCCTGGCCTATTGGAGGTGGGATTTGGGAGTTGCATCTCGGGCCCCACTGGGACGGGTCGTGATAGAGTGGTATCAGAGGTGGTCGGTTCTACCTTAGGACTGAGATTCCGTGAGTTGGTAGGGGTAATAGTGTTAATTGTTTCAAGTTCGGCTTTCAGGCCAGGGACCTTAGTGATGGTGCGGGCGGCCGACGTATCCATACAGCAGGACACTTATAACTTTATTTTGTACTCGGAACAAGAGAACAATAGTTGCAGGGAAAAAATAATGGTACATGCATCATATAGGAATGGGTTATGGTTTCCATGTCCTTTTTGAGTCAGCTCTCCAGATATTCTCACTGACTGAGATACATCTTGTTTCTTTAACAGGATTCCTCTGTGATGCGCACCCAATAGGATCCAGTAGCTCGATCACGAGGATGAACCCCTCTATGATGAAGTCTCGATACAGGGACCAGATCCCCTAGTTTTACCATTGGGTGGTGTGCCAGTTATCCTACCACCTATGGAGAAGTGTTTAGTGCCTGCTGTACCAGTGGAGGAGGAGCGTAGGCTGAGCGCACTCCATGAGTTTCAGAGAAAGAGACTTCTCAAGTTTCGAGGCAAGCCTGACCCTCAGGCAACAGAGGACTAGCTTGAGGCAGTGGCCATATTTTTCCATTTAGTCAGGACAACAGCAGACCAGATGGTGATCCTGGTAGCAAGCCTTCTGTAGGGCTCCGTAGGACAATGGTGGAGTTTGTTTATCCAGACTCACGATGAGGCGACACTTGCATGGTCGGAGTTTGAGCATCTCTTCATAGAGGAGTTTTCACCGGTTACCCTGAGAGAATTACGCATACAGGAGCTTCTTCAGCTCCAGTAGGGAACCATGACGGTGGATGACTATTCGTCTAGGTTTAATGACCTCTCACGGTACTCTATGGATATGGTCAGATATTTGTACTTCAGAGATCGGACTTTTGAGCGGGGCTGGTGTAGAGATATCTGAGCTAGCATCTTCCCTGTGAGCATTCCCACTTATGCTTGAGTGCTCGAGCGGGCTTTGGTGGTCGAGAGATTCTTGGCAGAGCAGAGACAACCAGATGCTGTTAGTAGTGGACGAGCTGGAGTAGAGACAATGACAGCAAAGAGCCGACGTCAGGGACCCAGGCATGGGAGATGTTTCCAGAGGAGATCCCAGGACAGGGGATCTGCTGTACAGGGTTCGCAGGGCGCATCCAGCCATCATCGAGAGAGGCGATGCTACTCATGTGATGGTAGGGGACATCCCAGTCGAGATTATCTGAACAACCATACTACTGACACAGGAGTAGTGGATGGACCACCGAGGAATAGGAAACATTTCGAGAAGACAGATCTGCGAGGCGGCAGATGCGATAGAGAAGCTGGAAGAGAAGCTAGAGGTGGTCGGCGTTTTGACCCTTTACCACCACCACCCCCAGGAGGTCCACCCTAGGCTCAGTGAGCTGGTGGACAGTGGAAGGGACAGCTGCAGGCGGTAGAGGTTTATGCCCCAGGAACTCCCAGAATGATTGGAGGTACTATCTGTGTCTTTTCCACCTTGGCTACCGTACTGATAGACACAGGTGATAGTCATTCCCTTATGGAATCTTATCTTGTTCGAGACCTTGATATTACAGTTGAGTTGTTGACTCAACCCATACGCTTAGAAAAACCAACTTGAGAAGATAGAGATATCACACACCTCTGTAGACAGTGTGACCTAATCCTTGGAGGTGAGAGTTTTGGTTAGAACCTCATGGTGGTAGTGTCGAGGCCTTACGATGTCATTCTTGGTATGGATTGGCTATCCCCAGTTCATGCCCAGATCAACTATTTTAGGCAAAGGGTGCGGTGTGTTCGTAGTGATGGAAGTAGGTTCTCTTTTGTCAGTGAAAGAGAGACCTAGGAAGCGCAGGATGGACTCGTGTATAGGAGGGAACAACCCATTTCAGTTCAGATGGCTAGCCAAGCCCTTGGCGCAGCAGATGTTATGAGTTTCCAGTACCCCATAGTAGTGGCTGAGTAAGAGGACGTCTTTCCGAAGGATGTCCCAGGGCTACCATTCCATCAAGGATATATTTCTACATTTAGTTGCAACCCAGTATGAAACCGCTATCAGTATCAGCACTTCGGATGGCTCCTGCAGAGCTTCGTGAGCTGAGGGTGCAGCTGGATGAGTTGAACATGAAGGGCTTTGTGAGACCCAGCGTTTCACCCTGTGCGGCCCCAGTTCTATTTTCCAAGATGGCATACAGGAGCTTGAGGATATGTGTGGATGACCAGCGCTTGAATCAAGTGACCGTGAAGAAACAGTATCCACTAAGAAGGATCGATGACCTCTTCGACCAGTTGATAGGGGAATGATGGTTCTCGAAGGTTGATCTACGATCAGTCTAGCACCAGTTGCGAGTACAGGATGAGGATATACCGAATACGACTTTTCAATGTCTCTACGGTCACTATGAGTACTTGGTGATGCCCTTCGGCTTGACGAATTTCCTGACAGTGTTCATGGGGATCATGAACTGAATCTTTCATCCCTATCTAGACCGGTTTGTAGTGGTCTTCATCGACAATATCCTTGTGTACTCTACGTCTGAGGAGGAGCATGCGAGACACCTAAGGATGGGTCTAGACACATTCCGAGAGCACCTGTTGTATGGGAAACTCTCGAAGTGTCAGTTCTAGTTACAGGAGGTCCACTTTCTAGGACACGTTATCTCGGCAGATGGGGTAGAAATGGACCCAGCCAAGGTGGAGGCAGTGCTAGCTTGGGAGCCACCCCAGAGCGTGACGAAGGTGTGGAGTTTCCTTCGGTTGGTAGGCTACTATCAGAGATTCAACCTTGATTTCTCTAGGATTGCAGCACCCATGACAGCTTTGACCCGAAAAGGGTAGAATTTTGTGTGGACTAAGAGATGCCAATAGGCTTTCTAGCAGTTGAGACAGAGTTTGACAAGCGCCCCGATCTTGAGTTTACCGAAGGTGGGTGTTGAGTACGTAGTGTTCTGCAACACATCAGGAACAACGCTTGGTTGTGTCCCGATGCAGAGGCAATCAGTGATTGCCTATGACTCATGTTAGTTGAGGCCACATGAGCAGAACTACACGACCCATGATCTTGAGTTTGCAGTGGTAGTCTTCGCATTGAAGATGTGGCAACACTACCTGATGGGTGAGTAGTTTACCGTCTACTCTAATCACAAGAGTCTCAGATATATCTTTTCTTAGAATGATCTGAATTTTAGATAAAGATGTTGGCTTGAGTTCCTCCAGGATTATGACTTTGAGATCGTTTACACACCTGGGAAGGGGAATGTAGTGGCAGATGCTCTTAGCAAGAAATCCAATTCGCAGTTGCTGGATGAGGCGAAGAGGTAGTTGGCCTTCTTACATTTATCCTTTGTGGATGGAGATGAGGGAGATTACCTTCAATCGATGGTTGTCACCCCTCCACTCTTACAGCGAGTTAGGGAAGCACAGATCGAGCATGCTAGCTATGAGACTCTACGTGCTCAGGTATCCACAGGCGTTGATGCTGATGGATATTCAAAAGGTGGGGAGCACGTTGTTCTTTTCAGAGGGTGTATGGTAGTACCCATGAAGTTATGAGAGGATTTTTTATGGTAGTTCCATACATCTACTTTGGCGGTGCATCCAGTCATGGAAAAGATGTATCAGGACCTCCAACGTCAGTTCTAGTGGCCAGGAATGAAGAAGACTGTGGCAGAGTTTGTTTCTCAGTGCCTAACTTGTCATCATGTAAAGGCTGATCACCAGGTGCCACCAGGCTAATCACCAGGTGCCAGCAGTCTTGACTCAACCCCTTGAGGTTCTAGAGTGGAAGCGGGATAGGATATCCATTGACTTCGTGACAGGTTTACCACGTACTTTCAGGGGACATGATTCCATCTGGGTGATTGTTGATCGACTCACCAAGTCAGCCCCCTTCAAATCCATACATGAGAAAAATTCAGTATAGATCTTGGGACACCTCTACATGAAAAAGATAGTCTGAATTCATGGATTTCCATCCACAATCGTCTCAGAACATGATGCTCATTTCACATCCCTATTGTGGAAGGGATTGTACGAATCTTTTGGGACTCAGTTGCGCTTGAGCAGAGTAATTCATCCCAAGACTGATGGTCAGATAGAGCGGACCATCTAGGTCCCTGAGGATATGATTCGAGCTTTCATTATTGACTTTGGCCGTAGCTGAGAGGATCACCTACCACTTGTGGAATTTTATTATAATAACAGTTATCATTCCACTATCGGTATGGAACCATTAGAGGCTCTGTACGGGCGACCTTTCTGGTCACCACTTTACTGGGTTGACCCAGGAGTGTCGGCCCTCATGGGCCCAAAAATGGTGGGAGCTACTACAGAGAAGGTGCAGGTCATCTAGGAGTGGATGAAAACTGCACAAAGTCAGCAAAAGTCTTATGCCGACAAGAGGTGGAGGCCCTTGGAGTTTGAAGAGGGAGACCATGTGTTCCTTCGGGTCTCACCTCGACGGGGATTGTAGAGATTTGGTCGAGGCATCAAGCTATCTCTGAGGTTCATTGGCCCTTTTCAGATTCTGAGTAGAGATGGCGAGGTGGTGTATCGCTTGGCTCTACCTCCTCATATGGACTGGGTACACAACATCTTCCATGTGTCGTAGCTGCAGAGGTACGTGCATGATCCATCACACGTTATCGACTAGGGCTAGCTGGACATCGATGATGGAGGGACCCTTGCTGAGTACCCAGTAGAGACCGAGGATCATCAGGAGATGATCCTTCATGGGCGAGCTATTCCCTTAGTGTGTGTCCGGTGGCAGCATGGGAATCTCCATGAGATCACGTCGGAGTGGGAGGCTCAGATTCGCGTGCAGTACCCACATCTTTTTGAGTAGCCTTTGTTTTGGCTTTTCAGGGACGTAAAATCCCTAAGGTGGGTGTGATGTAATGTCCTGGATTTTTCCATTAATTATTTTAATATTATATTTGAATTAATTAGAGACCATGCTCTGAGACAGCGTGCAGTTCCGATTCCCGGTGAGCCCAGAACAAATGTTTTAATTTAATTTAAAAAAATTAAATTATTCACGTGTGCAGTGTTCCTAAAAAAGTGGAATAACTCTCAAACGGGTGCTCAGATTATAAATCCAAGGGAACCGTTGCTTTCAGAATAGTGTTTTTACCTTAGGCAAGGCCTAACATTGGCCAGTGCAGGTCGGTAGTTAAATCTTGTTTTTTGACGTAACGGTAATAAAATATTTTATTTAAATCCTTGTGAAAATGAAATATCTTATTATTTTAGATAGATATTTCATTGGGAGGGTCAAGGTTACACCCCCTAACTCTGATTTCCTCTAGAGTGATCTGGAAAAGACCTCCCGATGCGGCGACAACGACGCAACGACCAGATCATCGCCGACGAACGCCAATGAATCCAGGTAGGATGTTTGTTTGTGTTTTCTTTCCCATTGTTTACTTCTATGATGAATGTGGGATAATCTATGAATAGATTAGTCCTTGGATCGATTGTTCTTGTGGGATGGGATATTGTGTGGATTTTTGGGAGATTGAACCCATGTTAATCCATTGTTGTTGATTTGTTGCTCTGTTTAATCCCATTATCAGGAGCGGATCAATGTCGTGACGAACGACGACGAAAGTTCATTCATAAATTACATTTTTTGGATTTCTCCATTTCTTTTCATTGTGTTATTTGCGTTCTTTGCAGGGTGATGAACGAAGGATCGTTGCACATCCGTTTTTCGACGCAACAATCCCAAACTGCAGATCCAACCCCAGATCGGTGCCACGGAGGTGCGATGACGATATCGACTGACGATTCGGAGCAGATCGAGAGTTATGAGTTTTCAGGCGTTTTTATTTGGATGGATCGTTCGAGGTTTATGATCCATTTTAAAGGCCTAAAACACCTGTCATAGTGTTCGTATGACGAGCCGAACCAAACCCTGTAGTATCGGGACGAACTGATGAGGGATCGCGGATCCGTAAGATCGGTCGAAGCGTGAGGAAGAAGACGACATTCTGGAATTTTTCCGACTACACACCGTGTAGTATAGGATACACGGAGCGTGTTCATCGGCAGATTTCCCTGGCGTGTACTTCAGGAGTACACAGACACAGAAAGGGTAAATGGACAAGGACATGTCATGTATACCCTTCCCCAGCCAGACCCAGCCAGATACATGGGATACCCCTTGTACTGGTGCAGGGGCAGGCGACATGGACATGGGTTGGGTACACGGCCAAGGACACAACCTGTAGACCCTTCCCCGTCTAGCCCCAGCCAGATACACGGGACTCCCCGTGTACTAGTACATAGGCAGGTGACATGGACACATGCATAGACCTTGTACGGGCACATGGCCAGCGTACACAGAGAGAGCCACAGGTGCTCGGACACGGCGTGTGATTCTTCTACACGCCCTGTAGTTACTTTCTAACCAACAAGACGAGTGACACTGGCTGTTTACATGGGCATTACCCAGAGTCAAGAACATGGCGTGTACTTTTCTACACACCGTGTAGTTGAGTTTTCCAAAGACCGGACAGACGACATAGGCCATTTACATGGGCAGTACTTGGGGTCAAGTAACATGGCGTGTAACAATACTACACACCATGTAATAAATTTTTCAATGCTTGAGATACTTTCCTTCTGTGGCTTGAACTAGTTTTCTTAGGGTTCATACCCTTGGTCCTTTCCCTAAAGGTTCTGGTATCATTTTCCTACACAAGAGTATGATCCCTTCAGCAAAACTTCCTGAATAGAGTTGTTGGAATCCCCTCTATGAGACTTAGATCCAGATCCTCTATTCATTCCTGGAACCCTAGGTAGAGTTCTTAGTATCTACGTGACCAAATTTACCCAAGCGCCGATCCTCTGCTTAGCGGATTAGCTCATACTGAGTTTTCGGAATCACCCCATGACTTGGTCATGATCCTCATCTGAGAATCATGTTCTCAAAGTACATGTGGAGTGTGTTCTCCCGGAGCGAGTACATCATATCTCTCTCTTCAGACCTAGGAGTGTGTTCTCCTTTTTACGTGCTTAGTGTAATCTTCAAGCAGGATTTTAGTGGTGGTATTCGTGATAGTCGATTGTGCATGAGTATATCTGGATATTCTTGATATATGTTCAGTAGATATATACTGTGTAGAGCTGGTTGTATCTTTCCTTTGTTGTATTTTCCCTTATTGTATTTATTTTTTGGTTTCAGGGTGTCCTGCTGGGTATTGTTATACTCACCCCTGCATGGGCTTCACCCGCACATGTCGTGTCTTGTGCAGACGAGCGAGCCATCGACAGGATTCTAGGAGGACCAGGACCGGACGATGCTCAGTGAGATCAGGCGGGATGAGGTGTGTTCCTACGGCTACTTATTGTAGTCTGAGTACCTTTCATTTCCTGTTGGACTTTGTTACAGACTCTTTTTTTAGTGGGATTGTACTTTTGGCCCAGGGTTTTACTTTCTTGCACTTTATATTCCTGTCGTACACTGAGGATGGGTTTTATTGTATGCATGCATCTTTTCCTTTTTCACAGTTTTTACTTTTCAGATTTGTGGGTTGGAAATGTGTGTACGTGTGTGCAGGTTTATAGGCAATGCCTCCCATGTTATTAGCATGCCTACTCGGTGCTAGTCACCAACCCCTAGCCTATTGGTGGCGGGCTTGGGGAGTTGCGGCTCGGGCCCCACTAGGATGGGTCATGAAGAAGGGAACTTCATAATGGGTTTTATTTTAAAAAAACATATATTATTTAGAGTATTGAAATCAATAAAAAATAATAAGATCATAAATGAATGAATAATTTATATTAATCGACATTGAATATTATATAGATAAGATAATACATATAATGTTTTTGAAAATTTATGAATAACTAAATGAATCAAATTTCTTGATAAATTTTTTTATTTTATGTTCTTTTGAATTTTTATAAACAAATAGAATAGATTCGTGGACAAAACCAAATTTTTGAAGGGAAAAATAGGCTATAAAACTTTTAATTTATCGAATTAATATTTTGATATTGGAACATTGATAATTCTGTTTTTAATGGTAGAAGATCTTTTTAAGGGGATTATTGAAAAGTATTACCCTTATAATATTAATTTGTGTTGAGGTTAATATAT
Organism: Viscum album; assembly: GCA_963277665.1. Classification (NCBI taxonomy): domain Eukaryota; kingdom Viridiplantae; phylum Streptophyta; class Magnoliopsida; order Santalales; family Viscaceae; genus Viscum; species Viscum album. The sequence continues at coordinate 434,490,249 of OY728139.1, forward strand.
TTTATGAAATTAGGAATAATTATATGGGTATCCCAAAAATTTTCAAATTTAATTATGAATAAAGTTTATAATAGTACCATCTTAAAAATATTTAATGATTATGTGAGGATGATAGATAGTGATATAAAACATAGAGCTAGGAATGAAAAAGATCAACAGAGGGGCCTTTGAATAAAATATAGCTTGTGAATTAAAAATCAATAATGTACAGAAACAAAAAATAAATTCATTATAAATTAAATCAATATATTTAATATTCTATTTATGATATTTTATTTGATACAAGAGGGAGTAGTTTTCATGTAAAACAACCATATATGAAAAGAACCGAGTCTTAAAATGAAATCTCTTGAACGATTTCCCAAATCACATAGTGCATGTGTCAAAACTCCTAAACCAAGAAATTAGGTTTATTAAATTAATTATTAATAATGTTTTTTATAATTCATTTTTAAAGTTTGATTATTTATCATATGTATTTGATTTATTGTTTTTTTTTTCAAATATCGACCACTTAGGGTCATTCACTCAATTTATCAAAAATACGTTTGACATGATGACCATGGTCAAAAAAGTTCAAAAATAGTTTCTTAATCTCAATAATTTTATTGTTATAATTTCATTATTATTACAATTAAACAATAGGTAATAAATATATAAATATTATCCAAAATAGTTATAAATTATGAATGTTGTACTAGTTTGATCATTTGGGGGGGGGTTAAAATTATGAGGATCATTTTTTATTAGTATCAATATTTTAATTTAGAATCGCCATTCTAGAATCCCAATAAAGTCATATAAATTTTTTTATTTATGAAATACCTTTATGAAAAATATTCTTGTAAGCTAGTGATGAAAATTTAAATATATCATACATAAAGGTAGTGAACCAACAATAATACATGAAATAATTCTGTTTTTACATTGGATGAGTTTAAGGTAGATAACAGCTGATTAGTAAACATAAAAAGAGTTCAATATTATAATTATAAATATGTAATTATATTATTATGAGTATAATATTCATTTATGTGGTAAGAGACCATAACATTAAATGAAGAGGATAAATTATAAAATACCACCTAACATCATATGATGGTTTTATTACTATATTGATTATTCTTTCAATGGTCGGCCTCTTGATGAATAAATTGAATTAAAAATTCTCTAATGGTGTTTTAGATGGATTGTTAAATATATTTATAGATTTAATAGGATTAGGGTGTGATGAGTAGTGAGGTAATGAAGTGGTCATTTTATATGTATTAGGAGTGAAATTTTTGTATTTATTTACTCCCAAAAATAATAGAGAATTTTTTTTATGAATTTGGATCCAAATTATATAAATATTTTATATAATTGAAGTAGATATATATAAACTTATCATCAATCATTTAATGATATTTTTTTCTGAAATTTTGAGATATCATCACTAAATTTAAATCATTTAAATTATTTAACTTTTTCTGTGTGGAATAACATTTACTATATGTAGCATAGTTTTAAAACCAGAAAAGGAATTTACCTTATTACATAATTTTTAATTGTGGATTCTATATATGAAATCAATTTCTTTTATTCAATTTCATATATTTATAAAAAATTAATTTAATATTAAATGTATATTTTTATTGAATATATTTTTATGAAAAATGCATTTTTAGAAATCAAAATGTATTTATACATATAAATTCCAAAAATTTATGTCTATTATTTATTTTTAAAATTTTAATTAAAATAGTAGGTTTATTTTATTACAAAACCATTCTAAAGATAAATTGTATAATTTCAATTCCTAATTAAGTGAAATATATTAAAAATTATTTTTTATTAGAATCAAATAATTCATAGGTTCCAACATTTTATTCAGGAATTTCGAAATTCACTATATTACTTTTAAATGAAATATTTTACTATAAAAATACATTTTTTTATATCATGATATTCTCATAAGACTTAATTTGTTTTTAAAAAAAGGTATAATGTACTATTGGAAATAAATATCAATATATTATGAAACCCCCCCAAAAAATACAACCATTATAAATCACTAAATGAAAAATACAGAAATTAATATCATTTTAACAGATTATTATTCCAAAAATTAGAATTTATCTTTTCCTGAAAATTGAAAATAAAATGGATTTATTTTATTAAAATTTATCATTTTGAACAATAAATGTTCATAATATTCATTCATATCAGTTACTAATTTAATTAATTTTTATTTTATTGTTTATAAGATCGATATGTGTAATATAGTGATATAATATATCTGTAAAATATAAGATAAAAAATAGAACTTGAAAAACTATTAATTGAAAAATAGCACTTTATTACATTAAATGACATTGATCAAATACCATTAAATTTATTTATTTATCTTATGAAAAATATTTAATTAATTAGCATTAGACCACATAAAATTATTATTTAAAATAATAATAATTTTATGTTTTTGATACATGTTTTTTATAATAATATATTTTTAAAAATTACTATCTATAATTTACTTGATGTTTTACTCATGTAATTTTAGTATTGACATTTCAAATTTTATTCAAATAATATATCATAAATAGTTTTTTGTTGTTGTTTCATGTAAGTAAATATATTCGATATTGTATTTATTTTCAATGACAATAAGAACTAAAATATTGGAATTCTACATTCTACTGCTTAAAAAATTACTCACGATTTTAATTTCTCAGGCTAAGGAATGTGGACCATGTTATTCTAATATATTCACGAATAGGGAGTTCATATTAAATTTAAAATAATCCTCAATATCATTTGTAAGATAGTGAATCTCATATATTCCATTATAATATGAATTTATTATGTTTTTATGAATCGTATCCAGTTGTTTTAATAATAATTCATTGTTTTCGTATATGAAATAAATGTTTCAACATATATACCACTCAAAAATGTATTTTCATGATCCTATACACAACCAAATACTAAAAAATTGGTATCATAATAGTCAATAAAAATTTTAATTTTAAAAAAGTCATTCATAATTGTATTATCCTATAAAACATTCCATTCAACCCAAGAATATTTTGATTAAACTATTAATTCTAACTATAATTCATTTAGTTATACCAAAACTTAATTAAGACTTATCCCCTTGATATTAGTAACATAATCCACAAAAATAAATGTCTGAAAAATAAAATGAACTGTTATTATTTATTAAAAATGACAAAACATGGAAACCTAAGCACAAAAAATTCAACATAATCATTACCATAAAAATTTAAATGTAAAAAAATCAATATAACATAATCTTATATAATCTAAATAATATAATAATAATTTCCCAAAATAACCTAAATTTAGTTGCAAAAATGATCAGTTCATTCCATATGGTTATCAAATAATATATTTAAAAAACAATTATACATTTGACATTAAAAGCCATAATTACTACAAAATATGATCACATAATAACACAAAGGTATATCTATAGCACAATAATTTATTCTTCAAAAACACAATTAAATTTCTCCTAAAAATCAATCCACATCTGGCCTCATATATATCTATTACTTTCTTACTTAAAATCGACATTAAACGTATTAAAAAATGATGGTATCAAAAAACTATGAAGGTATTGTATTCTAATAATTAACTAAAATCAAATGTTATCTAAGCCCCACTATGATACAAACAGTAATGAACTATAATGGATATTTTGGAAGTAGTGATAAAACCATATTCTCTAAACACTATATTTGATAATAGATAATGTAAACCAAACATATCATTCAATATTGAAAATGTTAATAAAAAATACTAGATCAGTTATATATCTATAAAATTATAGGATTAGATTCATATAATTAATGAAACCCTGAAAACATATCATTCCTACATAATGGAAATTTATTCCACTAAACCAATTAATCCCTATATGTAATCAACGCCTCTTAATAAATCCTTAACCATAGACACCCTTATATACATATCACAAGTAATAATCCTATACATAGCATGTGGGAATATAAAAATAATATGTGTGAGAAAAAATTCATAGTTATGGTAAATGTAATTGATAAAAATCTATGATTACAAGTGAACATATAAAAAATAAGGGTATGAGAGAATAATGGAGCTATAAATGGACAACATAAATGAATCATACCTAGTAAAACATTGATCATATTTATTTATTCAGAATATTTATTTTATACTAAATTTGTGGACATGTTAACATCATATCATCATTATAACTTGGATAAAACATGTAACATAAAATCATAGGCATTATTTAAGTATCACTTCCATAAAAAAGCATCAATTGTTAAGATAACTAACCATGCACGATACATGATATATCAGCATATTAAAATGATAAAATATGAAATATATGGGTATATAAATCTAATAATTATCAGTATATAATCATATAAACAATTACATATAAACCACCTAAGGAAGAACTAAATAAATCCTTGAATAATTATAACACCATGAACCTGTGGAAATTAAACTTGTATCTAATGTAATTTAGAAAATATATAAGAAAGTACTTGTTAGTTAATATAATGATGTAGAAGGTATTTACACCATTAAAATAAATAGTTTATGATATAAGAAAAAAAATTCTTTAATCCATTGATTAATGAGTTTAAAGGTGAAAACCATTGAATGAATAGAATTAAATACATGGTATTCACTATGTAAAGGCATTCAATGATATGTTAAGTTTATGCATACTAGATTATTAGGCATGGAAAAAGAAATGATGGATAATATATCATATAGATTTTTAATTTCCATCACACCACACATAAGTAAGAACATGTATAATAAATCTATGGATTATAATACAACTTAAAAACTTATGTGAAAGATATTATTCAAGGAGAAAATCAATAAAATAGTGGAATATAAATCATTATTAACATAAATAAAAACAATTCAAAAGAATAAATGAAATATAATTTATTTTAATAAAATAATTTATCATATTCTTTCTAACATTGAAATGGTATTAAAATGAAACCATAATGTAAATATATTAATTTTTAAAAATAAAATTTAAACATGATTAATTTTTATTTAAACTATGTAGTTGAACTATTCTATTTATAATAGAATAATTATAAAGAGGTAATTAATATCATTGAATGTTTTTTCATAAATTTTAATTATATTTATTTTCCCCAGTAGAATTATTGTCTAATTCCAAAAACCATTTTTAGAATGTAAAAAATTTTAGTTAATAATGTAATATTGATAGAAAATGACTGAGTTGGGGAACAATGAATATGGGGGGATTCGTAAATGAAGAAATGGGGTATCCAAAAATTTTAAAATTTACTTTTCATAAATTAATATCATGTTAATATATTTCTCTATATAAAACATTGACCAATAATGATTCCAATATATGCTAAAATAATATTTGACCATCATATTACATCATTAATGTTGAATGTATAAAAATTACTAACCATATTATGAAATCTTGGATGAAATTTGAATGAAATTGCATCATGTCATAAAAGTATATGTTATGAAACTCAATTTTTTTAGCATGGAATGGACGTATCATCGTTATATTTTTCCATAGATTAAGCACAAGAAAATCTCCCACACTTATGATTTGGGAAAAATAAAATGTGAAAGAGGGTCAATATTGGGTAAACCACCACAAGAGTCATTTAAGTTGACTGACCACCCCTGAAGACCAGAAGATCTTATGTTGTTTGCATATTTTACTTTTAGATCTAATGGGGGTACAAAAATAGAAATTTTGATGATATAATCTATAAATTAAAAATGGATTAGTTAAATTATCACATGTTTTTTTGAAAAAGATATAACATTTTGACATTTAATGAAATTAATATTTATTTTTCTATATAATTGTTTTTCATTTTATTATTTATGTAAAAGTTAAATATTATACTTTTAGAATTTTAATTTGATAAAATTAACATCATCTAATATTATTCATGTCAATATTATCTTAGTAAAAAAATTACATTTTTAGAAAAAATTAAAATTTCAATGATTTGAATCTATGAGTTTTTAATTAATATTTTGAATTTATTAAACCATGTTTCATCATTTTTTGAACATAAGTAATTGTTTCAGTAAAATGAAACTTTTTTTTGTTTTCTAGTTCAATTAAACATTACATTGGTAAAGTTATTCATTTTATTGCATCGAAAAACACATATATTGTGTTATTAGAATAAACTAATATAACGGTAATAAAAAACATTTATAATGTTAACCTATAAATCAACGTTAGACATAAAAATACACTCTTTATAAAAATTTATTTTTACATGAAAATATTAAAATTACATTCTACCACATTATATATTATATTTGTTTTTTATTAACATGAACGTTAAAATTATTTAATTATAGAAATATTACTTTTTGGAGAAAACATCAGTTACCATTTCAAATTTTAGTTACTATTTTAAAACTGATATTTTTTAATGAACAATATTTTTAAAAAATTATTTATTTTTTAATGGATTATATTCATAATACAAGAGGAAAAAAATATGTTTTAAACATAATTAAATTTTGGTTAATAGTAATTTAAATTATTAACAAATTAAAATAAGATTATGAATAGATAAATAATAAAAACACATCTTTCTACAAAAGTGTATTCTCAAATCATTATATGATTTTGTTTTAAATTTTGTTTTATCCCGTTCAAAGATATAATTATTTTAAATAGATTAAAAAAATAGATTCATCCTTTGAAAATATTATTAGAAGGGTATTCTTATATTTTTATTGATGACATAGTTATCCTGATTAGTATTTAATCATGATTTATATGTTTCCAATGGGGTAACCTAGTGTGAAATAATTTAAATTATGTTAACATGATATTTGTATCTTATATAGTGTATTTTATATGTTGTAAAGACATCTCTACATGTATAACCAAAATTCCCCCACCTAACTAACTTATCCTACCTGACAATAATTTTATTCCATTCTTACCTCTTACCTAACTTTTGTTTTTATGGAAAACCCCCACTTTTTTGTTTTAAATGGAGCCAATCTTTTTTATTGTCTCATTCCTATAAAATCCCAAGGAATTGACTATAAAATTAAATTCCAAACCAATATCTATGAATTCCACACATATACTCCCTAATGTTCAAAGGAATCCTCCCATTCTTTATGAGTCTACACAGTAAGGTATCGGTTCTCCTATTCCTCCTTCTGATTAAATTAGTTCTAATGTGAGAATCCATTTTTATTTATATATGTTAATTTATACATTAATTCAAAATAACACCTTTATATTAAAAAGTTCTGATTTTTCATTATATAATACCCTTCCAACTATTTAATCCAATTTCATAATACATTTTTTAAATATTTAAAGACTCTAAAATAACTCTTTGATTATATCTTTCCTCTTTTAAACAAAATAATATTATTTTTTGGAAGGAAATTTATATTCATGTAAATATGATCTCACATGTTCATAATGAAAAACAATTACTATATAAATCAATATCTATTCATGATATAATACTTTCCTCACATATTAAACCCATTCTATAATCCCTATTGTAAACATGTCTTGATTTGGATGTCACTCCCTGACCTCCCATGTCATATTTTCGTTATATTATATTTTTTATTCCCAGTGATTTTGATTATATGTGTTCATAATCATCATTTTAGATTCCAAATGATTCCCTATTAGTGGTAAACTAATCATATATCTCATTAGATGAATTTCATAATACATTTTTTATACCAATCATGCTAAAAAAATTGTTCAATGATTTTTTATATCATATAATTATGTTGTGAATACACAAAACTAATATTATTAAAAGTTATATATATAAATGTAAAATTATTTTATTTATTGGGGACATACAATATTTAATCCCACAATCCATAGACATTATATAAAATGATACATTCAGATTAACAATGATCGATTTGGTAAGAAAAATGATAGGCATATGAAGAGTGCGCCTAGATAGTTATCTAATAAAATCGGTGATGAATATATATATATATATATATATATATATATATATATATATATCACATTTTCATAATATATTCCAATAACTCTTCTATAATGTTCTGTGATACATTAATGTTTATCATTTTGAATAAAATGTTTTCTCGTTGATAGTGCTTCAATACATTAGATACAAAATTGGTCTCTAGATATATCATGTTCGAAATACCTTGGGAATATTCATTATTATTTTTCTATGATTCCTTGTATGATATATTTTGTAATATTATGTTACAAAAAGAATTATGAACACTGTTTATTTTATTATTAATCTCTTGTGATTTTTTCATAGAAAAAATTCATTTCATGAGTCATGTATTTTCAATTATGCTTTGTATCATGTACTTATTATCATGTTATAAATTATATAGTAATGATCATGTTATGAATCAGGTTATTATGAATATGTTATGTCACATTAATTTAGTTACATTTTCTTATATTCATCTTCAAATGGTATGCTCAATATTTTCATTACGATTCCATGAAAAGAGAATCAATATTCAAAATGTATAATTTGTTGATTATTACACATTGAATCAATATTTTATTATATATAAATTTATTATATAGTTTTATATTATTTTATATATTATAAAACCCATATTTTCATCTTGTTATAACTTATTAAATTTTATAGTTATTACTTATTATTACCCATAATGATTATTTGCAATCAACACTTTCTCGTGTATCCATTTCACCACGTTATAAAAAGGAAATATGATATATTTATAATGAAGATTATATATTGTGATTAATATTTGAGTGAAGTTGAATATTATTTGTAATCTAATAATTTTACTATATATTGGATGAAAATTTCAATTACTTGAAAACAAAATAATTTTTAGTCGATTGTATTCCCAAAATGTCTAAAACACTATACATAAAACGTCTTGGGAATGTATTTTAAACCAAAAAACAATTAAATTAATTTAACTGGGAAGGAAGTGACATTGGGTAATAATAGTTTGTAGTAATGTATCAATTATATTACATTATTGGGTATGAAATCAGTCGAGGGTAAATTAATGGTTTATAAGTTATGGTTGATTATAATTAAATAGTTATAGATAAACCTTCTTGTTGATTTGAGATAATATTGAATATTATTTGGATTTTGATAAGAGAAATGTTGTGGAAACTCTAGGAATAGTACAAAGTTATTAGTATTAGTTTAGGATAGCATCATGAATCATTAATGTAATAGACTTCTTTTGATTCACCTAAAGACTAAATTCCTATCTCGATACATTCATGTGGATGTGTCTATGGATAACATTCACCTATGGGGAAATTAAAAATAAAATTCTTTACTGAGTATTACGATAATAATTACAATCATGATTTATGATTGGTCTTATTACTTCACTCCTTGATTTCCACTCCCATTGAATATATTTGGTAAATTGTTATTCTCGTTATTAACCATTATGAAGTATTTTATCATATTTACGTTATATACCATCATAATGATTAAAAATGATAAAATTTTATAAAACCTTGTTATTCCTAAATCATTGTAAATATTAATTATTATGTTCAATTATCTTTTAAAGTATTTAATGTGTTTTGATAAAATATATTTCAATGATTTTTTGAATAATATATTTCAATAAAATTGATGCTGATTTTGAGATAGTTACTAATGATGCACCAATGATATAATTCCACATAAATAAACATAGATCTAACTAAATGTTATTTGGATTAAAAACAATGAGTTGGTTTTATGGAGTAATTGTTTCCTATGATTAATTTTTCTAGATATCATTTACCATAAATCTGTTATTGTTGTTCATCACTCGTGTTAACCACAATTTTATTTATATTATTGCAGGAAGGAATATGGGAAAATTTTAAGTATGGGTACCATATATAATGAATTTTTTGTCACAGTGAGAATTTAATTTAAATAAAAACCGAACTTATAAATCATTTTATTATTACAAAATAGAAATAATGAATTATGATTAAAAAATGATTGAATTTGAATTATAAAAAAAGATAAAAATAATAGAGTCTCATGAATATTTAGGTGATAATGATGATAAATGAAATAATAGCTAATTTACTTCATGTTTAATTTTTTTGTTCATAAAGGAAATTTCTTATAAGAATTCATAGATGTTCAATATTGTTCATAAAATGGAATTCAAAAACTATTTTTTAAAGAAAAATGATGAAATTTGTTAATATGAATAAGGGAACTATCTTTTTCCCTAGACGTACATTAGATATTATCATATACAACCCATTTTAGAATTTATTATGGGTAAATATTATCTATTAGATAATACTACATAATAATATTATTGAGTGGTAATTACAATAATAGAGATATACTTTATTTATGTGGTAAAGATATAAAAACCATAGATTTCACTAAATGTTTTACTTAGATGAATATTATGTTAATAGTTTTTTTGATATGATATAATGAACTAAAAAAATGATATGTTAAAATAAAACATGACAGATATAATATAACCATTAAATTATAATGTATTAAAATATGTAACTACTTAATGAATTTAGGGAAAAAAGGAAAGAATGGGGATTGGGTAATTGAAGTTTCTATTGTGAATCCAACATGACATATCATGGCATGGACGACTTTTAAATGGGGTTTCCCCTATACCAATCCCATAGAAACCTCCAACAATTTTGATGTGACCAAAATCAAAGGTGACAGAAGTTCAGGATTGTGGAAATTTACAAAAGAGATATGCTAGCAGAATCACCTCCAGCGATTCCCACCATATTTTAACATATTATTCGATATTACACAGAGATCTTCTGATATTATGTAATAATAAATTAGAATTATATAATAAAGTTATTTTTATGTAATATGCCATTTATCAAATTTATTTTACCAATTTATAATTTTTTAATTAAAAGAAAAAGAGTATTTATTTTCACAATAATTTATTTTTCGTTGTAATTCAGATTTAAATGAAAAATAAATAAATTCTATAATATTATATTGAATAAATTAATTAAATTTTAAAATAATTCAGGACAGTATTATGAGATGATTAATGATTCATATTTCTAAAAATTATTTATTTTTGGTTGAATAATTAAAATTAATATTTTTAAAAAAATTATAACTTCACCAATATAATAAAGACAATGGAGTTTATAAATCCATTTCATTGATCTATTACGTAATTTATAAATTATAAAAATTTATTCTAATTTTCTAAAATAAATATTTTACATTTTCAGAACATTTTTTTAATTTAAAAAAATTTAACACTTCGTAGAATTCTATAGTAATTAAATATATATTTTTTAAAGATATTTATTATTAAATTGAAACCCATAATTTTTTAATACAATAACGAAATTTATTTCATGAAAATAAAAAAAATTCATAATTGTAAACAACCAAATATTTTTTATATTTACAGTAAATGCTTTCAAAAACATATTTCTATGTGCAAATATTAAAATTACATTTTTTCAATTTTAGAAGTCGAATAAAATAAATTTATTTCATTATTATTATTATTATTATTATTATTATTATTATTCATTTTACAAATAAAAAATAATGTTAATTTTACTTTTTCATATAAAATATTGTTACAATGTTTACAATTACGTTTCATAATGAAATGAGTATTTATCAAAAAATCATATATTTCTAAATATAGTGAAATTAATAATTAACTAAATATATTATAAATTTAGATTAAAATGTTTTATTTTAAAATATATAAAAATTAATTATAACTAAAATATAGAGTAATCAGTGTTAAATATGATTAATAACCCCCTAAAATTAAAATATAATATTTCCACACAATGGTTTCTCTAGACATTATACATTTTGATCAAAATAATAAATTTATATTCTATAAAAATTATTGGGATTAAATTCAACCCAAATTAGAATTCATATTTTTCATTATATTTTAATAATGGTCTTCTTTATTCTTTACTAATGATTTATTTTCCATGGTTAATATAAATTAAAATGGTAACCATTTATGATTTTACTATTACTAAATAAACAATACATTTGAAACGTTTAATTTTTTTGATAGGATTTAAATTGAACATATATATGTGTGTGTGTGTGTGTGTCTCAAAAAAATTTACTAACCTAACTCACTTATACCACATAACATCCATAGACTCTATTCTTACCCCTACCTAAAATTGTTTTTCATAGAAAACCAATTTTCACATACAAAAAGAGCTCACTCCCGCCAATTCGGTTATCCCAATTAGAGTGAAAAATATATTTCATGAATTTAACATTCATTTACCTCTGTAAATATCTTTAAATGAATTACAAAATCTATAAGTATTTTGTTGATCCTTTATGAAGAAACCTTTTGTCTCATGGGTTTCCTCCTCCTTTCAATTCATCTATATCTTTTCTAATAATACCATTTGATATCTATGTGATAATGCAGTCATGTGTTGACAATAATCTTATTCTATATAAAATCTTCATTGTGGATGAGGTAATACCATTTTATCTCTTTAAAACGATTTCATAAAACATTTTCTATAGATTTAATGTTTCTGAAATAATTCCTTTTTAGTTGCTCTTCTTATAAATTATTCACATAATGTTTTTTAAGACTTTTGATATCTTGGTTATTATTCTATAAAATGTTCATACTCAATCAATTAATGTCCAATTAATACCCTTTTATTATAAAATTCCTTTTTAAATCATAAAAAAGTTCCATAATACTTTTTGTACACCATTCATGCTTCCAAATTCAACCCTTGATTTTCCATGCCATTTTTTCATTATGTAATACTACTAATTTCCATTTGATTACAATTCCATGTTTTCATAATGAATAATTTAATACTATAATTATTTACTATTTTGAAAATCTATCATCCTCCCTCATAAAACATATTATACAATTCCTTTTTTATAACCATGATACTAACATAATTATTCTATGTTTATTTGGACATTTCATCATACTGGGAAATCCCAAATATAGTATAATTAAATGGTGTGATTATAAATGAATCATTATTTAATTTATTAGGAACCATGATGTATGGAACCCACGAATACAACACATGGAAAAATGATATGTTCTTATGATATTTTACTGATGTGGAATAACAAATGATAAAAAAATAAAGGATGGACCATGATAGAGATACAATGAAATATGAGATGAATTTCTCTTCATAAATAACATGTTCATGGTTCCATGGAATATTTCCAGGGTAATATATTATTGATTCCACACTGTAATTTTTTTCTATGATTGGTGTTTCCAAATAATAATCTAATGAATTTTATAAGAAATTATTCTCTAGATCCGACTTGTTCATATGAGCTTGGTAGTATTACATTGAAGTTATTTATTATGCCTTACTGATATGATTATATAATACATCAATGATGATTTTTTGAATAATATTTAGAATGTATTAGGATTAAATGTAGACAAATCTCAATATTATGAATCATGAACATATGATCATGTTATGACTCACGTACTTGTGATCATGTTATTCCACATGTACATATGATCAGGTTATGCCTCATGTACCCATGATCAGGTTGTGAATTTTTTTTCTTATGATCATGTTATTTCTCTCTCCCATGTGATTATTTTCCTATGGTAATGTTCATTTATTATGCCCATTTTTATGTCATGAAATTATTTAACTAATTCCTCATATGAAAACATCATTTAATTATTATTTACACATGAATACAAGATTTATTTTCTATTAATTCATAATATAGTTTTCCTTTTTACATGATTATGTTTTCAATAACATATGTTCATTTATGATCACATGTGATATTTGATTATTATTATATATTATTACACATTTTGATAATTCCAACAAACCCATTTCTTATATTTCAATTTCCAAAAGTATTATTCAATATTAATATGTGAAATGTTTCAAGAATAGTATGTATTGTAAAAAAAATTGGGAGATGTTTATGACATGTTATTCAATATATAATTACCTATACTGTGGGATAAATTTTCATAAGTTCATAATAAATTTGATTTATTAGTTAATATTTTATCATTATGGTATAAAAATATAAATGTAAAATTTCATGGGAATTTATTATAATGAAAACATTTAATAAATCCATGTAATAATATTTATATTATTATTGGGGAGACAAAATAATCTTATGTTGGAAGACAGAAAAAATATTCCCTTACAATATTTGTAGGGAACCACTTTACGAAATATTATAGATAAAACCAATTTGATATGGATGTCCCAAAATAGAATAATTATATTAATGAATATAAATAACAATAGTAGAATATTTTTAATATGTAATGATTTTGTGATATATATGGAAATTGATGGAGAAAAAATAAATAAAAATAAAAAAGTTCATGAAATATACCTTGAAAAAATATGTATTGTTTGAACAATAAGACCATCATGGAACCTAAAGAGACTATAAATTAATCATATATGGTATTAATATATTGATTTAATAATTTATATATCTATTATTTAGTACGTGTGATAAATATAATAAGTAGAAGAATATAAATGAAATAAATAGATTTTTGGAATGAGAACCCTTACTTGAGGACCTGGAATATGTGGTCTGAGTGTGTTTAAAATCATGAATTAAAAAAATATTATTATTAAATACATTATTAGTATATTGTTTCTTCTGTATTTCATTTTTAATGTATTTTAATTATCATTTTTCATTAATTTATTGTAAAATAATTTCTCACATCGACCATTTTGGGCTATGAAGTTAATTTATACAAAAATATTATTCTATATTGACTATAATAAATGAATATATAAAATCATTTATTAATATATTCAATTTTGTATTTATAATTTATATTTTATTCATTTTTTACATGATTTATATTAATAATTTTATTATACTAAATTGATATAAAATATGAATGATGTCTTTGATTATTTTAGGGAGGTTAATATTACCAAGATCAATTATTTTAAATATTTTTATTATAATTCTTAATTTATAATTCATGAATAAATAATCAGGTAATAAATATTATTTTTATTAAGTTAAAATCTTAAGATAAAATTTACTTAATATGGTGAAGAAAAATTAAACACATCATCTATCGAGGTGGGGAAAAGAACAAAATAATGGTGAAATTTAAATTTAAATTAAAAATGAGAGGTTGGTATAAAATAGATGTTCCATCAACAATATAAAATAGTGTTAAAAAATTCGATTCATTATATTAGAATGGTTATACAATTCGTGTTGTAGATTGAATAAAAAAATATAAAATAAATGAGTAATTGGATTTTCTCGCATTACTTCTTTAGAAGATTCCTTTAGAATGTACATTATTCTTTCAGTGGGTGGTTTATTTGTTAGACCAAAAACACTATGGCAGGGAAATGAGTTTCATGGAGGGGGTCATTATATGTTTTTTGATATAAGTATATTATGTGATGATGAAACATCAGGTGGTGACCATGTACTTTCATAGCTGAGAGGGGTAGAATTTTTATAAATATTGTTTCTTAATAAACAAATGTGAATTCATTTTCAATGAATATGGATCCAAAATTTACAAATCGGGAATAAAATAAGAGTATGTTTGAGAAATAATTCATCCACTCATTTTGATATAATTATATTTTGATATTCATATAGCTCATATATTAATTTAATATTTTACTGTGTTTAACTTCTAGCATGATCTCTAACTTTTACCATGCGTAACATTTTTCTGGACAAAAAATGAAATTGTTTTTTTAAATTATTTTAATATATTGATTCCAAATATTACACCTTTATTAGTATATTAAATTATTTATGTTATTTTTTTGGATTAAAGTAATATACAAAACATGGGAAAATTGTATTTTAGAAAATTAAATTTTATTGATAAAAATTAATTTTTTCTTATTTTGGAAAAGGAATTCTAATAATAGATTAGTTTTTTCTTTATGATTAACAAATAGAGGGTTACATAATTATAAATCCATTCTAAACCAAATGAAATCTCATGCATTTGTAAATAATATTTTTTTATATTGCAATAAAATATAACATGGTTCCCTAAATAACAGTCATATGTTTCTAAATTCAATATATTATTCTCAAATAAATTATTTCAATCCGTACATAAAATTATTTTTATAGATATAGTTTTCTAGATTGAAAATCATTTCGTATTTAATAATGATGCTATGCAGTTTAGGACCAATGTCAAAATGCTAGTATATACTATTCCCTTAACAATAAATCATTTCCAATAAATACCATAAACTCATAATATGATAACAATGGAATTTTGAATCCAAATATAATTTTAATTTTATAAAATTAACATTATTTATATATTAAATTATTTATATAAATGGGAAAAAATATAAAAAAATATTTTAATTTAGAAAATTCAGTTTTAAAAATTATGTGTTAATCATTATATTTCATTTAAATTAAATATTGTATATGTGTTAGTATATTTTTTTCATAGGGAGAGTATTTTTTTTCTATAATCATTTAAAAGTGTTCTATTTATGAAAAAATCGGTAATTAAAAAAAAATTATAAATTTATAATATGGAAATTAAATTATACTTAATAGTACCCCATTAAAATTAATTATTTATCATCTAAAAGTTAATCATTTCTTTTTTTCTAAAATACATAAAATTATTTTTAATATGGTTATTAAAATATTTATTGAAATTTTTTTAATAAATATTTATATAAAATTAGTTAATTCTATATACAATATTTTTTTACACTTTGTGAATTTCTTTAATGTTATATCACATTTATATATAATAATGTATTACAGATTATATCAGTTTCTTTCATTATGTGATAGAATCTATTCAATAGTGTATTTATGCGACGAAAAAAAACTAAAATCATATGGTGTTTCTTTTTTTATTGAAAACTATATCGATTTAATTAAATTTGTTTTATCTAAAATTGTATTCCCTTTCATCCAAGGACAGAAGAAATTATAATTCAATGAAAAAAATAACCCCGATTAATATTTTCATCATTTGATGATGTAATTTCTTGTATAATTTAAATGAAGGGAGGGACCAAATATGTAACGTCCTAGGAATTAATAGAATACAAAATTTCCATATCTATTAATATTTTTGAATTTAATATTAAATTTAGTTTGAATGGTATACTATGTCTGACAGTGTACTCGACACACAACAAAGGGTTTTCTTCGAAATCGTACGTTGCACACAACACTGAGTAATACTGAACAATAATACAACAACAAGATTATTATAATAAATTGTTTTTAATGCCTAGACATTTTATCAGTTGGAATGAACATAATTAACTATATTATGAATTTACATAATTGTTAAATTTTTATTCATTTATCCAACTAAATTTAGAGTCTTTAAATGAGAATGAATCCAATTTTAATCATAAAATACTCTATTGTTTTTAAATGGTTTTTTTACCACCTTTTGGTTGAGAACCATTTTTTTAAAAAAAACATTTCCTCACTTTTATATGTTCTATATGAGAAAATATACTTCTTATTTAGAATTAAGAGATCAAAATTTTCTTATGGTATTTTTCTGATAAAATTTATTTCTTAATGAGTAGTGAAAATTATTGTATTTTAATTAAAAAATCCCTTTTATTAAAATTTATTTATAAAGTTAGATTGTCATTTTAATTAGTTTTAAATTGTAATTAGATTATTTTTTAATCATTTAATCGAATTAGGGTCATTGAAAATAATTTCACATTTTAATTGGAAATAATCACATGTAAATCTTTTGATAGTTCTTACTTCTTAACAACCTCTTTTCTAGTTTTTACAATGAGCAATAATATTAAATTAATTTCTTATAATTACGTGATTTGAATTTCAAAAAATTGATATCATATTTTTAATAATATGATACAGATTATATAAATAGATACCTTTTATTTCAGTAATTAATGAATAATAACTTATGTAATTATTTTTATTTTCCATGGTTAAATGGAAAATCGAGTAAATAAGGGTAAAAAATATAATAATAACATAAAAATACTCTAAAAAGTGTAACAATCTAATTTTATGAGATATTTCTGACCATGAGCATCATTAGAATGAAACAATGGAATTTTGTCGCCACATTGGTGTGAAAATGATATTTTATAACATTTAATTTAATGAAAAAGGAAATATGACATAAACAAGTATCTTTTTCTAAAAAAAATTTATATGAGTTATGTAACTTCTCTCTGTGAATATAAATTTTAATTAGAAATATAAATAGAATTCATACATCATGGTTATTTATTTAAATTTTTTAGATCAATAATAGGTAAATTTATTTCCGACACAATGATGATGCAGTGATTACCTTATTAATGAAATATTTAAATAAATTATATTATAAATTTTAAAATAAATGTAATTTGTACATTTTGATGACATACATGACGTTTTTGAAAAATAAATAAATATTATATTTCAGGAAATAGTTTTGGTTCAATGGAATAATGTTTTTATGACCATAAAAAAATATTTACTAAATAGTGTCAAAATTTACATATTTGAGTTTTTTAAAACAAATACTCTTTTATTAAATGATATTATAGTACTAAAAATATATGATTCATCGAAATGATGTATATAATTTTTAAAATTTTCATTAATTATACACTTTTCATTCTATTTTCATTTTTTTAATCTATAATAAGAATATATTATGAAGATATAAGAAGACAAAGTAAGAGTAATTGTTTTTAACTATGGATTAAATGTAAAAAAAGGTTAATTTTGTGCCCTAAACATGTATAAAACATAATGGTTGATAGTATTTTGACCCATAATCATATTATCCTAGAACTTTATCACTTTTTAACTATTATATTTATAAAATAATTTTATAATAAAATAATATTTCAATACATTCCTAATGTGCCCCTCTTCCTTATTATAAAAGTCAACCACATCTACCCACCCCTCTCAAAACCATTAGATCTTCCAAATTATACTAAAATAATCTCCCAAAATCCCTCCAGTCCTCTTATAGGCCTTGATTTGGGTATAATTCTATACTATGGAGACATTTTGTGAAAATCAAAAGGAGATACTCAAAAAAGATGTATTTATTTAATCTCTTATTTTAAATTTTTTTCTTATACTTCTTCATTTTCTTATTCTGTTTTAAATATAAATAAATAAATATAGTATCTTCTACATTATTAGATGTCATTATAATTACGTTAAATCTTTATACCTCCTTTTATCCATCCTATGCATATCAGTATCACTATGTGTGTGTATGTATGGATTATCATCTCCACGTTGCGATTTAATTTGTTATTTGACAATACATAAAATTAATGGGTATAATAATTATTATAATGTATTTAAATATTACAGATAACATTATAATTATTATTTATAATTAATATACCATCCAATTATATACCTTTTAATCATTAAGAGAATGATATCGTCGCTTGAGTGTACGTATGGCCTACCGTATCCACAATGTGAAGCGATTCATTATACATGATATTAATAAAACCATGATTATATACATGAATTTAATCAATAAATATGATATATATTATATTTATATTTAATCTATTCTTTTGTGATTTTTATTTACAACATACCTTTCTACTTCTTATTTTTTGTAAATACGATAATTTTATTTTAGAATGTGTGGACTACGACCCCCGCAATGTGATAAGAATCGTTCATTTCATATCTGGAAAGTATAAAATATGAAATTAAGGATCTTATGTAACATATATAAAATATATATTAGACTATATTTATAATATACTTATGCAACATTTAGTTTTCATTCCTTTAGTATGACAAAGAAATGAAGGTAGAATTCATGCGTACGTACGACCTACCGTCTCCATGAACGGGGCATTTCATTTATTATCTAAAAATGCTATGGACTATTATAAATACATATATAATAGATATATATGATTTTTGAAAAATTAATAGTATTCTTGAGAGGGCATACCTTTGAAAACATGGACAATTTCCATCAAAAAATTTATTTTTGAATCATGTACATAATATCGAAAAAACGACCAATATGAACATAAATAATTTGGTAAATTTTGTAACATGATAATAAGTTATATAAACGTATTAATAATCATCAAAGGTGGATCGGGATTGGATAAGTTAACCTATTTGTATTATTTAGTAAAATAAATAATGAACAATACAAGTTCAGATTCGTTGTAATGGAAATCTTATCTCAACTTTCATTCATTGATTTAAATATAAATGAAATTGGGTTTTTTCCACGAATATATCTGAATGAAATATTATTATTTTACACTAAATTTCCTCCTATATTGGGTATATTTATATTTTCCATTAATATTTATGTAATTTATTTATCCTTATTCTAATGACATGATATTTGTAAGGGACTTCGTCTCAATCTCCTTTCATTGAGGCATATATTGTTTTATATAAACCCTTATTTTATATAGTGTAGAATCAAAAAAATTTAATTTTAATTTCATTCAATAGTTATTAAATGGGAATATATTTTATGAAGAAGTTTACTGAAAAAAAGGTATGTTTCTTTTTAATGTATGCAATTAATATGACCTTTTTGCACCGTGAGCCTTATTTGATATCTGGATTCCTCCACAAATCATAATATTTTTAAAAATAAATTTAAATATCATACATAGGTATTTTTGTAATGAAAAATAGTATTGATAATGGATTTATTATATCAATATCTTGAAATGATGTCTTACGATTGCAATGTGGAAATGTTATTTTTCTTTTTTGCTTGTTCATTTTTTATGATTATGTTATGGTTCCGAAGAATTGCTTATGGATACAGGTGGTTCGATCACATAAAAAGAAAGGATGAGCTTGTGATATCTCTCCAATGCATTGGGTAACATGATAGAGTTAAATGTTAAGGTTTCTCCTAATAGATTTAGGTAATATACACTGATGTGTATTCCAAATGTAACCATGAAGATTATTACCTATGTTGATTTGAACTCAATAATGTAATTGTGATATGAACGCCACAAGTTACCAATAGGATTTATGATTTATATGATTTATTCATAATTCTTATTATTTCATGAGTTATGTTAAAGAGATTATGTTTTATGTGAAAAATGTTTGATTTTGATTATTTGTATGTATTCATGGACATATGTATTCTTTTTTATTATATATCACATAACAACGTTTTAATTCTCATCCCATGATTTTAAATCATATTTCATAGGAGATAAGGATCGATAAGAGAATGGAATAATTCAAGATGATTTTTATCAATATAATAATTATTTTTTTCAAAGAGTTTTATGGTTGTGAAAACAATTTATTGAATAAAAGTGTATACTTTTTAATATTTGAGATGTATTTTAATAGTTATGGACTAATTTTGTAAATCACTAAATATAAAAAAGAACCTCATTGTGAATGGAAGTAAATTCACAATAAAAAATAATGATTATGTAATGTTTACGAATGTGGCCATACAGTTGGTATCAGAGGTCTGTTTAGATAACATTAGAGTTTAGGGTGTTATTTAATCACAAGGGACATTTTTAATATAACATCAACGATATATATATATTAGATAGAGTCATAGTTATTTTAGATCAATTGAATTATTTTAAGATAACATGAATAAGAATTTTTTACTGTTTACCCACCTCATGAGATATTATATGATGATTTTATTTATATATATAATGGGCTCCAAATTCACAATGGATGTGAAGGAGAATATGATGGTTTTCTGAATAAAAATAGAATGAAATGGGATATTTAATGAGAAATATTTATGTTATTGTTAAAAAACTATTTTATGGCATGATTGACCACTTGAACAATGGTTATTTTTCTAAGTCATCATATATTCCAGAAATTGATCCCTATGTAATTTTAGTTAATAATAATAAAGGAATGTGTATTCAACAACCAATGTTACCATGATGTGGAATGAAACGCCTAGGAAAAAATTTCAAACGGATGAGAAGATTTTGTATATGTGGCAATGATGGTCAAAAATAAATAACCAACCCCAAAAAAGGATGCATTTAGTTGACTCCAAGAAAGAGAATGAAGTTATTTTCAAGTTATTAATTGAATTTTTTATGTTTGGGGAATATGGTCATTATTCAAATAAATTTCTGACAAAGATGTTTCGGGAATAATATCAGTAATTCCATAAAGATATATGTTTAGAATTACCTAATTCTATTCAAATTGATGATGATGAAACTGAAAATGACATATAAACGTTATGGATTATCTCTTATCTCATGTTTTGAAATTATTAAATCTTAGGACATGATTCATGATTTAGTTTGTAGGAAGTAAGTATTAGATAATAAGTTGGAAAACATGGTTCTGTGATCATGAAGAATTCTGGATGATTATGATATCTACATTTTAGAAATTGAAAATTTATTTTACACTTATGGGTGATGAAATTTTTAAAAGTATTAATTCTCTTTTAGTGGTGGGGTTACATTAGATGTAATTTCTCTAGTATGTGTAACCCTTAAGTTTGTTATGATAAAATACTATTTTAGGAAGAATTACATTTTCATTTTTGGATATAATTTTAAAAATTTCGTTTGGGTTTATATGAACCTTGATTATGAGGTAATTTTGGTTTATTAAATTTTGAGGTGCTAAATGAAAAGAATGAGATAAACATGAAGTTAAATTATGATATGATTATTTTTGAAGATTTTGTCTGATTTTTTAATGTTTTATGAATTATATATTATTTGAAAAACAACAACCCGCAGAAAGGGTGGAAACACATCATGTCATATAAGGTTGTAATAATCGAACACATAAGTGAAGTGAATCAAGGCTTTATCGCCTACCACAAGACTATGTGAAGTCCCTAGTTAGTATGAATTACATTCTTTAAATAATTTTATGGATAAAAAATAAGTTGATATTGGGAAGTTATGTTTTATCAAATGAATATCTTTATTATAGGAAAATGATTTTGTGATTAAGAGATAAATGTTATTTAGGAAGACATTCACTCTTTTTGGGACAATATATGCCTGAGGAAAATAGAATACAATAGAGTTTCATTTCATGAGTAATGGATGGATTTTGTTTAAGAATATATGTTTTTATTATGTAAATATGATGATTTCATTAATTTATGGAAATGATTAACCAATCATGGAGAATATGTGATTAGGCTAATTACTTTTAGTTATGATACTTTAATAGTAGTTGATGTTATTTGGGAAAAAATGAAAAGATTTATCATTGAAGACAAGTTGATAAAATCCTTCTAAATGTTGGTTTTAAATCTTAGTTTGGAATAAATTGAAGAATTTTATGGGAAATATTTACTTGAATGGTCTTTGTTGAACTTTGGGTATTGATTGTTGAATTTTTGAGATTAAGATTATTATTTCTTTTTAGAATGGATTATCCTATTTGGTGATTCTCTGATCATGAACAAACCATTTTCTTTTTTTTAATGTCTAATGAAATGGGAAATATATATTTCATAATTGATTGATTATTGAATTCTCTATAAGGCAATTCTAGCATGTCATATGTGTCCAAGTAATCTTGAATACTCAATTTTTTGGAAAAAAATATGATTTTGTGGTAGATATTTATTAATGGTCGAAGCTCTACATGAAAAGTAAGTAGGTTTACTTATGTACTTAATCATGATCATAAATAAATTCATTAATATTATAAAAAGTTCCTCAAAACATAAACATATTCTATTTACTTTTCCAAATGGCAAATCAATGATCGTTTAACCCATCACATGTTTATGGTTTCTTGGTTATTAACATTCTCCAAATTACGATTTCTATCACCCTCCATTAGAAAAATATGGTTAGTTTCTCTTCCATATCGACATTTTCCTATATGTATTACTAGTATGTGTTATATCAGGTATCATTTTTTACTACTTTTATTTCTTTTAAAGCGATAGTTTGTATTTTTTAGTGTGGGATTTTCAATGATGTTTTGGATTCCAATTTTAAAATTGCGTGGACACAATTTCAAAAGGGGGGGAATGATGTAACATCTCAGGTATATATATAATAATACATTCTCATATCTATTAATATTTTTGTATTTAAAAATAGTTTTTGGTTAAAGGGGAAACTATGTACAACATCGTACCTGACACACAACAATAGGTTTTCTAAAATCTTATGTTGTATACAATATTGAGTTATACCGAAAAATAATACAACAATAATATTATTATTTTAAATAGTTGTTAAATCTAAGCCATTTTATTTGTTGGAACAAATAGAATTAACTATATTATTATTTTTATATATTTTTTAAATGTTTAAACACTTATCCAATGAATTTTAAGGGCTTAAAATTAGAATTACTCCAATTTTATGAAAGAAAGTACTCTAATATAATTAAAAGGTCATTTTTCTAGGTTTTGATGGAGAAAATTTTTAAAAAATATTTATTTTCACTTTTATATGTTTTATATGATTGAATATATCATTTATTTGTAATTGGGACATCAAAATTTAATTATTTTATTTTTTTGATAAAATTTAATTTTTAATGAATACTGAAAATACTAGATTTTTATTCAAAACTACATTTTCATCTAATTTATTTTTATAGTTAGATGTTCGTATTAATTTGGTTTTAAATGTAATTATATTATATTTTTATGATTTAATCCATTGTTTATCATTAGAAGTAATTATAAATTTTAATTGGATATAAACACATATCAATCTTTTGATTGTTTTTGCTTCTTAAAAAATACATTTTCTCATTTTGACAATGAGAATTAATTTTAAATTAATTTCTTTCAATTCTGTGTTTTTAATTTTGAAAAATAGATTCGATATTTGGTAATAAGGTAAAAATTGTGTTTATAGGTGCCTTTTATTTTTGGATATTATTGTAACGCCCCGACCCTAGTTACAAAGAGTCAGTCCGTTATTACATAACATTGGCATGATCATAAGATATCGAGTCATTAAATACTGATTTCTTTAGCATCCTTCAAAGTACTAAATACATACAAAGGTTTTATATTACATCGAGAAAAAACCAACAACATTATGTCCCCTTTGAACACACTCATATCATTTGTCTTATCCCTACAGCTTAATCATAATATACTTTTTCACGTCCTGTGAAAAAGAAAACATAAGAAAGGGGTGAGATGAGATGCTCAGTAAGCATAACGATACAGAAGAAACTATCATAAATAGGCATAAACATTTAAGGCTTTGTACAAGAATAAAACACGATCATTTTAATCTTAAAATTTATCATAATATGGAAAAGATAAATCAAATAATTCCATTTGCATATTCACATGGATATTCTAATAGTCTAATAATCACATTTTATATCAATATCAAATTTAATAATGATGAAATGCATAATACCAAACATCATAACCACATAGTCAAGGCATCGTTCCCAGACTAAAAATAATATTTTTTCAAGGTAGGGTTCCATGATACTAGTTTGTGTCATGAGACCTACAGATGCATCGAGGAGCTATATTGGGTTCCACCTGTCACTTATTATGTCCAATTAATTCCTCATATGAAAAGGTTAAAAGATAACATAAATATTAGTATTAAAACTAGAATAAGAAATGTTAATTCTTTAACCATAATATATGAATGTTATAAAAATAAAACATAAAGAGTATAACATATCACAAAACCATCATTACATTATGGATGATGGTATCAAAATAAATCAACTTTAAACAAGTGTAAAATCCACCGAAGGATGTTGACTTATATGAAATCAAAAATACTTATGATAAATTTTGAAGTAATTTAAAAGTCACACGAATATAAAATACAACATTTATTTTGAAAATATTCTTATAAACTTGTACAGGATTCTTCTAAGGTGTTATAACGGTGGAGAATAGTCATACCCACCGTATATGTTAAAAAACAGTCATACCTTAATTTGTCAAAATGTTCATAAAGTACTTGATTGGAAAATGACAGAATGATTCCTTTCCAAACATTCTATAAAAAGTAAAACAGGTGTATAAATGACATTAACCCATATTCTAGGAAATAGTAATAAATGAAATAAATTTTTAAGAATCACATATGTGAATGATAAATAGGTCCCAAAAGATACTCACGTATAAACAACCTTAGATAATAAAGTGATTGTATTATTAACACTTACCTTCTATATTTCCTTGATCAAGGGTATGCTAACCTCCTTTATAAAAGTTAAATAATTTTAATTAAATTATAAAAGAACCACATACATAAATATGGTAGCTATACTGATCTTCTAGTATTTCTTTGTTAATAGTATTTCAGCAGTATCATTGTTTCAAGTGTTTATTGATTCATTTTCCTTTATATGTTTTTTATGTAAGTAATTTTTTTGAATAGGGTGTATTTGATTCATATCCAGAATGATATTAAGTTCTTAAACATTATTCTTAATCAGAAAATGTAAATTATTCTTAAATGGTTATGATTGGGAATAGATCTCATCATGTTTGTGGAGATAGTAATCTGCACATACGCACGAGCGATAATATCCTTCTAATGATGGTGAAATCATATGTAATTTGATGATATTACATATATACAGAATCATTAACATGTTATATTTTTTATTTAAATCAATTATACTCATAATTATTCCCATCCAAATAATTATGTGTTGAATAACAAACTACACCACAGCGTGGAGACGGTAAGCCGTACGTACGCATTTATGGTGACTTGTCATTCATATGATGGATAAAATAATGAATATGGTTGTACCATATTTATAAAAACATCACAGTATGTAGAAGGTAATAATGTTATTTTTTATGGTATGGAAACAACAAAGAAAGAGGAAGTGTTAGAAGAAAAGAACTTTGAAAGAGGTGGTGAAATTATTATATCTTTTCGAATATTTCCTTTTGATTTGATCAAAAGGGATCTTTAGGTTGGCTTTATGATCAATATAAGGCCACTCGGATGATGTGAGGGTACATTGCAGGATATCTGAGTAGGCGTTGTCTGAGCCAAGAGGCTTTGGAGGTGTGAAATTATGAGAAGGTGGAAGTACCCTTTTATAAGAGAGGTGAGGGTCACTTTAAAAAAAAACTTGAAATATTTTTTTATAATTAAATCATTTTCAGTTAATAAAAGATCCAAATTTATTTCTTTCTAGGATAATGTGGGGATGGGTTGAAAACCTCTCAGCCAAGAGGTTTTAGATAAGTTTATGTCGCCATATTAACATTATCTATTAGATTTAACTCCAAGTTAAATAGTTTAACTTTTACCATGTCTTCTTATATTATTATATTTAATGGTTAATAAACTTACAATAAAAATCGAAGAGAACCCCAAGTGGTTCATTATTAACATGTATACTCTTATATAGATCTTTTGGCCGAAACTTTTATTTTATGAAATATAATATCATTTAAAAATATATCCTTTATTTTAAAATATCATTTCTGTCAATTTTTACACTATTTAGTATTTTTTTTTGTGAAAATCATAACATAATTTTCACATATTTTTTTTTAATCAACCATAAAAGGTCATATTAACCTAGAAAATTAGTTTAATTTCATCAACAGTCTCAATTTACTTTTATTTTAATATTTATAATATCAATTATTTTAACCTCTCACTAATAAGGTAATTACTGCATCATCATTGTGTCATTAATAAATTTAATTTTTTATTATCTAAAAATTATAAATAAAATACCATGAGGTAGGTAATATTTTTATATTTATAATTAATATTTATAGTCGAAAATATATTATGTATAACCCTATATTAAAAATTATTTAGTTATTAATATTTAAATTTAACACTATTAACTCTTCGTTAAATAAAATAATAATAAATGTTCTAGTATAATCCAAGTTGACCAAAACGATCATATTTTATTTATAGGTTTGATTTTGATCTAAATACACATATCCGATTGTATGAGGACATGTGTTAGGGTAATTAAAATTTCATTTTTACATTTAATTACACTATTCACTTTTAACCGTGGGATGTAAATTTCAAAAGTTATTATTCACCAAAAATTATTTTCATCTTTTTGAACAAAAATTTACTTACTGATGTCAGTCATTTCTCTCGGGATTTTTAAATTCAATTCATAGAAGTGGTAATATTACGTTTTATGAAAATTTTCTATTGTTCCTAAAAGGTGGGTAAAAGATGATAAAAAGTTCGATGAAATTTTATATGTCTAATCTTATTATAAAATGTATCTAATGAATTACTTTGGACTAATATATTTATTATGTATCTATTTTGAATTTAAGACAAATTTTTATTTAAAAATAATTTTTTAAATGAAATTATCTTTTTTTATCTACAATATAAAACATTTCTCTATTCATCAAAAATAGAAAGTTCTTGGAAAAATACCAAAAATTCACCCGTATATAATTTTGATATTCCAAATTCAAAAATGATGTCAATTTTACAAAATAAAAAATATATTTAATAATTTAAAATTAATTCTAATTGTCTAAACTAGAAAGCATGGGTTTTTGATGTAAAAACTATCAAAATATTGATATGTGTTTATATCCCATTTAAATGTGAAATTACTTCCAATGACCAATATTTGATTAAATGAAAAAAAATATAATATAATTATAATTATAAACAATTAAAATTTATAATATAACACTATAAATTATTTTGATTTAAAAAGTTTTTTTCAATTAAAATTTAGTATCTTTCACTATTCATCAAAATATAAAAGTTATCAGAAAAACATGAAATATTTATCAAAACAAATTCTTTATGTCCAACTTATAAATAAGAAGTTTCTTTTGTCAAATCAAATATATAAAAGTTTAAAATATTGGATTTACAATGATTTCTCCATTAAAAGGTGGTAAAAGTTTATTTTTTGAAAAATAATTCCATTATTTCAAAAATTGAATTTCTTTTTAAATTATGCCTAAGAAACACATAATATGAACATTAATATTAGAGGGAGTGTATAAAATTAAAAATGCAGTTTATAATATTCATAACTAGTTTATGAACGTCTAGTTTGGTAAGTCGTGGTACCCTCGAACTCGATGTCGCTTGTAACGCAAGCTATTGAATTACATTAATGAGATAACGTGATATGAAATTCTGCAGTGTTACATTATCCCCTGATTCAATAAATTGTTTCCTCACATTTTGAAATTGTTTCTAGAAAATAAAAGGTTAAAAATAGAAAATACCATTCTGGAAAGCAGGCACAAGAAATAGGTTTAATAAAATTTATTCTTAACAAGAGGGAAAGGTTAATGAAAGATTCACCACCAAATTATGATATCGATTAAAAGAACAGTAATGGAAAATTGTGACACATAATTGGTGAATTTTTTTTTTTTAAGGAATGATTGAGTTCATCAATCATAAACAAGTAAACAATAAATGGGATATTGAGGGCCTCAAATGCATAATTCTCTAGTGATTTATATATCATCGGTTCAACAAAACATAAGTTATTAGGATGACACATATTTTATAAGATCCATTCCATAAAGTATAAGAAATAATTTATTCATACAATAATACAAAAAAAATTACTTGTCGTGTAGTATTCCATCCTTTAACTGAATTCTACCACAAACCCTTCTTTTACTCCAAAAGATAATATAATTCAAAAATATTCAATTTATCTAATAGTATAGGGTTAGAATAATAATGAATTTATAATTAATCTTCCAGAACATAAAAAATTTTAATTACATTATACCAACTATGACATAATGTAGTCTAGTGGTAGGTGATGTGACCTTGTCTCCCTTTGGTTGGGGGTTCAAGTCTCACGACATTTCCGGACGCGATTGGTTATTTCCCGACCTCCGGGATGTACTTTTTATAAAAATCCCAAAATAATCATATGAAATGATTTACCCTTAACAAATAGTATCCAATTTCTAGCTTAATTAATTACAACTTTTTTTCATATCCAAAATAATTATTTCCTAACCTACTGTCCAAAATTTATAAAGAAGGTAAACATAATGAATATCTCTTTTTTCAAGTAATAACATGTGAATACATTCATTATTTATTCTTTTAAAACATATTAAAACCATGAATTACCAAAAAAAACCTTATTGATTACATTCATGCTCCCTTATTCCTTATAGAGTACTACATATATTCCCTATATTCAAAATTTTTGAATACTCCAACAGTGATGATATAAATAAACCAATAATCAGTTCAAAGGTAGTCAAGAATATCCAATATAATTTATCCAAATAAACCATCTATTATTCCATATTCACTACCTCTGTATCATAACTATATTAAGGTTTATCTGTCCATTAAAAAGTTATTTTCAAAATTGTAAAACCTTCTGTTGCGTCACTTTAAATAGTACCATATAATCTCCAATCCTCAAAAAAATAGTATTGCAATACAATCCTTATTTATATACACAATTAATATAATCATTACATCATTGATACAACAACCAAATGATATAATTCATTATTCGAAATATAAGAACACTAATTATTCATCTTCATCTCTGGTAGTATCATAACTTTATTATTATCCAATATAAGCTTTTGGGGGAACTCTAATTATTGGGACATTGATTCACATAGTGTCCCACTTCCTTGCACATGAAGCATTGTACATTTGAATCATTTTTCTTACCCTTTCAATAACGTACTTAGTTTTCTTTTTCTCCACATTGATAAGAAGATTCACATTCCCATCAAGAATTTTCAATGGTGATTATCTCCACAATTATCACATATAAGAAAATCAATCTTTCCCATCTTCCCTTTAGGCTTATTTCTCTCTACCATCCTTTTATTCTCTAGCTTGCCTTAAAAGTCATATGAATCAAAGAATTCTCTACTTATCCTAATAACACATGATATTATTTGTGTATATTATGTGAATATATGCGAGACTATTTCCCTTCTAAATGTTTTCTTAATACCATGAAAGGTATGACCCCTCTTAATTTTTGGATCATGCGTATTGTCGGAGTTCTCATTCATTCTACTGGAAACCATTTCTAAACAATGTCACACTCTTGGTTAGATTATAAATAACAGTTCATAATTCTATACTGGTAAAGAATATATTAAAAATTAAAAATTTTATAGATATAATCTGTAATCATAAAAATGTTTTCATTGAGGATGTATTTACTCATAAATATTTCATAATGATTTTCAAAGAAAATGTTAATTATCCAAAGAATATCCCCCAGGAGTTTCGTAAGCAAGAGTGCATCAAGGCCATTTGTCGTGTAATATGATACCCTAGGGCAATCCCGAAACTCCTTGTTTGTGTTTTAACTCCTAGGTACATCTATCCTAGAGAGGACTTTACCTGCCCATATCCAAACAGTGATATATTCCATGGAAAACCCACATAAAATTTACACTACCAAATTTATTGGATGTACTTCTATACTAATCCAAAAATTCTGTATTAGGGTAATTTTTTCTAATCATAGTTTATCAATATTGTTTCCAAGGTTTGTACTAAATTCCCTCTGTCACCAACTATAATTACCTTACCCTAGTTACCCAAAGTCGGTGCATTATTACATAACATTGGCATGATCATAAGATATCAAGTCTCAAATGAACCGTTTGATTAGTAGTCGTTGGAGTGATATACACACACATAGGTTTTACATTACATTGTCAAATAAAACAACAACACCAATATTGTATCACCATTTACACACACTCATATCTTTTGTCCTAACCCTAAATGTAATCGTAATATACTTCTTCACATCCTGGAAAAGTCATAAGAATGGGGTGAGCTCAAATATTGACTAAGGATAAAAATACAACAGAAAATATCATAAATAATCATAAACATTTAAAGAAATGTACAAGACTAAAACACATGGATTTTAAACATAAACATTAGCATAATATTGAAAAGATAAATCAAATAATTACATATACATATTCACATGGATTTTCTAGTAGTCGAATAATAACATGTAATATCAATAGCTAATTTCATAATGATGGAATGCATAATGCTGAACATCCTAACCACATAGTCAAGGCCTCCTGCCCAGAATAAAAATATGATTTTTTAACAGCCTTGGGCCATGACACAAGGTTTTTTCATGAGACCTACCGATGCATCGAGGAGCTAGAGCGGGCTCCACCCCTCACTTACTAAGTCCAATGCATTCCTCGTATGAAATAGTTAAAACATAACATAACCATGCATATTAAAACTATCAGAAGAAATGTTAATACATTTACTATAAACCATCAATGGTATAAAAATAACACACCCACAGTCAAACATATCAGAAATCCTTCAATAATATATATATGATTGTATCATAATAAATCAACTTCATACGAATGTAAAATCTATCAAAAGATGTTCACATATATGAAATCAGATCTATTTGAGGAAAATTTTGAAATTATTTAAAAGTAATGTAATTATAAAAGAAAACATTTATTTTGAAAATATTCTTATATTCATGTAAGGGATGCTTCAAATTTGTTGTAATGACAGAGAAGAGCCTAACCCGCCTTATAAGTTAAAAAATATTCTTATGTCATTTTTTCAAAGAGGTCTTAAAGTACCTTGTTTGGAAAACGACAGAAATATTCTTTTCCAAATATTTTATAACAACTCAAACAAGGGTTTAAATTCCATTATCCCATATTCTAGGAAATAGTAAAAAATTTAATTTTTTTTTAGAAAAATAGATATGGATGATAAAGAGGTCCCAGTAGATAGTCACGTATAAACAACCTTAGATAATAAAGACATTGTAAAATTAACCCTTACCTTGAACATTTATTTGGTACATGGTACATTAACCTCTTATATAATACTTAAATCATTGTTATTAAATTATAAAATAACCACATACATAAATATGATATAATATATGAACATATAATATTTCTTTGTTAATAATATTTCAGTAGTATCATTGTTTTCAGTGTTACCTCGTTCGTTTTCCTTTATATGTTTTTTTATGTAAGTTGTGTTTTTTATTGATGGGATGTATTTGATTAATATCCATAATAATACTATGTTCATGAAAATTATTATTAAATATAAAATGGAAATTATTCTTGAATAGTTATGATGGGGAATCAATCTCATCGCGTTTGTGGGGATGGTAATTTATATGTACGCACGAGCAACAATATCATTTTTTTGATGGTGAAATAGTATGTAATATGATGGTATATAAAATATAAAGAATCAATAACATGTTATATTTATTATTTATATCAACTATAGTCATTATTATACCCATCAAAACAATAAATTGTTGAATAACAAACTACACCATGACTTGAAGACGGCAAGTCGTATGTACGCACGTATGGTGACTTTCCATTCATAGGATGGATGGAATAATTAATATGGTTTTATAATATTTATAATAACATCACAGTATGTAGAAGGTACCAGATTTATTATTTTGTCATGGAAAAAATAGAGAATGAGGACGTGGAAGAAGAAAAGAACTTTTAAAGAGGTCGTGAAACTATTACCTCTTTTCAGGTGTTTCCTTTCGATTTGATTGAAATGGATCCTTAAGTTGGCTTTATGATCAATGTAAAGCCTCTAGGATAAAGTGAGGGTTTTTGGGAGGATATTTTACCATGATTTTTCCGATCCAAAAGAATTTGGAGGTGTGAAAGTAAGAGAAGGGTAAGTACCTTTTTATAAGAGAGGTGAGGGTCACTTTACAAAAAGTTTGAAATATTATTTTATTATAAAATCAATTTCTGTTTCTAAAGGCTCTAAAATTATTTATTTCGAGGATAAGGTGGTGTGGGGTCGAAAATCTCTCAACCAATAGGTTTTAGACAAGCTTAGGTCACCATATTAACCTTATCTTTTAGATTTTACTTATAATTAAATAGTTTAACTTTTACCATGTCTTTTGTATTATTATATTAAATGGTCAATAAACATACTATAAAAACACAAGAGAACCCAAAGTGCTTCATTATTGAAATATATATCCTTATCTATGTCCTTTGGATATACATTATATTTTTAGGAATATAATATCATTTAATAATGTAGTATTTGTTTTAAAAACTCATTTATGTGAATTTTTATACTATTTAGTATTTGGTTTTTTTTAAAGTCATAATAACTTTATCACATCTAAATAATTTTATTTTAACAACCATATCATGTCATATTAACCTAGAAAAGGATTTTAATTAATCAAAAGTCTCAATTTACATTTATTTTAATATTTATAATATCAATCAGTTTAACCTCTCATTAATAAGGTAATTATTGCATCATCATTTCATCATAAATAAATTTAATTATATAATTTCTAAAAATTATAAATAAAATACCATGATGTATTAAATTTTTTTTATCTTTATAATAAATATTTATAGGTGAATTTATCTTATATATAACCCTATATTTAAAATGGTTTAGTTATTAAACATTCAATTTAACACTTTAAACTCTTCTTTAAATAAATTAATAATAAATTTGTTAATATAATCCATGTGGACCAAAATGATTATATTTTATTAATAGGGTTGATTTTGGTCGAAATAAACTTATCCAATAGAAATAAGAAATGTTTTAGGTTAATTATAATATCAATTTTACCTTTAATTACCCTATTCACTTTTAACCGTGGTAAATAACATTCAGGAGTTACTATTCATCAATAATTATTCTCATCTTATTGAACCACATTTTACTTCATTATTTCATTAATGTATCACAGATTTTTGAAATTAAATTAATAGAAGCGGTAAAATTACATCTTATGCAAATTTTCAAATGTGCCTAGAAGGTGGGTAAAAGACGTTAAACTGTTTAATAATCTTTTATATGTCTAATATTATTATAAAATGTCTCTAATGAATTACATTGGAATAAGATTTTTATTATGTATGTGTTTTTACATTAAGATTAATTTTAATTTAAAAATAATTATTTAAAAGAAAAAGTCAGTTTTTATCTACAATATAGTGTTTTTCACTATTCATCAAAAATTAGATGTTTTCAAAACAATTAACAAAAAATTTACCAAATCTAATTTTGATATTCCAAATTTAAAAATGATGTATATTTTACCAAATAAAAAATTAAGGAGTTTAATTAATTAATTTAAAATTAATTCTTGTTGTCAAAACTAGAAAGCGGGTTTTTGAAAGTACAAACTATCAAATGATTGATATGTGTTTATATCCAATTTAAGTGTGAAATTACGTCCAATAACAAATATTTTATTAAATAAAAAAATAATATAATTATACTTCAAAACTATTTAAATGTTTAATTTAACACTATAAATTATTTTGATTAAAAAATTTGTTTTCATTTAAAATTATTATCTTTCACTATTCATCAAAATATGAAAGTTATCAAAAAGACACCAAAAATTTATCAAAAATAAATTTTTATTTCCATATTCTAAAGAAAATTATATTTTGTCAAATTGAATATATAAAAGTGTCAAATATTGGATTTAAAAAGGGTTCACCATTAGAAGGTAGTAAATTTGTATTTTTTGAAAATTGCTCCCTTTATTTAGAAAATTGAAGTTGTTATTATATTATGTCTAATAAATAATATGGATGTTCAAATTATATAGAGTATATAAAATTAAAAATTCAGATAATACTACTAATAACTTCTTTTTGAATGGCTAGTTTTGTAAGTCGTGGTGCGCTCGAACTCAGTGTTTCATGTAACGCAAGCTATAGAATTACATTAAAGAGATAATGTGATATGAAATCCTAGGGAGTTATAATTTTGAATAAAAAATTTAGAAATTATTTATATTTACCATGGTTAAAGGTTAAATTAAGTAAATAAGGGTAATATAATAATATTATAATAATATAAAACTGCCATAAAATGTGTCTTATTTTTATTGGATGTGATATATCTGACCCTGGTCATCCTTAGGAAAAAAAAATTGTATTTTGGAGCCACCTGGTTGTGAAAAATAAATTTTATAATATTCAATTTAATGAAAAGGTAAATATAACATAAGCATGTATCTTTTACTAAAAAATTATAATATATTGTTATATCAATGATTTATATGACTATAAATCGTAATTATAAATCTAAAAATATTTCATACATCATGGTATTTTATTTATAATTTTTATATATTAAATAAATAAATTTATCTATGACACATGATGATGCAGTGATTACAATATTAATAAAATATTCAAACAAATGATATTATAAATATTAAAATAAATGTAATTTGATCTTTCTGATGCTATCCACGAATTTTCTATATGATTATGACATAATAACTTTTATTTAATTTTTTTTCTAATTAATCATGTTGTCACGACGTTATAAAAAATCATTTACTAAATTGTGTAAAAAATGACATAAATTAGTTTTTTCAAAGTAAATATTGTCTTATTAAATGATATAATAGTCCCAAAAATAAAATCCTAGGATACATGGAATATATAATGTTTAAAGTATCATAAATGGACCATATTTGGTAATTTGGGAATTTTATATTAACTATAGTAACCATATGTTTTGAAGACAAAAGATGACATGGTTAGAGTTATTGTTTTTAACTATGGGTTAAATCTAGAAGACCAGGTTAATTTTGTGACCTAAATTTTCCTCAAACCTATTGGTTGAGATAATTTAGACACATATTATTATTATCCAAGAAATGTTTCACTTTGTAACTATTATAATACTAAAATACTTTTATAATAAAATAATATTTCAAGTCTATCTTAAAGTGGCTCTCCTTCCTCTTATAAAAGGATACCACCTCTACCCATTTACTCAGATATCTTAAGCCCATTGGCTCATCAAACATTTGATAAAATAATCTCCCAAAATCACTTCTTTAGTTCTATGGGCTACACTTTGGGTAGGAATCCTTTTTAAGGAGAGCTTTTGTGAAAATCAAAAAGAGAAAATTTAAAAAGTGGTATTTGTTTTATCACCTATATAAAAAAATTATTCTTCAACTTCTTATCCACATGTCTTTTCCATAATAAAGTAATAAATATAGTATCTTCTACTTTTTGAGTTGTTGTTATAATTATGGAACAATCTTATACCTCCGTTTATCCATCCTACGAATACAAGTTTCACGATGTCTACGTACATACGGTTTACCATCTCCTCACCATTGTGTAATTTGTTATTCAACAAGAATAAATTTTAATGGGTATAATAATGAGTATAATGTATTTAAATAATTAATATAAAATTATATTTATACTTTATAATTAATATACCATCAAATTATATACTTTTTAACAATTAAGTGGATGATATCGTCACTCATTCATACGTACAACCTACCATCTCCATGATGTTATACAATTTATTATAGATGATCTTCATTAAACCACGATTATACACATGAATGGAATGAATAAAAATGATATATATTATATTTATATTTATTTTATTCTTTGTTAATTTTTATTTAAGACATATCTTTATTCATTCCATAATGTGTTAATATAATAATTACATTGGTGGAAGTGTGGACTATTGCCCCCTCTAATTGATATGACTCTTTAATGCCATAAATAGAAGTTATAAAGAATGAATTTAATTAAATATGAAAAATATATTACATATATATTATACTGTAATTATTTTATACCTATGTATCATTTAGTTTTCATTCCTTTAATATGACAATTAAATGGTAGTAGTGTTCATGTGTACGTACGACATACCATCGTCATGAATAGTGTATTTCATTTATTATAGCCTAGTTTTATTAAATATTAAAAATAAATATATAATTTATATATATTATATTTAAATCATTAATAATATTTTTTAGATAGTTTAATTTTGACCAAAAGGGCAATTTACATCAAATAAGATCATTGTCAACTCAACTATCAAATATCGACTAAACAACATATACGAACATAAATAATTATGTGAATTTTATAACATGGTAATAAGTGATATAAAAGTTAAAATAAACATGAAAAAGGTTCCTTATCAAGTATAAATTAACCATTTTGTATTATTCAAGAATATAAATAAAAAACAATACATGTTATACTTGATGTGTGGGAAATCATAACTCAAAAATCATTCTTTGAGATAAATATACATGTCCCTGGTGTTGTTATTCTATGAATATGTGTGAATGACCACTTATTATTTTACACTTAATATACACCTATATTGTGCATATTTACATTTTTCAAATATTTTTATGTCATTTATTTATCCTTAATCTAATAAAAATATCATTGTAATGGAATTCATCTCAATCTCCTTTAATTGAGGAATATATTGTTTTATAAACAACCTTATTCCCTATGGTGTATAATCAACCCCTTAAAATTTTAATTTCATTCATCAGTTTTAAAATGGTATTCCTTTTTATGAATCATTTTACTAAACGTCAAAATGAATGTTTCTTTTTAATGTACGTAGCGACATCGACCTTTCTACTATCGTGAGAATGATTTGATATATGGATTCCTCTACAAGCCATAATGTTTTTAAAATAATTGTAAAAATCATATTTAAGTATATTGGTTTTCAAAATGGTTTTGATAATTTATTGGTTATATCAATATCTTGAAGTGATGTATTATAATTGTAATTTGGAAATTTTATTTTTTCAATTATGCATGTTCATGTTTTAGTATTATGTTATTGTTCATGGGAGTTTCTTATGTATACAGGTGGTTATGTGATAAGATAAGGGCGAGTGATCACATGATAGCTCTCCAATTCATTGGGTAACATGATGGAGGTAAATGATAAGGTTTATCCTATGTGATTTATGGAATATTCTGTGTTGGATATTCCAAATGTAGCTATGAAAGTTACTACCTATGTGGATGTGAATGCTACAATGTTTGTATGTTATGGATGACCCATGTTACCATTATGATTTATGATTTCTTAGATTTATTCATAAATCTTAAGATATCATGAGGTAAGTTAAAGATCTTAGTATTTATGTGTAAAAAGTATTATTTCATTGATTTGAATGTATTCTTGGACTAATGATTTCTTTCCTTATTTTATATCCCTAACTTTTATTTTTATGATCATCTCACGTTTATGAATTTTTTTGTAGAGGTTATAAGGAAGGGTGAGAGAGACGAATAATTCAATAATATTTTTATCAGGAAAAAAATTTCTTTTTATGGTGTTTTTTTATTTTGAAAAGAAAAATTGGTATAGTATATGTGTCTAATTTGTAATATTTTAGATGTTTTTAATAATTAATGCATATTTCTCTAATACTATAAACTTGAAAAGGTCCTTGAAGTGGAAAATAGTAAATTCCTTGTCCAAAATCAACATTATGTAATGTTCAAGGCTGGGTCCTTACAAAATATTATAAAATTTTTATTTTTTACTGTATATTATTAAATAAAAAATAATTTCTTTTTTTTAAAATATGAAATAAAATACTTCTTTATAAATTAATAAACTATGTATTATTTTCCATGTACCTTATCTAATGTGTTTTTTTAAAAAATCATCACTTTCATTAAAATGTATGCTCTCATTATTTTAAAATTCGAAAAACATTTCAATGATACTCTAAAAAAATTATTACATGATAAAACATAAAGGGAAGGTATTTATTCATTTCAAAAAAATCATTATTGAATGTTCCTATTTGAAGTGGTAATTCTTATGGTATCAAAATAGTTTCCCAAAATAATGATTTACCTAGAATATAGTTAAATTTCATTTTATCATTTCATAAAATGGTGATGTTTTTTATTGTTCTAATATCCTTCCATTCATGTTAATTAGTTAACATATATTATTTAATATTTTATTTACTTAATTATGGTAATTTCTTAAATAAATTTCTTATTACTAAGGCCCTGTTTAAACCCTAAATTTATTTCCCCCATCACATGCTTCTGGTTTTATAATAATATTTATATCCCTATTTAGATAGAAATCTATAAAACTTGTAATCATAATTATATAATAGTATTTTATGGATCATTTAGGATACATATAATGGTTAGTTCATTTTTAAATACTTGACTAATAGTTTATTTAATTTTTGAAATTAGGATGTAAAGGTAGAGGTTAGAAAAATGTCTTTCTCAAGATTATTTTATATATATATCTATATAAAAGAATAATCCTGACATTCATGTTGATAAGAATGATTATTATTATTTATGACATAAAATTGAAGAATGATTATTTATTGGTGTGTTATTTAGGATATGGATATATCTTATTTTTATGAAATAATAAAATATAAATTTTTCTTCTTTTTTGGACAGTATATGATCAGAACACTTTTAAATTTTCTATTTAATCCATAAATCCAAAAGATGGTTTATAGACCAAGAATAATATAAACCATATCATTTATGTATTATTATCTTATACTTAAACTCTAGAAGTG
Organism: Viscum album; assembly: GCA_963277665.1. NCBI lineage: Eukaryota > Viridiplantae > Streptophyta > Magnoliopsida > Santalales > Viscaceae > Viscum > Viscum album. The sequence continues at coordinate 434,530,673 of OY728139.1, forward strand.
ATCTTGTGTTGGATGGGTGGCATGATTTCCCGACCCCAATCCAAGATTGGATGGGAAATAATATTTTTTGGCAATCACTTTGATATCAATGTTGGACACTCATAAAGTAAGTAAAAATATTCTAGTTTTTTCTATTATATGTAGTTATATGGTAGTACCATTGAATTTTCCATTTCTCATCAATTTATTACCATATATATTCTATATAAATTTTTTTGAGAAAAATTATTTTATTATATGAATAGATAAATAATTAGAACTATTAATTCATACAACTCATCATTCACTACTTCATTTAGGTATATTCATGGTTCCCTACAGACTATGTAAATGTTAACACTCTACATGGAAACCACAATTAACATCCATCTTAATGTGATTAATTTATGGTACTATGTAATAGGAGTGATGTTCATGTATCTCCAATAGATCTGTGTAAAATGGGAGTTAAATCATCTTAAATTACAATACTCTTTGGGCAGAATTTTTTTTATTATAAACTAGATGCAAATCTATTTTCATTATCTATTATTATGGGTATTTTATTAATAGAACAATTATATCATATAATATTATAAATATTTATTAAATAATTTATGTGAAATGAAATTTTTTTATTTCTGGTATTATATAGATATTACGATTGTTTCATGGTCGAGTTTTTTTCATAAAAATTTTATGTAGTTATTGTATTATATATTAGATTGTGGTTTATCAGGAAAATATACCCATGATTGGTATCTTGGTTTTTGGGTTATATGTATAGTGACCCCAAGGGACATGAAGATTATCATTTGTTTAATTCAATGTGTTTTTATTATTTTATTAAATGATAAAATTGCCTTCAATGTATGTTTTGTTATATCATCAACAATTACTCAGTCATATAAAGAATGGGAGATGTAGTAGAGGTGCTTTAGTGACTAATCGTAGTTTGTTTTGCATAATTAGGATATGGTTATTAAAAAATTATAAAGGGGTGATGTTTTTGGATTATTTTAATATAATAATTCATGGTTTATGCATAATATTTGATTTTTGGATTTATTGTGGTATACCTTATGGGTGTTGAATAAACATGGTCATTGGTAAAAACAATGTAACCAAGGAGGCATATGTGTCTTGACATGGAACAAAAGTTATTATTGACAAAATATTTAAATATTTAAATATATAATTTGCGATAATTTTGGATAGAGGTTATAGGGATAAACATAAATCCAATAATTTAATTGGTATGTGTATCATTCAGTCTACAGGTATGTTAGAGAATTTTTCTTTAATATCCCTTTTTATTATTCTTATCAAATGTGAATAGACATAATTTATTATATAATTATAGATAATATAAACAGGATTTTCCTTTATAACACATTTTTTATATTTAATATACTAAACTCATTACCATGATTTATCTTGATATATTTTATAATATATCTTCTTTTTATTTATTTATTAGAATAAAGGGGAATTGGTTGAAATTATAAGAATGTTAATGAATTTTAGTTTTAGTATTTTATTGGCATGGAATGTTAATTGTTTACATCTTTTCTATTTTATTACAGAAATTTAACTTATCTTATAAAAAATGATTGTTTATATATTAATCTTTATATTTCATTCAAATGATTTCATTCAAGTATTCTCCATTTTTATTATTTTGAGATATAAAAGAATAATTATTTCTTAATTTGAAATTGAAAATGTTATATATCCCATTAATAGGATTTATTTATTGAGTATAATTCATAATAAATATTCTAAATTATTTTTATTATTAAAAAGGTTAATATATGTATGTATATAGAATTAGAATAAATTAGTTTTAGTTATGAATTTTAAATTATATTGTTTTTTGGAAAAATTATTAGACATTAGGAATGAATATCTCTTTATAATATTTTTAAAGGTATTATTTTATATATTTAATCATTAGATAAAATATTTCATGTTATCGAATGTTTTGAAATGGTGATTTTTGACAAGAATGCATTTGGTTACAATCATTCAATTTATGTTTATAAAGAGATAAAATTTCATAAAACATTCGTGTTTTTAGAAAATGGTATGATGTTGATTAAAAAATTAAGAACTTTTATAAATAAAATTGTCTTGCATATATAATTTTTTTTTAAAATTATAACTTAAGAGTAGTTTAATAATACAATAAATGGATATTTATTATAGTAGGGATCTTGTTATGGAGGAAGTACTTTTCTTGTTAATGATTTATTGATTTTAGATACTTTAATATTCTTTTAGTGTTTAAACTCATGTTGTATATAATGGGTTTTGTTAAACATGGATATACTATATATGAATTTGGGTAATTTTTTAAAATTTACTAATATGATCAGGGTGGGAATTCAATTATTGTAACTAAAAACAATATTTATTTTTGATGTTATGATTTAGAGACATTATGGTGATTTTAGTATGTTTTGTAGAGTTAATTGTTAGTTCACCATGTAGATATAAAATTAATTTTTTCTTTGGGTGATTTGAGTTAAATTAAGAAGAGGTATATCCATTGTATGTTATATGTTTTGGTATATGTATTGGTGGATTTTCTAAATCATGGGAATTTGGTGACATTGTATCATTTTTAATAACTTTTACAGGGAAAATGGTCTAGTTGTTGGGTGAGTAATTATTTCATGTCATTATAATGACGGACATAATTATGTTGTTTTATCATATCTCACTTATTTATGTGTTTTGGTGACTCAAAAGATCCCATGTTTTATTATAAAAATATTTTTTAAATGTTTAATATTACATTTAACAAAATAATTTATATTATATGAATTCAATATTTAATTATTTTACAAGGTGTAAATCATTCATTTTATTATAATTTATTTTGTCTCTAAATATGTAAATATTATCTAATGTTTTCTCAAAATCACAAAGATCATTATTTAATGTTTATGTTACTAGTTAATATATTTTCTTATGAAGAGATTTATTGAGTTTTTGTTTGATCAGAGTTATATATTTCAGAATGAATGAATTATCTATATTATGAAAATGATGTTTGTAAATGAATATTTTATGAATACAAGAAGATATTATTAAATATAAGTATCCTATATCAATAAAATTATTATCTTATAATGAATAATTGTTGTTCACGTTATAGAATTCAATTATACCAATGGATCTAGAATGAAAAGGATCTATTTTATATTATGAAGTCTATCAAGATGTTATATTATAATGGGAAATACTGCCAGTTAAATATCGAATGAGGATCTAGATGTTATACATAATGTCATGATTGAATTTCTAATCTCATGGGAATCTATTTCATTCATTTATAGAACACTAAAAAATGGATTGTTTGTTTTTTGAATGATAAACCTATGCAATGTATCATGTTACCCAAAATTGAATGGTCTAAATAAATGATGTCTACAGTGCTGTTGTAGATGCATATTCTATATTTGGATGGAATAGATGCCTGTGATTCATGAAATTTCTTATTGAATTTTCCAAAAATTATAAACTTGAACATTATGGATAACATTTCCAAAATATTATAATTAAATTGGACATATAAAATGAATAGATGCTCATTACGTGATAATGATTAATGGCAGAATATAAAAAATATATCACATGCACATACAATTGAATAATCTTAATTACTATTTATTGAAAATAACAAACAAAAATATATTCTGTTATCTTAAATGTTTATCAGTTTTAGTGAATATAATTAAGAGATACACTTGGAGCCTATCATTTTCTAAGGGTGTAACTTAAACCTTTTAAGTCTCCTCTTGTAACTATGCACTGAAATTATTCATTAAAAATATAATTTATTCTATATATTGATATAAGGCCCCGGCCTTAAAGCTTAGATAATATTAAATTAAATGAATAATTCACATTGAGGATATTTTCAGGTTTATAGTTTTATAGAAATAGAACATAACTATTACGTCTCAAAATATTACAAAGTAGAAACTTCTACTAAGTTTCCATAATTAAAAAACTCTTAAAAAGAAACATGTCTAGTTCCATGTTTTATATAGCATGACATTCCCTTGATCCCATCCATGACCTTATTCCACATTAAGTCCTGTGAAAAACATTTCAAAAAAACTTGGGGTGACCATAAAAATCTCAGTAAGGGATACACAAAGAATGAAAACTGTTAGTCTTTCAAACATCAAGTAAACCATGTGTACTCTATCAAAGTAATACCTTCACCTTCATGAAGTAGTAAAAACTCTTCACTGAATAAAGTATCATCACTTACCTTTTTCTAACCAAAGGATTACCATAAAACCCAAAAAAAGAACACATAACATATATAAAGGTAACTTGGGACATAAACATACTTAAGTGGAATAACCATATGGTCGACTTCCACACATATCTCTTAATGGAATAGCCATACGACCAATTTCCATACATACTTAATGGAATAGCCATACGGCCGACTTCCATACCCATTGAATTGGAGGTTATAACGTAACCACCCGTCCTGGTATTCACGGCACCACTTGTCATATGGTTTATCACGTAACCACCTGTCAAATGTCCATGTACCAATATAAAATCATAAAACATAAAACCAATATAAAGGAATGATAACATTTCCACATTTCAATCACAATATATCATAATAAAATCATTTATCAAAACCATTTTCAATACCAAAATACATAAAAGATTATATGGTATTTATTTTATTTTAAAAACATTACAGCTTGTTGAGGAAGCCAAAGACCAAATAATACACGCGGTGGTGGAAAAGGTCATTTTCACTGCGTACGTTAAAAAAACATTCTTTTTTGTCGTTTAGTAAAACGCCTCGTAGAAAAAGATTCCTTTTGTATAAAAGTAAAAGTCAAAGCGGTTTATACACCGTATAAAAGAAAGTTGTGTATAAAACGAAATATGCCTCAATGAAAGGAGATTGAGACGAGTCCCTAACTTCGGGTCCGACTTGACTCGATCGTTCTTTAAAGTCCTGAATAATAAATTTGAGTTAATTTCTACTTGATTAAGAACCTTTTTAAAGTTAATTATTCCTTTTATACCACTTATTGCCATGTTATAAACATTATGTAACCATTTAAGTTAATATTGTTTGTTTTGTCGATATTTGGTTCTTAAGTCGAAAGTGGACTTCTTACAATTACATGTTGCTCGTGTGGTCAAAGGTTCTTTATATCCAGAATGACTTCCTGAATTGGATATCATATATATCATATATATCTAGAATATACATGTATTTATAATATTACATAATCATTTAGACGTAAGAAATGAAATGCACCGTTCATGGAGACGGTAAGTCATACGTACGCATGAACGCTACTTTCATTTCTTTGTCATATTAATGGAATTAAAAATGAGAGGTATGTATATTTTAATTCCATAATTATATTAATCATTTAGATATATCATTCATTATATATATTCATTATATACATGTACTTTTAATAGTACATTACATTTGTGGATAAGAAATGAAATGCACCGTTCATGGAGACGGTAAGCCGTACGTACGCATGAACGCTGCTTTCATTTCTATCTCATACTTTAATGGAAAGAAAAAATAATTATATAGAGGTATATTATAAATCCAGTAAAACATAATATATAATAAATTTAAATCCATCCTTTACACGTCCCACATATGGCATTAACGAATCACATCACTTTGAGGGGGCGGTAGTCCGCACTTCCTTAAATGAAGATATCGTGTTTACCCATAATGCAAACCATAAAGGTATGCCCAAAATGAAAAATACATAAGCTTAAGGAAAACATAAACATATTATATATCATATATAAATATAGTTTCATCTTAATGGACACCTTTGAAGGTGTTAAAAGAATGTTGAACAATCATCGTTTCGGGTAGTAGAAATTCACCATCCACGGAAACAGTATGTTCTTTAACCATTAGATGTAGGTGTGTGTAAGTGTAGCTCGAATACTTCTTATAACAACATCCTAGTATATTTATGATATTGGAGTTGTTACAAAATAAAAGAATAAAAAGAGTTTATCTGGTTGGAGAAGTAAAATAAAACAAAAGGACTCAAATGAAGACATTACCTTAAAATCGGGTAACTCCTCTTTGTTTGAGCTCAAAGGATTCCTTGGGAAGACTTCTACCCAAAGTGAGAATTTAAGGATTAATGGAGGGATGTGTAGAGACAAAATAGGAAGGGGTTGGCCGAGCCAAAGGCTTTGGGAGTGTGGGAAAAGAGGTAGAGGTGGGGGCCTTTTATAAGAGGAGAGGAGGGGCACTCTTGGAAAGTAAAGAAAAGTCACTTTATTTTAAAATTATTTTCGGATTTAAATGGTCCCACATTGATATAATTCGAGGATAAGGTGATAAGGTTTCGACATCCACCCATCCAACAGGTTTTGTACATGTTTAGGTCATAGATTTTACATTATCTTTTCATTTTATTTAAATCCTTTATTAATGAGGTAATCGCAACATCATTATGATATCATAAATACATTTATTTATTTAATGTAAAACAATTATTAAAAAAATACTCTGATGTAGGAAATCTTTGTAGCGTTCCAATGAATATTTATAATAAAAAATATGACTTGTATAACCCCATTTAAAAATTGTTTTCGTAAAACATATTATGTTTGTGTCATTTTTACTTTTACATTAAATAAAAAGTTAATTATGTCATTTCCCAACCAATGTGGTTCCATGGGGTCCCCATGTTGACCCATGGATTTTCTTGGTCGGCCATGACACATCCAATAAGGGTAGGACATGTGTCATTCTCATCTCATTTTATTAAAGCATTATTTTTACCTTAAACTACACTAATTACCTCTAATCGCGATTAAAAACTTAATAAGTTAATATTCACCAAAAAAATATTTTAATCTCATTGAACCACATTTAACTTCTTATTGAAAACCATGTATGTCGGATTTTTTAAATTCAAAACACAAAAGTGGTAAAATTTCATTTAAACGAAAAATCAGTTTTTATAAGTACCACATAGTGGTTTCACTATTCATCAAAAATTGAACTTTTTCAGAAAAATACCAAAAATTCACCCTAATCTATATTTGATATTCCAAATTCAATAATGAAGTCCATTTTAAAAAATTCACAACATATATGTTCCATTAACTAATTTAATAATTAATTCCTGATGTCCGAGCAAATAGTGTGTTTTTATTAAACAATAAGTATCCAAAGTTTGACACTAGTTTAAATCTGATTTCAAAGTGAAATTAATTCCAATGACCACTATTGGATTTAATGGTAAAAATATTTTCTAATTTCAGTTTAAAACCAATTCAAATGATAATGTAATCATATAAATAAATTAGATTAAAAATAGGTTTTGAATTAAAATACAACATTCTACACTATTCATTAAAAAATGAACTTTATCGGAAAGATACCAAAAATTTACACAAAGTAAATTTTGATGTCCTGATTATAAAGAAGAGTTATATTTGGTCCAATAGAATTTATAAGATTGATCAAAACTATATTTAATGACGGTTCACCATCAAAAGGTGATATGTGAACCCTTAGTGAAAATTAGGGTATAAATGCCTAAAATTGAATTCTTTCCGTATTTTAAGCCTTTATCTTTTATTGGATAAATGTAAAAACATTTAAAAAACATATATAATCATATTTTAGTTATTTCTATCCATTCCATCCAGTACAACGGCTACGTGTTAACTAAAATTTAAAATAATATTATTTTATTACTAGTGTGCAACGTAAGTTTTCAAAGAAACTCATCGTTGCGTATCGAGTACGCTATCGAATCTAGAAACCACTTTTAAATAAAATTAATATTTAATTCGTAAATATTAATAAATATAAAAATTCTTTATTCTTTATTTACCTGGGATGTTACCTCCTTCCCCCCTTTTGGTAATTGCGTCCTCACAATTTTATTCACTTATCAAAATAAGTGGGGGTATTTATCCCTCATAGCATTTTCAGATTCCCACATTGCCTCTTAAATCACATGGTTTTTCCACAAAACCTTTACCTGATGAATCAACTTATTCCGTAACACCTGCTCCCTGTGGTCAAGAATCTGGACTGGTTGTTCTTCATAAGATAGGTTCTCCTCCAGCTAAACTACCTTTGGACTCAAAACATGAGATGGATCTGGCATATACTTTCTCAACATCGAAACATGAAAAAAATTGTGTACCTGAGATAAACTCGGAGGTAAAGCCACTCGGTAAGCAACTAATCCAACTTTCTCTAGAATTTCATTTGGTCCAATAAACATTGGACTCAAATTTCCTTTCTTGCCAAATCTCATCACACTTTTCCAAGGAGAAACCTTGAGAAAACATGATCACCTACCTCGAAAGATAGATCCTTCCTCTGGTTATCCGCATAACTCTTCTGCCTGCTCTGAGCTGTTCACATGTGCTTCTGAATCAACTGAACTTTTTCTACCATCTCTTCTACCAATTCTGGTCCCATCAGCTTCCTTTCACCCACTTCATCCCAAAATGCTGGAGTTCGACACCGCTTCCCATATAATGCCTCAAATGGTGCCATCTGTATACTGGAATGAAAGTTGTTATTATAAGAAAACTAAACAAAAGAAATATGTTGGTCCCAACTTGCATGATAATCCATCGAACAAGCTCGTAGCATATCCTCCATGGTCTGAATTGTACGTTCTGACTGCCCATCTGATTGAGGATGAAAAGCTGTACTAAAATTTAATTCAGTACCCAACGACTTCTGAAGGCCTTTCCAAAAGTTAGAAGTAAACTTGGGATCACGGTCAGATACAATAGAGAGAGGAACTCCATGTAACCTGACTATCTCTTTAAGATACAAACGGGAAAGTTGATCTAGGGAAAAATTATCTCATATAGCAAGGAAATGAGAAAATTTTGTCAAGCGATCAACAATAACCCAGATTGCATTATTACCTTGAGATGTCCTCGGTAATCCCACAGCAAAGTCCATGGATATGTTTTCCCATTTCCTTACTGGCACTGGTAAAGGCTGAAGCATCCCTTTAGGTAACTTCCACTCTGCTTTAACCTACAGACAAGTCTAACACTTCATAGTAAAATCAGCAATATCTCTTTTCATTCCATCCCACCAGTAATACTCCCGCAGATCTCTGTACATCTTATTACTGCCAGGATGAACTGAAAAATTGGAACTATGAGCCTCACATAACAACTCATTCTTCAATTGTGAATCACAAGTCACGCATAATCTCTTCCCAAACCTCAAAACACAATCATTATCAATGTTGAATTCAGGTAAATTACCTTTCTGAACCAGCGCTACCTTTTTCTACAACTTGTTGTCTTGCTTCTGTGCTTGCTTGATTCTGTCTGATAGATAAGATTTCACTGATACCTAAAACAAAACAAAAGGACTTCCTGCACCAACAACTTCTATGCCAAAGTTCATCAAATCAAAAATCAAAGGATCTCGTTCCAAACGCAACATTGCTAATGAAGCATTACTTTTTCGACTCAAAGCATCGGCCACTTTATTTTCTTTTCCCGGATGGTAGTGAATTGTACAATCATAATCCTGTAGACGCCGGAAAAGTCCTATGTTCCCAAACAAAGCTCCGGATGCAGAAAGCGAGGTCATATTTGGAGTCGGAAGCATGTTTCGGAGGGCCCGGAGGCCTTGCGCAGAATTTTGGAGACCCGCGCGCAAAGTTGATGTGCCGCGCGCAAACCTCCCGGGATGCACGCAATGCGCTGGACCGGCGCGCAATTTTGCGCGCCCGTGGCCCGCGCGACTCCCTAGCGCGCCGGGGCCGATTCCGCGCCCGTGAAGAGAATTTCGCGCCCGCGAACCGGATTCCGCGCCCGGGGTTGCCTATAAATAGAAGGCGACCCCCGACGGTTTGAAGGTGGCCAGAATTGGAAAGGTCTCTCGTGCGCGCAATCCAACCCCTTCCGCATGCAATGCCGATCTTCAGGTAACCTCTTTTCTTTCGCGCAAGAAAGCCTCGGGGTTCGCCTTCGCGCGCAATCCCTTTGGCTCCTTTCCTTTTCAATAACCCTTCACTCAAAGGCATTTGCGCGCAAAAGAAGCCTCTTGCACGCAATTGCCCCCGGGTGCGCGCAATCCAACCCGATTGCGCGCACCCCCCATTTTCAAAGTGGCCATTCATTAAAGAATGAGCCGTTGCCCCCGTGCGCTATCTGAAGCCTGGTGCGCACAATCTCTATCATTCGCACGCAAAGTGCTGGCCCAATTGCGCTCCAGCCCGTCCATTTGCACGACGACCCGCGGTATTGCGCGCAAAGCTCCTCTTTTGCGCGCAAACCGCCAGGGTCGCCCCCTTTGACCCCCTTTGGGTACCTGCCTGCGTGGCGCCCGATGACCCTCATCCCGGGTGCCCGCACCGTGCGTTGTCTTCCCGTGCGGCCCTCCAGGCTTGCGCGAAGTGACACGGACCTATCGGCGGCTTCAACGTCCTGCACGACGTTAAACTGCATACGTCATGCACGATGTTAAACTACATACGTCCCGCACGATGTTAAACTGCACTTCGTCACTGCTACAAGACGTTAAACTGTACGCTATTCGTCCTGCACGACGTTAAACTGTAATTCATCCTGCATGACGCTAAACTGCACCACGTCCTGCACGACGTTAAACTGCATACGTCCAAGCTGCATGACGTTAAACTGCCTAGCCCCCATCGTCCGCGCTGCAAGACGTTAAACTGCCAAGCATCTTCGTCCTCAACACACGACATTAAACTGTACTTCGTCCGACAAGACGTTAAACCGTCCGCTTCGTCCTCAACACACGACGTTAAACTGTACATCGTCCGGCAAGACGTTAAACCGTCCGCTTCACCCGATCTCGTGCCTCGCACGCAGGGTCCTCCCGGTTTGGATGTGGCCCCACCCGCTCATCTCTGCAGGGATGTCAGGATTGGAGTGTCCTTCGCCCACGGGGGTAGAGTGTTGCAAACAGAACGAACTACGTGGAATTTGATCCCTGTCTTCTAAACAGGGTACGTAGGAAGCCTCTCTGAGGTTCAAGCCCACCACCTGGTCATCCCGGTCGTATTTACGTCGGTTCGTCCATCAGTGGACCCCTACCGGGTTCACACTTGCGTTGATTCACCTATGAATCCGCCTCTGTGGTGGACTTCACGTGTGTATCTCCACTGTGCTTCCCCACTGCCTCGATCTCTTCGTGAGTCGGCTTGCCAACGTCTAGCATGACGTAAAACTGTGATCCACCCGGCCGTTCCATCCCCCTCTGTGCGAGGTGGTTCGGTTCAATCCTTCTCCAGGCAGCCTCGATCTCTTCATGAGTCGGCTTGCCAACGTCCAGCATGACGTAAAACTGTGATTCACCCGGCCATTCCATCCCCCTCCGTGTGAGGTGGTTCGGTTCAATCCTCCGCCCGGCGGCCTCGACCTCTTCGTGAGTCAGCTTGCCGACGTCCAGCATTACATTAAACTGTATATCCGAACTACGCTGAATTTGATCCGCGCTAACGCGTGGTACGTAGGAAGCCCCTACGGGGTCCAAGCTCTTCACTCCATCATCCATCCTGATCCTTACCCGGGCCTCCACATCCCTGTGGGGTCATTCCATTTCATTCCACTCCACTTCACTCGGGAAGCTGCCCATGTGCTGACCCCAGCGTCGGAGGTTCCCCGCAAGGGGTTCTGTCATCTGATCCACTCCTCGTGTTGATCAGTCCAATGTCGTCCCCGGTGGACGTTAAACTCGCGGCATACCCCGTGTTAAACATGGGAAGCTGAGGAAAACCTCAGGTAACACAGTTCCCCGCACCCAGTGCGGGATGCCTCAGGCCATCACGCCTTCGAGAAGCCCTATTAGGGACGGAAGGCAGACATGCAGAGGCGCAGTGTTAAGACACGCCCCGACATCCAGGGCCACCCGGTCTCCTCACCGCAGGTTGCTGCCCCGACCAGACTCCTTGGAGCGTCCGGGTGGAAGCAGCGTAATTAACCGATGTCCATGGAGACATGGCGTCGGGAACGAGATTCACGAACATTCTTAAATCTATGAGGGAGACCCGGATTAGGTGACGAGTTCTGAGGAGACGTCCACGGAAGGAGGAGCCGACATCCCATCATCTCGGTTTCGATCAAGGAGCAGACACCCCTGAATAAGGGACGAATGCCGCCCGCCCTTGGAAAGCGGGACTGCGGGACCACAAGCCGCACGCCCATCCCCTCGGGTTGACGGGTGCACGCGCGAACGCGTCCTGGCGGAACAGCGTAACCCGACCCACATCCGCACCGAAACAGAAAAATGGTGAACCCGACGTGAATCTCTTCTCCTCAATACGAAGACCGATGGCTTTCAGAGGTGTTGGAAGACCAGCATGCTGCTCGACCGAGCATTCAGTTTTACCCGCCAGGGGCTGAGGAAGGGAACTCGGGCACTCCATCTCGCGACGTCGAGGGCCTGGGTCCCCCCCACGGAAGGCGTTGTGGCACTAATGGTTGGTTGTCGATTCCTTTTCCTGTCAGTGTTAATGGGTTCTTCTCCCTGCTTTCAGAAATCAGGTCGCCCAATCCAGTGCCCGATCGCCACCCGCCCACTGGCGCAGGGGTAGAGGAAACACCGATGCGGCTACTCCGCGCGGTCCCGCCCGTTCCACAGCCGTGCCCACAGCCGCAGCTGCGGGGCAACCACGCCCTCTCTCCCCCTCGGAGGCCATCCAAAGAAGGGTGATCAACAACTTGGTGCGGAGATATGAGGAAGAGGGAGTCATCCCCACCAGGGACATGGCTCGCCTAGACCTCGAGGGAGCTGCACCTCGCCACCAACGCCGCCCCCGAGGGCCGCGCAGGGAGGCACCACTGCCTACCTCGACGTCCAACCGCTTTGGGAGTTTATCCCCGGAGCGCTCCGACAACTCCTTCCCCTATGCGGATGAGGTGCAAGATGCCCGGGACCACCCTATCCAGGATTCGCCCCAGGGATCCGCGATGAGGGCTCCTGTCAGGCCACGGCGACATCGTCTCCAGGCCTCTCAAGTTGAAGAACGGGCTCTCCACCTGCCCGCGCCATTCATCCCGACTCGTCTGTCCCGACGCCAACGTCGGGCGCGAGCGGAAGAGGATGCCCACCTTGGGGCCCTAGCAACAGCGGCCGCGTTGGCTCAAGCCACTGCTGGCTCCAGTCGTCAGGCCCCTGCGCATCCTGAGCAGGGGCACTTCTATGCCCGACCCGGATCGAGGCCCCGACCGCCCCAAAGGCAGGTTGGGTTGACTCTCCCGGTTGCTGGTACAGACAATAGCCACCGCGGACCACCTCGCGGTAGCGCTATTCACCAACAGGGTCTACTCCGTGTGGCCGATCCAAGAGGCATGGGTCACCCCGCCATCCGATCTCGGCCCGGAGGCCTGCCCGGAATCATCTCTCCCCGCGTCCCCTTTGATATCTGTCCTGGTGCCCCTCGCACCTTGGTTTCCAGCCCTCTTGGCCCCAGCACCAGTGCGGCCGGAGGACACCAGGATAGAGATCAGCCATGCCCCGAAGAACCACCCCGGGGCAGGAGGGCGAGGCGTCGACGCCGAGGGAAGAATGTTACGGAATTCCGGACAGAGATCCGACCGGTTCGTTTCTCTGATACAGAGGCGGAGTATGATTCGGCGACAGAGCCCTCCCCCCAATCCCACCTGTCAGGGGCAGGGGTAGGAATGCGGCACGTCAGCCTCGTACTTCCCGAGAGAGAGATCGATATGATCCCTGCTTCTCTCCGAAGGTATATTCGGAGTAGCGAGGGCCTGGTAGACCCCCAAGGATCAAGCTTGCGGTTGGTACCGGCCCCTCTGGAAGCGCCTTCTACCTCGATCGGAGAAGCCGGAGACCTTTTCTGGGGACCGACGGTCGAACCACGATCTAGTGCACCCTCGGCGAGCACCGACGCTACGGCAGGATGTTCGCTCGCCGGACCGTCCTATCGTGATGTGGTAGTCAGGGCACCGCCACCCTCAGAGGGCGGCCCGAGATATGGAAGCCAATCGGCCTGCTCGCCGTATTCACCGCCGGCCAGCCCGTCGGCCCGGCGGCCCGCCTCGGCACCACTGCCGGTTCCCCGTCCATTCCCAGTCATTGAAGAGGACCAAGGAGACCTGGGTCCCAAGTTTGAGTCGTGGAGTTTCTGGACCGTCCTTGCAGAGGGCCACTTCCCTGAGAAGTTTTGGCCAGTTGCAGGACCGGACTTTGATGCACCCGAATCGCTCACACCGGATGAGTTCGAATGCTTCCGCCGAACTCTCCAGGAGACTCACTCCCGTCTTCACCGCTTACAAATGCCATATCCCGGGAGTCAAGTGCACCTTGAGGATATTGGTGAGCAGTGCCGTCAAATTGACCTGGCCACGCTCCCCGCGGTTCGGCACCCCGGGTCATTTGGGCACCACGAGGCCCTCCAACAACGATGCGTTGAGTGTTTTCAAGTACTCCGCAAGGTTATCGAGGAAGCCACTCCCCACGTGTATATCCGTGGATGGGGGCAGTACGCTGCCCTACGCTTCAGTGCGATTCGCCGACAGCCCGATTCACTGGGTGGCCCTGAGGGTACATCCCCAGGGACGGAAACAGTCAATATGGATGACCTGTCGGGGGAGGGGAACGGTTTGGAACTTCTCGACGGGGGATCTCCCCCCGAAGACAAGCCGTTGTTGGATCCATCGGCGAGAGCTACTCGTCACCAGAGGAGCCTCTTGGGTCTCCCCGTACCCACTGAAGCACTGACGTTGAGCCGAAACGTCAGTAAAGGTAAAGAGCACGGCGAGGCTATAAAGCCCGCCAACCCATCCGCCTCCACGCAGAGGGCGGATGAGGATCCCGAGAAGGCTATGCTACATCAACAGCTCGCCGAGTAGAAGAAGCTAGTTGACCAGCTCCTCGCCGAGCGCGCTGCAGAGCAGCGGCCTGACTACGGTGATCCTAGGCCAGGACAGCAGGGACAGGAACAACCACCCCTCGATGAGGCTCTCCCGGGCAACCGTGATTATGCCGTGTTCGCCGACAGGAGAGAGGCCATCGCCTATGGCAAGAGGGCGCGGTATGTTTCACCACACCCTCCCGAGCGGCGTGACTACCTGAGAGACCCCGCTCGGATTCCTCCCGCTGCCCCAAGGGCCGCTCCGCCCGCCATCCCACGAGCTGCCGAGTTCGACGACCCGGTCGACGACCCAATTGAAGGGCCATGCAATGCGCTCGTGGTTAGAGATCCACGCCAGGAGTGGAACCCATGTCCGGACAATCTGATGGCGGCACTCATCGCCCGCTTGGAAGCCTTGGAGACTCGGCAAGTGGCAATCCCACCGGACGGCAAGCCATACCCAGCATGGGTGGATGACATGCCGGCGCCTCCAGGATTCGGGAATCCCACTTTTGCCCCCTTCAACGGGACTGGAGATCCGCCACAGCATTTGGCCCATTTCAACTCGAGGTGCGGGCCTATGTTGGGGACTCCGGCGTAGCAAGAGGCCATTAAGCTTCGCTGCTTTGTCTAGACACTGGAAGGGCCAGCATTTGTCTGGTACAGCCAGCTCCCCGTCGGGTCGATAACTAGCTGGGAGGACCTTCGTAGACAGTTCCTCTACCAGTTCAGTTCCACGACCCGGAAGACGAGTATCGCAGACCTCTTCAAGTGCAAGAAGAGGCCTGATGAGCGAGTCGCGGACTTCGTCGCCCGATGGAAGGGTCTCACGTATTCCCTTGACATGCCATTGACTCAGGAGCAGTTGCAGACAATGTGCGTCGGGAACGTCAAGACCGAGCTGGTCCCTTCCTTGATCACTCAGAATTACCCCGGAGGGTTCAGGGACTTCTCAGACAAAGCTCAACGTCTTGAGGAAGCCCTGCAACAGGCCAGCCAGGCACACCCGCTGCCTCCTATGATTCCTACAAGGAGAGCCAGCAGGGCTGAGCCCGCTGCTGTCGCCCATATAGAGGCTCCCAGGCCGTTGGAGCTGCTGCCGGTGAGACCAGCTCCACAGCCTCACAGGAATCCGCCTCCACGGGCTTAGTTCCCGGCCCAGCAGCGGCAGCCTCAGAACCGGCCGGCCCCTCCGCGTAATGTACCGCCACAACCCAGGCGAGATAATCAGGGTCCACCTCCTCGGAAGGCCCCTCCAGCCCCTCGTCAAGACCACGCTCCCTGGGGCCCGCGATACCTGACCTACTAATTTCACGAGGATCAGGTCCCCGGTTATTTCCGGAGCGCCCTGGAGCAGAGGATTGTGCGACTTCCTGAGTGTTGGAGGCCGGAGGAGGCACATCTCACGGATAACCCCCACTACTGCCCCTACCATCGGGACCTGGGGCACACCATCCAGCGGTGCTATGTGTCTAAGGATTGGCTCCAAGACCAGATTAACAACAATGTAATCAGGTTGGGCCCAGCTCCGGCACAAGTGGCGGGCGTGTTTGTGGGATCAGATGACGATAGCGGCAATGAGGACGAATGGCAGCTGGTCTCCGACCGCGGATCCCAGAAGTATAAAAATTGTATGGCCCGCAAGACGATCATTCGAGCCCATGGAATCATCCGTGCACGCTTGAATCAGCCTGAGCCCCCAGAATCTGCGGGTGCTGCTTCGGCATCGTCGTCCCAGCCTGCCTCTTCCACGAAGAGCAAACGGCGGCGGCGCAAGAAGGAAGAGCGCGCCCCGCCAGTTCCGCCACTATCCCACACTCTCGGCGATTTCATGCCTCTGGAGATGGGGATCCCTCCTCGGATCCGCCCAGTGGTGAATGATTCGTCCGATGAAAGTATTGGGTACGCTTCGGTTAATACCGTCGAGCTGGTAAATCCATTTTCGGTTCCCGACGTTGAAGAACACCAGGTGGACCTCCCTAGTGTCCCCGGTCGTCGCCACCGTCGGAGGAGCCGCAACAACAGGAGTCGCCGGGGCACAGCAGTTGGTACCTCCAGCCAGGCCGTGCACGCCACTGAGACCAGGCAGCAGGCTCCAAACCGAGCTTAGCGTGCGCAGCCCCCCCATCCGGGGATGACGGATTCGTCTCCGCCACTGTTTGTGGTATGGGATCAGGTAGAACCCCCTCAGCCGCGTCGCGATCAGCTCCGCCCTACCACGAGTCCATCCCAGCCTCCTGACCCCAGTACGGTGACCATTTCCCGGGCTTCAACCAATGAACAGCGAGATGCGCCAAGCACCAGTCGGCCGCCGGCCCAACCGGCAAGGCCCGTCATGCTTCCAACCGCAGAGCAACCTCCTGCAACCATGGGTTCGCGCTTGGCCAAAAAGTATGATGTCCTGAAGCACTTGGACGACATCCCAGCGAGACTCTCCATCCTTGAGGCTCTGCGCATGTCATCTGAGATGCGCGAGGCACTCGCTGAAGCCCTGAAGAGCCCCCTCCAGTTTGAGACAGAGGTTGCGGCTGCAGAGGCCTTTCACGCCGAAACGATTGGGGACGCCGAATGTCAGGCAGTTATCTCGTTTTCTGGTAAGGATGAAGACCCTCCTATACAGGGGCACATTCGTCCGCTGTATGTTACCGGCCAGTTCAATGGCCTTGAAGTCCGGCGCTGTCTTGTCGACACGGGGTCCGGGATTAACCTGATTCCCACTCGGACGCTCCGGAGATTGGGGTTGTCTGAGGATGACTTGATTCCCTCCGACCTCAGGATCCAGGGGTACGACCGCACCGAGCAAACCCCGGTCGGCAAGATACGTTTGAAGACCCAGTTCGGTGATTTGGTTACCAACACCGAATTCATGGTAGTCTCTCAAGACACTGCGTACAACGCATTGATGGGCAGGCCCTGGCTCCACCTTCATGCGGCTCGTCATACCACCAATGCCTCAAATACTCCCTTAATGGTCGAGTAGGCGTGCTTCAGGGAGATGCCTCTCCTTTTGCCTCATGTGAATCCCACTATCTGGACACGGACTATTACAAGAGCAAGGATAAACAGATCCTGGCAGGTGAGGTCGAGCCTGTCGATGTTGCAAGTGATCCCTGGGCAAGTTTGGATGACGCTTATGTTCTCCCGATTCAACGGTTGGACGTAGCCATGGTCTCGACGGCTTGTGAGTCTCCTGATGAGATGACCGCGACCGCCCATGCCAGCACCAGCGGCCCAGAAGGATATGGTAGCCCCAATGCAGTTGCCAACGCACCCTCTCCCGTCGACGATCCCTCCCCGAGTGGAGAGGATGTGGAAGATGCACCCCCAGCCTTTGAGGAGGGCGTCTCCGCCACGGTCGATGAGTTAGTACAAGTGAACCTTGGAACCGAATTAGATCTGAGACCCACATTGGTCAGTGCCACCATGCCCTCTGAGGAGCGGCAGCAGTACGTGGACTTTCTCAGGCAGCACCGTGATGTGTTTGCTTAGGGCTATGACGAGATGCCGGGGCTAGATCCTCAGGTAGCCGTCCACCGCCTTGGTCTCCCAGCGAACCATCGCGGGTTCAAGCAGCCTCCCAGGAAGATGCACCCATTCCACGGCGCCATGGTTGAGGCCGAAGTTGACAAGCTTATCACAGCCAACTTCGTGAGGGAAGTTCAGTACCCCAAATGGCTGGCCAACATTGTGCCGGTCAGGAAGAATAACGGGCAGATCAGAGTCTGCATCGACTTCCGCGATCTCAACCGCCACTGTCTGAAGGATGATTTTCCCCTTCCAGTGACAGAGCTGTTGATTGACGCCACGGCAGGGTTCCAAGCCCTCTCCTTCATGGATGGATACTCCGGATATAACCAAATTCGGATGGCCCCTGAGGATGAGGAGTTCACTGCCTTCAGGGCCCCCCAAGGTACCTTTTGTTATCGGGTCATGCCTTTCGGCCTGAAGAATGCAGGTGCCACCTATCAACGGGCAATGCACCGCATATTCAATCCAATCCTCTGCACACTGGTGGAATGCTACGTCGACGACTTGGTAGTCAAATCGCGCCAGCGTCAGGACCATCTCAAATATCTTGAGAAAGTGTCCGGCTTCCTCCGGTCTCGCTGCCTGAAGATGAACCCGTTGAAGTGTGCCTTCGGGGTCACCTCCGGAAAGTTCCTTGGATTTGTGGTAAGATACCGGGGTATTGAGATCGACCCAGAGAAGATCAGGGCGATTAGCCAGATGCCTCCCCCAGGTAACATCCGGGAACTGCAGGGGTTCCAAGGCCACTTAGCCTATATACGCCGATTCATCGCGAATCTGGCCGGCAAGTGTAAGCCCTTTTCTTGGCTCATGAAAAAAGGTGCCACCTATGTATGGGATAAAGAGTGTCAGACCACTTTCGAGGAAATCAAGCAGTACCTGTTGCAACCTCCGGTTCTAATGCCGCCTGTATCCGGGAAGCCGCTGGTCCTCTATGTGACCGCCCTGGAACGGTCCCTGGGTGCCCTTCTCGCCCAGAAGAACAACGAGGGAACAGAGAATAGCCTCTTTTACCTCAGTCGCATGCTCCTCGATGCGGAAGTTAGGTATTACCCCATCGAGAAGAGCTGTCTGGCGCTCGTATTTGCCGTACAAAAATTACGGCAATACTTGCAGCACCATGAGGTACAGTTGGTTTCTCGGGTAGACCCGTTGAAATATATCCTGAGCTGGCCTATGTTGACTGGCCGTCTAGCGCGGTGGGCTTTGATTCTCCAGCAGTTCGACATCAGGTATGTGTCTCAGAAGGCCATCAAAGGGCAAGCATTGGCAGACTTTCTGGCTGCTCACCCAACCTCCGCGGATCAGCCGCTGGATCTAGGATTTCCTGATGAGGCCATTCTCTCGGTTGATCATGTCGGTCCATGCTGGCAGATGCACTTTGACGGTGCCTCCCAGAGCCCCACCGGTAGAAGACTCGATAATCCTAAGCTCAACAGAGTGGGCTTGGGTATCGTCTTCATTACTCCGGAGCAAGCTGTACTTCCATACTCTTTCCTGTTGTCAGAGGGCTGTACCAACAATGAGGCGGAATACCATGCCCTCATCACCAGCCTCGAGTTAGCTCTCGAGATCGACGTGCCCCATATGTGTGTGAAAGGGGACTCCGAGCTAGTTGTTAAGCTGATCAATGGCAACTATGTTGTCAGGAAGCCGGAACTTGTGCCATTGCTGGAGTGCACCCTCCTTCTGATGGCCCGGTTCCCTTCTCGGCCAAAGATTTTCCATATTCCCCAGTCGCAGAACGGTCGAGCAGATGCTTTGGCCAGCCTTGCTGCGTCACTTGCGGAGCCTGAACAGGATAACCTGACCGTCCGCGTGACGCGCCGCAGGCTCATCGCTCCCGTTGTCCCGGAGGGAGATCGCGACCCGTCGGTAAGTAATCTCACCACGGTTGCCCATGTGCCCGGAGCCCCGAGTACCCCAGATATGGCAGTCGAACCAGCCCCTGATTGGAGGAAGCCTTTGGTTGAGTACCTCCAACATGGCATTCTCCCGCCGGATCGGGCTGAGCGCGAGCGAGTTCGACGCCGCGCACAGCAGTTTGTCCTCCAGAGCAGTCCTGGCCTGGAGCAGATCCTCTATAGACGCGGATTTGATGGTGTTCTCCTCTGTTGCCTTCAGGGAGTTGAGATCCCACGAGTCATGCGAGAGGTTCATGCTGGTTCATGCGGTGCCCATCAGACCGGGCCGAAGCTGTCCCACCAGATTCGGAGGTTGGAATACTTCTGGCCCTCCATGATCCATGACTGCATCGAGTATGCCAGGAGGTGCCATGCGTGCCAGGTTCATGCGAACTTTGTGCATCGGCCGCTGGAGCCTCTCCATACCACCAGGTATTCTTGGCCCTTTGCAGTCTGGGGGATGGACGTTGTGGGACCTTACCCGCCGGCGACGGCTCGCCAGTGCCGGTTCATTCTGACCGCCACAGACTTCTTCTCCAAATGGGTAGAGGCGATTCCGCTCAGAGAGGTCAAATCCTGTTCGATCGCTGACTTCGTGACCTCCAACATCATTCATCGATTTGGAGTGCCTCACGCTATCCTCACGGATAACGTAGCCAATTTCCGAGCAGCCGAGTTGAAGAAGTTGTACGCCAAATACAACATTCGCTCGAACCATACATCTCGCTATCATGCGCAGGAAAATGGGCAGATCGAGGCGTTTAACAAAACCCTCTCTAACATTCTGCAAAAGATGGTTGGTCAGAACAAGAAGAGTTGGCCGGACAAGCTCCCCAACGCCCTCTGGGCTTATCGGACGACGACTCGCAATTCCACCCAGATGACCCCTTATTCCCTGGTGTATGGAGCTGAGGCCGTCCTGCCCATCGAGATCCAGTTACCGTCCTTGCGAACTGCGGTCTACGACCAACAAGCGCCGGACAGAGCTGCTGAAGCCCGTCTAGTCGAGTTGGAAGCACTGGATGAGAATAGACTTCGCGCCTTGCACAACTTGGAGAGGCATCAAAGCAGAATGGCTCGATCTTTCAATAAGAAGGTTCGCCTCCGCTCCTTCCTGCAGGGTGACCTAGTGCTAGCCCTAAGAGCGCCAATGATCCCCGGCAGGAAGCCACCCAAGTTGGAGCCCAAGTGGGAGGGACCTCTTGTCGTCCACAAAGTTTATCCCAATGGCGCGTACTCCCTAGCGACTATGAATGGTGAGCGTGTCACTCCTCCCACCAACGCTAGGTTCCTCAAGCAGTACTTCGTCTGAGTGTACTACGTCCTGCACGACGTTAAACTGCATACGTCCAAGCTGCACGGCGTTAAACTGCCTAGCATATCGTCCGCGCTACAAGACGTTAAACTGCCAAGTGTTTCGTCCAACATGACGTTAAACTGTACCTCGTCCAAGCTACAACACGTTAAACTGTTTAGCATTCGTCCAACACGACGTTAAACTGTACTACGTCCGAGCTACAAGACGTTAAACTGTTCAGCATTCGTCCTGCATGACGTTAAACTGCCTCTCAAGAACTACGTGCGGCTTGATTCCCATCCTTATGGGATACGTAGGACCGCCTGAACATTCATGTTTCAGGCCCAGCCCCATCCTTCGAGAATTTCCATCCCACCTCGGGCCCTTGGCCCAGTTGCCTCTGGGTATGTGGCGTATGGTGTGAACGTGGGGATACGCCCTCATTCACGTCTGTTTGCTCGCCACGTTGTATGCCCCCCACGTTTGGGGATGCCTTCTGCTCCCCCCTTTTTTCTCTCTTTTCGTCCTGCATGACGTTAAACTGCACTTCAAGAACTACGTGCGGCTTGATTCCCATCCTTATGGGATACGTAGGATTGCCTGGACGCTTGTGTCTCAGGTCCAGCCCCATCTCTTGGTTGATCACGGGGATCTATCGTCTTTTGGTTGCTCTCAGGGTGAGTCCTCTGACCCTTTCCGGTGATCTGTTAACATGTTTTGGGTACTTTGTTCTATGACCCATAGTGTCGGATGCAATCCCGGCAAGTCCCGTGTTGCTTGTCGGGCCGCGCGCTTCCTCTTGTTCGAGCCTTCACTCAAAGGGATCCTCGTTAGCGGTTTGGGTACGATGCCTCAGTGCTCTCCTACCACTCCGGGTCGAGTTACCGGCGGGTCCTGGGCCGCAAATCGATATGAATCCTGCGATTGAGCGGTTGATGCTCGTTTCCTTGCCCAGTTCTGGGCTGACGCGATCGGATGTTGTGTTGCGAATATGGTCAGCGACATCCTTGATCGCCATGCCGGCTCTTTTAGGCTCCGAACATTGGTTGCACGGTCCTCATCACACTCCGCCTTTGTGCGTTGTAGTGGAATCTCGACACTCTCTTCATACTGACCTTCAGTACACCTTTACACGTTAGGCAGGCCAACCAGGATAATGGTGTCTGTCGAGGCTCCCACGATCTGAGCACCAAGGGTATATGCTGATGTCCTCCCTAAGGGCCGTGTATAGCTGGACCCTCGTCCCCATAAGGAGGAAGGAGTCGCCCGAACAATCGCGTTTTGGGCCCAGTATATCTGGAGGCTAGCATCTCTGCCCCTCGGGTGATGGACATACGCAGGCCCCTATCCCAGGATCCTTCTCCTGGAATCGTGCGTGACCGCAGGGCTGGGTATGTTCCCACCTCCGCTGAGTCCGCCGTGTCGCGATAAGCGGATTCCTCCATGGTCCAAACCACACGACCTTAAACTGTGTTTTCTGGTCCTACCACACGACCGTAAACTGTGATCGTCTTGGCCGCCCGACGAGAAACGGCACTGCATCGTGATGTTCTCCTCAGGGGACACTCACGTTGGGCGCTGGTTAATAACCACGCCATTCATCAATGCCTTTCATGGCTTGATTATTGTGGCGACGCCAGGGACTCCTTAATCACAGGCATTTCACTGCACGAAAAACCATCCATCTTTAAGGACAAACAAGAAATATCAAATACCGCTTCTTCTGTGTGCGAGGGTCAGACCCGCACCCTTCCCCGCGCTGGTGCCCGATTGTGTTGCTCCGCGCTTCAAGAACTACGTGTGGCTTGATTCCCATCCTCATGGGATACGTAGGAACGCCCGGATGTTTGAAACTTCGGGTCCAGCCCCCCACCTCTTAGAGATTCCCCCCTTCTCTGGGGAATCCGCCTCCTTCAGGCCACCCTCAAGGCGTGTCCCTCGACCCCTTGCAGTGGTCCACTAGTGTCAAGAGTACTCTGGTTTATTGCCAGGAGGGTCAGGTTCAGCTTGGTCAGGTTCCTTCCATTTTTCAGGCTTCGTGCTCCCTTTCATTCGGACCCATTGCCTACGCCCTGGGTGGAGCCCCCGTGAACGGTTTGGACACAATGCCTCAGTGCTCTCCCACCGACTCGGGCTGGTGCCCCCAATGGCCTCGGGCAGCAAATCGATATGAATCCTGCGATTGAGCGGTCGATGCTCGTTTGCTGCCTCATTCCATCAACGGTTAGTGCGATATTGATGCTGCTTTTCCGCCACGGTTGGCAGTACTCCCATATCGTTACGCCGGTGCCCCCAGTCCTTGAGTGAATGGACGCATGATTCACATCACATTTTCCACCTCCCATTCTGACCAGGCAAAATCTCGACACTCTTGACACTATCCCCCAGTGCATCTTCGCATATCTAGGGGATAGGACCACGATGCGGCGTACTTTGAAGTTCTTATGGTCCGAGCTCTAAGACCTTAAACTAAGATCTACCCTTATGGTCCGAGCTCTAAGACCTTAAACTAAGATCTACCCTTATGGTCCGAGCTCTAAGACCTTAAACTAAGATCTACCCTTATGGTCCGAGCTCTAAGACCTTAAACTAAGATATGCCCCTATGGTCCGAGCTCTACGACCCTAAACTAAGATCTCCCCAAACGGGGTTCTGCGTCCTGCATGACGTTAAACTGCACTCGCAGAACTACGTATGGCTTGATCTCCAGCCTGATGGTGTACATAGGAACGCCCGGGCATTTCGACTCGGGTCCAGCCTCGGGGATCGCCAAGTCCCGCCCCTCCTCGTCACCGGCCGTCTGGCTTGACTTCGGGTAAAGTGGTGTAGTTGTGATATTCTCCCCGATTCAGCTCGGGATGCCCCATCGCAGTGATGGGAAGCGACGGTTTCCTCGTCAAAGAGGTTCTGTCTGATAATTGGGGTGATTCACGGCCAGATTAGTGCATCCGCCTAATACGCTTTCCCCACGGTGGCGCAATTTTGAGAGCGTTGGATTCTATCCGAACAAATCGTCACTTCTCCCCACGCTTCGCATGCCCTGTTGATCTGGATTTCCACCCTTGTGCCTGAAGGAACCCCCAAAGCGGCATTGATGATGACATGTGATCCGCCTCCTGCAATATGGACGATGACCTTCGGTCCGTCTATCGCAGTAGTATGGTCGATTGATCCAGTGTCCGCTTGCCGTCTTGGGCATTTCCTGGAAGGCCGACCGTTGTGGATTTCTGAATTCGGGACACGCGATTCACCCTTTCTCATTTCCCTATGTTCTGATAAAATCTCAACGCCCCTAGCATTTTCCCGCTCGTGTGTCTGAACAAGTTGGGGGGACGATACATTGATTAGGTCTGAGGTCTGCTTTCCTAGGAATGACCTCCCTCTCTTCTTTAGAAATCCAGGCCCAATTGTGGATGCCTGAAGCTTGGTTAACGCTCCCGCAAGACAATGAATTGTGGTCGAGCATGTTAAACCAAAAGATGCAGATAAATATGGTGATTCATACAAATGGATCAAAATATTGAGTAGCGGAAGCAAATGTTCTCGGAGTGGCAAAAACAAATCCCCTAGGGATTAGCGTGCTGGATAAGTCTTTCTAACGCCGCTACCCTTTGGCTGGCGGCCTCCAGAGCTGCTTCTCGCTCTCTGCGTGCCCTCTCCTCATCGGCGGTCGCAACACGCAGTTCGTCGATTCTGGCTTGTGCATGCTCCCGATCGACTTGAATTGTGACCATCTGTTGGCCCGCCTCCGTCAGCTGTACCTGGGCGTCAACCAGCTGGGCTGCTAGTTGCTCCACAAGCTCGGTGCACGTTGTGACGAAGGCCTCCTTCTCTGCCGCCTGCCTTTCGAGACGCCGGACTTCCTGCTCCGCCACGAGGAGCGCCCGCGTGCTCTCCGACATGTCCCGACATTGTGCGACGTCGGCACGCCGGCGGCTCTCGCGCATCTTTTCGGCCATGAAATCACGGACCGTCAGATGGAGGCGTTGAGCATCACCTCCCCCGGCACACAGGAAGCGCAGCCAGGTTTGGAGTGACCCCATGCGCCCCAGCCACTCTGATGGGTCTCGCTTGAGGAAGCGCTGGATGCACTTCCACCCCTTTCGGCGCGCTATCCGGCTCTCCTCGACCGCCTCCGCGTCCGAGTCGTCCATCTCCGCGGGGTCGGCAGGCCGGTAGGCAGGGAAGGCAGCCAGCAGGTCTGCTGCAGGGTCCGCCCCTGGGATGTCCTCATGGGGGATAAGTTCCCCAACATCTAGGCGACCTTCTTCTCTCTCCCCAGCGGCATTGACACCCTCGTCAGCCCCCACCCTCTCTCCGATGTCAGCACCGCCGACGTCCGCAGCCCCCTGATCAGCAGTTGGTGGGGCCGGCTCGGTGTGAAAAGTCTGTTCCGGAGCAGGCGGCATGTCTGCCACTGGTCCACTCGTAGATGGCCCGGGTTCGGTAGCCCGACGGGCCTCCAGTCCTGAGATCACTGCGCAAGGCATGCCGTGGTTAGTCACGGATCGTCAACGGCAAGCACCAGCAGTAAAGTAAGGAGACTTACGGGAGTTCAGAGCGTCATCTTCCGATATCCCGGCCGCCGCAGGAGCAATTGCAGCAGGGGACCCCTTAGCGCTTGTCAGTTCAATGATGGGTGTCTGGCCCCCGCCTTGTCCTGCTGGCTCCTCTCCTACTCCCGCTGAGGACGCCTGACCAACATCCGTGTGCTCCTGAGAAAGATGGAGAAATGGGTTAGAAGCTGCATAAGAGAATGGATGAAGCATCTTGAGTAGGGATAGAAGCGGACCTCGAGGAGCTCAGTGACATCAACATTGTCAGAGTCGGCCACCTCGCCGCTCTCCCGTGGGCTCCCCTGGTGGGATCTTCCCTCGGAGCCTTCATCCTCCCCCATCTCCTCCTCTTCCTCGGAGTCGTTGCTACTGTCATCTTCTACCGGCGGCATCTGTTCTGGAGCGGGTTCTAGACCGAGCATCACCTTCACCAGAAGGGATGGCTCCGCACGCTGACAACGTTGGCGCGCGTACTCGTCCATGGCCATCAGATACGCATACTGCCGGTTGAAGTCCACCCTGTCGGCGATATGGAGGCGCCCGACCTCTGGCAGATGGATTCCTTCTCTAAGTATCTTTCGCCAGATGGCGTCAGTCCCCAGTGACTGCTGCAGGGTCATCCGGAACGACCACAGCGCCAGGAAGACTGCATCATGGGAGGGTTCGAGCAGACGCCTTACCTGCTTCCCGGGCCGCTCCCCGACCGCCGCATGTGCCCCCTCTCTGGGCGCTGAAGTCGTGGCGGCAGCTTGCGATGTGGCCGCCGCCGAAGTCCCTGCCCGCGCCGGCTCCGCTGCTTGGCGCGCCTCTGTTCTCCCCCGTGTGGCGGCGCCTCGTCTCCTTCCTTGACGCCCGGTCTCCGCACGGGTGACTTCGAGCCGCCGAACTGGCTTCCGTAAAAGCCCCTCGGGGTACGCGATGGCCCAGTGTTCGGCGTACTCGGTTGCCAAGCCTGCGTCGACCCCGGTAGGAGGGAGAGTGATGACGTCGCCAGAGCCAAAGGCGACGAACATCAGCCACATCTGGCGAAGGACGCCAGGGTTCTTCTCCTCCCGGACAGCAGTGAATACCCTCTTCGGCATCCGTTGAAGGCACCTGAACTGCCTGGCGAACCGGGTTGGCACGTAGGGCTCGCAGATCACCTTCCCGTCGATCCGAGCCACGAGCACCCCGCCCCGCATGTTCAGGAAGTACTCGTGCTGCTCCAGCAGACCCTGCCCGTTGTCGATCATTTGGCCAACGGGAGTGGGGAACGGGCTGAAGTTGAAATTGGCATGATTGCCAATCCGAATCCTCATGCCCTCTACACTTAGGGTCATCGGAGCGACCCCCGCAATGTTCAGCAGGGAGGGTCACAGGCCGTTGCCCGGAAGAATGATGGCGTTCAGAAACGTGTACCCACCAAGGTGAGCAGCCACCCAGCCGTGGAAGAATTGGAAGGGCCCACAGATCCTTCGTGGCGACCCCCTCGTGAGATGCGTCCCAGGATGGCGTACAGCTTAGCCAACACTGGGACCCCGAGGTTGAATCTTTTGTTGGCGGCCATAGCGCCCGCCATCGCCAGTGTCGCCGGGCGAACGCCAATTCTCACGTCCCGCACTGGCAGGAGCCACCCACTCAGAAAGGCGGCCAGGAACGCTGCGTACCGGACATTTGGGTCCCAGGCCTCGATGACGCGGTACCCCCATGAGCGGTAGTCGGCCGTCTCCAGGACCCGCCAGTACGACCTGTTCCGGCTCCTCTGAGCCGCGGTCGGGCACCGCTTCCCCCTGCCTGGCATCTTGACCGCCGGGTCATGCTCCAAGAACTGGCCGAACCACTCCTTGTAGGCTATGTCCTTCTGGAAGTCCTTGATCCCGAGCCGCTGCGTAGCCAGGTCAAGCAGATGCCAGGTCAGAATGGGAGTCCGTGACCTGTCTTCCCAGGTGTTCTTCGGAGGCAGGAACTCATCGTACTGGTAACCCTCCAGCGGGATACCTCCGATGCAGTGGATGTCCCAGAGACCGATGCCGACCTCCCCATGGTGAAGATGGAAGGTGTTGGTATCCGGGGACCAGCGGGTGAACAGCTCCGGCCCGAGCTCGGACTGCTGGTAGAAGTGGAACTGCGACGTCCACACCGCCTCAAACAGGCCGATGTACCGCAGCTCCTCCGCGAAGTGATCGCAAGTGTGGCGTACCCAGAACGCCCAGGCCCACTCACTGGTGAAATTTCCCCCAGATCGCAAGTCCCAGTCCTTCAGCCAGCCCTTGGTGTCGTCGGTGACACTCTGGCGATATATGCTCGAGTAGAGGGCTGGAGAGTTCTCCGCAGTAGGCTCACTTCCGACGATGGTTCGCGTCCTCGGGTTCAGCACATAGACATCTAAGTGTCTGGTCTCCCTGGCAGGATGCCCATTGTTGGTGATGTTATAGCGGGGAAGCTCGTCCTCCCGAGTCACCCAGGTCCGTGGCGCATCAACCTCGAACCCTGGCACCGGAACCTCATCTAGGATGCCGAAGTTCCAGAGCGGCAGGTTGTCCGACAGTGGATATGTCTTCTGGGCCGGCGTCAGCAAGTCGAACAAGGATTGATTGTTGGAAACAATCTCCTTGGCTCCGTAGACCTCCTCGTTCGTCGCCATCTCAGCTCTGCGAGTGGCGGCATCCCCCTCATTTCCTTGATTCGCGGCCATCTCAGAAGCTTTGGGAGTCGTGCGGGTAAAGGGATGAAGCGTGCGGGAGCGGACGAGGCTGGTAGAGAAGTTTGAGAGTTGGCGCGC
Organism: Viscum album; assembly: GCA_963277665.1. Taxonomy (NCBI): domain Eukaryota; kingdom Viridiplantae; phylum Streptophyta; class Magnoliopsida; order Santalales; family Viscaceae; genus Viscum; species Viscum album. Next base: position 434,559,595 of record OY728139.1, read on the forward strand.
AATCCTAGTGGACGGCGCGCAATCGGGAAGTCCGTCGCGTAAAACCCCGGGTGTTCGCGCAAAAGCAGGCCGAATTCCGGACAGGTTTGCGCGACGAGCGGGCGAATTCCGCGCCGGAAAAGGCAATTTCGCGCACGAGAGCTTAGAGGCTTATCGCGCGGAAGGCCAGTGTACGGTGCGGGGGACCCAGGGCCCCTATTTATAGGCGAGGCCCGGGTCCGCATTGCGCGGAAAGCGCTTTGCGCGACCGCGACAGCAAATTTCACGCCCGACGCCCTTTTTTGCGCGCCACCGTCCCGCGCCACCCAGGACTTCGGCATTCCGGCGTCTCCCTCGGAACCCGATCGTTGCGACCTCTCGCCGATCAGATTCCGAGGGGGGGCTTTTGTAGACGCCGGAAAAGTCCGTTGTTCCCAAACAAAGCTCCGGATGCGGAAAGCGAGGTCATATTTGGAGTCGGAAGCATGTTTCGGAGGGCCTGGAGGCCTTGCGCGGAATTTTGGAGACCCGCGCGCAAAGTTGATGAGCCGCGCGCAAACCTCCCGGGATGCGCGCAATGCGCTGGACCGGCGCGCAATTTTGCGCGCCCGTGGCCCGCGCGACTCCCTTGCGCGCCGGGGCCGATTCCGCGCCCGCGAAGAGAATTTCGCGCCCGCGAACCGGATTCCGCGCCCGGGGTTGCCTATAAATAGAAGGCGACCCCCGACGGTTTGAAGGTGGCCATAATTGGAAAGGTCTCTCGTGCGCGCAATCCAACCCCTTCCGCGCGCAATGCCGATCTTCAGGTAACCTCTTTTCTTTTGCGCAAGAAAGCCTCGGGGTTCGCCTTCGCGCGCAATCCCTTTGGCTCCTTCCCTTTTGAATAACCCTTCACTCAAAGGCATTTGCGCGCAAAAGAAGCCTCTTGCGCGCAATTGCCCCCGGGTGCATGCAATCCAACCCGATTGCGCGCACCCCCCATTTTCAAAGTGGCCATTCATTAAAGAATGAGCCGTTGCCCCCGTGCGCTATCCGAAGCCCGGTGCGCGCAATCTCTATCATTCGCGCGCAAAGTGCTGACCCAATTGCATGCCAGCCCGTCCATTTGCGCGTCGACCCGCGGTATTGCGCGCAAAGCTCCTCTTTTGCACGCAAACCGCCAGGGTCGCCCCCTTTGACCCCCTTTGGGTACCCGCCTGCGTGGCGCCCGACGACCCTCATCCCGGGTGCCCGCACCGTGCGTTGTCTTCCCGTGCGGCCCTCCAGGCTTGCGCAAAGTGACACGGACCTATCGGTGGCTTCAACGTCCTGCACGACGTTAAACTGCATACGTCCTGCACGACGTTAAACTGCATACGTCCCGCACGACGTTAAACTGCACTTCGTCCCAGCTACAAGACGTTAAACTGTACGCTATTCGTCCTGCACGACGTTAAACTGTAATTCGTCCTGCATGACGCTAAACTGCACCACGTCCTACACGACGTTAAACTGCATACGTCCAAGCTGCTTGACGTTAAACTGCCTAGCCCCCATCGTCCGCGCTGCAAGACGTTAAACTGACAAGAATCTTCGTCCTCAACACACGACGTTAAACTGTACTTCGTCCGGCAAGACGTTAAACCGTCCGCTTCGTCCTCAACACACGACGTTAAACTGTACTTCGTCCGGCAAGACGTTAAACCGTCCGCTTCACCCGATCCCGTGCCTCGCACGGAGGGTCCTCCCGTTTTGGATGTGGCCCCCACCCGCTCGTCTCTGCAGGGATGTCGGGATTGGAGTGTCCTTCGCCCACGAGGGTAGAGTGTTGCAAACAGAACGAACTACGTGGACTTTGATCCCTGTCTTCTAAACAGGGTACGTAGGAAGCCTCTCCGAGGTTCAAGCCCACCACCTGGTCGTCCCGGTCGTATTTACGTCGGTTCGTCCATCAGTGGACCCCTCCCGGGTTCACACTTGCGTTGATTCACCTATGAATCCGCCTCTGTGGGGGACTGCACGTGTGTATCTCCATTGTGCTTCCCCACTGCCTCGATCTCTTCGTGAGTCGGCTTGACAATGTCCAGCATGACGTAAAACTGTGATCCACCCGGCCGTTCCATCCCCCTCTGTGCGAGGTGGTTCGGTTCAATCCTTCTCCAGGCAGCCTCGATCTCTTCATGAGTCGACTTGCCAACATCCAGCATGACGTAAAACTGTGATTCACCCGGCCGTTCCATCCCCCTCCGTGCGAGGTGGTTCGGTTCAATCCTCCGCCCGGCGGCCTCGACCTCTTCGTGAGTCGTCTTGCCGACGTCCAGCATGACGTTAAACTGTATATCCGAACTACGCTGACTTTGATCCGCGCTAACGCGCGGTACGTAGGAAGCCCCTACGGGGTCCAAGCTCTTCACTCCATCATCCATCCTGATCCTTACCCGGGCCGCCACATCCCGGTGGGGTAATGCCATTTCATTCCACTCCACTTCACTCGGGAAGCCGCCCATGTGCTGACCCCAGCGTCGGAGGTTCCCCGCAAGGGGTTCTGTCATCTGATCCACTCCTCATGTTGATCAGTCCGATGCCGTCCCCGCTGGACGTTAAACTCGCGGCATACCCCATGTTAAACATGGGAAGCTGAGGAAAAACTCAGGTAACACAGTTCCCCGCACCCAGTGCGGGATGCCTCAGGCCATCACGCCTATGAGAAGCCCTATTAGGGACGGAAGGCTGACATGCAGAGGCGCAGTGTTAAGACACGCCCCGACATCCAGGGCCACCCGGTCTCCTCACCGTAGGTTGCTGCCCCGACCAGACTCCTTGGAGCGTCCGGGCGGAAGAAGCGTAATTAACCGGTGTCCATGGAGACATGGCGCCGGGAACGAGATTCACGAACATTCTTAAATCTATGAGGGAGACCCGGATTAGGCGACGAGTTCCGAGGAGACGTCCACGGAAGGAGGAGCCGACATCCCATCATCCCGGTTTCGATCAAGGAGCAGACGCCCCTGAATAAGGGACGAATGCCGCCCGCCCTTGGAAAGCGGGACTGTGGGACCACAAGCCGCGCGCCCATCCCCTCGGGTTGACGGGTGCACGCGCGAACGCGTCCTGGCGGAACAGCGTAACCCGACGCACATCCGCACCGAAAGAAATCCTTGATTAATTCCAGCCATCTTCTCTGTCTCATGTTCAATTATTTCTGAGTGAATATATACTTTAAACTTTTGTGATCAGTATATATTTCACACTTTACTCCAAACAAATGATGCCTCCAAATTTTTAAATCAATAACAACAACAGGTAATTCCAAATCATGTGTAGGGTAATTTACCTCATGAGTTTTCAACTAACGTGAAGCATAAGCAATTACCTGATCATTCTGCATAAGGACATAGCCAAGTCCCTTCAACGAAGAATCACTATATATAATAAATGCACCATTCCTTGAAGGTAGTGCCAAAACTGTAGCATTCACCAATCTTCTTTTCAATTCCTGAAAACAATCATCACATTCTTTTGTCCAGATGAACTTAACACCCTTACGAGTTAGCTTAGTCATTGGACTAGATAACTGTGAAAAATTTTCAACAAACCTTCGGTAGTAACCTGCCAAACCAAGAAAACTACGGATCTCGGTTACATTTGTGGGTCTTGGCCATTCTTCAACAACTTTTTTTAGCAGGATCAACAGTTATGCCATCTTTTGAAACAATGTGACCCAGTAAAGAAATTTGTTGTAACCAAAACTCACACTTGATGAATTTTCCATATAGTTTCTTTTCATTTAAGGTTTGAAAGATAACCCTTAAATGACTTTAATGCTCCTCTTAACTTTTAGAAAACACCAAAATATCATCGATGAAAAAAACCACAAACTTATCCAAGAACTCATGGAAAATTCTATTCATAAGGTCCATGAATACAGAAGGTTCATTGGTTAACCCAAAAGGCATAACTACAAATTCATAATGGCTATATCTAGTACGGAACTAAGTCTTCGGAACGTCTTCTTCTATTACATTCAATTTATGGTACCCCGACCTCAAGTCAATCTTCGAAAAATACTGAGCACCCTGGAGCTGATACCACTTCATTCGATTGCCCAACATCTGATGAAGTTGTTGGAAAGGATTTCTCCACCCCTTTCTGCTTGTAGTCTGGCTACATTCCCCCAGTTAAGTTCTTCATTGGACACTCGTTTTCATAATGACCCATTTCATTACACTTAAAACATCTTACCGTTGGCTTTTCATTGCCTGCTTGATCATCCTCCTTACAGTTATGAGCAATATGACCAGACTTACCACACCGAAAGTACTTACCAGACTTGGATAAAAATTCTCCAGGATGCATTTTACCACACTTCTCACAGGATAGATATTTGGTTTTCTTACCTCCTTGCTTCTTTGATGAATCCTTCCCCTTTTCCTGCAAACTAGACCTCTTATTCTGTTGTCTGTCATAGAACAGCTGATCATCGGCAAACTCCATTTCCACCTTCTCTGCACATCGAACAAGTTTTTCATAACTTTTCAACTCACGAGAAGCTAAATCCCTTCGATACTTTGGCTTTAACCCTGAGTAAAAATGGTTTATTTTACTATCAAGATCTCATATGAAGCTTGGAGCATACCTTGCCAATCGAGTGAACATTGCTTCATAAGAAGCCACTGAATCATCCTCCTGCCTCAATTCTAGGAACTGTTTTTCCATCCTAAGGCGAACCACCTTAGGAAAATATTTCTCAAGAAACATACCTTTGAATTTGTCCCAGTGAAGATCCTCAATCTCATCACTATCCCTGATATTTTTCACCATCGACCACCATTGATCAGCTTCACCTTCAAAACGGTAAACAGCAAGACTAAACTTTTGATGTTCTGAACACCCCATGACATCAAAAATCTTCTCCAGTGCTTTAATCCACCCTTCAGCTTGCACAAGGTCAGATGATCCTCTGAATGATGGGGGATGTTGCCTCATGAAATGTTCCACCACTGACATGTTTCTCTGCGGTTGATCTGGCTTATCTCGTGCATGGATACCACCACCATTTATAGCCTGAGTCAACTGTTCCATCACTGCAACAAACTGTTCAGTTCCGATTCCGACCATATCAGGTTGCTGATTAGGAAGGTTGTCTTCCTCCTGATGTCGTCCCAACATAGCTTCTTTTTTTCCTCTGTGGAAAACCATTCTGAACATAGAAATATCTTAGGCGAAGAAACATGGTAATCTTTAAATGCTATATCATTTCAATCATATTATAATTTAACACTTTTATAACTCCTAAAGTTGTCTAAACCGACATTTGATACCAACTATAAGGCCACGGACTTAAACCTTAATTAATATTGAATTAAATGAATAATTCACATTGAGGATTTTTTCAGGTTTAGAGTTTTAGAGAATTAGAACATAACTATTACATCTCAAAATATTACAAAGTAGACACTTTTACTAAGTTTCCATAATAAAAAAAACTCTTAAAAAGATACATGTCTAGTTCCATGTTTTATATAGCATGACATTCCCTTGATCCCATCCTTGACCTTATTCCACATTAATTCCTGTGAAAAACATTTCAAAAAAACTTGGGGTGAGCATAAAAAGCTCAGTAAGGGATACACAAAGAATGAAAACTGTTAGCTTTTCAAACATCATGTAAACCATGTATACTCTATCAAAGTAATACCTTCACCTTCATGAAGTAGTAAAAACTCTTCATTGAATAATGTATCATTAATTACCTTTTTGTATCCAAAGGATTACCATAAAACCCATAAAAAGAACAGATAACATATATAAAGGTAACTTGGGACATAAACATACTTAAGTGGAATAACGATACGGTCGACTTCCACACATATCACTTAATGGAATAGCCATACGGCCAATTTCCATACATACTTAATGGAATAGACATACAGCCGACTTCCATACCCAATGCATTGGAGGTTATAACGTAACCACCCGTCCTAGTATTCACGGCACCACCCGTCATATGGATTATCACGTAACCACCCGACAAATGTCCAAGTACCAATATAAAATCATAAAAAAAAACCAATATAAAGGAATGATAACATTTCCACATTTCAATCACAGTATTTCATAATAGAATCCTTTATCAAAACCATTTTCAATACCAAAATACATAAAAGATTATATGGTATTTATTTTATTTTAGAAACATTACAGCTTGTTGAGGAAGCCAAAGACCAAATAATACCCGCGGCGGTGGAAAAGGTCGTTGTCACTGCGTATGTTAAAAAAACATTCTTTTTTGTCGTTTAGTAAAACACTTCGTATAAAAAGATTAATTTTGTATAAAAGTAAAATTCAAAGTGGTTTATACAACTTATAAAAGAAAGTTGTGTATAAAACGAAATATGCCTCAACGAAAGGAGATTGAGACGAAGTCCCTTACCTCGGGTTCGACTTGACTCGATCGTTATTTAACGTCCTGAATAATAAACTTGAGTTAATTTCTACTTGATTAAGAACCTTTATAAAGTTAATTATTCCTTTTATACAATTTATTTCCATGTTATAAACATTATGTAACCCTTTAAGTTAATAATGTTGGTTTTGTCGATATTTGGTTCTTAAGTCGAAAGTGGACTTCTTACAATTACATGTTGTTTGTGTGGTCAACGGTTCTTTATTTCCAGAACGACATTCCTGATTTGGATATCATATATATCATATATATCCAGCATATACATGTATTTATAATATTACATAATCATTTAGAGGTAAGAAATGAAATGCACCGTTCATGGAGATGGTAAGCAGTACGTACGCATGAACGCTACTTTGATTTCATTGTCATATTAATGGAATTAAAAATGAGAGGTATGTATATTTTAATTCCAGAATTATATTCATCATTTAGATAAATCTTTAATTATATATTTCCATTATATAAATGTACTTTTAATAGTACATTACATTTGGGGATAAGAAATGAAATGCACCGTTCATGGAGACGGTAAGCCGTACGTACGCATGAACGCTACTTTCATTTCTATCTCATACTTTAATGGAAATAAATAATAATGATATAGAGGTATATTATAATTCCAGTATAACATCATATATAATAAATTTAAATCCATCCTTTACACGTCCCACATATGGCATTAACGAATCACATCACTTTGAGGGGGTGGTAGTCCACACTTCCTTAAATGAAGATATCGTGTTTACCCGTAATGGAATCCATAAAGGTGTGCCCAAAATGAAAAATACAGATGCTTATGGAAAACATAAACATATTATATATTATATATAAATATAGTGTCATCTTAATGGCCACCTTTGAAGGTGTTAAAAGAATGTTGAACAATCATCGTTTCGGGAGGCCGAATTTCGCCATCAACGGAAACAGTATGTTCTTTAACCATTAGATGTAGGTGTGTGTAAGTGTAGCTCGAATACTTCTTATAAAAACATCCTACTATATTGAGGATACTGGATTTGTTACAAAAGAAAAGAATAAAAAGAGTTTAGGGGGTTGGAGAAGCCAAATAAAACAAAAGGACTCAAAAGAAGACATTACCTTAAAATCGGGTAACTCCCCTTGGTTTGAGCTCAAAGGCTTCCTTGGGAAGACTTCTGCCCAAAGTGAGGCATCAAGGAGTAAGATAGGGATGTGGAGAGCCAAAATGGGCAGGGTTTGGTCGAGCCAAAGGCTTTGGGAGTGTGGGAAAAGAGGTATAGGTGGGGGCCTTTTATAAGAGGAGAGGAGGGGCACTCTTGGAAAGTAAAGAAAAGTCACATTATTTTAAAATGCTTTTCGGATTTAAATGGTCCCAAATTGATATAATTCAAGGATAAGGTGATAAGGGTTCGAAATCCACCCATCCAATAGGTTTTTTACATGTGTAGTTTATATATTTTTCATTATCTTTTCATTTTATTTAAATCCTTTATTAATGAGGTAATGGCTACATCATTATGATGTCATATATACATTTATTTATTTAATGTCAAAAAATTATAACTAAAATACTATGATGTAGGAAATATTTTTATCTTTCCAATTAATATTTCTAATAAAAAATCTGACTTGTATAACCCCATTTAAAAATTGTTTTCATAAAACATATTATGTTTGTGTCATTTTTACTTTTACATTAAATAAAAAGTTATTTATGTAATTTCTCAACCAAAGTGGTTCCATGGGGTCCCCAAGTTGACCCATGGCTTGTCTTGGTCGGCCATGACACATCAAATAAGGGCAGGACATGTGTCAAGCTCATCTCATTTTATTAAAGCATTATTATTACCTTAAACTACACTAATTACCTCTAATCGCGATTAAAAACTTAATAAGTTACTATTCACCCAAAAAATATTTTAATCCCATTGAACCACATTTTACTTCATAATGACAACCATGTATGTCAGATTTTTGAAATTCAAAACACAGGAGTGGTAAAATTTCATTTAAACGAAAAATCAGTTTTTATATGTACCACTTAGTGGTTTCACTATTCATCAAAAATTGAAGTTTTTCAGAAAAATACCAAAAATTCACCCTAAGATATATTTGATATTCCAAATTCAATAATGAAGTCCATTTTACAAAATTCACAACATATATGTTGCATTAATTAATTTCATAATTAATTCCCGATGTCAGAGCAAATAGCGTGTTTTTATGAAACAATAAGTATCAAAAGATTGACACTAGTTTAAGTCTGATTTCAAAGTGAAATTAAATCCAACGACCACTATTGGATTTAATGGTAAAAATATTTTCTAATTTCACTTTTAAACCAATTAAAAAGATAATCTAATCATATAAATAAATTATATTAAAAAGAGGTTTTGAATTAAAATACAACATTATACACTATTCATTAAAAAATGAACTTTATCGGAAAGATAACAAAAATTTACACAAAGTAAATTTTGATGTCCCGATTATAAAGAAGAGTTATATTTGGTCCAATAGAATTTATAAGATTTATCAAAACTATATTTAATGACGGTTCGCCATCAAAAGGTGATAAGTGAGCCCTTAGTGAAAATTAGGGTATAAATGCCTAAAATTGAATTCTTTCCGTTTTTTTAGCCTTTATATTTTATTAGATAAATGTAAAAATATTTAAAAAACATATATAATCATATTTTAGTTATTTCTATCCATTCCCGCCAGTACAACAACTACGTGTTAACTAACATTTAGAATAAATTTATTTTATTACTTGTGTGCAACGTAAGTTTTCAAAGAAACTCATCGTTGCGTATCGAGTACGCTATCGAACGTAGAAACCCATTTTAATTAAAATTAATATTTAATTCGTAAATATTAATAAATATGAAAATTATTTATTCTTTATTTACCTGGGATGTTACATCCTTCCCTCCTTTTGGGAATTGCGTCCTCTCAATTTTATTCACTTATCAAAATAAGTGGGAGTATTTATCCCTCAAAGCATTTTCAGATTCCCACGTTTCCTCTTCAATCACATGGTTTTTTCACAAAACCTTTACCTGATGAATCACCTTATTCCGTAACACCTGCTCCCTGTGGTCAAGAATATGGACTTGTTGTTCTTCATAAGATAGTTTCTCCTCCAGCTGAACTACCTCTGGACTCAAAACATGAGATGGATCTGGAATATACTTCCTCAACATCGAAACATGAAAAACATTGTGTACCTGAGATAAACTCGGAGGTAAAGACACTCGGTAAGCAACTGATCCAACTTTCTCTAGAATTTCATATGGTCCAATAAACCTTGGACTCAGCTTTCCTTTCTTACCAAATCCCATCACACTTTTCCAAGGAGAATCCTTGAGAAAAACATGATCACCTAACTCAAAAGATAGATCCTTCCTCCGGTTATCCGCATAACTCTTCTGTCTGCTCTGAGCTATTCTCATGTGCTTCTAAATGAACTGAAATTTTTTTGCCATCTCTTCTACCAATTCTGGTCCCATCAGCTTCCTTTCACCCACTTCATCCCAGAATGCTGGAGTTCGACACCGCTTCCCATATAATGCCTCAAATGGTGCCATCTGTATACTGGAATGAAAGATGATATTATAAGAAAACTCAACCAAAGAAAGATGTTGGTCCCAACTTCCCTGATAATCCATCGAAAAAGCTCGTGGCATATCCTCCAAGGTCTGAATTGTTCGTTCTGACTGCCCATCTGATTGAGGATGAAAAGATGTACTAAAATTTAATTCAGTACCCAACGAATACTGAAGGCCTTTCCAAAAATAAGAAGTAAACCTGGGATCACGGTCAGATACAATAGAGAGAGGAACTCCATGTTACCTGACTATCTCTTTAAGATACAAACAGGAAAGTCGATCTAGGTAAAAATTATATCGTATAGAAAGGAAATGAGCATATTTAGTCAAGCGATCAACAATAACCTAGATTGCATTATTACCTTGATATGTCCTCGGTAATCCCACAAAAAAGTCCATGGATATGTTTTCCCATTTCCACTCGGGCACTGGTAATGGCTGAAGCATCCCTTTAGGTAACTTCTTCTCTGCTTTAACCTGCAGACAAGTCAAACACTTCACAGTAAAATCAACAATGTCTCTTTTCATTCCATCCCACCAGTAATACTCCTGCATATCCTTGTACATCGTAGTACTGCCAGGATGAACTGAAAATGGGGAACTATGAGCCTCACATAACAACTCATTCTTCAATTGTGAATCACAAGGAACACATAATCTCTTCCCAAACCTCAATACACAATCATTATCAATGTTGAATTCACGCAACTTACCTTTCTGAACCAGCTCTACCTTTTTATGCAACTCGCTGTCTTCCATCTGTGCTTGCTTGATTCTGTCTGATAGAGAAGATTTCACTGATACATGAAACAAAACAGAAGGACTTCCTCCACCAACAACTTCTATTCCAATGTTCATCAAATCAAAAATCAAAGGATCTCATTCCAAACGCAACATTGCTAATGAAGCGTTACTTTTTCGACTCCAAGCATCAGACACTTTATTTGCTTTTCCCAGATGGTAGTGAATTGTAAAATCATAATCCTTGATTAATTCCAGCCATCTTCTCTGTCTCATGTTCAATTATTTTTGAGTGAATATATACTTTAAACTTTTGTGATCAGTATATATTTCACACTTTACTCCATACAAATGATTCCTCCAAATTTTTAAAGAAAAAACCACAACAGCTAATTCCAAATCATGTGTAGGGTAATTTTCCTCATGATTTTTCAACTGACATGAAGCATAAGAAATTACCTGATCATTCTTCATAAGGAAACAACCAAGTCCCTTCAATGAAGCATCACTGTATATAACAAACTCACCATTCCTGGAAGGTAGTGCCAAAACTGGAGCATTCACCAATCTTCTTTTCAATTCCTGAAAACAATCATCACATTCTTTTGTCCAGATGAACTTAACACCCTTATGAGTTAGCTTAGTCATCAGACTAGATAACCGTGAAAACTTTTCAACAAACCTTCGGTAGTAACCTGCCAAAATAAGAAAACTACGGATCTCGGTTACATTTTTGGGTCTTGGCCATTCTTCAAAAACTTTTGTTTTAGCAGGATCAATAGTTATTCCATCTTTTGAAACAATGTGACCCAGGAAAGAAAATTTGTTGTAACCAAAACTCACACTTTCTAAATTTTCCATATAGTTTATTTTCTTTTAAGGTTTGAAAGATAACCCTTAAATGACTTTCATGCTCCTATTTTCTTTTAGATAACACCAAAATATCATCGATGAAAAAAACCACAAACTTATCCAAGAACTCATGGAAAATTCTATTCATAAGGTCCATGAATACAGCAGGTGCATTGGTTAACCGAAAAGGCATAACTAAAAATTCATAATGGCCATATCTAGTACGGAACGCAGTCTTCAGAACGTCTGCTTCTTTTACTTTCAACTGATGGTACCCCGACCTCAAGTCAATATTTGAAAAATACTGAGCTCCCTGGAGCTGATACCACTTCATTCGATGGCCCTACATCTGCTGAAGTTGTTGCAAAGGATTTCACCACCCCTTTCTACTTGTAGTCTGGCTGTATTCCCCTAGTTGAGTTCTTCATTGGACACTCGTTTTCATAATGACCCATTTAATTACACTGAAAACATCTTACTGTTGGCTTTTCATTGCCGGCTTGATCATCTTCCTTATAATTACGAGCAATATGACCAGACTTACCACACCGAGAGCACTTACCAGACTTGGATAAACATTTCCAGGATGCATTTTACCACACTTCTCACAGGATGGATATTTGGTTTTCTTACCTCCTTGCTTCGTTGATGAATTCTACCCCTTTGCCTGCCAACTAGACCTCTTATTCTGTTGTTTGTCATAGAACACCTGATCATCGGAAAACTCCATTTCCACCTTCTCCGCACATCGAACAAGTTTTTCATTACTTTTGAACTCACGAGAAGCTAAATCCCTTCGATACTTTGTCTTTAACCCTGCGTAAAAACGGTTTATTTTACTATCAAGATCTCGTATGAAGTTTGGAGCATACCTTGCCAATCGAGTGAACTTTGCTTCATAAGCAGCCACTGAATCATCCTCCTGCCTCAATTCTATGAACTGTTTTCCATCCTAAGACGAACCACCTTAGGAAAATATTTCTCAAGAAACATACCTTTGAATTCGTCCCAGTGAAGATCCTCAATCTCATCACTATCCCTGATATTTTTCACCATCGACCACCACTGATCAGCTTCACCTTCAAAACGGTAAACAGAAAGACTAACCTTTTGATGTTCTGAAGACACCATGACATCAAAAATATTCTCCAGTGCTTTAATCCACCCTTCAGCTTACACAGGGTCAGATGATCCTCTAAATAATGGGGGATGTTGCCTCATGAAATCTTCCACCACTGACATGTTTCTCTGCGGTTGATCTGGCTGATCTTGTGCATGGATACCACCACCATTTATATCCTGATTCAACTGTGCCATCACTGCAAAAAACTATTCAGTTCTGATTCCGACCATCTCAGGTTGCTGATTAGGAAGGTTGTCTTCCTCTTGATGTCGTCCCAACATAGCTGCTTTGTTTCCTCTGCGGAAAACCATTCTGAACACAGAAATATCTTAGGTGAAGCAACATGGTAATCTGTAAATGCTATATCATTTCAATCATATTATAATTTAACACTTTTCTAACTCCTAAAGTTGTCTAAACTGACCTTTGATACCAACTATAAGGCCCCGGCCTTAAACCTTACTTAATATTGAATTAAATGAATAATTCACATTGAGGATCTTTTCTGGTTTAGAGTTTTAGAGAATTAGAACATAACTATTACATCTCAAAAGATTACAAAGTAGACACTTCTACTAAGTTTCCATAATTAAAAAAAATCTTAAAAAGAAACATGTCTAGTTCCATGTTTTATATAGAATGACATTCCCTTCATCCCATCCATGACCTTATTCCACATTAAGTCCTGTGAAAAGCATTTCAAAAAAACTTGGGGTGAGCATAAAAATATCAGCAAGGGATACGCAAAGAATGCAAACTGTTAGTTTTTCAAACATCAAGTAAACCATGTATACTCTATCAAAGTAATACCTTCACCTTCATGAAGTAGTAAAAACTCTTCACTGAATAAAGTATCATTACATACCTTTTTGTAACCAAAGGATTACCATAAAACCCATAAAAAGAATACATAACATATATAAAGGTAACTTGGGACATAAACACACTTAAGTGGAATAACCATACGGTCGACTTCCACACATATCACTTAATGGAATAGCCATACGGCCAATTTCCATACATACTTAATGGAATAGCCATACGGCCGACTTCCATACCCAATGCATTGGAGGTTATAACGTAACCACCTGTCCTGGTATTCACGGCACCACCCGTCATATGGTTTATCACGTAACCACCTGTCAAATGTCCAAGTACCAATATAAAATCATAAAACATAAAACCAATATAAAGGATTGATAACATTTCCACATTTCAATCACAATATATCATAATAGAATCCTTTATCAAAACCATTTTCAATACCAAAATACATAAAAGATTATATGGTATTTATTTTATTTTAAAAACATTACGGCTTGTTGAGGACGCCAAAGACCAAATAATACTCACGGCGGCGGAAAAGGTCGCTGTCACCGTGTACGTTAAAAAAAATATTCTTTTTTGTAGTTTAGTAAAACACTTCATAGAAAAAGATTCCTTTTGTATAAAATTAATATTCAAACCGTTTTATACACCGTATAAAAGAAAGTTGTGTATAAAACGAAATATGCCTCAATGAAAGGAGATTGAGACGAAGTCCCTTACCTCAGGTCCGACTTGACTCGATCGTTATTTAACGTCCTGAATAATAAACTTGAGTTAATTTCTACTTGATTAAGAACCTTTTTAAATTTCATTATTCCTTTTATACCACTTATTTCCATGTTATATGCATTATGTAACCATTTATGTTAATAATGTTTGTTTTGTCGATATTTGGTTCTTAAGTCGAAAGTGGACTTCTTACAATTACATGTTGTTCGTGTGGTCAAAGGTTCTTCATATCCAGAATGAAATTCCTGATTTGGATATCATATATATCATATATATCCAGCATATACATGTATTTATAATATTACATAATCATTTAGAGGTAAGAAATGAAATGCACCGTTCATGGAGACGGTAATCCGTACGTACGCATTAACGCTTCTTTCATTTCTTTGTCATATTAATGGAATTAAAAATGAGAGGTACGTATATTTTAATTCCAGAATTATATTCATCATTTAGATATATCATTCATTATATGTATTCATTATATACATCTACTTTTAATAGTACATTACATTTGGGGATAAGAAATGAAATGCACCGTTCATGGAGACGGTAAGCCGTACGTACGCATGAACACTACTTTCATTTATATCTCATACTTTAATGGAATGAAATAATAATGATATATAGGTATATTATAATTCCAGTATAACATCATATATAATAAATTTAAATCCATCCTTTACACGTCCTACATATGGAATTAACGAATCACATCACTTTGAGGGGGCGGTAGTCCGCACTTCCTTAAATGAAGATATCGTGTTTACCCATAATGGAAACCATAATGGTATGCCCAAAATGAAAAATACATAAACTTAAGGAAAACATAAACATATTATATATCATATATAAATATAGTGTCATCTTAATGGCCACCTTTAAAGGTGTTAAAAGAATGTTGAACAATCATCATTTCGGGAGGCAGAAATTCACAATCCACAGAAACAGTATGTTCTTTAACCATTAGATGTAGGTGTGTGTAAGAGTAGCTCAAATACTTATTATAACAATATTCTATTATATTTAGGATACTGGATTTGTTACAAAATAAAATAATAAAAAGAGTTTAGGGGGTCGGAGAAGCAAAATAAAACAAAAGGACTCAAAAGAAGACATTACCTTAAAATCGGGTAACTCCCCTTGGTTTGAGCTCAAAGGCTTCCTAGGGAAGACTTCTGCTCATCTTGAGGCTTCAAGGAGTAATATAGGGATGTGTAGAGACAAAATGTGTAGGTGTTGGCCGAGCCAAAGGCTTTGGGAGTGTGGGAAAAGAAGTAGAGGTGGGGGCCTTTTATAAGAGGAGAGGAGGGGCACTCTTGCAATGTAAA
The DNA here is from genome assembly GCA_963277665.1 of Viscum album. Taxonomy (NCBI): domain Eukaryota; kingdom Viridiplantae; phylum Streptophyta; class Magnoliopsida; order Santalales; family Viscaceae; genus Viscum; species Viscum album. The sequence goes on from OY728139.1 coordinate 434,575,219, forward strand.
AAAATCACTTTATTTTAAACTTATTTTCGGATTTAAATGGTCCAAAATTGATATAATTCGAGGATAAGGTGATAAGGGTTCGAAATCCACCCATCCAATAGGTTTTGGACTTGTTTAGGTCATAGATATTACATTATCTTTTCATTTTATTTAAATCCTTTATTAATGAGGTAATCACTACATCATTATGATGTCATAAATACATTTATTTATTTAATGTCCAAAAATTATAAAAAAAATACTATGATGTAGGAAATCTCTTTATCTTTACAATTAATATTTATAATCAAAATTCTGACTTGTATGACCCCATTTAACAATTGGTTTTGTAAAACATATTATGTTTGTGTCATTTTTACTTTAACATTAAATAAAATGTTATTTATGACATTTCCCAACCAATGTGGTTCCATGGGGACCCCAAGTTTCCCCATGGCTTGTCTTGGTCGGCCATGACACATAAAATAAGGGTAGGACATGTTTCAAGCTCATCTCATTTTATTAATGCATTATTTTTACCTTAAACTACACTAATTACCTCTAATCGCGATTAAAAACTTAATAAGTTACTATTCACCAAAAAAAATATTTTAATCTCATTGAACCACATTTTACTTCTTAATGTAAACCATGTATGTTGTATTTTTGAAATTAAAAACACAGAAGTGGTAAAATTTCAATTAAATGAAAAATCAGTTTTTATAAGTACCACTTAGTGGTTTCACTATTCATCAAACATTGATGTTTTTCAGAAAAATACCAAAAATTCAACCTAAGCTATATTTGATATTCCGAATTCAATAATGAAGTCCATTTTAAAAAATTCACAACATATAAGTTTCATTAATTAATTTAATAGTTAATTCCCGATGTCAGAGAAAATAGCGTGTTTTTATGGAACAATAATTATTAAAAGATTGACACCAGTTTAGTTCCGATTTCAAAGTGAAATTAATTCCAACGGCCACTATTGGATTTAATGGTAAAAATATTTTGTAATTTCACTTTAAAAAAAATTAAAATGATAATCTAATCATATAAATAAATTAGATTAAAAAGAGGTTTTGAATTAAAATACAACATTCTACACTATTCATTAAAATAAAGAACTTTATCGGAAAGATACCAAAAATTTACACAAAGTAAATTTTGATGTCCCGATTCTAAAGAAGAGTTATATTTGGTCCAATAGAATTTATAAGATTGATCAAAACTATATTAAATGATGGTTCACCGTCAAAAGGTGATAAGTGAACCCTTCGTGAAAATTAGGGTATAAATGTCTAAAATTGAATTCTTTCCGTATTTTAAGCCATTATCTTTTATTGGATAAATGTAAAAACATTTAAAAAACATATATAATCATATTTTAGTTATTTCTATCCATTCCCGCCAGTACAACGGCTACGTGTTAACTAACATTTAAAATAATATTATTTTATTACTAGTGTGCAACGTATGTTTTCAAAGAAACTCATCATTGCCTATCGAGTACGCTATCGAATGTAGAAACCCCTTTTAATTAAAATTAAAATTTAATTCGTAAATATTAATAAATATGAAAATTCATTATTCTTTATTTACCTGGGATGTTACAATTGACACGTGTGGTAAGAGTGTGTGTTTAGACTAGGGATTAGTATAGTAAATGGGGATCCTTGTTAAAATATATTAGACTATTATATCATTAAAAAACTTCTTATACTCATCTCGGAGCCCTGTTACAGATATTCTTATATTGAAATCCCATAAATCAAGGAGTGTATTTTTAGAAGACTTGAATATAATTTTTATATTTTTAAACAACTATCAATATCCTTTGTTCAATATCATTACAATATGATTTTATATTTCAACTTCTATTTATAATTAAATATAAATATTTGATTGATAATTCCTAAATATATAGGTTTTATATAATTAAAATTTAATGAACTCAATTCAACCCCTCTTTAGTTTTTAGTTTTCCATTATATGGGAAAATAATTGGTTTCAAAGATCACGACTCTTGAGTTAATAACTATCATAGTTTATGTCCGACGATGTGTTTTTAATTGGATTTTATTTATAATAACTAAAAATGTGTGTAAATGGTTATAGATAAGATTTCTATAAGTATTTCATTGAAAACTATTTAAAGAATAATGGATTTAAATCTTATATTAAATTAGTAAATCCCTATGAAATTAATAATATATAACCTCAAATATGGGATTATACAACTCGATAAAAATTTGGTCCGAAATACAAAGCTATGAAATCTGTAATTAGTGGATTGGGATAAGATTAAATCATCAAAGATTCTTAATGTAAAACCGGTCATGAAATATTGAAAACTAGATTAGTTTCATATAAATTTACTGATAATTTGAAATATCTCTGATATGATATATATATATAAAAGATTAGTTTAAACACATTAAAAATTTCTATTGGAGAAATTATCACTCATTTAAATGGAAGGATCACTAAGATTGTTTATAATATTTTTCCATTATGAACACATATAACGGAATCAAAAAATGAATTGAAGTTTCTCATATATTTTCCAGATAAGTTTATTTTATTGAATAATTCTAATGAATAATACACAAAATTAGTAACATTAAATTAAAAAAATTCATTATAACTGGAATGATTCGTATAAATGAAATGGAAGCTATTACTTGAGAGCATAAAGTGATCAAGAGAGAAACAATTTTCTTGATGGCTTCTAATTATAAAGATTACAAGAAGGAAAAAACATAAAAATAACTAAAATAATTAAAAAAATGACTCTTAAAGAAATACTATATCAAATGATTATTTTACAATGTTTTATAAAAAAATAAAAAAATAATATAACAAGAGAAAAGGTTCCATAGAACATTTCAATAAGAATAGGAATTATGTTGATCAATCTTAATAATTTCCATGATATGAGTGTAAGAACCAGAGGCTTGTCAATACAAATTTTCCATAGACTAAGGTTTATAAAAAGAAAATACATAATTATAGCTACATATATTAATAATGCTAAGAAGTGATTGAATACCACATCGTGTTCTTTCAAAGATCACAGTGAGTGAAAATCAATAGAATCATAATATAATTTTTTTTAACAAAATTCCAAAATAGACTTTGTGGAATATTCTATTGAGGTACATTCTTATTACTCATCTGATCTTGAGAATTCATCAAAAAATGAAAACAAATCATATGAGGAATTAAATGAATATTAGAATACATTGAAAATGAAGAATTTCTAGTAACCTAGACCCTATAATCCCTGAGATAGTGCCTTCTACCATTATATTAGCATTAGATAAAATGAAATCACATTCTAATGGACAAAATAGTTCTATATACTTCGTATAATATAAACATTAATGGGTCTTGTATTACAAATGTAAAAAAATTATAATATATATTTTTTATTTTTCTTTTCAATGATAAATTCATTTCATATAGAATATAGTTTCATATCCCTGTTAGTAATAATCATGGAATCTTGGGGAATGAAAATAAAATAAAGATGAGATAAAATTCTTGATAATGGTTATGTACAATAGAAGCAATATTGAATAAATAATCATAATCAATAAATAAAGGTAAAGAACTGAAAACACTGTCCACTAAAATATTTGGATGATGAAAAGTAACTATTTTAATGAAGGTAAATGGAATCCATTCCAATTATTCAGTAAAATAATAATAAAATAAATAAATCTATTTTTTATTTTGGAAATATCTTGGATAATAATTATAAATGAATTTTCAATAAAGGAAATTATTCAATATTGGACATCATGTTCCCTAAGAACATGAAAACTCTATCATTGATGTCATTCAAAAGACAGTTTAAAACATAACAAGTAGAAACCTATCTTATTTTGAGGACTTATTAATCTCATGATACTACTATTTTCTCATGGGGAATACATTAAATATTCCCCAACCCATGTCATACATGTCAAAATAATTCCAGATATTTCAAATAATAAATTTAATTCATAAACAATATGCCTTATCAAATTTTGGTATTTATTAATTAATACTGATTTATCAATATTTCACAGTCTAATTAAATAACTATCAATGATAATAGTGTATATAAAATGGTATATCAATTAGGAAATAATCATATCCATGATAAATAATGTGGGTATTTAGGGAAAATTTAATTGTCAATGTTCACTAGAAAGTTAATAATTCCATGGGAAGTTAATGACTAAAAAATGATTCATAGAACTGTATTTAAAAACTATACATGTTCATAATAACCATAAACCATAAAATATTTGAATATTTATAGATTCAATATGATTTATACACCTTAGAGTACGAATTTTGGTTGTTGGAGTTGATGAAATAAAAAAATATCATTAAAAACATTATTGAGGAAAATAACATTTTCATTTTGAATAAAATTTTGAAAATAAATTTATTTAAAAATCAATAATAAATTCATTTTATTTAATAATATATTAAAAATAATTAAAATTATGTTTCAATGAAATGATGGGGGTAATTCCACAGATTTCATAAAAGGTAAATAGAAAATTCCATTTTCATATTAAAATGATAAAAAAAAGTGCCCTCCTCAGAAATAGAAAAAAGTTTCCATTGAAACAAATTAAAATTAGAAAAATTGTGAAAAATTTCATCTAATTAAATATTTTGATAATATTAAATAAAATATTTTTAAAACATTTTAAAAAAAATTATATGATAACGTATTTCTGAACAAAGGGACAAATGATGTCAAATTTTATTAAAACATTTCCACAATAATATTAAGAATCAAATATTCAGATAATGGTACTATAAATTGAATGTAATTATGAATTACCATAAATGATGAAAATTAATGGTTTTATTATTGAATTATAATATAATATTCCTTATTTTAATTTCAAGAAAAATAAAATTTATTTTGTTGAGATTGTGAAATAAAACCTTAAAATGATTTTAATGTTGAGGTGAGATTTAATAAATGAATTGATTATGTATATCAGGGGTAAATCAAAATAATAATATTGAAACAAAAAAACATATATTCAAACTTAATAATATAAATAATCCAATAATATTAACAACAATGAGGACGTAATATAACCCAATAAGAATAAATTGAGTTATGAAATTCTTTACCACGAGGAAAAATTTAACTCAAATACCATAGATAAAATAGTTAAAAATGAAGAATAAATTCTATTATTAATGAATTATTTGAGATATTACATGTAAAGGGTTAGTATATAACCCATATAAAAATAATTAAGTGAATAATATTACAATATACATCAATGAAATCTAATTGTAGTGAAATCTCATACCTTAGGATTCCATTTGGTGAACCACTCTATAACTTCTTTAATAATGGTTATAATAATTTTGTTAACTTAATTAAGGACCATATTAATATTTAAAATTCAATATTATATTCTTTTCTAACATCTTACCACCCATATTTTGTAATATATCATTATTTTCATTGTTTCACCTATTAATAGACTTCTTTTTTCGAATGTTTTGACTTGTTATTTTATGTTTCCATTATATTGATCATTATTTTATTATCTCAAGAATTGAAAATATGTTTCAAATATCACTTATATTCAATATAATGGTATCTATAATAATGCATAATTTTTTATATAGGCCATGAAATACATCTTTCAGGGAGATGGTAAGATGTACAAACACATACATATTTTTTCGTTATTATGTCATATTAAAATAAATAAATATAAATGAAATATATGTATATTAGCATTCCATAATAATATTTATGTCATATATAACTAATAGTTTTATTAAAACCCTCCTTAATAAAATCCATGAAAAATATTAGTAAATAAAATCGTTTCGCTAGGTGGTAGTTCAACGTACACATGAATGATATGATCATATTCCCATGAAATAGATAGAATAATGTTATGTAATATATAGTAATTAAAAAATCATAAATACCATATATAAACATAATTAATATCATTACTATTATCCCATAATGGTTGTAATGGAATAAAGCAAAGACATCCGTTCGAGAGGCGGTAGTCAACCGTACACAGGAGTGATGATTTAATAACCCATTTGATGGAATTGTATATATTTTTAGGTCATAACAATAACATAAATACAAATAATTATATTCATAATATTTTGGATAATATAATCCTGATATGAAATGAATTTATGGAATTTGAGGAATAATTGAAATAAAACATTAATTGTTGAATTTTACCTCTTCTTTGGGTAAATCCTTTTGTATTGCACCAAAGGCCATCATTAAATGGATTCATGACCAAATTAAGGAATATAGTATGAGTATCGGGTTATTGGGATATTATATTTCTAGGTTTTTTATGATAAATATTGTTGGAGGTTTCTGAATAAGTTAGGGGAGTGAGTGACCTTTTATATTGGTGGAGGAGGGACATTCTTGTAAATATCAAAATATAAACACTCTTTGGAGGTCCCTCCTTACCATATTCGCCTCCAATATTTTTTTTGATAAAATATGTTATATGGTATAAATATTTTCCAAAAATATTTTTTGGACATTTATTGTTTCATTGAAACACAGTATCATCTAATATTAACCACTTAGTAAAAATATTATTACCTTAATTAATGTGATTAACATTAACTGCTTTCATAATCACCTAGGAAAAAAATTGAGTTAAAATTATTATAAATTATATATGATTTTTATTCCAAATATTAAATCAATTTATTGAAATTAAAATCAGATAATTGGTAGAATTTATTTTAATATCCATCCCATATACATGATGAAAAGTGGGTTTTTAATGTAAAATGTTCCAAAGTGTGAAATGTTTTTATATAAAAATTCATTATATAATTGAATAAAATAACCTAAATTGGATTAATAGAAGTATAATTTTACTATTTTTACATTTCAAAAAAATTAAAATATAAATTTAAATTAGTAATTATATAGATGTAAATTCAGTTTTCAAATAAATTTAGTATTTATCACGATTCATTAGAAATTGAAACTTCTCAGAAAAATACCAAAAATTCACACTATGAAATTTTCGAAAATAAAATTTCAAATATTTGGCCTATTTTGAAAAATAATATTTATAGATTTATCTAAATTTATTTTGAAAAAAGTCCTTCCATTAAATTGCCGCAAAAATGAATTCTAGGAATATTCTAATTTTTAGGTGTAAAATTGGATTTAATCTTATCATATATCGATTAAGACTATTTGAATAATGTAAATAAATATTATTGAATATATACCATATAAATTTTATTAAGATAATTTACTAATTGTAATTAATTTAATACTTTTACAAAAAATATCATTTTGGTGCAAAAATAAGTTTTTTTTTTGAGAACATTTTCTTTATTTTAAATTGGTTTTTATTTTAAATTCAATTAGAATTTAAAACAATGAATTAAAGAATATTTTAAAATGTTTAATAATTATATTCATAACCCTAAATTTAATGTATTTGGTATCATTTTCATCCATAATAACTAAATTAATAATACTTAGTAAAACACGATCCTATGTGTAATTGAATCCATAAAAGAAATTAATTATTATGGGTAACACAAGGTAACTAATTTTTGAATGAATTAAATGATACATAACATATAAAATTTATCTAAATTATTAAATAGATATTAAGTTATTGGGATTTTATTATCCCTTATACTCTTGTTTTTTTTCATACAAGATATCAAATACAATGTCATTATTTTAAAATATTTGGGTGTTAAATTATCTGCATTTTAAATAAATTTAATCCTAAGAGTTTTATATTTATCCTAGTAATAATGTTTTTAATATTTCAAAATTACATGGTTGAAAAACCCACATCATAAAAGAGTCAATAAAATATTACCATCATAAGATAGAATCAGAAGTTCAATGGTCACATGTAATAAAATATAACTAGGTACCTATCTAGGAGGACAGTAATGGAATATAAAGAGGTGGATTTGGAGTAAAATTATAAATATTTATAGGTATTTATTGGGATGTTAAGGGTTGTCTTAGTATGATGAACCCTGTAATCCTATATCAAAATGGGGATTCAAAACTTATTGGGTGTAGGATAATGTAGCAGTATTATAGCGTATTGTATTTGTGGTGGAACTGTTGACTAGTAGGGTTAAAGCGGTGGAAGACACTGTAGTTGTTGCAGTACTCTAGAAGTCTAGATATAGTAGTAGTACTATTCACTAAAGGGGCATTGGGTGAAAAATTTGCTCCTTCAGGTCCTTGTAATGGGATACCATATCCACTAACCCTACGTGCAATGTTATAGGCTTCATGATATCTCGTACAACGATCCATGTATAAAATAAATAATTATTTATGGGTGGTATATATGTTGGTGTGATATGGCCTTCCTTTCTTGTATGCATGTGTGGTGTCTGTGTTTAATGTAATTATTCCAAAAAGCACAATATATATATATATATATATAATTATAGGTATTTATTGGGGTTATTGGTCACAAAAAGGAAGATAATAGATAAGTTGTTGAGGGACTCAAAAAAAGATATATGTGAAGATTTAAAGGGATATTGGATTCATCACATAAGAATTTAATGGGATTATGTTTTTGTTTTATGACTATTTTCATATAGTTTTGGAATTATTTTACTACCTAATAAAATAAGGAAAGAAACTAAGATGAGATATTTTTATTTTATAAAACAAAATTTCATTCTATTATTGTGCTATAATCACTTAATCCAATAAATTAATTTCCATAAACTAATTTTTCCTTCATAAACACTATTGGTTCATTATTAATATTTATTTTTAAAATAGATTACAAAAAAATAATGAAATATTAACATGGACATCACATAGGTCGGTGGATGGTACGAAACCCATATCTTCCTTTGATCATGAGTTCAAGCAGCACCAACATGAAGAAAGTAACGGGTTGATACCCTGCATGTCGGTGGTCCTTTTTAATAAATTTAATAATTCTGATAAAATTCCCAAGAAGAATATGGAAATCCTTGAAATAATGTTAATAAAAAAATAATAGTTTCTCTATGGGTTTTCTTATAACTTCTATTTTATAAAATGTCTAATAATATTTTCTTACTATTATTACAATAACAATAATGATTATATAGACCCTAATGGTGGTTGAAAAAATTAATAGTATGCCAGTAAAATGTAAAGAAATTATTATTCAAATAGAATTTCTACTAAAACGTATTATTTCTTTAAATTTCACATAATGTATCCGTAATCTTGTGAAATAACTTCCACATATGAACTAAGAAATTTTTTTTATGAATTTAAACTTATGATCAATATAAATATAGTTAACTGATGATGGTATCCATAACACTTATGTTAATGAATGCATATGGGATATAATAATTTAACACAACCATTAGATGTTTCTTAATAATTATCACCATAATTCCATTTCTAAAAATACCTCTACAATTTAATTCATGAATCAAAATTCATAAATACATCATCTATTTTATGGTCACAAAGGTCCTTACTTGGTATGGTGTATCAACTATGTCATTCATTTTCATTATATTTTCAAATCCTTTGTAATAGTTTTTAATGAAAATTTTAATTATCCTAAGAATATCCATCAAGAGTGTCAAACCTGGTGCACCATAAGGCCTATTATCATATACCAAGTTCTTCTCGAGTCATGTGATACATGCCCTTTCTATAGCTACCACACGTATATATATCTAACTTATAACCTTGTCCAATTTTATAATCTAGAAAGGGATGTATGTATGTCAAACCCACATAATATATACCTTACCAAACAATACAATGTTCTTATATACTTTTCATTACATTATATTCAATGGTTATGTTCTCTAGTATATGTTTTCATAAATCTAGTTACCAAGGATTCTACTAATCATTATCTGTTACCAACTCTACTGGGCCAAATCACAGATGACTGAAGACGTTTCTTACAAACATTACATTGTGATAAGATTTAATGAAATTATAACCCAAATGAATTATTTTTTTAATAGTCATCATAAACCAGATACATACATGAGTCTTGTATTACAAATAAATAAACAAATTACAATAATTTTTTTGAGAATAACAATATTCTATATAGAATATCGTTTCATATATTTCTTCATACTCTTCATGGAATACATAGGAATCGAGAAAAAATAATAGCAAGTTCAAATTATATATAAGGGTTAAGTACAGTGGAATTAATAATCAATCAATAAGAATAATAAATACGAAAATGTATGTAATTTTTTGTTACTCTTTAGACTATTATATTTCCATCCATATTGTGGTTTTAGTTTTTCTTTTCCTGGGAATGGATGAAAAGGATTTTTGAGGATACATATAATACTGAAGTCAGAGATCTGTTGGATTCTCAGCAAAAAATGATCATTTAAGAAAATAACTACATATTTACACACCATGTAATACAGTCACATTCCATATAAGTCATAAAATGATAAAAAATTCATTTTTATTAGAAGGCAGTGTTTTGGTCTATGTTTATTAGGATTTTCAATTAAACAATGTGTAATTGAGTTACACATAATTTAAAAGAAAAATATGTGTCTTCAAACAAGTATCCCAATTGAAAATTTCATTTAACATTCCACTAGACTCCCTTTTTCTCAACCTATATACCTTACCCATGTGATTTCTGTAGCCTCCAACCCCTCTGGGTCTTTTCTTTCAACGATTGATCATTATTGTGATCATGGTGTGCCATTATAGATAAACATTATCCATGTATCTCTGCCTCTTCTACATTTCCTCTTAGTTGTTGTAAAATCAACATTATATTCATGAATATAATCTCTATGTTGATAATTCATGTTTCTAGGATTTATTTCAATGATATCCTACACTTTCATTCTTATTGGTGGGTTTTGTTATGGGTCATGTGTTTCTATGTGAAATATTTGAGGTTTTGTAATGAAGCCTAATTATTCTTCAACCTAAATTTCCTTTTTAATTTTATTTTATTAATTAAATAAAATTTTTTGTATTTTGATTAAATGGAATTAAAGAGACATTCTAAAAACCCAATTCCATTGAATTTGGTGTTTTCAAGGAAAATGGGTTCTTTGAATGAAAATAGAAAACCCCAAATTCCATTAATATGAGGTATGTTTTTCAGAATTTGTTAAATATTGTTTATTTAATATATGTTTTGGATTTAATAGAATATGTTTCAAGGGTATTTTTTAATTTAATTTAATAAATTATTTTGATGGATGATTGTGAAAAAACCCCAAAACCATTGAATTGGGGGTTTGTTATGATATTGATGGAATTTTATTGAAACTTTAATTATTTATTTTAATTGAGAAATTGGATTATGATATATAATAGTGAATTGATTTCAATAAACTATTTGTGAAAATGTATTAAAATGGATTTGATAGAATCTGCTTGTTTTTATCATTATTTAAATTCATGCTTTTGGTTAAAAATAATTTTTGGGTTAAAAATGGAAATTATTATATTTTAAATGAAGAATGTGATTAATTTTATTTTAATAAGTCATAATATAAATTTCCAATTATTGTTTTTTTATTAGTTAACATACAAGACTTAGGTAGTTAGTCAGTTATTTGGACAACAATTTATGATTTACATCATTGAGAAACATCATATCATCACATCACATCCGTTGGTGATGGTGATGAGTCCTCTTTGGTTTGATTTCAAAGGGAATTTGTACATATATTCCACATCACCTTGAGTGTGAAGTCCCTATAGACTGGATGTATCATTACGTTTTAGGTATATTACCTTGTTGTTCACTTTTTTTATTTCAATTTAATATATTCCATTGTTGTACTTAGTTTTACATACCTTATAAATTTTTTTAAACTATTTTATAGAAAAGTGTTTATTTAAAAAAATTTGAAAAAATCTATTTCTGTAAGTCACCCTTTGTTTAAGCTGAATTCCATCATCTAATATATATTTCCACTATTTGAATTTTGAAGCATGAATTTATAAACTATTTACATCTTTTGAAATGAAAAACATAATTTCATTAAATGTATTTTTGAAATGCCAAAACTGTTTCATTGAAAATTTAAATCAATTATTTAGATAATTTTATATTGTAATATTATTGTGGAATAATTTAGTGAAATATTATTGGTCTTTGGTTCACACCCTACTTAGACTTTAGATGTTTATAGAATATCTCCTTCATACATCGGGCAAGGAAAAATGATCATTTATAGGTGGTTATAGCTATTGAATCATGGACTTGGTGAGTTATGTCTGAGTTGGGAATAGGTTTTTTCAATTTTTATTGTAAATGGTTTTAGAAATTTGGGTTTTTATACTAGATTGACTTATGTTACATCTCCCATGAATTTTTTTATTCATACTAATTTTTAAATTGCTTCTACATTGTTAGTGGGGATATCGTTCCCACATAATTTTTGTGTGATGATATGTACTAGTCGCTAAACCACGTGGATCAAGAGATCCATTCAGGATATGTTAGGGTCAGATTTGTTTTTGATTTACCAGGGTAACCTAGAAAGTTCTTGATCATGTGTTATCATAGGTATGATCATCCTTGGTCTTGGATTTAGTAATAATTTGGGAAATCATTTCAGGTATTAGTGGGTAGTTTCGATTGATTTACTATAAATCTACAATGAACATTAATTCATTAAATGTGGTTAAGGAATGAGTTGTTTTGGTTCTAGTCATTTTTTTATTTTAATTAGGTTAAATTGAAATAAAATCTTTTTTGTCTATACTATTGGGATTATTTTCCTTGACTCTTTGATCGAGTGTGAATATGATGTATTTCCAATTGTATGTGGGTTATTTTTATCATCAATCCTCCAAGAATTCATATGAATCTGATCTATGAAGAATCTAATGCTGAACCTCAATGAGTGAACCCTATTGTTGATATGAATAGAGTAAATTTTATTGGGCACACTATTCAATCTTTGGGACTGTAACCACATTTATTTATCATTTATGCTCCAAATGTAGAAACTCATAGAAACATTCTCATTATTGTTTCTTAATTGATCATATTATAAAAACGTATAACCATTAAAAATTTCAAATGATCCTCAAGATTCTGAGGAAATGATGAGAATGACAGAATGTTTTTTGGGTTCTTAGTGACACTGGACAAAGGAAAAGTAAATAATTCCACATTCATGTTGGGAGGACCAATAAGGGGATTGTGGGACACTATGGTGATGGTGACGAGTCAAGATGTCTTATAGTGGAAAGACATTAAGGTTATTTTCAGTGACCAGTTCTATCCAGAGATGATTAAATTGACCGAGGATACCGATTTTTTCAAACATGATCAGGAAGAAATGACCCTGGAAGAGTATGAAAACCATTTTATTGAACCCATGCATTCAAAAACAGTGATTGTATCTTATTAGATGATAAAGGCTCAACAGTTCGATTTGGGACATTTTAGGATATTTTCTCTCAGGTTTTCATTTTGAAGATGCCTTCTTATGTTGATGTACTATATATAGTGCTGATGTTCAAGATGGACCAAGGTGAAATGTTAGGGTTATCAAGAGATTCATTCTCTCCCAGTAGAAGTGAGCATTACTGTAAGGGATATAGGAAGCGTGATGATTATCATGGTTGTTCTTGACAATAGGGTCATTATAGACATCCTATAGTGCCCAAAATAGATCTTTTTTTTCTAACTAGTGTTGTAAGCTGAGACATTAAAAGAGGGTTTTCACTAAGGAACCCATGAATGGTGGCTCTTACAGACGTTTAGGTAAGTCTAAAATATTCTACCATGTATATAATACTCTTATAAGTAGCATGTTGTCATCCGCATCTTATATAACTATAGAGAAATCAAATTTTTCATGTGAAAAAAGGTTCTAACCATAAGCATCCAGAATAAAGCATATGTCCAAAGTAGAAGAGTCTCTAGAAAAAGCAGATACGGGTCCATCATCCACGAAAGGATCCATTAATATTTATTCATCAATAGTGAAAAATAAATTTGATACTGGTTAATTTCATTCATTTATTTAAAACCATGTTTTTAATTATGTAAATCATCCTATGGAGGTTTAATATGGCGAATAGGATATTAATACACCTTTTCGTGTCAATTGAGAGTAGGGTCTCTATAGTTCCTCTTGTTTTTTCTCTCTATCAGATGTTGAGCTTTCTTGAATTTTTCTAGTTCTCAAAATGAAATATCTTGATCGCATTTTTAGGATGGATTCTTTCATTTCCAATAAATCTTATATTTATTGTTGTCTTAGATGGGTCTCTATTACTACACCTAGTGGTGTGTTCCATGTCTTCTTATGATAATGGGACCCAAGCTTGAGTAGAGCCGAGCCATCTTATCTAGAGTTGGGGAAAGTGATTTCTATTTTTATCATTGATTTCATATGGGAATATTGGATAGGTGATCACCCTATACTGGTCATAAAGTTTCCCAATGTGTTTCTTTCTTACTTCTCTAGTTTTCCAATAGTTAGGGAGATTGATTTTTTTTATTGACTTAATTATTGGTACTCAACCAGTTTCTATCGATTATTACCACATAGAACCATATTAAATGAATGGGTTGAATTTCAAGTAAGATCATATTCTTGATTATGTTTTTATATGCCTTAGTGTGTCACCTTGCGTGGTGCCTATTATTTTTACTAAAAAGTATAATGGTTTAATTCCGCTATGAATTTATTATCAAAATATCCATTGTGTTATAATAATAAAAATGTTTATGTTTACATAGATTCATGACTAGTTTGATTATTATTATGGGATAAAGTGGTTCTCAATGATTTAACATTAGTCTGGTTACCATTATTTTATGAGAAAAGAATTTCACATTTAGAAAATTGCATTTTGGAGCATGTATGACCACTATGAATACCTTGTTATTCGTTTTGTCCTAACCAATGCTTCTAATGTTTTATGGATTTTATGAATATGAGTTTACCTAAGTATTATTATCATTCATGGTGGTATTTATGGATGAAATACTCATGTATTATAATTCCGAGTAGGATCATGTGCACCATGTGAGAACACTTCTAAGTTGGGCGAGGAATCACAGACTTTATTATATGCTTTTGAAATTTGATTTCGGGATTCAGGAAATTATTTTTAGAGGACACAAGGTATCAAAAAATGAATATAAGTTGTTCTTGAAAGGGTGAAGGCTTCTATGACATGGTACTAACCACAAAATGTCTTCTATATTTACATCATCTTGGGATTGGTAGGATATTATCGTCGGTTCATGTAGGATGTGTCATATTTTGATTCTCATTTGAATTAAATATATTTTAATATAGTAAAGGTTGCATTCGATGAAATATGTTAGAATTAATATGGTGATCTAATTCATGTTCTTATTACTGTGCTGATATTGACTCTTACTGAGGACATGCAGGGCTATGTTTTCTTTTGTGATTCAATAGGAAAGGTTCGTGTTGTGTTACTATGTATGGTGATCGGGTTGTTTCTTCTGGATCTCATCATGTTCGGCCACATGAAAATAATTATCCTACCTATTACCTCAAAATTTCTTAAGTAATTCACAAACATAATATTTAGCATCATTACCTTTATAGTGAAGGTTATGTGATGTAGTCCTACCGCAAGATATTGAGTTGTATCTTCTATCACAATTTTTTAAATCACATCCATATGTGGTTGGTAGAAAACATATATTCTTTTGATTTGGACATCATCTATACCTCAGGGAAATATAATGTCGATGCAGATGATATATGAATAAAACGTCTGACCTAAATAGTGAAGGAGGAATAGGAACAATGGGAATTGATGGACCTCTATGTGCAGTTTCATATTAGAGTCTAGGAATCAAAGAATGTGTTTTACTTTTTTAGTTTTTAGTAGAAATCGGATCTTCTCAAATTTATTCTTCAAAAATAGTAGCTTAATGGTGGGTTCTATAATATTAGAGTGTTTATTGATGGTGGGGATACCATGATTTGTTGGTATTTATCCAAATTCTAAATTTTATTCTTCTAGATTCTCTTTTCGGCAACATATTTGGTAGGCAATGATGGGATGGGGGATTTCCATATTTCATAGTTGGCACTGCACCAAAGATCCATGAACATGTTCTATGACAAGAGGTGGAAATTCTAGTTTCTATGTATTAGATAGTTTATTTATTTGATTTTCCCTCACTGTTATACCTTCCAATGGGTCAAGTATAAGCACCATAAACCTTTGGGTTTTCTTCATCCACTTCCAGATGCTACAACGAAATGGGATGATATCTCTATAGAAATTGTGTTTAGGGTTCCACATACCAACAAAAATAATATTGATATATGGGTTTTTATTGATAGGATGAACATGTCATCACACTTTATACCCATTTGGGTTACATCAAATGTCGAGTATTTTCGAAATATATATGTGAACGAGAACGTCCAATTATATTATACACATATTTCTACTATTTATGATAGGGATCCTCTGATCACATAATCCTTTTAGATAGACATTAATATAAACGAAAATATATCATCTTTTTGTGTATGGAAAACAATTTTTTATCATATGGTCATGCAGAAAGAGTTATACATATTCTTCATAACATTCTTTGCGCTAGTGTTCTCAATATTAGTAGGGATTTAGATGATCACTTGTGGAAGCATAAGTTTTATGATAATAATATATACCATTCTACAATTGGGATGGCTAATTTTCAAGACTTTTATGGTCATCCTTGAATATTTATGTTGTGTTGGTCAGAGATAAGTTAAAGTTACTTGGTTAGACTAATCATTGTCCAAGAGACAAAAAAAATATTCAGTCGATTCATCAAACTATTTTGATCTAATAGTGTCATAATAAGTAAAAAAGGATGAAATTCCCCATAGACCATTTGAATTATATATTATTGATAAGGTGTTCATGAAGGATACACCTCGGTTGGGACATTGATGGATTATGGGGAAAGGAAAACATAATCCTTATTTTTTGGGACCTTTAGAGGTTGTTGAGTAGGTGGAGAAAGTATCATATAATTTATCACTACCACCATAGAAGACTTTGATATATATATTGGTCTATATAAATCATCTACGAATGTATCTATCTGAACTATATCATGTTCTAAGATGGGGTGATCTTGATATTGAGATTGATTTCTTCATTTATGAATGCACAATCAAGATAATCGATTCCAAAACCATGGTTCATCATGGGAGAGTGATACATTCAGTTCCTGAGATATGGAATCACAGTTCTAATCCTTATGATACATGGGAGTGTAAGGAACTTATGATCGATAAGTGACATCACATTTTTTATATAGAATCTACTTGAAAGGGATTATAGAGAAAAAATGTTCTTATGGTGTAGAGGTTGTAACATTCTGTTATTCTTTAAAAAGTTTCATTTCTCGACTTTTCATGGTTTTCCTTTTTCATCTATGGGTAGGGCTGTGAAGGATTTGGGATGATACCTATAATGGAAATATTAGATATATGTTGGATTCACAAAAAAAATTAGTTGTTTCTGCAACATGATGTAGATTTACACTCCGTGTAATACAGTTACATGATTTGTAAATCATAAAATTATAATATTTTTATTTTATCATGATGTGATATGTTTTTATTATTATGTTAATTTTAAGTTACAGGATGTATAATTGGGATACATGTCATGTAATAAAATGAGATTTTTTTCTAAACAAGCATACCGAGTAAAATTCACTTTTTCTACCAATATAAATCCCTTCCCTGAACCTAGAAGCATTACCCCATGCAATTTATGAAGCCTCTGACCCCTTAGGGTTGTTCCATTTGCTGATATATAGTTTCTTATATCGTGGTGTGACCTTCCAGGTAAGTATCATTTTTTATATCCATCTATTTCTCTTTTCCTCAAATGATTTTTTGGATGATAATAGTATTGATGAATATAAGCTCCGTACTGATAAATCATGTTTCTAGGGTTGATTTCCTCTATCTTATGCACCATCATTCTTGTTGGCGGGTACAGTTTTGGACCTTGTGTTTTAGTGCGAAAGTATTGTTGTTCATTTATAATGCCTAAATATTCTTAACCCTATATTTTTTGTTTTGTTTTAAATTTTTGAATTCATTGATATTTATTGGTTTATGATTAAATGGATTTCAATATCTTTTTGGAGGAAATAAATTAGATTGAATTGGGTTTTTTCCATGAAATTACAAAATCCCCAATTCCATAGACATTAGCCATATTTGTTGAATTTGTTGAAATTAAAATCATTTAATTTAAATTGTGGACATTAAGGAAATTTCTTCAATTAAATTGTTTAATTTTATTTTGAAAATGGTTTTGATGGAAAATTTTGAAAAAAAACCAATTCTATTGAATTGGGGGTTTGTTTTAAAATTGATGGAATTTGTTTGAAATTTCGATTATTAAATTTAATTGTCAAATTGGGTTGTGAAAATGAATTGGGAATTTATTTCGAATATTTATTTTTTGAAAATGTTCTAAAATGACTTTTGGTTGAGAACATAGGGATTTATGTTCGTGAAAACGCATGGTTTTAATTAAAACCCCATTTTTTTAATGTAAATTGATGTATTTGAAATGGAGAATTGGATTAATTGTCTTTTAAGTAGTATTAAATTTTTTTCCCATTGTTGTTTTGTTATTAAATAAAATAAAATCATTTGTTAGTTAGTGAGTTATTTGTATGGAAAATTATGATTTATAGTGTTATAAAACATAATGTCATGACTCGTACACTTGGGACCCTATTGTAACTACCCCAAACTCAGCTTCCATTAGCCAGGTGCTGGTGACTAACACCAAAGGTGTATATCCCTAAAACTGGGAAGGAATTTCCTTTATAACTGTAAAAAAAACACAACCAGAGTACAAGCGAAAGAAAAAAACTATGTAAAAACTGTTTATATAAGATGTGTGGGAAAGTCCAAGGGGCCAGAAATACAAGCCCAATAGGAAAGTTCAACTAAAAAGAAAGTACAACTGAAAATGGGACAAAACAGCTAAATGGTAGAAGCATCTCCAGGATCGTCATCAAGGGTTCCAACCAAATGGGTAGGTACAAATTTCCTCCTCTGCACTCCATGTCTATCAGTCCATTTTGTGTACAGTCACGCTGAGTGGTCCACCTCCGGGTATCGTCCATCCCTGGATCTCTCTCGACCTCCATCAGTGTTGTCCTTCGTTTGCATCCAACACAATGAGCTGCGAGCATAGCCCGTTTAGGGGTGAGTATAACGATACTCAGTAGGGACCACGAGACCCTTAAGGTCTCACAAATTCCAACATGGATAAACCATAAATTATGATTTCAACGAATAATCATTACTTAGGTATATTCCAATACATCTATCTATGATATCAAGTAACCCATCTCAATCGTGAGGAAAACACAAAAGTCATTACCTCATCCCAAACTGGGATTTTCATTATCGAAACCATGGATACTGGATAACTCCTCCTCTGTCGAGAAGAGTGGTCCTGTCATGACACCAAGGTTCTTCTCACTAACCTTAGACTGTTGAGGTACTCCTACTGTCGAGTATTGCGGGTCTACTGCCAACTTCCAGGCGCTCGGTCCTCTATGGGACTACTGCCAAATACCGGGTGATCCCCCTAATAGCATGCCGAGGTACTCCTCCTATCGATTATCATGGGTATTCCACTAAATATCGAGCACTCCTCGACCGTGGGTCTACCAACAAATATCGGGCGCTCCCCAATGGGCTAGTCAAATCACTCCGAGTCGAATTGGTCAAGCAGTCGTCTGGTCTATCAGCTAATAGGTCTCTTCACTCTATACGCTGATCTCCAGGAGGGTCCCCTACATGAGCTACTGATCGATACACCAAGTATCATGAAGTCTCACGTGGAAGTATCTCAATGAACCACCACATCATAGGTTCTCAACACAACAGACGACGCATCAATCGGACGCCCGGTCTGTGAGTTATTAGCATTTTAGTCCCGGGGGCCCGTTTGGATTCGTGTACGAACCAACCGAACCATATCTCAACAATACCCCGAACTCTAGTGTGGAATACTCAAAGGGAAATCTATGCTTCAAGAATAATGTAACATGTGATGGTTCGTCAAACGGGCGTCTGGTGCCAAATATATGGCCAAAGAGAGCAAAGGGTTCAGCAATGGGCCAGGGTCTAGTCCGACCTAGTCGGACCGACCCGGCCCGACTTAGTCTACGCTGACCCAGTCTGGGTTTGACCCTGCCAATTGGGCGGGTCAGTCCGCTATGTTTTGACCTGGTCCGCTAGGACAGGCCCAGCAGACTGTGAGGGCGGTTCAGCCCGGAAGTCGCCACTTAGGTGGTTCGGTGACTCGACCCAAATGACCGGGCCAGTGCGGCCTCCGACACCACGGGGGATTCTGCTAGTCAACATGCTAGGCCAGTGGTCTGGAGGCTAGCGGGGAGGCTGCGCAGGGCACGGGCAGGCCAGATGGGCTCCTGGCAAGCTGCGGGCGCACTGGGCAGGCCCCGGGAGGGGCCGGGAAGGCGGGTCTTGCTCCGGGTAGGGCCACGAGGGTACCAGGTGCCAGGAAACGCGCCGGATGGGGTACGAGCTGCCAGTCAGGGCGCCGAAAGGGGAAAAAGGCACCGGGAAGTGCGTTGGCAGGGGTACGGGCAGGCGGGTCGGACACCGCTCGACTGGCGGTGTTCGACCGGGAGCTTCGGTGGGCCGTGGGGGCGGCGTGGTTCGTGGAGGCTGCGGGTAGTAAGGCCATTTCGCACTACCTTTGTTTTCGTAGCCTCATGTACCGCCTCAGTTGTCATCAAATAAGAACAAGCAATGGGATGATCGGACCATTTTCATGTGGTTAGATCCCTCCTCATCATGGTGATAGCATTTCACAGCTAGGTGGTCGACAAACGACGAAGAACATAAGTTTATTCTCATCAATAAAAATAACAAAAATTCTCCCTACCTCATTTTTCATTCGGTGATCATTGATGGATTCATAGTAGGGCGGATGTCGTTCCGTCAATATCAGAGGAAGAAGAGTCTGGAGAAGACGAGTCTATGATGACATCATCCGTGTTCTTCGTGGTCATCACTTCCCTTTCTTGGCCCTGTTGAAGGATGAAGAATATGGTGTTCTTCGCGTTCATCGCATTCTATGCTAGAGATGGTGAAGTTATCCTAATTCTCACAAGGCTCCACCAAAAATAAAGTTTCCAAACAAAAATAATAGAGTAACTATTATTTTAATGGTTGGAAAGAGTTCAAATGGATTAAAGAGGGGGCTAATTAATTAAATGGATTGTCATATTAAATTAATTGGGGGATGGTGTAGAGGCTCCCCAGTTAATTTAGAGAGTTGTCACAAAATTAAAGGGAATGGGGGAGAGTTACAAATTAATGAAGAGAGGGTTGACTTCATTATATCATGGGAAGATTGGGGGGTTAGGGGTTTGGTAGCTCATGTTGGCCCCACCTAATAATATGCTCCCAATGGAGGTTATCCTGGGGTGGGTCCCACCACTGTAACCTCCCATGGGAGGTTCGGGTGTGGTGGCCCCCACATCCAACATCCCCTTGGTGGTTTTAACCACCCAAATAAAATAATGTTAATACTTTATTTTATTTTATTTAATTAAAAACCGCCAAAAACTATCTCTAATCTCATTATAACGTAACTGTGGTGAAGGTCCCACTAAGAAATCTCTGATGCTGTGATTTCAACGTTTCCCTCGGATTTCAATTCCGAGCAACGGTTCAAAGGTTATAAAATCATGCTCCCACGTTTACTTTACATACCAATGAAAATATTTAGAAATTGATTCCAGGCACACCAGGCCATGGAATCAAGCGTTGTCAATTTTTGTAGACACGTAATATTCTCAGGTATTTTAGAAACAAAATTCAATGGAAATCTCAAGTCATTACATTCTCCCCACCTCCGTGATCAAGGTTCCCATAAGCTACAACTCACAAGAAGGGAATAAATGGGAATTCTGAGCACTCATCTTGAGCATCCCTCTCACATGTGCTCTCCTGATGGTTCACGTGATGCTAGAAAATGTGCACCAGTAATATCGAATCTCCATGTAGGACTCACTCTAGTTGATCCTCAATCCCCACTGGAACCTCCGAGAACATCTCCACTTCATCGATTTCCAGCTCCTTGTGGTCGATGATGCGTGAAGGGTCGTGCACGTATCTCCTTAGCTGAGAAACATGGAAGACATCGTGCACCTGGTGCAACTGAGGTGGAAGAGAAAAGTGGTAAGAAACCTCACCTAATCTGTTGAGGACCTTCAATGGTCTGATGAATCGTAGAGATAACTTTCCTCTTCACCCAAATCTCCATAGACCTCATCGAGGTGAGACCCGTATGAAGACGTGATTTCCATCCTCAAACTACAGATGTCTTTGTCTCCTATCCGCATACAACTTCTTCCTACTCTGTACAGTCTTCATCCACTCCTGGATGATCTTCACCATCCCTATGGTAGCCCATACCATCTCTGGTCCCACTATTGCGGACTCCCCGGGGTCTATCTAGCCTAGTGGTGATCTGCAAGGTCGACCGTAAAACGCCTCTAAAGGTGACATACCATTGGTTGAGTGATAGATGTTATTGTGAGAAAACTCCACCAAAGGAAAGTGATCCTCCCATATGTGACTGAAGTCAACGACGCATGCACGTAGCATGTCCTCTATGGTCTGGATGGTCCTATCAGTCTGACCATTTGTCTGAGGATGGAAGGCAGTGCTCGGGCGTAGCTGCATCCTGGATGCCTCCTACAACCCCTTCCATAGGTGGGAAGTGAATCATGCATCATGGTCAGAGACAATAGAAGTAGGTACTCTATGAAAACACACAATATCCTGCATGTAGAGCCATCCCAAGCTGTCTACTGAGCCCTGCTCTCTGATCGGTTGGAAGTGGGCCGACTTGGTGTGTCGGTCGACAATCACCCAAATCGGGTCGTGACTCCTCAATGTATGTGAAATACCCATCATGAAGTCCATGTATATCACATCCCACTTCCGCTCAGGGACCTTTAATGGTTGAACCATGCCTGCTGGTACCTGGTGCTCTGCCTTCACTTGCTGAAAAGTGAGGCACCGTGTAATAAACTCTGCTACTTCCTTCTTTGTACTTGGCTAACAGTGATGTCTTCGAAAGTCCCAGTACATCTTCAAAACTCCCAGATGTACCGATAGAGGGGAAGTGTGGAAATCCCTCAACACTTCCTCCTGAAGTGCAACTGGTACCATAGTGTGCCCTCAGAAGAGGATGACATGCTCCCCACATTCATAAAATCCATCAGGTGGATGTCCTATTGATATCTGAGCATGTCGTGTCTTGCAGTCAGCAGCCCCATGTTGCGCCTCCCTGACTCGCTGAAGAAGTGGAGGAGTGGATGTATGATACTGTAGATAGGCTTATCCATCCCTATCCATGTAAGATATCTGTAAGGCATCCAACTGCCCTGTTTTCTCTCCTAGCAGTTATATACCAATCCTCCTGCTGAGCACATCCACAATAATGTTCCCCTTCCTATGAGTATTGACTATCTCGAAGTCATAGTCCTGGAGGAACTCAAGACATCATTGCTGTCACAGGTTCAGGTTCTTCTACGAGAAGATATACCTGAGACTCTTGTGATAAGAGTACACGGTAAAACTTTTCCCATATGATAGTGTTGTGACATCTTCAAGACGAAGACCACTACTGCTAACTCCATATCATATGTAGTGTATTTATGATCGTGTTGTATCAACTGTCGAGAACCATATGTGATATCAGATCACTCCTGCATCAGGACACACCGGAGTCTGATCCCTGATACATCACAGTAGACTCCAGACCTTACGCCTTCCTCCGATAGTCTCAATATTGGAGCACTGGTCAGCCTATGCCTCACCTCCTGAAAGCTCTGCTGGAATCTCTCCAACCACATGAAGGGTTTCCCCTTCTTCTTCATGGATGATAGTGGTTCTAGAACTCTAGAGAAGTATGTAATGAATCTCCAATAGTATCCAGCCAAGCCCTGGAAACTCTGTACTTCCGTCACACTCCTGGTGGCTCCCAAGAGAGTACTGCTTCGATCTTCGCTAGATCCACTGCAAATATAGCCTCTGCAATGATGTGTCCCAAGAAGTGAACCTCTTGTATCCAAAACTGGAACTTTGAGATCTTACCATAAATTCAGTGCTCTCAGAGTGGGTCCAGCACTACCTGAAAATGGTAGGCATGCTCCTCCTCAGTAGTCGAGTAGATCAAAATATAGTCGATGAAGACCACGACAAAGCGATCGAGGTAAGGATGGAAGATCCTTTTCATGAGACACATGAACACTGTTGGATCATTGGATATTCTGAAGGGCATAACCAAGAACTCATAGTTGTCATACTGACACCTGAAGGATGTCTTCTGCACATCCTCGTCTCGAACTCTGAGATGATGATAGCATGATTTGAAGTCTATATTTGAGAGCCATGGTGCTCCCTTGAGCTGATCAATGAGGTCTCCAATCCTCAATAGTGGGTACTTTTTCTTCATGGTCACCAGGTTCAGGGGACGGTAGTCGACACAGAGCCTCAATCTATCATCCGCCTTCTGGGCGACAGAATCGAGGCTGCATGGGGAGAAACACTACGATGGATGAATCCCTTCTCTTGAATGTCCTCCAACTGTGCCTACATCTCACAAATCTTGTCATGATCCATCTGATATGCTGGAGAAGATATTGGTGTCATCCTGAGGTATAGGTCAATGTAGAAGTCCACCTCTCTGCGGGGAGGTAGTCAGGGAACATAAACAGGGAAACAATTTGTGTACTGGTCCACCACTACAGGATAAGTCTGACTCTCCATATCAACTGCTCCAAGGTTAAGGCAAGCCAATTGGCGAGTGATCAAATATACCCTCCTCTGAGTAAGTCCTTCATGTGCTGCAATGGTTCCCTTCTCACGGGTGAAGGTAAACCTGGTCCCATCCATGCGGACACACCGCACAATGCGCTTAATAAATTCAATATGAGCATGGATTGTAGATAACCATTCCATTCCCATGATGACGTTGTAATTCCTCGATGCCACTACAGGGAGATCACATCCAAAGCTCTCGCCTCCTAGAGTAAGCTCACACTACCAGCAGCAGTGCGTAATCATCGAGTTTGCTTCCGTAAGAGTCTCTATCAGTAAGGATCAAGCCAACGGCTCTGTCAGAATCTACGAGCTCCGAAAAAGGGCGGTGGCTATGAAATAGTTACTGGCACATGTGTCTATAAGAACTGCAGATAAGGTGGAGTAGACACATATCATACCTCGAATCATCTCTAGAGTGCCATGTTCATATACTTCAGCTGCTTGAATCTGAGCTCTCCCCAGTCTACCTGCTCCCGGCAGTCAGGGTGGACCTTCTGGTTATGGTGGTGGGAACACCTTGAAGCATCGTACACCACCAGATACATGTCCAGCTCATCTTCCACGTCTACCTCCTCCATGAAGACCTCATCGATCAAACCTTTTCCTCTGCCTAGGAGGTCCCTCAACTGACTGTTGATCGTCTGTACGGTGGGGCAGACAGTCACGTTCCATGTGACCAAGCCCACCGCTGGAGTAACATTGTCCGCTCCTGGCATTTCTGGCTCTGTCTCAACTCTGGGTGACCCGCACAACTGATGATGAGTCGTGTAGTCGACCAACTATGGGTCTATTCCTCTTGTTCCTTTACATGATCTGTCTACTACCACGTGTAGATGAATCCGCTGCAAGTCGAGTTGTGGTGGGTCTCACTGCTGGAGACTAATCAGCAAGGAATCTCTCCACTAGGAGGGCTCGCTTCAACACCCCTGTCTGCCTCATGATTCTGTGAGAGATTACTGAGGCTCTGATATCTCACCTGAGTCACTTCTCAAAGGTCAGGTCCCTAAAGAATGATTAACATACCATATCAGTTGAGTAGGGAGAGAGTTCAGTGTACAACGATGAGTACTGAGCTACAATCATGATGCCCTACTGAAGATGAACTAGATCCTATATCTGCATAGCTCAAAGGATGGCTGGAACAAACTCCGCTCGTAATAGGCTCTCGAAGTCTTCCAATAGAAGTGTCGCCTCTTCATGTACCTGTAGCATCAGGCTCCACCATCTGCCTACAGCTGTAAGAAGGAGGCTGGCAGCAAGGATCACCATGAAGTCGGCTGGTGTCCCTACTAGCCTGAAGATTCTCACCCTAGCCTCCATCCAATCCTCATCCACCTGCAAATCCGTCTCTCCCCTGAACCTAGGTGGCCTCATCCGTTAGAACTCATGCAGCGCGCTCATGCGGAATGTGCACTCTACTGCTGGGTCCGGTGGCATCAATGGACCAACAAGGAGTAGTACCGATTGTTCCTCAGCCGGTGCCTCCACTAGAAGAGGTCCCTTTACTGAGGCCTCATCTCTTGACAGGCTGTCAGTATGTAAAAATCTCAGCGCTCTAGCTGGTCGTCCGCGGGGAGGCATCCTGAAAGTACAGATGCGACACGGTCAAAAGTATATACCTAGTGAGATTAACTGGTTAAGCTGACTTAATGAAAAACATTTGAAATTACACACGCTATCAGTGTTTTTGTGCACTGAGTCAGAAATTAGTAGTTAGGGTCCTGGTGTATGGATACGTTGGCTACCACACCAAAACTGGACTCCCTAAACTGAAAACCACACTCTGTATGCTTAACCCTATTCTTTCACAGAAAAGAAATATTAGAGTCCTATGTTCTACGGTAGAACCGACTCCTATGATACCAATTTGTCACAACCCGCCCACCGGGGCCCGTGTCGTAACTACCCCAAGCTTGCCTCCCATAGGATAGGGGCTGACAACTAACACTAAAGGCATAAATCACTAAAACAAGGAAGTCATTGCCTTTATAACTATAAAAAAACACAACCAGAGTACATGAGGAAGAAAACACTATGTATAAATTTTATATAGAAGATTTGATGGAAAGTACAAGGGGCCAAAAATACAATCCCAATAGGAATGTACAACTGAAAATCAAGTACAACAGAAAAAGGGACAAACAACAGAAAGGTAGAAGCAGCTTCAGGGTCGTCGTCTAAGGTTCCTACATGAAGGGTATGTACAAATTTCCTCCTTTGTACTCCACGTCTGTTGGTCTACTCTATGTACCATCACGCCGAGTGGTCCACCTCTGGGTACCGTCCAGTCCTGGCTCCCTATAGACCTATGACAACATTGTCCATCGTCTGCATCCAACACAACGAGGTGCGGGCATAGCCCATGTAGGGGTGAGTATAAAGATAATCAATAGGGACCCTGAGATCTTCAAGGTCTCACAAAATTCAACAAGGATAAACTATAAAGTATGATTTCAATGGATAAACATTACTTAGGTATATGCCCCTAAATATACCTATGTTATCAAGTATCCCATCTCAATCATGAGGAAAACACAAAAGTCATTGACTCAGCTCAAACCATGATTTTCATTATCGAAACCACGGCTGCTGGAGAACTCCTCCTCTGTCGAGAATAGTGGGCATGTCGCGATACTAAGGTTCTTCTCACTAACCTTATACTGTTGAGTTACTCCTACTGTCGAGTATTGCGGGTCTGCTGCCAACTACCAGGGGCTTCGTCCGTTGTGGGTCTACGCCAAATACTGAGAACTCCCCCTAATAGCTGGAAAATGTACTCCTCTTATCGATTATGGTGGGTCTACCACCAAATACTTGGTGCTCCCCACTGGGATAGTCGTATCACTCTGAGTCGAATCGTTAAAGTAGTCGACAGGTCTTTCAACTATTAGGTCTCCGCACTCTTTACGCTCATCTCTAGGAGAGTCCGCTCAATGAGCTACTGGTCGATACTCCAAGTGTCACGAAGTCTCATGTGGAAGTATCTCAAAGAACAACCATGTCATTAGAGTCTCAACACAATAGATGACGCGTCGATCAGATGCCTGGTCTATGAGTTATTAGCATTTTAGTCCCGAGGGCCCAGTTGGATTCGTGTATGAACCAACCTGACCGTATCTAAACTATACCTCAAACTCCAGTGGGGTATACTCAATGGAACAAATATGTTCCAAGAATACGGGTGTCACTGACGGTTAGTCAAACGGGTATCTGGTGCTAAAGATATGGTCAAAGCAAGCAAAGGGGTCAGTAATGGGCTAGGGTCTAGTCTGACCCGGTTGGACTAACTAAGCCCAACCCCGTCTGGGCCGACCCCGTCTGGGTCGACCAGGTTAGATTCGCTGGGTCTGACCTGGAGCATTGGGAGGTCACCCCGATACGTTTTGACCCGTTCCATTGGGCCAGACCCAGCGGACTGTGAGGGCGGTTTGGCCCGGTAGTCGCCACGTAGGAAATTCGGTGACATGGATCAGAATACTGGGATGGTGCGACCTATGACACCGCGTGGAATTCCGCGGGTCAAATTGGTAGGCACGTGGCCGGAAGGCCAGCGAGCAGACCGCGTGGGGCGCAGGCAGGCTTGTTGGAATCCGGGCAGGCCACAGGTTCACCGGGAAGGCTATGGGGGCATCGAGCTGGAGGGTTGTGCTCCAGGCAGGGCGCGGGGGTGTCGGTCAGTGCGTCGGTAGGGGTGTGGGGCATGGGGAAGCGCACCAGCAGGGCGCGGGGCACCGGGAAACACGTCGGAAGGGGAACAGGGCACCGGTCAGGGCACTGAAAGGGGTGTTGTGCACTGGGTAGTGCGCCGGGTGGGGCATGGGGCACCGAGCAGCCTGCAGGTAGGGGCACGGAGCGCCGGGAAGCGTGCTGGCAGGGGGCTGCTGGAACGCGTGGTGTCAGGCACCACACCGGTAGCGGCGTGGGACGCCGAGAAGCACGCTGCCAGGGGCACGGGAAGGTGGGTCGGATGCCGCTCGACCGACGGTTAATGTCCAAGATCTCCAGTGTGTCGTGGGGGTGGCGTGGTTCACGGAGGCTGTGGGTATCACAGCCTTTGCTCGCCACCTTCGTTGTTGTCGCCTCATGTACCGCCTCTGTCGTCATCAAACAAGAACAAGCAAGGGGAGGGACAGACCGTGTTCATGTGGTCTGATCCCTCTTAATCATGGCTATAGAATTTGGCCGCACTGTTCTTGACAAACGACAAAGAACAAGGGTTTATTCTCATAAACAAAAATAACAAAAATTCTCCCTACCTCGTCTATCGTTCGGAGATCGTTGACAGATTTGTGATAGGGCGGATGTCGTTCCGTCAATATCAGAGGAGGAGGATTCTGAAGAAGACGAGTCGAAGATGAAGTCGTATGTGTTCTTCATGGGAATCTCTTCCCTTTCTTGCCCCG
The DNA here is from genome assembly GCA_963277665.1 of Viscum album. Taxonomy (NCBI): domain Eukaryota; kingdom Viridiplantae; phylum Streptophyta; class Magnoliopsida; order Santalales; family Viscaceae; genus Viscum; species Viscum album. The sequence goes on from OY728139.1 coordinate 434,604,531, forward strand.
GTTGAAGAAGGAAGAAGATGGAATTCTTCGCGTTATTTGCACTCTTCGATGGAGAGAGTGCAATTCTCTTAATTCTCCCCAGGCTCCACCAAAAAGAAAGTATCCAACCAAAAATAATAGAATAACTATTATTTTTATGGTTGGAATTAATTCAAATGGATTCAAAAAAGAGATAATTAATTAAATGGATTGGAACATTAAATAAATTGGGGGAAGGTGGAGAGGCTCTCTGTCACGACCCGTCATTGGGGCTCGTGCCGTGACTACCCCAAGCCTGCCTTCCATAGGCCAGGGGCTAGTGACTAGTACCAAGGCATAAATTCTGGTAAAAAGGGAAGGCATTGCCTTTGTAAAGTAAAAAAACAACACAGAGAAAGAAAGCAGTAGAAGTAAACACTAATCAAAAACTGAGTACAACAGCAAGTGCGGAAAAGTAAGTGGGCCTGTATAGAAACCCAAACTGAAAGTAAAGTACAACTCGAAAGGGAAAAAATCAACTGAAAAGTAAAGCCACAGACTCGATCCATCCACTGGAAGTCCCACCTGAAGGGTGAGTACAGATAGCCGCCACAGATCCTCGGGTCCAGCCGTCCACTCCGAGTACATCCCGCCTAGTGGTTTACCTCCAGGTACAGTCCTACTCCACAAACTTCAACCACGATCAGTGCTGTCCGTCGTCTGCAACCAACACAACGGAGTGCGGGCATAGCCCGTGCAGGGGTGAGTATAAGCTACTCAGTAGGGACCCCGAGTCCCCCGAAGGTCTCCCAGAATCCACGAAATATAATCCACAAAGCAAAGATACAATCACGAAGTAACATCCGACACTGCTTAGGTATATGCCCATACATATACCTAAGTCATCAATTCTCATTCGGCTCCAACATTCGAGCCCATGTACAACCCATTCCACACAGGAAAGAAAAATGTAATCCACACAGGATGGCACAACACAATCCACAAAGGAAGAAAAATAAAATTCAGCTCACACAGGTATACTACTTCGTAAGATGATAGAGATGCTCAGATGTAGCCACTGATTCATCTATGCCATCAGACCCACAAAGGTTCGGTAGGTACTAACCCCCGCAAAGGCCCACACAGGATCGATCATGAAGTTGAAACCACAGCTATTGGGAAACTCCTTCTCTATCAAGTACAGTGGGTATGCCGCTACAACCAAGAGCTTCCCTCTAACCTTGGACTGTTGTAGTACTCCACCTATCGAGTATTGTGGTCCTGCTACTACAACCTAGTGCTTTCCACCATGGGTCTTCCACTATAACCAAGCGCTCCCCCTCATAGCCTCTAGAGGTACTCCTTCTGTTGAATACCACAGGTCTGCTGCTACAACCACGGGCTCCTCTGTCGTGGGTCTTCTGCTACAACTAAGAGCTCCCCCGTGCTCCTACAACCAAGTGCTCCTCCGTCGTAGGTCTGCTGCTACAACCATGTACTCCTCCATCGTGGGTCTGCCTCTACAACCAAGCGCTCCCCCTCATAGCATCCATAGGTACTCTTTCTATTGAGTACCGTGTGTCTGCCGCTACAACCAAGCGCTCCTCTGCCGTGGGTCTGTCGCTATAACCAAGAGCTCCCCCTCATAGCCTCTAGGGGTACTTCTTCTGTTGAGTACCGCGGGTCTTCCGCTACAACCAAGCGCTTCTCTGTCGTGGGTCTTCTGCTACAACCAAGAGCTTCCCACTGGGTTATCCGCAACACACTGAGTTGTTCGATCAGCAGTCGTGAAGTCTCAACCGGATCTAGGGTTTCCGCACACAACAAGCTCATTTGGGAGGGTCTGCTCCACGAGTTGAGAGGCTGATACATCAACTGACAAATAGTCCGGATTTGATGTATCCAAAAGTTCTGTATCGTCAACAGGATCTCAACATCACAGATGGTGCGTCAATCGGACGCCCGGTCTGAGAGTTATTGGCTTTTTCGTCCCAGGGGCCCGGTTGGGTTTTAAGTGAAAACCAACCCGACCATACTCCACCTGTGTCCAAACCTTGGGAAGAGTAAGACAAAATATCCGTCTCACTAAAAGGAATCCATCAAAATCGACGACACGTCAATCGGATGTCCGGAGCTCAAGATATAAGGGTTTCTGCTCTGAGGGCCCGGTTTGTTTTGTGTACGAACCAACCCAGCAAAACCCAATGTACTCCGAAACCTTGAGTGTGATATACCGAAATGACCGTCTCGATCCAAGGATCCCATCGCCACTGAAGGTACGTCGATCGGAGGCTCGTATCTCATGTTACGAGCAAAAGACAAAAAAGGTCCCAAAACGGGGGCTCTGGGCCCGGACCGACCCAGCCCAACCCCCCTGGGGTCGGCACGAACTGGGTCAACCCGACCCGGATGGCGCGACTTGGCCCGTCCCAGCCTAGGGGCGACCCGGCCCGGCCAGCGAGTCGGCTCGGCCGGCTATGGCCGAGCGGAGCGGGGGGGGGGGGGGGGGGCGTGCTACCCTCGCGTGATGGAGCTGCGGCCCCGCATGGGACCACCCTTGCTAGACGACGCGGCAGCCAGCCGCGTCCTGTCCTTCGCCGGTCCCGCGCGGTCGCGAGACCGGCCGGCCCGCCGCCGCGGCTTCATCTGCGGTGGTTCTCCACGGCAGCGCGCCGGGCGCCGCCGCCTTCCGCCGCCGGCGGGTTTCTCTGCGGACCAACGGATGAGTTCCTGTGGTCGGAAATTCATGACATCTTCTCCAAAGGCCCTCCCGGGGTCCGTCCTTCACTACGAGGACCTCACATCACCCGTGCGCCATGATTTGTCGACGTCCACCGTTCCGCACACCAAGAACGATAGGGGCGGTGGGTTCAGACTTGTTCTTTAGTCCGCACCCACCACGTTAGCGGTTTTAAAAGTCTCACAACATTTATTTTAAAAACCGTGTATATAAATCAAAAAGATTTAAATGAATCAAACCCCTACCTCGTCGTTGTCTTCGAACGTGAGTTCATCGCAGAATTGACCGTCACGGAAGAAGAGGATCGTCGCGTCACGGAAGGGGTGTCGCGTCGTCACGGTACACGGTGTCGCGTCGACGATGTCCGAGGGTTAAAGAAAGCACATAGATTTAATTTCACATTTAAAACCAAGTTGAGGATAAAATCCACAAAGGAATTTAAAAGAACCAAAATATCCTGCCTCAATATGGTGTTGATAGAAGATTGTCGCGGGGAAGGATTGTCGCGGAAGAAGCGTCGTGGAAGGAGATTCGTCGGCGCCGTGGTACACGGCGTCGCGTCGTCGATCTTGGAGGGTTCGGCGTTCTTCGCGTTCTTCGTGTTCTTCACGTTCTTCGCGTTCTTCACATTCTTCGCGAAGGAGGATGAAGAAATTAGAGTTTCTGTCAATCCTCTCAAAAAGCCACCCACATGTGTTGGTCTTATTTTATTCTTATACCAACAAACGAAAAACAAAGTTAAGAAACAAACCATTATTTTGGTGAATTAATGGTAACGACTTAACTGCCCAATTAATAGGGGCGTTTAGAATTTATGAAAATGCATCAGTTGACTTTCATTTAAAAGAGGTTTTCACGGGTGCGTTACCTAGACGAAAAGAAATGGTGGGGCTCGTGCGGGCCCCACCTCACAAATATCCTACCAAGTGGGTAGGATATTTTGGGTTCCACCCTATCCGCCTAACTTAGCTTAAGTGGCTTTAAGTGGCTTTATGTGAAATAAAATAAAGTTGTCGCACCACTTTATTTTATTTCTTAACTTAACCCTGAAAATTTAAAACCACACCCGAGGAAACGCAACACCGGAAATGGCATTTATAAGCAAAAACTGGTGCTGTGATTCCATTGGTGCCTTCAGAATTTGATTCCGAGCACCGGTTCAAAAGTTAGAAAAACCCGCCCGTCCGTTCACTGAACGTACCTGAGCCAAACATTGGAAAATGATTCTGGGCACACCGGGCCTCAGAATCATGTGCCGTCAGAAACTGCGTTCTTTTAAAATTCCAAAGAAAATTAAGAAAAAAAATTTCCTTGAATTTTACGAGTCTCTATATCACTCCCACCTCAGGGCTTTACGTCCCCATAATGATACATCATAAACTAGGGAAAAAAATGTGGGTACTGAGCATGCATCTGAGCCTCCCGCTCCCAAGTGCTCTCCTGAAGGTTCTCATGCTGCCATCTGACGTGCATAAGAGGAATCGACCATCCACATAGGACCCACTCCTGTCGATCCTCGATCTCCATCGGGACCTCCGCAAAAGTCGCCCCATCATCAACGTCCAGCTCCCCATGGTCAATGATATGCATCGGGTCATGCACGTATCTCCTCAGCTGAGATACGTGGAAGACGTCGTGCACCCGGTGCAACTGAGGTGGTAGAGCCATGCCATAAGCCACCTCACCAATCTTGTTGAGGACCTGGAATGGTCCGATGAATCATGGATACAACATTCCGCCTCGACAAAATCTCCGTAATCCACGTCGAGGTGAGACACGCTAGAATACGTGGTCGCCATCCTCGAACTCTACTGGCCTCCGCCTTCTGTCAGCACAAGACTTTGGCCGGCTCTGAGCTGTCCTCATCCTCTCTTGGATGACCTGGACCGTTCTGGTCCTACATGAGCTGCTGATATTTCTTCTTTTCTAAGAAGAGAAATCTGGTCTCATCCCCTGGATTAACCACGTTCTTCGCCTAATACAGTCAATCCCATCTTGGATGATACTAACCCATACCAAAGATGACGTCGTAAGACCTCGACGCTACAACCAAGAGATCCAACCGTTACTCTCGCCTCCAAGGGTTGATTCACACAGTCGGCATCAGAGTGTGGTCACTAGGTATCCTCTAGTAGGTATCTCAAATTGATGGTCAATTCAACAGTTTTTAAACCAGAACCTCTTAGTAACAACATAAAGAGAGGAAAGGAAGATAAACGCCAAAAAGGGGTCTTTTTTATTACTACAGCTCAAAGTAAAAAGACACAAAACAACAACAAAAAAACATCAACAGAGCTGGAAGCAACATGAACAAATGTCTCCAGGTCTGGAGCTAGTCCCGCTCCAGTCCATCTGCTCCTGGAGCTCCATGATCATAGGCCTCAACTACCTGTAGCTGAGCTCTCCCACGTCCACCTATTCCCTGCGGTCGGGGTGGACCTCCTGGCGGTGGTGGTGGCAACACATCGAAGCGTCGTCCACCTCCAGCTGTAGGGCCAGCTCCTCTGCCACGGTCCCCTGCTCCATGCGGTCCGCCTCGATCGGACCTATGCCTCTGCCTGGGAGGTTCTTCATTCATCTTCTTGTCATCCGTAGGGCGGGTCGGACAGTCACGAGCCATGTGACCAACCACACCGCATGAGTAACACTGTCTGCTCATGGTAAGTCATTGGCCACCCTGGGTGCCTCGCACAAACGATCCTATGTCACGCGGTTGACCACCAATAGGTATAGTCCTCTTGGACCCCTGTGTCATCTATCTACTACCCGCTGTAGAAGACTCTGCCGCATGCCGGCTAGTGGTGGGTCTTTCTGCTGGAGACTGCTCAGCAAGGAAACTCTCCACTAAGAGGGCTTGCTCCAACACTTCGGTCTATGTTGGAATGCTGTGAGAAAAAACTGAAGCTCTGATCTCTTTCCTGAGCCCCTACTCAAAGGTTTGGGCCCTGAAGAATGGGTCTCGTACCATGTCTGTTGAGTAGTGCGAGAGATCAGTAAACCTTGCCGTGTACTGGACTACTGTCGTGCTGCCCTACCGCATCTGTAGAAGCTCCTAGATGCGTACCGCACGGAGGGTGTCTAGGGAGAACTCTGAGCAGAAGAGGCTCTCAAATTCCGTCCAGAGGAGAGATGCCTCATCGTTCACCCAGAGCATCAAGCTCCACCATCTTCCTACTGCCGCATGCAGTAGGCTCGCTACGAGGATCACCATGAGGTCTACTGGTGTGCTCACTAACCTAAAAACTCGTACAACTGCCTCCAGCCAGCCCTCGGCGGCCTGAGGGTCCGTCTCCCCGCGGAACCTGGGCAGTCGCTGGTGCTGAAACTCATGCAGTGCACTAAGGCGACGTGTATCGTCAGCGGCTGGGGCTGGAAGCATCGTTGGCTCGGCAGGTAGAGGTACCGCTGGTGCCTCAGCTATCAAAAGGCCATGTACCGAGGCCTCGTCGCTCAGCGGGCTGTCGTCACATACAACTCTCGGAACCCTAGCTGGTTGTCATCGTGCGGCCATCCTGAAAAGAAACAGGTGCACCACGGTCAAACAGTATACCTGGTGAGATGACATAAATTAATCACAAAGAAAACTTGAAACACACATGCAATCAATGTTTTCGTGCATTATATCGGAAATCAGAAGTCAGGGTCCTGGTGTACAGATACGTCAGCCGCCGCACCAACACTGGACTCCCTGGAATGATAACCACACACAATACACTTAACAATATTGCTTCACATAGAAAAAGATCAGATTCCAAAGTTCTGCGATATAACCGAACTCCTCTGATACCAATTGTCACGACCCGTCCTCAGGGCCCGTGTCGTTACTACCCCAAGCCCACCTTCCATAGGCCAGGGGCTGGTGACTAGCACCAAGGCGTAAATCCCGGTAAAAAGGGAAGGAATTGCCTTTGTAAAGTAAACAAACACCACAAAGAAAGCAAGTAGTGGAAGTAAACACTAAGCAAAAACTTAGTACAACAACATGTGCGGAAAAGTAAGTGGGCCAGTATACAAACCCAAACTGAAAGTAATGTTCAACTCGAAAGGGAAAACAACAACTGAAAAGTAAAGCCGCAGCCTCAATCCGTCCACTGGAAGTCCCACCTGACGGGTGAGTACGGATAGCCACCACAACTCCTTGGGTCCAGCCGTCCACTTCGAGTACGTCCCGCCCAGTGGTCTACCTCCAGGTACAGTCTTGCTCCGTAAACCTCAACCACGATCAACGTTGTCCGTCATCTACAACCAACACAACGGAGTGTGGGCATAGCCCGTGCAGGTGTGAGTATAAGCTACTCAGTAGGGACCCCGAGACCCCTAAAGGTCTCTCAGAATCCACGAAGGATAATCCACAAAGGAAAGATACAATAACAAAGTAACATCCGACACTTCACAGGTATATGCCCATACATATACCTAAGTCATCAATTCACATTCGGCTCCAACATCCGAGCCCGAGTACAACCTAGTCCACACAGGAAAGTAAAACGTAATCCACACAGGATGACATAACACAATCCACAAAGGAAGCAAAACAGGATTCATCTCACACATGTATACTACTTCATAAGATGATAGAGATGATCAGATGTAGCCACAGATTCATCTAAGCCGTCATACCCACAAAGGATCGGTAGGTACTAACCCCCAAAAAGGCCCACATAGGATTGATCATGAAGTTGAAACCACAGTTATTGGGAAACTCCTTCTCTATCAAGTACAGTGGGTATGCCGCTACAACCAAGCGCTTCCCTCTAACCTTGGACTGTTGTAGTACTCCACCTATCGAGTACTGTGGGCCTGGTGCTACAACCAAGAACTTCCCACCATGGGTCTGCCGCTATAACCAAGTGCTCCCCCTCATAGCCTCTAGAAGTACTCCTTCGGTTGAGTACCACGGGTCTGCTTCTACAACCAAGGGATCCTCTGCCGTGGGTCTCCTACTACAACCAAGCGATCCCCCGTGCTGCTACAACCAAGCGCTCCTCCGTCGTAGGTCTGACGCTACAACCAAGCACTTCTCCATCATGGTTCTACCGCTACAACCAAGCGCTCCCCCTAATAGCCTCCAGAGGTACTCCTTCTGTTGAGTACCGCGGGTTTGCCGCTACAACCAAGCACTCCTCTGCCGTGGGGCTGCCGCTACAACCAAGCGCTCCCCCTCATAGCCTCTAGAGGAACTCCTTCTGTTGAGTACTGTGGGTCTGCGACAACAACCAAGCACTCCTCTTCCGTGGGTCTGCTGCTACAACCAAGCGCTTCCCACTGGGCTATCCGCAACACACTGAGTCGTTCGATCATCAGTCGTCAAGTCTCAACCGGCTCTAGGGTTTCCGCACACAGCAAGCTCATTCGGAAGGGTCCGCTCCATGAGCTGAGGGGCTGATACATCAACTGACACATAGTCCAGAGTTGATGTATCCAAAAGATCCCTATCGTCAACAGTAAGTCAACGTCACAGACGGCACGTCAATCGGACGCCCGGTCTGAGAGTTATTGGCTTTTTCATCCTATGGGCCCTGTTGGTTTTTGAAACAAAACCAACTCGACCGTACTCCACCTGCGTCGAAACCATGGGTAGAGTAAGCCAAAAGATCCATCTCACTAATAGGAATCCAAAAAAATAGACGACACGTCAATCAGACGTCTGGAGCTCAAGATATAAGCGTTTCCGCTCCGAGGGCCCGTTTGGTTTCGTGTACGAACCAACCTGGCCAAACCCAATGTACTCTGAAACCTTCAGTGCGATATACCGAAACGACCGTCTCGATCCGAGGATCCCATCGTCCCTAACGGTACGTCGATCGGAGGCCTATAGCTCATGTTATGAGAAAAAGACCCAAAAGGTCCGAAAACGGGGGGTCTGGGCCCGGACCGACCCAGATGGTGCGACCCGGCCCGGCCCGGCCAGCGGGTCAGCTCGGCCGGCTGTGGCCGAGCGGAGCGGGGGGGGGGGGGGATGCCCTCGCGTGATGGAGCTGTGGCCCCGCGTGGGGCCGCCCTTGCCAGCGGACGCGGCAGCCAGCCGCGTCCCTTCCTTCGCCGGTCCCGCGCGGTCGCGGGACAGCCAGTCTGCCGCTATGGCTTCAGCTGCAGCGGTTCTCCATGGCGGTGCGCCGGGCGACGCCGCCTTCCACCGCCGGTGCCGCCGGTGGGTTGCTCCGCCGACCACCGGATGAGTTCCGGTGGTCGGAAATTCACGCCGTCTTCACCAAAGGCCCTCCCGGGGTCCGTCCTTCACTATGAGGACCTCACATCGCCCGTGCGGCTTGATTTTTCGACGTCCACTGTTTCTCACACCAAGAACAAAACGGGCGGTGGGTTCGGACTTGTTCGTTAGTCCGCACCCACTGCGTTAGCGGTTTTAAAAGTCTCACAACAATTATTTTTACAATCGCGTATATAAATCACAATGATTTAAATGAATCAAACCCCTACCTCGCTGTTGACGTTGAACGTGAGTTCTTCACAGAATTGACCGTCGTGGAAGAAGAGGATCGTCGCGTCGTGGAACGGGCGTTGCGTCACCGCGGTACATGGCGTCGCATCAACGATCTCCGAGGGTTAAAGAATGCACACAGATTTACTTTCACATTTAAACCCAAGTTGAGGATAAAATCCACAAAAGGATTCAAAAGATCTGAAATCTCCTACCTCAATCGGGTGTCGATCGAAGATTATCGTGGGGAAGGATTGTCGCGGAAGAAGCGTCGTGGAAGGAGATTCATCGGCGCCGCAGTTTACGGCGTCTCGTCGTCGATCGTCGAGGGTTCAGTGTTCTTCGCGTTCTTCGCATTCTTTGCGTTCTTCGCGTTCTTCGCGTTTTTCGAAAAGGAGGATGAAGAACATAGAGTTTCTGTCAATCCTCTCAACAATCCACCCACATGTGTTGGTCTTATTTTATTCTTATTCCAACAAACGAAAATCAAAGTTAAGAAAAAATCCATTAATTTGGTGAATTAATGGTAACGACTTAACTTCCCAATTAATAGGGGTGTTTAGAATTTAAGAAAATGCATCAGTTTACTTTCATTTAAAAGAGGTTTTCGCGGGTGTGTTACATAGACGAAAAGAAACAGTGGGGCTCATGCGGGCCCCACCTCAAAAATATCCTACCAAGTGGGTAGGATATTTTTTGTTCCACCATATCCGCTTAACTTAGCTTAAGTGTCTTTAAGTGGCTTTAAGTGAAATAAAATAAAGCTGTCGCACCACTTTATTTTATTTCTTAACTTAACCCCGAAAATTGAAAACCACACCCGAGAAAACGCCACTCCGGAAAAGGAATTTTTAAGAAAAAATCGGTACTGTGATTCCATCGGTGCCCTTGGAATTCGATTCCGAGCACCGGTTCAAAAGTTAGAAAAACTCAATCGTCCGTTCACTGAATGTTCCCGAGCTAATCTTTGGAAAATGATTCCGGGCACACCGGGCATCGGAATCAGGTTCCGTCAGAAACTGTGTTCTTGTAAAATTCCAAAAAAAATTAAGAAAAAACAATTTCCTTGGTTTTTACGGGTCTTTACACTCTCCAATTAATTGGGAGAGTTATCACAAACATAAATGGAAAGGTGGAGAGTTAAAAATTAATGAAGAGAGGGTTGGTTTTGAGTAACTCAAGGAAAGTTTGGGGGTTTGTAGCTTGTGTGAGTCCCACCAAATAATATGCACCCAAGGGAGGTTATACTCAGGTGGGCCCCACCACCAAAACCTCCCTTAGGAGGTTTGGGTGTGGTGGCCCCCACCTCCAACCTCCCCTTAGAGGTTTTAACCACCCAAATAAAATAAATTTTATAATTTATTTTATTCTATTTATTTAAAAACCCCCAAAAACTATTTTCTAATCTCGTCAAAACACAACTGCAGTGAAGGTCTCACTAAGAAATCACTGACGCTGCGAGTTCAACAGTGCCCTTGGATTTCAATTCTGAGCATCGGTTCAAATGTTATAAAATATAGATGGCATGTTTACTAAACATACCTAAGAAAAACATCAAAAATTGATTCAGGCCACATCGGGCCTCAGAATCAAGCACCGTCAATTTTTGAAGACTCGTAAAATTCTAATGTATTAAAAATACATTTTACACAGAAATTCTGGGTATTTACAGATCATATCAACAAAACACATCTATTATGGTAATGGCGATCAAACAAATTTTTCCTGAGTTTAAAGGGGTAAGTGTACATATTGTTTTTTGAACATTGGGTGTGGAGTCCCTATATCCTAGAACTATCTTACCTTCTTAAACATAAGAGCATGTTGCTCACTTTTTGGTATTTCAAAAGAATATATTCCATTATTGTAATATTTTATTTATGCCACATCAATTTATATAAAATGTTTTATATAAATGTGTTTATTTGAGATGTTTCTGAAAAATAACATTTCTATAAATAAAATTTTATTTAATGGTAATTCCATCTTTTTAAGCGAATTTCCATCATTTGATATTTGAAGTAATGAATTTTAATGTTTTTCCTTATTTTAAAATGAAAAGAATAATTTTTTAATTATGCTTTTTAAAAAAGAAAAAAAATATTTTAAATTTGAATCAATTTATTTAGTTCCTTTGATATTGTAATATTATTGTGGAATGTTAAGGAGAAATAATATTGTTCTTTGGAACACACCCTACTTTTGAATTCCGGTGTTTGTATATTACCTCCTTCTTGGTTTAAAAAAGACAAAATTATATATTCAGCTGAGTTAATTTGGGTTCTAATACCTATTTTACTTCACGTACATCTCCAAGTAAAGTTTCATTTGTATGAATAATTATATTCTATCTATTTTTCCACATTCCTTGTGGAAAAAACATTCTCACTTTCTTTTTGTCTCAGGAAATGCTCTAGTCACCAATCCGTGGGATTTGGGAACACCCTTTGGGTTGTTTCCCAATCACATGGAAACATTAACATCAAGACCTTTTATGACAAGTCTTCAAACATACATAGTATACACAAATATAATTTGAAAAAAATATTCTTTTATTGATAATAATAATACATCTTGGGGATTTCATTAAATAGTCCCTAACTCGTGTCATAGTTGTCCAAATCATTCCTCATATATAATATAATTTATTTAATTTATAAACAATGTTACTTATAAAATTTTTATATTGAGTAAATAATACATATTTATCAATATTTCCCTAGATAATAAAATAAACATAAATGTAAATAGAGTAACTAAAAATGGTAAAAACATTTGTCAATAAAATATTCAAGAAAAATAATAAAGATACTTAGAGGGAATTTTATGTTATATGATCACAAGAAAGTGAATTTTTTAAGGGAAAATTAATGAATATGAAAATTAATAGAGGAAGATAATCTCAATAATATCAATAGTCAAAATAATCATAATTCATAAAATGTGTGAATAAGTGTGCTATCAATATGATATATTCTAATTATAGTAATAAGGGTTATTGTCATTGATGAAATGAAAAATATCTGTAAAATATTATTCAGTAAAATACCTTATTCATTTTGATAAACACTTTTAAAATACTTTACATTTAATGTCACAATAAAAAAAATTTAATTTTAATATATATTCATAATATTGAATGTTATTTTCCCGTGAAATTTTGGTGGGTAATTTGATACATACTGTACAAGGTAAGAAGATCATTCATTTTGCAATGTAAAATTGTTAGAAAGTTCCTTGTTCAGAAATAGAATAAAATATTTATTTGAACTTATTTTTTTTAAAAAAAAGTAGGTAAAAATGGATTTTAAAAATACAAATTAAAATAAATAAATATTAAAAAACTATTTTTTTAGTAAACATGGATTTTTATAAAATCTTATTTTCAATAAAAGAGTGAAATTAAGATGAATTATAATAAAATGTTTTCCCAATATGTGTAATTTTTTTTTGAAAAAATGGTTATATCAATTCCAAAATAACATAAATAACCATTGAAAATGTGAATTAATTGATTTATTAAATAATGATCATAAAATTTTTCTTAATTTATTTCCATGAATAAACTATCCTGATTAGGATATAGTTGTTAAATAAACCCGTGAAATGATAGTAATGATGAAGAGATAATTAATAAATTAATAGCATACGTTCATCAAACTAAAATCCATATAAAATAAGGGGAAATAAAAAAATAGTCAGTTAAAAAAATTATACATGAAATTATATAATATTAACAACAATGAGGATGTAATATAACAAAATGAAATATAATTGAGTTATGAATTTATATACCACAAAGTATTATTTAATTCAATACTCCTATATGAAATTGTTAACATTGAAAATAAAATAAAATTTTGAATGAATTATTAATGATAATAGACTTCAAGGGGAATTATATAAACAATATAAAGGTAATTAGGTACATTAAATTACAATATGCCTGAATGAAATGAAATTTAGATGAAAGTCCTAGCCTTATCCTTCCTTTTGGTTGAACAATATTTATCCTCATGTATACTGGTTTTAAAAAAGTTATTTACTTATATAATAAAAACATTAATATATATAATATCATATATGAATACTTTAAAAATATTAGGACCCATTTTTTAGTATTATTTCATTATTTTCAATGTTTCATGTCTTCATTAAAATGTGTTTGAGTATGTTTTGGCATGTTCTATTTTGTTCATATTATGTAGATGATTATTTTTTGCATATATGTAATATAATTCATGATTTAGGTATCATATTTATTCATTATTTTTTATATTAATCAATTAAATTGTGTGGTGGGAAATAAAATGCAATGTTCCTGGAGATGGTAGGTCGTACATACACAGAAGTGTTGTTTACATTTTCTTATCGTATTGAAATAAATAAATATAAATGATTAATATTAATGTTATTCTTCTACTATCATATTTATTTATAAAATATTAAATATTTTTATTAATTCAATATTTAATTCAATCCATATAAATCATCAATGAATCACATCCCTTCGTTAGGATGTAGTCCACCGTATACACGAACAACATTGTTGTAGTCCAATAACATGGAAATAATGAAGGTATGTGAAATATAGTGATTCTATAAGCATAAATAAATAATAAATATCATATTAATCATATATAAATATTATGATTATCATTATTCTCATTTTTTAATTATTGTAATGGAAATATGAATGAAATCGGTTCATAAGGCTATAGCCCACTGTACACACTAATGATGATTTTGTAAACAATTCGGTGAAAGGGTGTGAATTTGTAGTTAATACCACTAAAATGAAAAGTTTTTATTATATTTAATTTATTGTGTTTACTATATACTCATGACATGAATAAACAATTACAATATTTATGGGACAAAAAAATTGTTCATTGATGAATGATTCCGCTTTTTTAGGTAACAAATATTGTTTCTCAACAATGGCATTAATTTGTTGATTTTATGTAAACTTCGAATTCCAGGATATAGATATGGTAATTTAATGTTACTTTTTCATGTTTTGGATGATAAGTATTTCTTTAGAGGGGTGAATAAGTGATTGGGATGACTGCATTGTTATATGAGATATGGAGTGGAATTCCTGTAAATACCAAAATGTTAAAAAAAATGGGAGGTATCCCTTACCTCATTTTCATCTCATAAAAAACTATTTATTATCCATGTAGTTATATGGTCGAAACAAGGCCATAAAATTGATTATTTACACGTTTTGGGTTATTTCCAAAACTTATATTTTTAGAGTAACCACTATGTAAACTCATTTAGACCATTATAATAGTTATTAACATTAACAATTTTAAATAATCCATTTTTTTTAAAAGTGTTATGACCATATTATGAATTAGGAATTATTATTATAAAAAAAATTAATCCATTTTTTCCAAATTCAAAGGAAAAAAATTATAGAATTTCTTTACATATTTATCCTGCACATGTGACTACAAACCGAGTTTTTAAATTGAAAATGATTAAAAATTGTACTATTTGTATATCAAAAATCACTATGAAATTGATTAAATAACCTAAATGTGATTAATATATATAATTGATCAAATTTATTTTGAAAACAATTTCATATATTTTTTAATTTCATAAAATATTTAAATGAAAATACAATTTTCAATTAAATTCATTATTTTCACAATTCATCAAAAATTTGAAACATCAATGAAAAATACCAAAATATCACCATAAGATAATTTTTAAAATTGTAATTTAAAAATGATTTTTATTTTTTATTTTTTTTATGTTTCAATAATATGATTTAAAACAAATGCATCATTAAAAGGTGCAAAACAAGCCTTTTATAAAATACATATTTTTATGCATAAAATTGGATTTATTTTTCATATGTTATTTTTATAAAATCTAAATGGATGATTTTAAAACATTCGACTTAATATATAATATATAAACTTCAATAATATCATTAAATAGTAGTAATGATGTTTATTTAAAAAACTAAAATTTTCTTTTTACTCAAATAAATCTATCTTCATAAAAACATATCAATTATATTCAATTGGTATTAATTTTTCATTTATAAATAATCAGTAAATAATGAGGAAAAATATATATTAATATATCATTTAATCTTTTTAAAAACCAATCATTTAATAGATAGGGTACAATTACCATTTTAAATACTTACATTAATAGTATTTAGTAAAACTTGGTCATTTGTGTAATGCAAGCCATCGAAGAAATCCATTTTCGTATGTAATGATAACATACTTGGTATTTCATGAATTTCACGATATATAATGAATATGATTTATTTAAAATAGAAAATATTTTCAAGGACTTCGGTTATTATATCCCCTTCTACCATTGGTGTTGCATTTGATAAATGATACCAAACACAATTTCCATATTTTATAATTTCAGGATGTTATAGTATGATGATTAAAAAAATTAAGCCCTTCATATATTTTTAAGAAAATATTTTGAATGATTTTGAGAATATAAATAATTAATTTTTAATGAAAATTAATCAATTTAAAAATTATACTGTATTATGTGTAGAAGAAAATAATAGAATTTAATGTTTATATAAGGAGGTTCAAATATTCAAGGATGTTGAAAGAGTGTTTAATAATATATAATATTCTATCAATAAAATTCTTGGCCAAAATAAACATAATAACAAAATTTTTGGAATAGGAATTCTGGTGAAAATCTAAAATATTTCAAAAATTATATATAGATAGTTATAAAATAAAAATCATTATACTGTTACATTTTTCACTATGGATAAAATAGACATTATTCAAATATTTGGAATTTTAAAAATAAATATTTTAGTGGATTGAAAAATAATCTTCTTTCAAAATATTTTCTATAAAAGTATCCAATTATCTATATAAGAAAAAAAATTGTATCTCTAAGTATTATATAGAGAAAATTTCGAGACACTAAATATTTAGGTTACTAAAGAAGTTTTTTGTTTGATATTTCTTTTTTGGGGATAAAACAAAAGAATAGAAATTAAAAATGGATAATGGAAATTGTTATTTGAGACAAATGAGTACAGATTTCTATGAAAAAATTCCATATCCATGATTTATTTAGGATATATCACATTTGGTGATAATGAAAATGGAAAATACATTGATTTGGATCTGATGGAAATCCAAAATCAATTCTCATCAACAAATTTTGATATGTTGAAGGCATGAATAACAACCATATAAGTATTTATTAACTTTTTGATGATGGTTACTCAGTTAATTTTTTCTAATATTTATTTTTCATTTTCCAAGATAAATCTCTTATGTTTAAGGCAGGTATAAATAATATTTTTTATATAATAGATCTTAAATATTTTTATAGAAAAAATATAATTGGTTTGAATATTGAAATTAATGAACAATGGATTTTGAAACCAATGCATGGGAATTAAATATATTATTATCTTGATATTTCTATATGAAATATATCTGATTTCTATTATTCTGAACACTAGATTAGATGAAATGTATCTATGAGATTCATGTTTAATTGTTAACAAAAACACACTTCTTTAAAAAAATTTGATCCATACATGTGGTCTTTTTAATATTATCCAAAAGTATCTATTTTGACCTACTAGAGGTACAATTACTTCTAGAAAATCATTTTTTTTTCTGTTTTGGGTGCTGATTTTTGAATATTTACATGGGTATAATTCTAAAGACTAAAAATTGAAGCATTTTCTATATTTTTTAATTCTTATAAGCTTTTAAAAAATTAAAAGGATGTATAAATTTTTTCATTGATAAGTGATCGTGGAGTTGAATTTGTGAATCATTAATTTAATTCATATTTATCAATGCAACGACTCAAAGAAACATTCTATGCCCCTAGGAAAACTCAACATAATTGTGTTGTTGAATGAAATTATAGGAAATTGAAAAACATTCTATGACTATGTGGTTTGAATATAACATTCCCACTCATTTTTGGGATAAGGATTTTAACACATCATATTATGTCATTAATTAAATTCTAATAATAATTACATTGACGAAATCACCATATAAGGTGTGTAATAAAATAAATCCAATGAAATTATACCTTAATTTATTTGGATGAAGAGTTCCTATCTTAAACACCATTTATAATATTCTATAATTTGATTTAATGTAAGATTAATGTATCTTCCTAAGATAATCTTTGAATTTCAAATAATATAGACTTTTCAAAAAAAATCAAAATATTGATGAAGAATCTAATGATATGAAGTTTGATTAATATGATATGTTCTATCATAGAATTAACCAAACAGATGAAAAATGTTATTCTCTCAAGGATACGAGACCTGGACATTTCTATAACAATGGAAAAAATAATGCTGATGATTTATAAATTCAACAAAACAATCCAACCACTATGAATAGTTATAGGAATAATAGATTACCTAGAAATCATAGAATCTAACCCCACGAAAAAGTAATATGAATCATAGATGAATGAGAAATAACTAGAAGAAATATTCGAAACTTGGTAAAATTCATTTCATTTTTGTCCCAACTAGAACCTAAATTTAAAGAATATTCATTATTATAAGAAACATGGTTTTATGATATATAAGAAGAGTTCAGTAAATTTAATAGGAACAATGTATGTGAATTAGTTAATAGAACCAATTTGTGTCTTGTAATTATAATAAAATGTGTTTCACTAAATAAATAAGGTGGTAATGGGGTTATAACTATAAATTGGTGAAAACTAGTTCAAAAATGATATAATATTGAGAAATTCATAAATTATAGGGAATGTTTTCCCCTGTACGTAGTATAGAATAAATTAGAATTCCTCTGAAATATAATCATTATATAAATTTTAAATTATACTTTATTGATGCTAAATCCACTTTTCTAAATGAATTTTTTATTGAGGGAGTCTATGTAGAAAAACCTACTAGTTTATATGATTCTTTCTTTAATTATTCATTTTATAAACATAATAATTCCATGTATGTATATAAACAACCACCAATAATATGGTATGAAATATTAATCACATCCTTCTTATCAAATGGATTTACATTAAGAATGAAAAACCATACATTATTTAAGAAAACAAGTATATTCAAGATAGATTTTTATAATAAAAAAATATAAAATGATGAAATTATTTTTTTAAATAATATTTAAAATGAGTATTGTATGAGTATTATGGGTGAGTGATACTAATTTGAAGGATTTAAAATTTATCCAAATGTCTTTTGAAATATTTTAAACCAATGAAAATAAATACATAATTTACATAAGATTTTTGGACTTGAAAATATTAATACATAATCATCTCATATGAGATCCAATATTATACTTAATATAGATGTATCATGAAAAAAAGTTGACAAAATGTTGTATAATAGAATAATTAAATGTTTAATATATCTTTCTCCAAATGGAACCGACATTATGTTCTCAGTATGTCTTATTGAAATATTTCACTCTGTTATAAAGGTGTATTTTATATGCTTCCAAAATAATTATAATGTGTTTAACTGGAACTGTATCTCACTCTCTTAATTTTTTTAAAACATAAAAAAATAATTTAACCTCATATTTAGATGTTAATTTTTCTATTTGTATAATAGATATACAGAGAACCTTATGAACCCTTCATTATCATGAAAATCCATAGTGTCTTTCGCTATTATGAAACAACACTATGTATCATTATTAACATCTTATGTTTCATATATTGTAGCAAGAATCTTTTGTTCACATGTGGTGTTGATAAAGCACACCTAAATTGATTTCGGAATAAATTTCAAATGTGGTCCAAAAAATGTAATAAAACTAGTTCTATCAACATTTCAATGAATTTTATAATCCATTTTAGAACAAAACACATTTATTTTGGACATCCTTTCTTATGATATAATTAAATGTATAATGATATCTATTTATAATTTTCTTTCATAGAGAATCAATTTTCAAAAATCATTTATAAACCATTTCTTACTAAAAGATTTTATTTTCATTAAATTATAATTTTTTTGTCAATTTCTCTTGATATAATTTTTATATAGTCGTAAATATAAATATAGGGGTTTTTAATACAAATGTTTTATAAATTAATTTTTTAGTTTTTGGAATTTTAATTTTTAAGTATTTTAACTATTAAAAATATAACACGTCCCCCATATTTTGTACAATTACATATCACAACACTATGAAACCGCTTGGTTTTCACAAAATTAAAGAAGTGTGTCAGCTGTTTTCATGAAAAATTATTGAAATTAAAAAAATACTCTCATTATCTATCTTACCTGGACCCCCTTACCCTATCCTTCAAATCTCATGAATCCTACTGAAAATTGGGAAAATAAATAGAATCGGTGAGGCATAATCAAGTAGTGTTAAACAACTAATAACATTAAGAAATATTCTTAGTGATGACAAATTGATTTTATATGGCTCATTATAAATGATATTATACTCAATTAAGTCATAAGTTTTCATGGATGAGAAGATATGTTTTGGGAAAATAAAACTAAGTTTTTCTTTGGAAGAGAAATAATGTATTTCTAAGACACTATAGTGTATTATTTTGGTGATAATGATGACCTTGTCACCATAACTCAGAATCATAATAGTTTTTTATTAACATCATTGGTAATGGTGAATTCTTTCAAATTCCCATAGGATGGAATAAATATTTCAGTACATTGATGCAAACCAACGATGGTTTTAGTACACCATAGATTATAATGTCTCTATTCGGATCGTCATATATGATGAATATTCTATCTAAGGATCATGTTCCATAAACAAAAGTACACTTATAGGCCATTCATTTGTGCATTACTCAGTGAACTATTGAGCTTTATGTATGTTTCTTTCAAGACATTATATTGTGATATTTTCTTATGATTCAAAATAATATTAATATAAAACAGTATGTTATGAGGAACATGTGTAATGTAAAAAATAAATTCTTAAATTTCGTTCCATTTTGTAGTGTTCTAAACATGGTATTTTAATTTTTTTTTTGTTTTTTTGGATTAGGCTTCCACCACACACTATCATGTGTTGAAATAATTATGTGAATATATTATTGAGAATTATTGGTTTCTTTTCAAATAATAAATTTATCAATTGTATTTGATAACCTTAAAATATGATATTGGAATAAAATATTCATTGTCTTAGGGGTAGTAAACTAGAATTTATTTTTCATATGTTATTAAAGTTACTCTAATTGTTCTCATTTTGGTCTAGAAGCCAGTCCAGTATCTTGCAATAAAATATTTTTTTGACAATGAGAACCTCTTTTGAAGTATATAATGTGTTTGATTAGTTGTAGAATCATGTGTAGAAGTAACTCATAAAATTTTTTCAACCCTAAATCTATCATCATTAGTACCTGATGTTATACCATTTTCTTCTAGTATACAAGAGTTGGCATCTCGAATTAAAATATTAGAAAGTTTTAGTTAAACAATGATATCAAATATGTTCGGTGAAAATACCAAAATTAAAATGCCTCCAACATGTGAAAAAATATAAATAATTAGTCCAAAATCTATGGAACATAATTGTCAAAAAGAATTTTTGAAGGATAAGTACAATAACAAGGAAATGAAACTCAGTTAGTTGTGAGTGAAAGAGACAGATCAGACTCTAATGAACCATATCAAGATAAGATACATATAATTGATGAATATGATCTAAATGATTAGGTGAGATTTTTTCATTTTTTCTAGAATTTTTATCTTCATTTCATGAACATCATACATGAATATAAATCACAACATCTATGTTGGACGCAACTATCAGAAGATCTAGAGAAATGTACTTGAAATTGGTGTTATAAGTAAAACCCTTGAAAGATAATTTGTTAAAATCTAGGAAATAAATTTGGACTCTTTATGATCAAGTAACATCACGATATAATTCTAACAAAGTGATTTTTTCAATTTATTCTGTGAATGAGAAAATTTCAGTAGAACCCTTCATGGAACCATGAATAAAGTGGAGGTTTATTCAAAACCATAAGTAGTGTCAATAATGAATGAAAAATTTTATTCAACAATTTCAACATTGTAGTGTGATGTGGTATCCAATGAAGTATTTTTGTATCATAAAATAGATTTAATAGTTGAAATTAGAAGGATTCCTATGTTTCATATGAATTCAATTATATCAATTGATTAGTCAAATATGGTAATCAACACTCTGGTGCATGAAAATATTACTATAGTTCAATAAGAGATGTAGCAAGTAAAATAATATGTCGTTTCCTTTATTTATGGTTCATATACAATTGAGGTATCCCAATACAATATTTTTGAAAAATTTGAGAATAAATTTTAAGATCTAAATTAATATTTTAAAATTATTATGAATCTATAATCATTAAGAGATAAGAAAGGTGACGATGCATATGAAGATGCTTATGTTTTTTGTATAACCTCTAGAAAATAAAGTAACTATGAAGGAAAAAATAATGTTTTAGTTAATCATCTGATAGTGTTATCAGATTATATTTATGAAACATTAATGGAGCTGGGGATCAATTGTAAAAATAAAAGAGAAGTTCAGAACATTTATAGAAATTTATTTCAAATGATATGGAGTAAATTTTCAATGCCTTTAGATATTATCACACATAATATACTGAAAATGATCTATGCTTGGGCACATTCCATGTTTTAAAATATAGGTATATTCTTTCTAGGACACCACATCAATAATTGAAAAGCATCCTCTTTGAAAATATTAAAAGATATCACTGATCAATATTGTCTCTATCAAAAGGAAAATCATTGGTTATCTAGACAAATGCATTTTGTTGAAACTGAATCCTTTTTTAAACTATCCTTTTCTACCTATAGATATGTTTTATATTACTATGGATTGAAAATATGATTCCTAAATTGAATATACTTCTGTATGTATCAACCAGAGTGATCAAGCGGGGCATGGATCATCTTTACATTCATTAGGATATGTTGTTTTTAGAGAAATATATGATCCTCATCTTCCCTCATTTTTTTACCCTCAATAAAACCTCAATCATTACAGAAACCACCTCCAAATAATCTTTTCATTTAATAGATTTGAGTCACCGTTCGTGTTTTGTGTGTATGTTTCTTGGTAGATTTTTAGTTTAAATTTATTTGATGTAGAATTGCTGAATGGTTCCCATTTAAAATTTTAATGAATTTTTTAACTACATTGGAATGTGTTTTAATAATAATTGATTATGTTTTTTTTATTCTGTTAATAGATTTTTTGGAATTCATACATTACATGATTTAATTCCATTCATATTCTTACCGAATTATTTTTCTCTAAGTTGTTTTTATCTATTTTGAATTTATTCATTGTTCTTATATTATGATGGTTTTATTTCATTATTATATACACTTTTTAAATCATTTTATTTATTTTTACATATTACTATGTTTATTATATTCCTTTTTGATTTATTTGAATCAATACTCATTTATCACATTATGAAATTGTCCCAAATTATGTCCAAAATTAGTAACAGTAACTATGTATTATTGTTCTTAGAAAATATTGAATTTTTTCATTTATCAACTTCTTGTTTGATTTCATAAAAAGGGGGAGAGTATAAGGGTAACAAAAAACATAAAAAATGGGTTTTGATTTTTTAATTTTCAAAGGAATAAAAACTGAATCTAAAATATTAACAACTAGAATATTATCTAAAATATGTAGAATTATTAAAAAGATAAAAATAAAAAATAAAATATCTATATGTTTTAGAATATTTTTTAAAACACCAATGGTGTTATTTTGTTTTTTCTATTTCATGGTTTTTTTATCTTAAAAAGTGGTGATATTGTTATAAATACATATGTTATTCCATAATTTCATAGTTATTATGTGTATTGATGGCCCACATAAATGATATTTTTATTCTAACATGTATTTCTTTTTTGTTTCAAATTAAATTTATCAAAATAATTTTAATTATTTTGATTCCCTAAATTATTATCTTATGATGTGTGAATTAATCATTTTTTGATACTTTATTTTATCTTACAAGAAGAAAATAATATATTCTATTTATTTAGACTAAAAAAGATCAGTATTTAAAGTATATCATACTATATATGATATTATCTCATGATGATTTGGATTATGGTTTTTCATAGTGAGATATTTGAAGTATAATTATGTTTTATTTATTATAAAAAAATACATTAATAATATATTTTCTAAAACATGTCGAAAAAATTAATGTTATGGATCTCACATTTATAATATATTTTTATAATGTGGAAAATTTATTATAGACATTATAATATTCAGTTTATCTTACATCTTGAGGAGGAAAATGGTCTGTTTTTTCTAATGAAGTCTGATATGATGTTATCTTATGATGAATATTACTATTAGTTAAATATCATACAATGATTTTCTATTATGAAGAATATCATTATTAATATGGTAATTTCATAGTAAGATATTTAATTTCATTATAAGAAATCATAAATGTGATTACCCATTTTACGAATGATCGACCTACATAAATTGTTCAGTTCCCAAAATGGAAATTTTCCAAGAAGAAAATATATGAAAATGATTCTAAAAAAAATCTTCTATTCATGGAAAGAATATAAGAAATCCATTTTGGGTTAGTTTAACATACTTTTCAATGAATTTTCAAATTGACCATTATGATTATCACATTTTTATGTTCAAAATTAAATAATACATATTAAATTAAATTTTAGTCGACGAAAAAATAAGGCTAATGGGAGAAGAGATCAAATATAATTCACATACATAAAATTGAAGACTCTACATTCTTGTAAATAGAAAAGATCAAATTTAAATTCTCGGGTTGTGTATATTTGTTTATGAGTTGAACGGAATATTATCTTGAGTTACACCTTGAAGTATCTCATGTTCTCAAGATGTATCATCAACTACATTCAGTTTCTTCTTACAATTATGTTCTGTATTTATTCTCTTAAAATATTACTTATTTTAATTTGATTACACTAATTGTAATATTGTTTATTGAGACTGAGGATAGGTCAGGTAATCTAATAACCTTGTCTAAATCCCTTGGACCTATTTATTAAGTGACTAATACTTATAATCATCATTGAGACCCTATTAAAAGTGTTATTTTAGTAAAAAAACAATACATGTGGAGTATAGTGTTGTTGGAGTGAACTATAGAATTTCTATTCTCTTAACCTTTATAAATATTCTATGTCCAATATCATTGCATAAGGTTTTAATATTTAGACATTTGTTTCATTTCAATGAATAAAATTGGTCAATTATCATAATGATGAGGTTTTTTATAAAGAATATTTTAGGAACTCAATTTAAAACCTTAATTAGTTTTCATCTATCCATTATATTTGAAAATATATATTTAAATAAATGTGAGATTTTCCTAATATTTAAATATTCGGTCAATTAATGTGATTACTTGCTTTATATTTTTTATTTTATTGTGGTGGTTTTTTAGAAATTTTTCTTCATATTTTAATTTATAATTTTCATGGATAGATAATATTTATTTTCTAAGGGATTGATGTTTAGTATATAGGGAACTTATAAGATAATGATATATAGGATTTTATTATATAATTTCCTCCTTAATATTACATCATTTAACTAATGGAAACTGATTGGGTGCCTAGTGTTCCTAGAAAATTTTTCAGTATCCATGTGGTTCTAACCAGTAAATGTTGGACCAACAATAAGAACCCAATAGTCCTCTAGTGTGAACCATGTCTTCCAAGATCAGTTTTTACTGTTATAAATCTGTAGTTTATTTGTTTATTTACCATCAATATGAGACCATTGGGGGGTCTCAAATTTTTTTCCACCTCCAACAGTAATATGGCCTCTAATGGATCTATATTCTTATCTTTTCCCACTCAATCATGTATCATTATCGAATGGTTATTTAAGGGTATTCAATCAACCAAAATGAGGGAACCATATCCCATATCTCCTCCACCATCTTTCTTTTTCCATATCCATTATTTTCTCCCACTAGGGAATGATATGTTTATTTTGTTATTGAAATAGTTATAGTGGAATAAAATATAATCATAGCACCACAACTCACCTTACAAAGAGGAAATCAGAGGGTTTTATTTTGTATCATTTTTCACTACTTTTATTTCAAAATGGTTGGGTTTGATTTTTTATAGGATTTTCCTCATATTAAGATTAAATTTATTTTTAATTTTGTAACTATAAAATGGGATTTAGGTTACTATATTATTTTAATTACATTATTATTATTATTACATGTTATTCATCATGGTTTGGCCTTTTTTAAAAAGGGGTGTTTTTTTATTACAGTCTTTCTCTATTTTGTTTTTGTTAAATGATCATTAAGGGATATATTTGTTGGATAAATATATATTAATAGTATTTTACAAGTAATAAAATATTAGTGGTGAATTATTATTAAAATTTACCTACTTATTTTCATCATCCAGAAAGTATAAAAGAGAAGAACAATAAAAATGTGATTCCCTCAGAAAATATGTAATAAAAATAACAGATATAAGTAAAAGATTAAAAAATTAAAAGCCACCAAAACTGATCTTATTAATAACTAATTATTATTACTAAGAAAATCAAAATTTATAAATTGATATTTCATATTATCCATTGAATTTACTTGATCCTCATAAAGTGAAAATAATAAATATTATAAGAAAATGAAATTTAAAATATATTTTATAAATTAATTTATAAACAAGTATGTTATAACTAATATTTTACAAAAATATAAAGGTATATATGGATATAGAATATGATGTATCATTAACACTATTCTTATTGAAAAGTTACATTTTTATAAAAGTAAAAAACCTAACTCTGTCATCCTAACCCTTGAATCCCTCAATCAGCCTGATCAACAAATTACTTTTTATTACAAATGTTATCTATATTTTTACCAACACATAGCTAGTTCTTTACATTAACTCACTACTTAATTTGAAGATACGTGTTTCTGATACTATAAATGGTATTTCATTTTTCCCTAATACTTAACTAGAAGATCATATTACCTCTCATAATTAACTGGTACCTTGGTGAACCAAATACAACTTGAATACTATGATCATTACAATACCACATAGTTGTAGATATTATAATGAACAATTAGAATAAAAATTTAGATAAAATAAAATTATATTGAATGTATAGAGTGAAAAGATAAAAGGATGTCATAATATTTAATAATTACCATAATAAAATGTTATATTTATTCTTATGATCTATGAGGATTATCATTTCATAAAATAAACTCAACAATGGGTAGATTCTAAAAATCATATGGTAATTTGAAAGAGTATTAGCATCTGCTAACTATTTTTCATCTAATAGATATAGCTAATTTATATATATAAATATAAGTCTGTGCAACATTTCCATAATGCTCACGATACAAACTTTTCACTTTCAGTATTAAAAAATTCATTCAATTTTCGAATTTTCATAATTCAATTTCATATGTATTGTATTAAACCTAATGTTATTGGTACATCATAAAAATGAATAAATATCTCAAAAAAATTTAGTAATATAGACGTAACATCAATAAATTAATTAAATGAACTGTTTCATGATTTTCAAAATTGGTGAGATTGTATAAAATATTCAATAGTCACCCACTTTTTTTTAAAAAATCAATCAGATATAAATTCTAAATATATGAAAATAATTATTGTATTACTCATTCATCACATTTTTGGGTTATCCTCTTTATGGAATATTCCCCCTAGGGTGCACAATCTCCAAATTTAAATTCATTTAATAATTTTTTTAAATTATATCAACATTTAAAACATGTTGAGATACTATAATATTTTAGGAGTTTCACTCTTATGTAAATGGAAGAAAAATATTTTAATTTTGGAAGAATATATTTGTGAAATAAGGAAAAATACATTAGTTTTTATAAAAATAAGCCCCTTTGATTTTGTTTAATATAAGTGTATTATAAAATATTCAACATTCCTTGTTAAATAAGTTATCATTATATGAAAAGAAAAAAATTGTGGAACATTAAATCATTTGTAATTAGACATTCATAAAAATCATTCATCATAGACTATTCATGAAATTATTGGTATAGAAAAAAATTATATTAATATATCAACATGAAATATATATTTAAAGCGTTTTGAAATGAAAATTGTGAAAAATCTAAAAATCCAAAGATTATTGAACAATCCAACCCTTAATTGGTTTTTTATTATAACAATTAGTTTCATTATAAACATCTGATTCTTTGTGATGTGACCTTCTCAGATACTAAATTCTTCTCTTAACTCATCATTTTTTGGAAAAGATTCTATCTGGACATATCAACTTATAAACCATCACTTTGAGCTTCTACTCTATGGAAATAACTTATTGACCTTTAATTTATTATTTTTGATTCTAATAAAACATCATTAATGAATGATCACCATATATTTTATTCTTATATAAAAAATGAATCATTATAGCATCCACTAAATTTTAAACTCCATTGACGTTTATCTGGAGATAATTATTTAAATTAGCATGAAATATTGATCAATAAAAAATGAGTTCATAGTTTTCAAGATGTGAGATGGTATCCCCAACAATTGAATTCATTCCTTTCCCATGAGCAAGGCATAACATTTTTATATTACTCATCTTATTCTCCCAATGATATGATTCATTCGATACATAATTTTACTCCCAATTCACTTATGAAATCTATTCCATTATTTGAATATGAAAAACATGATTTTGAGCATAAAATATCTACATATGTTGTACTTCCATTATTGTACATAGTTCACTGATAATATTTATGTTTAAATTTGTTTTCATTTTATTTCTTAAAAAAATTTAATTTTCAATTGAACGGTATTATAAATTTTTTTCTCCGAAATAGAATAACATTCCATCTTTATGTTCTTTAAAACATTGAAAAAATGTGATGATATACTATTGCATCTGAATTTACATGAGATGAATCTTTTCTGTTGATCAAATTATAATTTACATCCGTTAATTCCACATCTATTCTAAAAAACTAATTGAATAACATTAAAATTAGTTATCATCAAAAATTTTGGTTGAAAAAAATTTCTTCCATTCTAAAGAACTAAAAGTTCTAGGTGTATGAATAGACAATTCAATGGGAGATAGATCATTTACTAATACCTTTATTTATATGGGTTTTTCATTCTCTTCAACTAATTTTCCAACATCAGCAACTTTTTTATATTCTTAAATATGAATAGATTTTGTATGAACATCATGTGTAGGAACAAATGAACTTTTAGATACTATGGTCTAAACATGAAATAGATGATCAGTATGGGAATCATAATTAGGCTATAAAGTAGGAATCCAGTCAACCATATTGGTAAAAAAATATGAAAAATATTTCTCTGATGCGTCTAATGAAACTCATTTTCATCATCCTACAATGTTCAAATATTTTATAATAGATTAATAACTAAATTATCAATTATCATTATAATTAGTCGAATAAATATTATCTCTTGGATTTTATAATATTCAGTGAATAATTATTCATTTTCTTCTCTTGGTCTAGATTATCAACAACTTTGATTATGATCACATGTGTCTTAGAATTATCTAGACCAGAAGAGGGATTACCATCATCTTTTTATCCTTTCATCAGATTGTATTCTTTTTCTCCACTATTGAATTTAATAACTTTATTGATCATGTTAATGGAATATAAATTTTCTATAAGAATCAGATTCATATAATTTCTTCATTTCCTTTTACTTCTCAAAAGAAACACTCACGGAATCTTTAGTTTTGTTTGCGATAAAGATATATGAATAAGTAACATTATATGGTTTTCTCTTTAGTAGTAGTCAAACTTCCTTATCATTACAACATTAAGTTTATATTAAAATATCATTACATGAACCAATAAAATAATAATTAATAAAATATTTTTATTAATATTATAAACTACTTTCAACTATTTCATAATCTCTTTTGTATCTAAATTCATCATTTTTCCTTTTGGGATGTGATTCATTTTCAGAATCATTTTGCTTTTGTAGCTTAACAAAATCACTGTTCAATATTACAATATCCAGTAAGCTTATTGTAAATAAAAAATGATACATTTCTAATTTGTTATAACACCATACAATATGGGAGAAAATAATATTATAAAATTTTAAAATATAATCCAAAAGATATTTGTCTTGTGAATTGATTTTATACATATCACAATTTATTGGTGTAATTAATAATATGATATTTTGGAAAACTGATGAACATTTGGATTTATATGAATTTTCTTGTGAATATTTTCAAAAATTATGAATATATGTTTATCAGAATCTGATTTAACAATCCCACCAAAAAAATAAGTTCATGAAGAATTTGAGGCACTATCATTCAAAATGGACATCTAACAGCTCCAAAAATATTTGAATATTTATATTGAAAATATGAATGAACATACCAATAAAAACTCTATATATTCCTTCTTCTTCTATAAAAATTATAGAACAATAGAATAATATTATCAAAAGAGGGTAGTATAATTCATGAACATATGATGCTAAAGATGATTTCATTTATCCTCTAAAATATAGAACATTATTCAACATAATATAATATGATTCTAATAAATAAAAAATCAATTCATCTATCGTGGTGGATTTCTATAGAAAATAGACATTATGATGAAACAATTCTACTTATTGGGTGATGGAAAAAATTAAAAACATAAAAACCAATTCTAATAAAAAGTATAAGATCCATTATTTGGATTAAATTGAAAATATCAAAATACTATATAATCTAATTCTTAATTAATGTAATAATGGGAAGATGAATCCCCACCTAACATTTAATTGGTTTAATGGATTATATAAAATCCAACCAAAATATAATGATATTATAATAATTTTTAAATATTTGTTTAAATTTTGATTTTCATAATTCTTTATTTATTTATATTTTATTTAATTATTCAACTCCAAAAACATTAAAATATTGATGTTTATAAAAAATTAAAAAAAAAGATAAATAGTATATTAAAATTTTATTTTTAAATCCATAAATGAATTACATCGAAAGAAGAAATACTAGTAGATAAATAGTATTCTAAAAAACCATTGAAATAAAATTATTTTAAAAATATATTGGGATGTAATATTCAGTTATTAAAATACTTTATTTTTATATTTGGAATATGGTTCCAAAAAATTGACTTTAATTTTGAGGTTCAAAAAATATTTATAATTTTTTAAATATATACCGAAGAAAGTAAAATATAATATAACTATATAAAGAAATTAAATTTGATTAAATGTGTATAATTTACTAAATAAAATTTACATAAAATATCAATAATAAATACATGTTGAATTGTTAATAAAAATATAGCTGTCGACATGAAGACTATTATATTTTAGAGAAATAATTATTTGGAAGATAAACCTCATTGTATATAATTATAATGACCTGGATATTAACATTACTTATTCTTGAGATAAGTCAATAATTTTACATTAATTCACATCGAGAATCTATTAAGGTTTAGAGTTTTGGAGAATTAGGCCAAAACTATTACATTAAATCTCAAATATTGAAATGTAGACACTTCTATTCTGTCCAATTGTTTGAAAATAATAAAAAACATTAAATAAAAACAATAATTATTTTTATAGATAAAAATTTGTTGATTTATTCTTTTCTCTTACCATTATTTATAACCTATGAAAAACATTTCAAAAACAAGGTATGAGAATAAAAATCTCATTAAGAGATATAAAATAAGGGAAGACAATATTAGTCCATGAATAAAAAAAGAAATCATACTATTAAATATTAAAACATAAGCTATTTAACTTACCTTATGAAAAAAAAGAGTTATAAATAACACATATAAATCATAAATCATGAAGGTAACTTGTGGAATCTATAACAAAAATACATTATAGCTTTCACAAATACATATAGAGTTATGTTTGGAATACCCATCATTATATATTTCATATTTATCTTAGGAGAAACAATAACTTTTACCTCTGTCATGTTACCAAATTCATTAGAGAGCTATCTCGGGCACGCCCAACCATGGTTTATCACAGAACATCCCATATACGTAGAAAATTCCTAAGAAATATAACATAATCATAACACATAAACCAAGAATAATGGAAAGATATCATTTCACATTTCAATCACAATATATCATTTAAAAATATTTATATAATAAATTATTTCATAAAATCATTTTCAATACCAAAATATGTAAAAAAGGTATATGGTATTTATTTTACTATCAAAATCATTGTGGCTTGTCAAGTAATCCGTATATCAAATAATTCACACGGTGGGCGAAAGGTCATTATCACCACGTACGTCAAAAAGAAACATTAATTTTTTTGTTTCGTAAAATTATTCATAGAAAAAGATTTTTTTTGAAAACCATTGAGTGAAATTAAATGAAAAACTTTATAATTAGAAACTGTATAAAAGAAGGTCAAGTATAAACCAACATATTTTTCAATGAATATAAATTGAGAAAATGTCCCTTGAAAAGACTGTATCATTAGATTATGAAGAAATCAATGACATAATTATGTGTGGAATATATAAATACACCCAATATGATGGTATATTAACTGTAAAAAAATATGATTTTATTCACACATAATCTTGGAAAAATAAAACCAATGAGATGGATATATAACCCAGTAAATGGAGATTGAGTTAAGATTTCCCTTACAATGTTTTTATAAACTCCACAAGAATTTTTCAAAGGGGTGATTATTTGTAGATAAAAGGATGAATAATTACAACATAAATAAACAAAACGTGATTACACACATAATCATGGCCTGATATAATAAACGAAGCATGCGTGAAACCCAAAGAGTACAAACTGAGTTTAAAAATTCCGTTACAAAGATCATTTTATAAAGACAATAGATCGATTATTTATATTCATTAAAAGTAATGATAAATAATTTATATATTCAATATACGACATCAAAATTTATTTCCCAAATATTCATAGCTTGACATAATCAATAAGTATAAAATTAACCCAATGAATTGAAATTGGGTTATGAAGTTCCCTTACCTTGAGTACGAATTGTCTCGTTCATTATTTGTATTCCTGAATAATAATTATATGTTAATTTCTAATTGAATAAGAACATATTTAAATTTTATTATTCCTTTTATATAAATTTTTACCAGTTTATAAAAATTACTTAATTATTTATGTTAATATCTGTCTTCTGTCGATATACTGTACGCGGGTCAACTTTTTTTGATATAAATTGTCAATGAAGTCAAAAGTAAATCATCTCAAAAATTATATTCATGATTAAAATATCATATATAACAATTATATATATTTATAATATTATATAACATTTGGAGATAAGAAATGAAATGCACCTTTCATGGAGACAGTAGGTCGTACGTACACATTAACGCTGCTTTCAATTATTTGAAATATTAAAATAATAACAATCAAATAATAAAAAAGTATATTATAAAGAAAGGATTATATTTATGTCACATATGTCTCATAGGTTTAATAAAAACATCTGTTATATGTTCTATATATATAATTAATGAGTCATATCACTTTAAGGGGGCGGTAGTCCTCATTTCGTGAAATTAAATTATCATATTTAATCATTATGTAAAGTATAAAGTTATTATGTAAATAAAAAATACAGATTAATAGAGAAAATAAAAATAAAATATATAAAATATATAAATATATTTACATCCAAATGTCCACCATGATATGTGGTAGGATAAAATTGAACAATCATCGTTTCGTGAGGCAACAGTTCGTCGTGCACAAAAATAGATTGTTTCTATCCATTATATGAAGGTCTGTGTAAGTGTAGTTCAAATACTCCTCATAAAAAAATTCATAGAATATTTATGATACTTTTTAAATTATTTATTCAAAGCATAATAAGAGAATAGGGAGTAGAGAAGTAATATAAAAATGAACTTGGGAGAAGATGTTTCCTCTAAATCATGTAGCATCATTTGATTTTAGACAAATGGATTTCCAGAATTTCATTCTACCAAAGGTAATGAATCTAGGAGGAATAGAGGGATTTTAGGACCTTATTTGAGAAGATTTTGGATTATCCAGTGGTATTTAGAGGTTTTATTAAGTGGGTTGAGCCGGAGTCCTTTTATAAGAGGAAAGAGGGGTACTTTAGGATGGTCTTGAAATATTATTTTATTGTAATTTTATTTTATTTTTCAACCTTTCCCTAAACTCATTTACATAAAATATATGAAGATTTTGTGTTAAAAAACTCTCAACCAATATGTTTAAGACATTTTTTGGTCAAAAAAGTTACCATATATTTATGTTTTAACCCTTAGTTAAAATCATTAACTCTTACCATATCTTCATTCATTTTCATAATATATGGTAACTATATTTACTATAAAATGCCAAGAGAATCATAAGGGGTTAATAAATGTAATTTTTAACATTAAATAATTCATTTGTAAGAATATTATATTTTTTGGAATATTAAATCTTTAATAAATTATTATTTGTTGAAAAAGCTAATTTATGTTAAATTTGACAAGATTTAGTAATAGATTTTTCATAAAGTTATAAAAAGTTGATTCATTCAAACTGAAGACATTAACTCAAATATAACATGTTAATAGTTTCTATATAATTCATAAATGGTTTCAAAATATTCATATTACTTTTTTTTAATATTTATAATATCATGTTATTTGAATCATTTATTACCGAATTAATTAATGCATCATCATTGTGTCACAATTAAATTTATTTATTTAATGTTTAAGACTGTAAATAAACTATCATGATATATAAAATATTATTTTATTTATAATAAATATTTTTAAAAAATATATCATGTAGATAACACCATATAAAAAACATTTAATTACAGATACATGTTTATGTAATATTTCACTTTATTTTAAATTAATTTTTATAAAGTGTGTTTTTCAAACCCATGTGGCTTCATGGGGTCCCAAAATTGACCCAAGGATGCTCATGGCCAGTCATAACTCATTTAATAGTATTAGGACATGTGTTAGGGTAGTTTATTATAATTATTATATGTTTTTACCCTTATTTATCAGATTTAAAATTTTACTATAGTAAATTAAATAATTATTGAAGTTACTATTCATAATGTCCAAAAAATAAATGGTACCTATTCACACAATTTGTAAGTTTTGATTCAAAATATGAAATCAATTTTTCCAATTTAAAAACAAAAAAGTTGAATTAATTAATTTAAAATTAACTCTCATTGTCAAAAACAAAATGTTTGTTTTTAAGAAATAATAACTATCAAAATAATGATATGTGTTTATGCCCAATTAAAATGTAAAATTACATCCAATGAAAAAAAATTTATTAAGTGATAAAAATATATTCCATTTATACTTTAAATACAATAAATAATATGATTTAACCATATAATTTTTCTTAATGGAAAATTTTCCTTTAAATTAAAATTTATCATACGGTCATTATACATCAAAACATGAGAGCCATCAGAAAAATTTATAAAATTAATAAAAAGTAACTTTTCATGTCCTTATTATAACGAATATATTTATTTTTTAAAATATACCATAAAAAGTTTTCCAAAAAGATATTTAAAATGGGTTATCCATCAAATCATGGTAAAAATTTATTTTTAGAAAAATGATTCTTTTATCTAAAAAATGAATTTGTTCTTTTTTCATATCTATAAAACATAGAAGATAAATTTAAAACTTTAAATTGAATATTTAAAATATAATTATAAATAAATAATAACTCATAAAGAATTATATGATTTTAT
This sequence comes from Viscum album, assembly GCA_963277665.1. Lineage (NCBI taxonomy): Eukaryota > Viridiplantae > Streptophyta > Magnoliopsida > Santalales > Viscaceae > Viscum > Viscum album. The sequence continues at coordinate 434,639,523 of OY728139.1, forward strand.
GAAGATAAATATTATCTTATTAAATTGGTTTTCAAAAAAATGGATTCATTATATTCTATTGGTTTTTTTTATTTTTTTAAATATTTGGTAACCAATGAATCATTATCTAAACATGTGTAAACCAAATTTCAAAATTAAGTTGATAATATTCATTCCCTACTTTCCAAGGTCTAGTACGTAACTACCATTTAAAATAATTTTTTATTCTTCTATTATATTTTAGTATAACTCAATGTTGTAAGCAACGTAATATTTCACAAAAACCCGTTGTTTTGTGTCGAGTACACTTTCCGAAAAAAGAATGCCATTTAATGTAAAATTAATAGGTTGTTCATAAATATTAATAGAAAATAGAAATAACGATTCTATAAATACCTATGTCATTACATCATTCTCCCATTTTGTAAATTGCGTCCGTGAAATTTTAAAATTGTGTTAAAAAACATTGAAAATCCCACATTAGACAAAGATTTAATAATAGTATTACTTTAAATTAATGAACAAGAAGCCAAAAGGTCACCCAAGATAACACATAAAATGATTCCATTAAAAAAAACATGGATATGAAAGAAAAAGTAAGTCTAATAGACCTATAGAGAGTGATAGAGAACTTGATCATGAAAAGTTAACCACCACAATACCATATATTTTTGGTTGTTTAAAATTATGATGATAAATAAAAAAGTATAAAATATAATTTTGAATACTTCTTGCAAATAATTGAATTATTTTTATTCTAATATAATAATGAAATATACTTACTTAAAAAGTAGTGTTTTTTCTTTAATCAATTTCTCATAGAAGTCATATTTTTCTAAAGATGATGAGTATTCAAGAAGAAACTACTTCTAGAGAATCACATAATCTAAAAATTATCAAATATATATTCATTTTAACTTGATACATTATCCAGAAAAAAAATTGTTAGTACAAGTTAATATAATACCCAAAAATAATAATCCTTTATTAAAATAAATACTACACTTAATCACCAAAATTCAAAAAATAATACACAATGTTCGACACATACCATTCAATATACTATTGGAATTAAAATTCATCAAAATAATAAAATCTGAGATAGAAACCCAAATTTTATAAGTCTTTGATCACATAGACTTCCACGATAAATATTAACATTTTTATCCAAATAACATCGACTACTCTTGAACTCTCATACTGAAAATTAATTAACCTAATCACATATTCTCAAAGATAAGATAATTATTTCCATAAGTAACACAAATCGCTATATGTCTACCATAAAAACATAGATTCATCCAAAATAAAATTAATCCATTAATCCACAAACTAAATCCCATTGAATTCTATTTTCCTTGGGCATATAGTTTACCGAAATGTGATAACATCTTCCAAAATTACTTTTATCACAAAATCCCCAAATAATTTTACAATACTAAGGATATGCATTTAATAAAACATATGTTCTGAAAATAAACATATTATTGATCCATAAAAGCATTTAACTGAAAAGAAAAAGTCATAGAAACCAGAGACTTCACGTAGGAAAGTGTTTGGTGATAAAACCCACTCACACTTCAGTTGCGGGTTTGATTACCATAACCATGTTTGACGTGATAGGTTGTCACCCTTCCAGTGGGTTTACCTTTTCTAAAACTATATATTTATTATAACATTCCAATCAGGAGATAGAATAATAATTTAACCTCAATTTTATATCATTTTTTTCAAAATGTAATAACCGGTAATTGCCTCAAATTCAAGTATCATATAAACCCTTATTGTTCTTTATATAAATATACATAATAGAAAATATAATTCGTCCTCAATTAACATTTTTACTAAGAAATAAGGGTTACACATAATTTATGTCTTCCAACGTAATCCCATCATTTAAACATTTAAACATATCATCATCCATAGATCCAAAATAACACTTTAATTCCTAAAATGTATACATATTAATCATCAAAAATTAATCATGATCATTTTCAATAATTTTTAGTCATGTTCTTTAATACTTATTTCATACAAAAAAATCATTAATTATGTACTAATATTCCATAATGAAAAAACATGAGCTAAAAAGAAATACACACCTTTCATATGTCATTTTTGATTGCATCATCTTCAATTGGAATTGAATTAGGTATTGGTAAACATATATATTTAAGGTATTTCTGATTTAATTCCAGAACATTATTCATAGGAAATCAATTTGTGTAATGACCACGTACACAACATTTCAAACATTCATTTGATCACTCAAATAGTACTTTATTCTCTTTCCTGGAGAAAACTAAATGCTTCGTTTTTACATGGAAGATGTTGTTTATGACCTACATTACCACATTAATAACATCCTCTCGTCACATTGAAGCATTTTTTAACCTGTTTCTTTTTACATCATGGACACATATGTTTTGGAATATACTTACCTTTAAGATTATTACCTGAACATCCATAGAAATTCATTTCTCACGTATATGATGCTTTATAAAAATCAACAGGGTTCAAGGGGTCAATCATGACTCTAGGTAGTTGTTTATGAATAACCATAAGAGTTATCAGTGTAGCTCCCATTTCATTTGTTTTATTATTGTGAAAACCACCACAGTTTCCTTCACATCCATAATTAAATTGGTTCCTAGTATATCCATCCATTTACTAAAGCCAAGAATTTTGTGTGAGTATATCAATAAAATAATCATATACTATCTTATGAGTTGGGTAAACACTAAGATAAACTTATTCCTATTATCTTAAACTCATTCAATTTATCTAAAATACTTATGATTCGTTCTAATATGCTAACCATTATAGTTATTTCACTTATGATTAAATAACTCCCAAACCTCTAAAGGTATCTAAACTGACATATGATACCAACTATAAGGCCCCAACCATAAAAAATACTTATTCGTGAGATAAGTCAATAATTTTACATTAAATCATATCGAGGATCTTTTCAGGTTTATAGTTTTAGATAATTAGTCTATAACTATTATATTACATCTCAAATATTACAAAGTAGACACTTTTACTCTATCCAATTTTTTCACATTAATCAAACACTTTAAATAAAAACATCAATTATTTTTTCTTGATAAAAATATTATTGACTCAGTTTTTTGTCTTACTATTCCTTATATCTTATTAAAAACATTTCAAAAACATCTGATAAACATAAAAATATCATTATGGGATATAAAATAAGGGAAGAAAACATTAGTCCATAAATATATATAAATCAATTAAATTATAATTTTCAATCATAAAACATAAGGTCGTTAACATACATCATGAAATCATAATACTTATTAATAATATTATGAAATCATACATTATAAATTTATCTTGTGGAATCAATAACATACTTACACTATAGATTTCATAGCTATATAGGGAGTTACATTTTGAATTCCCATCACAGAATATTCCCTTAATATCTTAGGAGTAACATGGATTTTTACCTTCTTCATGTTATCCAATGCATTGGAAAGCTATCTCATGCTCACCGACCCTAGATTTTTCATGGAACCACCTGTATACTTAAACAATTCCAAAGAACCATAACATAATCAAAATACATAAAACAAGTATAAAAGAACGATAACATTTAAACATTACAATCAAAATATATGATTTCAAAATATTGAAATAATTGATGAATTATTAAAAACATTTTCAATACAAAAATATGTAAAAAGGGTATATGGGCTTTATTTTTCTTTTAAAAACATTGATACTTGTTAAAGAATCAAAATATAAAATAATGATCATAGTGGAAGAAAATTCATTTTTGTGGCATAAAATAAAAACAAACATTCCATTTGTCATTTAGTAAAACTCCTAATAAAAACGGCTCCTTTTTCAAAACCATTGAATTAAATTAAATTAAAAATGGTGAAATTACACACCATATAAAACATGGTACATCATATCAGAATGATATTCAGTACATGAGTTGAAAATGAAATTATTTTGATATAAGTTTTCCATGACGATAAAGGTAAATCATATCTGGATGATATTCACGATTTGATTATCATATATATCTATTTTATATGTATTTATACTTTTCATAACATTTGGAGATAACAAATGAAATGCATTGTTCATGGTGACGGTAGGCTGTACGTACGCATGAACGCTACTTTAATTTACTTTTCATTTTAAAATATAAATAATTAAATGATATAAATGAATATCATAATACAACTATTATATTTATTTCATGTATGTCTCATAGGTTTAATAAAACCATCCTTTATATGATCCATGTATATAATGAACATGTTATATCACTTTGAGGGGTGGTAGTCCGCACTACCTCAAATGAAATTATCATATTTACACATTATGGAAATCATAAATTTATGATATAAATAAAAAATACATAATAATATAAAAAATATTAATATCATAAATATCATATATAAATACAGTTCCATCATAATTCCCACTATTAGAAGTGGTCGGAGAAAATTGATCAATCATAATTTCGTGATGTAGCAGTTCGTCGTAGACATAAATAATATGTTCGTATTAAATAGATAGAGTTTTGTGTAAGGGTAGTTAGAATACTTCCCATAAAATATCCTATTATATTTAGGCCATTGGTTTTGTTATTTAATAATAGAATAACAAGATCATAGGGAGTGGTTAAGGAAAATAATGGAAAGGAACTTGAGAGAAGACGTTGCTTCTAAATCAGGTAACTTCTTTTAATTTGAGCCAAACAATAATTATTGAATTTTATCCTACCCAAGTTAAGGATTATATGAGGAATATAGGTATTTTTAGAGCTTATTTTAATAGAATTTGGTTGATAAAATAGGATTTAAAAGTGTTATTAAGTGGGTATAGTTGGTGGCTTTTTATAAAAGGGAGGCGGGGCACTTTAGGATGGTCTTAAACTATTATTTTATAATAAATTTATTATCCTTTAAAAATGTTCCCAAACAAATTTGTTTAAAATATAAGATGATTTTGGGTTTAAATTCACTCAAAAAATAGGTTTTATACATGTTAGGAAATAACATTAATCTTATATTTTAGCATTAACCCTTAGTTAAAAACAATAACTCTTACCATGTCTACTTTCATTTTCATAATATATGGTAACTATTTTTACTATAAAATTACAATAGAACCATAAGTATATCATTAAATAAATTTTTAACATTATATAAATCATTTACCAAAATATTATATGTTCAGGACTTTTATATCATTTAATAAAATAGTATTTGTTTTAAAAACTCATTTACGTAAATTTTGACACTATTAAGTAATTTATTTTTTTAAATTCATAACAACATGATTCCTTGGAAAAAAAGAAAATAAATAAAATTTAAAATTTCAATATCATTCATAAAATTCGTTTATGGAATAAAAATATTTAAATTAAATTTATTTTAATATTTATAATATCATTAGTTTGAATCCTTTGATAATAAATTAATCACTACATCATCATTGTTTTCTATTTTAATTTATATATTTAATGATTAAAAATTATATCTAAAATACCATTTTATAGAAATATTAATTGATTTCTAATTAATATTTATAGTCATAGGGAACAGTTATATAACCCCATATTAATTTTTTTTATTAAAATATACCTGATTATGTTATATTTCTCTTTACTTTAATTCCTATAAAATGTCATCTTCACACCCATGTGGCTCCATGGTGTCCCAAAATCGACCCAAGGATGACCATGGTCGGAAATAAATCATCATTATGATATGTAAACTTGTTAGGGTAGTTTAATATTATTATAAAATTATTTTTCACCCTTATTTACTGGATTTACCCTTTTACCATGATAAATAAAATAATTATTGAAGTTACTATTCGAGATGTTCAAAAATAAAAGGAAAAGATTGAAAAAATTTAGACCTTATGATTAAAATTATGGAATCCATTATTCCATAGTTAAAACATATAATTTTTATAAAATAATTTAAAATTAATTCCTGATTTCAAAACCAAAAAGAAGGTTTTTAAGAAGTAATAATTATCAAAAGATTGAAATGTGTTTATGCCCGGTTTAAAAGTAAAATTACATCCAATGACCAAAATTGTAATAAATGATAATAATAAATTCTATTTATACTTTAAACAAGTTATATAATATTATTTAACCTCATAAATTATATCTATGGAAAAATTTGTTTCAATTAAAATTTAGAATAAATTTACTATTCATCAAAACATTTGAGTTACCATAAAAATATCAAAAATTAATCCAAAGTAAAATTTGATGTCCTTATTCAAAATTATAATTTATTTTATAATATGGAACATTTAAATGTGTCAAAAAATAAATTTAAAAAGGGTTATCCATCAAAATGCAGTAAAACTACATTTTTAAAAAAATACTTCTTTTATACAAAAAATTGATTTTTTTGTATATCATATCTAAAAAACAAATAAGACGAATTTAAAACATTAAATAGATTATATAACAAATATTTTTCAATAAATAATATTACATAGTGTGTTATATTATTTTATAAAAACAATTTTTATCTTTTAAAAAGGTTTTCAAAAAAACACATTTGTTATATTCAATTGCTTTTAATTTCCATATTTAATAAATTTGGTAACCAATGAATCATTATTTAGACTTTTTTAAACCATATTTTAAAATTAATTTGATACTATACATTTCCACCATTTCAACATCTACGCTTTACCTACCATTTAAAATAATAATATTATTATTGTGTTATATTTTGATATAACTCAATATTCTGTGCAACATAAGATTTCTGAAAAACCTGTTGTTGGGTGTCAAGTATGATATCGAAAAAAGTGTATCCTTTAATGTAAAATTAATATCTTATTCATAAATATTAATTGAAAAAAACATAATTCTATAAACACCCGGTTTATTATATTAAATAAATTCGAAAATGACTTTTCTGGTACTCGAACATGATTTGATCACTTGTGGTTATGATCAAATAGTTCCGAGTAAATGAAATATCTATTTTTCCAAATTATTTTATATTATTAACTGAAAATATTTGATCCCAATGTCATCCTAACTAAAATAAAATATATAAGGGTGACCTATTTAGAACATATAAGAAATTTCTGTAAACAAAACTTTTTTTTATTTTCATTTTCATATAAATGAAATTTTGATGGTTCGTATTTTATTATACGTATTTTTAACCTCTTTTGTTTTAGTATTAAATTTAACTAAAAACCTCTTTACGATCTTGGTTTCACAATTCTATTATACAATATCTGAATTATAATGATGAATTTTAACACTATTATAATTTTATATTTTTTCTTTATATTATCATGTTTAGTACCTCAAATGAGATAAATTTATCTTATCCTTTCAAATCAAAATTATTTTGGGAAATCATTCCCTTTTACATTTATATATATATATATTATTTAAATTTTACATAATAATATAAATCACCATATCATAAAATTTTATGACTCTATGTTTTCTTATCCTATATTCCTTTTTCATCTCAGTATAATTTTATTTAACTTATTATACATAACTTAAATTTTTTTATTATAATTTTTTATCTATTCAAATGTTTCAAGACATATTTCATAATTTATACTATTATCAGTATAATAATTGTCACTATCTGAAGCATATAAACATTTTATGCCTATAGATTTATTTTTTGGTCATTTAGTAGTTATCATTCCCGATAAATTGTTTTCCAATTATGAAGATTTATAAGAAATATAGTTCTTTTTCAATAATCATCACTATCTTTAGATGAGTTATCTAATGTTGTACAACATTCACTAGTTCTATAGGGTTCAATAGATTATATCCATTCCTCAGTTATCTTCATTGAATAATTTATAGATTACTACAATTAATTCATTTTCATATAAGGAAATTAATGTAAAATATTTTTTTGGTTCCCATATTTTCAATGGAAATATTCAGATGTAACACCCTGGGATTTTAGAAGAAGAAATTTATGTTGAAAAAAGTAAATGAAATACCACACATAACTTTTATATGAATTTTACTCCTAAATAAATTAATATTTATATATATATTTATAAATAAATTTTTTCTATTCAATTTCTTTTGGTATATCCAACCGTATGTTTTATTTATGTTCGATAGCCTATTCAAAACAAAACACTTAGCACAAACGTCCCATGACAAATATTACCACAAAACCATATTTTTAAATTAGTATTTATGAATATTAATAACTTATTTATGATATATATATATATATGTATATATATTTACTAATAAATGTAAATTATTTATAATTTTTTTGTAAATAATCAATAATATTTTATTAAACAATTTTATTCTTTAAAATTATATTTTTTCAAAAATGGTTTTTAATTTCTATTCATTAATGATAGATTATAATTAATTATTGGATATTTTATAAAATGTTATTATAACTTAATATTCATTTTTTAATTAGAATATCAAACTTTTCTTTGGTAAAAGTTTGTAAATTCTATGAAAATATTGATCTTATAATGGATAGTGAAAAATATCATGTTTTGTAAAAATGTCATTTATTTTCAATAAATTATGAAATTTAAATTTATAATAATATTTTTAATATGACTTATGTTAACTGAACTATAATATATTCGTATTTAACCAACATTATTTCATTTGATTAATCTTTATATTTGATTTTAGTATATGTTTATTTTTTTGTTTCAAAAGGGGTATTTGTTAAAATGGTTATAAAGCATATAATGATTCTCTAATTTAATTATACTAAATTTTCCCAAATGTGGAATATTTTTGAAATAATTTCTAGATTATATTCCAAAAGAATTATTTAGTCATACAACTGTTATTATAAAAAAGACAGTTAATGAAAATCAACTTATTCTTGAAAAATGCACTTCTCGAAAAGATGCTTTTTCGTCTCATTTATGGATTTTGATATAAATTTAATTTTTTTAAATTTTATAGTATTCACATGGAAAAAAAATTATTTTTTATATAAACATTTAAAAATAATAATTGTTAAATTATTTGAGATTTTGTTTAATGGATTACTTTATTTGACAAATATTGAAATATATTTAATTTTATTGAAAATTCATTTTTAATTAAATTATTTATAAGGATAAATTTTAATTTTAAATTTTTAAGTAAAAAATAGATAATTATTATTTCCATCAATATAATTTATCTCATTTTAATAATTTAGAAATTTAATTCTAAAATAATAATAGTGTAATATTTTGAACATTTTCTCTTTGAAAATTTGTTTTCTCATCACGTCTATGGGATTAATTTGATTTTAAAATATTACACGTCTATGGATTTAATTTGAAAAATTGGACTTCATATTCAGAATCATATTAATTAAAATACATAATATTGTAAATTTTTTTTAACAAAATGAATACTTACAACAATTTAAAAAATTATATCATGGTCAAGGTAAAAATAGTTTTCCAGGGGTTAAAATATGAATATAAGGGTAAAAAGGAACTAAAAACAAGTAAATCAAGCAGTTTGTGACCATATTTTGACATTATATCTTCTAAGATCGAGATGGATTAATTTCAAAAGATCTAGTAATGATATGTGGGGATAATCAAATCATTTAAAACCATTACATTTTTACTACTCGCCTCAGTTAAAAAAGGACACCCCCTCTCCTATGTGATGCAATTTAACAAACCAGTTTTTTTAGAAACTAATTCCCCAAATAACTTCTCAATTTACATAAAATACATCTAAAATAATTAATTTTTTATTAAATCCAACCTAAGTATATTTTTGGAAAACCTATAGATAATACTCGACGAAGACATAACATTATTTAATAAGAATTTTTATTTTATCTTTTTTCGGCAACTCCTTAAATTATTGTGAAACCATGATGGCTTGATAAAATCAATGCATAAAATATAATAAGATATATTTTTTATATTTTCATCACCAAAAACCATCTCTATATCCATAAAATTAGTTATTAAAATATTTATTCATCTGTACATGGGACTCCTACCTTGTGAACCAATGTCATTCTTATTTCCATTACAACCTATCACGGTATAGTATGTTGCTAGATATAATATATATATATACATATGATATTTATAAAATAATTATACCTTTTTTAATTTAATCATATATATATATATATATAATTTTTTATTTCTATTCTCTATGAGATCTAATTACTTCGCTCGTGTGTATAGTGGACTAATGGGCCGCGAAGCGTTGTGCTTAATCATTCACTAACACATTACACAGAATGTAATGAGGATAATATTAATAAATATTTCTGTTTTGTAAATTAAATAATTATGATCCTGATTAAATTTTTTTTCATTATTAATGTATAACAAATCTTTTTATTTTTTTAACTAAAAACATGATAAGATCGTTCTTATATTTGAGGACAATCGCCTTGATTATACGACGTGACTCTATTTTAGACACCAAACCACATGGATGATATATATATATATATAAGTATATATAATTCAATAATATGTTATATATAATATTATTATCATTATTTTATTTATTAATATTTCTTACCTCATTTTGTAAATGATTATTGGAAATTGGAAGCATTAGTCATGAGTACAAATGATATACCATCTCTTTGATCATAACACACATCATTTGTCCAAACTATCATTGATTATTAGTATTAAAAGTATTATTGATGTATAAATATGATAATTATTTCATGATTCTTATTATTTTGGTGATTGAACTATGTCATATAAAAATGAATATGAATATTCATGATAGAAAACGAATAGGAAAACAAGGCAATTAACACAGGAAACTATGAAATTTTTTAAAAGATCTTAACTAATGGGTGATAAGATATTATAAAAAGAACTTATATAATATTATAAAAATTAATTTGGTTTTTAAATGATTAACTAACATGTATAAAGACATCTTAAAATTTGTTAAATTGTGATCAACTGAAAAGAAGAGTGAGGTATCAGATTTCTAGTCTCTCTTTTATTTCTGGGAGACCTGAAGATTCACCACTCGTTTATTTTTTTACGGTGTATATACATAACAGGTGAAATGTTATATCATGAATAAAAATATTTTAATGATATATAATGATTTATTTTATTTTATTCTTTATTTGGAATGATGATTGAAATTATTACTAAAGTATCAAGGTACTTTTTTCTCTTTTATCCTTCTTTGAGAAATATGTCATGTTATACATCTATCAACTTTTATAATGTGTATATACAGCTCTATTGACATGTAAAATCATTAATCAATTTATTCTCATGATATTTTAAGTTTCATTTACATTTATCCTTTTATGTTTCTTAATATTAAAAGTTACCAAATTGGTATGAGTTTTATGTTAAAAACACATTGCTTATCAAGATTCTTTTTTATTATTCATCCAATCTTAGAATATAATTATATAAATATCTATAGTTTTATTTAATTTTAATATAATAATATTATTAAATTTATTTATCTATTTTATTAATATATATTACATAAATTTTAACAGAAAATATTTTTAATAAAATCTTATATTAATTCTCACATTTCTCAAAAATCATTTTTCATAAAAAAAACTTATTTTGTAAAACTGTTTTGAATTATGTGTTCTAATATTTTAAAATTATTTATTAAATGAAACTTTTCCCATGTACTAATTTGTTCATAATTTTTTTGAATGAATTCGGTTATCATTTTCTAAACTGGGGGCTTTTATTTCATTTTTATAGTGAAAATAAATGTTCTTTTTTATGTGAATGAACTATACAGAATTACACACCATCATAAGATTGATTTCATTTAGTGTTACATTTGAAGTAGAAATTTTTATTTTTGTAAAAAAATAAAATATTTGATAAATCTTTATATTTTTAAATTTGGGTTTCAAATAGAACGATTTTAAAAACAATTATGTTTTAAAAAGTGATTTTGAAAATGAGAAGATTTTTTTCTCAAAATAATATTTCTAATGATATTTCATTGGTATTAAAGAAACATTGAAACCCATTTTTTATGTAGCCTCCACATGGGATATTTTGTATTAATACCATCCTAATTCTTTTATTAGATTAATTAAAACTATTTCAAAGTGATTGTTATAGAACCAATTTTGCACAAATGTTTAGTCATGTTTTCAAGATATTTTTATGGTACCAGATTATTCTCTATGAGATAAACATGTTATAAAAATAATAATGATAATATTTATGAGTTTAAGATGATTTTTTAAATTTATTTGTTGTTCATTGACAATATATATGATGGGGCATCCTAGATAGCATCAGCAGACCCTGTTATAGTTTTTTTGATGGGATAAAGTAGATAACGTTGGGTTTTCCAGTAATAGAATTTACAATTGGGAGGCCCAAAAAGTTCCATGTGAGCCAATTATAGATTATATTATTAGACATCCCTAATATGATCAGAAAAGATCATTATAACTTAAACAAAGTGTTACACCATTTATTTCTCCCAATTTATTGGGTAATGATTATGCTTTCATCATTATTATATATCACATCATCCATAGGTATATTCCACTTTTAAGGGTTATGTATGTATTATATGGTGATTATTTTTCAATATAGCTATTTGTAACATATATATACTCATGGATTTATAGTTTTTCCTATGATAAATATTGATATTTCTTGGCGCATGATTATTTCTTTTTAGTAGCCATTTTTTCATCAAGACTTATACCATGATTCATGATTGATGATTTAGGTATTTATTTTTATAAGATAATTTTTTATTCCCTCATTCACTATAATTATGTATTCATACCCATATGTAGTTCTTATTCTCAATTATAATTGTAAACTTTAAATTCTTATATTTACGCATACTAAGAATTTTATATCATCATTATTATATATCATATTCCACATGTTATAATGGGTGGATTAGAATGAGTTATTTATAAAAGGGATATCTTATAGATGATAATTATAAATAATTAACATGAAATAAAAAAAGATCGATAATATTGGTGTCATGATCATTTAACAACATGGGTATTCATTATGTTAGAGTTTTTCTTAATTATATAAAACTATATACAAAAAATTTCCTTTAAATGTAGGTGATTGATTTTTTCCTTTGATTTTGTAAGGTCCGGGTTGAAAAAATGGGTACACTTATTAGTATCAAATCAATAAATATAAATTCTTTGATTTCAGCACCAGATCTTGGTGTATAGGTAAATGGGAATATTATATTTCGAATCGTAGGACAATTTTGATAAATTTGGAGATTATGATTTTTTATGTGAGGTAATATTAATTATTACAGGTATCATTATAGGTCAATAATCATAAATTTTATCAAAACATAAAACTATTTACCAACCCATTGATAACATTACCAATGATATCCTAAAGTGATTAATGACATTTTGGTAGATTCTTTAGTATGTTGAAGTATTTATAATCCAATGGCTTATCATAAAGAATTAATTTATATTTTTTTTGGAAATAATATTAAAGGTATTTACAAGATTAAGGTTTCATACAGACAGGGATATTTAGAACACAAGTTTTATCATATAGATAACCATGGTATTGAAACCAGGTTTTTTGACTAATTGAATTATTTTACCTCAAAATATTTTGCTTTTCTAGATTGAAATATGAAAGGCATGAGATAAAATTTTAGGTTATAAAAATCATTAATTTTGAGGTTATTGAGGTAATTATGGATATAGGGTAATGAGATTATTTAGTTTCAAATTTTGGATTACTATTTTATTTTCAAGATTACGGTATTTTATAATTGTTTATTCATTTAGGTAATTATCATAACGTGTGATTGATCTTTTTTTGTTTAATATTTAATATACTAAGAATAATGTTTTTTACATTTTATCATTCGGTGGTCTTTAAAAGATAATTTTAGTTCTTCAGTCATGAACAATTCATCTTAAATACTCATTTTTTGGAGAAACTTTTAAGATTCTGGTAAAAATTTATGACCGAATGGAATTCTACTAATAAATTAGGGAACTTTTATTATTCTCATTGTCTTGAGGGAAAAAATATTCAATCTAGGATAATAATTTTTAAAGAAAAAGTTTATCTAATTATATTCATATCCAATGAATTAAATGGCCTTTTAGATCGTTAATGATTTTTCAATTTTAAGGCCTAACATTCCCTTGATCTTTCACTGTCTTGGGATAAATGACCTTAATCACCCAATAATTAAATACAATTTTCTTACTTCCACAACATTTTACTCCTAGTAGGGAACATTGTTTTGAGTTATTCCATATAACTATTTCAATCACCTTTCTCTCTTATTGAGAGGATTTCTTATTAATACATTGGATTATATGGGTTTAAAATAAAATTATTTTCAAATATCCATCAATTGATTAATATGATAAATTTCAAACTACAAGGATGTACTTTATTAGGGGAGGATGTAACACCCCCAATATTTAAAAAGAATAAAATCTTGTTCAATTTCATAAAAAATGTAACCCAGAACATCAAAAATTATTTAAATCATATATAATTTTTGATATATTTAATTATTAATAAATTTAATCTTTTAAATTACTTTTGGTAAATGAATCCCTTATTTTTTTCAATGTTTGATAGCAAGTTCAACATGTGATACTGATCTTAAAAATCCCATGATATATATATATAATTAAAACTCCACTATTAAATTTGAAGGTATGAGTCTTATTAAATATTTTAGAAAATATATTTACATATATATGACATATTAAATTTAAATTATTGGTAATTATTAATTAATTAATCAATCATATATTAGTAAAGTGATTATTTTGTTCAATAATATGTTTAAAAAAAAGATTTTTCATTGGTCTTCATGAAAAATTATTTTCATCAATTTTTGAATGTTTTATATATTTTATTTGATAAAATTAAATTTATTTATATAATAATATCATAACATTTTACAATGGTCATATTATTATATTTTTTCAAATAAAATTATTTTTTTCATAGAAAAGTGAAAAACTCTATTTTGTTTTAGAAAATTTCATTTTATTTCAATAAATAATGAAATCTAATTGGATAATTTTATTTTGATTATTATTTAAAATCTAAATTATTATTTATATATATTTATCATATATAATTTATTTTGATTCATCATTATATTGGATTATAGTAAATGTTGATTTTTGGGTTTAAGAAAGGTTTTTTCTTAAACAAATTTTTAATCACATAATGTTTCTCCATTTTATTTTATTATAATAATCCATAATGTGTAATTATTTGAATGAAATTAATATATTATTAAAAAATTAATTTTAATATAGAACCATAAAATTATAATTATAAGAATTATATTTAACATAAAATCATCTTGTTTTTAAAAAATACACTTCACGAAAACCGCTTTTTAATCGCATCTATGGGTTTTGTTTTAAATATAAATTTATAAATTTATAACAAAAATTAATAAATTAATTAAGTTTTTTAAATAATAATTTTAAATTTTAATTAGTTTTATGTTATCATTATTTTCTAAAACGAATGATATTTTGATGAATTGTGAAAAAAACTATATATTAAATTAAAATGGGCATTATGTTTAAGATATTTATAAGGGAAAATTATATTTTTAATTGTTTGTAATGTAAAATTATTTAATATCATTAACTATAATCAATTTCATTGGAGTAATTTTAATATTTATTTTTAAAATAAAACATATTAATAGTTTGAAAATTATTTCCTTGAAAAAAAACTTTCTTACGAGGCATCTGGAAATTTTTAAAAGTTTTAATTTTTTTTATTTTTTTTATTTAATTTTAAAAAATTTGTTCTATATTTTGAATAATAAATATTTAGAATTTATAATATGTTCTATTTAATTTTTATTCAAAATTAATATTGAAAATTGTATAAAATACTAATTACAATCATTAAGGAAAAAAAACTTTTATGAGGGATTAAACTAAAAAAATATAGGCACAAATAACTATAATTTCTTTCAAAAACCCATCAAATTAAAATATTTATTAATTATATCATCTATTTTATATATTTATCCATTTTTAAAATTTATATGGACTACAATATGTGTATAATTGGATATATTAAAAAAATTCATGTGTGCCCCTCAACACACTTTAAAAATTCCACCCCCACTTTTCTCTATTTAACACTTTAAACCCTTTTTATTTTGGATAATTACTTAAAAATTTAATTAAATAGATCACTATAATAAACCTAGAATAATTAATTTGGTCAAAAATCTTACCTAGTTATTCTTTTTCTACAAACCTACGGAATATTCTCGAAGAATATGTCACTTTACTCAATGAGTGTTTTTATTTTATTCTATTCACAACGTACATAATATTTCCTTAAACCATGATGATACAAAACCCACAATATATTCAATATTATAAGATGTTTTTATAATAAGGTTTTGACATTAAACTATATCAATTTACATCAAATGGGTTGTGAAATCATCACTCATAGGTACGGTGAACTACTGCCTCATGAACCGATATCATTCACTTTTCCATTACAGCCTTTCACAATTGGATCTTATGAATGGTATAAATTCTATATATAAAATTTAAAAAATTATTATAACTATGTACTATATATTTTTGATATACCATCTTATATTTATTTTAGTAGGGGATATGATATTGTTTCTAATGTGTACAACTCACTAACACCTCATGAAGTGATGTTATTCTTCTTTCACAAAAACTATACATGGAAGATAATAATGATAATGATAATTAATACATTTGATATAAATGAAATTATATTGATATTAATGGAATATTCAAAATTATGATGAAATAATATATTATTTTATATTTTCATTAAAACTATGATAACATGGTTCATGAACGTGTGGACAGCTGCCTTCATGTTGTGATGTGACTCTATTTTAATCAACATATCAAAAGAATGATATATATTAATAAATTTAAATAAATAATGTGGTATATATTATATAATTATAATTATTTAAAGATAAAACATTACATAACACCTTTCTATACTGATCATTGAAAAAGGGAAATGATAGTCATTTGTACGTTTGAATACCTTCTCTATAATCATAACGTACATAAATTTTAAAAACCATACTTTATAATTGGTATTAAAACTATAATGGAAGTACTAATACGATTTTTGTTCATAATTTTTATATATATATTATAGAGATATATAATATTCATAAAAAATAGACCATTGATAAAAAATAAATTTGAAAAAAGGAAACTATCAACTGAAACTATGAATATATTGAATTATTAAAAACGAACATGTGATAAAAAGTTATATATGGATCATATATGGAATTTGAATTATAAATATTATTATTAAATATGTTAATAACATAATTTGGACGACAATATTTTTTTAAATCCGTATCAAACAAAATGAAGCATGAGGTATGAGATTTATATACCCACATTTATTTTTGTAAGACATATGAAAATTTACAACTCATTTCATTTGTGTGGTGTATACAAATTTTTTTTTACATAATAAATAATTGATAATATTATTTTAAGGATAGTTAATTTTTTTATTTATTTTATTATTTATTTAGGATTATTATTCAAAATATTACTATAGAGGTAAGGTATTTTTGTCTCATTTTTCCTTCTTTGAGACTTCTGGCATGTTATAAAATTATATTATTTTATGAGATGTAAATTTAACCCATTTTACAATTAATATAATTAAATTATTTATTCCATTTATATTCTATATTTAATTTTATTTTATCCTCTCATGGGAATTATAATTTACAATTACCAATGTGGTATTGGTTTTTTTGCTATAGTGGAAACATTTTTTCGAGATTTTTTATGATTAAGTATCCAATGATGAAATAAAATGATATGAATCTCAATTATTATCATTAAGGTTCCTCTAAAATGATTATTCATGATACATTCATGTAGTAGTACCATTATTCTACATACTGGTGCATAATATAGTTATTAAAATTATTTTTATTAAATATGACATTATTTCTCACGTTGATCGAAAATAATTTTTCATAAAATTTGTGTATTTTCAAATAATGTTTTAAAAAAATATTTTCATTTATTAAAATTTATTTTATGAAGGAATTCTACCCATGTTTTATGTTTTACACAACAGTTTAAAAGGATTCTTGGTATGGTTTTCTAAATAAGTGACTTATATATCGTATTTTCACTAATGAACAAATATTTTTTTAACAATTATGGCGTGTATAAAATTACCCTATATCATGACCAACATTTCATTAATGATTCCTTTTCATGTTAAAATTTATTTTTTAAATAAATAATTTTCCTAATAGTCTTTAAATTGTTATTCTTTTAAAAGTTTTCTTCAAAGAAAATTATTTTGAAAATGTATTTTGTTATAAAAAGTGATTATACAAAGTAAAAGATTATATTACGCAAGAAACATTATTAGGATAAACTAATAGTATTAATAAATATTTAAAATCCATGTTGTTGATTATTCTTTACTAGGGATATTTTGCATTGATACAATCCTCATTCATTATCTAGATGGGTTATGATTATTTTGAAGTTATTGTTGTGGAACCCATTTCATTTCAATGGGATGATCATGTTTCAAAGTGATTTTTATGGAACCCATTACTTTTAGTTGGTATCATCATTTTTTTAAGGTAATAATGTGTGTTTTATGGGTTTTAGAATGATCTATATGATCACTTTTTTGGTTATTAAACATTATATACTAAAGGGAATCCAAGATAGCGGCTGGTGATCCTATCATATATTATATTATTGGGTGTACTAGATAGTGCTGGGGATCCCATTAAGAAATATAAAATTGGGTGGACCGAATTTTCCTAGGATATAACATTATATATTATATGATGGGGCATCCCAAATTGATCTGGGTGATCCCGTTGTTGATTAAATTATTGCTTCTTCCATATAGTGCACTAATGCATTGGGTAATGACTATTTTTTTCAATGAATTATATTGAATATTAGACATATGTTTATTCCAATTACATGTGTTCTGTAAGGGTTATAATATAATTGTGTTCAATGATACAATCATATTTTATCTATTATTTTCATGTGGTTATAATGATTCATTTGATATATATTGATATCACATGGCACATGACTTCTGATTTTTATGACACATTCCCTTTTTAATGATTTACATCATGCTTCATGATTGATAATTTAGGTATTGACTAGTATATATTCTTTCATAATTCCCTTACGATCTATATTTATAATGTAATAATCTTATGAACATCTTGTTCACATTGATGAATTTCAAATTTCATTGATTATTTTTTCCCATACTGATCATTTAATCTCACCCTTCAAATGTTTCCACTTCCTCAGATTATAAATATTTAGGATAGATAATTATTTTTCTAAAAGGAATATAATATGGATGGTGATGATAACATAATGTAGAATAATAAATACATGTATAAGTTGGATAAATTACCATTTATTCTCATGGGTACTATTTATAAATGAGGTTTTCATAATTCCATAAATATCTAAATCTGAATTGTCTTTCATAATGGAAGTGATCCAGAATATCCTTATCATGTTTTATGGAATATATGAACAAAAAATTATTCAAAATATTTGAATCAAATATTGAAATACAAATTCTATGATTTTAGCACTTAATCTCATAGCATTTGTCAAAGAGGCTATTATATATGAATTATAACATTTCTCTTTCCTCTCAATAGAATAATTTATTCTATAAATTTACATCATTAACATCCATAAAACAAGATTATAATATTCACCCTTCATATAATTACATTGAATATATTGTCTAAATTTTGTACATAATTTATTATAAGATCATGTTTTTTAATTTATAGTATTGAAAATTTCAAATATTGTCAGAGAAATTGCATTTTTCATTTTTTTTCTTTTTATGAATCAAAATTCAAACAACATTCATACTAAATTGTAATATTGAATAAGTCGTCTAGACTAAACATAGTAATACAATTTGAATTATAATTAGCTACCTTTTTGGGATTCATATTCCATAGCTATAATATATATAATATTTTAAACCATCGTATCATTTGATAATTAATTTCATAAAAATGAATGTAATCTTTCTAAAAAATTTAAAAATCATATACGCATTAGAGAAGAAAATTATTTTAGTAATGAATAAAATGATTTATAATTTTCTCTAAATTGTAAAACTTTATTTCTAAGGAAATGATTTAAATTATTTTTCATACATATAACACATGAAGTTCTATAGGAAGATATTTTAATATATATATATATATATATCATTTTATAGATAATTGAAGAGTATTTAATATGGTGGAATTTGATTGAAATTCATTTTTGTCTTCTCTTTTAAATGAAGAATCATTATTATCATAAACATTATAGTCTCCAACATTAATATGAAAACCATCAAATATCATGCTAATAACATATGTTTCTATTATATCTTTATTTTATTCAAATTAAAAAAAATTAAAAACAGTTATAGTCTATTTGGATTATTGTTATTGGTAGATGAAATAAGAAAACCTCCTATATTAAATATAATTCTTCCACGATAATTTTAGAGATCAAGGAAACTATAATATGAAAATACAATATAAAATTTATTTTATAATTTAGAAACAAAATATGATACTAAATATAGAATCTAATTTATACAATTATGTGGAATGATATTAATAGTGGGGATACATTTTAGGTTGAAATCAACTATATATTTTTCATGGAATGTATATAAAATTAGAAGGAAATAAATTATATTGGAATAAAAAATTATAAATATCATAAATAAAATACATAACCACGAGAATAAAAAAAATATAAATAGAAGTAACCAGATTTATTAATAGTTATTATATATTATAAATAAAATTAACATTTAATAATCAATATTTTAGATTATCGATTGAATTAACATGCAGAGATAATATAAAAAATAAATTTTATTATAAGAAAATGGAATATAAAATATTTTTCACAAATGAATATCATAAAAAGTATATTATTAAATAACTTTTAAAATAATGTTAAAGGTAGATCTATATAACAAATTAGATGTATCCTTAACATTAGACCATTCGAATGGTTTCATTATATGAAATGTTATAATCCTAGCTCTATCTTCCTGAGCATAGAATCCCTCGATCAGATGAATCGTAAATTCCACTTCTAAAACAATTGTTAGATCTAATTTTTTTATTATTGAACAAATACCTTGTTTTAGCCCACTACATAATAGTTAGCTCAGTGATTCCACTACTACAAATGTTAGTTCGGTTTTCCATGATATATAATCAGTAGATTTTTTTCCTTCTTTGTTTAACTGGTATCTTAGTGAAATAAATACAAATAAAATAATATCACTATTAAAATGTCTCACAATAGAAACTATTACCAGAAACAATCAAAAAAATTATATTAAATGTCGGTGTTAATGAGTCTATTGGTTGAAATGAATCCTGATGTCCATAAAAATATTAACTACCCATTTTATCATTGAATAGTTATCAATTTAATATAATAGGTGTACCTATACTTGTATGAAATTATCTAATGAAACGATTTTTAAAATATGGGAGATTTTGCGAACAAATACGAAAAATAATAATGTTTATCTTCTTTTGGACATATAATATTTTGATATCTACTTATAGGTGGGTTTAGTAACTCTATAATTCGAATGAAAACCTTAGAAATTCCACATTTTGAAGTACCATAAATTATCTAATTTTCATATATTATTTTAATTTATATTTCGTTAAAACTTTTATAATATATATCATAATAAATTATATTATATATCCAAAAAACAACATAGATAGAACAAAAAACAAAAGTTCAATTAATTGCATAAATTAATTATTTAATGGTTTACAAAAAAATGTGATGTTGTTTCAAAGACTCAATAATTTGTTCATTCATATATTATTATACCCGGAAAAATTTCATCTCATTAGATAACTAAATATTGTGGAATGAATTTCTCATCCCATATATAAATTTATATGTTATGCATTGGAAATTCATACCACTTGTTATCTTAATGTTTTTAATAATACCTAGATTATAATTTTTTATTATAAATATTTTTTCTAGTTATTTTGATATGTTATTTGGATGAAATTTACGGAACCACATGTGTTGTTTAGAATTGTATTTCAATTAACTCCTTAAACATATGTCCCAATTATATATTATGAAATGACTATATTTAATATCTTAATTGTCTATCCTTCCAAAAATTACAATTAGAAATATACTTCAGTTGTTTATTATATTAATTATGAATTATTATTTTCATAATCATGTTTTTCTCATAATATATGATATGTTTCCTTGTTTTTACTAGCCTTTTCATGTTATGTTATAAATTATTCAATGAAATTTATGTTTATAGTATTTTTTATTCATTTAGTAACATAATTAGTGTTAACCATATGGTACCCTCTTATTTTATAAATATGAATTGAAAATGAAATTGGCAAAAGAAACATTAGTAAACCCAACCATTATTTAAATGTGTATACATGACATACCTCTACTATATTTTGTATAAAATATTAACTTCCAACCACCATAGTTTAATGAGGTTATAATTATATTATATAAATTTAATCCTAATTAATATATGCATAGACAAAGATGTAATGACTTGATTACTTAGGTGAATGGTAGTGATCAACCCAAATAATTCAATGTTTTCCTAAATTTTATATTTTAAAAAATATTTATTAATGTTCTATTAATTTATCAATAAATATTCCCCTTAATTTAATAAAGTATGTATTATTTTTTTAAATCCCTTATCTCACATTTCTTTTTTTACAACAACATGCCTTTCATTGAAATATAAAATATCTTCCTTTTTATATAAAGAACTATTTTTCTTTGAAATATAATATTAGTTTATTTAAAAAAATAAAATTTATGAGTATTGTTTTATATAAATTAAAAATGGTTTTTGTTTGAGAATGTACCTATAATGTGTTAATGTTCACAGTTCTAAATTTTTTTTGAAATTTATATTAACCTTGAAAATTTTAAATAAATTAAAACAATCTAAATGATACAGTGTTTTTATTTTTATTGTAATATTACTGTTATATAAATTTTCTAACATAACATTTATCTTATGTCCTACAATTTATTGTGAATAGTTTAACAATGAAAATGTATTTAGAGAATTACATAAACCTTACATAACTTTTCCAGAGTTCACCATAGTTACATTATTACTCTATGTATTTTTATGTTTGGAAAGTAATAAATAAATTATATAATATCAATTATCCAGTACTTTAGGTTCGATACCAGTGAATTCCTTATCATTCATCATAAATTATAAAATTCATGAGTAAAAGATTATTAATTTTTTGAATTGATGATATAGATTTATTTGTTTGTAAATTTTTTATTCCATTTTTATATGATACTTACTATACAAGAAATATTTTTTGTATATTTATTGTTAAAATGAATGTGTTAAAGTCACTATTAGATCGTGAATATGATATAATGTGTTATGATCATGTGAATATGGGTATAGATTCATATTTTATTATATACAATGTAAATTGGTAAATCCTAGCAATAGTATGATAATGGGATCATCTTAAAATGACACTAACTTTTATCCCCCTTACATTATTCCATGTGAAGGTTTTCGACCCCAACATTACATTGATGATATTCCATCCATGAAACACACATCTTCCTAGAATATACAAGTAAACCTAGGTAGGATGTGTAAAAGTATATCCCTACCCCTTTCAAATATTGTATTGGAAACAAAAGTATCCCACATACATGATTACATAGATATCTTTCTCTCTTAATGTAGTTAATTGTATCCTTGGATAATTATTATGTGGGGAGTAAATTGTAATTGTATCAATGTTTCTTAAACAACTGAAATAATTTTCATCAACATATTGGAAAAAATATATACTATTTATAATAAATATAGGTATGAATGAAAATATTTGTGATTCTAATTGTGGAAAAAAATCATCCAAGAAATATTTCACCCTTCTATAACCCAAATTGATGATATTTGAGGAGTCTATTTCAAATTACATTGGATAGATATTTGATAGAAAATTAAAATTAATCATAAAAAATATAACTATTATAATATAAAAATCATAATAAATTAAAATTTAATATACCATTTTAAAATATTCACATATAATTAAAGTAAAAAATTACACACTATGATTTCTCATATCATATAATCCATAAAGAGAACTACGTTATTAATTAATAATTGTGGGATGTGTTAGTTCATGTACCATAATTTCATTAAAGGTTTGACATCTATGAGAAATACATTATCAGGAAATTATTATCAAAATAAATTAATTACAACTCATTTATGTTTTTTTGTTTGAAACATGGTATATGATTTGATAAAAATGACATTGAATATATGTTTTATTAGTGTAGCCCTAATTGAAAATCTTGTATTTATATGGTGTGATAGGTTAATGAAAATATTAGAATGTTCAATTATAAATAGGTACAACTAATCACTCATAGGATATAAGTTTGTGAAATTGTGTTTAGAAAAACTGTGTTGATGTACACAACGTGGATGTTCAAAAAATGTGTATTTGTTGTTAATTTAGTGAAAATTAGATATCGATACCTTGATTTCAAATTTTCATATAGGTTTCCTATATGTGAGTGATCATACATTTATATTGATCATAAATCACTTATTAATTTATATTAATATAAGGTAATTGGTTATAACACTGATCATGTTGAGGGATTTTATTAACAAAAATTGGATGAATCCTTATATATATATATATAGAGTATTGAAATCTTAAACATCAATATATTTTTACCTATTTATATCCATCTAAGTTACATGATAATTACATGTTATAAAATTATATAATATTTATCCATAACAAGAATAATGAAAATCATATAATCGATATGGGATTGATATTATATATTTCACACGGATAATCTCAATGTTAAACACAATGGTCCATTTTAAATATATAGGTAGTGAATTATGTCATAGTAAAAAAAAATATCTAACGTAGATATGATTAGTTGAGACATAAGTTTATTAAAATATGATTACGATTTATATTTATATTTAATTCTAAAATAATTAAAAGTATTTCGGGTTTCATATATGATAATTCTAGTCATGTTTTTGGGTGAATGTGATTAGAACATGTGTAGAAAAATATAATTTTATTATAAACCTAGATAGGATTTTTGTTTTTCATATTTAAAATAATTAAATAAATAATATACTTTAAATTAAATTATTAATATGATGTTATTTATTAACTAATGTTATATTTATATTATTAATTTGTAAACATAAGGAAATGATAAAGCCATGTGTTATTTGGGTTTGAAATTGATGTAATAGGCTGATATAGCTATATATATGAGAGAAACATTGAGAGAATGTGAACTATTTAATATATATTAATTATCCCCTAGATCATTGGGATTTGATTAATTTAGTATGTCTTACATGAAGAAAATTACCAATGGGGGCTATAAGTTGATGAGATTTGATATCAATTACGATATGGTCAATATAATTTTAACCAATACTTCTGGAGTTAGATAAATATTATAACAATAAATTAATCCTTTAGTATACTTATTAGATAATATTTTCATTGATTATGTTAAATGATTTTTTTTGATCTAATTCATCCATATATTATGAATTTGTTTTGATATTGTATTTATTGATTTTAATGTCCTCGATGAATGAAAAGATATTTTAAGTTGAGTTGGATTTCAAATAAGGAATAAACATTACATTAATTCATATACATTAAATTGTACCCCCTAAATACAACCATTTTGAATGAATTAAAATGGAATATGAATAAATTTATCAAAAATATAGATTTCATTGGTCATAGTTTTTTCTAGGTTTGATAATATTCATTCAGACGACATAATTATGGGATTTTATATAAATCGATTTTTTTGAATAATGCCGAAAATTCACTGAGATATTCCATTAATGGAGTTTGTTTTATTTAATAAGTCTCGGGGAGAGGGTTGCGAAGTTACAATAGAAAAAAAGATAATAAAAATTCATTCAAATCATATAGTCTAATATATGTTTTTGTGTTCTGTGAATGGAATACAGTAGACCATAAAAGATATGTATTTTAGGTTGATTTTGAAAAAGTTTTTCAATTGATGTAGTGATACAAGGATTATAATGGATTTAGAATATCGAGAAAGAATCAGGTGATAGACTACTAATATCTAAAGAAAAAAATGGGATGTACTATAAGTAAATTAAGTTAATGTTTAAAACAGTTTTAGAATAGATATTTAACCAATCTATTGTGACAAAATTGATGAAATAACTAAAATTAGAGTTTTCAAGAGAAAATAGGGGTATTTTTGACATTTCTAGACACAAAAAATTAAAATGGGTGATATCAACAATTCCAAACCTATCTTGGAAATGATTATATCATAGTTTTTATCTATGTTTAAATAAATGTACTTCACTTAATCTCCAAATGTGAAAAAAAATTACATAACAGGATCCTCCTTCGTATATTCATTATATCTATATTTTACTTTCCACGTTAGATAATAACAATAGATAACACATTGTCAAAATGTTTGGTGAACATGATGTAGGGAAGTAAATATTTAACAAATGTTTTATTGATAAATTTATCAAATTTACATCAATTACATTTTAATATTTCATCTCTTTTTTATATTTTGATTATATGATAAGAAAATGGACTACAATAATTGAAATATTGTTCAGTAATAATTAGACAATAGGTAAAATCAGTGTGTGAACCTTGATGAAACTCATGATCCATATTTGTTCATTCTCACCCTATATCTCACAATGGAATCATTTTGAAGTATATCCAACTTAAATAATTGATTTAGGGATTAATATATTCAGAGTTTTTTTATGGTAACCATTGATTAACCACCCCACCATTCATTTTTTCTTCACAACAACCTGAGACATTCACTTAGAGTTATTTTGAATTTAAATTACTGTAATTTTATATTGGTTGAGGTTTTTTTATATAGATAATATTTTTTTTATCATTTATAACTATTGATTTTAAGAACAACATCAATAGAGATGAGTTCTAATGTCGGATGAGAATGTATTTTATCTAACAAATTAGTGGATAGTTCCATATATTATACCACTTAAATTTAGTATTCTTTTTGTTATGAATAATTATGTACATATTACTATAGAATTTATACACAAAAAATTATTGGAAATGGAAAACATAAATTTTTATCTGAGACCATGTAACATGTTACTATTCTCCACCATTGAGGAAGAGCCAATACATGTTGTTTCACCCAGTGTTTTAGGAGCCCTTTGTTTTTTCATAATAAATTAAATTAATTTTTCTCCATTATTTTAAAATAATTATATAATTGATTAAAATCATTTCACGTAAGAATTTAACTAACCTAAAATCACATTATTCATTAATAATGGAACATTGTGTTGTAGGAACAAGAATCCATATATTTCATAATACAAGTTGATACACATCATAGATGATTACATCCCCTAAAACTAAAAAAATAAAAGGGGAAAATAAATTAAAATGAATAAAGACTTTAGAATTAGAAACTACCCTAGATCACCAATGCCTTTATTAATCATAATTTGTGTAAAACCCCAAGATGTGTATGAATACAATGTATGTAATTTTTTTGTGAAAACTAAAATGAAAACTATGGTAATGAAATGTGTGACTTGAAAACTGAGAGTAGAATGAATGATTTTACCAATCCTATATTTGGAAATAAATTCTGAATATTGTAAATATATTCATTATTAATATGTTCATTATAAAAATATCCATTCAATATACATGTATTAAACTTATATATAAATATTTAGTATTATTTTCAATGATATTAAATGATTTATTTTATAAATTATATAAAGGAAATAAAAAAATATAATATCTAACTAAAATATTTTTTTATTTAAAAAATTATGAATATAAAAATATTTATTTCATAAAATAAAAAACTATTTATATATTTATATATCAATATGTTGATAAAATTAAATAATTAGGATATATTTAAAAAACTATAATTATATTAAGTTTTAGATCAGTTAACCTAGAAAATATCTTTTTCTAAACATTAGTCATTCCTTTATTATGCTAGTGAACAAATATATTAAAGTAAAAAAATAATAATTCTTAATATATATATATATATAAACTAATTTAAATTATATTTTTTGTTAAATTATAATAAGAACACGTAATCTATAAAGAAAATTTCATCAATATATATAGTTTTATTCATTTTATATATCATTATTGAAAACATATATTTATAAATTTTATGATGTGAATTTGAAATAATTAACCTCATTTCTTGAATTTTCATATAAATATCATCATATTATAAAATATTTATTATTTACCTAAAAATGACATCTAGGTGAATAGTATAAACATTTTAAAAAAATTTAATTACATTAAAACATTATTATTACATTAATATGAATTTATAATTAATGAAACATTTTTATAAGGAACAATTTTTGTAATACTGGTGAAATTTATTTTATAAATGTATATTATAATATAAAAACCCATATTTTTCATTTTATAAGATTATTTATATTTTTCAATAAAAATTATTACATTATATATGTAGTATTTTAAAAATACTAAAGTGAAAGTAATATATTACGGACTATTTTAATTTCATGAATAATGTTAAAATTGCATTGGCTAAAAATAGTTTTATTGGTAAAAAATAAATTAAAAAAATCATCAAAAAAATGGAATGACTACAAAAATGTTTATATCATGTGTGGGGATGGGTGGTGGAGGTTTTAATCGAGCTTCAAGATTCCTCTCTCAATTATTTTTCCAATTTTGTAGCCACTTTTTTTGTAATTTAATTTTAGTTATTGGAAATTTTATATTTTTTACAAAATTCCATCACTTTAAACCTATAAAATGTTCTATCATCTACTAGAATTCCCTAAAAAACCAATATAGTCCACCCCAATCATTACCCAACATTCTACTCCACATTCCACTACAAATGAAATTGTCTTTCATCCTATAAAATATTATCTTCCAAGGTATTAAAACCATTCTAAATGAGGTTATCTATGAAGTTGGGAGGATAAAGTGTGTTTGCATAAATCAAAAGAAAATTAATGGGATTCATTTCTCTATTTCCACCCACTATGACATATTTATTATTGTATAGTTCGATTTATTTTCATTTATTTGCCTAATTAGTGTTAATATTTTTCATTAATTAATACCCTTTATTTAGTCGCATTCTATGTTCTAAATAATCTTATATTGAGGGTTTCGCTTCGGTGGGATCCATGCTTTGTGATCCTTCTTTGTGACACTGGCAGCCACTACGCCGGTCCCTCCCCCACCGGTGGGGAAGGGACCTTCGTTGTCATCCAAGGGAGTCGGTTCCACATTTTTTCCTTTCTCTAACCCCGACTTTCTCCCTCCATTTCCTTAAGCTTAATTGTAATATCCAAAGTAAGTAATTAATAATAGATATTTTTATATATTTCTATTAATGATTAAGATAGTGTTTTAGAGGCTTAAAATAAAAATAAATACAATCTTATGCATGGAATACACTAATATTCTTAAAAGATTGTTTTACTACCTTTTGATGGAAATCCCTTTTTAAATCAAATTTTTGATAATTTTATAATCTATATTTTTCAAAATAAACATATTATTTATGATTGTGACATTGAATTTTACATTGGATAAATTTTTGGTATTTTTCTGACAATGTTCATTTTTTAATGAATAGTGAAAAATACTGCATTTTACATCAAAACTGCTTTTTCATTTAACTAAATTATATGGTTAGATTATATTTTTAATTGGTATTTAAGTTTAATAAGAATATAATTTTACCATTTAATCCAATGGTGGTCATTAGGATTAATTTAACTTTGAAATTGGTCATAAACTAATGCCAAACTTTTCATAGATATTGTTTCAAAAAAACCCGCTATTTGTCATGACAGCGGGAATTAATTATTAAGTTAATTAATTTGAATTATATGTTTTGAATTTTCTAAAAGAGACATCATTTTTGAATTCGGAATATCAAATATAGCTTAGGGTTAAATTTTGGTAATTTTCTGAAAAACCTCATTTTTTGATGAATAGTGGAACCACTAAGTGGTACTTATAAAAACTGATTTTTTGTTTAAATGAAATTTTTCCATCTTTGTGTTTTGAATTTCAAAAATATGACATACATGGTTGTCATGAAGAATTAAAATGTGGTTCAATGAGATTAAAATAATTTTTGGTGAATAGTAACTCTTAAGTTCTTAATCGCGATTAGTGGTAATTAGTGTAGTTTAAGGTAAAAATAATGTATTAATAGTATGAGATGAGCTTGACAAATGTCCTACCCTCATTGGATGTGTCATGGCCGACCAAGACAAGCCATGGGTCAACTTGGGGACCCCATGGAGCCACTGTGGTTGGAAAATGACATAAATAGCTTTTTATTTAATGTAAAAGTAAAAATGACACAAACACGAGTTATGTTACTAAAACAATTTTATATGGGGTTATACAAGTCATATTTTTGTCTATAAATATTAATTAGAAAGATAAAAAGATTTACGAAATCATAGTATTTTTTTATAATTTTTAGATATTATATAAATTAAATTATTTATGACATCATGATGATGCAGCAATGACCCCATTATTTAACGATTTAAATAAAATGGAAAGATAATGTAAACTCTAAAACCTACACATGGCCAAAACCAATTGGATGAGTGGATTTCGAACCCTTATCACATTAGCCTCGAATTATTTCAATGTTGGACCTTTTTAATCCGAAACTCATTTTAAAATAAAGTAACTTATCTTTACTTTCAAACAGTGCCCCTCCTCTCCTCTTATAAAAGGCCCCCACCTCTACCTCCTTACCCAGACTCCCAAAGCCTTTGGCTCGGCCAACCCCTGCCCATTTTGTCTCTCCACTTCCCTATCTTACTACTTGAATCCTCACTTTGGGAAGGAGTCTTCCCAAGGAAGCCTTTGAGCTCGAACCAAAGGGAGTTTCCCGATTTTAAGGTAATGTCTTCTTTTGAGTCCATTTGTTTTATTTTGCTTCTCCAACCCCCTAAACTCTTTTTATTATTTTATTTTGTAACAAATACAGTATCCTCAATATACTATGATGTTTTTATAATAAGGATTCGAGCTACACTTACAGACACCTACATCTAATGGTTAACGAACATACTGTTTCCGTGGATGGTGAATTTATGCTTCCCGAAACGATGATTGTTCAACATTATTTTAACACCTTCAAAGGTGGCAATTAAGATGTCACTATATTTATATATGATATATAATATGTTTATGTTTTCCTTAAGCTTCTGTTTTTTTCTTTTTGGTCATACCTTTATGGTTTCCATTATGGGTAAACCCGATATCTTCATTTAAGGAAGTGCGGACTACCGCCCCCTCAAAGTGATTTGATTTGTTAAATAACATATGTGGGACGTATAAAGGATGTAAATATGATATTATATATGATATTATACTTTAATTATAATATAATTTTATATCATTATGATTCCCTTCCATAAAATATGAAATAGAAATGAAAGTAGTGTTCATGCGTACGTACAGCTTACCGTCTCCATGAACGGTGCATTTAATTTCCTACCTCTAAATGATTATGTAATATTATAAATGCATATATATACTGGATATATATGATATATACATAATGATTATAAATCTGGATATAATGGATACATGAACAACATGTAATTATAAAGGGTTTATTTTTGACTCAAGTACCAATGATCGTTAAAATGACCATTATTAACTTAAATAATTACATAGTGTTCATGACATGGTAATAAGTGATTTAAAAGGAATAATGAACTTGAAAAAGGTTCTTCAGCAAGTATAAATTAACTCAAGTTTATTATTCAGGACATTAAAGAATGATTGAGTCAAGTCGGACCCGAGGTATGGGACTTCGTCTCAATCTCCTTTCATTGCGGCATATTTTGTTTTATACCCAACCTTCTTTTATACTGTGTATAAACCCCTTTGACTTTTACATTTATCCAAAAGGAATATTTTTTATACATAGCTTTTTACTAAACAACAAAAGGGAATGTTTTTTGTCGTACGTATGCGGTGACAACGACTTCTCCGCTGCCGTGACCGTTATTTGAGTTCCGGCTTCCTCTACAAGCCATACCTTCTTTTTAAAAGAAAAATAAATACCATGTTTTAATTTTATTTTATTTTGGTATTGAAAATGATTTTCATAATGTTTTTATATCAATGTGTTGTATTGATATCTTGTGATTGAAAGGTGGAAATGTTATGTTTCCTTTATGCATGTTTTATGTGATACGATTATGTTGAGGTTCATGGGCATTATTATGAAGATGGGTGGTTCCGTGATAAAATAAGGGCGGGTGATCCCGATATAGCTCTCCAATGCATTGGGTAACGCGATGGAGTGAAACGTTAAGGTTTCTCCGAAGAGATTTAGGGAATATACTGTGATGGGTATTCCAAACGTAACCAAGAGGGTTACTACCTACGTACGGATGTTATGAATGCCTCAAGTTACCTTTATGTCTTATGATTTCTATGATTTATTCATGATTTGATGAGGTGTGTTAAAGTGCATGTGTTTTATGGGTAAAGTATGATTTCATTCTTATGTATATATGTACCCATGTTTCCTTTCCATATTTTTATATCCCTTAGTGAGCTTTTTATGCTCATCCCATGTTTTTTGAAATGTTTTTCAGAGGTCGAGGGAAAGGTACATGATATGATGATAGTGTCAAGGAAGTGTCAAGAAATAATCCATGTTTTATTTTAAATATGTCTCCATTGATGGGAATGAAGAATACTATCTTTATGTAACCTCTTTGTTTATATGTGGAATGTAATGCTAGTTTTATGATCTAATTCTCTAAAACTCTAAACCGAAAAGATCCTCAATGTGTAATCTTGTAATAACTCAAGATTAAGTAAGGTTTAAGGATGGGGCCTTATAGTTGGTATCAGAGGTCAGTTTAGATAACATTAGGAGTTATAATTCTATTAAATGATTATACAAAAATATTTTTTTATGGTCAAATTGAAGTGATATAGTATTTGAAGATTACCATGTTTCTGCATCTAAGACATGTTTGTTCAGAATGGTTTTCCATAGAGGAAACAGGGAAGCAGTGCTAGGAAGGCATGCAGAAGGAAATAACCTTCCGAATCCACATCCTGAGATGGTCGGAATTGGGACTGAATAGTTTGTTGCAGCAATGGCGCAGTTGAATCAAGCGATAAATGGTGGTGGTATCCATGCATGAGATCAGCCAGATCAACCGCAGAGGAACATGTCAGTGGTGGAACATTTCATGAGGCCACATCCCCCATCATTCAGAGGATCATCTGGCCTTGTGTTAGCTGATGGGTGGATTAAATCACTGGAGAAGATTTTCGATGTCATGGGGTGTTCAAACAATCAAAAGGTTAGTCCTGCTATTTACCGTTTCAATGGTGAGGCAGATCAATGGTGGTCTATGGTTAAAAATATCAGGGATGCTGATGAGATTGATGCTCTCGACTGGGATGAATTCAAAGGTATGTTTCTTTAGAATTATTTTCCTAATGTTGTTCGACTTAGGATGGAAAATAAATTCTTCAAACTGAGGCAAGAGGAAGACTCAGTGGCTACCTATGAGGAAAGGTTCACTCGATTGGAAAGGTATTCTCCAAATTTTATCCGAGACCTTGATAGTAAAATCAATTGTTTTTACTCAGGATTAAAGAAAAAATATCGAAGGGCATTAGCTTATCATGAGTTTAAAAGTTATGAAAAGCTTTTTCGATGTGCTGAGAAGGTGGAAATGGAGTTTGCCGATGATCAAGTGTTCTATAACAACCAACAGAAGAAGAGACCGAGGTGACAGGAGAAAGGTATGAATTCTTCAAAAAAGTCTGATGGTAAGAAAACTATGTTTCTAGTTTGTGATAAATGTGGAAAAAGGCATGCTGGGGAATGTATTCTGAATTCTGGAAAGTGCTACTGATGTGGTAAGATGCGACATAAGGCTCACGATTGCACTGAGAAGGATCAAGGTGAAGGTAAAACCAAATTTGATTTACAGTTAGTGAAATGTTTTAAGTGCAATAAGATGGGTCACTATGCAAACGAGTGTCCGACAAAGAGCATGAGTGATGGAAGAAGTTAGACTACAAGCAGAAAGGGGTGGTGAAATCCTTTGAAACTACTTGAGTAGATGTCGGGCCATCAAATGATGTTGTATCAGCTCTAGGGAGCTCAGTATTTTTCAAATATTGACCTGAGATCGGGGTACCATCAGCTGAAGGTAAAGGAAGCATATGTTTCGAAAACTGCGTTTCGTACAAGATATGGCCATTATGAATTTTTAGTAATGCCTTTTGGGCTAACAAATTCACCTGTTGTATTCATGGACTTAATGAATGTAATTTTCTGTGAGTTCTTGGATAAGTTTGTGGTGGTTTTCATTGATGATATTTTGGTGTTTTCTAAAAGTAAAGAAGAGCATGAAAGGCATTTAAGGGTTATCTTGCAAACCTTAAAAGAAAAGAAATTGTATGGGAAATTCATAAAGTGTGAGTTTTGGTTGCAACAAATTTCTTTCCTTGGTCACATTGTTTCTAAAGATGGGATAACTGTTGATCCTGCAAAAACAAAAGTGGTGGAAGACTGGCCAAGACCGACAAATGTTACTGAGATTCGTAGCTTCCTTGGTTTGGTAGGCTATTACTGAAGGTTTATTAGAAAATTTTCACGGTTATCTAGTCCAATGACAAAGCTAACTCGGATGGGTTTTATGTTTATCTGGACAAAAGAATGTGATTATTGTTTTCAGGAATTGAAAAGAATATTGGTGAATGCTCCAGTTTTGGCACTACCTTCCAGGAATGGTGAGTTTGTTATATGCAGTGATGATTCATTGAAAGGACTTGGTTGTGTCCTTATGCAGAATGATCAGGTAATTTCTTATGCTTCACAACAGTTGAAAACTCATGAGGTAAATTACCCTACACATGATTTGTAATTAGCTGTTGTTGTTTTTGCTTTAAAAATTTGGAGGCATCATTTGTATGGTGTAAAGTGTGAAATATTTACCAATCACAAAAGTTTAAATTATATATTCACTCAGAAATAATCGAACATGAGACAAAGGAGATGGATATAATTAATCAAGGATTATGATTGTACAATTCATTACCATCCGGGAAAAGCAAATAAAGTGGCTGATGCTTTGAGTCGAAAAAGTAATGCTTCATTAGCAATGTTGCGTTTGGAACGTGATCCTTTGGTTAAGGATTTGATGAACATTGGCATAGAAGTTGTTGGTGAAGGAAGTTCTTCTGTTTTGTTTCAGGTATCAGTGAGATCATCTCTATCAGATAGAATCAAGCAAGCATAGAAGCAAGACAGTGAGTTGTAGAAAAAGGTAGAGCTAGTTCAGAAAGGTAAGTTTCCTAAATTCAACATTGATAATGATTGCATTTTGAGATTTGGGAAGAGATTGTGTGTGTCTTGTGATTCACAGTTGAAGAGAGAGTTGTTATGTGAATCTCATAGTTCTCTATTTTCAGTTCATCTTGGCAGTACTAAGATGTACAGAGATCTGCGGGAGTATTACTGGTGGGATGTAATGAAAAGAGATATTGCTGATTTTACTGTGAAGTGTTTGACTTGTCAGCAGGTTAAAGCAGAGCGACAGTTACTGAAAGGGATGCTTCAGCCTTTACCAGTTCTAGAGTGGAAATGGGAGAATATATCCATGGACTTTGTTGTGGGATTACTGAAGACATCTCGAGGTTCACTTCAAACTTTTGGAAAGGCCTTCAGAAGTCGTTGGGTACTGAATTAAATTTTAGTCCAGCTTTTCATCCTCAATCAGATGGGAAGTCAGAACGAACAATTCAGACCTTAGAGGATATGCTACGAGCTTGTTCGATGGATTATCATGGAAGTTGGGACCAACATATTTCTTTGGTTGAATTTTCATATAATAACAGTTTGCATTCCAGTATACAGATGGCACCATTTCAGGCATTATATGGGAACCGGTGTCGAACTCCAGCTTTCTGGGATGAAGTGGGTGAAAGGAAGTTGATGGGACCAGAATTGGTAGAAGAGATGGCAGAAAAAGTTCAACTGATTCAGAAGCACATGAGAACATCTCAGAGCAGGTATAAGAGTTATGCAGATAACCGGAGGAATGATCTATCTTTCGAGGTAGGTGATCATGTTTTTCTCAAGGTTTCTCCTTGGAAAAGTGTGATGAGATTTGGTAAGAAAGGAAAGATGAGTCCAAGGATTATTGGACCATATGAAATTCTGGAGAGAGTTGGATCATTTGCATACCGAGTGGCTTTACCTCCGAGTTTATCTCAGGTACATAATGTTTTTCAAATTTCGATGTTGAGAAAGTATATGTCAGATCCATTTCATGTTTTGCGTCCAGAGGTAGTTCAGCTGGAAGAGAACCTATCTTATGAGGAAAAACCAGTCCAGATTCTTGACCACAAGGGGCAAGTGTTACGGAATAAGGTGATTAATCAGGTAAAGGTTTTGTGGAAAAACCACATGATGGAAGAGGCAACATGGGAATCTGAAAATGCATTGAGGGATAAGTACCCCCATTTATTTGATAAGTAAATAAATTGCGGGGACACAATTTTCTAAAGGGGGAAGGATGTAACATCCCAAGTAAGTAATGAATAATAGATATTTTTATCCATGTCTATTAATGATTAAGATAGTGTTTTAGAGGCTTAAAATGAAAATAAATACAATCTTATGCATGGAATACACTAATATTCATAAAAGATTGTTTTACTGCCTTTTGATGGAAAAACCTTATTAAATCAAACTTTTGACACTTTTATAATCTATATTTGTCAAAATAAACATATTATTTATGATTGGGACATTTAGTTTTACATTGGATAAATTATTGGTATTTTTCTGACAATGTTCATTTTTTAATGAATAGTGAAAAATACTGCATTTTACATCAAAACTGCTTTTTCATTTAACTTAATTATATTGTTAGATTATATTTTTAAGTGGTATTTATGTGTAATCTGAATATAATTTTCCCATTTAATCCAATGGTGGTCATTAGGATTAATTTTACTTTGTAATTGGTCATAAACTAATGCCAATCGTTTCATAGATATTGTTTAAAAAAAACCCGCTATTTGTCATGACAACGAGAATTAATTATTAAATTAATTAATGTGGCTTATATGTTTTGAATTTTATAAAATATACATCATTTTTGAATTAGGAATATCAAATATATCTTAAGGTGAATTTTTGGTAATTTTCTGAAAAACATCAATTTTTGATGGATAGTGAAACCACTAAGTGGTACTTATAAAAACTGATTTTTCGTTTAAATGAAATTTTGCGATCTTTGTGTTTTGAATTTCAAAAAATCCGACATACATGGTTTTCATTAAGAATTAAAATGTGGTTCAATGAGATTAAAAAAATTTTTGGTGAATAGCAACTCTTATGTTCTTAATCGCGATTAGTGGTAATTAGTGTAGTTTAAGGTAAAAATAATGTTTTAATAGTATGATATGAGCTTGACACATGTCCTACTCTCATTGTATGTGTCATGGCCGACCAAGATAATCCATGGGTCAACTTGGGGGCCCCATGGAGCCACATTGGTAGGGAAATGACATAATTAACTTTTTATTTAATGTAAAAGTAAAAATGACACAAACATGAGTTATGTTACTAAAACAATTTTTATATGGGGATATACAAGTCAAATTTTTGACTGTAAATATTCATTAGAAAGATAAAAATATTTACTACATCATAGTATTTTTTTTATAATTTTAAGACATTAAATAAATTAAATTATTTATGACATCATGATGATGCAGCGATGACCTCATTATTTAACGATTTAAATAAAATGGAAAGATAATGTAAAATCTAAAACCTACACATGGAAAAAACCAATTGGAT
The DNA here is from genome assembly GCA_963277665.1 of Viscum album. NCBI lineage: Eukaryota > Viridiplantae > Streptophyta > Magnoliopsida > Santalales > Viscaceae > Viscum > Viscum album. The sequence continues at coordinate 434,677,625 of OY728139.1, forward strand.
GAGTGGATTTCGAACCCTTATCATCTTATCCTCGAATTATATCAATTTTGGACCTTTTGAATCCGAAACTCATTTTAAAATAAAGTAACTTATCTTTACTTTCCAAGAGTGCCCCTCCTCTCCTCTTCTAAAAGGCACCCACCTCTACCTCCTTACCCACACTCCCAAATCCTTTGTCTCGGCCAAACACTACCCATTTTGTCTCTCCACTTCCCTATATTACTATTTGAAGCCTCACTTTGGGAATATGTCTTCCCAAGGAAGCCTTTGAGCTCGAACCAAAGGGAGTTACCCGATTTTAAGGTAATGTCTTCTTTTGAGTCCTTTTGTTTTATTTTGCTTCTCCAAAACCCTAAAATATTTTTATTCTTTTCTTTTGTAACAACTCCAGTATCCTCAATATAATAGGACGTTGTTATAATAAGCATTAGAGCAACACTTACACACACCTATATCTAATGGTTAACGAACATACTGTTTCCGTGGATGGTGAATTTATGCCTCCCGAAACGATGACTGTTCAACATTATTTTAACACCTTCAAAGGTGGCCATTAAGATGTCATTATATTTATATATGATATATAATATGTTTATATTTTCCTTAAGCTTCTGTTTTTTTTCTTTTTGGTCATACCTTTATGGTTTCCATTATGGGTAAACGCGATATCTTCATTTAAGGAAGTGCGGACTACCGCCCCCTCAAAGTGATTTGATTCGTTAAATACCATATGTGGGATGTATAAAGGATGGAACTATGATATTATATATTATATTATACTGGAATTATAATATACCTTTATATCATTATGATTCCATTCTATAAAATACGAAATAGAAATGAAAGTAGCGTTCATGCGTACGTACGGCTTACCGTCTCCATGAACGGTGCATTTCATTTCTTACCTCTAAATGATTATGTAATATTATAAATGCATTTATATACTGTATATATATTATATATACATAATGATTATAATTCTAGATATAATGGATACATGAACAACATGTAATTATAATGGGTTTATTTTTTGACTCAAGTACCAATGATCGTTAAAATGACCATTATTTACTTAAATAACTACATAGTGTTCATGACATGGTAATAAGTGATATAAAAGGAATAATGAACTTGAAAAAGGTTCTTAAGCAAGAATAAATTAACTCAAGTTTATTATTCAGGACATTAAAGAACGATCGAGTCAAGTCGGACCTGAGGTATGGGACTTCGTCTCAATCTCCTTTCATTGAGGCATATTTTGTTTTATACACAACCTTCTTTTATATGGTGTATAAACCCCTTTGACTTTTACGTTTATCCAAAAGGAATCTTTTTTATATTTATCGTTTTACTAAACGACAAAAGGGAATGTTTTTTGTCGTACGTATGCGGCGACAACGACTTCTCTTCCGCCGTGACCGTTATTTGAGTTTCGGCTTCCTCTACAAGCCATACCTTATTTTTAAAAGAAAAATAAATACCATGTTTTAATTTTCTTTTATTTTGGTATTGAAAATGGTTTTCATAATGTTTTTATATCAATTTGTTGTATTGATATCTTGTGATTGAAAGGTGGAAATGTTATGTTTCCTTTATGCATGTTTTATGTGATACGATTATGTTGAGGTTCTTGGGAATTATTATTAGGACGGGTGGTTCCGTGATAAACTAAGGGCGGGTGAGCCCGATATAGCTCTCCAATGCATTGGGTAACGCGAAGGAGTGAAACGTTATGGTTTCTCCAAAGAGATTTAGGAAATATACTGTGATGGGTATTCCAAACGTAACAAAGAGGGTTACTCCCTACGTAAGGATGTTATGAATGCCTCAAGTTACCTTTATGTCTTACGATTTCTATGATTTATTCATGATTTGATGAGGTGTGTTAAAGTGAATATGTTTTATGGGTAAAGTATGATTTCATTCTTATGTATATATGTACCCATGTTTCCATTCCATATTTTTATATCCCTTATTGAGATTTTTATGATCATCCCAAGTTTTTTGAAATTTTTTTCACATGTCAAGGGAAAGGTGCATGATATGATGATAGTGTCAAGGAAGTGTCAAGAAATAATCCATGTTTTATTTTAAATATGTTTCCATTGATGGGAATGAAGAATACTATCTTTATGTAACCACTTTGTTTATTTGTGGAATGTAATGCAAGTTTTATGATCTAATCCTCTAAAACTCTAAACCCGAAAAGATCCTCAACGTGTAATCTTGTAATAACTCAAGATTAAGTAAGGTTTAAGGCCAGGGCCTTATATTCATTATGTCCGAAAGTTCTTGATTTATTTAATTGGTGACCCAATCTACCATTGTCGATCGCAGAATTCCACAAATGCTCGGTGCTTCTGAATCTTATGTTGATTGCTCGGTTCAAGCGACGATGATCATCGGTTGATTCGTTCGATGGGTATATTTTCCGTTCATGGGATTTACCAGAAAGTGTGATAGTTGGTTTGATCGATAGCAGTCATATAATGATACACTTTTCCTCGGAGGAGGTTTTAATCAAGGCCTAGTCTATTTCTCCCCGTTCCTTCAACAAATATTGTTTCTACCTCTTCCGATGGACATACGATTTTCATATGAAGCGTGATTCCTACTCAGTTGTAGTTTGGGTAAGCTTCCTAAACCTTCCCCTACAGTTTCAGAATCCCTCAGTTATTAGAATTCTTGGGAATTTAATTGGTAGATATCTATGTTTGGATAGTCGTACTACAGTGTTTTCTGTCCTGTTAATCCACGGGTCTGTGTTGAAGTTGACGTTTCAAAGTATCTTATCCATTATTTTTGGATAACTGTTGAGGAAGAATTTTGATGAAAACAGAAGGTGGTCTTCGAATCATGGTTTGATTTCTGTTTGAACTATAAGAGGATGGGGTATCCGACAAAATCTTGTCTGAGGGGACCTAAGAATAAGATGGTTATTGGTAGTTGTAAAGAACCAGGTAATCATTCTGAGGGAGGTCTTCCTGGACAGAATCCAGTTGGTGTGGACCCTGAGGAAAAGTCTGCAGTGGATGTGAGTTGTGGACCTGAGGTCGTGAATCCTTTAGGGAAGGATGTCTTCAAACGCTAGAGGGAGGATCTGGGTGGATTTCAGGATTCTACACCAGCAGAGCATGAGACTGTGGAGGAAGTGCAACCCTACAGTGTTATCAATGTGGTGAAGTCCCAAATGGTTGAAGAAGAGGAAGGAATTAGGACTCATCAAACAACTTCATATGCAGAGGCTATACACGGAGGGTTTGGAACATATGACAAAGGCATGTAACCCATGGCATCAAGGGAGGGTGTCTCTCCTAGCAGTAAGGTAATACAACGAGACTTAGGGAATATTCCAAGTATATAAATGGGTGCAATTGTGCTTTAAAATAGATTTGAAGGGCTTTCAAAGGTTAACCCCGAACAGAAGGCTGATGGTGATCCGGCTAGGTCCTCACTGAAGAAGGGGGAATTCGGGATAGAATCCAGTGATGGTAAATCTGAGATATTTTCTAGAGATATTATAGTTGAGTTCAAAGGGGGTCCGCTAAGCCCGAGGAGAAGTAAGAGTCGGAGGGGCTCTTGGAAAGAGAGGAAATACTATTCTTACATACCAACACCAAGGAATACTAGATCAGCGAGGAAATACAAGGCCAGCATGGGGGGTCAACAATCCATTTTCACCTTAAAAGGATGTAATTGGCCAACCGTGAGAGTCTGTTATACTGACAGACCATTATTTGGATTTTCTTATGCACTCAAGAGAAGAAATGGTTGAAACAGTCTTAACAATTAATGCTACCTATGAAGAAGGTAATAAGATTATTGGAAGACCTTTAAGGGTGGTTACCAATGAGGAGTAGATTAATTGGATTGACAAGTAGGATCTGATATTGATTAGTGGATTTAATTTTGGGAAGATCAACCAAGAAGAGTACATCCAGGCTTGGGACAAACTGGCGGATCATTTCAAAGACCTTCTAAATGATGATTATGGTACTCAGGTTAGCATTATCACTTGGAATCTATGTAGGGAGATTAAATCTAATATTCTTAAACTGTTCTTCAATGGTTCATCTATTTCTTTTTGTGCGTGAACGATTGGTTTCTCACTTTTACCAAAAACCTTTTTCTTTCATATAAATTTAGTTTTCAGTCATAATTTTCTTTATCTTATGGGATTCGACTCAAAAATTTAAAAAGAATTAATTTTTTTGATGACTCAACTAATTTCAGGATTCATAATTATTCATTTATTGAAATATTTTTAAAATTTTATGTATTTCATTCATGGATTAACTTGTTATCCATATCTATGGATAAATTCTTATTTCTGAGTCAAATCAATGCATAAATGATAGTCTCATTAAAAACTTATATCATTGTTGTGAGTAATATTCATCATCAATAATGATTGTTTTACCTCCATGTTTATAGTTTCCCTTCCCACCAATTTCTTACATTTTAATTTTATTCCTCGTTATATATTATCTCATGCGACCTTCATATTTTCATTCTGATCTAAAAAATGATTTATTTTCCTTTTTAAAATTTTTAATTTCAAGAATGAAATTACTAAACCATATAAAGAGAACCATCTGACATTATATTTCTTGAATTGTGACACCTCTAAAAATTGGATTTCAAAATGAACAATATTTTAGATCCTAGATTATTTTATTCAAATTCATCCATGTTAGATTATATTATGAAAGTACATTAAAAAAAATTTCTTTCCTTAAAATATACAATTAAAATTTAAATAAGAATCACAATACACAGTTAAAATTTATTCTTTCTTATCTATGATAATTCACTCAAATCTCACTACATTAGAAATAAATGTTCATGAAATATATCACTTTTAAAAAATATGAATATATGAAATAAAATAATATATTCATAATATAGATTATGATATAGGGTTACGTTATTCTTTGAGAAATGATTATGAAACACACCACATTCTCATGGTTTTTACCATGGTTATAATATATATAAAATATCATGTACTCGGGTAGAACATGTATGTATTAACATAATGTTATTTTCATTATGTGATGTGTGGTATTTAAATTATACATATGTCTAATTAATTGATTAATTTTATCATATATTTAATCTCCATTTATAAATCCTATGAACACTATATTTTGTGGTTGTTGGGAAAAAATTGTATATATATTCAATGTATTTGGTAATGTTTTATATCTCATGTAATGTTATATATGGTATTGGGTTGTCATCCGAATCTACAATGGTTCATTTTCAAATAGTTTAATGGAAATTTGAAATGGACACAAACCATTGTTGGAATTTTTCCATTATGTGGTTATTGACATGGGAATGAACATTCAACTATACTTATGTTGTTAGGTTTATTATTAATACCATGTTATTTTAATTATAATACTATATTATATCATTTCATTATTCCATGATTACATTTTTATCTGATAATTTTATGTAATTGTGTATTTATATTCTTTTTATATTTATTTTCATGTGTCAATAATTTCTAGACAACACTCATTATCCCATATTAATTGTAAAAATAAATTTCCCCCAAGTCTCATGTTATTATATGGTTATTATATAAACCTTAATGACATGATGATATTTTATCCTAAATAGAATGTTTAAGATGACCTCTATACTATGATTCTCTTTCAAAGGATTTGATGATATTTAAAACAAATGATAATTCAAGAATGGTTTACAGAACAGATCCTTTATTGATATGTGTTCACATGTATTATGGAATAATTTTCTTTAAAACAATTCAAAGAAAATAATCCTTCAATTTTTTTTAATTTTTTCATTATTTTGTGTGATAGAATATTTGTATTGTAAAAAATGAAATAAAATAACGATTTGTTTAGGTTAGGTGTCTATAGTTGTGATCCAAGAAGTGTTTGGTTATTTTTCATTATTAGTTTATTTATTTATTAAGATTATAATAATGTTATATTATTAAATACCACAAATATAATTTCAATGAATAATTTTATGTATATGATAACTAACATAAATTTTATTAATATTGATATTTTCTTATTTTCCCGTTAATTACAACACTATGTGGATACTTTGGGCATATGTAATCTCTATAATAGATTTTTTAAGGGGTAGTAAACTAGAAATGGCCATATTGGGAAACAACCCAAACATCACATGGTTCATGACAATGCGGCCTAACTACACACTTGGATTGAAACTCACATTGATTATGTTTGGTCAACCACTTTATCTATATAATCAATCATAATAGATTTATTAATATTTTAATAAATTTTAATCATATAGGCCAACCTAATGTAACTTACATTTATCCAAAAGTTATTTAGGATTAACTAATATCAGATTTTATGGTTAATAAATGATTCATATTATATGGAAGAGTTTTTTAATGAGATAATTTATGATAATTCTATATTGATGTAAACTATTCATCCCCCGTGTTATGAAAATTTTGTTCAGTAATGTGTGAATATTAGTGGAACTAAATCAACAGTGGATCATATAGATAATTAAAAAGGTTTTTCCAAACAGAGACTAACTGGAGAAATATCTAGAGTATGAAATATTAGGATTCTCCAAAACTAGCTATTAACAGTTATGATTAACAATGTAATAATGGTTTATATACTAAATAAATCTAAGAATATATGGATGGAGTCTCACTGTTTTTCAGATGAATGAGATAATTATGTAAGGAAATATAAATTTTTTGTAGGTAAAAAATTTTGGAAGAGGAACCCATGAGAATATCTCAATGAAATTGGAAAATATTTGACCTATGGTTAATGAGGTAGTCCAGAATAATATTGTGAAGTAAAATGGAAGGGTTCATTTAACAAGATATGGAGAAATAGTGTTCTATGTAATGATCCACTATCATATAGATTGTTTAATTGTATTAAAATAGGGAATTATTCAAACTATTTCACCAATCCCATGGATGAAGTTAAAAATTAACACCAAAAACCTCTTATAAAATTTTATTAATGAAAATACTGTTAAAATAATACTATTGAAGATAATATTGATAGTATATTGGATCCATGTACACTTACTCATCAATCAAGATATGTGGATCTCTCATATCCTGTTTTATTTCAGAAACTATTAATTATCAAAATTAATAAAACCTATTGTAGTCATTATTAAATTAAATATATTTGAAATATTTTAATATTTTATTTGTATTGGTATCAATGCTAGTATAATTTTATATCTATTAGATAAAAAAAATTAATAATTTATTTTTTCTGTCTACATTGAGGAAGAATTATTTTCTTGATTAGGGAAAGCATATTTCATATCACTATTTGATGTACTATATATACAAGGATAATAGACAATAAACATTTTTCTCTAATGTATAGTGAAAAGCTCAATATTATGAATAATCCTATTAGGGTGATATAGATATGTTCTCTAATTTTAATGGAGGTAATTTCTCATTAAATTATTCTATGATTCAAGAGATAATTTTTGGATCCCATACCTATTTTCATTAGTATTTGATAATTAAAACTATGAGTACTTTTTTTACATATAGTAGGATTTAATTCAAAATGATTTAGGAGACATTATTTTACACCTAAAATTATAATGAATTTTCTATATTCTATAAAAAAAATTAATACATCATTAGAGATTTTCCCTTACAAGATAGGTAACGATTTGAGAATACTTTAATAAATTATAATTAGAACATAAAACAAACATAAAAAAACAAATTTATCCCATATAATTAATAATTAATCATAATGAATGAATATATGTATCCAAATTTCAGATATTAAAATGGGATAATAAAATGACAAAATTAACAATTCTAAAACTAGTAACTACCATTGAGTACTTTCACCAATAGGAACCACCATGATTCTAAAAAAACCTAAAAAATGAAAGGATAAAATGAAAGAAAAAAAATACTATTGTGAGATACAAAATGAAAAATAATGAAATCATTAGTATGAATAAACAAGTGATAATTTAATGAATTAATTTAGTAAGACTATATATTTAAATGGAATATAACAATTTCAAATATGGTCATTGCAAGTATAGTAATTTCAAATATTTTCATTGTAAATATGTTCACTGAAAATATGTTAATTGAAGAAATTATTATTTTTTATACATGGCCCATATATTTTTATGAATGTTTATTATTTTTAGTAATGTGTTCATAAAATATATCATATAAATAATAACAAAATAAAAATAATATATCATTAAAATATACTATTTTTTATGATACCAATATTTTTTTGAAAATGATTAGGTATAACATAAATAAATAATCTAATATCAATATATTTATTATATCAAAACAATAAGATTTTAACAATTATTTATAATTATATTTACCTTATAATATATATATATATATTTATTTATTTATTTTTCTAAAAATGGATTTTTCATGCGTTATAGAAGAGATTAAATATATTTTTGTGAAGTTATTGTAATTAATTATATTGAAATATATTAACACATATTTAATTACTAATTTGTTATAAATAATATTTAGAACAGTTAATTTATAAAAACATTTTGTTCTCAATATAAGTAGTTTTCTTGATTTTTTATATATTTATTTAAAAATTTCAATTTTATAAATTATAGAATGTGAAATTGAAACTATTTTTGGATTTATAACGGAAATATTTTCATAACCATAATAATCAATTTTTGTCTAAAAATATTTTTTTTATATGAATAGTTAAAAATAACATTATTAAAAATAACGTGAATTTTAGGACATCATTATTAAATTGGTATGAATAATATTTTCATGAAACAAATTTATAAGAACACATATTTATATTATATGGGACTTTATAATTTTATAAATATTTATTTTAATTCATAAAGATATGTTTTAAATTTTATATTTTACTCTATGTTTTTAAAAACAACATAATTTGTCCCATTATAAATTTAGTATTTTTAGTTTAATTTTAATCAATTTTATTAAATTAATATAATATAATAAATTTAAAATTTTGAATCAGTAGGTTCAAATTATATATAATGGGACATTATATGTTCAATCATAAAGGATAAATTAATCTTGTAGAAATTAATTACCTCGATAAAAATTAAAAAAGGTAGAAAGAGTATAACCATGAGGGAATGACCAAAAACATGTTTAGAACATGGGTGGTGATGGGTTGTTGAGGAAATTATTAAAATTATCACATAATACTTTTTTCCCAATTTTATAGTCACCATCCAAGAGATGGATTTCCCATTAATTTTTTTGTTATTTACAAAAGTCACAACCATTTCACTTATAAAAAGGGATCTCTTTCCTTCATAATATATCACATGAAAACAACCTTTTTTTCTAAAAATATATAAAAAATTCCTATAAATTCCTATCAAAAACCAATTGGTTCTAATCTTCTCGAAAAATCATTATTCAATGTACTAACCCCTCAGTAATGTATGTGTACCAAGATATAAGAAGTTTTGATCACTTTTAAGGAAATATTTATAAAAGGTAATAGATTACATCTCAATATTCACTCATCGAGATATATTTCTTATTATGAATCATATTTATTTTCTAACGGTGTATTTAATTCCCTAAAATAATTTGTATTCAAGATTATCTAATACTTCATCCATTTATTTATTCCAATTTCATTCTATTAAACCAACAACAGTGACCAGTTATGATCTCAATCATTTCACTCTTAGTAATCTTATCATCTCTCATATTAAAAGACATGAATAAAAGGAAGTAAAATATAAAATTTCAGGTTTATAGGGATATTTATGAGCCTAACCAATTCTACATTTTTTTATTATCTCATGATCTGGATTTAAATTTTCAAATAAATGTGACGATAATTTCAATCTATCTACTAGGAAGAATTATAAACAATCACTTAAAGTTTTTGATAATTTTTGAAAGATTGGGCCACATCTAGATTTTTTATTTATACCATATCCAAATAATTGAAATTATCTCCTCATCATATTTTAACTAATCCAAAGTTGATAATTTATACTAAACCCCAAAAATTTATTCAACAGTTCCCCTCAAACTCCCTACTCATGTAAGTTATCAAACACTCAGGTATCATAGTTCAGTGTGTGTCAAACATGTTCCTCAAATCTCTATATAATGTTATTGTTAATTATAACTATCTAATAATAACTTATTCTCAACATTTTATATAGAAATCCATGTTTGTAAGAAAAGGTTCTTGGTTCAATTCATTTCATTGGATTTGACACAACATACATTGTAGACCTCATTCTCATTCATATTTGAGATATAGTGTGTCTCATGTCCAATCAGATTCTCATTTTATGAATCAAAATATTTCTCCTTTTATTATTTATGGTCTCTCTTTAAATTCTCTTCACCTATGTGTTTTCTATAAATTAATTAATTAATATTATTTCAACATTAATTTATGGAAACTCGCTGATCGTCGGTCATTTGAAATCATCAAACATATAAATATAGTTAATAATAGATATGGTAATAATTAAAATCCTACTAAATACAATGTATTGTTTCCTCATGATATATCTATATCATACGGTTTTTTCTCTACTTAATATATTTCTTAAACCTCACAAAGACATTCCTTCCATGTACACATGGTAGTATGAAAATGTATACTATAGTACATCTTCCATAGTGTGGAACTCCAAAAATCCATATTCATCATCGATTGATTATTATTTGATATAAAAATAAATGACAAACACATATTTTGATTTATATTTCATATAAGAATGGGTCTTGTAGCATTTGATATATTTTCTATTAGAATTACCAATTCATTATTAATTTTTTTCCCACCAATCATAATAATATTCAACATAACAAACTATTTTGATATTTTTTTACTATAATGATGTCCTATTATACTCATATGAACCCATATATTAATTTTCTAATTCCTAATTTACTCTTTTGAATAGTGGAGTAACTATCCTAATGTTTGAAAGTACTTATAAAAAGTATACCATAATTATTATAGACTATATAAGTACTCTTACAAATAATATAATAAAACCTTTGACCTCTAAAATTAATATTAATAACTAAAAAATACTCAAATTAACTCTATCATAACACTTATGAAATTTACATTTACCGTATTGAACTCATTAGATAGTTTTTAAATGAATTACATTATAGTTCTTCCTCAATCCATTGTATAGGGCCATGCTTCCAATGTCCAAGGTTCTCATTTTATGTTGAATGTTACTATAAGAACTCACTAATTACCTTATCAACATGTATTGAGTCCCTAGACATTGTAAAATTTTCAAATAGATGGATACACATCTTCCAAGGTCACTCTTATCCAATTCTTTAGTACCGACACTACATTCCCATAATTCACTCAAATGACCTCAAAACCTCTTCTGATCATAACGATCATTTCTCATGAACATTTTATCTACTGAAACCAACATCCAAATATTTCTTCTCTTGATTAAACAATTTTCCATAATAGGTCTATGTTTTCCTTCATATCAACTGTATTATCGTCCTTATTAATGGTTATTTAACATATTCCTCAGATAGATTTATTCAATACTCCAGAGAAACTGTTCTATAAATGGTATCTTTATTTAAGAACTCATTTGTTAAATTTACATGCAGATAATATCCCCAATAACTAAATTTTATTACTGGTATCTTTAATATGTTATTATGATAACTCTATGTATAAGAATGTTGTTCCATTTAAACTTATCGTGGAAGTAGATTAGACATATCTTCAAATATTTCCGATGACATATTTGATGATTCTTTATACTAGTTGAATCCTTAATTGTCGACAATAAACACAATCTTCACACTCGATCTTGAATCCCTCCCTTTAAAAATTTATCAATAATATTAATACCCTTTAGTTATATGTGTGAGTCATATATTATTTCTCTTATATTTACATTTATTAAAAATTAATATATTGGATATTTAATAAATACCAACTTTTCCTTATATTATTTGAAGTTTATCATAATATATTTTTTGAGAGAAAGCTGAGTCTACCTAATTTATTATCAATAATTTTTTAACCTGATTTCATAATAATTTTTAACCAATTATTAATTCAATACCATTATAAGCATCCTCTACACACAACACTCGACATAAATAAAAATTATATGTATTTAGACAAACCACAAATATTCATGTTTGACCATTAAAACTGTAACATCATATCCCATATTCCATATACTGGTGCCCTGAGATGGTTTGTTACATGACTATAGGCATGAATCACTGTATGGAATAGGCTATCAGCTGGAAGTGGGGATCTCATATATAATGTGGGGAAACTATAACATCTTTATCAAAGCATCACAATAGTAGATATAAATAAATAATAATGAAACATATTGAATATGACTATAATAATAATATAATCAATGAAGACCAACATCACATGACAACAAAAATATAGGTAAAAATTTAAAAAACCAATTATCTAGATATTTCATTCCATATACGTGTCATTTTCCATATGAAAAACCTAAACAATACACATCAAAAACCCCAAGAGTGTCTTGACATCATGTCATATTCCCTCATCCATGCTCTATCTCGACTCAACCACCTATCATTTGAATCTTTCCAATATCCTATCATGAAAACATGATGTATATTTGTATGCCATCCAGGAACCATGAGTAGGGTGTGAGTAAAACTTAGTGGGCCACCGAAAGAGACATCTAAAATCATATCAAGTATATAATATTTAATGTTGTTGTATAAAGAATAATGGAAAAGATAAAATAGAAAATTTTCTAATATATTATTCTTCAATATACCACATGTATCTGTTGGTTCTCAATGACACTCAGAAAAAAAATTCATTATTTCATGCTAGAAAATGAACCGTCCACAAAAGGATATCACATTCCATTCCATCATGGGATTTAATTATTCAGATGGTCTCAATTTTTCATTCAAACAATGGGGTCCTAGAGAAGTAGTATGGTGCCTCATGGTTTTTTGTAATAGTAGTCACTGTCTCAAAACTCAGCAATCACATGAAATACATGTATAAATTAGAGGCCCAGAGAGGTTGATTTCAACATCTTGTGCAATTAGAGAAACAATATTAATCCCCAAAATCAATCACAATTATCATATCTCATGGGTCCACATCCTCACCCCATTTATCAACCATTTCCAAAACTCAATAATCATTCAATTTCATAAATTCAATAATCATCCAAAATAATTATATATATTTACAAATTCAATCATATCGGTAAAAACCAGGGGCCTCCACCTATTTCGTAAATCTTTTAATTAGTAATTTTCCTAATACTATTAATCAAGAATTTCATTCTCACATGTTTGTCCAATTACATAATCAAATGTGAAAAAAATTCCTTAATAAAATTTATAATAGAATTGACCAAAATGGTTATTGTAATATAATAATGAAATTAATGAAATTATAATAAAAAAATACGTATTTACAATTATACCACCTACCTCAAGGTCTTTGATGGATGTTATCCAAACTAAAATCCCTAACATGATGCATAATGATCAAATTCACAAAATCCTTGATGATGTGGGATCAAAACCTTTGACCAGTATCAATGGAATAACAACCATTAAAACCTAGATCTAAACTCACCACTATTATATGAAATCACCATTCTAAAATATGAGGGAAATATGTGATAGATAAAGGTAACCAAATTAGATGATATTTTATACTAGATGATGATCTAATCCATCCCTTATATCGTCGATTCATACTGAAAATTGTTCAAGGAGACTTCGAATCCACTCAAGAAACTCTAAAATCGATGTAAATCATGTTAGATTGATATGTTATGATTAGGTATAATAGTTGCGAGGTTTGGGAATTTTAAATAAATTTTTGGCGATTAACAACCCATGTGAAAGGTTTTCTAGGTGGAGGTTCACAGTTATCCAAAATGTGTCTCTTAACCATATGCATCCTCATACGTGGTTCATAGATTCTTCTAAGTTTCAAAAGGTTTCACAAAAAATTTGTATATTCCCTCTGTTCGGGGAAGCATTGTTTGGGAGGGATCCCATATGGTTTTTACAAATTGTGTCCCATCCATGCACCACCTCCTATATCAGAAAAATAGGGTTCAAGATATACTAGGAAAGCCACATGGTTTTACATAACCATGAACAAACCATTCACAAAACAATAGGCTTCCAATATTCTCCACTTTCACATGACAGAACCCAATGATAAAATTGAACCATGTTAAAAAACAAAACATGGGTAAATTTTACATAAAAATATGCATGAGAAATCTCCATAATGTTTGGGATGATACAATCTCACCATATTATAATATCTCTTCCCTGAGATGTACTCCCAATAATATATAAGATTTCATGTTAAAATGGACAGGCCACTGAGCTAGCATATCTTCTTTCTTCTACCATGTTTCCACCTAAACATGACCATGATTCCACTCTAACATGACCACGTTTCCACAAACCTGTAACTATTCTCATGTTATTTCCCCACCTAAATTCTCACTATAATCCATAACATGATTCGGATTCTTCTTAAAGGATACAACAACCTCAATATCCATATCATCAACATTAATCACATGAGAGGGCTCAAGTTGTTGTTGACACAGCTGTGGAACATGAAAAATAAATGGGATAGTATTATAAAGATGAGATATATCCAATTAGTTCACTCTTATTAATACTCTCCCCAAGATGTCAGCTGGACTAAAAAAATTGGGTTCCAATGTCCCTTGCCTCCAAATACGATGATGAAGAAATATAGGTAACACTAGACGGAATACATGATAACCACCTATATAGTCAAGGGGTCATAAATGTTGATTAGTATATAAATTCTACATACTCTGATTCATACCCATATATTTTTATTCGGTTGATCCTATTCCAATGTCTATTATATGAGACATTGTCTATGAAACACATACTCACCAACCTCTATCTATAATAAGTTTGATCTATTGGGCCCACTATGATGTTCCTCATATAGTGACATACGAATTGTGTCCTGGAAAATATTTTTATTGGAAAAATCAATGAGTTATCAGTGCTATTCCAATGAACCCCACTATATAGAATTCAATCCTGTAGAATACTATCAAATACCTATATTATTTTTTATAAATTCCCATCCTTCTATGGGTGGAACACATCACAATCCAATACCGACCTAGAAAGACACTTCTTCAATAATTTTCAAAATCGTGACTTGAAACAAGATTCCTGGACTGAAACTATACTCCTTGGAGACCCTGGAAAAGAAATAATCTTATGAACATATAAGTATCCAAAATGTTCTACTAATAATTTCTCCCAGATAGGAAAGAAATGTGATACTTTCATCAATCAGTCAAAAATTGCACAAATAGTTTCAATATATGAATGCATCCTCAATAGAACCACCCCAATGTCCACATTTACATCATACCACATCACATCTAAAATTGAAAATGGTTTTAGTAATCATATAGGTTCTTGATGGTAAACCATTACCTACATATATATATCCCAATGTAATGAACCATGTGGTGTCCTTTATAATTTCTGACCACCAATACTATTGACATAGGTCATTGTATATTTTGGTCAAATTAGGATGCCCCACAAAATTGATGGAATGAAACTCAAAAATCTGGTATACAAAAATACTCTTAGGTAATGAAACATGGTTCTTGAAATAGATGATCCCATCCTTGTATATAGTCTAATCGAATGATGACTAAACACCATAAAGTATTTCCCTCTACGCATAAAACTATATATCCTCATACTATCTCTCCCTTATCTGGAAAAAATGTGTGGACTCCACTGATTTTTTTAGAGGGTCATATTCACCATGATCTCTCAAACCACAGTATTTATCTCAGACGGTATGGTCATTATCAGCCAATAAGAACTGGACTCATCAACTACCCATGTATGTATTTTATTGCATAATTAATTAACAACATTGTGTCCATTTGGATGTGTATATGCTATCTGAAAATAAAAATATTTCATATACTCAACCAAACTCTGATGTAAGAGATTTAAAAAAAAATTAAATATATTATTTAAGTGAAGGGGTATTTTATCAATGAACCAACCGAGGATGAGAGGTAGGGTTTGCGAATGAGGTCCTCTGCCCTAGGCAGCAGTGGCCTTCGAGCAGGTCTCTCCTCCCTTGGTGGGGGCAGGGGATCTTTGTCACTGCTTTCCTGTGATCGTTACTTCATCCCCTTTTTGGATCTTGACTTCCTTACCTTATTCCCCCAAATATCCCTATGTCCGAATGTTCCATAATGCTTTGAAGGCTTATGTATCTCTCAATCTCGGATTGGGAGTTATCGGATGCCTCCTCCTTGCTAAAAACGACTTTGATTGCATGATTCAAGCAACATCGGTTGTCCGTGGATATCATTGACCAGTTTATCTTGAACAATTAGGGTCTACAGGAGAATGACACTGTGGGTCTCCTTAACTCAAGGCATATAATGATTCATTTTTCATGCAAAGAGGATTTGATATTGGAATGGTCGTCTGCTCCACGGTTCTGTGATGGCTCTCGATTTTTTCTCATTCGATGGACATATGACTGTCATATGAAATGGTATTCTCTGACCACAACAATCTAGGTATATTTTCCAGAACTACAATTTCCCATTCATAATCCATCCATTATTCGTATGCTTGGAATCATGGTCTGTTGATATCTTTTCTCTAATATCATATCTAGGGTTGTGTGTCCCCTAGTTTCATCAAGGTTTTTTTTTTCAAAGTGGATATCTCTCGCCCCCCCCCCCCCAGTTAAATATTTGTCAATTTCTATGCGTGAGGAGTTCAGGTATAAGAAATTTGTGGTTTTTGAGTAATGAAATTATTTCTGCTCTGAGTGCTTCAAAATTGGACATCATCCAAAAAAGTATAGGGGTAAGAAGTTGATTCTTTCGGTATCTGATGATGTGCAGGCCGATGTGGTGCCCTATTCTCTACAGAGAAATCAGGGTATATATTATGGGGATATTGTCCTAGAATTGTAGAACATGGAATCTTGATGGAGACAATGGAGAATTCTGTGAACTGGAGAGTTGTTGTGGTGTTTATAAGACAGAAACGTGATCTAGTGGTGTGTAATCCAAGAGCAATAACTGCCAAGGATATTGCAAAGAACATGTGTGATGGAATTGGAGGAGTGGTGACACATAAAGACAAGGATGAACCACCGGGTGGAAAATGAGGAGGTTAGGTATGGCCATGTAATTTACATGAAAGCGTCTAAGAAAGGGGTCTCAAATTAAAATAGTTGTGAGTGGGTGTGGATTTCAACTGGGAAGAGGTAAATTCATGGGAAGGAGTTTCCAAACATTGGTCTATCCTTTTAAGGTCAAATCAATCACTTTCAACTTCAATATTGAGTATGGGAGGATAATAACAATCAAGGATTCAAACATCCCACAAGTCCAGATATTTTAGTAACCTCGTGTAGTGTTTCCCCTATGGGAGACAACAACAGTGTGGCCAAGGCATTTGGAATGTCACTACAGGGGAAGCATTTTTTCCAAGATTCAACAGATTCACTTCGAGGACAAGGGAGGCCGGATGGGGTTTTATTCTTGTGGCCCTTGGACCCAAACATTCCCATTCATAACTCATAATTCCTTCAAAAGGCAGGGAAATATTGGAAGAATAATGGATTTGAGGTCACAGTAGGCTAGGTCGATTTTCGGTGTAGGCCGAGGCCCCTCAATGAAGAGTCGTCGGTGGGGCTGAAAAACTGTTTTGAAGGTCTGGTGGACCAAGAACCAACATTGACTCATGAGGGGGATGATTCAAGTGATGATTTTTATAGACAACTCTCAACAAACAGTTTGGACCATTTCAAACGGAACAGCCCTCACAGCCCAAGAAGGAAGAAGGGGAAAAAGAAAAGCGTGAATAAGGGAAATACATTATGGTCCTGGGGAAAAAACCCAAGTGATTCAAAGATTACTCTCACTTGCATAAACCAATAGAAAGAAGGTCAGCCAAGATGGGTGGAAAAAGGAAAGAAAAACCCTACAAGAAGGGAATAATGGACATCCAAGTAGAGAACCAAGTGTGATGGAATAAGAATAAGGGGTGTCTGATTTTCATCCTCCACTCCAAGGAATAAATGATTGAAAAATTACATCGGCCCAAAGCCTCACATGAATTAATTTTATGAATTTATGAAATAAGTTTGATAGTTGATCCCACTGAGGAACAAGAAGTGTGGATAGACAATCAGGACTGAATCATTTCCCAAGGCTTCAACCAACAAAAAATCCCCTTAAAGGAATTCATTCAAACAATGGACAGGATGTTTACAAATCTTGAAGAATTTATCAGCAAGGATCCAGACATCCATGTTATTACTTTTCAATGGGAATTAAATAGAGTGACTAACTCAAATAATCTTAGTCTTGTGTTTAATTATTTTGTGAGATAATTCAGTATATAGAAACTTTTTCTTTTCAAACTATGGTTTCCCACTTGTCCTTAAAGTGGATTTATAATAAAAATTTATATTTTAGGTATAATGATATACTTTAAGATATTTTTGTTAGTATACATTGTAAACATTTCACCCAATAAATATTGTCACCAACACATTAAATCATAAACCATTACTACTAATTCATGATCGATTGTATAGTAATTATATTCATTTAGCCTCAAATATCATGACCTAGAAGCCATAAGTCTATCTCCCAACATCAACACTACAACATTTATGATCCCATATGCAAAAACAACATGGTAGACACCTCACCCATCTTTGGTAAGATCAAAATTGATGTAGTGGTAGGAAGATCCATCAACTCCTTGAATGAATTATCACATTGTCTAGACCATCCAAATATTATATCTATATTTTGAAGGTTATTAATTAGTGATTCCATGTACGAAAAGTCCAGGATGAGCCTCTAATAATAACCTTATGAACCCAAAAATGATCAGACCACAATGTTTTTGATGGAATTCTCCCAATAAACCACAAACTAATTCTTTTATTTGTCCACTGAAACCCCTTCCATTGAGATGATGTGACCCAATAAATAAAGCTAGTCAATCGTGAATTAAAACATAGATATCATGGAATATAGATGATACTCTCTATGTGTTCTCGGCATGATTTCTATATTTTGGTCAGGATCATCATGCATCTTGAAGAACACCAAGATGTTATAAAAAAAATTATAATATGACATAGGTCCAGGCGGGATATTCAATTCATCGAGACCCCAATCTTTGTTGAAGAATTAATCACCAATAACAGCATAATGATGATCTTATATAGGTCATACCAACTTATGAAAGTTTCCCATTTTATATCATAAGGTCAAACTTCCAACTCATGATACCCAGACCATAATTAAATTTAGATAATACACAAGATCACCCCAAGTGGTTAAAGATATCTTTGATACAAAGACGAGGATATCATTTCTTCAATGTCATCCATTTCAATTTCTAGTAACCAATATACAAGACCAATTTATATTCATCCATCATAGAAAAAAATAATGGAGAACCCCACATTGGAATACGTGGATAGATAAATCCATTATACATAAAGTCTTCATACTAAATATTAAGTTCTTAATCATCTATTGTTTCCATTATATAAGGTGGAATAGAAAACATCTAATCTCCAAGCAAGAGATCAATTGAAAATATAATATCCCTCTCATCTAGAATCCTTGAAATGTATTCATGAAAAAAAAATCTTCGAACGGGTCCCCCAAGAGTGAAATGAAATCATGTTTTTCACCCATTTCACTGAGAAAATACATTCTAATTATGAAGTGTGCTCAACCATTTACTAATCAACTGTCCCTACACAACCTTCATGGAAATCCAACTCTCCATGAAGAAAATAAATGTTACCCTAAGGATATGAGAAGGTCACTCTCCTACATTGAATATAAATTTGGGCCCTGCATTCCATTAACCATTGCATTTCCTATATCATGATTAATCTAAACATGTTAGGTATATAATGATCCAAACATAAATCATAATCCCAAACCTCGATAGAACACCACTTACATAAATAGATGTCCCTCAAACAAACCCCCAATGGTGTGTCGATCGTCAAAACCCCAATCAAAAACTCCACAATCATTACCAAACCATTCCCACAATGTGATGATATATTAGAATGAGAGGTCGCTGTATCAAATAATTTACTAAAAGTTATATAATCTACATGAATTGTACCTTTAAATGTCAATATAACAACCTTTGTATCCATATATTTAAGAAAAAATTCAACAAACTCTCTTAACTATCTTTTTTTGTTGTAGTAAATGTCCTCAGAGCTGCACCACTCTTCTGATACGAGTACCCTTTTCCTAGAATACGAATTCTATGGCCTCTATCTCCACATCTAGATGAATTCCAATTTCTACATTAATATGGTGTAAATCCCACTTTAAATACTCTATTTTTATCATGTTACCATCTCACTATCCATCAGTTGAGAATTCATATAATATGTCTACAAGTGCCCTATCCTTCCACAATACGGACACCCCAATATTAATTAGGGAACCTAACAATGAATATGTCTTGAGATACCTCAATGGTGGAAGTATATTGGTTTTTTCTATGAGTAATAGACCCTTACCCTGGCCTCTCTAGTTACTATATCCCTATACAAAATTCTAATAATGAAGATTTATACTCTTGTAATATATACCTTCTATTCATCCTACCAAAACACATTCATTTCATTAGAATCTTATTTCAGGTTCACCTTAGAAATGGGATCCTAGTTTAGCACAATATAAAAATTCATTAGATAAAAGATATTAACAAAGGACTTAATCTCACATTTAATCACATTATGAAAAAGTGTTTTCCCAATATCCCCATCCCATGTCAACCCTATTCAAAAAACATTACAAATCAGTGAGATGTCAGACATTTTCCTTTACAGAAAAAATCCCCTAGCTCAACTGCATGAACTCTATTACCATATTTTACTTAAGTGTCTCCGAATAATGTTGATCTATGAATTTCAATTAAATGTACATACATGGCATGCCCCCCCCCCTCCAACTACTAATCTCAGGCCTCAATTTCCCACCACAATTTCCCTTTCCATTTAACATATAGTCCAATAACGTAACTCTATTCTTTTCCAAAGTCTCAAAATATTCATGTATCATCGGGATATAATCAATTTGTAACACAACTACCTCAGGTAAACCCTCTCTACTGAGTGCAAGAAAAGCTAAAAATGGAACTCCTGTGTCAATTCATGTATATATCACACAGACTAAGCTACACCTTTTTCCACAAAGTACATATTCTGAAAGATGTTATCATTGAACTGTTCTCATATTCCTTCAATCGAATCTATTGTAGCTTAATCTTTCACTGTTGGAGGATTATTCCCATCCTTATGCACCCATATTTCTATCAATAATCAGCTTCTTAATGGAATATCTATAAAATTGAAGAAAAACATCGTATGATTCATAAAACATGACAATCTAATTTAATTCGGATATATTAAAATAAGTTTATAATAATTCATTTCCCACATTTCACCACAATATTAAAACCAAGTAACTAAAAATACCCTCAAACGTCCCAAACATTGGGCATTTGTAAAAAAGGATAAAGAACATAAATTTTTCAATGATTTCCATTAGACACTCATTTTTTTAATTCCAATTTACTACAGTTTTATTCATTTTAAAAAATAAATTTCTTATTAGGAACTATTTACTTTTAAAAAATAAACACAAAAAAATAAAAAAAATCATTACAACCACTTACCTAAAACATTCTATTTCATGTGTCACTATAATAATACATGTCAAAATAAATCATGAGTTCCTTGAATGGTGAATGTATATAGAACTATATGTTCATGTTGGGATATGAGTTAGATCATAAAAATAAATTTCATCACACAATAAGTGCATCAATCGAGGTTAAAAAACATTCAACTACGACAACAAACATCGATAAGATCAATCCCACCCTAGGTACATGGGTTTTCCCCTATATATGTGTTAGCTAATCCCATATATGATATCTGGAGTAGGTAAAGACTAATCTTGGTAACCTATTTACCCTTCAAGAAATACCTATAAAACCGAAAATAAGAATATAAAACACATTTGATACAAAATTGTGAATTACCAACCCTGATTCTACATACCAATTCCCCAAGACAGTTCTTTACATGACCTTAGACAAACCACAAAATATTCCATAGGGTGGTGACTAGTATGAAGTGTCTAACATATAACTTATGAAGACAATATAGTTTTTATCAAACATTCAGAATAGAATATTTAAAAAATAATAATAAAACAATAATGAACAAAAACATGAACAATACCATATAGAATTGATACAAGCATCAAAAGATAAACAAAAAATAATTATACAAATATTAAAACCAAATGTGTAGATATTCCCTTCCATATATGTGTAATGTATGAAATGGAAACCCAAAATAAATACACAGTGAAAAAAACTAAGTGGTTATCGACATCATCTCTAGTTCACTAATCCACTCTCCAAATCAACTTATCCTTCTGACATAGGGATCTATCCTTTATCCAGCACTATATACATGTAGTCTATTCAAATATTTATTTATACAGAATGATTAGCCAGGGAGTAAAAATAAGTATCCAACCACAAGAGGAATATAAAAAAATGTCCCGTCTATTAAATTGTATAAAATTGTATAAATATAAAATTACATGATAAAATAAATAGTTTATTATTTAAATTGTTCATTAATTAACCATATAAATCCATTACATCAATATGAAACCCGATCTAGAAATACCTTCTTTGGACCATGCCTAAATCTGAAACATCCACTTAGGGATATCATAATTAATTCCATAATGGGTTTCAATTATTTCATTAATCTCAATTATAATTTCAAAAAATTGGGGCCTAGAGTAGCAGTCTGGCGCACTGTTGGTATTTCGAGTAGTAGTCCCTATCCCACAACTCAGTAATCAGATCCAATATGTATATATTGGGGTTGAAGTGTAAATTTCAAGTATCTAGTTGGTATTTGGAGTGGTACTCCATGACCAAAAAATGTAAAAAATATCACATCCCATGGGTCCACATTCCCAAAAAATTTACAAACCATTTTCATAATTTATTTACCAACAAATTTCATAAATTCAATTATCTACAAAAATCATAATTTTTAATGACAATTTCAATCAAATCGGCCAATATCATGGGTAACTAGATGTTTTATAAACCCATTAATCAATAAATTTCTAAATCACATAATTCATCAATACCACAATCACATGTTTCACCAATTTCACACTATCGTAGTAAATAAATTAATTAATTAATTACAAAATTATATTTCCCAACATTGAAAAAAATTGACAATCACATAGACACATTTATAAAAAACGATGGGATTTGAAAATTAGAGCACCTACAATAAGATATTTGATGGACGTTCTCCAATATGAAATCCCAAACATGATGGAAAAAGATCAAAATCACAATGGTTCAAAAGATATAGGATCAAAACCTCTGACCAAGATCCAAGAAAACCCAACCATAATAAAACCTGATGTAAACCCATCATGAATTTTGGAACTCATAATTTAAAAAGATAAGAGAATGAGTTTATGGAGAGAGGAAACCAAATGAGAATATATTACATAATGATAGAGGATGTGATCCTTCAATCAAATCATTGTATCGCAACAAAAATGGTTTTAAGATATTTAAAATTATACTAGGAGCCTAAAAAATTGACATAATTCCTGTAATGATGAAAAATACTATTTAGGATTAATAACTCGGATCACCATTTTAGATATGGATATTTATTTTAGGTTTTTTTAGAAAAAATCAGGTTTTAGAAATTTCTTATGTACACGGAGTGTACTCTTGAGTACATGTTGTTTACTATGTTTCTGCGCATAACCATGTATTGGACATGTTATGACCTAGTACATGGCTTTGTGGGTGACATGGAAGACCGTCTAAATAGGCAGTTTGTTGAGACTAGTACATGGCATGTACATTAAATGAACACAGAGTGAACTTTTCTTTTTTATTTGATAAATCGGACTAAGGTCACACCTAATCACCAGAAGCATCTTATTTTTCTTGTGTCTCATATAAGAGAGACTTATAAGGAAGAAAATATTTGAGCTCCCCACATTACCCCATGCGATCTCTGTTTGAGACGTCACTAGGTGTGTTGGATTCCCACAGGTGAGTTCTCCCTTTCACTAGAGCCTATCTTCTAGATTTCTACCCTCTCCTATGTTTTCCAATGTTCAATTTTTTGACTTTTTTTAGATCTATGATATTATAGGACAAATCAAGGGTCGAAATTGAAGATGACTCACCGTACCACATTGAGGTAGGTGTTTTGTCCCTTTCTTCTATTGTCTTTGAATTATATATACTTAAAGTACAAAAAACACATGTTGTGGTATTGCATATTTTTTATTTTTTGATCCAATTTAGTACCTACTATGGTTTTTTAATTATGGGTGGTTTATTATGCATTATATTGTATAACCTTGATTATGGGACACCCCATTGGTGATTTTCCCTAGTTTGACATTTCAGGTTCGTTTAGCCTATGTTTCCAATGAAGAATACCATGTTTCTAGGACTTGTGTTGTTTAGGATGGAGTTGATTGGTTATATGTGTTGCCTATTTTTATTCTTTGAGACTTATAATAGTGTGAATTGCATATATATCCTTTAATGAACGTTTTATTCTCTTCGATCTTCATTGGACCGTGAGAGCCTTGGACTATGAAAAATATGGGGGTTTGAATGATTACTTAAATAGGACTGTGAGATCCTTGGTATAGATTTTGAGCCAAATGGTATTGACCATGAGAGCAACCTAGAGGTCGTTTATGATTATTTACACTACGATGAGCCAAGGGGTAATGATTGTGAGAGATACCCAGAGGTTGTGTGTAATTTATTAATAATATGTGGACCCAGGGGTATTAACCAAGAAAGTGGCCCATGTGGTCATTTGTATTTGACTTATGTTATTATAAAATAGAGGTTTTAGACCATGAGACCTTTCCCAATGGGTTATTATGATTGTTTGATCGATTGACTATGATGAGTATGCCTAGCCAAAGCACACACTTGGACTTGATCTTACTAGGTTTTTTAGATGGTCTTATAAGACGTATTTTTTTACTATTACATGGAGGGATAAATATCTTAGGCTATATACAGAATTCTCTATTTAATGGATTGAATAATTAATAAATGGAAATGAATGTAATTGAAAAATTTATGATTTTTTAATTTTGATTATTTCGTTGTTTATTGTTTCTTTTTTCATATTTGCCTGATATATATTTTCACTAACAATTAGGAAAAGATATTTAGGTGGTTGCCTATTAGGATTTTTCTCACACCCAGTATGGGTCATTCTTTTTGACCCAAACAGATTATATGGTTTCAGGTATAGATGAGGGAAAGCATCATTCTACATCAATTACATGATTCCCAATGGATCTAGAGAGCATGGGACCAAGCTGAGTCTTGTGATGCTAAGGGATTTTACTTGTTTTATTTTACACATTGGTTTAGTACATTATTTCCATAATTTTGATTTATGTGGCTGATTTCCTAGACCTATGTGACGTTCATCATTTATATATGCACTTTAGTTGTTTATTTACTATCAGTGTTCTATTGTTTACTCTATTGTATCGTATTAATGCTTCTGTCACTACATACAATTTATTTCAGTTGTGTTTAACTATCAATGAGGGAATAATTTCCCCACTATCACACCCAGGACCCTCTCTACTAGTATGAATGTATTGGAATTTGGGTAAATGAGCTTAAAGTCATGTGACCAACTGGATACAGGGCACCTTTGGGCGGCACCTAGATCTGGGATGTTACAAAGTTGTATCAGACGAATTCTATTCATTCTTGAAATACTTTTTTTGAGCCTATAGACTGAGATATGACAGAATAGGTAGTTGGTAATATGTTTTTCCCGGGAGTAGCTAACCCGTGTACAACGAAAATCCATGTTACCTCGAATATTTGAATTTTTATGTTTTTGTAATTATTATAGTTTATTTGAATTCATTATTGGGTGACTTTCTTATTTTGTGCTATTATCATTGATATTATTGAGGTTCTATTTTTTTGGCAAACCGATGAGATGTGGGTATGCCATCTCATGCATAATATAGGCACTATCTGGAGATCACATCTCATGCATTCTTATCATTCCATTTAGGGTTCCATACTGATTGCATGATGTTGTCATAGATGTTGTGATAGATATGCATGTTTTTGTGATTAATGTCATGATATAATACCTTCTATTTTGGTAGGGTATTTGAATATTTAATGTTTCATTTGGATGGACACCAAACTTTGGTCACAAAAGTGTTACGGGCCCTCATGGATCAGAATTTTGTGGATCGTGTTTGAACATTAATTTAATTTTATCAAGTTTTGATGTGAATAAGGATTTAAAACTTTGATTCATGGGAGTATGGCCTCTCATGGGGGGAATTTTTAATTACATGGAAAAAATTCAATGTTTTAAGGGTTCTAGAAGAGTTTCATTGGCCTATTGTCCAAAAACCAAAGTAACATGGCATCTGGTGTTATGAACACAAACCATGTGTCATTCTGTTCTAGAAGAAACAAAGTTTATTATATAGACTCCACATAGTCTTTAACCATGTGACTAACTATGTGAGTAGAGAAAAGGGGTTGGGAAACTTTTGGTATAACACACTGTGTCTTGATTGTACATGTCATGTTATTAGAACTGTGTATCCGGTCATGTGACAAACAACACGGTTGGATGAAAGTTCATTTGTACACACCATGAACCATTATTGTAAACCGTGTAGAGTCGTCCGTGTCTCCAACTACATGACTAACAATATGAGTCAATGGTACTTTACCAGTACACACCGTGTCTAGGGTGAAAATGATGTGTAGAGTTGCTCTGATAGACCCCATTTTGTTTAGCTATGTAGAATTAAATGGGTGGGAATGAAATATTAAAGCACACACCATGTCCTAGGAGGAAGACACATTGTGGAGGGGTGTTACATGATCGTGTTTAGAAGAGGTACACTCTCAAATAAGGCTTAATGGGAACACGTCATGTGGAGGTTATATACACACACCGTGTAAACCTGTTTTGTAAAAGATAAATTTTTCCTTGTCATGTCTCTCCCTTTCAATTCTATGTTTCATTCCTTGATATTCTTAAACCAAGCTGTGTGCTTAACCTTGAATATTCATACAACCAAGACATCCTACAGATGTACTCCTTGTGCAAGGTGATGGCCAGACACCAGAAAAGGAATATTAGGGACAACCAGTTGATCCTCCCATCATGCCCGTCTTGGCACCAACTGTTATACTGGACGTAGGTACTAATTCATAGTTCCATGAAGGACTTATAAGTATGATGTAGAATTTCCAAGGACCACCACATCCTTCCCTGATTATGGCATAGTTGATGTGCGTGTTCCAACAGCAGAATCGTCCTAAATATTCAGGGTATGTAGGACCATAGGTTGCAGATTCATGGTTAGAGGCCATTCTCTCCATCATTAAGCATTTGGAGATGCCTATGGTGAGAAGGGTGAAGCTCGCTATGTATAAGCTACATGATTACACTAATAGATAGTGGTATTCTTTCAACCAGGCGGGACGTCATCGAGAAATGGCATGGGAAGAGTTTTATAGGTCCTTCTATGATTAGTTCTACCCCAAGACATTGAGGGCCGATCGAGACAAAGAGTTAGTGAATTTGGAGATGATCTCTCTTTTAGTGATGGACTATTCTTATGGTTTCATGGACCTTCAGTGTTTCACACCTTTTTGAGGAAAAGAGTTATAACATGGTAGACGGTTTGAGGATGGTCTCAGGTATGACATTCGGTCACATTTTAATATCTTCAGGATGAATATAATGAATTATATAGTGACTGAGGCACTCATTACCGAGCATAATATGTGGGAGTTGGAAGCTCTGATCTAGGGAAATCCTGCATATTGGGCTGTTACTCCTTTGTATAATAGTAGGAAGCACCATATGGAGTCTTAACGTTATGATTCTAGTAGAAGGGATGTATCTACAGGTAGCCAGGTGAGGTGCTGTTAGTGTTGAAAGAATCGGAACACGAGACCTCAGTTCCCAAGAGACCTAGTTGAGTGTTTAGATTTTGGAAATATGGTCATCTTTATAGTTTTTTCCAGTTTTTATAACCACCAGCTTATGATAGGGGATTATCTATGACTCCACATTAAGGATCAGGACCACCAATTTCTCCATAGTCAGGGAAGTGTAGTTCATCAGGTTTTTCAATACGAGGAGGTGGTCGTGTATGTGGTAGTCTGTCATTAGGTCTCTATCAAATATATGGCATATATGATTACGGTATTCAAAGAGGATTGTTGGACCATGGGACATGTTAGACCTTTGTAGTGGAGAATACCCAATATGAGTAGGATCCCGGACCCTCTCCAGTTATAGGTACAATTCTAGTTGCCTCAGTTTTATATTCTCCTGTTTTATATATAGGGTAATCCCATAGTTTTATTTAATTTTATGTTGTGGAGAGCCTTGGTCTCTGTATCTCTACATATGAATATGTTATGATGCTAAACAATTAGTTGAGAATTAGAAAGGACAGTTTACGTCAGTGCAAGGAGTTCCCTCTTGAGATTCGTGGGTTTCACTTTCTATGGTACCTCCATGTCTTAGAGATGACATGCTTTGATGTCATTTTAATTATGGACTGGTTAGTATCCTTTCAGGCCTTTTTTGACTATTATAGTCGTAGGGTGAGTTTCACATCACTAGAGGGTGGGACTTTTATACATAAGGGAAAATGTGATGCTCATGCAAGTTGAGATGGTCCCTAGTATTATGTCTTGGGTGTGTGTACATACTAGATTTCTAGTTTTTATCTAGATAACCAAGGGACACCACATACAGACTTTCTTTCATTGGTGGATCATTTGATACATGTCCTTCTAAATGAAATTTCAGTTTTAGCTCTAGAGTGAGAGGTATATTTCTCTATTGATATTATGTTGGGAGTGGCACCAGTGTCTTTTCGATTATATAGGATTAATACACTTGAGTTATAGGATCTGAAGAGTTAGTTGGAAGAGTTGCAGGTGAATGGTTTCATCTGACCCAGTATATCTCCTTGGGATTCACCTGTCCTTTTCGCGAAAAATATGGATGGTACCCACAGAATTTGTGTGGATTATCAAAAGTTGAACCAGTTTATGGTAAAAAACCATTATCCCTTGCTGAGAATTGATGATCTCTTTGATCATCATCGAGGAGCCTAGGTGTTCTTAAACATTGTCTTGAGATCTAATTATCATTATTTTCATGTTAGGCTCTGAGATATACATCTTACAGCCTTTCAGAGCATGTATGGTCTATACGAGTATGTTTATTTTTCTTTCGGTCTCACGAACACGCTGATAATTTCCATGGTATTGATGAACTGAGTGTTCCATCCCTACATGGATTATTTTGTGGTAGTCTTCGTGGATAATATCTTGGTTTACTCTCACACTCAAAATTACCATTCCATCCATCTTAAGATCATTTTTTTACCCTGAGGGATCATTAATTATATGATATGCTCTCAAAATGAAACTTTTGGATAGGTCGGATTCACTTCTTGGTTCATTTTATTTTAGAGACAATAGTATTAGTAGACTAAGAAAAAGTTATCGAATTAGTTTCCTAGGAGCATAAGAAGAATGTCTTGGAGGTATGTATTTTTATCGGGTTGTCCAGTTACTATAGGCACTTTATATAGGATATTGAGTAGTTAGAAGTTTCGCTGACATGCCTAACTAAGAGGGGTGGGAAATACTTGTGGCCAGATTTCTGCAATTCAACCTTTATGGAGTTGAAAGGGAGATTTGATTCACCACCAATACTAGTTTTTTCAAAGCCAGGAAACATTTACACTGTGTTCTATGATGCATCAGGTATCAAGGTGGGAATAGTTATTATTCAAGGGGAAGAAGTTGGTACATACTGATCTTGGTAGTTGAGGCCGTGTGAGAGGAATTACCTGACACAAGATCTCGAGTTAGCTATAGTTGTGCATGCTTTGTGCTACTGGAGAAAATATCTTTTAGGAGATCATTTTTTGTTATTCATTGACCACAATGTTATCAAGTATATCTTTACTCAGTGTGATTTGAATTTGAGACAACGATGGTGGCTTGAGTACCTTCAGTCTTTTTTACATTGAGCTTTCCTACACACCTGATAAAGGAAAAGTAGTGGCTGATTCATTGAGAAGGAATACTCAGATACATGTAGTTTAGAAGTCCAGTAGTGAGTTGTAGCTTATGAATCTGTTCACTAAGATGTATTTGTAGGTTCATGATAGATAGCGGCCAACCTTTCATTCTACTATAGCGGTTACCTCTACTGTACTTCATCGAGTGAAAATTTGGCAGCTAGAAAATTACAAAGGAAATGTTATTGGAGTGATTTTGTCAGGAGAGGACCCCACTCTTTGTGGACCATAGACGATGATGAGATATTGTGTTTTCAAGGTAACATATGGGTATATCCAGACATACACATGGATTTGATGTGATATTTCCATTTTTTAGTTTGGGCAGTTCATCCTGGTGTCACCAAGATGTATGGAGATTTACGCTGTCAGTATTGGTGGCCAGGTAAGAAGATGGATTTTTATGGTTTTTTTATTAGATGTTCCACCTGTCAGTTGGTGAAGGAAGATCATCAAAGACATGCAGGGATTTTACATCAATAAAACATTCTCTAGTGGAAGTGGAATATTGTTGCAATGAATTTCTTGATGGGTTTATCGAGGTCACCTCATGAGAATGACGAAACATGGGTTGTTTTTGGTAGACTCACGAAGGTTGAAAATTTCATGCCTATCAAGGAAACCTTTAGTGTAGATGAATTTAGAAGTTGTTACATATAAGGGATTGTACATTTTCATGGGGTGCAACACTCTATTGTTTTAGACAGATATGACCATATTACTTCTCTTGTCTGGATAGGACTCCAGAGGCCTTTGGGTACATAGGTACTTCTGAGTATAGATTATCATCCCTAGAATGATGGACAGTCCGAGCACCTAATTATGGATTTGGATGATTTTTTACGATTATGAATCCTATATTTTTGGGGTTCTTGGGAAATGCACGTGCCCCTAGTGGAGTTCTCCTATAAAAAAATTCAGGTGAAGATTCTGATGGCACCTTATGATGCATTGTATGGTAGGCCATGTCGATCACCATTATATTGCTAGAGGTAGGAGAGTAAGCTATGATGGGACCTCGTCTTGTCATGAAGACCACTTAGTAGGTGGAGTTGATTCAGAAATGGATGGCTACCACACAATCTCATTAGAAATACTGTGATGATTGAAGGAGAATACCTCTTTAGTTTGAGGTTAGAGATCAGGTTTTCTTACGTGTCACATTGATGTTCGGACATTGGAGGATTAGGAAACATGATAATCTTTCAATGAGATACATCGAACTATTTTATGTTTTAGAGAGAGTCGGGATGGTTACTTATTGGATGCAGTTAGCTTTGAGGTACCAGGATATGCACAATATGTTCCATGTTTCTTAGAAACGATGTTACTTTTCTGAAACATCTAAGGTTTTTCATCCCAATGAAGTTGAGTTGTATGTGCAGGAATTCTTTGAGGAGCACCCTATATGGATTGTGGATCAAAAAATGAATGTTTTTTGAGGTCATTTCATTCCTTTGGTATGAGTGATATGGCATCACATGCGATTACACGACAAGAATTGGTAGAGGGAGGCTGATGTGTGATCACAGTGTGTAGATTTGTTTGAAGATTCATCTTCACCACCCTTTTAAGGGAATTTTAGGGATGAATTTATTTATGGGTGTAGTTTTTAAGAACTTGGATCTCTATTTCAGGTAATCATCATTATTTCGAGTTGTTTTTTTTGAAAATGGATGTTTTGGAAATTGTTTATGTACATGCAGTGTAATATTGAGTACACGCCATGTACAAGGTTTATGTACATAACTATGTTCAATCAATGTTACGGCCAAGTACATGGCCTTGTGGGAGTCCTAGAAGACTGCCTAAAGAGGGTGTTGATTGATGCTAGTACACAGTGTGTATATTAAATGAACAAACCATGTACTTTTATTTTTATGGGATTAATCTAACATGGGTCATATCTAATCATCATAAGAATCTTCTTCTTCTCAGGTTTCATACAGGAGACCCACATATGGCTAAAAATCTTTGTGCTCATCTTGTTCCTTAGTCCAAGCTCTATTTGAGACACGTCCAGGTGAATTGGATTCACACCGATGAGTTATCTCTTACAGAAGATCCTCTCTTGCTGATTTCTCCTACCTCATAATTTATCCAAGGTTGATCTTTTTTACCTTTTGTAGATATTAGACGTTCCATTTTTATTCAAGGACCAATGTTCGAGAGTATTAATTGTACCACATCAAGGAAGGTGGTTTGTGCCTTCCTCGGTTGTCTTTAGATTATATATGATTAATTTTATGAATTCCCATTTTAGGGTATTGCGTATTTTGGATTTTTTGACCCTGTATAATACATATTATAGTTTGGTTGTTTGATTAAGGGTTGTTTCCTATGAATAAGATTGTATACCCTAGTTTTTCGGACACCCCATGGGTGTGTTTCTCTAGTTTGAATGTTTAGGGCCGTTTGGAATAGGCTTTCTATGAGTCATACGGGGCATCCATGCCATGATTTGTTTAAGATAGAGTTGATTGGTTATATGTGATGCCATTTTTTATTCCATGGTTTATGGTGAGCCATATAATAGTTCTAATTGCATGTAGAGCCTTTAATGAATGATTTATTCATGCTGATCCTCCAGGGACTATGAGAGCCTTGGACCAAGAAAACTGTGAGGGTTTCCATGTTTATTTATACAGGGCCATGAGACACTTGGTTTAGATTTTTAACAAATGAGTATTGACCATGAGAGAAACCATGAGGTCATTTATGATTATTTATACTATGTTGACCTAGGGAGTATTGACCATGAGAGCTACCTAGATGTCGTGTGTAATTTATTAATACTTTTTAGACCCTGTGGTATTGACCATGATTTCTTCCCATGTGGTAATTTGTATTTTTTTAATGATATGTTAAACTAAAGGGGTTAGAAAATGATGTATTTACTAGAGGGTTGTTATGAATGTCTTATTTAATGACTGTGATGATTCTACCAAGCCAAAGCACAATCTTCGACTCGTTTTTACATGGTTGTTTAGATGGTCTTCTGAGACACACATTTTTACAATTACATTAAGGGATATAGAGCTTAGGATTGATCCAGGATTCATTATTCAATGGATTTAATAATTAATAAATTGAAATGAAAGTATTTGAAAACTGTAGGATTGTTTACTTTTGAGTACTTCTTAGTTTATTGCTTCATTTTTCAAAATTCTCTACTATATATATCCACTGAAAGTTAGGAACATATATTTTGGTGGTTGACAACTAGGATTTTTCGAAAACCTTTTTTTTCATGCTTTTTGAACCAATCTAATTATATGGTTGCAGGTATAGGTAATGAAAATAACACTTCTACATCAGGTACTTGATAATTGATAGAGGTGGAGATAGTGGGACCAAGCTGAGGCTTGCGATGCTGCCGGAGTTTACTTGTATTCTTTCATACATTGGTTTTGTACTATTTCTCTGACTTTGTGACTTCATTAGATTCTTTCCCAAAAATTTATGACATTCATAATTTTTATATGTGTTTCAGTTGTTTATTTACTATTATCCTTATGTTGTTTACTTTGGTGTATTGTACTACTTCTTCCGTTATTGTTTACTATTTATTTCCATTGTGTTACTCTGCCAATGAGGGAAAAGATTCCCCACAATCACACCTAAGTCTCTAGCTGCTTATTAGAAGCATCTGGCATTCGGGGAAATAAGGTACAGGCCATGTTACCAACTGGGTATGGGGGACCTATGGGCGGCACCCGGATCCGGGACACTGCATTACGGATAATATTAGGGGTTTTTTAATTTTAAATAATTTTATGTGCAATAAAAACATTATTTTCTCTATTTTATAAGTGGAGGAGAATGATTGGAACAAATATGTTCCTAATTGGGTGTGTGTTCTTATGTGGTACACATTTTCTCCTAAGCAGAGCATGATTTGAAAAAACATGCACCAACTATATATATCACTAATATTATTGGTTTTATGGTTTTGAAGGGATTCAACAATGTTTGGCCAAACCATGCACCAACCATGTGCTACCTCTTATCTCGTCAAAATAGTGTGCACAACTCCCTATGGTATGGCTATTTAATTTACCTAATCATCATTTAAGCATTCACAATCCAATGGACTTAAAAATTTAACCACTTTCACCTGAAACAACTAAAAAAATCAAGAAAATTATAACCAATACAAGGGGAAATGGGTACCTGAAAACAAAAACAATGTATGTACATAAAGGTTAGGATCATAAAAAAACATATCCATTTAATTTCCAATAATAAATAAGAGAAAAAAATTAATAAAAATTAATAAAATTGAAATAAATTCAATATGTAATACGAATAAAATTATATCAAATTGCCAAAAATGTCTAATAAGACATTTTATTATTTCGATGAATAATTCATCAAATAATTTCATGTTAATGTGATATGGTCCTATATTTTAGGAAACATATAATTATTTATGATTATTTCTATTTGATATTAATAATTTTTTAACATCACATTAGTTGTTAAATGGTACGAAATAACAAAAAAATTGTTAATATTTGAAAATATCATTTCTTCATTAATATGGGTTCCATTATATTTTTCTATTTTATTAAAATATAGTATATATAAATTTTTTAATTATAATAATAAAAAATATTAACATCAATTATTTATTTTGTATATAAATATTTTATTAAGATGAATATTCTATATTATTTAGAAAAAATTGTTTCATGGTAAATAGGAATAATACATGTTTTTTCTAAATATAAAAACCATTATAACACAATAATTAATTATAATATTAAGAAAAAATATTGATATATAATATATAATGTTTAAGGGGACATGGGTTCGAGTCTCTAGGTGTGGCGCATGGCTTTTGGGGGATGCTTTTTGGTTTGAATTTGAAATTTGAAATCCGGTTTTGGGGACTGTTTGTACGGGTACTGGGAACCCATAAACCGGCTATTGAAAAACGGAAAAAATATTTCGGCAATTGAGTCCAATATGTAAATATTAGTTAACAAGAAAAAAATAATTTTATAAGAATAATTATAATAGATTTAATATTAATTAGAATTACGTTAATAATGCTAACAATTATTTTAAATTAATATTTTAATTGATATCATGAAATTTTTATCAAATCAAATGACCCATCACCAACAGAGACATGTTTCATATTCTACCCTTTTATTATTTTAACTGTTTGATTATTTCAGGTTGTAATGTTTTCTTATCAAATCATTTATTTTATGATTTTTTATACCATTTTATGTTATATGAAACCCATTTTTTGTGGGTTATTTGGAAAAGCGTATGATTTTCATTTTCATTTTAAATAAACTCATTATTTTTCAAAGACTACTTAAATATATAGGGATGATTGGGGTTTAAGTTCCACTCATA
This sequence comes from Viscum album, assembly GCA_963277665.1. Lineage (NCBI taxonomy): Eukaryota > Viridiplantae > Streptophyta > Magnoliopsida > Santalales > Viscaceae > Viscum > Viscum album. Next base: position 434,713,379 of record OY728139.1, read on the forward strand.
TATATAGATTTTGATAGGTGAATAAATATATATCTCTCCAATTCATTTGTTATGATATCATATCATATAAGATGATGAATTTTTGAACGATTTAGTTACAACAATATGTAATCTCATGTGTTTCCAATGATTGAGATGTGTGAACTACTGTTACCAATTTTATTTTTTGAATGAGATGTTGGAATCAATGTTTAAAATTTATTAAGTGAATAAAATGTCAAATGATAAATTCAAATTATATTAAACTATTATTTTTTCATAATTCATTATTATAATATGATTAAATTTAATTCCATATTTTTATGTGCCTATGAGTGTTATATTATTCTCATTTTATTGTCTCAAAATTCCATAAACGTCTTCCATTGTATACTTTTTCTATTTAGATTTCATTTACTTCTACCAATACCTCTTAAAAAGTCATATTGTACCATGTTCTTTTTAAATAGAGTTTTCTCCCCTTCCCCAGTTCTCTTATATTTTTATGATCCAACCAGTCATGAATATTTGATAATATTTATCCAAATTATTATTTGATCTCACCCCATTCTAATTTATTAGATTACTCATTATATAAAAATATTTATAATTATGGATGTTCTGGAAGGGAGTCTAGATGAGTATGATTATGGGGAAAGGATAGTAGATTATTTTGATTATATAGATAATCTCCAAATATATAAACCTTTGGTTCTTTAGGTTGGATTAATGTTTGTGACGTGTATTATAAAAAACATGTAATTCATGTATTATTTATGTAATTATTAACTCATGTCACAATAAACATTTTAGTCGATAATTAAATCTATTTATACCTGGGGATACCATATTTAGAAAATAATATTGATTTAACCAAATAATCATTGTTGATCATTAATTGGTTATTCATGGGACACTATTATCACATTATAATTAGAGGGGTATTTTAAAATATTGATAATTAAATTTGTACTACACTCATATTAAAAAACTCAAAATATATAATGTGAAAGTCCTAGAACTACCACTTTTCATCGCAATGTCAACTCCCCCATTATTATATATTTTAAATAATTTAGAATAGGGATTAGAGATTGATTTTTTAATAAAATATCTTTTTTTTCTACAATTTTATCTAGAATTAAATATTTTTTGGGACATTTCATATTAGAAAGAGACTTTATCATATTTTATCCCCCTCAAGGGATGTACTCAGTTCACAAATATGGTTTCTTTTCTTCATAAAATCACCATGATAGAATGTTTTATTACCTTAATGTTTTCTAAAGTAAGTCACATAAACCCTATTTAGAATATCTCATTAAATTACCAACATATTTTTAAATACCTAAAATGATAAGGAATGAAGATAAGTATTTGTTTCTCCATAATAAGAGTAGTGTGATTTTGAGTTCCTCCTATCATGAATCCTTATATAAAAAAAATTTCTGTTTAAAGGGATTTTGGTTACATATTTTAATGGTTATTTCCAATGATAGATAATGTATTTCATTATATCATTAATTATATTGATATTGATATGGTATAGAATATTATTTTCATGATAAATAAAATATAAATCATCTTTACATGAATGAATCTTCAACATTGATATTTAGTGTTGAGGTGAAAATAGTAATGAAATATTTTATAATTTCATTCTTGAATGCTTAAATATGAGAAAAATATAATGGAAAATATGGTTATCCTTGTTTGATAACATTTTTACATATTGTGATTTTTATTATCTCAAAATAGTTTATGAATTTCTATTAGCCTTCAATACCTTTATCATTTGAAAATAATATCCTTTACTTCATGGGACAAGTCCCCCACTTCCCCTTTGATATTCCATTACATAAATATTAGAAAAACTCTTCTGTGGAAGGATTTTTTATCAAAAATAAGAATTGTGACCTTATTGGTCAAAGAATCCACTAATATCATCCAGTAATTCAAATATTTTTTATATATGGACATATAGATTTTCTATCATAAATCATTTATCTTCTTAAATGATTTCTACTTCAAAAATGGATTCATATCTTATTTTCAAATCTATTATCATGTGTTTCATAAAAAATAATTGTTCGTGATATTTTTTACCAACATCTATCTCAATTATGTCTAAATTTCCCATAGCACAACCAATATTCTATAATGATCTATAGTTAACAATTTTCATTAATCTTTTATTTGAAATTTTTATTATTGTTTGGGTGCACTATATCCTATACATTTATTATATTAATGGATCTCTTATTTTATAATCATAAAATCATCTACTAAATATTTAAATTATATTTTCGTGAATTTATTTCCCATATCTCTAAATAGTTTTGGTATTAAACCAGTTTTATAAGATAAAATAAAATTTTGATGTCTAAAATATTCATAAATTTATTTTTTCACTTGTACTTTTGATGGATTTTCTTCATATAATTTAATGATTTGAAAAATATATATACATATTTATCTCAATTTTCAATCATGGTACCAATTTCATTTGTATATTATGTACCCTAGATTTTTTATTTTACAACTCTTTTTCTTTTTATCAATTTTTTCAACAATATCATACAGTAATTTATCCAGTTACGAAATTATATTTTTTTCATTTATATAATCTTGAATATCTTCTTGATATATTTATTTTTTTAATATAATATACCCATTTAGATCTCATAATATATTCACAAAAGAATAATTCCCCCTCTCAATCACTACAAAAACATATATACAATTTTTAAACCTAGGAAAACATAATTTAATGATTTTGATAGATACATATAAATTGTGATTCTCACTATGATAATGTCTAATAATATTGATCCCAAATAATAAAATATCATCTATAATTTCTAGAAAAAATATTCTACTTTCTAATCCACCATAACACGTTATTATAGATTTTTTTCTTGTCTGTTCCTTTTCCTCATTTTTACATTAATTTTCAAACAATTTATTCATTGGGAATGAATTTTGAAATTCCCAATCCCTCCAAAATGAATTCATTTATGATCAAGAGTTCATGTTTTCATATCCATCTTATGACGTTCTTAAAGATAAATATGGTAAATGCTTTGTTCTCTTATTTTATGCACATTGTATTTTACAATAAGAATCAATTTCAACAATCATATTATTATTATTATTTTTTTTCTTGGATTTGAATTCCATTTTTCACATTTACTTATGTGATAGTAGTGGTTGATTCTTTATTACAAAATTAAGGAAAAATTTTGGAAGATTTTAAAGGTATAGGTCCTATATCTCCTCTAGGGATTATATTTTTAGGTTTAATATATTTGGTAAAATCATAATCCACATCTCTGCAACTATAGAATCATCTAAATTGTCTTCAATTATTCAATGGGACTTATAATATCATTAAATATTATCAATTAATCATCTTATGTGACTTTATTAGACATTGATATGTAATAAATTACTTCACTTCATATATGAATTTTTGTTTCCTTATTTATCACATTTCATTCGTTCATATCATACATATTCTCCCACATCTCCATTGTAGTTTTAAGTCTCATTACCATATGGTATTCTTTATAAGATATGGATGATAATTTGGAATTTCTAGTTTTACTATTCACATCATGATTTCATTTTTCAGTATTATACACGGGCCCATCCCTTCCATGTGTAGTATATCATAATGTTACAATAATAATATTTAGATAGAAATTAAGGAATCCTCGGTTTCAACCATTCATCAAAATTATTTCCTTCAAAATTACTGAAAAACCTTTTATTAATAGGATATAGATTATACATGAATCTATAAAATGAATTTTTTGATTATACATAAGATAATTATGTTATATATAATATCACCTAATGTTACTAGGTATAGTTAGATCACTAATACATGGTTGGAAAGTCAGTGGTCCCTTTATATTAGTGATTTGTTTCCACTAAACCAACTGTTTTGAGAGTTAATGATCTTGATATTCATATTTATAGTTGTCTCACCATTTATCATATGAAATATGATAAATTTCATGAAATAATATGATTATTTTCAAGTTTTATCCTTTACATGAAATCATACCTATTACTACGTGAAATTATTATCTTGATTCACGTATTTCCACTACATTACAATTTGTGTACATGTTCAATATATATAGTAAAATAAATGATAAAAACCATTTATAAATTCCTCATTCAATTTGAATGATATGGATACCTCTTCACTTGTTTTATATATTGGCTCCATGTAATTAAATTGATCATCCAAAAATCTTATGGCCACCTCCATATGGGGTCTTTATACTTCATTATGATTATTACTCAAATAATCATGTCACAATTCTTTGTTAATCATGAATTGAAACACTCATGTCTCTAGGAGTACAATGTTTTGTAATTGTTTTCCAAATATTACAAGTATATTATACTAGTAGGTATTTTTATCCATTATTACAACCTTATCCTGATTGTATGAAAATACCATAGGTCTAAGGAATAGGTTTATTATTATCACTTACTCCTCAAATTTGACATAGTAAACATTTTTTTTCAAAAATGGGGTTTTCTATATGTTTTCATATTACCCTTCCTTGATACATATTAGTTCTCTATTTATAATTTTATATCGATTTCTATCAAAATTCACTAACACACTGATTTTCTCTTTATTTCACTTTTATTCAAAATATATATAATTAATACTATTTCTATAATAAATTATAGAAACTTCTTGACCATTTTTAGTATGAAATAATCTCACATAAAAACTATTTTAATAAGATTCATGGTCTCTCGTAAAATACTCTATAGAACCTAACATTATTTAGTATAAATATTTTAAAATAACAACTTTTTCCTCCAAAAAAATAAATTGATTTTAACAATATTTTATATTACTTCCAAATAAGAATAGTATCTTGAATATCTATTTTGTAGCACATATTTTAGATTTCATCACCCTCAAACACCATATCCTTCCATGTATAAGTTTCATTCAATATAATTTTGAATCAAAAACTTATATTGTGATATTTTTTTAATTATAGAATTGAAATTTGTAACACCCTGAGATTTTATGAGATATATTATTTTTAATTTCTTTGATGTCTTCTATTATCCACTAAACCAAGATTCTCTTGTACTATAAGCAACACCGTATTAGCTTGCAGTATATGGAACACTATTCTTGGCTTGTGTTACACACAATTTCAAGTTCATTTGATAGAAGTTATAATACGCAACATTGAGTTTATATATATATATATATATATTCAATGTATAAATGAAATATGATTGGATTCTATTATAGGAAACAACAAAAAAAGATTGCACTATACGCAACCCTGACTTGGCTTGCATTACACGTAATTGCGACCTTCCACGATAGCGTGTGTTCTACGCAATACCGAGTTTCACTAAACAAAGATATGTTATTCAAATATTATATATACTAGCCGTTATCAATATTAATACCCAATTTTTGAAATTTTATAAATATTATCTTTTAAAATTGACTTCACTTTTAGATTCAGAATATCGAAATTATCGTAGGCTGAATTTTTTGTATTTTTCTGAAAACATTCAATTTTTGATGAATAGTGAAAACACTAGGTTACTATTTGGAAACCGACTTTTAATTTAAATAATTATTTATTTTATTTAAATTTATTTTCGGTCAAAAATTATACATAATACTTATATAAGTTTAATGTAATTCATTAGATTCATTTTATAATAATTTTAGATATATAAAAATTTTATTGAACTTTTCACCGTCTTTTACCTACCTCCTAGGAGATTTTTGCAAACTTACATAAAACTTATTTTTACCGCTTCTGTGAGTGGAATTTCAAAAATCCGAGAGACACGTTTAATATTAGGGAGTAAAATGTGGTTCAATAAGAAAAAAATAATTTTTTGTGAAAAGCAACTTTTTTCTTTTAATTACCACATTTAAAAGTAAATAGGGTAATTAAGGGTAAAAATGTTATTATTATTAACCAAACACATGTCATAATTCTATTGGATAAGTGTAATTAGACCTATAACAACCTTAGGAATAAAATATTGCCCTTCAGGTCCACATGGATTAGATAAGGAAATTTATTATTATTTTATTTAAAAAAGAGTTAAAATAGTTAAAATCAATGATTAATAACTAAAACATATTTAATATAGGGTTATACATAAGATGAATTCAACAATAAATATTAATTATAAATATAAATCGATTTCATACATAATGGTATTTTATGTAGAATTTTTAGACATTAAATAATTTATTTTATTTATGACACAATGATGATGCAATAATTACATGATTAATGAAATATTAACATCATTGATAGTATAAATACCCAAATAAATGTAATTTGAGACTTTTTATGAATTATACAAATTTTATAGTTAATATGATATGTTAGTATTTATTTAAGTAAATTTTTTCGAACTAATCATGCTGTTATGATTTTCTCAAAAATCAATTACCAAATAGTGTCAAATTTGAAATAAAATAGTTTTAAAAACATATATTTTATATTTAATTGTTATTTTATTTCAAAAAATATTTTGTTGGTCCGAATGACTTAGATAATGATATATATATTAATAATGAACCACTTGGGGTTCTTTGGTCTTGTTATAGTATTTTTATTAACCACATAGTGTAAGAAAACAAGAAGACACGGTAAATGTTAAATTATTTAACTTAGTGCTAAATCTAAATGATATGGTTAAAATAGTAACCTAAACTTGTATAAAACCTATTGGTTGATAGTATTTGGACACATACCCACATTATCTTTTAAATAAATCAATTTTTAGCTATTATAAACCGAATATGTCTTTATTATAAAATAATATTTTCAGTTTTTCCAAAGGTGCCCCTCTCCTCCCTTATAAAAATGGCACCCCTCCCTCTTCTCTTTGCACCCTTTTGAGCCTTGAATCTTGGAAAAACCCTGAAAATTCCTCGTCTCAACCTCTCTAGTTATATCATAGATGTTCTGGTCTTCTCAAAAGACCAACTCTAGTGCCCTAAGAAGAAAGTTAATGGAGGTGTGTCGAGGAAGAGGTAATCTCTTATACCGACTCTTTCAAGTTTCTTTCTTCTTATACTAACTCTTCTTTAGTTTTTTCATTATAAAGTAATTACATAAGTATTACATATATACTAATATGTTATTATAAATATGAAACAACCCTATTTCACCTTCTATCCATCCTACAAAAAATAATATCATCGCGCGTGTGTATGTATGGAATATCGTCTCCACGCCGTGGTCTAATCAGTTTTTCCACCACCACCTTACTTGGATTGGAATAATGGTGTAAAGAATAACTATATTTGATTATTAAAACATCATACTTATTCTAAGATATTATATCATCCACTCCAATTCTGTTCAATAAATATGGGAACGATATCACCACTCGTGCGTACGTACGGATTACCGTCTCCACGACCCGATAAGATTCATTTTCCATGTTAACAATTCAAGAATGATTATAAATTATATATAATAAGTAATCATGAATTATATGACATAATAATTCTACTGAATTTATATATATATATATATATATATATGTATGTCATCTACTTAATTCCATTCAATTCAATAAGGAAATGAAAAATAGCATTCATGTGTACGTACAACCTACTATCTCCATGAACGGTTTATTTCATTCCATTTATCGATCTATTATATATATGTATATTATGAATATATATTATATATAACTCAAGTTTTATATTCTGTAATTATGTAATCATGATCTATGTAATCATATTAACAATTACAAGTCAAAACACGGACGATAAATGAAACAATTTTACCCAAAACACTTCTTTAACATGGAATTGACAAATGAACGGATAATATAAAGTCGTAAGTGAATCATATATGATATTATAAATATTATTATGGTTCTGTTAGAATTTAATAATATGTTTAAAACAAATATACGGTAGTCTCAGACACATATGGAATAAATTTGACATAAGGTAAGGGATAATTATTCCAATCTCATTCTTATCTGAGATTGTTTATTTATAAGTATTTACTGAGGTTATGTTTATTATCCATGTCCATATGTTCTAATTTTTTTTTCATAAAATGTTTACTTTTCATCCATATATTTTTAATGTCATGTTTACCCTTTTTTAACTTTTACCACATCGTATGGAAGAAATCTTTCTTTTGTTTACTATATGAGGTACTTTTTGACATTTCCAGCAAAAGTATAAGGAGAATGTTTTTTTAACTTATACAGAATGAACAGATTTTTATGGTTTTATAAAGCCTTATTTTCATGAAGATTTCTCTACAAAGATTATTGACTATTTTCAACAAAATCTTTTTCCTTTAAAATTGCATTGAATTTTGTGAAAAGAAAATCATTTTGAAGAAGAAAGGATATTTTCCTCAATAATTAATTTCAAGTTTTCATCAAATCTATTTTCCATCTAAAATGAAATTATTTAATATGATTATGTTTCAAGTATAATGTCTCTATTATTTACATGGTTTGAATATTATTATGACGAAATGATATCCATTTGTTTTATATGGATTATGTTATGATGAGATTATGTTTATGAAACCCATTTTATTCTTTGGGTTGTGATGAATGATTTTGGTTTATTTTATGGCACAAGTAAGAATGATATCATTATTAGATGGGTGGGTCCTATATCTCCCTCCAGTGCATTGGGTAAAGATATATATCTCATGAGATAGACATGACTGTAATGGTAAGTTAATCTGGTTCAGTGTTACAGGACTGAAATGAGGAGTGAACTCGATTCAGAAAGGGACTTTGTCCACTAAGACGGTCTTGGCAGAAATGCCTTTTCTACTATGGAAATCATATCATGTTCTTAATGGTTTCCAAAATTAGATTTTTTATTCCCATGATATTTTATCACAATTGATGTTCATTTATGATCTATGCCTTACGTACTTCCAAGATTTCATTCACAACTCAAGATTTTTACGTTTAAACTTTATGTTCATGTTTTGAAGATCAAATGTATATGGTTTGTTTTATTTTCTCCATGCTTTACCTTACTGAGAATTTGAGCTCACCCTTTTTATGATTTCTTTTCCCCAGGATATAAAGAAAGGTTTTAGGTACGAAAAAAATGGGAGATCTTTATGGGAGATGTTGAAGATCTTTCACAATGATCAGAAGACTAAATTCCGAGTTTCCAAAGACACTATACTATTATGGTCCTTTGGTGTTTGTTTTTGTTATGTGTTATGTATTCCAAAAAAGTAATGTAATGTCCATGTACTTCATGAATTGGGTATCTACAATTGGTATATGATGAATAGTTTATTCAACCTTTGGAAACTAGGATGCGAGAACTTTACTGATATCCCTAGAGATATTTCTACGGTATGTCTTGGGATCTCCCTAATGTTAAGTATAAGTATAGGTTTTAGTCCTAGAATTATGGTAACGATATTAGAATTAAACCTATGATGTTAGATATTTAAGGTACTCCCCCGTTATTATGTTTTTTTCCTAGAATGAATTTTTCCTCTCACACTATTCTTTTTGGGTTATTGACGATGGTTGGAACATGAAGGAATCATGATGATCAATGTATTGGAAAATGAAATTATTGTACTCTCTAGAAAACAAATGTGATGGGAGATGAAGTGCAAAATCTTATTTCTATACTTACACAATCTATGAATCATTCTAGATTTCCAAATGATCAGAGAAGGGAAGAATATTCTATTGAGTCCTTCAAGAGGCAACGCCCACCGTCTTTCAATGGGTCTTCTGATCCACTTGTTACTGAAAAATGTATCAGTACCATTGAAAAGATATTTTCCATACTTTATTGGTCAGAACATGAAAAAGTCATTATGACTATTTACCGTTTAGAAGGTGAAGTAGATCAATTGTGGACTCAAATTAAGTATACGATGCCCTGAGAAAAAATTGAATCCATGGAATGGGATGAGTAAAAGAACTTATTTTTCAATAATTACTTCCCTTGTATTCTTCGAACAATGATGGAAAAAGATTTTCTTGAGAGTAAGCAAAAGGATGATGAATCTGTTGGTATATACGAAGCAAATTTTACAAGTCTTAAAAGGTATGAATCTGTCTTTATCATCCAACCTAAAAGTAAAGTTGATCGATTCTTCAGTGTCTTAAAAAGAAGTCTTAAAAGGGAGTTAGCTATAAGAGACATCAATAGCTATGAATAAATTTTGCGATGTGATATCAAGGTAGAAATGGAAGTTGGTGTTACATATCCATCTCATGTTTTTGACAAGAAACGAAAGTTCGAGTTCATGGAGAAATCCCATAATAATGGTGAAGAGAATAAGAATGTTTCTTTGTGCTAAAAGTGTGGAAAGAAACATGGTGGAGATTGTCTTAATGGGACTATAAAATGTTTTAAGTGTGGAAAAGAATGTCATCGAGAAGCTGAGTGTCGAAGTAATGGAAAAAGGGTTTCCAATGATGATAATAATGAAAAGACTGTAGAGAATGCACCACCAATACTTCAATGATTCAAGTGCTAGGAAATGGGGCATTATGCTAATCAACTCCCTAATCCATGTGTTAATGATGATCAACGTGAGAAAACTATTAAGGAAAAGGATAAAGGGAAGTCACATGCGATCACTATTTGTGATTTTGAGTATGACAATGATGTTGTGTAATGATTATGTGTTTATGGAATGGGATTTCCAAATAGAATCATGGAATCTCATTTATGGAATCGTGGAATTATGGAATATCTATGTATTGGTTTTCAATAATTATATGGTACAGGTAACCATGAAAAGTGATTCAAATATTTTTGGAAAGAATATGATATGCTCATAATAAATGGATAAGGAGAAAATTAAATGTTTGATAGTATTCATGAGCTCATGACTGATATAAGGACAAGGTTATATCATGGTTTGAGTATATAGAATTTTTGAATTTTGGTATGTGGAAAGAGTTAACTTTTGACAGCATTCATGTTTTGACTAAGGTTTAATTGGTATTAATTTTTCAAGGGAATACATGATTAAGGTATTAACATGATTGGAATGTGACCAACAAGATATATAAGTGATAAATGATGGTATTCACATGCTTGTTATATGACATTTTTAGTAATCGTTCTCTTTATACTATGAGTTTGGAAAGAAATATTTTGGATAAGCCTAAAGATTGGAATGATTTATGTTAAACATAAGTTAGTATCATTTAAGGCTAGAAATTTTTTCGATATTATTGATATAATGTTATAATAGTGTAGTTTATGAAAAGGGACAACCTGCAGAACATGCGACAACCCGTCACATCGGACAGGGTTGCGGGAATTGAATCTACAACCGAAGTGCGACAGGCCTTTATCGCCTACCACTGGCCTACAGGAAGTCCCTGGTTAGTAGAAAATAGTTTTATTATATTAAGAAGTATGATATATGAAGTATAAGTCCGTTTTAGGATCTATATATGATTAATCTCAATATATATTTTTGATAACTTTTTCTAACCTTTTGTTTAAGACAGATGGAATGACCCACCATTCTATCACATGATCTACTAACACTTCACGAATGACAAATTCAACTTCATTTCTTTAAGAGATGAAGTGGAAATTGTCCAAGGAATGACCAACGGTGAGATTGTACCAAAATCAAGAAAGTATTTCTTCTAATTCCAATTTCTTCAACTTTAGGGAAATGATCTTGAAAACCAAAAATGATGTCCTACTGCCCTTATATCTAATGAATTAGATGGTACCTTAGATGATCACAAATTTATGGCTTTGTGATTTTTGGCTTTTTCATAGACCTGTCCTCTACCACTCTTCATCAGAAGTTGATGATTATATTTCTCTTCTATATCCATATTTTCACCCATGTTGTCCTATGTGGAAACCCAATGCTGAATTACTTTGGGTGACTGTTATGATCCTAACTTCTCTTTTTAAAATGATGTTTTAGTATTCCTTTTTATGATGTGGGTTTCTAAGAAAGAAACTTTCAAGTAGTAAACCATTTATAACCGCTACGAATTTCAAGGGAGAAATTCATTTTAAGGGGGTAGAATGTAACACCCTGAGATTTTATGTGATATATTATTTTTAATTTTTTTGATTTCTTCTATTATACACTACACCAAGATTAGCTTGTACTATACGCAAAACCGTATTAGCTTGCAGTATACGCAACACTATTCTTTGATCGTGTTACACACAATTTCAAGTTTGTTTGATAGAAGTTATTCTACGCAACATTGAGAGTATATATATATACATATTCAATGTATAAAATAAATATGGTTGGATTATATTATATGCAACAACAATGGAATCTTGCACTACACACAACCCTGACATGACTTTCATTACACTCAATCGCGACCTTCCACGATAGTGTGTGTTGTACGCAATACCGAGTTTCACTAAACAAAGATATATTATTAAAATATTATATAAACTAGCCGTTATGAATAGTAATACCCATTTTTTTAAATTTTATAAATTTTTTTTTCAAAATGGACTTCATTTTTTGATTTGTAATATTGAAATTAGCCTAGGGTTAATCTTTGGTATTTTTCTGAAAACTTTTAATTTTTGATGAATAGTGAAAACACTTCATTACTATTTAAAACCCGAATATTTATTTATATATTATTTATTTTATTTAAATTTACTTTAGGTCAAAATTTATACATAATACCTATATAAGTTCAATGTAATTCATTGGAGTCATTTTATAATAATTTTAGATATATAAAAATTTTATTGAACTTTTCACCGTCTTTTACCTACCTTCGATGAGCTTTTTGAAAACATACATAAAACATAATTTTATTGCTTCTGTGAGTGGAATTTTGAAAATCCGAGAGATACGGTTAGTATGAGGGAGTAAAATGTGGGTCAATAAGATAAAAATAATTTTTGGTGAATAGTAACTTTTTACTTTTATTTACCATGGTTAAAAGTAAATAGGGTAATTAAGGGTAAAAATGTTATTATTATTACCCTAACACATGTCATAATTATATTGGATAAGTTTAATTCAACCAATAAAAACCTTAGGAATAAAATATTTACCTTTAGGTCCACATTGATTAGATTAGGATATTTATTATTATTTTATTTAAAGAAGTGTTAAAATAGTTAAAATCAAAGTTTAATAACAAAAAAATATTTAATATAGGGTTATGCATAAGATAAATTTGAAAATAAATATTCATTATAAATATAAAATGATTTCCTACATAATTGTATTTTATTTATAATTTTTAGAAATTAAATAATTTATTTTATTTATGACACAATGATGATGCAGTAATTACTTTATTAATGAAATATTAACAAAATTGATGTTATAAATACCCAAATAAATTTAAGTTGAGACTTTTTATGAATTAAACTAATTTTATAGGATAATATGATATGTTATAATTTATTTAAGTAACTTTTTTTGAACTAGTCATGTTTTTATGTTTTTCAAAAAAAAAAATTACCAAATAGTGTCAAAATTGACATAAAATAGTTTTTAAAATAAATATTATATTATTAATTGTTATTTTATTTATAAAAATATAAAGTTCGTCCAAATAACATATATAAGGATATATATATTAATAAATAACCACTTCGGGTTCGTTTTTCTTTTTATGGTATGTTTATTAACCATATAGTGTAAGAAAACAAGAAGACACAGTAAAAGTTAAATTAATTAACTTAGTGTTAAATCTAAATGATAATGTTAAAATAGTAACCTAAACTTGTATAAAACCTATTGTTTTAAATAATTTCGACCCATACCCACTTTAGCTTCCAAATTAATCAATTTCGAGTTATTATAAACCGAATATGACTATATTATAAAATAATAGTTTCAGTTTTTCTAAAGGTGCCCCTCTCCTCCCTTATAAAAAGGGCACCCCTCCCTCTTCTCTTCACACCCTTTTGAGACATGAAGCTCAGAAAACCCCTGAAAATTTTTCTTCTCAACCTATCAAGTTATATCATATACGTTCTGGTCTTCTCAAAAGACCATCTCTAGTGCCCTAAGAAGAAGTTTAAAGGAGGTTCGTCAAGGAAGAGGTAATCTCTTTTACCGACTCTTTCAAGTTTCTTTCTTCTTATACTTTCTCTTATTTATTTGCTTCATTATAGAGTAATAACATAAGTATTACTTATATACTGATATGTTATAATAAATATTAAACAACTCTATTTCACCTTCTATCCATCCTATGGAAAACGAAATCACCGTACGTGTGTACGTACAGAATACCGTCTCCACACCGTGGTGTAATCTGTTTTTCCACCACCACTTTACTTGGATAGGTATAATGGTGTAAAGAAAAACTATGTATGATTATTATAACATCGTACTGATTCTAAGATATTATATCATCCACTAAAATTCCATTCAATAAATATGGTAACGATATCATCGCTTGTGAGTGCGTACGGATTATTGTCTCCACGACCCGATGATATTCATTTTTCATGTTAACAATTCAAAAATGATTATAAAGTATATATAATAAGTAATCCTGAAATATATGACATAATAATGCTACTATATATATATATATATATATATGTCATCTACTTAATTCCATTCATTTCAATAAGGAAACAAAAAACAGCGTTCATGCATACGTACGACTTACCGTCTCCATGAACGGTGTATTTATTTCCATTTATCAATATATTTTATATATGTATATTATGAATATAAATTATATTTAAATCATGTTTTATATTATGGATTTAAGTAATCATGATTTAAGTAATCTTGTTAATAATTACATGTTAAAACACGGATGAAAAATGAAACAATTTTACCCAAAACACTTCTTTAACATGGAATTGATAAATAAACGGATAATATAAAGTTGTAAGTGAATCGTATATGATACGATAAATATTATTATGGTTATATTAAAAGTTAATAATATGTTTAAATAGACTATAACGAAGTCTCAGATACATATGGAAGAAATTGGACATAAGGTAATGGATAATTATTCCAATCTCATTCTTATCTGAGATTGTATATTCGTAAGTATTTACTGGGGTTATGTTTATTATCCTTGTCCATATGTTCTCAAAATGTTTTCATAAAATGTTTACTTTTGTTCCATGTATGTTTAAATTCATTTTTACCCTTTTTTTACTTTTACCACATTGTATAGAAGGAATCTTTCTTTTGTTTACCATATGAGGTACTTTTTGACTTTTCCAGCAAAATTACGAGAAGACTGTTTTTTTAACTTATACGGCATGAACGGATTTTTACAGTTTTATAACACCTTATTTTCAAGAATATTTCTATAAAATATTTATTGACTATTTTCAAAAAAACCTTTTCTTTTAAAATTTCACGGAATTTTGTGAAAAGAAACTGATTTTGAAGAAGAAAGTATATTTTCCTCAAGAATTCATTTCAAGTGTTTTATCAAAACTTTTTCCCATATAAAATGACCTTATTTAATATGTTTATGTTTCAATTATAATGTATCTATTATTTCCAAGGTTTGATTACTATTATAATGAAATGATATCCATTTGTTTTATATGGATTATGTTATTATGGGATGATGTTTATGAAACCCATTTTATTCTTTGGGTTATGATGAATGATTTACGTTTATTTTGTTGAACAAGTAAGAATGATTTCATTATTAGATGGGTGTGACCTATATCTCCCTGCAATTAATTGGGTAATGATTTATATCTCATGAGATATACATGACTGGAATGGCATGTTTATCCGGCTCAGTGTTACAGGACTGAAACGAGGAGTGAACTCAATTTAGAAAGGGACTTTGTCCACTAAGATGGTCTTGGCAGCAATGCATTGGCTACTATGGAAATCAAATAATGTTCTTAATGGTTTCCACAATTAGATTTTTTATTTCCATGCTATTTTATTATGTTTAATGTTCCTTTATGATCTATGCCTTACGTACAACCATGATTTCTTTCACAACTCAAGATTTTGACGTATAAACTTTATGTTCATGTTTTGAAGTTCAAATGTATATGGTTTGTTTTATTTTCTCCATAATAACCCTTAATGAGAATTTGATCTCACCCTTTATATGTTTTCTTTTACCCAGGATATAAATAATGGTTTTAGGTAAGAAAAAAAGTGAAGATCTTTATGAGAGATGTTGAATATCTTTCACAACGATCGGAAGATTATGTTCCGAGTTTCCAAAGACACTAAACTATTACGGTCCTTTGGTTTCTGTTTTTGTTATGTATTAAGTATTAATCAAAATTAATGTAATTTCCATGTACGTCATGCTTTGGGTCTCTATAGAATTACAGTGTATGATTTTTTTCCTTTACAATATTCAAGTACGGATTATAAATAAATATTCCTCAATAATATATAGAACTATCTTTGGGGGTAATTCTAATGCATTTTTTTATTACTCTATTCAATTCCAATACTACACCAAAAGAATCAAAATGTAATTTTATAATGTTTGAGTTAATATTCCTAACATGGGAGTTAACCTTAAAATATTTGGACTTACAATTATGAAATATTCTAGTGCTCTTCCTAATTCAGTACAAACATTTCTAAACAGAGGAATTTCTAATAAAAATAATTTTAACTCAAATAAAAAATGTAATTGTTGTTATTATTAACTATAGAATTAAATTTAGGAAGTTGACATTAACTCTTTCTAACTCCTATTTTTATTTTTCGAATTATGTACATTTAAATTATTCCTCATTATAGAGTAAAATATTAACCTTCCAAAGTCTTAATATATCTATGGAATATGGTTGTTACCCTTACAAGATGACATATTAATCATATAAAATATATTTAGTCCCTAACCATATCTAAATTATTAATAGGTTGGAAATTTTTCTTCTAGAGTTATAATTTTCCAGTTTTTTAGTTCAACACATGATTTCCATATATCGCTCATATGTCCTTAGAACTTCTTTGAAAAATTCGAGGGATTTTTTATAAATATTAAATAAATGTAAAAATATAAAAATATTATATCTATCTTGATTAACTGTTTTTATTACACAGTAATTAAAGGATGGTTCCTACTTACTTCATTTATATTTTCCTATATAGTTATAGTTCTTTAGTATCTCCCTTAGAAAAAATCCTTCAAAACAAATAATTAAAACAACTTTAAATAAAATTATTTCATTGAAAAATAAATTAGTTGTTTAATTTGGTTCAGCAGAACCAAGTACATTATACTTTTAATTACACAAATTTTCTAGGACTATAATATAAAATCAATATCTTATCACTTGATGAAAATTCCCCTGCATTTCATAAATCAAATAATGTCCTTAAAGAATTTGTTGTATTGATATAAAATAAATTATATCTGGTTTGTTGATATCCTATAACTTATATGATAATATTCTAGAATAAATATTCTATCGTTTTATAACATTCCCTAATGGGACAGATGTTATGTATAAGTTTCAGGTTTGTGATGCTCAAAAGTGGATAAGAATTCATTTCATGTATATTTCTTGTTAATTACCATCATAAGGGGTCATGAGAGAAAAAAATACTATAGGAATTCAATGTTTGAAATTTCATTCTATATTTCTATATGTAACCATGAGTAATTATCAATAAAAATGCAATTATTTTTAATTTATATCATTATTTCCATATATTCATGTATTTCCCAAAACCATGATGAACTATTCTATTTTTTAAGTAGAATACGTTGGGAGACCCAAATTTGATATTGAAATATTTAACAAGTAAATATAATAATTATCCCTTAATACTAATAGATGTTGTTATTTTAATCATTTTTATTATAAATACACTATAACATAAAATCCAAGACCATATAAATTTTCATGTTCATTTCAGATATTAAATGAAAGGGAAATTGAGTATATTTGATGATGATAAATGAGTGAATCTTAAGTTATTAATATATAAATCAATAAAAATGGATTCTTTTATATAGTGATCATTAATATTTGTTTTTTTTTTGTAAAACACACTTTAAATTCTATGGGTTCATTAATTTGTGGTATGATACTATATATATATATTTTTTTTTGAAAAACATACCAAATACCACAATGAAATAGACCAATGTGGTAACAAAAAATAGGTATATATGTTCTCAATAAAATTATTTTTTAGTTTAAAATTTTAAATAAATAATTTTCTCAAGATCAATTAATACAATTTATATTATATTTTTCTAATTGATAATAATTATCCACAATACCATTAAAAAATATATTTATTTTCTCTTGTTCTATTCTCATGATAATAGGTAATATTTACATAATAATTATTTCTTTAGTTGTGAAGATATAAAAATAAATATATATTTTTTAATCAATGATTAAAATTTATAAATATTTATTTAATGAAAAATACTTATTAAGTAATTAATCTTTGATTAATTTACTATAGGATATGCTAGCCGATTCATGCCTAAAATGAGGTGAATAATATAATAATTTTATATCGCTTAAATTAATATGTGATAGTTTAATTAATATAATGATACATAATAATTCATGGATTGTCTCATCACATGAAAATATATTATTATCTAAATTCTTATTATTATCATAGTATATGTGATTGTCTTATTTTTTGATTAAGGTATTATGTGAAATTATCAAATATTAAATATTATTATCCCAATAACAAATCGTAGTTTCCATGAAAAATGGGGGAAGTGTCCACCCTCATCTCCCTCAAGACTGAAATATCAAGTGATTTTATTTTTAGTACAAATGATGACAAATAGTGGCCAACGCGTAAAATGCAAGTCAGTAGGTAACACCATGTTAGGATTTTGATATTTGTTCATGACGTTGAGAGATTGTTGAGAACATGTGGATCACCTCTAGAGAGATCCATAAATGGACTCTCTCAATGAAATATTTGTCTGACTATAATGTTGTTTAATATATCAACACTTTAATCGATGAATTATCATAAGAAAAAAGTATTTTTTAATTTCTAAAATAATTATAAATTTATCATGAAGTATCATCTCTATGGTATAAGGATTCATTCATTATTCTTCATTGGTTATATATTACAAAAAATGATTCTTCATCGTGTTCTTATATTTCAGTTATTTTATACGGTGATGAAAATAATTGGGAAGGGGTTCAACTAGCTTCCCATATACCAATCACTTTCAAGTGGAATTGAGTTTTCACGTACTAATTTATAATTATATAATTATTTGCATCGAAATAATGATCCTGAAGTATGTTTTTAAATTCTGTTTTTTAATCCATTAAGTTACGTTAATTAATTTATTCGGTATAATTTTACAATAAAGAAAATAGAATATGTGATAAAACATGATAATTACATCCAAAGTAGTGGAGATTATAGTTACATAGCCATATTACAAGTTATATAGCCTTTGGTAAACAAAATACCTATGATGTTTATCTGAAAATAGTAGTTCATGTGGGAAAGTACTATGAAATTTGATTTTGATATGGTAGTTAATGTTTGTATTATCTACCAGTGTTTCACATTATATATCGGGTTATATGATGTGTAACATACATACACATCACATAACACCAAATGACATGGCGTTCATGTATGAATTATAGCTTCAAAACATAGCCAAATTTGAACACCAGATGTGTGCGAATAGCATCAACATCATTTAACAAGTTTTTATCTGATATAAAATTTTTGCAAAGTCCCTTGGAATGTAATAAAAGAATACCATAAAGGATTTAAAATCATATAGGTGGTGTACATGCCATCTATCCCATTACAGATCATGTTATTCACATAGTTTACATCAACATTGTGTTCTTTATTTTACATAGAGAGATATTGGATTTTAGAATAAAAAAACAAAGTTTATATATGATGTTCAAACCATGAAATACAATCTTTCCACACCATGATTTATTTTTGGATCTCCTAGTGGAATAAATAAACCTTAAATCGTATTTAATATTTTTTTCATCTATTACATGTCGTTTGTAGTTTGTATATATATCATGTACTGAATAATATAATATACAATAGTAAACTCCAATCACATTAAGGCATACCATATAGTAAAACATACAATAATTACTATATGACATAACTCCTAGAATAACATGTCATGTAAAATTATTATATATCAAGACTTTTAAGACTCCATGTACGTAAATAATAGACAAAGAGAAGAATATTTTAATTATGAATAAGACTATCAAACTCATTTTTTCTAATGTAAACACACTATAATTTATTATTTATAAAATAAATAATTCTATTTTATTAATTTTAAATTACAATTGATGTGAATATCATATTTAAAAGGATTTTTCCTTAAACATTTCATAATATAGATTTTTCTGTTAATAATTCATTTTTATAAAAACTTAATGATGTTCAAAGTTTAGAGTTTTTTGGAATTAATTCATAATAGATAAATATAATAGATATATTTTACAAATAGGAATCTTCTATTCCTTATTTATTTTTCCACTATATAAAAATTTCAAAAGGAATCATGCTTAATTTACAAGAAAAATTACCATGACATTCAATTTTACTTCTTTATTGTTCATACCCATCCTTATTCACAATGAAAACATTTTGAAATATATGATGATTAAAAAACCTCTAAAAGGGACATAAAAATAATAAATAACCCATTATTTCAATTTTAAAAACACTTTATCATGAAATAGAGTATACTATAAATATACAATGCTTTAAGGTAAAATAATAATTTACATATTCATGAAATAAACTTTTTTCCAAATTTCTCTCATAAAACACATTTAATTAAATCATAAGGGGAAAATAATATCACATGGATTTCATTTAAATCATGGGAACCCATGGATATTTTTTATAGACACCCATTTTTTCATAATGGGCATATCAGTTCTTTAAATAAATGGATCATTATAATAATATTTTAAATAAAACTAATTATATGAAATATCATAATAAATTATACATAATTAATTTAGGTTCGGTGGGACATATCCTTTATGGAACCCATAAAAAAATTTAATTATATTAACCATATGGTCAACTTGTAAAAAAAATACCTATCAAAAACTATCATCACCCAATGAATTTAAGAACTAACATGGTGCACCATAGTATAATCTATATTAGGTACACCCATAATCATGTTCTATATCATGATCACATATCAAAATAAGAAATTGATAAGATATATATCCTAAATAAAATATTTTAAGCATGCATATTTTCATCATAAATCCCAATAAAAACTCAATTGAACCCTTATAATAAAAACTATTCGACATCAAGATATACATTCCTTTGTAAGTAATTTATTCAAAACAAAAATTTCAAGAATAAAAATCAAAAAATAATTATCCTTTAATTAAATTTTAATAGGTATAACAGAATCCAAAAATAAAATAATGATTCTAATGTTGGAAAATAGTTTTTCACTATATATGATAAAATAGAACAATTATTTTTTTCAAATTAATTGTGAGTAAAAATGGTCCAATAAAAATAAAAAAAATATGTTTAAAAACATTAAAAAGAAAGTAAAAATGACACAGAAAATATATTTTATAACTCATTTTTATCAATAGAAATACGACAATAAGACAATTCTAAATATATTTACTTGTAAGAAAATTATTTTTAAAATAAATATCTAAAATATATAAAAACTGTTTATAAAAAACATTTCCATTACATAAAAAATTAAAATGATTTCATTATAATAACATTTCATATATTGTAAAATATGGTAATTAATGACCTACACCACCCATTGAATAAAAATTATCTTGTAACATTTATAATAACATTGTAATTGAAGGTAAATATTTTGAAGGGGGATATTAATTTTTTTTACTTCTCTTTGATTCGGATTGATATGTCACATATGTTCTATAACTTCATGAATTATAAAATAAGTATAAATATTTAATTTTTTACGATATTTTTTATTCTTATTAATCATTTTAAAATCTAATAATTAATTACATATTTAATTAATTTCTCATCAGATGTTTTGATAATATTTATCTCATATGACAATAATACCTTCACTTGGATGAATATAGTCAATGTGGTTGTTATTTTGTAATCTCTATAATAATAAATATTATATAATTTAATTTTTTATACATAAAATGTATTATCAAAACCATTCATGAATTATGGTAATGGAAAATGATCTATATTACAATCATGTATATGGTTAGTCATAAGTTTGTATGATTAATAGTTCCCCTTTTTAATGATCATTATAGTTGAAGGTAATTTATATTTCATATTTTGTTAATTATAATCATATAATAAATATAATTATTTCCATTAAATATAATTATATATATCATCACTGTATAGTAGTTATGGAAAACTAATCTCATCTCTTCATGGAGATGGATGTCCAAACATATCCATGAATGAATTTATCATTTTTTCAGGAATGTGATGTTTATAAAATTATATATTACTTCCAATCAATGATAAATATTTCATTAATAGAAAATATATATATATATATATACACATATATAATACGTCATTGTTTCCATATATGAGAGGTGGTGACAGAAAATTAATTACAATGATGTGGGATGTGATAGTCCTCTATACACATGAATGATGGTTTTGATTATCATTTGATGGAATTTTAGGTGGGAATTGATCATTCCTTAAAAACTACAACATATATTTCATTTTAATACAACTATTTAATTATTTAACAATGATTAATGAAATTTTTATGTTTTTATAAGATAAAATAAAAAATTTCATGACTAAGAACTATTGTAATATTTTACAAAACATATTATGGTTTATGAAAAATTAATTCCCAGAAGATATTTTGGATCAAACCCATGCATATAGGATTGGGTTAAGGGTGTAATTAAGGAATTTTATTAGATTGAGGATTAAATGAAATTTTTATTTATGTGTGGTGGATACAGGTGTGTAGGATTTCTTTTATAAGAGAGGGCAAGGGAAGTCTTACGATTTCATAAATAATTGAATTATTAAATTAATTTTTACATTCAAATGACACTAAATTGGAAAACCCATAGATAATACGAGGATACGTTTATTCTAAAAATTGTAAAAATATTAAAAATATTATGTTAAATTTTCATTCTTATATTTTTTGTTTTCACATGTGTATCCCATTTTGAAAATAACATAATTATTTTTTTTATCTTTATGGGCCAATAATGATAATTAAAAGTAAATAAAACTTAAAAATGGACCCTATATTATATTATAAATCATATCCTATACACTCTTATAATGATAATTTTTTAAAAATTTTAAATAATTTAGTCATAAATAATTTATAATAATATATAATTAATGTTAATTTTGACTATATTCATTCGATTTGACATTAAAATTATCAATCCAATGATGGAATTTCAAAAAAAATTACACAAACCAGAAATATGTTTTCATTTTCTAAACCATAATATAATATAATAATTCATTCAAATTATAAGTGTTTTAATATTTTTAAAATCATTTTTTTTATTTGAAGTAAATAAATATTTTTTTGGTTTTGTGTACGTATTTAATCTACTTATACATAAACTAAGAATTAGAAAAAATATTACAACAATTAGTATTATCTAATTATGATAAAAATACATATTATTTTTCATTTAAAAAATTATTTTTTACCATTTTAAACATAGAATATTTATTTAATATCATGTGTGTGACATTTTGACTTGTTCTTTACAAAAAATATTATATTTGTCCCTTTTATGGAAAATTGTTTGGAAAACAAATATATATTTAGAGTAAGGTAATATGTATCAAAATAAATTCATCCAATAATATCAATGTTGAAAAATTATTTCCTTAACACTTTGTCTTAACATAGGTATCCCAACATACCTAATTACAATAGTAATGAATTTTAACAATTCTTTCGATTCATTGTGACAAAAAATTTAATTGATCTTCATAAATAATTTTTTTATGAAGAATAAAAATATGTTTCCATTTTATCACATTCAACCTCTATAAGTGGAAAAAATTCATTTTTGAATTATTCTATAATGGTTGATGGAATAATTTTTTTGTGCAAATTTTTTTTTGAAATGAATTCTTACACCAATATCACATATAATGTGTGATATTATGTAATTAATAATAGAAGTTCATACTGAAAGATACATATATTAAATTAGGATCAAATTAATAATACTACATGTATTTTTAAATGAAATGAAATGATGTTTTTGTAAAAAAAATTATTTTTAACTATTGACTAAAAGTCAATATTTTCATAAAGATTATAAAAAGTATTCTGAGGAAAATTCAGAAATTATCTCATAAAATATCAATATTATCAAATAAAATTTCAAAATTTTGAGTAAATAAATTAAAATATTTTATTATAAAATATTTTAAAACACATTTTAGAAGAAAACATGTTTTTAAAAAAATTAATGGCTATGAAAATTTAAGTCATTATTTACGAAAAAAATTATTACATTAATAACATATCAGACTTTTATATAAACATCATAATGAATCTAATCACATTCATAGAATCTTGTTTAATGCCTATGTAACAACTATCTCTTTTAAATAACAATTTTTCATGGTTCATTTAGGTTATGTGTATCATGATGTATATGCTATCGAATAAAATTTTCATTTTAAAATATCAAGGTACAAAATTCCTCCCAACCACTTTTAGAAAATTAAATCCTCATAATTTGAAAATTATCTCTATAATACCATAACTTTTATCAATAAAATTTATCCCTTTATGTATTAATTTTATAATAAATCACATTTGGAAACACATTTCCACATAATTCTTAAATTAACTAATACATGACATGTAGACATAAATTTAGCACTTTTGTTTTTTGAATTTCAAAAATATAACATACATGGTTGCGATCAGTATGATATTTAGAGTTCTATAGGAAAAACATATTTTTTTGGTAAATAGTAACCTACCATTATGAATATAACATAAACTTAATAATAGTAATATGAACCTTATTAATAGTAAATTCTCTAAAATAACAGCAACCTTACCCATTAATGATGAAATGACATTTAGGAATATTATAAGTGACAATATGACAAATGTAAATGTATTGGTATTTTTTTAAATCATAAATAAATATTAATAATTAATTAATTAATTTTACATTAAATTTATTTCCCTAAAATGTGTTAATAAATTAACAATTCTGCTTTTTTAATTTGAAGCTAATTTTATAATACATTGTGTAAACTTTGAAATCATTATAAAATTAGTTTTAGTTTTAAAATCTGTATTTTCAAGTAATATAGTATTTTAATTTAATATTAAATTAATCATATTTAGAAAATTATTTTCATAAAATGGTGTTCATTTTTTCATATACAATGGAAAATGGTTATGATGAATTTTTGGGATTTTTCTGAAATACATAGTTATTTTTTGATTATGAAAATACATTATTTTTTCATATAAAATACTTTATAATTTATATGCACTATTACTGAAAACATGGGTAAGGTATTTACCAAAATAAAGAGCTCACATGCACTTATTACTATTCTTAATCATTGAATCATCACTATTTATTGTCTTCTGGTGAAATAATAAATTAATGAATATAATATTGTGAAAACCTCTCTACCTTAATCTATAAATACCTCTCTTCACACCCCCATTAATAAAAACCTCTCAAGCTATATTCCTTGATAAATATATCCTCAAATCTCTTCTATATCCCCTCCTCCAGGTCCATCATTCCTTGGTCAAATAAAATTACAAAACCTCTTCCCGAAAAAGGCTCTCAAAGAAGATATATTATAGAGGTAATTTCTCTCTCTTTTCGATCAATTTCCTTTCAAATTCCATTTTATTTCTACTGTTATCCTTAACTTCTCTTATACATATGTCATGATATCTCTAGTTTTATTTATATACTAGTATTATATTATGTTAATGAAATATTATTCAATATAATCCTCCCTCAATCTCTTTGTTAATAATAATGAAATTATTTCTCCTAATGTGTTAATTTACACACATCATGGGAGATTGTAACATCCCAGGTAAATAAAGAATAATACATTTTCATATTTATTAATATTTGAGAATTAAATATTAATTTTACTTTAAATGGGTTGCTATGTTCGATAGCGTACCTGATACGCAACAAAGAGTTTCTTTGAAATCTTATGTTGCACACTAGTAATAAAATAATATTATTTTAAATAGTAGTTATCACGAAGCCATTGTATTGGAGGTAATGAATAGAAATAACTAAAATATGATTATATATGTTTGTTAAATGTTTTTACATTTATCCAAAAAAGGATAAAGGCTTAAAATACGAAAAGAATTAAATTTTTGGTCTATATACTCTAATTTTCACTAAAGGTCGACTTATCACCTTTTCATGGAGAACCTTCTTTAAATATAGTTTTGATCACTCTTATACATTCTATTAAACCAAATAAAATTTTCTTTAGAATCGGGACATCAAAATTTACTTTGTGTAAATTTTCTGTATTTTTCCGATAAAGATCAATTTTAATGAATAGTGAAAAATATTGTATTTTAATTCAAAACCTCTTTTTAATCTAATTTTTTAATATGATTAGATTATCTTTTTAAGTGTTTTTAAAGTGAAATTAGAATATATTTTTACCATTTAATCCAATAGTGGTCATTGAAATTAATTTCACCTTGAAATCAGACTTGAACTAGTGTCAATCTTTTGATACTTTTTGTTTCATAAAAACACGCTATTTGTTTAGACAGCGGTAATTAATTATTAAATTAATTAATTCAACATATATGTTTTTAATTTTGTAAAATAGAAATCATTTTTGAATTCAGAATATCAAATATATCTTAGGGTGAAGTTTTGGTATTTTTCTGAAAAACTTCAATTTTTGATGAATAATGAAACCACTAAGTGGTACTTAAAAAACTGATTTTTCATTTAAATGAAACTTTACCACTTCTGTGTTTTGAATTTCAAAAATCTGACATACATGGTCTTTATTAAAAAGTAAAATGTGGTTCAATGAGATTAAAATAATTTTTTTGGTGAATAATAACTTTTATGTTTTTAATCGCGATTAGAGGTAATTAGTGTAGTTTAAGGTAAATATAATGTTTTAATAATATGAAATGAACATGAATCATTTCCTACCCTTATTGGATGTTTCATGGACGACCAATACAATCCATGGGTCAACTTGGGGACCCCATGGAGCCACTTTGGTAGGAAAATGGCATTAATAACTTTTTATTTAATGTTAAAATAAAAATGTCACAAACATGAGTGTTTTACTAAAACAATTTTTACATGGGGTTATAAAAGTCATATTTTTTACTATAAATATTCATTGTAAATATAAAAGGATTTCCTATATCACAGATTTTTTTTTATAATTTTTAGACTTTAAATAAATTATATTATTTATGACACCATGATAATGCAGGGATTACCTCATTATCTAACGATTTAAATAAAATGGAAATATAATATAAAATCTAAGACCCAAACATGTCCAAAACCTATTTTATGTGGGGACTTCTAACCCTTATAACCTAATCCTCGAAACGCATCAATTGGAGACCATTAATATCTGAAAATCATTCTAAAATAAAGAAACATTTCCTTACTTTCCAAGAGTGCCCCTCCCCTCCTCTTATAAAAGGCCTCCACCTCTACCACCTTACCCACACATCCAAATCCATTGGTATAAGGCCCCAGCCTTAAACATTACTTATTCTTGAGTTATTACAAGATTACACATTGAGGATCTTTTCAGGTTTAGAGTTTTGGAGAATTAGATCATGAAACTTTCATTACATTCCACATTTAAACAAAGTGGTTACATAAAAGACAATATTCATTCTTCCCATCAACGGAAACCTATTTAAAATAAAACACAGATTCTTTCTTGACACATCCTTGACACTATCATCACATCATGTACCTTTCCCTTGACCTGTGAAAAACATTTCAAAAACATGGGATGAGCATAAAAGGCTCAGTAAGGGTTATAAAAATATGGAAAGGAAACATGAGTTCATATATACATAAGAATGAAATCATACATTACCCATAAAACATAGGCATATAAAATCATGAATAAATCATAGAAAACATAAGACATAAAGGTAACTTGAGGCATTCATAACATTCTTACGTAGGGAGTAACCCTCTTGGTTACGTTTGGAATACCCATCACAGTATATTCCCTAAATCTCTTCGGAGAAACCTTAACGTTTAACTCCTTCGCGTTACCCAATGCATTGGAGAGATATATCGGGCTCACCCGCCCTTAGTTTATCACGAAACCACCCATTCTTCATAAAAATGCCCACGAACCATAACATAATCATATCCCATAAACATGAATAAAAGAAACATAACATTTCCACATTTCAATCACAATATAACATTTTAGGATATTGAAATAATGAATCCATTCAAAAAGAAACCATTTCCAAAACCATTTAAAACATTTAATAAAGAGATTTTTGAATCAAAGTGTCCCATAACACCTTGAAGATTTTAACACTTTAAACCATTAATATCCATATAAATAAATCCTTAAAACCATTTTGAAAACATGGATATTAATAAGAACAAATAATTAAAACATTTAAAATGATATTTTGGTTAAAGGGGTTTTACCAAAATTAGAGACACTTGAATACAATAATCGAGGAATAAAATTTAGTCAGAACTTTATAATATCATCAGAATAAAATGATTCATGATATAACACTCCAAAGGACATTATATACACCATATAAGAGTGAATTGGTGCATAACAACAATGAACCCTCAATAGAAATGTCAAATGTGATGAAATCCCTTATAAAGAAGGTATCCTTAAATTAAGGACAAATAAATCTCAAAAATATGTGTGAAAAATAAATATACACCCAATATAAGTGGATATTAAGTGTAAAACAATAAAAGGTAATTCACACATATTCAATGGATGACATATTCAATGACTACAAGTTGAACCCAAAGAAATCGAAATTGGGTTAAAAAGTTCCCTTGACAGCCTAACGGCATCACATCAAAATGAGTTGATGAGAGATAAAAAGTGTATCTCATCACTTGGACATAAAATTTACATCAATAAGGATGTATGAGAACATATCCCAACATAAAAATATGTAAATTAAAAGACCCAATAAAAGAAGTCTTTTAAAAAAGAGGAGGGTGAAAGGTTCCCTTACCAACTTGGGTATCTTTCAAAACATACACCCCTTGAAAGAAAGACAATAGGTCATTGATGTAAATAATCATAAACGAAAGTATATTACACAAAGAGTAGAATAATGGGCAGTACATACACCACTCAATGGAATTTGTGGCAAATGTAGCATAAATCTCACGGGAATAAAAGTGAGATGAAAAATCCCTTATGAAAACTCGGCAGCCTAACGGCGCCACATAAAACTTCCGAATATGGATTGATGAGGTCATGAAGGGTATCTCATCACATTACAATAAAATGTACAGAAATATGAATATAAAAGAACATACCCCAACATTACAAAGAGGAGCTTAAAAGAATTGACATAAAGGAGAGTACGTAAAAAGAAAGAGAGAGGTTAGATCTCTTACGAAAGTTCGGCAGCCTAACGGCGCCACTCAAAACTTCCAAAATGGATTGATGAGAGAGAATAGGGTCTCTCATCACATGAACATAAAAATTACAGTATGAGTAATATAAAAGAACATCTCAATCATAAGAAATATGAGCTTAAAATAAAAGACATAAAAGAGTGTACTTATAAAGAAAGAGAGTTGTAGGATCCCTTACCTCGGGTCCGACTTGACTCGATCGTTCTTTAACGTCCTGAATAATAAAATTGAGTTAATTTAAACTTTATTAAGAACCTTTTTCTAGTTCATTATTCCTATTATATCACTTATTTCCATGTTATAAACATTATGTAAACATTTAAGTTAATAATGTTTGTTTTGTCGATATTTGGTTCTTAAGTCGAAAGTGGACTTCTTACCATTACATGTTGTTCGTGTGGTCAAATGTTTATTATATCTAGAATCATATTTATTATTTGGATATCATATATGTCATATATATCCAGTACATTCATGCATTTATAACATTACATAATCATTTAGAGGTAAGAAATGAAATGCACCGTTCATGGAGATGGTAAGTCGTACGTACGCATGAACGCTACTTTCATTTCTATTTCATATTTTATAGAATGGAATAATAATGATATAAAGGTATATTATAATTACAGTATAATATCATATATAATATCATAGTTACATCCTTTATACATCCCACATATGTTATTTAACGAATCAAATCACTTTGAGGGGGTTGTAGTCCGCACTTCCTTAAATGAAGATATCGCGTTTACCCATAATGGAAACCATAAAGGTATGACCAAAATGAAAAAAAACAGAAGCTTAAGGAAAACATAAACATATTATATCTCATATATAAAAATAGTGACATCATAATGGCCACCTTTGAAGGTGTTAAATGAGTATTGAACAATCATCGTTTCGGGAGGCAGAATTTCGCCATCCACGGAAACCGTATGTTCTTTAACCATTTGATGTAGTTGTGTGAGAGTGTAGCTCGAATAAATACTATAAAAACATCCTAGTATATTGAATATACTGGTGTTGTTACAAAATAAGTAAATAAAAAGAGTTTAGGGGGTTGGATAAGCAAAATAAAACAAATGAACATGAGAGAATGAATTACCTTTAAAAGTGTATCTTCTTTTGATTTGAGCCTAATGGCTTCCTTTGAAAGGATTCATCAAAACGGGAATCCTCTAGGATGAGGAGAGGGATGTGGATAGAGTAAATGGTCATGGTTTGGCCGAGACAAAGGCTTGAGGAGTGTGTGAAATGAGGTAGAGGTGGGGGCCTTTTATAAGAGGAGAGGAGGGGCACTTTTGGAAAGTAAAGAAATATTACTTTATTTGAAAATGTGTTTCTGTTTAAAAAGGTCCCACATTGATATAATTCGTGGATAAGGTGATAAGGCTTCTAAATACACTTATCCAATAAGTTTTGGACATGTGTAGTTCATAGATTTTACATTATCTTTCCATTTTATTTAAATCATCAAATAATGATGTCATCGCAGCATCATTATTATGTCATAAATAATTTAATTTATTTAATGTCTAAAATTTTTAAAAAAACTATTATGATGTAAGAAATCTTTTTATCTTTCCAATTAATATTTATAATAAAAAAGATGACTTGTATAACCCCACTTAAAAATTGTTTTAGTAAAATATGTTCTGTCTGTGTCAATTTTTCTTTTACATTAAATAAAATGTTATTTATGTCATTTCCCAACCAAAGTGGATCCATGGGGTCCCCAAGTTGACCCATGGCTTGTCTTGGTCGTCCATGATACAAAAAATGAGGGTAAGACATGTGTCAAGCTCATCTCATTTTATTAAAGCATTATTTTTACCTTAAACTACACTAATTACCACTAATCGCGATTAAAAACTTAATAAGTTATTATTCACCAAAAATTATTTTAATCTCACTGAACCACATTTTACTTCTTAATGAAAACCATGTATTTCGGATTTTTGAAAATCAAAACACAATGATGTCAAAATTTCATTTAAACGGAAAATCAGTTTTTATAAGTACCACTTAGTGGTTTCACTATTCATCAAAAATTGAAGTTTTTCATAAAAATCCCAAAAATTCACCCTAATCTATATTTGATATTCTGAATTCAAAAATGAAGTCCGTTTTACAAAATTCAAAACATATAAGTCACATTAATTAATTTAATAAATAATTCCCGTTGTCATGACAAATAGCGTGTTTTATGAAACAATAAGTATCAAAAGATTGACACTAGTTGAAGTCTGATTTCAAAGTGAAATTGATTCCAACGACCATTATTGGATTTAATGGTAAAAATATTTTCTAATTTCACTTTAAAACCAATTCAAAATATAATCTAATCATATAAATAAATTAGATTAAAAAGTGGTTTTGAATTAAAATACAACATTTTACACTATTCATTAAAAAAAATGAACTTTATCGGAAAGATACCAAAAATTTACACAAAGTAAAATTTGATGTCCTGATTCTAAAGAAGAGTTTTATTTGGTACAAATGAATGTATAAGAGTGATCAAAACTATATTTAATGACAGTTCGCCAATAGAAGGCGATAAGTGAACCTTTAGTGAAAATTAGGCTATAAAAGCCTAAAATTGAATTCTTTCCGTATTTTAAGCCTTTGGATAGATGTAAAAAACCATATATATTCATATTTTAGTTATTTCTATCCATTCCCGCCAATAAAACAGCTACATGTTAACTGCCATTTAAAATAATATTATTTTATTATTAGAGTGCAACGTAAGATTCCCAAGAAACTCGTTGTTGCGTGTTGGGTACGCCATCGAGCATAGCATCCCCTTTAAAGTCATATTAATATTTTATTCACAAATATGGATAAATATGATAATTTCATATTCTTTATTTACCTGGGGTGTTACATCCTTCCCCCATTTTGGGAATTGCGTCCTCGCAATTTTTAAAATTGTTCTTGGAAACATCCTTGAAAGTCCCACATCGGAGAAGAGTCGGTAAAACAATCACTTTAAAATAAAGAAAGATAAGTACAGTGGTCACCCGATTTAACCCATACTAGGATTCCAAGTATGAAAATATGGACATGGAGGAAAAAACAAAGGGTCATGTTCTGATGGAGAGTGATAAAAAACATGTTTAAGAGAAAGTTAACCATGAGAAAATCACAAACTTGTGATGGGTTAAACGGTATTCGATTACCCAGTAGGAAAAGTTAATAGACAACATTTTTGTTTTAAGTTACTTTTTATTGAGGAATTTATTCATAAGGAAGCATAATCACTTATCATGTTGACTTTCAACTTTTACTAGATTCCTTAGTCAAACCCATATTTTTTCCAAAAGACGTGTATTTAGGGAGACGTGTTCGCATTAAGAGTACTATAATCAACTTCTAGAGAATCAACTAATCCCCAAAAGAGAACTATATACATCCCATGTTTTTTAGGCTTTAACCAAAACCAAAACCAAAAAGGTTAGTACAAGATCATATAATCCAGAAAAGGATAACCCCTTATAAAAATAAAATCTATTCTTAATCACCAAAATTTGTCCAACAAAACCCAAAGTTCAACGAGGACCATCCGATAAACAATTTGTCCATAAAATTATTCAAAGTAAACCAATATAAGATTGGAACCCAAATATTTGAAGGATTTAGTCACATAGTCTTCCAAGTTAAATCGTAACATTTATCTCCAAACAACATCAGTTTCTCCTAAAGTCTCACATTGAAAACTAATTATCCTAATCACATATCCTCCAAAATCAACTTACTCTTAATTCATAAAATCATATAACTAAAAAGAATCTGTCAAACTAACCAGGGGCTTCACGTAGTCCAGTGGTAGGCGATAAATACCAGTCGCACTTTGGTTGTGGGTTCGATTCCCGCAGCATTATCTGACACGACGGGTTGTCACATGGTCTGCGTGTTGTCCTTTTTCCAAAACTATATAATTCTCAAATCATTACCCAAAAAGGGATAAAATCATCAAAAATAACCATAACATAATTTAACCTCAATTTTATCTCATGCCTTTCACTTCAATCATAACATATGGTAACCCATAATTACCTCAAAAGTAAGGATCATATAAACCCAAATGGTTCTTTATAACTATGTCCACAAAAGAAAAGATAACTATTACTTGAATAAAATTTGCCTATATTAAACATCAGGGTTACACATAATATAAAAAGTCTTCTAATGTAACCCCATCATCAAAAGAGACTTAATACTCTTAAGAATTTCACCCTAACTCTTGAAGCCCTCATATGTTGACATCTTACTCATTCAACATTCTTCATGATCCATTATCCATTCCTTTCCAACTTATTCCGAAATACCTCTTTCTTACAAGCAAAATCATGAATCATATCCTAAGATTCCAAAATAAGAAAACAATAGTCATGAAATAGTACATACCTTTGATTGGTCATTTTCAGTTTCTTCATCCTCAATTGGAATGGAATTAGGTATTGGTAAACGAATATTGGTACGCTCTTGGTGACCCCATTCACGAAACTTCTTCATAGGACATGTGTTTTCATAATGACCATGCACACAACATTTAAAACATTCAATTGATCCTTCAGAAAGAACTTCTTTCCCTTTCCTCGAGTCAACTGGATGCTTCCTTTTTCCATGGCAGGTTCTTGCTTTATGACCTTCATTTCCACATCTATAGCATATTTCTGTCCCTTTGAAACATTTTCCTAGGTGTTTCTTTCCACATCTTTGATACATAGGTTTTTGAACACACTTACCTTTATGATTATTACCTGTACTTCCGTAGGGATTTGTTTCTTGCATATATGATGCCTTAGAGAAATATCCAAGGTTTAGGTGGTCAATCATGACTCCAGATAGTTTGTTGAGGATAATCAAAAGAGTTCTCATTGCAGCTCCCATATCATTTAGTTGCTTGCTCAAAAAACTGTCACAGTTTCCTTCACATCCAATGTTACTTTGGTGCCTGCTAGATCCAGCCATTTACTAAAACCAAAATGGTCAGTGTGAGTATATCAACAAAACCATAATGTACTAATGAGTAAGATAGACAATAAGATATACTTACTCATTCACTTTATCTAAAACTAAGACTCTTTCTGAAATCCTAACCATTATGGTAATTGTCAATTATGCTTAAAGAATACCCTAACCTCTAAAGTTATCTAAACTGACCTTTGATACCAACTATAAGGCCCCAGCCTTAAACCTTACTTAGTCTTGAGTTATTTCAAGATTACACATTGAGGATCTTTTCAGGTTTAGAGTTTTAGAGAATTAGATCATGAAACTTGCATTACATTCCACATTTAAACAAAGTGGTTACATAAAAGACAATATTCATTCTTCCCATCAACGGAAACCTATTTAAAATAAAACACAGATTCTTTCTTGACACATCCTTGACACTATCATCACATCATGTACCTTTCCCTTGACCTGTGAAAAACATTTCAAAAACTTGGGATGAGCTTAAAAAGCTCAGTAAGGGTTATAAAAATATGGAAAGGAAACATGAGTTCATATATACATAAGAATGAAATCATACTTTACCCATAAAACATAGGCATATCAAATCATGAATAAATCATAGAAAACATAAGACATAAAGGTAACTTGAGGCATTCATAACATTCTTACGTAGGGAGTAACCCTCTTGGTTACGTTTGGAATACCCATCACAGTATATTCCCTAAATCTCTTCGGAGAAACCTTAACTTTTCACTCCTTCGTGTTACCCAATGCATTGGAGAGCTATATCGGTCTCACCCGCCCTTAGTTTATCACGGAACCACCCGTTCATCATAACAATGCCCAAGAACCATAACATAATCGTATCACAGAAACATGAATAAAGGAAACATAACATTTCCACATTTCAATCACAATATAACATTTCAGGATATTGAAATAATGAATCCATTCAAAAAGAAACCATTTCCAAAACCATTTAAAACATTTAATAAAGAGATTTTTGAATCAAAGTGTCCCATAACACCTTAAAGATTTTATCATTTTAAACCATTAATATCCATATAAATAAATCCTTAAAACCATTTTGAAAACATGGATATTAATAAGAACAAATAATTAAAACATTTAAAACAATATTTTAGTTAAAGGGGTTTTACCAAAATTAGAGACACTTGAATACAATAATCGAGGAATAACATTTAGTCATAACTTTATAATATCATGAGAATAAAAGTAGTCATGATATAACACTCCAAAGGACAGTATATACACCATATAAGAGTGAATTGGTGCATAACAACAATGAACCCTCAATTGAAATGTCAAATGTGATGAAATCCCTTATAAAGAAGGTATCCTTAAATTAAGGACAAATAAATCTCAAAAATATGCGTGACAAATATATATACACCCAATATAAGTGGATATTAAGTGTAAAACAATAAAAGTTCATTCACACATATTCAATGGATGACATTTTCAATGACTACAAGTTGAACCCAAAGAAATCGAAATTGGGTTAAAAAGTTCCCTTGACAGCCTAACGGCATCACATCAAAATGAGTTGATGAGAGATAAAAAGTGTATCTCATCACTTGGAAATAAAATTTACATCAATAAGGATGTATGAGAACATATCCCAACATAAAAATATGAAAATTAAAATACCCAATAAAAGAAGTCTTTTAAAAAAGTGGAGGGTGAAAGGTTCCCTTACCGACTTGGGTATCTTTCAAAACATACACCCCATGAAAGAAAGGCAATAGGTCATTGATGTAAATACTCATAAACGAAATTATATTACAAAAAGATTATAATAATGGTCATTACATACACCAATCAATGGAATTTGTGGAAAATGTAGCATAAATCTCACAGGAATAAAAGTGAGATGAAAAATCCCTTACGAAAACTCGGCAGCCTAACAGTGCCACATAAAACTTCCGAATATGGATTGATGAGGTCAAGTAGGGTATCTCATCACATTAAAATAAAATGTACAGAAAGAGTAATATAAAAGAACATACCCCAACATTACAAATATGAGCTTAAAAGAATTGACATAAAGGAGAGTACTTAAAAAGAAAGAGAGAGGTTAGATCTCTTACGAAAGTTCGGCAGCCTAACGACGCCACTCAAAACATCCAAAATGGATTGATGAGAGAGAATAGGGTCTCTCATCACATGAACATAAAAATTACAGTAGGATTAATAAAAAAGAAAATCTCAATCATAAGAAATATGAGCTTAAAAGAAATGACATAAAAGAGTGTACTTATAAAGAAAGAGAGTTGTAGGATCCCTTACCTCGGGTCTGACTTGACTCGATCGTTCTTTAACGTCCTGAATAATAAACTTGAGTTAATTTACACTTTATTAAGAACCTTTTTCTAGTTCATTATTCCTATTATATCACTTATTTCCATGTTATAAACATTATGTAAACATTTAAGTTAATAATGTTTGTTTTGTCGATATTTGGTTCTTAAGTCGAAAGTGGACTTCTTACCATTACATGTTGTTCGTGTGGTCAAATGTTTATTATATCCAGAATCATATTCATGATTTGGATATCATATATGTCATATATATCCAGTACATTCATGAATTTATAACATTACATAATCATTTAGAGGTATGAAATGAAATGCACCGTTCATGGAGACGGTAAGCCGAAATACGCATGAACGCTACTTTCATTTCTATTTCATATTTTATAGAATGGAATAATAATGATATAAAGGTATATTATAATTACATTATAATATCATATATAATATCATAGTTCCATCCTTTATACGTCCCACATATGGTATTTAACGAATCAAATCACTTTGAGGGGGCGGTAGTCCGCACTTCCTTAAATGAAGATATCGCGTTTACCCATAATGGAAACCATAAAGGTATGCCCAAAATGAAAAAAAACAGAAGCTTAAGGAAAAAATAAACATATTATATATCATATATAAAAATAGTGACATCATAATGGCCACCTTTGAAGGTGTTAAAAGAGTATTGAACAATCATCGTTTCGGGAGGCAGAATTTCGCCATCCACGGAAACTGTATGTTCTTTAACCATTTGATGTAGTTGTGTGAGAGTGTAGCTCGAATAAATATTATAAAAACATCATAGTATATTTAAGATACTGGTGTTGTTACAAAATAAGTAAATAAAAAGAGTTTATGGGGTTGGAGAAGCAAAATAAAACAAATGAACATGAGAGAATGAATTACCTTTAAAAGTGTATCTTTTTTTGATTTGAGCCTAAAGGCTTCCTTTGAAAGTATTATGCAAAAAGGGAATCCTCTAGGATTAGGAGAGGTATGTGGAGAGAGGAAATGAGTAGTGTTTGGCCGAGTCAAAGGCTTGAGGAGTGTGTGAAATGAGGTAGAGGTGGGGGCCTTTTATAAGAGGAGAGGAGGGGCACTTTTGGAAAGTAAACAAATATTACTTTATTTGAAAATGTGTTTCGGTTTCAAAAGGTCTCACATTGCTATAATTCGTGGATAAGGTGATAAGTCTTCGAAATCCACTTATCCAATAAGTTTTGGACATGTGTAGTTCATATATTTTACATTATCTTTCCATTTTATTTAAATTGTCAAATAATGATGTCATCACTGCATCATTATTATGTCATAAATAATTTAATTTATTTAATGTCTAAAAATTATAAAAAAACTACTATGATGTAAGAAATATTTTTAGCTTTCCAATGAATATTTATAATCAAAAATATGACTTGTATAACCCCACTTAAAAATTGTTTTAGTAAAACATATTATGTTTGTGTCAATTTTACTTTTACATTAAATAAAATGTTATTTATGTCATTTCCCAACCAAAGTGGATCCATGGGGTCCTCAAGTTGACCCATGGCTTGTCTTGGTCGGCCATGATACATCCAATGAGGGTAAGACTTGTGTCGAGATCATCTCATTTTATTAAAGCATTATTTTTACCTTAAACTACACTAATTACCACTAATCGCGATTAAAAATTTAATAAGTTACTATTCACCAAAAGTTATTTTAATCTCATTGAACCAAATTTTACTTCTTAATGACAACCATGTATGTAGAATTTTTGAAAATCAAAACACAATGATGGAAAAATTTCATTTAAACGGAAAATCAGTTTTTATAAGTACCACTTAGTGGTTTCACTATTCATCAAAAATTGAAGTTTTTCAGAAAAATCCCAAAAATTCACTCTAAGCTATATTTGATATTCTGAATTCAAAAATGAAGTCCGTTTTAAAAAATTCAAAACATATAAGTCACATTAATTAATTTAATAAATAATTCCCGCTGTCATGACAAATAGTGTGTTTTATGAAACAATAAGTATCAAAAGATTGACACTAGTTTAAGTCTGATTTCAAAGTGAAATTGATTCCAACGACCACTATTGAATTTAATGGTAATTTTTTTTTATAATTTCACTTTAAAACCAATTGAAAATATAATCTAATAATATAAATAAATTAGATTAAAAAGTGGTTTTGAATTAAAATACAACATTTTACACTATTCATTAAAAAAATGAACTTTATCGGAAAGATACCAAAAATTTACACAAAGTAAAATTTGATGTCCCGATTATAAAGAAGAGTTTTATTTGGTACGAATGAATGTATAAGAGTGATAAAAAATATATTTAATGAATGTTCTCTATCAGAAGGCGATAAGAGAACCTTTAGTGAAAATTAGGCTATAAAAGCCTAAAATTGAATTCTTTCCGTATTTTAAGCCTTTGGATAGATGTAAAAAACCATATATATTCATATTTTAGTTATTTCTATCCATTCCCGCCAATACAATGGCTACATGTTAACTTACATTTGAAATAATATTATTTTATTATTAGAGTGCAACGTAAGATTCCCAAGAAACTCGTTGTTGCGTGTTGGGTACGCCATCGAGCATAGCATCCCCTTTAAAGTCATATTAATATTTTATTCACAAATATGGATAAATATGAAAATGTAATATTCTTTATTTACCTGGGGTGTTACAATTGGATCTTCCAAACCCAGCCCATTTTGTCTCTCCACATCCCTCTCTTACTCCTTGAAGCCACACATTGGGATGAAGTCTTCCCAAGGAAGCCTTTGAGCTCAAATCAAAAGGAGTTACTCGATTTAAAGGTAGTGTCATCTCTTGTGTTCTTATGTTTTATTTTTCTTCTCCAACACCCTAAAATCTTTTTATTCCTTTATTTTGTAACAAATCTAGTATCTTAAATATACTAGGATGTTTTTATAATAAGTATTCTATCTACACATACACACACCTACATCTAATGGTTAATGAACATACTGTTTCTGTGGATGGAGAATTTCTGCCTCACGAAACGATGATTGTTCAATATTATTCTAACACCTTCAAAGGTGTCCACTAAGATGTCCTATATTTATATATGATATATAATATGTTTATGTTTTCCTTAAGCTTCTGTATTTTTTATTTATGGCATACCTTTATGGCTTCCATTATGGGTATACGTGATATCTTCATTTTACGAAGTGCGGACTACCGCGCCCTCAAAGTGATTTTCTTTGTTAATACTATATGTGGTACATATAAAGGATAGATTTAATGATATTGTGTATGATATTATACTGGAATTATAATATACCTTTATATAATTAGTATTTCATTCCATTAAAGTATGAAATAGAAATTAAAGTAGCGTTCATGCATACATACGGCTTACCGTCTCTATGAACGGTGCATTTCATTTCTTATCCCAAAATGTAATGTAATATTATAAGTACATATATATAATGGATATATATGATGCATGTTAAATCTAAATGATGAATATAATTCTGGAATTAAAATATACATATCTCTCATTTAGTTTTAATTCCATTAATATGACATAGAAATGAAAGTAGCGTTCATGTGTACCTACGGCTTACCGTCTCAATGAACGGTGCATTTCATTTCTTACCTATAAATGATAATGTAATATTATAGATGCATGTATATTCTGGATATATATGATATATATGATATCCAAATCATGAATATCATTCTGGATATAATGAACCTTTGACCACACGATCAACATGTATTTGTAAGAAGTCCACTTTCGACTTAAGGACCAAATATCAACAAAACAAACATTATTAACTTAAATGATTA
This sequence comes from Viscum album, assembly GCA_963277665.1. NCBI lineage: Eukaryota > Viridiplantae > Streptophyta > Magnoliopsida > Santalales > Viscaceae > Viscum > Viscum album. The sequence continues at coordinate 434,754,125 of OY728139.1, forward strand.
CATAATGTTTATAACATGTAAATAAGTGATATAAAAGGAATAATGAACTTGAAAAAGGTTCTTAATCAAGTATAAATTAACTCAAGTTTATTATTCAGGGTGTTAAAGAACGATCGAGTCAAGTCGGACCCGAGGTAAGGGACTTCGTCTCAATATACATTCATTGAGGAATATTTTGTTTTATACACAACTTTCATTTATATGGTGTATAAAACCCTTTGACTCTTACTTTTATACAAAATGAATCTTTTTCTACGAAGTGTTTTTCTAAACAACAAAATGGAATGTTTCTTTTAAAGTACGCGGTGACAATGACCCTTTTCCGCCGCCACGAGTATTATTTGATCTTTGACTTCCTCAACAAGACATAATGTTTTTTAAAAAAATAAATACCATATACTCTGTTATGTATTTTGGTATTGAAAATGGTTTTGAAAAATGATTCTATTATGTCAATATATTTAAATGATATATTGTGATTGAAATGTGGAAATGTTATCATTTCTTTATATTGGTTTTATGTGTTATAATTTTATAATGGTACTTGGACATTTGTCGGGTGGTTACGTGATAAACCATATGATGGGTGGTGCCGTGAATACCAGGACAGGTGGTTACGTTATAACCTTCAATGCATTGGGTATGGAATTCGGCCGTATGGCTATTCCATTAAGTGATATGTGTGGAAGTCGACCGGATGGTTATTCCACTTAAGTATGTTTATGTCCCAAGTTACCTTTATATGTTATGTGTTCTTTATATGGGTTTTATGATAATATTTTGGTTAAAAAAGGGTAAGTAATGATATTTTATTCAGTGAAGAGTTTTTACTACTTCATAAAGGTGAAGGTATTAATTTGATAAAGTATACATGGTTTACATGTTGTTTTAAAAACTAACAGTTTTCATTCTTTGTGTATCCCTTACTGAACTTTTTATACTCACCCCATGTTTTTGAAATGTTTTTCATAGGACTTAAAGTGGAATAGGGTCAGGGATGGGATCAAGGAAAAGTCATGCTATCTAAAACATGGAACTATAAATTTTTCTTTTTAAGAGTTTTTATTTTATAGAAACTTAGTAGAAGTTTCTACTTTGTAATCTTTTGAGATGTAACAGTTATGTCCTAATTCTCTAAAACTCTATACCAGAAAAGATCCTCAATGTGAATTATTCATTTAATTAAATATTAAGTAAGGTATAAGGCCGGGGCCTTATAGTTGGTATTAGAGGTCGGTTTAGCCAACTTTCGGAGTTAAAAAAGTGTTAAATTATAAATTAATTTATGGTATGATTGAAATGATATAGCATTTACAGATTACCATGTTTCTTCGCCTAAGATATTTCAGTGTTAAGAATGGTTTTTCATAGAAGAAATTGAAAATCTTTTCTGGGAAGGAATACAGTGGGAAATGACCAATCAAATCAGTATCTTGAGATGGTCAGAATCAGAACTAAACAGTTTGTTGCAGTGATGGCTCAGTTGAATCAGGTGAAAATGTTGGTTGTTTTTATTGATGATATTTTTGGTGTTTCTAAAAGTAAATAGAAGAATGAAAGACATTTAAGGGTTATCTTGCAAACCTTAAAAGAAAATAAACTTTATGGAAAATTTAGCAACTGTATGTTTTGGATACAACAAATTTCTTTCCTTGGTCACATTGTTTCACAAATATGGCATAACTGTTGATCCTGCAAAAACAGAAGTTGTTGAAGAATGACCAAGACCCACAAATGTAACTGAGATCCATAGTTTCCTTGGTTTTGTAGGTTACTACCAAAGGATTGTTGAAAAATTTTCATTGTTATCTAGTCCATTGACTAAGATAACTCAGAAGGTTGTTAAGTTTATCTGGATAAAATAATGTTATGATTGTTTTCAGAAGTTTAAAAGAAGATTGGTGAATGCTATAGTTTTGGCCCTTCCTTCTAGGAATGGTGAGTTTGTTATATACAGTGATTCTTCGTTTAATGGACTTGGTTGTGTCGTCATGCTGAATGATCAGGTAATTGCTTATTCTTCACGACAGTTGAATACACATGAGGTAAATTACCATACACATGATTCAGAATTAGCTACTGTTGTTTTTTCTCTAAAAATTTGGAGGAATCATTTGTATGGAGTAAAGTGTGAAATATATATTGATCACAAAAGTTTAAATTATATATTCACTCAAAAATAATTGAACCTGAGATAGAGGAGATGGATGGAATTAATCAAGGATTATGATAGTACAATTCATTAGCATCTAGGAAAAGCAAATAAAGTGGCTGATGATTTGAGTCAAAAAAGTAATGCTTCATTAACAATGTTGTGTTTGGAATGTGATCCTTTGGTTAAGGATTTGATGAAATTTGGAATAGAAGTTCTTGGTGCTTGCTGTTATTCTGTTTTGTTTCAGGTATCAGTGAAATCTTCTCTATCAGATAGAATCAAGAAGGCATAGAAGCAAGACAGTGGGTTACAGAAAAATGTAGAGCTGGTTCAGAAGGGTAGGTTGCCTGAATTCCACATTGATAATGATTGTGTTTTGAGGTCTGGGAAGAGATTATATGTGCCTTGTGATTCAAATTTAAAGAATGAGTTGTTATGTGTGTCTCATAGTTCCCCGTTTTCAGTTCATCCTGGCAGTACTAAGATGTACAGAGACCTGAGGGAGTATTACTGGTGGGATGGAATGAAAAGAGATATTGCTGATTTTACTGTGAAGTGTTTGAATTGTCCACAGGTTAAAGTAGAGAGGCAGTTACCGAAAGGGATGCTTCCACCATTACCTGTGCCAGAGTGGAAATGGGAAAATATATCAATGGACTTTTTTTGTGGGATTACTGAGGACATCTCGAGGTAATAAAGAAATCTGGGTTATTGTTGATCGATTGACTAAATATGCTCATTTCCTTCGTATTTGAGAAACATTCTCTCTAGATAAACTTTCTCGATTGTATCTTAAAGTGATAGTCAGGTTGCATGGAGTTCCCCTCTCCATTGTATCTGATCATGATCCCAGGTTTAATTCTAACTTTTGGAAAGGCCTTCAGAAGTCGTTGGGTACTGAATTAAATTTTATTACAGCTTTTCAACCACAATCAGATAGGCAGTCAGAACGAACAATTCAGACCTTGGAGGATATACTATGTGCTTATTCGATGGATTGTCATGGAAGTTGGGACCAACATCATTCTTTGGTTGAATTTTCTTATAATAACAGTTTTCATTCCAGTATAAAGATGGCACCATTTGAGGTAGTATATGGGAAGCGGTGTCGAACTCCAGCTTTTTGGGATGAAGTGGGTGAAAGGAAGCTGATGGGACCAGAATTGGTAGAATAGATGGAAGAGAAAGTTCAGTTGATTCAGAAACACATGAAAACAACTCAGAGCAGATAGAAAAGTTTTGCAGATAACCGGAGGAAGGATCTATCTTTTGAGGTAGGTGATCATGTTTTTCTCAAAGTTTCACCATGGAAGAGTGTGATGCAATTTGGTAAGAAAGGAAAGCTGAGTCCAAGGTTCATTGGACCATATGAAATTCTAGATAAAGTAGGATTAGTTGCTTACCGAGTGGCTTTACCTCCGAGTTTATCTCAGGTACACAATTTTTTTCATGTTTCGATGTCGAGAAAGTATATGCCAGATCCATGTCATGATTTGATCCCAGAGGGAGTTCAGTTGGAAGAGAATCTCTCTTATAAAGCACAACCAGTCGAGATTCATGACCGTAGAGAGAAGTTGTTGCGGAATAAGGTAATTCACCAGGTAAAGGTTTTGTGGAAAAACCATATGGTTGAAGAGGCAACGTGGGAATCTGAAAATTCTATGAGGGATAAATACCCCCACTTATTTTGATAAGTGAATAAAATTGCGAGGACGCAATTCCCAAAAGGGGGAAGGATGTAACATCTCGGGTAAATAAAGAATAATACATTATCGTATTTATTAATATTTGCGAATTAAATATTAATTTTACTTTAAATGGGTTGCTATGTTCGATAGCGTACCCGATACGCAACAAGGAGTTTCTTTGAAATCTTACGTTGCACACTAGTAATAAAATAATATTATTTTAAATGGTAGTTAACACGTAGTCGTTGTATTGGAGGGAATGAATAGAAATAACTAAAATATGATTATATATGTTCGTTAAATGTTTTTACATTAATCCAATAAAGGATATAGGCTTAAAATACGAAAAGAATTTAATTTTACGCATATATACTCTAATTTTCAGTAAAAATCGACTTATCGCCTTTTCATGGAGAACGTTATTTAAATATAGTTTTGGTCTCTCTTATAAATTCTATTGGACCAAATAAAATTTTCTTTAGAATTGGGACATCAAAATTTACTTTTTTTAAATTTTCTGTATATTTCCGATAAAGATCATTTTTAATGAATAGTGAAAAATATTGTATTTTAATTCAAAACCTCTTTTTAATCTAATTTCTTAATATGATTAGATTATCTTTTTAAGTGATTTTAAAGGGAAATTATAATATATTTTTACCATTTAATCCAATAGTGGTCGTTGGAATTAATTTCACTTTGAAATCGGACTATAACTAGTGTCAATCTTTTGATACTTTTTGTTTCATAAAAACACGCTATTTGTTTTGAAAGCGGGAATTAATTATTAAATTTATTAATTCAACTTATATGTTTTGAATTTTTTAAAATAGAAATCATTTTTGAATTCGGAATATCAAATATAGCTTAGGGTGATGTTTTGGTATTTTTCTGAAAAACTTCAATTTTTGATGAATAGTGAAACAACTAAGTGGTACTTAAAAAACTGATTTTTCGTTTAAATGAATCATTACCAATTCTGTGTTTTGAATTTAAAAAATCCGACATAGATGGTTGTCCTTAAAAAGTAAAAATTGGTTCAATGAGATTAAAATAATTTTTTTGGTGAATAGTAACTTTTATGTTTTTAATCGCGATTAGAGGTTATCAGTGTAGTTTAAGGTAAAGATAATGTTTTAATAATATGAAATGAACTTGAAACATGTCCTATCCTTATTTTATGTGTCATGGCCGACCAATAAAATCCATGGGTCAACTTGGGGACCCCATGTAGCCACTTCGGTAGGAAAATGACATTAATAACTTTTTATTTAATGTTAAAATAAAAATGTCACAAACATGAGTTGTTTTACTAAAACACTTTTTACATGGGGTTATAGAAGTCAAAGTTTTGACTATAAATATTTATTGGAAAGATAAATAGATTTCATACAACATAGTATTTTTTTTATAATTTTTAGATATTAAATAAATTAAATTATTTATGACACCATGATGATGTAATGATTACCTCATTATTTAACGATTTAAATAAAATGGAAATATAATGTATAATCTAAGATCTAAACATGTACAAAACCTATTGGATGGGTTTATTTCCAACCCTTATCACCTTATACTCAAAACAAATCAATGTGGGACCATTAAAATCTAAAAAGCATTCTAAAATAAAGTAACATCTCCTTACTTTCCAAGAGTGCCCCTCCTCTCCTCTTATAAAAGGCCCCCACCTCTACTACCTTACGCACACTTCCAAAGCCTTTGGATCGTCCAAACCCTCCCCATTTTGTCTCCCCACATCCCTCTATTACTCCTTGAAGCCACACATTGGGAATAAGTCTTCCCAAGGAAGCCTTTGAGCTCAAATCAAAAGGAGTTACCCGATTAAAAGGTAGTGTCATCTCTTGTGTTCTTATGTTTAATTTTTCTTCTACAACCCCCTAAACTCTTTTTATTCCTTTCTTTTGTAACAACTCCAGTATATTCAATATACTAGTATGTTTTTATAATAATTATTCGAGCTACACATACACACACCTACATCTAATGGTTAAAGAACATACTGTTTCTGTGGATGGAGAATTTCTGCCTCACGAAATGATGATTGTACAATATTCTTCTAACACATTCAAAGGTGGTCACTATGATGTCACTATATTTATATATGATATATAATATGATTATTTTTTCCTTAAGCTTCTGTATTTTTTATTTATGGCATACCTTTATGGCTTCCATTATGGGTATACACGATATCTCCATTTTAGGAAGTGCGGACAACCGCCCCCTCAAAGTGATTTGATTCGTTAATACCATATGTGGTACATATAAAGGATATATTTAATGATTTTATGTATGATATTATACTATAATTATAATATAACTTTATATAATTTTTATTTCTTTCCATTAAATTATGAGATAGAAATAAAAGTACCGTTCATGCGTACGTACGGCTTACCGTCTCCATGAACGGTGCATTTCATTTCTTATCCCAAAATGTAATGTACTATTATAAGTACATATATATAATGGATATATATGATTCATGTTACATCTAAATGATGAATATAATTCTAGAATTAAAATATACATATCTCTCATTTAGTTTTAATTCCATTAATATGACATAGAAATGAGAGTAGTGTTCATGCGTACGTACGGCTTACCATCTCCATGAATGGTGCATTTCATTTCATACCTATAAATGATAATATAATATTATAAATGCATTTATATGCTGGATATATATGATATATATGATATCCAAATCATAAATATCATTCTAAATATAATGAATCTTTGACCACACGAACAACATGTAATTGTAAGAAGTCCACTTTCGACATAAGGACAAAATATCGACAAAACAAACATTATTTACTTAAATCATTAAATAATGTTTATAACATGGAAATAAGTGATATTAAAGGAATAATGAACTTTAAAATGTTCTTAATCAAGTATAAATTAACTCAAGTTTATTATTCAGGACGTTAAAGAACGATCGAGTCTAGTCGGACCCGAGGTAAGGGACTTCGTCTCAATCTCCTTTCATTGATGCATTTTTCTTTTTATACACAAATTTCTTTTATACGGTGTATAAAACCCTTTGACTTTTACTTTTATACAAAAGGAATATTTTTCTACGAAGTGTTTTACTGAATGAAAAAAAGGAATTTTTCTTTTAACATACGCGGTGACAACGACCCTTTTCCGCCGCCGCGAGTATTATTTGATCTTTGGCTTTCTCAACAAGCCGTAATTTTTTTAAAATAAAATAAATACCATATACTCTTTTATGTATTTTGGTATTGAAAATGGTTTTGATAAAGGATTCTATTATATAAATATATTTAAATGATATATTGTGATTGAAATATGAAAGTGTTATCATTCCTTTATATTGGTTTTATGTGTTATAATTTTATAATGGTACTTGGACATTTGACGGGTGGTTACGTGATAAACCATATGACGGGTGGTTCCGTGAATACCAGGACGGGTGGTTACGTTATAACCTCCAATGCATTGGGTATGGAATTCGGTCGTATGGCTATTCCATTAAGTGATATGTGTGGAAGTCGACCAGATGGTTATTCCACTTAAGTATGTTTATGTCCCAAGTTACCTGTATATGTTATGTGTTCTTTATATGGGTTTTATGGTAATATTTTGGTTACAAAAGGTCATGTAATGATATTTTATTCTGTGAAGAGTTTTTACTACTTCATAAAGTTTAATGTATTACTTTGATAAAGTATTAATGGTTTACTTGTTGTTTTAAAAACTAACAGTTTTCATTCTTTGTGTATCCATTAATGAGCTTTTTATGATCACCCCATGTTTTTGAAATGTTTTTCACAGGACTTAAAGTGGAATAAGGTCAAGGATGGGATCAAGGAAAAGTCATGCTATCTAAAACATGGAACAAGACATGTTTCTTTTTAAGAGTTTTTATTTTATGGAAACTTAGTAGAAGTGTCTACTTTGTAATCTTTTGAGATGTAATAGTTATGTCCTAATTCTCTAAAACTCTTACCCTGAAAAGATCCTCAATGTGAATTATTCATTTAATTCAATATAAAGTAAGGTATAAGGTCGGGGCCTTATAGAGATAGACTTCCATTTTCCTTCAACTCCTTCAAGGATGAAAATAAAACCATTAAATTTTAGAAAACATATTTTATTAGGTATTTTTGAAACAATTTTTTGTTCTGGAAACAACTATTATTCATAATAATAATTGATAAAAAACATGATTATTATGATTATGATGTTTCACAAATTTACCTAAAATAATCATCATTAAATTTTAGCTAATGATTTTTCCACATGGTATATAACATAATTCATTATTTGGTCATTTAAACTCTGATAAGATCGTTAATAACAAGTAATATCAGTTCATTATTTGTATCTATGTTCTAGATAAACTTTCATTCATGTGTACAAGTGATCTGTTAATGAAAACTATGAAAACAAACAATCCCAAACAGTGGTTTTAAACACTATAAGTCATATGAATGCCAATAAAAATCCAATGAAACCGTAATGAACCATATAAAAATATAGAATGTTCGAGGGTTACTAATTAATTAATACAATGTCATTTTACAAGACAATAAAGTGAAAAAAAGTTCAGATACAAGGTAGGGGAAATTATCGAACCCAACATTCTTTCATCAAGGTCTCCCTCATTCACTCCATTTTCAGTATAGTCACTCCATAAAAATAATTTTTTCATCATTATATTACTTTTTCTAGTATATAAATTTTTTATACTAATTTTCATAAAAAACCAAATGTTTCCTAAAAGAACACTTATTGGGAATAAACTCACTCTCAAAAAAAAATTTACTCATCGATGATTGTTCTTTTTCAAGAATGTTATTCCCTATATATTTTAGGAACAAAATGATTATGAATTTATTATATATGGTTTTAATCCCATTTGTTTCCATGGGTAATTTAATGTTCAATATTTACATATGTTCTATGAGCCATGCCTGATAATGTAAATGTAATGTTGTGATGGGTGTGCCATGAATTATATAGCTCAATATTAAAGTTTTGATGTGATGGGTGCACCTAGAATTATATAGTGATCCAATGCATTGGGTAAAGTTATGAATCTCATGATATAAAATGAATTTATTTGAGAACATGATGCCAGAATTGATCACAACTATGTGTGGTAGTTGACCACTAAGACACAATGTTTCATTTTTATTCATTTCCACACTCCATGCCTTTATCTAATGACCCCTTTAATGATTTTGGTGATGATTTTATTATTATGATCACCCCATACTATATTTTTCTTATATTTCCCCTTATTGGGATTGTACCTCACCCCTTTTTATTTTTATCCTCAAGATATTATGTGTACTAAAGAGTTTTCAAGGGATAATAAGAAGATATAGAATAATGAATTAAATAAATTTTTTTTTATGTTCTAAATGTTGGGTTTGGTCCTTGTTTTCCCATGACATTAACCTCTGGATCCATGTGGTGTAGTTTTATTATGTTTATTATCTTTCTAATGATGTAATAGTGATTTCAGAAAAAGAAGGGTCGCTATGGTTGGTTTTACAAGAAAGGATTAGTTAAATTGTGAATTAGAAATGGGGAATCTTAGAGAAAACCTCTAGTATGAGACTAAATACAAATCTACACACATGAAACTTTTCTAAATATATGTATCCCAAAATATTTTTTTTATTCAAATTTTAACTAACAAATAATTTGTTTATTCATAATTAGTTGGCTTGTGTTTTGTTCTATCCTTTTCTATTTTAGAAAATTGTGGGAAACCAAAGAAACCAGGCTAACAACCCATTGAGGGTCCATGAAAAGAACTCTCGAATTACATCCCCAAGGCCACAAGAGGTAGAGCTCAAAACATCATGGAGATTATAATCCAACTCTCATAGTTTGTGACTAATAACCAGAATAACGAGGAACATACTCTTTCACCAATGACGGATCAGCTTTCTTTTGAGTGTTTTATGCGACAATGACCACCAACATTTATTGGATCATCTGATCCACTAGTTTTGGAATAGTGGTTCAACACCATGGAGAATATCTTTTTGGTGCTTCACTATTCTGAGATGAATAATGTGACCCTATTTATTTATATCCTAGATGTAGAGGCCAATATATTTGTCTATTTGATTAGGAACACCAAGACAAAAGTCTAAATTGAATAGATGGAATGGTAAGACTTAAAGATCATTTTTATTAAAAATTATTTCACGTGATGATGTATATAGAATTCATAGAGCTCTATTAAAATTAAGGAGAATATATCACAACTTACGAAGAGAATTTCACAAGGTGATCAAGTTATTCTTTGGGTTTTGTTATAAAAATGATCAAAAAATTGATAGATTCTATAGTGGAATAAAACCAAACCATTGAAAGGATATTTCAATTAATGACATTTGGAGTTATGATGAAGTTGTTCGATGTGATCTCAAATTGGATATGAAGTTTGGAGAATATTTCCAGGTCTATGGTGACAAGAAACTAAAGACGGAGATTCAAGCCAAAGGAACTAATGATAATGGTGTGAGGAAAACTCAACCACCCACATGCCAAAAATATGTGAAGATACATTGTGAGAATTTCCTCAAAGGGACGGTGAAATTATTCAATTGTGGGAATGAAATAAACCCTGCTCGAGAGTGTATAAAATACATGTGAAGGAAGGATAACGTAGTTGAAAAATAGAGAGCATCACCTATGGTCCAATTATTAAATTGTTGGGAGCATAGGAACTATACAATCCAGTGCACTGAATCTCGAGTCCTCGATGGTAATCAGTTCCAACAACCACCAAATCCAATGAAATAAGGGAAGGATAATTCCTTAACTTATGTATAAGTAGATCAAGATAATTAATTCATACAAGGTATACTTAATATTAATTTAAGAATGGCAATTTTTTCATTTGATTATGGTTCTATGGACTCTTTCATATCTTGTATGATTTCTAGAACTATATAATCAAATCCCCAAAACCTAAATGTTTATATATCTGTAAAAAAATCCAAGTGGTTAAATCATTGAAATCAAAGAAATTATTAGGTTGTGTACTCATGATAAATGATAATTTGATAGCCTAAACCACATGGATGTTGAATGCCCATGAGAAGAACTACCCCGCACATGATCTAGAGTTGGCAGTCATGCTTTTTTACTTGAAAACCCAGTGACACTAACTTTTTGGTGAGAATTATAACATATACACCGACCACAAGATACTAATGAATATATTCACACAAAATGAGATCCATATGAGTCAATGGAGATGATTTGGGATAATAAAAGACTATTATCGCTCTATTCACATTCATCCTAGAATGGAGAACACGATAGTTGATGATCTAAGTAGAAAAGAACATACTACTATATCCATGTTATGGATTGACAAAGACCATGTATTCTTTGATATACAATGGATATATTTGGAAATCATAAGGAAAGGGGATACATCCTACCATTCCCAAAATATTTTGTAAACATCTATCCAATAAGAGATTAAGGTGGCATAAAGGGATGATTTGGAAATACAAAATAAGGTAAGTGCAGTAGAGGAAGCGAATCTGAAAGAGATCCAAATAGATTATGATGATGTGATTTGTTTTAGAACACATATTTTTGTGCCTTCGTCACCCTGGATAAAGAAGGATCTACTGGATAATGCACATAGCTCATCATTCTCTATCAATAAAAGGAGTACCAAGATTTACTGTTATTTATAAGAACACTTCTGGTGGGACACAATGAAGAATGATATTGCTAAGAATATCTCAGGGTTCTTGAAATGTAATCAAGATAATGTATAGTGGAAAAAAACCAAAGGAATGATGAAACCATTTCCGTTTTTAAGGTTGAAAAGGAATAATGACACAATGGACTTTGTCACGGGTCTTATGAAGACATACAATGGGAATAATGCGATATGGGTTGTTGTTGATCAAATGACCAAGAATTCCCATTTTATCACTAATCGGGGAGATTCCTTGCTTGAAAAACATTAAATGATATATCTGAAGGGATTCGTGATAATTCATGGTATTATAATTTTTATTTTCTCTGATCATGATCTATGGAATACATCTAAATTCTGGAGGAGTCTTCAACAAGATTTCTGTGCAGAATTAAATTTTTTCATGGCCTATCACCACCAAACTGATGGCCAATATAAAAGGGATATTCAGACACATGAATACATTCTATAAGCCATCCCTTTATAATTAAAAGGTGGATTGGGTAAAAATCTTCTATTGGTTGAGTTCTTATACAATAAATCTTTCACTCATGTATTCATGTGGCTCTATATTAAGATATGTATGGAAAGTGATGTAGAACAACCACCTATTTTGGTGATGTTGGAGAAATAAAGCTACTTGCACATGATCTTATACAATATATGATAGAGAAGGTTCATTTCATCAATGAACACATCAAATATTCTTGGATTTAAAAAGAATCTATGTTGGAAATAGTCAAAGGGGCCTCGAGTTCAACATTAGAGATAAATCCTTATTCCAAATATCACAATGTAAGAGAGTCGTGCATTTTTTAAAGAATGGGAACCTAAGACCAAAGGTTCATTGGCCTATTTGATATCCATGATCACATATGTTCTGTGTCCTATCATATTTCACTTCTACCGAATATGTTTCATGTTCATGATGTGTTTTATGTATCACTCCTGAGAAAGTACACACCAGATCCCTCACATGTGCTGGACTTAGAGGTGGTATAACTAGAAGATGATCTCTCATATAAGGAGTAGCCAGTAAATATTCTAGACCACATAGATAAGGTTATAGGCAACAAGACAACCAACCATTTCAACGTCTTTTGGAGGGACCATATATATGAAGAAGCATCTTGAGAACCATTGGATGAGATTAAATAAAAGTACCCTCACCTTTTCATGTAAAATGAAATTTCAATGTTGAAATTTCAAGGGAGGGGAGGTAATGAGACAAAATATTGTCAATGAAATTTTTACCTTCTTTTTTTAATATAATAATCAATCAAATTATGAAACACAATTCCACATAATTTTTAAATGAACTACTATTTTTCCTTTACACATAAATTTTCTACCGATATGTCTTAAATTTTGAATATCGGACATACACAGTTGTAATTAGTAAGATTTTACCTTTACACATAAAATTGAATTAAACATATTTATAAAATTATTTTTATAAAATGGAGTTCATTTTTTTCTACACATCAATGAATTTATAGGTTTTTTTGGTATTTTTTTGAAATAGATGAATTTTTAGTGAATAGTAAAATGCATTAATTTACAGTGTAAATACATTATCATTTAATTACATTATTCCTGACATCATATGTGATGTAAGAAACCAAATATCAAACTCACATGAACTTTTTACTATTATTGGTCATGGAATCTTCACCATTTCTTATCTTGTGGAGAAATAATAATTTAATGAATAAAATATTGAAAAAATCACTCTCCTCCCCACTATAAATACCACCACTCACACCCTAATAACAACACACCTCTCAGTCTACCATACATTTAATAAATTGTTCCCAAAGCAATTCCCTAGACCCTATCCACGTCTAACATACTTTGTTCTAATAAAAATAATAAAACCTATTCCCTAAAGATGCTATGAAAGAATATATATTCAAGAGTTAATTTCTCTCACTTTTCATTCAATTTCATTTCAAATTTCATTTCATTTATTCCCTTATCCTCAACATATATTATCCAAATGACTTGATAACTCCAGTATGATTGATATAATTGTATTATATCTTATTAATGGAATATTATTCATTATTCTATTCAATATCCCTATTTTTTTATAAAATTGAAATTATTTCTCGTGATGTGTTTTACCAGAAAGTATAGGGCCAAGCACTTATTTATTGAAAAAATAAAACATGAAACCCTTTTGAACTGGGAAGGGGAAACCCATTACATACACTAAGGCCATAGTCAAATAGCCTTAGATCTGATTGATATAATTTGAATGGATAGTCCAACCTAAACCCATAAAAACATATCAAAATGTCCATACAAGCCCAAATAGAATCCTAGTCACTGTCACCGGCTAAATCACTTCCACCGGGTAAATCGCTGCCACAGGAGACCATGTTCCACCATCCCCACCAGAGAACCTACACTCCATCACAATCAGGTTCACTCCACATCCAACCATCAATCCAAGATCTGAGGAAGCATGCAACACAACTTTGAATAATTGAAATAGCAACTGCTGCTCATGCCGCAGCCAGAATCGCACATCTGCACCATACAAGATCCACATCATGTCGCCACCATTGAGTCCACACAAAGTCCACAATGATCCTTCCAAAGCACACACATCTGACAAAGATCAACGCATTGCAAAGCCCTCACACTAAGTGGATTACCGGGATCAAGACCGCGCCACCCTGATGACCACCCGAAAACACTCCCTTGAAGACCCACTATAGCGTTGACGACCCTGTGCTGACTCCGCCACGATCCCCCACTAGAGATATGCAAATAGAGCCACTGTAGAATCTCCCCTAAACCACTACAAAGTCTCCGCCGAAGTATCCAGCCCTGATGAAACCGGACCGTCGCCGGGTGAAAGCCACTACAAATAGGTCACACCACACCACCACCACTATGAGGAAATCCACACACCACGATCTTGTCAAGAGAGCACCACCGAGGAGAGAACCCCCGTGATGTGTTAATTAACCTATATCATGGGATATGCACTTCAATTTTCCTTCATCTTTATCATGGATGTCAATGAACCCATTAGATGGTTGAAATAAGATTTTATTTTTTTATTTTTTTAACCCCTTTTAGGTTCTAGAAATAACTTTTATTCATAATACTAATTGATATAACCAAACATGTTTGTTGTGATCCAAAAACCACACAAAATTTCATAATACAATCATAAATAAATGTTAACTGTTGATTCATCCCCATGTTAAATAAAATAATTCATTATAAGATCATGTAAACACCTTTAATATCATTAATGACATGTAATATCTATTTTGGATGTTTATCAATGTCCTTCATGAACACTTATTCATGTGTACAAGTTATTCATTCATGAAACTACAGAAAAGAACACTCCCGAACAATTGATTAATCTCTATAACTCATATGAACGCCCATAAAAGAACATAATGAAACCTTAATGAACTATATTCATGTATAAATGGATTCAGGATTTAAAATTAATTAACATAATGTCATTATATATGAAAATAAAATGAAAAAAACATTCGCATACAAGGTAAGGAGAAATTCTCAAACCCGACATTATTTCTTCAAGTTCTATATTTTTCAATAGATTTTCAGTATGGTTACTTCATAAAAATAATTTTTTCTTCATTATTTTACCTTTTCATGGATATGCAAGTTTTCTAAATTTGTTTTTGACAAACCTAATGTTTTTCAAAATAACTCTTCTTTCGAATAAACACACTCTCCATGATTTTTTATCTTCAATTATATTTTATTGTTCTATGTCAAGAATGTTATTCCCTCTATATTTTTGGGAAAAAATGGTTATAATAGTATTCCTTATGATGTGGAGCCCATTTCATTCTAGGGATTATTTTATGTTCAATTTTGACTTACTTCCTATGTGGCATGAATGATAATGTAATTGTTAGTGTGATGGGTGTGGCCAGAATTATATAGTGCAATATAAATGTTTTGATGTGATGGGCGTAACCGGAATTATATAGCGGTCCGATGAATTGGTTAAATTGTTAAATATTATGAGATATAGTGAAAGGATGGGTGAAAATGATGCAACCATTTTTCATTACTATGTGTGGTAGTTGAAAACTAAGACATGATGTTTAATTTTCATACATTTCCACATTCCATGAAATTTATCTAATGATTCCACTCATGATTATGGTTAGGATGATATGATTATTCCCACCCCAATATATATTGTTCATTTCTATCTTTTTATTGGGTTTTTGGATCACACCTTTTTTATGTATATTCTTAGGTTATAATGTGTACTAAAGGGTTTTAAAGGGACAATAATAATTTGGGGAACAATGAATAAAATAAATGATTATGTTTGATGTTGTAAATGTTATGTTTTGTCCCGGTTTTTCCAAGACACTAATCCTTTGGATCCTCATGGTGTAATACTATTATGTTTTTATCTTTATAATGTTTTAATATTATTGTAAGAAAAGGATAGATCATTATAATCTCTGTAATAAATTGTTTTATATTTGAAAATATATTTATTGAAATCTGATTCCATAAAAAGGGTTAATAAAAAATCACATAGAAATGATGAATAATAAAATAATAATTTCATCGGTAATAACCCATATCCATGTTTCCAAAATGGGGAAAAATGGTTTGAGGTGAAATTATAGACCTGAGAATAAGTGAAATTTAAAAATAATTATAGACAATGATAGAGATCATTGATTAGATTAAATTGAATGATTAAGAGAAACATAAAAAACACAAAACCATAAACCTATATGGTGTAAAAAATAACATTGATTCAATAAAAATGATGGAAATATGATTATAGTTTTGTTTCATGAATAATCTCTTATAGTTTATAAATTATTATACCATCTTGGGAAACAATATACTGACACTATAATTTGAAATTAATAATTTAATCCATGTATACTAAAATTTCAGAATTTTATTAAAACACATAATATTAATGTTGATTTCTTTATTGAAGTGCTTAAATTGACTTCTATCATATCACGTAATCAACAAAATGATATCAACAACTTCCTCATATATTTATGAAATAACCAAAACCCAAATTCTTATCATATATTTTTTTTGAAAATGAAAAAAACCATTATTCTTTGAAATATAACATTAATCTAAAATGGATCATAAATAAAAAACATATTTCAACTTAGACCTATAGATAAATAACTAATTATAAAATTCATCAAAATATTCCAACAAAATATTGAAACACTATGATTAAGAAAATTATCATAAATTATTCAAGGATGAACATTTCACATTTATCTCAAAATAACACAAATACATATAAATGCATAATACTAAAAATGTACATTACCAAAGAAAATAATCTATAGTGTATGATAATCATATGCATAAATAACCTGAATCATTTTAAATCTGTACTAAAATCATATATACTTCCAAATTATAATTAAACATGTATTACTAAAAAAAATAAAATATTAAGATATAATATTCCCAAAAGCATAGTGATATTAATCTAAAATAACATAATCATTAATTGCCAAATAACATTTTATTCCCATGGTTATATATACAATAATCCATTTCCCTCAAATCATAATACCTCATTATTTGTTTAATATCAAAGTTCATATTACACCTATCTTTATGAATTATTTTAAACATATGATCAATAAATTTAGAGTCATTACTGATAAAATAAAATTTATTTAAACACAATTAATCTTAGATGTTACATATACCTTAAAAATCTATTGAAAATCAATAAATGTCTCTAAAAATTTATAATATTTTAATAGATCCATATTTCAAAATTATGGAATCCGTATAATATATGTTCAAAATTTGGAATATATAACCTACATTAAATTAATCTATATGTGTTTTATTATTATCATAGTGTTTAAAAAAATCATATCATTGAAGATATACCAATACAATATAATTCTCAAATATAAATATAGAAACACATCCATCTTTCAACATCTTTCTGAATTATTTTACTACATTTCAGGACTTATTCCTAAATATAATATTTCAGTATTCAAGGACATAAATTACATCATTATGAATTATGAATATAAACCCACTCATGTTTAATTAATATAACATAAGAAAATATTTCAATCCATAAATAATAACATTATGTAATTCTATTATGTTCTTGATATCTCCTTTATCATTCATCATGAAGTGAATTTCTCCATAAATTGAAAATTCAAATAATTTGTGGTCCTTCCCTTACCAATTGATAATGATGGGTTAAGATTTTGAAATAAAAAAAATTTGATTCAATGATTCATAAATATTATAGGAAAATTAAGTGTTGTAGGATAAATAAAATTATTTCTTACAAATGATTTGGAGTTTCAAGAAGCTTTCAGAATCAGTTTAACAATATTTTTTCCTTAATAGATATGATTAAATAATCTCTATGGGACAAGAAGGTTGTGTGAGATCCTATTGAGATTATCATTATAAATTATCTTTAATCCATTGAAAAAACCTAATTAAAATATGAATTGAAATATTTCATTTCAAAAATATAATTATCCTTGTAACATCAATACCCATTAAAATTTTAGAATAAAATTATTTTTCCATCCTCAAAAATATAATAAATAACATGAACATAAATAAATATTTTAAGTTCATAGGATTTCTCAAACTTTTCAGATTAAACCCATGAAAATTAAATTGTATTCTAATGTAATAATCCTCCATTTTAAACTTAATGGATACATGTACCTGAACATCATAAAATGTCTTTAAAATTATTATTAATTACCTTATAATAAAATAACATAAAACCTCGTGAGGGGTTTACTAGAGTTTTAACTAATGATAAACCATATACTAAAAACCCCAGGATGGTGTCCATAACTTATATAGAAACCTCTAAAAAAATGTTATAATATCAATAGTTATTTAAACCATTCCTCGTACACAAACTGTAAAGAACCATGTATTAAACATTACATAATCTCGAGTTTTTAGTCAATAATTCATTTTTATACAAAATAAATAGTCATTAATATTTACATTTTAAGATATTTAGGCCACAACTCATGTATAAAAAACATATTTCATAATTTTCTCACTTCAAATGCGTATCCATTTCCCACCAAATAAGTCTTTTAAAACAATAATTTCATTTCAAGACAAATCATCATGAATTTAATCATAATTTTTTTTGTTTTTACCCATGGATTAAAATATTCATAAAATTTGTAACACATGGTACGAGAACAAAAAACTCAGTATGGTTTATTAACATAGAAAATAAACACTATAGTATTTTTTCAAAACATATGATCATAAAATAGATTTTTCCTTTAATATAATAATCATTGAACACAAAATATTCATTTATTTACACAACAAATCAATATCACTACACAATTATTTTCATAAAACACTCTATAGGTAAACATAAATTTAAAATTATAATAGTTATTGTTTCATGAAAACATGGGAACTGATGAACAAAATTATAAACATACACTTTTTCATTAAATAGGATAATAATTTTTTCAAAATAAAGGATATTTATTATACCATTAAAAATCACAATATTTATCTAGAAATAATAATATTGTGTAAAACATTCATATAGGTTCTAGGTTGAATAATCTGCATTGATCCCCTACTATAACCCATATAACTATAGTTACCATATAGTTAACTTCAACTATAATTCTTCAGTGAACACATCAATTAAGTAATGCATTGAACACTATTTGGGAAAACCCATCATATATTCAATATATGAGTCACCCATTATCATGAAAAATATCAGTTTTATTTCATCATAATCAATTTCCATGGACTATATCATGAATAAATACTTATTTGTGTGAACCATTTCATTATAAACCCTTTGAAAATCTCTTTTGAACCAATATGTAAAACACATTAAGATATCGAAATACCCTATCCTTTTTAAAACCCCATTTAAAAAACTAAAATTACAATTAAAAATTTAAATATGTATTTAGTTTGAAGAAAATTTGGAAGCTTATAATAGACTCTAAATATAAAATAATTGTTATGGTGGTGGGAAAAAAATTTATTTTCTTCGGATAAAGAGAAACCATCATTTTATATATTGGAAAGAAATTATAAATTTTATATATAAATAAAAAATTGATTCATTTTGAAACCCATTGAATGCATGTAAAAATGTGAAATAAAATTATATTTATAATTCATTTTTTCACATAAAAAAATTCAATAAATAATTTTAAAATTTTATACATGGAAGAAAAAGGTTTTGAGAATAAATAATTATAATATTTAAAATGTTGGTTCTAAAGTAAATGGCCCCTTATGTAAAATAATTAAATGATTTATTTTAAAAACTAGTATAAAAGAAAAATATTATATAAATATTAAAACTATCATACATGAAAAAAATGATTGATTTGGAAGAACATTTGAAAGAGAGAGATAGATTTTTGAATGGATACTTTAAAAAAGAATTGCATTTTTTAATAATCCCATAACTTGATTCTGACTCATCACGTACGTACATTATCTTCCTGAATAATAAATTTATATTAAAATTATAAATTCATATGAACCATTATCAGGTTTATTATTCATTTTACATCATTTTAAATAATTATTTAATCAATTAATCTCTCATTAGATGTTTGGATGACATTCACCACATTTTTTCAAAATGGATTCCGTAGGTTGCCAATGGTGAAATTTTCCATTATTACAACATAAAAATAATATTGATCATGAAATAATTTGATCTTTTGGTCCTCAATTATATAATTCTATCTAAAATAGAATTAGGGTTACGAAAAACTGACAACCGTAAACTCATGGAGATGGTTGGTCATACTTATGCACATATACCACTTCTGTTTTTCAATGATCCATATAAAAATAATGTTGAATTTTATGATAATTCCAAATTTATTAGAATATTATAATATCATATTATTTATATCAATATACTAATATACATCATTTATTTTATTTTGTTATATAAAATGAATCAAAATGCTTCGTGGAGGTGATAGTCAACACATATTCACAAAACATTTTTCATTTTCCAAAGAAAGAAAAGTTTAGAAAAAATATTATATTTCACTTATTGAGAATGATAAATATTTCAAGAATATCATATATAAATTTATATCTCAAATACATCATTATAAAAAGACATGGAATTTATTTATTTAGAACAAATTATATTATTTCCCGTATTTGCAGTCTGTTGTACACATGGATGATGGTTTTGTTTATCATTTGATAGAAAATGATATGGGTATTGGTCATTAAATATTCATAAAATGCCTAATATTATGTAATATATTGGTTTTATTATATCAAAATGTTTGATTTATGTTTTAATGAGGTATAAGAATAAATAAAATTAAAACCATTGATCAAGTGTTACAACTTTTCTTCGGACAAACTATAATGGTTTATAACAAATGTTTTCCAGTGATGGTTTTATTTTCAATCCAAGGAATATAGAATTTTGGGAAAGATGTATGGAAGGTATATTTTTATATTTTTAGAATCTTATCTTTTTATAAGTGTGGAGAAAAAACAGGATTTGAGGATTTCTTTAACAAGGTAAGGGATTGGAACACTTAGAATATCATAAAATATGTATATAATATAATTTATTTTCATGTTATAATGTATCAAAATTTATTAATTTGTAATAAATATGTTAATAATTCTAAATAATCTCATCAATTAAAATTGGACTTATTTTGGTGATGGTTTGAACTTATATTTTTTGTTTTAACCGATCTTATTACTTTTGTACCATTACCATGATATTAATGCCTTTACTATTTAAGGTTCAAAAAAGATTCAATAAAAGAAAAATAATACTATAAATGGATAATAGTAGGTATTATAAACCATGTACATTTTAATTTGTTGAATAAATAATTTTTGGGAATTTTGAAAATTTTAATAAATCATTATTTGTTATAAAATATCATTAATGAGAATTTTGACACTAGTCATTTAATTTTACATTAAAAATCTAATAACATAGTAGAATTTTTATATAATAATTTAAAATGGCTAAAATATGTTATAATTATATATATATATATATACTTTTTTTTGTAAAAAATAATTCAATCAATTTATATTATCTTTAATATTTTAAAAATGATTATTTTTATTTTACTTAGAAAAAAATTCATATTGTGTATATCTTTGGAAAACCATAAGGTAAATATATAAGTACATAAAATTATAAATGAAATACCATCAGAAAAATTAATTTATTATTATAAAAATAAAACATAATATTAACTCAAAACCTCTTTGTTCCCTTTGTCAACTAAAAATATATATTTAACAAAAACATGGTGAAATTATATCTTTTCATTTAATTAAATTATTATATATGTCACAATCAAGTCCTAGATTTCCATTAAAAATATATATTAATATTATGGTGATAAGGGTAAAAATAACTTCATAAAATAAGATTAAGGATTAAAAATGGAAACTCTATCAGTTATTTTCAACCTAAGTGAACTCGATTTACCCTTTTGTTGTGGTGAATTTTTTTATTGTTTTCATAATTCATTTTGCACAAAAATTATTCTCTCCTTATTAAATAATATTAATTATGATAAATAAAAATAATAAATATATTTAAAAAAAATTAATCTCAATTATTGGTAAATATGCAATTAAAATGTAACCCAAAAAGAACGTCAAAACATACCTTTTCGAAAAATAATGCCTTTATATGTCAAAAAGTATTTGTATACAAAGATTACATATAATTTTTACTATTATGTAATAATTCATATATTTTTAAACAATAAAGAGTACTATATAAATATATGATTTAGATAAAAATATTATGTGGTGTTTTCTGGGAAATGAAATGACACTTTAAAAAACAAATTGTCTTTCATTATTTAGAGACAAATCAATATTTTCAAAGAAAATTCATTAAAAATAATCATAATTTTTTTTGGAGTACTCTTTTCAAAATAGATAACCATTTTATAATATAAAATATATAAAATAAAGAGAATATAATTTTAAAATTGTATCACTTAAAATACCTTACTCCATTTTTGATCAAAAATAATTTTGAAATAAAAAATTCCCCTTATTAAACTTTGAGTAATTATTTACAAAGAATTTATCAACACATTTATATTCAGTATAAAATTTATATATATTTTATATGGAATTTAATTTTTTGATACCTTACTATTTAATGTCTAGGTTATAAAACACATATTTAAATAAAAATAGTTTATGCTTTGTTTAGGGTAAGTGTTGGGTTTAATATATTCTATTGAATATAGTTTTATTTTTTTATTCATAGGGTCTAACTATATAGGTATGGTAATTTTTTTATTAAATTTATATAATGAACTATTTATCCAACATAAGCATAATTTATTAATTCATGAGACACTTATCTTAATTAAACATTATTATTTTAAAAAAATTTATAATGAAGGATTGTTATATGATTAAATATATGTGTCTGATCATGAGCATGACCAGCCGATGTGCCTATTCATTTTTTTTTATATGATATTTTTTTATAGGTGATAAGTAATTTTTAAATTTAATATGGGAGATTATGTGTCATCAATCCATCCTTTTTTATATTGGGCAATCATGTCCATAGTTTTTTTATTTATCACATGTCTTTGGTTCTAATAACCTTTTTGTAATTAAAAACCTGTAAATTAATGATATATATGAATATGTGGGATTTTATGAGTAGATGAGAGGTCAAACCAATTATGAAGATAAAAAAATTTCTAGTGTAATTCTCGAACTCATGAGAAAACTAATATTGGGGTATTTTCACCTAGGATAATAGGTTATATTTGGTAATCTCCCACATGATACAAGTAATGAATAAATTTAATAATTTATACGTCATATTTTATGCATTAATATTCATCTTAATTTAATAAATAATTTTATTTACATTTTTAATAGAAAATGAGATGGTTATTATTTTAACCAAAAACATTTCCATGTATCACACGGTTTTACTTAAGATTTAAATGCTTAATTTATATATGTCTAATTATATTAGAATAAAATCAACATTGGATTTTATATATCCAATTAAACATAGGTTCAAATTTTGGGATATTTATGAATTAGTTATTTTTTGGGTGAATGGTGAAAAATAACATTCTTACCAAATAACAATAAATTTATGACATCATCATCATGTATGGATGTCTCTAAAAAATAAAACATCATTGGATTCTTGAAAATTAATTTTATGAATTGAAATAAGTCCTTTTATATCTGAATGATAAATTGGGAATCCCATACTCGAATTTATTTAATTATAATATAAAAACAAATTTTGGATCATTGTATTTAATTTCATAGTTAGAAGGTTACATTTTAATGTATTATATTCTAAATTTCATACAACATTCCATTTTTATAAATAATATTAAAATCAATTCCTGGAGAGTAAATAGTATAAAAAAATTTAAAACAATTTCCTTTTGATTCTTAAAATAAGGTTTTTTCTAAAAGTGTTTTTGATCATTTTTTTATAATTATATTATATGTAATTTATTATTAAAATTTTATTTTAATTGGATAAAATTTATTTCATTTTTTCAATCAGAAGGTACAAGAAAATTAGTCAATGTTATTTTTTTACAATATAAATAATTTACCTAGTAATAATGTTATGTTATCTAGGTTAACGATAAAAAATATTAAACGGGGTTAAACTACAAGGTAAGACATAAAATATCTCTAAATGGTGTATAAATGTGATTATAAAATTGAATTTGAACCTTTAATTGACTTATCCTCAAAAGGTGGGTTCTTTTGTTCCACTTTCCAATAAAGGGTACTTTATTTTGTAATTATAAGGGTGTTACTCTCCTCACTTATAAAAGGGAACGAACCCTCCACAAATATTAACATAGGTTAAGCACTATAACTAAACTACTATCTGTAACAATCCCACACGAAATATTCTCGTAACACATTAGAGGACCTGATATTCTCATAAGGAAAATCATAAATGTCTGAAGGTGTAATCCAAAGGACGTTATCGAAGAAGGAAGTATAATTCATCACTGAATTACTTAACATTTATTTCAAATTATATATATATAATAATATATGAATTATAACACAGTGATATACATGCCTTATCAGTAATAAAATGTTTTTATGCTGATGGAAAATCATTTTCAACCCCATCTCAATTCTATGGTATATTAGAGAATCATTATTGTGTATGTACTAACTAAAATCTCAATGAATCATTTTATATTATTTTTCATCGCCACCACATATGGATCAACATAAATATTTAATTAACCAATATATATAATATGTTTAACATAATTTTCATTCTTTAAATATAATATGTTATTTACTATATTACCATGTCGTCCATTAGAAAATTATTACGACTCCCTTGCATATGTTTGAACTACCACCTCCATGAAGTGGTGTTATTTTTTTTACTTTATTCTCACATGAATGGTCCTTATGATAGATACAATGAATTATTTTTAAACATATATCATATAAATGATTTTATAATGGTAAAAAAATTATCAAATATATTTCTTTCTCACATCTTATAGAAATGAAAATGTTAGTCGTGTATACATGTATACTACCTCCTATATGGAAAGTTGAGCTTCATTTCTAATGGCCTCCTAACATGTTTAGTTTTAAAATATGATTTATGGATTAAGTAGAATAAATATTAAATTAATAAATTACTGAAACCATTATCAATTGAAAATGGTTAACCTATAAATACTTTTTATGAAACAACTGACTGAACAAACTCAAAACATCTCACTTGAATTTAACTGATTTATTAGCTAAATAAAGTATTATAAGAAATTAAATATAAATATATATTAAGTATTTGGACATGAAAAATGTTTTAAATAAATCAAAAAATATATAATTCTGTTATAATATAGTAAAATAATTAATCAAAATTGATGAAAATTGTGGAATATTATTTTTAATCAAAACATTGTATAATAATTTCTAACCTAGTCTTCTCCACAATATCCATAGTATTCTAAGTTCACTAAGGAATTTTAAAATTTATAAATATAATAATACAAATAATTCAATTTTTTTAATTAGATAATCTATATAAGTGTGTTAAAATTTAATATTTTAAATGTTTTTATGTGTTATTTTTGAATTCTTAAAAAAGCGAAAAATGAATGATTTTGAAACATATATTTCTTAAACGTATTTTTTATATGTTATAGTTTTTATTATTTATCAATATTCATATACATGATTATATGTTATTTCATAGTGTATCATATTCTATATATTTTTTCATTTTTTAGTTTGAAATGATTTATATGTTAAATTGCAATATATTCTTTTTTATAACAAAACTGTAAGTTATTTTTAAATGAATTTAATTAACTTTGTATAGTGTTTCTGATGAAAAAAGTTAACCAATGGAAATATTTGGTGAATGGTATAGTACTAGATAATTATTAAAGATGAATAATGAGTTTGATATAGATTATTATAATGTGTGAGCCTAATATAACTCTAAAAGGCATTGGGTATTGATTTAATCTCTAAAAGTGAAAATAATAGAGATAATTTGGTAGGTTTCTCATTTATATTTTCCATTTTTAGTTATTAATACACATGTTTAATATTTTATTAGGTACTGATTGCAATATAGAAATCTAATATTCCCATTTCATGAATGATTAGTGTCTTTATGAATTTTTTTTATTTAACTGGGATAGAAAAACATAAAAACATTGAAATGTGAAAGGTAAGATTTTCAAGGATTTTTTTCCTGATTTCTCATATTCCTAGAGTTAATTTAATGAAATTCCCATTAATTGTATGGTTGTAATGATTTTATTTTAAAATATTTATGTAACATTTATATTTGTTTTATTTAGGTGTTTAATGGTTTATTTTGGAGATGAATGATATTTTAATGGATTTTTGTGTTTTTTAATATACTAACTATAGTTTATTATTTCTATATCCCTTAATGACCTAGTAATGTATATCATACATTTACTATTTCTGTGAAGGTGTAAGGCTGATTATAAAATATTTAATGGTTCAAACGTTCCTCTATGAGTATATCATAATAGAATCATATGTTCATAGAATTGAAACAGTGGTGTATTCATGAAGAAATATTTTTTGAACATGTGTACATTATGTAGAAGTGTCCACAATGTTATGTAATGGTTTTGAAAAATTACATAAAAATATAATCCCATAATATCATGTTATTGAAAAAATATTTAATAATATATAATAAACAATATTATGGTTTTTTACTGTATCATGGTGTCATAATTATTTTCTAAGTATAGTTTATATAACCATAGAGGTTTTGAGGATGTCAAGTGACACTATATAGATATAGATATTTATGGTTTTATTATCTTGAGATGTATTTATTAGATTTCTATGTGGATTTATTTGATCCATGAATATTCATAATGGTATTCCATAGAATTAATCGGAAGCATACTTTGGATGGCATCACAATTGTAATAACCATCGATATTAGTATCCTTGAACGATTCAAAAATACTAGTATAATGATTTTTCAACTCATTTTACATGTGATATTAATGTTGTAACCTATTAAATATAACAACCAAATTTCTTACATTGGAGAATGTCTTTATAGAAGAATTTAATAAAATAAATGTTGTGATAGCCCATGATATTACCATATATAATTTCATTAAATAAATATAATTTTATATATCACTCACCACATGTACCACCAATATAAAATGAGTAATGTAATTCAAGATTTATATTATTATCATTATTATGAAATTAATAAAACATCCCATAAATAACGAACTTATTACAAAACTTGAATTATTTAAATTTAGATTGTAAATAATCAATATGAATTGATATTAAAAAGGATACTTTTTTATCATTTAAATATATTTTTTTGTAATTTTAATTCTAGTAAACTAATATAAATTATTTTAAAACACTATATGAATTAATATATTAGAAAACATTTAATTTGAAATTGATTTGAAATAAAATTAAGTATAATTAAACATTATAATTTTATATTTATATAAAAGTGGATGTTCATCATATTTTTTATATTCATTAAAAATAAATTATATATTTATAAATTTTAATTTCATTAGAAGAACTTTATTTTCAAATTCATCATTTAAAAAGAAATGTTGGAGAAATTTGGAAAATGTTGATGTAAAGGATGATTCTTTATGTATTCAGGGAAAAATAATTTTTCAATTATTATTACTGTGTTTTTTCATTATCATGATCTGAGAATGAAATTAAAAATTTTATAAAACAAATTTTAAAATAAATTAAAATTTTATGGAATAAAATGGTTGATTTGAAAACAATATTTTGACTTTTGGAATCCTTAGTAAAAACATTAGAGACACGAGTAATGTTTTATTCTAAAAAAACTTTTTTCATGTTTTCATTTTATTGTGTTTTTTAATGGTAGAAATATATTTTCACTTATTTTAAAGTAAACATAACTATAATTTGTAAAAATAAAAACCCAATTATTTTCATAGAAATAAAAAATAGAAATTGTTTTCATAATCAAAATTTTAAAGAATAAAAAAACCCTTTTTAAAAAAATGGTATTTATGTATAATGTGCACTAAGAATGATTTTTATATTCATATAAATATTAATTAAAAAAATAAACTTCATATTTATAACCATATTTCCCAAATTATGTAACAATTCCCATTTTATGTTTACACATTAATTGTATTTTTTTGTTAAAAATCGGTTACCATAGAAAATATAAAAATTTTCATATTAAAAAATATTAAATTTCCTGACTTAATGATATGTTAAGAAATTATTTTTAAATGGATTTTTAAGGATTAATAAAATTTTCCTCTGTCCCAACTCCATTTTTTCCACCATTGGATCCACTTTAAAATTTAATAGTGACTTTATCAATTATAATATTAAAAAAATAACTCTTTTCCCTTAAAAATGGCTCAATCACCACATAAATTATCCTCACACCCATGAATTTTAAAAAAAAAACTAGACTACACCATAAAATTATATATATTTCCTATAAATTATTTCACCTTAATGTTTTACCATTCTGTGTTTTAATCTGATTTTCAAAGGATCACTTTTCAAGAGTAATGAAAATTATGAATTACTAATTTTTATTCCATATCCATCCATTTTTCTCATCTATCATAAAAAATCCAATAATTTTAAATAATTTAATTAATAATATAAGTATAAATAAAATAAATTATTTATATTGTATAATTGTTTTCTACAATCCTTCTAACCATTCTAAAATTGTAATATTCACATGTAGTGCATGTGAACTATCACCTAAATAATAGATTTATTAATATTATCACAAAATAAAATATTGGATATTTAAATTGAGAAATTAATTTTAACCAATAATATATTAATTTTTTAAAATATTCAGAAAATATTTACAAATTTCTACAATATTAATGTTCTTTGTAAAATGGGAATGATATTTGTGTAAACATTATAACTACTATCTCTTTGAAGAACCATATTTCTTCAATCTAAACATTTCCTATTTACTTAAATATATTATAACTTAATTAAATTCCATAAATAAAATCTAAATAATATCTACATACTTATTTAATAATGAAATTATGCTGGAGGATTTTATTTCTTAATTGTACTAACCCATTGATTATATCATGTTCTTATTTGGGTTGTTTTACACACCTATATAAACAATGACATAATTATTTCTCATGGATGATTGTGGGAACATGAATAATAGTTATATTAGACCTAAATGAGAAAAAAAATATTGTAGTTATGGTTTGTCAAATGTTATATTAATATTTTATCTATCATTACATTATACACTTTAGATTGATAACAACTACAATAATAAGATTTTCTCTAACATCATCTTCAATAACAATAATTAAATTTATTTTTAAATTAAATTTATGTAATATTAATTATTGGAAAAAAAATTACAACAAATATAATTATATTTTAGTAATGAAATTCGAATATTTAAATAATAATTTACACTTCCACTATAGAACTAGTACTAAGAGAACAATCAAATATATTAAAATATTCTAATTAATATAAAATATAATGAACTAATACATTATAAATAATTGATTTTAAATAAAGTTAAATTTTGAATATGAGTATGAATAAGGTTCTGAAATAATAAATAATTAACATTGATTTTTTATTCGGGAGAGCATAAATTTTTTGGATAAGCGAGTTCTCAGTCAAGGGTGATTCATCTCAATTTCTATTGATAGATATTTAATTTATAGACCTAATGTTTTTTAATTAGAGTGTATACTCTCTATTTAAAATACAATATAATGAATTTTATTTTTTTAAAAATAATTGAAGTCCAATTTCACATTCTCTCTTTCAATGGGTTTCTACTTAAATATTTATTCAATAAAAATGGGTTATTATTAACTAATGTTCTTTTGTTTACTAATAATGATTCCCATTATAATATGTTTATACAAAATAGTTTAATTCAATTAGATAGATATTTTATATTTCTTTTCCACTTTCATTTATATGTAATTAAATTTATGGAGAACATTGTTAAAAATGATGGCTTTAATAATAATTTTTGTTATTTTAGATGAGGATTTATTTCTCTTTTTATGTATAGTGTTCATGAATATGTTGGACTTTTATAATTTGAAAATGATATATGATTTTTTATATTGATATTAACTATTTTTCACTTATTATTGTTTTAACTCTATTTATGTTTTGGTTGTCAATAAATTTATATTCAAAATATTAATAATGATTTACCTTTCACATTTGTAACATTTACCTTTTACTTCACATTTTCATGGTATAATTGTTTTCATTTTAAAGGATCCATTTCTTAAGAATAATTTTAAAATTATAAAGTATCAAAAACCTACCAATTTTTAAGGGATTTTGAAGAGTATACATAACATTATCCTTATGATAATGATAATTTGTTTTTCCAAAAGACACCATTGTTTTTCTCTTTTATATTCCCCTTTAAATATAAAAATTATACACCATATATAATTATGATTTCAAAATCACCTATTAAATTAAATGATGAAAAACATCTTTTGGGTTAGTTATTTCCTTCAATCAACTAATTTATATATCTAAGTAATTTTATGTGATAGAATTTTAAAATTTTATGAGACCCAATTGCTATCTATAGATACTTTATGATATAATGATTGATTGATTTCCCATGTAATAAAAGAATATTGTTTCATGTTATTATGTAACAGAATTGTCCTATAAAAACCATTAATTAATTATTTAATGATTCATGTCACATTATATGATAATGGGAAACAATTAATGATTCCTTATACACTATGGGAAACATAATTTAATACGAATAACCCTAAGGAAAAAAATAAGTAATACTGGATCAAAAAATCGATATAATATGTAATGAATAGTACAATATACAGAACATGATGAGTTACCTACTCCACCAATGGAAATGAGATGTTACATCTCATCTACTATATTATTATTTTTGTACATATTATTGTACCAGATGTTAATGTAATAAACCATGGATTATTCTATATGCCTCAAGATTGTAATCATTCACTACTATTTCATGGTATGTGTCCAATAGTTTGATAATACGTGTCAATTGATCATAACATATATAACACTAATATTATTATGATATTTTTAATAATATATTTCAATATACACATTTTATATCATATGCTTATAATCAAACCCTTGATTACATTGTGATATTTTTTAAATTACTTTGTATTTGAGAACAAACCTTTCTTATGTTCCCATTTACAATGTCCTGATGTTTCTTATAACCAATGAGAAGTATTGACTGGATTCTAATGTGTATCAATTATTTATAGATGCCAAATATTATAAAAAATTATTTTATTATGTAGTAAATGCTAAAACACTTGTATCCTTATGTTTTTGGGATTGTGTGATTATTTTTAATATGTAATGTCAATCATATAGAACCATTAGAAAATAATTATATTGAATTTTATTGAGTGATATCACATACTTTTGATTTTAGTTGAAAAATTAATATTTTTATCACCACACTCGAGAGTAAAAGTCTTGGGTTCCTCGTCATCATCCAAATTTTGGTGATTTTTCAGATATTTTGAATGTGAAAGTAAGGTTAAATTAATATTAGAAGAAAATTTATGTCTTGGGATACATTAAACAACAAACTTTTATCCTGTATAATTATTTTTGGTAAGGTTAATTGGATATATGGGGGCGGTTGAATAACAATATAAGTAAAATGATGAAACTAATAACATGGAGTGGACAATCATTAAATGTATTTTTATTAAAATTATTTTTTTAAAGTACATAAAAACTGATGGAAACAATATTTATATAGTCGATGGAAAAATTATAAGACTTAGGGGCCTATTTTGATTAAAATACACTAATATTTACCATATATTCGACAAATTTTATTCTATAATGTATAATTTAAATTTATATATTAGATACTGGTTTAAAAATAATTTATTTAGATATTTTGACACTTTTTAATTTAAAATTTATGGGTATGTTGTTTTATATGATGAAAATGTTTACATGTTGTTTTATGACACATTAATACCTCATGGAAAAGTGATTATAAAGATATGAATGGAAAGATAAGAATTAACTTTCAAATACAAAATCTACAGTTTGGACCTCCTCGTGTTCTAAATGTGGTAAAATACATTTTTTAAAAAGTTTAATAGAATTATTAAAGAGTTATTGATATTTTAATCTCAATGATTTTTCAAATTATTGTATGGAAAATAGTTATAATCCGACTAATATTCTAAGATATATATTTAATAACTAGTGTGGTGTTTTAATTACAATGAGTTTGTTCATTATTATAACTAAAATATGATATCTATTACTCAATATGGGAATCAGTAATTCCTATTGGGGAATAGTGGGATTAGTCCCTTACTACTACTAATGTCAATTTTGGACCATAAAATTTCATATAGAAAGGTATAGTGCATGTTTTTCGGATTATGATAGGATATTTTAAGAGTTTTAATATGTGCCTTAATTTATTTCTAGAAAATTATTACATTAAATATGAATATTAACTCAAGAAATTGATATATGAAATTAAATTAAAACATCATGTGGAAGAATTAAAGGAACATTAAAATAAATTATCCTTCTCATACATATATGTGGAATTTTTTTCCATATACTATTTATTTTCCTTCATATAGTGGAGTTGATCTTATTTTTTATGGATTGACTTTTCATTTTTCAACATAATAAGGATTACAATGCATAATAATTCATATTAAATTTACAGATTTATTTTAAATTTTTATCTAATAATGAGCTCATATCATTTTATTATATTAAGATTATATGAAACTATTTCAATATGCGAGTGACAGTTATGTTAAATATATTATATAAAAGAAAGAAACTACTTAATATAATGATTTTTCAATAGTAAATGAATATCCAGATGTATCTCCTAATTATTTCCCATGTTTTTTTCTTATCAATATTTTAACCATACTATTGTCTTAAATCCTGATGCTGATCTAATTTCAGATCCCCCTTCTCAAATGAAACCTGTAAAACAGTTGGAATTGATGCAATAGTTAAAAGTGTTTTCTTATATGCATTTTAAGAACCCAGTTTCTACTATAAAAGACTTTGGAATTTTTCTTGATGTTATTCCAGAGCACTGCCTTCAGACAGCATTTGTTTCCAAGCCCCGATGTGGCTGGAATTAAATTTTCAGTGCATTCACACTGGAAACGGAAAATAAATAGGATAGCTCCTAAACGGTAGATCAGAAGGAAA
Organism: Viscum album; assembly: GCA_963277665.1. Taxonomy (NCBI): domain Eukaryota; kingdom Viridiplantae; phylum Streptophyta; class Magnoliopsida; order Santalales; family Viscaceae; genus Viscum; species Viscum album. The sequence goes on from OY728139.1 coordinate 434,787,576, forward strand.
AAACGAGGGCACTGTTGAGTCTGAAGTGTGTCGTTTACCCTAGGAGGGGTATTATTTACACGGGCGTAACCATTCAGTGGAAAATGACACCAGGGGATTTTTCGTTATTTGGAGGCATCATGCATTATATTTTTTAACATTCGAACGGAGTCTCAGATTAGAATTCTGAAACTGCCATCGCACTCATAACGTAGTTTTTACCCTTGGGGCACTAAACCCTGACTCCGCCGAATGTTTGGGTACGGGGTCTACGGGCAAGGGGTTTAATTGTTTTTCTATTTAAATACCACCTCCGCCGTCTTCTTCACCCTTTCTCCTCTCCTTGGAGTTTTTCCCTCAATAAGTTCCCCTCCTCTACTTTACCTCTTCGGTAAGGCGCGGTGACTCATGTAGACCTTGAGGATGCGTCGGGCTACGACCATCGAGGTAGGCTTGCGTTTTTTTCGTTTTAATTCCTGCAACCCCCTTTGAATGCAATTATTTTCATAAAAATATTTTCTGATCATCAAGGAAAGCCCAGATTTTTTTGGATCCTGATTTGAGCTTCCCAACGGTCTTTTTGGATCGAATTTTCTTGTCCCAGGGCGTCCGGGGTGGTCCCGGGACGTTTCCCAGCAGTTTTCCCTTTTTTCGGTGGTTCCAGGGAGGTCTAGTGTGTGACAATGGTGGCCCCGTGATTTCCAGCCAGCGGTGGCATGATTCCTGCGGTGGTTGCGACTTTCCAGGATGATGGTGTGGTGGTAGGCTCTTCAACGATGGCAGCTTCACGTGGTGGGGTGGCGGCTCAAGGTGTCGGGTGAGGTCGACGGCGAGGTGGGCTGGGGTCACAGCGCGGGACCCCCTGCGGGGACTGAGACACGCCTTTGGACGGTCATCGTGCAAGACCAAGACCAGACATGAGGGCTAGGCGGTGCTGGGTAGACCTGAGTTTCATGGCCAGGCCGCATAGCTGAGCCACGAGCCAGCGCTGCGAGCCGAGCTGGCCCGCGCGGACCGGCCGGTCCAGGCCCATCCAGCCTAAGGGGTTCGTCCCCTCGACCTCAGACACCCTTAACTTTCACTATAGGTGTCTATTTTTTGTGCCATCTATGGAAGAGAAAACATCAGCCAGAGGCAGAGAATTTGATATGGTTTTGGAGAATTTTTCATTCCCGAGATGTGGGCATTGGTGGCGCGACACGCCCGTTAAGTGGATTTGCATTATTCTGGGGGTTCTTGTTTTGTGGGGAACGGGCACATCCGGATTCCGTTTTGAGCACTGTTAGCAGCGTTGGGACCCTGGAGCCAAGGCAAAGTTTTCCTGGGTAGTTTCAGGAATTGAATCCGAAGTTGAGGTGTGGCCCCAAAGCCCGACTTTAAGCTGTGAGCAGCATTTATCAAATTTTTCATCGGACGTCCGTTCGGGGAGTGCGAGCAGTCAATTCTGAGTGTTTTTCTGAGGGAATTGAAATGGCACAATCCTCCCTCTTTAATTGTTCACGATGGTGTGGGCCCCATGAGGGCCGTCTTGGGAGTTGGTAGTGATTTCGACCTTTATAACCAGGTGTCTGTTTCAGACAAGTGGATAGACAATCTTGTGTAATTTTTCAAGGAGATAACAATGGTGAGATCCTTTCGTAGTGCTTCATGACTGGGATGAGGGTCCCACGAAGCACCACTCGTGTGCGGTACAACAAAATGCATCTTTTTATCCAGACATTTGTTCCTCGCAAGTAAGTAGTCAATTTTATGTGTTTTCATGAGGGGATCTCAATGGTGCGATGCGCCCGACTGTTTTTGGGGCCGAGGCTCGGGACCACGAGATTCCGTTTGACCGTAATGTTGTGTTGAACAACGCTTACATAATATGTCTATTGGAGGTGATTAAATAGTCTATATCGCATGTTTTTCCATGAGGATTACAATGGTATGATCCGTTTGGATGTGTAGAGTCTCATTAAGGATCCTGTTAAATGTGGAAGCATGAAAGGTGTACCGGTGGTGGTTCTTCCTATGGTGTTTGTAGGGAAACCTTAGTGTGTGATCACGTTCACTCCTGTGAGGGTGAAGTTAGTGTTTAAAGAGGTTTGGTAGGACGTTCTAGGGCCATGGAGGAAGCAAGTTGGTGAAATTATGTTTTTTCCCTTTCCGTTGACTTTCTGTTCCATGCGTTCGATAGCCTTTGGGCTAGAGATGTATTATACTCTGAGAGTATACGAGAATTATGGGAGGTTCATTTTGTAGTTGTACCCAGTAACATTTTTGTTCATGGTTTAGATATGAGATAGGGCCACAAGCCATGTGGGCCCCTTGTGCATGGCTTGTTCTGCTTTATGTACCTTTGATCTCTCACGACGTAGAGGGTCCCACTATTCATCATGCTTTAGACCAGCAGGGTTGACTTGTTTACCCTAGTTCTGTTCTCGATGGTGTGATTGGCGGAGTTGTTTGGGTTCCCCCTTTTCCTTTAGCCATGTGGGCTTTCAGAATCATGTCCCTTCGTGTTCTCTGGTAGGGTTTTTTTGCATTCGGTGTGACCAATATGTTACGAGGGCACTGATCCTCTACCCAAAAGGATTTCTACAGTAGGGTATAGAGCCTGAGTGATCCTGGGTGCAGATTCCCTAGTTGAGTATTGAGATCATATCATCCTTCCACAATCTACTGTGACGTGTTTTCCTATACAAAGCTCCATGTATCGGAGTGACCCACAATACACGGGCACTGAACCTCTACTAAGTGAATTGTTCCAGAGTTAGGTCGTTTCATGATACCCACTCTGTTTTCTGTTTGCCAGTGTTTTTCTATCAAGTAGGGATGGCCATAGTAGTTCTAGCTTTGACATCTTCGGGTTTACCCTCCAGCAGGGTCGGGCTGTGGGTTTCTCATTAACTTCTTAGGGTTTACCCTCCAGTAGAGAATGTGCAGTGGGTTTATCATTGACTTCTTTGGGTTTACCCTCTAGTGGGGTTGGGTAGTGGGTAACTCGTTTACTTCTTAGGGTTTACCCTCTAGTAGAGACTGGACGGTGGTTTACCCGACGACCTCATAGGGCTTACCCTCCATGAGAGACTGGGCAGTGGTTTACCCGACGACCTCTTAGGGATTACCCTCCAGTGGAGACTGGGCAGTGGGTTACCTGAGGAACTCGTAAGGTTTACCCTCCAGCAGAGACTGGGCAATGGGTTACCCGACGACCTATTAGGGTTTACCCTCCATCGAGGATGGGTCGTGGGTTACCCGACCTCTTCTTTCAGATTCATTCCATTATACTAGGCTAGTCTGTTGCTTTTCTCCGTGACTACTATAGTGGTACCCTTGGTTGTACGGGTCAGTGATGTGATAGCTTTGACATTGAGAAGACCTCTCAACTGTGTGACGGTGACGAGGTGTAGTTTGACTTTCCCAAGAACTCTCAAGTTCGAGGGGAACGTTCCCCACCAAGACCCATCCTTGAGACACAAACTAAAACTATGATTTGAGCCCCTTGACTTGCAGTTTGGGGTAGACAGGTGGTATTTTTTTCCATCAATGGTGTTTACTTCTGGGAATGTTGTCTACTCACTTTCATGGGATGAGCTATGAGATGGAGATCCCCTTACAATGTTTTTCGGGATTCTTGATTGAGTATATGGACATGTATATACCTTATTCCTGTACCCACTTCTTGGGTTTTGGTTACTCTCCTTCCAGGAGAGGCGAAAACGCACGAGGTATTCCACTTGCTTTCCATGTCTATCTTCTCATGGTTGGACGAGTCTACTCTCCTGCTATAGGTAGTGAAGACTCAACGAGAAGTTCATCTTCTCACCATTTCTCACTCATTCTGTTTGGATGCATTTACTTACTTCCTCTTGTTGGGTTGAGGTGTACTCATTAATGCACTCTAGGTTGTACTCCTTTACTTTACCCTGTTCGATCAGCTGATCAACTCTTCAGTTCCTCCTTTGTTGCTCCCTCGAACCATCGGGGCATCCTACTGAGTATTTTTATACTCACCCCCTGCTTGAGATTTTCCAGAACATTGTGTGCCCTTGCAGATGACGGACAGGATGGTCGTGACTTCAGTGGAGCTTAGGAGTTCCGGATCTTGGACCACGTACGGTGGTCATAGTCGGCTTCTAGGTGTGGGACTCTCCTAGGTGTTTACATTTGTTTAACTGTTTCCAGGTAGTGGCACTTTTCTGGTTGGGCGCATGTTTCTCCCCTTTTCTTTTCAGTTTACCTTCAACACTTACTTTGTACTGTTTAGAGTTCGATGCAATATTGTGGTCTGTTTATTGTAGTTAGGAATTTTTTTTTTACTTTTCTTTTCTTTTTACTCTTCACTTCTGCATTGATTGGGCTGCGTGAGTGTGTACATGTACTTAGGAAAAGTCCTCACTGAGTTGTTTATCCTTCGGCACTTGTCGCCAGCCCCTAGTCTATGTAGGCGGTCTTGGGGTAGTTGCGGCTCGAGCCCGGGTAAGGTCGGGTCATGACAAAGTGGTATTAGAGCTGGTTCATACATTGGGACGTTGTTCAGATGTGCCTATAAAGTAATTTTTGGGTATCTAGGGAAACAATTTCAATGTTTTTCGAGAGCGGCTCCTTGGCCAGGGAGTCCAGTGATGGTGTGGCGGCCAACGTATCCATTCACCAGGACCCTGAAAACCTACTTGTCTACTCGGCATACTGAGACACTAATTGCAGGTAAATTAGTTTGTGCATCACATAGGATTTATTCTTGACTATCCTTCTTGAGTCAACTCCCCATTGTTGTTACTAATATGTACATATATTCTCATCTGACTGCGGCACTCCTTGACAACATTCAGGAAGTTTTCGTGAAGATATCCAGCCAAGATACCAGCTTTGGTTTGTGAAGATGACCATGTGAGCGATGATGCCTCAGTCCAAGAACCATCATGCTAGTCCCTTTCTCCAGGTGGGCCGGTAGCAACACCCCCACCTCGTGAGAAGTAGACAGCTCCAGAAGAGTAGACGTAGAATGAGCGCAGGTTGAGCAGGCTCCATGAGTTCTAGTGACAGAGACCCCTAAGGTTCAGTGGTGAGATAGACCATCAGGCAGAAACTTTTTGGCTTAAGATAGTGGTTTGCCTCTTTAGGCTTGCGTAGACACCGACAGATCAGAGGGTGGATTTGGTAGCCAACCTTTTCCATGGAGCAGCTAGGCGTTTGTTGAGTCTGGTGACTCAGTTACTTGATGATTCATCACTTTTGTGGGGAGACATTCTGCTGGTGTTTCATGAGGTGTTTTACCCCTCTTTCTTATGCCCCGTTTGGATCCAGGAGCCCCTGTAGTTTCAGCAGGGAGGGGTGACGGTGACTGAGGATGAGACTAGTTTCAAAAATTGTGCATGTTTTTACTTGGACAAGGTCTACGACGACAACTTCCGAGTGCATAAGTTCGAGCAGGGTCTCCACATAGTGATTTTTGTTTTCGTAGTACCATTGAGCATTCACACTTATATTGAGGTGCAAGAGTAGGTGCTGGTGACAGAGACCTTCCTATCATGTACTAATATTGGTGGAGGCAGTAGGCATGATATAGACGAGACGTCTTCCGCATCTAGCATGCATCAGCAGACCGAACCTTGACGTAGGCAGCCTTCCACCCTCAGGTTTCGGATACGTGGTCGTGCACCACTGTGGTGGAAAGAAACTTGGGAACAATTGAGGATAACCTTCCATGATCGGACCTAGGTGCAGGTCTGTACACCGTAGTGGCGTCGGAGGGCACCAGGGAAGTCCAGAGAGCGCCAGTTCTATGCTTGCGATGGGAGAGGTCACTTGGCACGGGACTGCCAGACTAGGTATGCTGAGAACTTCGAGCCGGCGGCAGGTGCACCACCCCAATATAGGAAGCACTGCGATCAGAGTGGTACCCAGAGAGGTAGTGCTAGCATAGTAACAGGAGGAGCTGGATATGGTGGTACTCCTTACGAAGCCTTCCCATCACCACCAGGTAGTCCAGATCAGGCTCCGGAAGTTGACAGTTGGGACCACAGACAGCCACAATCTTTGGATATCTACGATCCTACAGAGCATAAGGTGATAAGAGGTACGCTCTACAACTCTTCTAATTTTTTCAGTAAAGTTGTTAGACTCTATATGTGAAATGATTTTCTCCATGATCCTTATTTGAGGTGTTACTAGGGTGACACAGGGCGTCTGTGTGACCCTGGGTCAGTAGAGTAGAAGGCGTGGAATCTTTTTCTTTAGTCAATGGTATCGAATCATTCTTTTTATGAGTGTGTAAGAGAGTCTTGGTCGTGGGAAATCGACTGTGAAACCTTTCCTGACCGGATATCCTTGGGTGTTCCACCATATGGATATTCTGAAGGAGGGAATCACTGGGCCTTGTCATATGTTCGAATAGTGATTTCTTGTCGCAGCGTGCGACATAGTGGTTCGACCGGGAAGGTGAGCTACCCCCAAGGTCTTTTGGGCCATTTGAGGCCATGCAAAGGGATGGCGAGGTCCCCTACCACCTTACCCTAAACCCAATGGCTGGTTTGGGTGCATGACGTCTCCCACGTGACTCACCCGAGAAGAAGTGTGTGTGATTCTATTCACATCATCGGCAATGGAAGACCTTGCGTGAAATGATCAAATCCTTTGGTCTGTGTGCGGTGGCGCAGAACTATGCATGAGTTCTTCTGGGTATGGAAGAGCCAGGTGTGGTCTTAGTACCCGGAGTTTTTCCATGGTTTTGCTTTCCGGGGACAAAAAACGTGAAGGAGGGAATGATTTAAGAACCCGATTTTTTCTATAAAAGACTTTGGAATTTTTTTGATGTTATTCTAGAGCAGTGCCTTCAAACGATGTGCGATTCCGAGCCCTGGTGTGGCCAGAATTAAATTTTCAGTACGTTCACACTCGGAACCCCAAATAAATAGTATATCTCATAAATGATAGCTTCGATGGAAAAACCAAGGGCACCATTGAGTCTGGAGCATGTCATTTACCCTTGGAGGTGTGTAATTTTCACGACTGCAATCCTTCAATGGAAAATTCCACTAGGGGCGTTTTCGAAACTTGGCATCCTCTAGAGTTAAGTGTTATAATTTCTGAATGGTGGCTTGGATTATAATTATGAGACTTCCATTGCACTCAGAACGTAGTTTTTACCCTAGGGACGGCTAAACCCCGACCCCACCGAAAGTCTGGGTATGAGGTCTATGGGAAGGGGGTTTAACTGTTTTTCAATTTAAACACCACCCCCACCCTCTTCTTCCCCCCTTGATTCTCTCCTTGGTGTTTTCCCCAAAGAGCTCCCCTCTTCTCCTCCACCTATCCGACAAGGCGCGGCGACTCTGGCGGACCTTGATGAAGCATCGGGCTATGCCAATCGATGTAGGCTTGTGTTTTTGGTCGTTTTAATTCATGCAACCCCATTTGAATGCAATTAATTACATTGAAATGTTGTTCGATTGTCGATCAAAGCACAATTTTGTGTAGATCCTGATTTGAGCTTCCTAGTGGTCCTTTCGGATCGAATTTTCGAGTCCTGGGGCGTCCGGGGTGGCCCCATGAATTTTCCTGGCCATTTTTCCCACTTTTCGGCGGTTCCAGGGAGGTCCAGCGAGGGACGGAAGTGGCGGAATGGTTCCAGCGGCATCAGTGGAATTCTAGGACGACGGCGCGGTGGGGGCCTCCTCAGCGGTGGCGGCTTCGCGCGGTGCGACATCGGCTCCACGCGGGTCTCCGTGCATGACCAAGACCGGCCACGAGGGCTGATTTGAACTGGGTGGACCGGAGGTCCCCTGCCGGACCACCTGGCTAAGCCACGAGCCGCCCGGTCAAGGCCCGTCCAGCCCAAGGGGTTCATCCCCTCGACCTCGGACACCTGTAACATTCACTACGGGTGTTCATTTTGCGTTTTGTCTGTAGCAGTATGAACCTCGGCCCGAGGAGAATAATTTGAGATGGTTTTGGGGACTTTTTAAATCACGACAGGTGGGACCTCGGTGGTGCGACACGTCCATTAATTGGATTGGTGTTATTCAGGGGCTTCTTATTTTTGGAGGTGCGGGCACATTCATAGTCCATTTTGAGTGACTTCGGCAGTGTTCGGACCCTGGTGCCAAGGAGGAGTTTTCTCGTGTGGTTTCAGGCGTTGAAACCAGATTTGAGGCATGGGCCCCACATCCTGTCTTTTTGTTGCGAGCAGCGTTTATCAACATTTTCATCGGACGTCCATTCAGGGCATGCGATCAGTCGATTCTCAGTGTTTTTCCGAGGGTAATGCATTGTCGCAATCCACCGGATTTAATTATGCACGATGGTGAAGGCCCCACGAGGGATGTCTTCGGAGTTGGAAGTGATTTCCACCTTTATCACTGGGTCTCCGTTTAAGACAAGTGGATAGTCAATCATGTTTACTTTTTCGAGATGATTTCAATAGTGTGATTTGTTCTTAGCACTACGGGATAGGGATGCGGGTCCCATGAAGCACTTCCCTTGTTCGGTACTACGAAATGCATCTTTTTCTCTGGACATATGTTCCATGCAAGTAAGTAGTCAATTTGACGTTTCTTCCTGAGGGGATTGTAATGGTGTGATGCGCCCGACTGATTTAGGGTTCGAGGCTCAGGACCACGGGATTTCGTTCTGGAGTAAAGTAGTGTTGAATGACTTTTACTTCGGATGTCTGTTGGAGGCTCATAAATAGTTGATCTCGTGTGTTTTTCCATGAGGTTTACAACGGTACGATCTGTTTGGATTTGCGGAGTCTCATTACAAATCTCATTAAATGTGGAAGCACAAAAGGTGTATCGGTGGTGGTTCTTCATGCGGTGTTTGTAGGGAACCCTTGGTGTTTGATCGCGTTCACTGCTCTAATATTGAAATTATTTTTTAAAGAGGTGTGGTCGGACATGATAGGACCGTGGAGGAAGCAAGTTAGTGAAATTACGTTTTCTCCCTTTGTGTTAACTTTGGGTTCCATGTCTTCGATAGACTTTTGGATAAAGATGTGTTATACTATGGGAGTATACGAGAATGCTGGGAGGTACATTTTTTACTTGTACCCAGGAACATTTGTGTTTGTGTTTTGGACATGAGATAGGGCCACACACCGTGTGGGCCCCTTGTGTGTTCCATGTTCTTTTTTACATACCTTTGACCTCTCACGGCGTAGAGGTTCCCTCTGTTCATAATGGTTTAGACCAGCAGGGTTCAATGGTTTCCCCTGGTTCTATTATTGACTGTGTGATCGGCGGAGTTGTTTGGGTTCCCCATTTTCTTTTAGCCGTGTTGGATTTCAGTATCACATCCCTTCATGTTCCCTGGTAGAGTTGTTGTGGATTTGACATGACCAATACATTATGCGAGCACTGATCCTCTACCCATGAGGTTGTTTACAGTAGGGTACGGAGCCCCAGTGTGCCTGGGCGCAAGTTCCCTATCCAATTATCAAGATCATATCCTCTTTCCATGATATACCATGAGGTGTTTCCCAAGGCATAGCTCTAGGTATCGGTGTGACCCACACTACACAGGCGTTGAACCTTTACTAAGTTAATTGTTTTGGAGTTGGGTGGTTGTGCTATACCCACTATGTGTTCTATTGGCCAGTGTTATACGATCCAATATGGATGGCTAGAGCAGTTCCAGGTTTACCCTCCAGTGGGGCTGGGTATTCTGTGGCTCATTGACTTCTTTGGGTTTACCCTCCCGCGGGGCTAGGCTGTGGGTTCCTCATTGACTTCATAGGGTTTACCCTCTATTAGAGACTGGGCAGTGGGTTACTCATCAACTTCTTCGGGTTTACCCTTCAGCGGGGCTAGGCAGTGGGTTTCTCATTGACTTTTTAGGGTTTACACTCCAGGAGATACTGGGCAGTGAGTTACACGATGACCTCTTAGGGTTTACCCTCGAGTAGAGACTGGGCAGTGGTTTACCTGACGACCTCTTAGGGTTTACCCTCCAGTAGAGACTGGGAAGTGGGTTACCCGATGACTCTCTTAGGGTTTACCCTCCAGTAGAGCCTGGGCATTGGGTTACCCGATGACCTCTTAGGGTTTATCCATTAGTGGGTTGGGAAGTGGGTTACCTGAAGACTTCTTTCAGACTCATTCCTTTCTACTATGCTAGTATGTGGCTTTTCTCCATGACTACCAGAGCGGGACCCTTGGTTGTAGGGGTCAGTGATGTGACAAATTTGACATTGAGAAGACCTCTCTACTCTGTGATGGTGACGAGGTGTGGTTTGACTTTCCCCATAACTCTCAAGTACGAGGGGAGCTTTTCCCACCAAGACACATCCTTGAGATGCGACCTCAAACTGTGCGGGTGAGTCAGTGCCGCCCAAAGTGGATAGTGTCAAGGTGCGATGATTTGAGCCCCTTGACTTGCAGTTCGGGGAAGACGGGTGGGATGCTGGGAAATGATGGTGTTTACTTATGGGACTATTGGCTACTCACTTTCTTGGGCTGAGCTATATGGTTGAGATTCCCTTACGATCTTGTTCGAGTTTATTGTTTGATCATATGGATTTGTATATACCTGGTTCCAGTACCCTCTTCTTGGGTTTTTGTTACTCTCCTTCCAATAGTTGACAAGACGCGTAGGGTATGCCACGTTCTTTCCGTGTCTAGCTTCTCGTGGTTGGATGAGTCTACTCTCCTTCTATAGGTAGCGAAAAATTTAAAAGAATTTCATCTTCTCACCATTTCTAACTCCTTGTGTTTGGATGAGTCTACTTCCTTCCTATTGTTTGTTTGAGCTTTACTCTTTACTACACTCTCATTTGTACAGCTTTACTTTTCCCTATTCAATCTACTGCTCACCTCTTCAGTACCTCCTTTTTTACTCCCTCGAGCCTTCGGGGCATCCTACGGAGTATTTTTATATTCACCCCTGCTTGGGCTTTGCCTGCACTTGGTCTGCCCTTGCAGACGATGGATAGGTTGGTCGTGACTTCAACAGAGCATAGGAGTTCGAGATCTTGGACCGTGTATTGTGTTCGCAGTCACGTTCCAGGTGTGGTACTCTCCCAGTTGTTTACTTTTTTTAACCTATTACCAAGTTGTGGTAGTTTTCTAGTTGGGCGCGTGCTCTGCCCCTTTTCTTTTCAGTTTACCTTCAGCACTTATTTTGTACTGTTTAGAGGTCTATGAACTTTTGTGGTCTGTTTATAGCAGTTGGAACCTGGATTTACATTTCCTTTATTTTTTACTATGCACTTCTGCATTGAGTGGGATGCATGTGTGTGTACAGGTACTCAGGAAAAGCCATCCCCAAGTTGTTTAGCCATCAGTGCTTGTCTCCATCCCATGGCATATGGAGGCGGGCTTAGGGTAGTTGCGGCTCAATCCCGGGTAGGGTCACGTCATGAAATGCATTTAATTCATCATAGAACCTCACATGGTTTGCTTCTGTAATATTATTAAAACTGAGGATAGTTCAATGAGAATTTTATTTAATTATAGAGAACTCAATAACATCACTATTAAGACAAATTATTTTTCTCCAATACTGATGCTTTTTTTAGGCTCCATACTAATCATTATTTATTATCATTGATCTAAATTCATGGTAACAATAACTAATATTAAAGTAGAAATTGTGACATTGTATCATATTATGACAAAACTATTACTCATGTTAATACTAATTTTTTGGAAGAGTTTCCAATACCTACATAATTGATTATTGTTATTCTTATATTACTGGTTTACTACATATAATTTTTTGAAAACTTTTCTGGGTTATCTGGCCTAATATCCATTATGACTCATTTATAAAAATTAAAGTGATAAATTCAACAAATAATTAATGAGTATATTTTTAAACTCTCTATAATTATATATATTCCATAAATAATTGGAAAACATTTATTTTATGTTTATGGTTCATTGGAATCCCTTAGTGTGTTTTTTTGTAAAAGGATTTAGTTATTACATATGAATCACATCAATTGAGACCCAATGACATAAATTATATTTTTAATTACCATTAATTGGATATAGTAGTATTCAATTAAAAAATACTTAAGAAACAATTATATGGGGTGAAATGTGAATTATATATTAAACATAAACATTTTATGTGTACATTCACATAATAAATGAACATTTTCTAAATAGTATGGTTGAAGATCTCATTAAATAATAAAATAATGATACACAATCATCTAGTTTTAGGAACAAAATTCATTTATTCCGTAATTCAATAGAAAATTTATTAGTTAACATTTTCTTAAAATTATCATTATTTAAATGATCTAATGAATATTATCTTTTAAATTATTCATGCATACACTATTCTATTTGGGTGAATGTTTCAATGAATTCACCTTTATCAAATATAAATAAGCACACTCAAAAAGATTGCCCTAGATTGTAAGAATGTTTAGATTATTTTTACAGGAGAAATATTCATATATATAAAATTTATAAATAATTGGTTACTTTATTCGGAAATAGGTTTTTTGGTTCTAGTCACTCCTCACTGATGAAGGAATAGTTGAGTGAATTTTAGAGCTCTCAGTTATCTATTAATTCTGGAAGAACTATGAGGTATATAGACCATAAAAAATATTATTTGTTGGATGGAACATAGAATAATATTATTAATTTTATCATGAATTGTTTCAATTTTAAAGAGGATAATGTAATTGTAAAACTATTTAATGGGATGTACCAGCCATTTCTAGTGACTAAATGTAAATGGAATAATTTATAAATTGTTTCATGTAAGGTTTACCAAATAAATCACAATGTAATAATATTATTTGTATTATTGTAGATGTATTAAAAAATCATAAATTTTTTGTTCAATATAACTTAGTATGTAATTGGATTATCATTATATTCCTTTCTAGAAAGAGATATTCAAATTACATAAAGTCTCTCTCTATATTTTATCTGACCATGATACCCTATTTTCCAATAATTTTTTGAAAGGGCGTTAAAAGTGATAGTGTACTTGATCAAAATTTAGTACAACTTTTCATCCTTAATATAATATATTTTCATACAAAATCATTCACACATTTGAATATAGTCTTAAATATTTCTCATTAAATTATCAATGATGTTAAAATAAACAAATTTCATTATTAATGTTCTCTTATACTAACAATTTACCTTCCACCATACATATGTTACCTTCTAAAGATATATATAGAAAATTATGTCCAACTCCAACATGTTATGAAGAAATTTGGCATCTTGATGTCAATTGTATCAGAACCAGTATAGGTATTGGTTCTAAATGTATATATAATTAAATTTAATTTTTAGGGTAGATAGAAGATATAAATAGAGTTTCACGGATAATAGGATAAAATACATTTTATTTGAGGTAGGCGATAATGAATTATTTAATATATATCATGTTAAAGGTGATAATATTTTAAAAAATGGATACATTAGAAAACCTGAATACATACCTCTAGTTTTATCTATGGGACATGATTTCTCTTTCTCATTATAATGGAAATGTAACCCTGATGATTCTCATGTTTTGAACCCTTAGGTGGAATAATTGTAGGAGGATAATTCTTATAAAGAAAATATTATTTAAATTTTGTATTATAGGGAGTATTTTTTATAAATAAGTAGATTCAATAGATGAAAATTTCTTAGAAGAACCATATAATTGAGAAAAAAATGGGAAACCGAAAAGTAGATGGGGGAATAAACCCATCATTTGATTTTGTAATAAATGAAATTTTAAGGACATAATTTCTAATATGGTGAAATAATATTAAATCAAATTTAATATAATTAATTAATTAATATTATGATTTATTGAAAATATTTTTATGTACAAATATTCATTATATATTTATATATAATTTTAACTCAATTGTTCGGTTAAAAAAAGACAACATTTTAAATAATTTATTTATATTAAAGTAAAATTTAAGTATTAATTTATTTATTTCTAAATACAAATACTATAAAAATTAATTAAATTTTCTATTTATTCAGTCAAATTTTTTTTTGGGTGAATGTACTAGATTTTTCTGGAATAATTAATTATGGGGTGAATAGTGAAACATACCATTTATACATATTTCTGAATCGTATAAGACATGTTAAAGGATTATGACTGAAATAAAATTTATAAATCATTTTAATCAACAAAATATGTATGTATGGAAAAAATAGCATTTAAAATAATTAATTATGAATTTGGAAACCCCTACATGCCTTTTGGGAACTAATGGTATCCTTTAATCAAATGAATAACTGGTTTTAGATCATTTCATTTTATAGTGTGGTTTGAATTTTCCATTGACTTTTTAATTATACAGATGTAATTTATACTTTATTTATTTAAATATAATCCAATTATAGTCATGAAACTAAATTATATGAATAATATCTATGTAAAATAATTTTTATTCTTGAAATATACATTTTCCAGAAAGAAAACTTTTTAATTAATTTTTTATTATTCAAGTAGAAGATATATATTACATTATTAGAAATATAATATAATACAATTTATTAAATAGTTTGTATCATCATTTAAAAATTTTCTATGAATTTTTTCTTAGAAAAAAAGATATCTATGTAATTTGAAATGTTTTCTTGATAATGAATAAATTGGGTAAAAGGGATAAACTATGACATTAATAAAAAACTATCAATAAAAATTTTTAAATACGATTATTTTATTTGATTTAGACAATACCTCATGTTATATTTCAAATTGGGTGGCATGTATTCTTCTTTCTAGATAATTATATATTATATTATTTAAAATATATGAATATTTAAATGATTTCCACTCCAATCACTTATAAAATAGAACATCTGATACTCACTTATTCAGAATATTTAAAATTTATACCACCACCATGAACTTATAAATCCCATTCCATGTGATCCCCCCACATCTTGGTGGTATTAATCTCTTCAAAACATCAATAAAAAAGGTATAATGTCTAATCCAAATGAGGTTATCTGAGAATGGGGTTTAATATTAAACCTAACACTTGTAATTTTCTTTCTATTTCTATGTACATATAATATATTATAATCATTATAATATATGTACCTCTATATCTTATTAATATGAAAATATTATTATTTTTAGGGAATACCTTTATTAAAAATCATTTCCATCCTATATGAAATAAAAGTGTCACTTAGGTATATTTATGGACTACGATTTCAATTAAATAATGTGTTATATTTTCTATCATTGAATTTCATGACTAGTTATTAATATGAAATTAATGAAAATATATGATATTTTTCCTTGATTATTCCTTTTCAAGGGTATTATTTTTTCTACATTATCATCCTCCCATCCCTCTAAACATGATAATATTACTTTTATGTACATGGGGGTTACGAATTCCATGAAGAAATGTGATTCATTATTCATTTATACCTCACATGGTCATTACTTATGATGTATTAATTTTATGAGTATGAAAAATATAACATAAATATGAATCATTAAAGGTAAAAACTATATTTCACATCCATTCATTCTCATAGAAAAATGAAAATATTGCTCGTCTATATTAGTAGATGACCACCTTAGTAAAATAATGTGTCACATTATTCATGATATCCATGCATGATTGGTTTTAATAGTATATATTATATATAAATATATCAATTTTTACAGGAATATTATTATAAAACAATGAAAATTTGATCATGTTCATTGTATGATCCCAACTATACGTAATGGTATGTTGTTATTTAAATTTCTGTTAAAATTCCTTGGATATGGCGAATGAAGTGGTTATTGGGTCTTCGAGGAGTTTGGGGAGTGTTACAAGGATTCGGGACACGAATGTAGTTAAAAATAGTACCAAATATCATATTACATGGCTGGGGAATGGTTATTATAAACCACATTCTATGTCTTGGAAATTGTGTGGCATGGGGACCATTTCGAATAGATGTTGTACAGTGGTTACTACATAGTTGTTTGTGCCATGTTGATTCCTTTAGGATGTCGTGAAAGAAAACCTTGAAAACAATACAATATGAGAAAATAAAATTCCCATTGTTATCATATTTCATTCTTCTCTAGTTTTTCATCCCATTCTATCCATTCCGACCTATGTGATGAATCAATTTCCCCCATCCTTTATGGATGGTTCTCCTTCGATTCCAGGCCATTTGGAAAGTGGTTGTCTGTGATTCGAAGATCGAGGAAATTATAACTCCCCTCCTTACTCTGTTATTAATTATTATGTCTTGTAGAATATATTTTCTCCTTATGAATCCCTAAACACCTCTCTTTTCGAGAATATTCAATGTGGGAGATTTAATGTGTGTTTGAGCTTAAATTAAGGGATTTGTTTGGTCTAGTAATCATCTTTGTGCATGAGGTTGGTGGAATATATGATTATTCTCATAGACATGATGTTTTTTATATGGTTATTCCAATGTGATTTTGTGTTTCATTTTGTATGTTTCATTATATAAATTTTTGTCGGCCTTTGATTGAGGTGTGAAACAATTCATAGACAACATTTGGTTCGTTAATGATTTGAGACCAAACCTAGGTCTACCCATGGGGAAATCTGGAAAATAGAAAATTGTGAAAATATTTTGTAAGAATTTAAATAGGGGAATTATGTTATATAAAGGTTATTAAATGTTTATTTCTTTGGTAGATTTAATGGGTTAATTGAAATGACTATAAGTTGTATTTTGTAAATGACTTGGATGTTGTCAATTATTTAAATTTTTTTTGGGTCTTTGGATCGATTATTTATTTATGGATGGAAAAATATGTTTTAAAGTGATTAATGCTCTGAATAAAGTTGTGTACCCTGATGTAATTCAAAATATGGTTTTCATAGGAAATTAAAAATGATGTTTGAAATGATGGAAATGATCATTATTTATGAAACTTCTTAGTGTTCCATTGTGTTGTTTGAAATGGAAAGGAATCCTTGGGCATGTTTTAGTTTTCATATAGGAAAAAATATATTTTAAAGGGTGTATTCGTGAATATATAAAATATGTATCTTGAATTATTTTCTATATAACGGCGTGGTTTTAAAAGTATATTGGGATCGTAGTTTTTGAGTTTATCTATGAGTGAGTATGATTGGACCATGGTGATTATATTAAAACGTTAACATGGTTTTGAAATGAACTTAATGATGAATGTGAATTTTTTATGAAATAGAATATGGGATTGTTTAGGATAATATAAAATGTATTGGATGTAAAAAAGTGATTTTTCTAAGTGGATTTATTGTTGTATTTGAAATGCACAAGTGGGTTATTGTATGTGAAATAATGAACGTGTTAAATGATTAATTTCTTGTGAATTGATAATTGTGTAAATTTTATTGAGTATGAAAATTGAGGAATATTAAAAAAATTATTATAGTTATTAAATATAATTAATGTGTTAGTTCATGAAAAATGAAATTGGATTACATGTGCAATGCAATGTAGTTGGTAGATGTTCTAATGTTTATGTCTTGATGTTAATTCACATATTGAATAATAATGATTTGTAAAGGTTAATTTTATTGATTATTTATGGATTTTGATGTGGTATTTGTGGTAAATGAATAAATAAGAATGTTCACATGGATGGATGTAGTGGGATAATGGAATGTGTATCCTCTTATGCGTTGGATTGGACTATGTCGCGTAGCCTCTCCAATATAATGAATTTATTAGGGAGTAAGACTGATCCTATAGGTACCTAATGGTTTCATTGGATGATAATAAATGGGCTGAGGCTCTATGGTATGATTTATTTAATTTATGAGACTATATTGAATGAGGCTCCATGTTATGTTTGATTAGAATTTTGAGACTACCTAGGCTGAGGCTCTAAGGAAAGTGTGATGTATTGTCTTGTGAAATGATTATCCCTATTAAGATAGGGAATACACTCATTCAATTATGTAGGGTAATTTACCGTATGTGTTTATATGTTAAATGATGTAAATTTATAACTGATGGGATAAATTATGTTCTTGATCAATGGAATATTGTTAACTAATGGGTATGTGATATTAATTTATTTTTAAATACTACATATGGGTAAAAGTTTCTATAACCCTGTACACCTTGTATGAGATTCCTAAAGTGACATAAGTTAGTTTTCATGATTGGTTGACCCTAGAGAAATTAATGGATAAAATTGATATTATATAATTACATATATGATTTCATTGTTTCCTTTTTTTTATTTATTCCACTTGTTTCCATGAATTCACTATCATACACACAAGTTATTTATTTAGACACCATTATTTGTGGACTACTGACTTATACAAACACCCTACATGATCCTCCATGAAAAATTGGTACCAGAGAAGATGTACTTGTTTCTGTAGAAGTTTAAGTAGAATGGTGCGCTTTCTAGTTTCTACATGGGTTATTTGGTTGGAGCATGGGTGTTCAGGACTTGGTTGGGGCTCAGGTCCGAGATTAGGATATTTGGATAGTTTTCTGTTTTGAATTATTCATTTAGACTTCTTGTCGTGTAGTGTATTCACTAGGGTTTTTTTATCATGTGTACTTTGTTACGTGCGGGTTTTCTTCATATTCTATCCATTTATTAATATTTTATGTTATTTTATATATTGATGTTATTTATATAGTCTATATACTATTAGAAGAAGATATAGTCTCCCAATGTTCATTTTTATACATACTTTGGTAGTCAGAATCCTTTTACATTTAGGGAGAAACACTTGAGGTTATGTAATGACTTGGCTTAATGCACCAGTTATAGTGTCTCCGAAGTTGGGGATGTCACAAAGTGGTATCATAACAAGTCATTTGTATTACTATTTCAGAAATAGGAGAAAAGATATTATGATCTTATTATGGCCTAGTAATGATATTGTGTTTAGGTTCCTATAACTCTACATGTAAGGGAAACTCCCAGTTTCTATGCGTGGAATTTTGTTTTTGATTTTCTTTTTTTAGATTTTTTTGATTTCCACCAAGAGTGGTGCACCTGTATATGATGTTATTTATTTATGGGGTTCTAACTATTCAACTAGTGTGTAAAAATAGGGTGTGAGGGTTCATGCATCATTCTAGGCACATAGAATAGATAAGTCATATGAATGTTTCTGTTGACTGACTTGTCAATGACATTATGTTAAACCAAATGGTTATAAAAGATCAATTGATTAAAATATTTGGTTTTTGAAATATGGGATCAAAAGAATTTCATAAATGTAATCCCTTTAGTTTTATAATTATGAAATGATTTGAAATATGAATTTAAATAAATATTAGATTTATGTAATGGTTATTTAATGAAATGGTTTTTGGATGTTAAAATTCTTTGGTTTTGAACATGAATGTTATGAAATGTGAATACTTTGGTTTTAATTGATAAATATTAATTAAGAAGGGAGATGAGGCATAATTAAACATGTAAGTATATTTATAACGGGTACCCCATATGTTGGGGATGGACCCTATTTATGGATGGTTTGGGTAGTGAGGGTGCCCTGGTTTGAGACCTTTGTTCTGGGTTGTAAAACATTTTTGGGGTTTTTCTGGTACAAGAGATGTTATTTTAAATCCCATGATAGGGTTTTGACCTTGGGTCATGAGATGTTTCCCATAATGTGTATGTGCGAGCTCTTAAGGGTTTTGACCATGTAAGTTTTATTTTGGAACCCATGATAAGTGTCTGGAACATAGTGATGGCATATATGTGGGTGTATGGGTACCCTCCGCATATAACATAGAATAAATATCTACTGTGGTTTGTTAAAAATAATATGATTTTAAGTGGGGTAGTAGTGAAAATGTGAAATGAATGTAGGTTGGCGTTAATGTGCATGGCTTAGAGAGATACAGAGTGATAGATAGAGATCTAGTGACCTTTTTTGACATGGCTCTAGTTTGGGAGTTGGTTCTGTATAATATTTGATGATGACTAGTGATAGATTTGAACTGTTTTCTAGTGATTTTTAGTGTGTATGAAACATTAAGAAATTTTGGAATTTTATAGTGGGAATCAAGAGTTGTGTGTGAGGCTGTTAGGTTGTGGATTGGTGCGGTGGTCGATGTGATTCAATGTAGATCACTGGGGTGGTTCTGAAATTCCTTGAGAGTGGTAATGGTAGTGGTTCCAAAGGGAGTAGTTGTGTTTTTTATTCTTATTATAGTGTCATGATGTGGCAGAGATAATTGGCAGGACGTTTCTTTTTTGGGTTGTGGTTATGGAATGTGGATGAGACATTGGTGGTCATGGAAGCCCAGTACATTCATCATGGTTAAGGTATCCTCGCGGTTGAAGTGAAATTTTTGATGGATTGTTTGTGGTTTTGATTTTTGATGACATCATTGAGTACTTTTAGATAGTGACGATCATGTATAATATCTTGACATCATCCTGGGTACACTGAGAGAGCTTTAGCATTATTCCTTGCTAACATAATGTATTCTAGTTGGATTTGGAGCCTATAAGAAGTTGCGCTCGTGGTGAAGAATATTTTGATCTATATGATGTGGAAAATACAATTGACTGATTATGAGTGTGGTCCTTGGGATGGACCAAATTTCAAAAAATTACATGGGTTCCATTCTCAAAAATATAATAACTGGTAGTGGGTAATAATGGATTTTTTTTCCTGAGAAATTCTGGACATCCACACCCTAGGTTGATGGTTATCATGTGATCATGTTGATCTATAGTTATATAAATTGACTGAGCATGCGGTGAAAAAAATATCACCAATGTGGGGACTGGTATTTCATTCATGGGTGAATGGAGAATATGGCTGGAATGATGTTGTGGTATTGGGATTCTAATGAGTAGTTTGTAAGGGTGTCTTTTGATTCAAAGGGGAAGTATATGTGGGACTATTTGTAAGGGTATATTGATTCAGACTATGGATTTGAACATCGGAATGTCTGAAATGTAATCAAATCTATCATGTCATATATGTTTGGAGGGGTGAAGTAGAGAATGATAATAGTTTTAAGATTATTGATTATCCTGACAGAATAGCTTTAATGGACATAGAGGGTGACTTTGGTGGTTGTGTTTGGATATGTGTAGTGAAAAGAAAACTCATACTATAGAAAATACCATATTTATTTCATACCATATTTTTCCTCCCATTTGAGCCAATCTATTATAAGCAAAAAACCAGTTTCCCCCATTTCCTCAATGGTTTGTTCTACATCAGTTCATTGTTGTTTATAGTATGTTTGTGTGTGAATCCAAGATCTGGGGGAATCTAACTCTCCTTTTTATCTATTATCAAGATTAGGGCCTATAGAATCTATTATACTTTTATAAATACCTAAAACCCTTTATTTTCATTAAGAGTCTAGTTTGGGCCGTTAATGGGAGCTTTAGTTCAAATCAAGGGACGCATGTGGTCTAGTAATCATCTTTGAACATGTGGTAGGTGGTCTTTGAAATTTTTTCCATAGACATAATATTGTATTTGTCTATGATGTTGTTCCAATGTGCTTCTTTGTTGTGTTTATGGTCTTTGACTATGGAATGTTTTTTGGGACTTATATTAATGTGATAAACCCTTCATAAACCACATTGGTTTCATTAATTATTTATGACCACACCAAGGGATACCCATGTGGAAACTCAGACCCTTATAAGTGGTGAAAATATTTGTTTAAAATTGAGATAGGGGAATTGTGAGATATAAGGGGTAATAATAGTATAACTGGTTTTGAGGTAGGGGTAATGGGTTAATTAAAATGATAATATGTTGGCTTCTATAAATTCCCAAGAGGATTGCAATGACTTGAATAGTTTGTTTTGGGGATTTTCCCCAATTATATATTTATTGATGTAAAATTAAGTTTTAAAGTGAGTAATTATTTGAATGGATGTATTGAATTCAAAGTAATTCAAAAAGTGGTTCCATGAGAAGATTAAAATGATATTTGAAATGAGGGAAATTCTCATTTTTTTGCGAAAATGGTTGAATGGTCATTTTGTATTGTTAAAATGAAAAAAATACTTCTTTCATGTTTTAGTTCTCAAAGAGTTGGGCCCTAATTTTAACGGGTGTAATTCATGATAATTTCATATAAGTTTATTGAATTGTGTGTTTATATCATGATTTGGTTTTCAAGATATGTTGGTACCATAGTTATTGAGTAGATCTATGGGATAATATGATAGGAGAATGAATATTATGTTGGTATGTTAACATGGTTACGAAATTTACTAAATGTGAATGTTTATAGTTAATGACATAGAATAAAGGATTGGATGGAATAATATGAAATAGGTTTGATTTAATAAATTGATTTTCTTGTGTTAATTGTTTGTTTTATTAGAAATACCTAGGTGTGTTAATTAATGTGATATAATTAACATGATAAATGATTATTTTATTATTAATTTATAAAATTTGTTAACTGGGATAGTTTCTGGAAATTTATAAATTTCGGATAAGGTATGATAAGGATTGAATATACTGAATTTGTTAATGAATGATAATGGGAAATGGCAAAAAAGGGTTATCTAATGAAATTTGTAAATGTTCTAATGGTTAAGTATTAATAGAAATTAACATGTTTAATAATTAAGATATTTAAAGGATAAGTTTATTGATTATTTATGGCTCATGATATGGTATTTATGTTATAAGAATAAATAATATTGACCACATGGTCTGGTACTGTGGGATTAAGGATTGGGGATCCTCCCACAAGTCGGGTTGTAATGAGGATCTAAAACCCACCCCTGGAATACATATGTAATATAGTCTGACTGATTCTCTTGGCCCATATTGTTTTAATTGGACGAGACTAACTGGACTAAGGCTTCAATTTAAGTGTGATGTAATTGAGAAGAATACATGGACTAAGAATCCAAGGTAATTGTTATGTATATGATAACACTTCCTAGATTGAGGATCCAAGGTACATGTGATGTAATTGAATGAAAACCAAGACTGAGGCCACAATGTATGGTAGATGTATTTTCAGGTTAAATGTTTATAGATATTCAGGTTTAGAAATTAACATATTCCATTGTGCATGGTAATTGAAAAGACGGTGTCCTAGAGTAAATGATGTAAATTCCTAACCCATATTATAAATGATGATGACAATCCGGTGAGTATTTTTAAATAATGGTTATGTGTGAGTCATTGATTCATAAATAGAACACGGGGATAAACTTGTGTCTATTCCATTATTCCTTATAATAGAATACTAGTGTGGCCTAAATTATTTTTTATGATTGGTTGACTTTAGAGAACTTAATATAAAAATGTAAATTCCATAATTAATTAAATGATTTCATTATTATCTTTATTATTTATTGAACATGTTTTCTCTCTGTACACTATTTTATAGACATGTTATTTCATTGGACAACATTGGTGGTGGCCTACTAAGTTGTACTGTCACCTTACTTGGGACTCCATGTAACTTGGGTACCAAATCAGATGATACTTTTTTTATGTTGCAGGATTAGGACAGAAACATAGTGTGTGGTTTTTTCATGTGTTGTTTGGTTGAAGCATGGGTGTTATGGACTAGTCTGTGGATCAAGTCTGACATAAGGACCTTTGGATAGTTCTTATTTTTGTGTTTTTTATTTGTTTGACTACCTAGAATACAGTGTATTCTCCCAGGTTTTTCTATAGATCGTTTAATTATTTACCTACTGATTTTTGTCGTATGATTTCTATTTATTGATCATGTATGTTTTTTATCTACTGATGTTACTTCTATTCAGGATTTACTATGATAAGTGGTTATATTGTCCCCATGTTCTTCTTCATACCCGTACTACTAATCTATAGCCTATAGAGTATGGGGAGGTGCACCTGATTTTATATAATAACCTATAATGGGGCACCGATTATAGTGTATTCCAGTTTGAGGATGTTACCATAATATTATAATGGTGTTTCAAAAAAAATTGATAAATATCAATACATATAAAATAAAACTACTTATACAATCATAATATAATGTACGGTAACAAATAAAATTAAAAGAATGATGATAATGGAATAAACATTAAAAAGTACTTTAATAAAGTAAATAGATAATATAATTTTACAAATACATGGGTAAATAATGTATAATTCATGATGAGAAACAAGGGAATTGATATTATTTGAAAAAAAAATTAATGATAACATTCAAAAAAATTCATCCATTCCCATGTTATTATAAATTTATAAATAATTTTCTTATTTATAAATCATGGATTATAAGGGAATAGTTTTTTGTATTTTTAACTTTAATCAAAATTGTTTTATGAAAAAAAAAATATTAAATTATTTTTAGATGTGTAATTTTTTACAATGTAGAAATATGAAAAAAGAATATTTTATAGAATATACATCACAATCATAATTCCCCACTATCAGAGCCATTATTCATTATCAAAAACCATACATAAGATTTTTTTGGTTTTCTAAAATATATCTTATTCATTCTCTAAAAATAATTTATAGTATTTTAAATAAACATCTTATAAGAATATTTATTCTCATTTTCATGAGATAACTAAAATTTCATTTTTCTGGTGGCATATAAGAGTTTTCCAAGAGTTTTTTGATGAAAAAGTGAATGATTGTAAAAAAACTTTTATTATATGGAATGTCATCACTATTAACGATGATGTGTAATTAAATTTCTTAGTATGACACATCAAACAACACCTGACCCATCTATAAACTAACATAATGAGAATCAGTATCCCCAACAGATAACAAAAAGAATCAATGGAAACACAATAAATCATATGGATGGATTTAGATGAAATAATTATAATCTTACAAATGGTATATTTCATGAAGAATTACATTATAAACCATATTTAATTTATAAAACAAGACCAAAAAATAGGTAATAATAAAATTTAATTTAAATAATTCAATCATTTACCAAATAGAACATATTAAATTATAAATGCCTCAGGTCGTCTCTAACTTTTTCACTTGAAACAAACTCCAAATAACACTATTCATCCAAATATATTGTACAACCCCAATAATAATAATAATAATAATAATAATAAGTGAAAAAATACTTTATTTTCAATGATACTAAAATAATATGATTAAACACTATAATATGTTACCAAAACAACCCATTTGACCTTTGGTCTCCCTAAAACCAATTCCATGTTTAAATATTGAGAATCAAACCAGAACCAGAAAATTTCCCTCGATCTATTAACACAGAAAAATGGGATGAGGGTGTCACCTCGATAACCTAATTGATGAAAATTGTAGAGTACATGATTATCATTTAAAAAATGGTCCAAAATTCCAATTATCAAATACATTTTGTAGAATATACTTTTATTCCATTTATAAAAAACCATCAATTAAAATTTAAAATTAATAATAATTTAAGTCTAAAATTATTTTACAGATGAATTTATGAATCCATTTTATAAAAACCAACCCACGTAAGACTATTAATTTTCAAATACAATGTAATATTAATTTTTAAAATTTCACAAAATTAATTTACTAAATAACTAATAAAATGGAAAAAATGAGGTTAATATGAATGGAAAAATAAAAGACCAAATAATGAGTAAATAAAAATGAAAACATAGAATGTAACCCATAATCACATAGTCATCCATTATGTTATGGTAAGAAATTGATATTTCATGACACATTAGGTTGATCTCTGAACTATGGGTTCCAAAGATAACTAACTTGCTCATAAAATGGAGTCTATATATGTGACCGAACATATAGCACTAATCAGGCCTCTCAATAATACCGGTATTGGTCCCTACTATTATATGATCTAACTAGAGAAGTACCCACACTATTATAAAAATACAAAGAGTATGCCATGTTATAAACACTAAAAAATAAACAATACATGATATATTTCATATCAAATATTATCTCAAAAAATTAGCACACTTTTAAACATTTATCCCTTAAAAACCCATTTGATAACTCACATGAAAACCAAATTTTTTCTTGTAGCTATTTCACAAAAATTTGGAAAATAATTCCTAATAAAATCTATACAAATATCCTAAAATAATTTTTAAGCACTAAATTCCATAATAGAAACTGTCTTAAATATTTTATTATGAAAACATATAATTTATTCTTTAAATGATGATAAAAAAGAGTTCGAAATTCACATGAACCCATTTGGAATCAATTTTTATCCATCAAAAAGAATGATCAACATGAATTTTTAATACAAAATTAAATAATTATAAATTTTAATAAAATAATTAATTTCACCCAAACCTATAAAAATTATTATGAAAATTCAAAAATATGGAAACCCCAAACATAGGTAAGTGTAAATAATGTGATTCCTAAAAAAACTAAGATTGGATGGATTTAAGAACACATCATATACCCTATAATAATGTTTCATGATGAAATAAAAAAATAACCCAACCATGGATTATATTATGTTATACATAGAAAATTACTGGAAAAATACATAGATGAAAGGTGTTGATGGAGAAGAAGTATAAGAGGAAATCTCACACAGATGGGTTTTGATTTGAAATTTAATGAAGAAACACCCCCCAAATCAGAGGAGGAGAAGAGAGAGGTTCAATTATAGGGTTACCCACCCATGATGAAGAATGGAATTAGGGAAGGGATGGGTTGAATTAACATAAAATAATGGTTAATAAAATTTATTTAATTTTTATTTTTTAAAATTTCTTGTTATTTTTTTGGGTTATTTCACGTATTACCCAAACAATGTGTTAATAATGCACCCATAACATAGGACACAAGGTACCCACATAATTGGAACACATGGTTTGAGAAACCACACCAAATATATTTGAATTTATTTTATATCATTACATACAAAATATGTATGGTTGAATCCAAATTATGCCTAATCATTCAATAATCTTGATGCAGGATGAATTTTTTTTAAAAATAAAATATTGAAAAATACTATGAATATTTGTAGAAAAAATAATTAAAAAATAATTCTATAGTAATTAAAATTATAAAAAATCATGTGCTCATAGTCATCCCCAAAATTATTATTTTATCCACATGAAATTCATCTAACTGATAGATTCTTAATGAATAACCTCAATTAGAGGAAATGTAAAAGATACTATACTTTATAAAATATACCTGAAACAAAAAAATAACCAAACCCTCTATATATCACAAAAATAAAAACATACCATTAAATCCTCAAAAAATACCTCACACCAGAGTACTAATGTGGATTTTCTTTAATGGATAGATGTAGTGGGACACTCCACCATTTATCAACATCCTTGGTTTGGTAGTTCATCGAAAAAAAATGTATTTAAAAATGATCTTCATGAATGAAAACAAATACCCCAACCAAAGATACTTATAAGAACAACTACAAACCAAAATCATCTAAAATGATCTACCCATGAAATAAATAAATCAAAATTAAAAAAAGATAATATATAAATTGAAAGAAACAATGTTCATATAAAAGATAATACAACCATAAGTTTTCTCAAAAATTAAAAGTTCCCTTTAATAATGGATATCATAAAAATTTCCAACAACCTAAAGATTATTAACAAGAAATGGGGTGGAATAAATCAAAAATATGCCTGCTATAAAACAATGTTTGGAAAATATCTTTTGAAAATATAAAAGTTGTAGACATGGAAATCATAGTCCAACCAACACTACTCAGTATATAACATTAACTAGTTTATAATCCATCCAAGGCACATGAAGTTTGCACAAAGTTTCCCCTATAATTAATTGATACACAAACAAACTCCACATGAAAAGGAATACTAGAATCTTAAAAGACTCATTTATATTTAAAATATTAGATAAAAGCCAAAAATAATTCATACCTCAAGAAGTTGTGAAAGTTCCCATGTACATATACCCCATAAAGGAATTACCTAGAAACTCAATTATCAAAAAATCCAAATTGGTGATCATATTGTAATGTCTTTGTTCTAAGTGATGCCCAAAGGTGCCCCATACCTGTTTAGTCACATGGACTCAAGCGTATTTTCCTGAATGCTTCAGGCTGCCGATTAGCATCAAGGGCCTTGGGTGTGATAGTGAGGAAACTATGCTCTCATTGGTAGAGTAAAACAATGGAAAGAAATAGTAAATAGTAGCAGAAGCATTGAAACCGTACAAAAGAAGTAAACAGAGGAAGACTCATATTATAAACAACTGTAGCATATATAAATAAATGATCATTTCAAATGTATCTATGAAAATAACCAATCAAGTCAAAATTATGGGAATACAATACTAAAACCTAAGTAATTATGATAGTAAATAATGTCCAACAACATTTCAAGCCTCTGCTTGGTATCATGCTCTCCATCCCCGATAGTAATCATGTACTTGATAAAGGAGAGTGATGTCCATTATCTATACCTGTAACCATATAATCTATTTTGGTCCAAAATCATGACCCAAATTGGGTGTGAGAGGATTCCTAGTAGGGAACCACCAAAAGATATTTTCATAACTATCACTGAATATATATTAGGAAATATGTAAAATTAAGCAATAAACTAAGATGTACTCAAAATTAAACAATCCTACAGTTTCCAATTACATTAATTTTCATTTATAAATTACTCAATTCATTGAATAATATAACCTTGAGATTTATCCTATGCTATGTATTCCCCTATATAATGGTAACAACAGATCTCTCTAATGAAAATCTCAATAATCAATCACGACTGAGTCCAAGCTTGTGATTTGGTTAGATAAACTCATCACAATCAGAGAATAATTTTAGAAAAAACATATTGGAATGTTTTCAAAGTTTTATCCCCTCTAGTTAAACATATCACCAATTCAGTAAATAATTAACCTTTAATAAATATCACACAGTCTAACCCCTTTGGTCCCACATGACACTAATCATTTACAACGACCACCTGGGTAGCTCTTAGAGTCAATTTCCCCTTGGTTTTCATAGAAATAATAAAAATATAATTACCCCTGGTATCTCTCACAGTAAATTTCCTATGGTCGAATATTCATTTAATAATGACCCTTTGGGTATCCCTCACAGTCTAACCCCTCTGGTCAATAACACCACAACTTCTCTCTCAATCAATACCTCTAGTCAACCATAAAAAAAATTAATAGTTAAAATACCCTACCTCGGGAAGATCTCACATTAAATTCCCATTTTTCATTCCTTCATAATGTGAAACACATGAATATCTTATAAACAATAAATCCATCCTAACTACACTAGGCATCGAAAACAATGAAGCCTACCATGCTTCCTAGACCCAGTAGTTATAATCAATCAAACATGGGAAACACATCCATAATCTAGGTAATAAACCTTATGCATAATCAATAACCACCTCTCAATAAAACACACTATTAAAAGTCTTAAGCATGGTTAAATTCAAAAACACAAAGTACCCAAAACCTGGGTATTCGGGACATTTAACATATATAATTCAATGACATCCAATGAAAGGAAGAACTCACCTACCACCATATTTTATGACGAACAATATTGAACATAGGCCCTTTAATCGGCCATGAAAATTATAGTTATATGAAAAGTTCACAATTATTCAATCTTGAAAAACTCATGAGGGAAGAGAAATCAAGGAAAGATACTCTAGGGAAATAGAGAACTCAATGGTGGGAATCCAACCCACCCGGCGACATCATAGTTGGATCTCGGATTGAGGAACAGGATGAGCTTGAGAACTTTGGTCATACGTTGCTCTCTTATACATTGCCTGGGAAGAAGAAAGTGTTTCTGGAGAAGAGACATGACCCCAAGCTGATTAGTAAAATAAAAATAAAAGTACATTGTGTGTTCATTTAATATACATGTCGTGCACTAGCCTCAATCATCCCCTACATTAGGTGGTCTTCTAGGTCACCCACATGGCCATGTACTCAGTTGTTACATCACTAGTACACAACTACATGTAGAAACTAAGTTCATGGGGTGAACTAATGAGTATACGACGTGTATGTAGAAAATTTC
Organism: Viscum album; assembly: GCA_963277665.1. Taxonomy (NCBI): domain Eukaryota; kingdom Viridiplantae; phylum Streptophyta; class Magnoliopsida; order Santalales; family Viscaceae; genus Viscum; species Viscum album. The sequence goes on from OY728139.1 coordinate 434,817,452, forward strand.
CAAATTTTCATTCTTCCTCAGAAACAACACGAAATAAAGAACTATACCTGAAATAAAGAACCATGTTCATACAAACATCCCCCTTAAAGAAATTCTTCCTTGAATTATCCTTCAAATTGTGGAAAGGAAGAAACTTCAAACAACTCTTTCCATTGTGATCGAATGTCGAATTCCCTCTCCTAAGTCTCATCATGTACTCTTCCATGTTTCCATATCACCCATACCAGAGGAACAGACCAGCCATGGAGAACCGTCATGCTACAATAGACAATCTGATTAGTTTTCTCCTTAAATGATGCATCCACTTCAAACTCAACCTTATAAAGTTGGGAAACATGAGATGAGTCCAAAACCAAATTCCTTAGATGTGAAACATAAAAGATGTCGTGCACGCCTCAATAACTAAGAGAAAACTATAACCAAAAGGCAACCGGCCTGAATCTTTCCAAAAATTCAAATGGAATGAAGTTTCTTGGGGATAGATTCCCATGTCACCTAATCCTCATGTGTCCCAACCCTAGTCTGACATGTAAGAAATCCTGATCTCCGACCTTAAACCCTAGAAGTTGTCTCTGTCGATCAACATAAGATTTATACTAAGGTTGTGTAGTATCCTTCCTCTTCTAAATCAACACCACATGTTCAGTGGTCTCCTAGACAGGGCAATGTCCCAGCATAGCCACCTCTCCTACCTCTAGCCAACATAGGGGTGATCAACATGACCTACCATTCAGAGCCTCATAAGGTTCCATCTGATTCGTCTCTTGAAAATTATTATTGTAAGAAAACTCTATTGAGGGTATGTGTCTTTCCCAAGAACCCCCAAATTCCTAGACGCATTCTTGGACCATGTCCTCAAAAACATGAATCGTACGCTCGGACTGGAATTCGATATAGGGATGGTAATATATACCGATAAGTACATGTGTAATCAATGTCCTATATAGTCCCCACCAAACATGATATGTTAAATGGGAATCACTATCTGAAATGATAGAGTGCGGATCTCCGTTAAAACATAAAATCACTCAGATGTACAACCTTCACATATCATCAGCACTGATGGTATTCTTTATCGTCATGAAATGAGAAACCTTAATGAGTCTGTAAAAACAACCCAACTGCATCATTCCCTCGAGATGAACTCATTAAACTAGTCACGATGTCCATCACGACATCATTCCACTTCCACTCGAGAATGGGTAACTGCTATAATATCTCTTTCAGTCGATGATTCTCTACCTTCACCTACAGATAGTTGGAACATCTCATAACAAAACTAGCAACATATCTCTTTATACTTGTCCGCTGATATAGACAGTATGAATCTCGATACATCATGATGACACTAGGATGAACTGCCCAAACTGAGGAATGAATATCTTGCATCATTTCTTCACATATGTCTGCTGACACCCAAATGCTCCCATGAAAATAGAATACTTGATTGTCTCTTACAGTCTACCCAGGAGTAGGTTCCTCACCTGACACACTATCCCATAATACTAGGACTTCATAATATGATATATTCCACATTCTCACTTGATCTAGTTGATTATAGGTAAAATCTATAGAAGAAAAAAACATCTTCCCATGCCTATTTTGCACCACCAAATGCATCTCAGATAACAAAGACATAAGTTTCCACTCACTACTGGTCTCTTGAATTTTCTTTATCTAAGTCCTATTTTTTAATGCATCCCCCACTTTATTGACTTTCCTATGAATGAAATCAGGATCAAAGACAAAATACTGAAGGTACTCAACCCATCTTCATTTTCTCAAATTCAGATCACGATGAGTAAATATATACTTGATACTTTTGTTCGGACTGAAATTCAAAAAATGATATCCTAAGAGATTATGTATCCAATAGTGTAAATCATGCACAAGTGATGATAACTCGAGATTGTGAGTCATGTAATTCCGCTCATGTGGAATCAACTGCTGATACCCATATGCAACAACTATTTATCCTTGCATAAGAAATGCTCCTACCCTGATACCTGAGGCATCACAGTAGACGGTGTAACTCATGCGTGGATCTTGAAAAATCATTATTGTTTATGAATTCAATCTCCCATTTTTCTCATTAATGGCTGAATCAAAGGAATCTATCTACATAAACTTATCACCCTTATTAGTTAGGCTCATTAGCGGAACAACTATGAATTAAAAGTCCTTTATAAAGTTCTTGGAGAAACCAGCCAACACTAGAAAACACTGTACCTCAATGACGTTCATTGATAGCTCCCAGGAAACCACTTCTCTCACTTTATCTAAGCCTACTCATATTCATCTCTCTGAGATAACATGGCCCACGAAGTGAATATTTCCCATCCAAAAGATGTATTTTGAGATATTAGCATATAACTAATGTTGTATGATTGTACTCAATATGATCTCAAGATTGGTGGCACAATCATGAAGAATGTTATAGTACACAAATGTATTCTTCCACAATGACTAACAATATAGAATCCAAGTAAATATGGACCACTCTATTCATCAGTTCCATGAAAATTGTCGGTGCATTCATGAGACCAAACGGTATAACCAAATTCTCTTATAAGACAAAACTTCTCTGAAAGTCAGTAAGAGGTTATTCTAATGGTCAAACATGAAAATAATGATAACTGGATCTCATGAAAATATTTGAGGTCACCTGGGCTCCTCAAATATGATCAAACATATCATCAATCCCCAGAAAGGTTTATTAGTTCTTAACTGTTACCTGGTTCATCTTCTGATAATCCACACAATGTCTAAGGGTACCACCTTCTTTCTTGGTAAAGAGCAATGGACAGCAGCAAGAAGTAGTACTGGGTTAGATGAAACCCTTTTCCTCCAACTCCTCTAACTTCTTCTTGAGCTCCAGTAATCCTATTGTAGCCATCCGATATAGAGAAATGGACACTAGTGCCGCTCTTGGAACAAGATAAACAGATAATTATACTTCTCGCTCCATAGGTAAACCTGAAAATCCATTTGGAAAGTCATCCCTAAAATGATCCACCACTAGATTAAATTCCATTTTTGATTTCCCTTGGTCATCCAAATATAAAATAGCAATATGGGATGTAATTATGACTAACCCATGATGCTGGAGTATAGTTCAACTAGCCTGGATATCCTATTCTCCCTTGTAGAGAAAGGAATCTTCCTCTAGTGATATGAATCTCACCCTGTGTTAATAACAGTCAAAAAAATCATGTAAGGAGACTAACCAGTCTATTATGAGAATGACATTGAAGCATTTAATCTCTAAGACATTGATGTCCCATTAGAACTGATACACACCAACCACAAGAGGTTAATCCTTGCACTGACATACACTAGTCTTTCAAATCCACAATTTAGATTCTAGCATCATAATATCCTCATAAGTAATGATACATACCCCAAGGCTATACACAATAGCAAAAGATATGAAACTATTGGGAACCCCTGTATTGAAAAGTGTAGAAGTAAAAAATGGGGAAACTAGAATCGTACGAATAACCGTATAGGGTCTTAGATCCTGATCCTACAGGATCTGCTCCACTAGAAAAGTATGTCATGTACGACGACCCTACAACCCTTCATGACTTCCATGAGCTGATCCACTCTGCTGTGGATGAAAGCCTATCGAATGGCTACCACAGCCACGACCTCATCCTCATCCTGATCGGCCTGACGAGCTCTAGTTCGCTGACTGATGAGAAACTGGTGGTCCTACTCCTGAACATGGAGTCATAACATATCCCCACCCACTACCTACTAGTGATAATTTTTTTAAGAAACACTGAAGTTAACAAATCTTTCTATAAGATCATCATTCAACTGGGTCTCTCGGGCACTTTGGTCTCGTGTGACCACTCTTCCCGCACTCATAGCATACTACTCAGCTACCTGAGGAAACATAGAGCGATAGCTCCCTATGATGCTTCCTTCTATATTTCTATGGAGTACCATCCCTAAATGCCGAACCGCCCTGGATCAGTTCTCCCAACTCCCTCAGATTACACTCAGTAATCAGTGCTTGATTTACTATATCTGTCAACAAAGATAACCTAAAAACAATCACTTGTGATCTGATTTCATACCTGATACCATCCTCAACCCTCCTATCCAAATATAACTCATTACCACTCATAGTAAGTGTGAATCACTGATTCTTTTTAAAAAAATATGAGTAATTCATCCCTGAAAGAGCGAACTGCTCTAAATGGATGAACTATCGAGCTCGATCATCCCTCAACATATCAGGGTAGAAATAATCATTAAACATCATCTTAAATCCTTCCCAAACCATATCAACATCACATACTGACTGTGATGTAACATCCCACTATTTATGGGTAGAATCAGGCGGCATGTACATAGTGAGATTCACCCTCCTCCCAGAGAGCATCTCCAAATCCTCAAAGATAGAATATGCAGCCTCCAACCATGACATTGTATAATGTGGTCCACAATCCCATGAATAAGTAATAGGATGATACTTCTTGAACACCTACATCAACTATTCTATGTACGGGGAAAAAGGTGGTGCTCCCTGAAAATTCTATAATATCCAAAAAAATCTTTCATGGAACTGTGAATCAGCACCTACATCTGGTATAACAGGTGGTACCAAAATGGGAATGACAGGAAGATCTGCTAGTTTTCCTTGATCTATCCTTTCCAATGTCTATTCATCGCCTTGCACCTGATGTATAATCAAAGTACATCTTGGTGTAATTACTCTTCGAGGTCAAGCGCACGCCTCAGTTACATATTATCAAGGACAACAACTTAGAACTATAAGAAAAAATCATGAGAAGAAGACACTCTAGTTTTATAAAATAGGGTTACACGACATGTCTAACCGCCAACATGATGTGTTCCCTTAATCATTTAACATAGCATGTACCACTGCCAAACTTAGTCCTGTAACACCCATACACATGGTGTGTTCCTCCTATGACATAGTGTGTATTTTAATTTTCCCTCATGTGCAAGTTCTTTTACATCGATAGAACTACACAGTTCTATCCTGGGTAACACTAAATGTCATGTTCACCCTACACACGGTATGTAGTAGTTCAGTTACTTAAACCCCTATCTTTGGTCATAGGGTTGTATACCCGGTGGACTCTACATGGCGTGTAAAAGATAGACACTACGTGTACAACCTATGTTTCATCGACATGGTTCGTTGGTCACACGTTCAGATACATGGTTCTCTACACACGGTGTATACAATCTAGACATAGGGTGTTCTACCAGAAGTTTCCCAACCCTGTGTCTCTGATCACACAGTCAGCCACATGGTTAAGGACTAAATGGTGTGTACCTAAAGTAGACTAAATGTACATAAGAAAAGTTGTTTCTTCTATAACCGAAGAACATATGGCGTGTGTTCATAACACCACACACTGTGTTGTATGAGTTTCTGGATAGTAAGCCTTTGAAATATCTTCAGACCCCATAAAAATGTATAAATTTTTCTAGATAATGAAAAATTAGGACCAATGAGAGCCTACACTCTTGTGAATAAATTTTTGGCATCCATATTCATATCCTAACTTTAAAAAATTTAGTTATAGTTAAAACATGATCTACCAAATTCGGATCTAATAGATCCCATAATACCTTAGGGACAAAATTGTGGTCTCTATTCAAATGAATAATTACATATTCCAAAACCCTATCAATATAGCATGTATTATGTCAAAGCGAATATCTAAACAGCATGAATATTTATCACAACATCTATCACAGCAGCGTTAAATCAACAATGCACTCTAAATAGAATGGAAATAATGCCTGACATGTGATCGTTAGAAAGTGCTTAGATGATTCATGATATGTAATTAACACATATAATAGGGTTGAAAATGAAATAGATCCTCAATAATATCAATGATAATAAAACAAAAAAAAGTGAACCACCCAACAGTGAAATGAAATCTTTTCTAACAATAGAAAAAAAATATTACAACATTTAAGGTAACTTGGCTTTTCCCAGTATAAGGGTTAGCTACTCCTGGGCACAGTTTTTTACCAGATACCTATTATTTCCGATCCTTGCCTATTGGATCCAAATAGTAAGAATAATATAAAAAGAAAACTACAATGATAAAACCTTGTATCATCCCGGTTCTAGGTGCCACCCAAATTTTCCCCATACTTGGTTGGTCACATGGAGTTAAGTACATTTCCCCAAATTCCATAGGCTAATGAATAAGACCATGAGAATTGGGTGTGATAGTTGGGTATCTATGCTCTCATTTGAAGAGGAAAACAATGAAAAAAAAGTGAAAACAGTAGTGGAAGAAATAATTATATACAATAGATGTAAACAGCGGAATAATGATAGTATAAACAACTACAGCATATATAAATAAATGGTGCATGTAACATGTATCTAGGAAAGGATCCCAAAAAGGAACAACGATGGAAATAAAATACTAACACCAAATTAATTAAATCAATAAATAAACTCCAACAACATCTAAATACTTATCCTGGTCCCATTATATCCAACTCTGACATCAATCAAGTACCCGGTGAAGATGGGAGCTTCCCTTTTTCTATACCTAAAACTATATAATCATTTTGGGTCCAAAATCATGACCCAAATCGGGTTTGAGATGAATCCCATAAAGAAAAAACCAAAATATCTATTCATAACTATCATGGAATATATATAGCAGACAATATTCAAAATCAAGTAATAAACTAGGAAGTACACAAAAGTAAACAATCTTACAGTTCCAATTACATTAATTTTCATTTATAAATAACTCAAACCATTGAATAAATTTGCCTCTGGATATAGCCTAAGATCTGTATCCCCATGTGTAATGGTAACAACTATTGTCTTAGAAGGCCATCTAAACAATAAAGCAAGACCAAGTCCAAGCATGTGCTTTGTCTTGGCATGCTATTCACAATAATAAAATCATTTAAGAGATACCCTCCAGCAATGTTCTCAAAATTTAATCCCATATTATTCGTCATATCATCAATTTAAAAAATAAAGACCCTCTAGGAAAGGCCACATAGTATAACCCCATTTGTCCCACATGGAACTAATCATTTACAATGAACTTATGGGTAGCTCTCGCAGTCAATACGCCTTGGTCTACAGAGAAAAAATAAAAAAATAATGATCCCTAGTAAATATCACATTCAATTCCCTATGGTTCAATATTCATTTAATAACGACCCTCTGGGTAGGTCTAAAGGTCTAACCCCTCTAGTCAATGATCCCACAGAAGCTCTCACAGTCAATACATCTGGTTAATCATAAAAATAATTCATAGTTAAAACACCCTACCTCATGAAGTTCTCACAGTCAATTCCCCTTCTTCATACATTCATAATGAAAAACACATGCATCTCATATAAATAGAAACTCCATTCTAACAACACTGGGCGTGGAAAAAAAGCATATTAACATGCTTCCAAGAGCCAATATTCATAATCAATCAATCATTTTAAACACATCCATAATCAAGGTAAAAAAATTTATGCACAAGAAATATCCCCTTCTCAATCAAACATTCCATAACAGGTATTAAATAGTGTTAAATTCCATATCATTCAAGACCCTAAAGATGGTTATTTGGAACTTTTAGCATATATAATCAAAAGACAACCAAATAAAGGCCCAAAAAACCTACATCAATGTTGTATGATGAACACACTTGAACATAAGCCCTTCAATTGGCCTAGAATGTCATAGATCTACAAAAAGGTCATAAATGTTAAACATTGAATAACTCACAAGAGATAAGAAGTAAGAAAACAAGACTATATAGAAAGAGAGAAATCACTGGTTGGAATCCAATTCACCTAACCACATCTTAGTCGGGGATCTAATAGAGGAATGGGAGGAGCTCCAATATCTTCAGCCATACGTCACTCTCTTGTATGAGAAATAGAAAGAAAAAAGCATCTCGGGAGATGAGACGCGACCCTGATCTGATTAATCAAATAAAAATAAATGTACATTGTGTGTTTATTTAATGTACACACCATGTACTAGCCTCAACCGGCCTCCACTTTAGACGATCTGCAAAGTCACCCCCACATCTATGTACTCGGCCATTACTCGGTCAGTACCTGGATACACATGGAAACATGGTACGCAGTGTGTACTCAGGAGTACACAACGTGTACATAAAAAATTTCCAAATCTTCAATTTTCTTAAAAACACCCTGAAATAAATATACATTCTTGAAGTAAAGATCCAAGTTCTTACACATATCAACCCAACTTATATAGGAACATTTATGGGGGAATTACATCAAAAACTAGAAGTAATGAAATTTTTGATCATTAGAATATTAAAAAAATACTATATACTAAACCAAAATAATTTAAATAGTTAAATGTAAATATCAAAGGAATCATAAAAAAGGTACTACAGATTAACACATTAAACAATTAAGAAATTTCAATTTAAATCAATAAAAAAATTAACTTAATCATGTTTTAATATCAAAATCCAAAATAAGAAACCATTTTAATTATTCACACTTCCTTCGATAAAATATATTTCCAAATTAAAAAACTAAGACATCATTTTACTTTTAATAATAAAACCTACATTAAACTTCTCAGATAACATTATTATTTGAATCTATGTTTTCGAAGACAAAACACACACAAAATATATTAATAATAAATTTTCAAACATGAATATTCTTTTAAAATTTTAAATTTCCCACCCCAAACATCAAAACCCACATTTCAAAATTCTTGTTTATACATCGAAAAATAGAAATTCAATAAAAATAAATTTAATCTTTAAAAAACTTCTCAAATCATTAAAATTAAAATAATTTTCAGAACATTAAAAAATGATATATATATATATATATATATATATCAAAAAAAGATTTAATTGATCAACATCACGCAACATAAAGAAATGAAAAAATTAAACTAGTATCTATGAATGAATTGGCAACATGGTTTACCAGACCACGAGAAACTAATAAATTCCCAAGTGGGAGAAAGTTGAACCATGTACATGTCATCCACATGGGTTAACAATCCATTTGACCATAGAGTGTACAACCAGTTCAACACCACTATAATCCCAAAACACATTAAATCCATTAACATATACAGAATGTATCAAAGAAAAAACAATCAAAACCGAACATCCATTGGTAACATGTTCTTCAGAATGATTAATAGTTCAAGAAAATATTCCCATTCCAACCTCCATATTCTATATTATTCTTACTCTAAATACCATATGTCTAAATTAAAAACTATATATTTAGATGTAATTCCACAGTGCCTAAATAACCTATAATTACATTATTTATAATATAGTTTCACATTCTTATATTTTAATGAATTCTATGGTTTAGTGGTTAATTAAATTAAGATAAATTATCAAAATCTAAACCCTTAGAAAATAAAGTGGACACATCAACAAAATTTATAATTTTTCAAAAAAAATTATTATTACACATAAACACTTTTTCATTCAAAACACATTTTTTTAAGAAAAAATCACTTAGCAGAATGATATATCATTATATAGTTTCTATTAATCCCCAACGCCTATCATAAATGTTTAAAAACATTATCAGAGATCCAAAATCTTAGTATGGGATATAAAAAATGAAACCCATCAATACACTTATTATTTATGAAAATCCATACTTACTTTTACCATTTCATGTAATAAATATTAAGCTCAAAACAATCACATAATTACTCTAGAAAAAAAATTACCCTAGATTTCTATAAAACATTTCATATGTTAGGATAAAGGAAATATAATAATTCAAAAATTCTTTTTAAAATAAACATTAAAATTCATCCATTAAATGAAATCATTCTTCCTTAGAAGATAAAAACCATTCTTTTAATTTACAAGAACATTGGATTATCATATAAATTTCAAACACTTTTATAAAAACTCATAAACAATATATAACATACCCATGGATAATAATATAAATAATAAAATTGATATAAAATTTTTTATTTGAAAATAAGAATAAATATTTCCAGACAACATAATATGACCATTAATAAAATGTTCCAATACCTTATATATTATTAGGAATACAAACATCAAATACCCCGACTAGTTTTGTTCAAGAGGCATATCAATTAACTAAGGGGATATAATAGTCCATAACTGTCACATACAATTTCCAATGCATTAATTATATATATTATATGAATAAAAATTCAATACATAATCCACATTAAATTCATATTGAAAAACTAATATACCTCATGTTAATATTTTAGAATGTCAATTACTACAAAAACATGATCATGATCCATCTAGAGTTATATAGTGGATGGTATAACTATAGTAAATATCAAGTAAATAGTATGATTAATCAAATGATGTCTACATAGATGATAATAATTTTAAATCAAGATTCAAATCTTTCTTTAAAAATGGGAGAAAAATATAATTTAATTTTGATAGATTTTTAATTAATATTTTATAGAATATTATAGAGAATAATTATCTAGGAGACTAACCATGGAAAATTATAAACTATTCTTCAAATAATGGAATAACCATGATGATGGGAATATAAACTTCTAATATATTAAAAGACTACATATTTTACACTTTTAAAAAATGAAAATTGATTTCTATAAAAAATACATTTTAAAGGATTCAATTTTATCATTTTAAATAAATTAAAAATTATTTCAATGTGATTATTAATAGTATTTTAAATATAATCAAGAAAATTGTTGACAGACTTGATTTCCCCAATATTTGTGGAAAATATTGATATATATATAAATTTAAAACATTATTTTATAGAATATATCATACCTTTAGTCTCAAATGGTTTCATATGTTTTGTATATATAGAATAATAAAAGGGATATTAAATTTATACTGGATTAATATCTTTTTTCATGTGTTTAAAATTATCTTTATATCTTTTTAAATTTTTTATAATTAATTTTTTATTTACAAAATCAACTATATTTATATTTTATATTTTGAGTATGTTCAATTCTTTATCTGAAAACAGTGTTGGATGGTAGACCACGGTCAAAGTGGTGTTGGTTACATCATATTAATAATATATATAATTAAATTATTATTATCTTTATATATTATATTACATTTTTGAATCATCCATGAATGTAACACATGAAAAATAGATAACCTCTCTTCGTGGATGTGGTATTCATCACATATTCATGAGTGATAGTACCATTTGTTAATGGGTGTATGTGTAACATGTTCATTAATATACTACCATTTCAAGATCCAAAATTATTTATTACAAGTCATATATATTCTTTAAATTCATAAAAATTATAGAGTATCATACAAGGTAAGGAACAAAAAAACCCATTGCTTCATAGGGTTGGTATTCTACATGAATGTACAAGTGGTGGTTTCATATCTAATTAGATGAAAAGGAAATGATAAAGGTTTTGTACAAAATAATATTAACATTTATGTATATCATAGAAATTTTTTTATTAATTTATTATGGTTTGTACCGTATATTATGAGGTAAGAAGAAGAAACAAATTGAATGAACATGATTAAATTGTAAACATCATCATTAGATATCCTCTTTTTTCAAATACCTTAATCCATAATAAGATCATATAAGGGTAATAAAATGAGATCAGTAATGTGTATAACATATATTGGAAGGTATTTTGGAATATAGTATATAATCAAAATGTATCTTGTTTTGTGGGGAATAGATAAGTGGTTGTTCCCTTTTATAAGTGAGTTAGATAAAACACTTCAAAATATTCTGAAAATTAATGTATTATTATATTTATTTTTTGGGATGGTGGATCAAAATATGATCCCTTATAAAGATTGTATTATATATTTTTGAAATAAATTAACCCAATATGATGTAGAAAATTTTTTAGGTTCTTTTAAATGTTATCTCATTATTTTATCCCTCATCAACACTGTTTAGAATTAACATTTGTAATGCGTTTTTTAATCATAGTGGTTCCTTGATTAAAATTTAAATAATTATATGTGGTAAAATAAGGAAATAATAATAATAAAATAAATAAAATCACTTGTAATTATGAAATAATAGTGTTTTTATTGTTTTATAATTACTGATGAATATTATCTAAACATAAATACCATTTAATGTCATTTTCAAGACTCTTCATATATATTGGCACCACATGAATAAATATAAGAATGGTATTTTAATTTAAACACGTTAACCCCCACCACTACATTAACTTATGAATGGACATACTAGGATAATAAAATTAATTCAAAATATATTACATAAATTATTTACTACTTTCATAGGTGTTGCCCCTGTGTTTTGTAATGTTTAAGGTAAATATATAATCTTATAAAAAAATAGAAAAATATAGTTAAATTTTAGATAAATTTAAATTATATATAATTTAATATGAAACTCTTATCTACATCCAAATAATTGAATGATTATTTGATAGAGTGAATCACATTCGGTAATTACTAATTAATTAAAATAATATATATGTCATAATCACATGAAAGTGGGTGGTAGAAATGATATAATTTTATTTTTCTGATGATTATTGTTGATTTTCATAAATAAATGTAAATAATGTTTTTTTTTTCATTTATTTGGAGACATTGTCCCACATTTATAACCTTTATTTACCCATTTTTTTCAATACCATAGTAAAAAACATAAATAATGTTTAATATTAATTATGACTAAAAATTAAATTAAACTATTTAAACAATTTATAACTATCCATTCAATTTATGATTAAATTAAATTAAATCAATTTCTAGATGTTGAAAAAAATATATTTTAATATAACATTCATAATATAATTGAGAAAAGTTTTAAAAAAATTATTTTTAAGGATTAAAATTATTTCAGTTAAATTAATGTATAATATAGATTCATAGAGAATTAATTATATTATAAACAATAATAGGCTCATATGGTACTATGATATGAAATTATGAATATAATGGGACTATCAAATTATATTATTTAAAGAAAATAAGTGACAGTTTTTCTAAAATCTGCATTATTCACCATTAGCCAAAAAATCAGTCTTATCAAAACAATCATTAAACATTGATACCTAATATTATTATGTAATGATTATATAAAAAATAACATAATTTGTTGAAAAAAAAATTTATTAATTTGGAAAAATATAAATATAATATCCATACATAAGATTCAGTAAACCCCAATTTTGGGGAAAATCATTTTTGAATTATATAATGAATTTGTAGTCATTCAAAATCTAGTAAAACAATTACTTGAATGGTAATATATTTTATGAAATATAGCATTTATAAATCTCATTAAAAAATTCAACTATAGTGATAAAATTAATTTATTTTGATAGATATTTTTTAGATATATAAGTAAATATATAAATATTATCTCATTTTATGTTATATATTTTTTTTTAAAAATGACTTCATATTATGAAGAAAATGTTTTGAACATATTTATAAAGAAAATGTTTTCATATATCTTTTAAAATACAATTATTCTTATTAATACCCACCAAACTATCAACTTTTTTAATAGATTCCATATTTATAAAATAATATTTATATTGTATACTATTGTTCATTTAATCATTATGTTTTATATACCACTCTATCAAATATTTTAAATAATGAAAAAAATTATAAAAAATTATAGTGTTATAATATATGCCATTGTATAAATATAATCCCCACAATATTATGTTGTTTCAGGAAAAATGGTTCACAAATATTTTTTTAGATTAAATTCATGGAATTGAATGATAAATAAATCGTTCATGAATGGTAATATTTTAAAATATTTGAGAATAAGCTTATTGATCGGCCAAATTAATAAACTATTTAAAAATGATTTTTAAGAGAGGAAAAAGTGAATAAAGTTACTTGGAAAACCCAGAATAATTTTCCCAAATAATGATAAAATATGTGGGAAGAAAACTTATGGTTATGGTGGAGAAAAACAATATCGAATGAATAATAGAGAGATGAAAAACCTGACCATAATAATGTTCAAGATCATAGTTCAATAAATCATAATTGATTAATAGTACCATAAGTTCACCCAAAAATTATGTTAAACAAATATAAATTTCATTAGATGAAACTATTAGTATAGTTCTGTAATTTTTTCCATCATGATAGAGAATATGAGAAAATATACTTACTTGATTTATTACCAATTCAAAATAATAGTTACATTATTTTATTGTGATTTATAATTTTTTTTCAAATTCAATATAATCTATTACTCAATGAAATGAAAATTAATGATTAATTTATCATGCTTCAAGATCCATAATCTAATACCAATGGATCATAATATGCATAACAGAATGAAAAGTTATTTATCATGATTCTATCCACTAATAAAAATAAAAAAATTATTTATCATTGTTTAATATAATATACAATATTAATAACCCTACATCTGATGAAATTACATATTAATATCTAATGTACCAATAATAACACCCAATTATTAACGCGAATCATTCCACTAATAATTACGCTTAAAAATAATCGCAATATTCTAAAAAAAATCAATCCAAATGTTTAGAATAATAAGATCACATAATCATACTAGAAAAAATTAATAGTTATCACCAAATAAAATCAATTAATATTTTTTACTCGTACGAAAATTATAAATCTTATAATCATATAATCTCCAATATATGATATTATATCCAATAAGTAACCTAAATCATGATATATCCGTAATAAAATTCTATATCCTTCCAAAACATAATTCAGCCATCATTACGCTGATGAAAATTATTAAGTGAATAATATTTTCCATTATATTATTCATATAATATTCCTAATATAGTGAACGTCATTAAAAACATCAATAACATAGCCACCAAATCGATTTTCAATGTCATGGTTATCTATTTAACAAAATATGTATTACAAAAATGTAATTACACGTCTATTAAATTAACTATATTTTTAATAACATCATAGATCTTATTAATCATAAATATTATCAATACCCTTCATATTATTTCCACAATATAAATAATTATTCCTTCATTAATATTGCCACTAAAACACATACTCTTTATAATAGATATATTCCTTTAATTTCCTTTGAAAATATTGTTAATCATCTTAATCTCCCATCTCATAAAACCTAAAAACGGGTAACTATGTTATTGAACTTGTCATCAATTATATGAATACTAAACCAAGACAGTATCTAAAATTCTTAATATACCCTCATAGGAAACATCTTAATATCTAATGTAAACTAAATATTTCAATTATTAAAAATTGTATTTACCCGTAACATAACAAACCCATTATTATATGATTTATCAAAAGTGTTACACTCTCATAAATTTTGTAGATCAATCTTGTTTAGTTTTTTATATAAATATGAAAAATCATACATATAAAACACTTACAGAAAAATTGGATAATTCAAAAAATATTCCATATTCTAACAAAAAATAGATTCCTAATTTTAAATTCAAGGTTTATTCAAAACAAAATTAACTTTTTTTAAAAGAAATTACAATAATGGAATGATATACCATTATACTACGTCTAACCATCCCTATTAATGGTGAAAAACATTTTAAATTGTGGGATGATGGAAAAAAATATCTTTCGAGGATATTTTTTGAAAAGGATGGGGCCGAAGCCTCAATTTATTATTTAAAGT
Organism: Viscum album; assembly: GCA_963277665.1. Lineage (NCBI taxonomy): Eukaryota > Viridiplantae > Streptophyta > Magnoliopsida > Santalales > Viscaceae > Viscum > Viscum album. The sequence continues at coordinate 434,833,112 of OY728139.1, forward strand.
AAAGACCTCTTTATACTGGGTGGAGGGAGACCCATTACATAGCCCAAAGTCCCAAGGACAAGTGGGCTAAAGACTAGGCTTCAAAGCCCTTTTTGGCACAAAGAGCCCCTCAGTGAATAGTACTTCTACAGTACCCTGGATGCTACAGTACCGCCACCGCTACAGTTCCTACTACAGTGCCTCCTCCTCTACAGTGTTGTCGCCGCAATAGTCCCACCACTGCTATAGTACTGCTACAGTCCACTCCTACAGTGCTGCTAATGGAAAATTTAAAAAAAATTAAGGGGTTTTTATAATAAATTGTAAAAACTTTCATGAAAAGGAACTTTTCACCCATATGATATCATAAACATCCTTTAAAATTGTAAGAACATTTTATTTATTTATGAAATCAAATTAATTCATTAAAAACCTTTCAACATCATAAATTAATCTCACAGTTAAATATATATATATATTATCACATAGATAATACTAAGTAATTAAATAATTATATAATTCACAATGTGAGATATCATTATCTTACAACCATGGACCAATTATTATATGTAATGTTAAATGCCTTCATGTTCCCTTACATTATGGATTTTGGTCATTATATGTGTTTCTAGGAGACTCAAATGGATTTTGGAGACGTTCAGTTGATAACAGATAGAAAAAAAGAGGGATTTCGCATCATGTACCTGTATTACACAACATAAAACTCTATTTCATGGATTTTCATAAAGGTTACACAACATGTATTATTTTTGGGAAATATAAGTAAAATAAAAAGTTTAGGTGTTAAATTTTTTGTGGAAAACCAAACCTTGGGTGTTTCATTTTCACAAAGGGGATTACATGTAATGTATGTAACGCCCCGACCCCAGCTACCCAGAGCCGGTGCGTTACTTCGTAACATTGGCATGATCACAAAAGATAAAGTCTCGAAAGACCGATTAGTTTAGTAGCCTTGGAAACACTAGATACATTCGTAAACGTTAAATTACATCATAAAGTGAAAAACTAAAATAACAAAGTCTCCATAGTCCACACTCATATCCTCTTATGACTATCCCTGCAGGTCATTCATAAAATACTTCTTCACATCCTGGAAAATATTAAAACATTGAAAGTGGTGAGCTCAGATGCTCAGTAAGGATGAAAATATAGCGGAAGCTTTCATTAATAAACATAATCATTTAAGGCAATGTATAACTAAAACAAAATCCTTTTAAACATGAACTTCAACATAATATGGAAAAAGTAAAATGATATAATGCCATTTACTTATTCACATGGATATTCTACTGGTCGAATAATCACATGCAATATCAATAACCACTTTCATAATGAGGGAATGTATAATTCCAGACATTCTGAAACATTTTGTCACGGCCTCGGCCAAGACGTCTAAAATGATTAAGGCCTCGGCCAAAACCATAAATCAAATTGGGAAAGGGTCTCGGCCAATTACACGTCTAGTTGTCTCATGAGACCTACCGATGCATCAAGGAGCTATAGCGGGCTCCACACGTCACTTATTAAGTCCAAAACATTCCTCATATGAATAGGTTTAAACATATCATAAACCATAACATAATCGTATCACATAAAACATTCATAATGGAAACATAACATTTCCACATTTCAATCAAAAGATATCAATACAACACATTGAAATAATAAAAACTCTTTCAAAACCATTTTCAATTCCAAAATAAAATAAAGTTAAAACATTGTATTTACTTTTCATTAAAAAAAATGATGGCTTGTAGAGGAAGCCGAAACTCAAATAATGGTCACGGCGGCGGAGAAGTCGTTGTCGCCACATAAGTACAGAAAGAAAAACATTCCCTTTTGTCGTTTAGAAAAACGCTTCGTATAAAAAATATTCCTTTTGAATAAACGTAAAAGTCAAAGGGGTTTATACACCGTAAAAAAGAAAGTTGTGTATAAAACCAAATATGCCCCAATGAAAGGAGATTGAGACGAAGTCCTTAAAAAGATCATTTTTAAAATAAAATAGATCTATTATGTGTATTCACTATAGGTACACATATAGAATGTAAAAATACAAAATAGGACATAATAATATCATGACATATTTTTAAAGTAAGAGATTAACCCAAAGAATGGAAGTTGGGTTATGAAATTCCCTTACCTCGTGACTGACTTGACTCAACCGTTCTTTAACCTCCTGAATAATAAACTAGAGTTAATATATACCTTATTAAGAACCATTTTCAATTTCATTATCCTTATTAAATCACTTATTACAATGATATGAACATTATGTAATTATTTAAGTTAATAACGGTCGTTTTGTTGATCTTTGGTACTTGAGTCACCAATAAAATTCTTATAATTACAAGTTGTTTATGTGGTAGAATATCCATTATCTACAGAATTATATTCATGATTTAGATGTCATATATATCTTTTATATCCAGTATATACATTCATTTATAATATTACATAACATTTAGAGGTAAGAAATGAAATGCACCGTTCATGGAGATGGTAAGCCGTACATACGCATGAACGCTACTTTCATTTCAATTTCATATTTAATGGAGTGAAATAATAATGATATAAATTTATAATATAATTCCAGTATAACATAGTGTATAATACCATTTACTCCATCCTTTATACATCCCACATATGGCACTAACGATTCAAATCACTTTGAGGGGGCGGTAGTCCGCACTTCCTAAAATGAAATTATCGCATTTTACCCATAATGGAAATAATAAATTATGGAATAAATGAGAAATACAGAAGCATAAGTAAAACATAAACATATTATATATCAGATATAAAAATAGTGACATCTTAATGGCCACCTTTGAAGGTGTTATATGAGTGTTGAACAATCATCGTTTCGTGAGGCAGAAATTCGCCATCCACAGAAACCGTATGTTCTTTAACCATTAGATGTAGGTGTGTGTAAGTGTAGCTCGAATCCTTATTATAACAACATCCTAGTATATTTAGGATACTGGTGTTGTTACAAAATAAATGAATAAAAAGAGTTTAGGGTTTGGAGAAGAAAAATAAAATAAAACAACATTAGAGAAGACATTACCTCAAAATCGGGTAAATCTTTTTGATTTGAGCCAAAGGCTTCCTTGGGAAGAGTTCTTCCCAAAGTTAGGCTTCTAGGAGTAATATGGGGAAGTTGGGAGAGTATTTGGTCAGAGGTTGGATGAGCCAAATGTCTTTAAAGTGTAAATGTGGTGGGAGATGTGGGGGCCTTTTATAAGTGGAGAGGAGGGGCTCTTTTGGAAAGATTGAAATGTTACATTATTACACAATGCTTTTCGGATTCTAAAGGTACCACAGTTATATAATTCGTGGATAAGGTGATAAGAGTTCGAAATCTACCCATCCAATAGTCTTTGGACAAGTGTAATCCTTGGATTTCACATTATCTTTTCATTTTATTAAAATCGTTAAATAATGAGGTCATCGCTGCATCATAATGATGTCATAAATAATTTAATTTATTTAATGTCTTAAAATTATAAAAAAAATACAATGATGTAGGAAATCGTTTTAGATTTCTAATTAATATTTATAATCAAAATTTGGACATGTGTAACCCCACTTAAAAACTATTTTAGTAAAACAACTCATGTTTGTGTCAATTTAATTTTAACATTAAATAAATATATATTAATGTAATTTTCCAACAAAAGTGGCTCCATGGGGTCCCCAAGTTGACCCATGGGTTTTCTTGGTCTTCCATGACTCATCCAATAGGAGTAGGACAAGTGTCAAGCTCATATCATATTATTAAAACATTGTTTTTACCTTAAACTACACTAATTACCTCTAATCGCGATTAAGAACTTAAAAGTTACTATTCACCAAAAAATTATTTTAATCTCATTGAACCAAATTTTACTTCTTAATGACAACCATGTATGTCGGATTTTTAAAAAACAAATCACAGAAGTGGTAATATTTCATTTAAATGAAAAATCAGTTATTTAAGTACCACTTAGTGGTTTCACTATTCATCAATAATTGAAGTTTTTCAGAACAATGCCAAAATTTCACCCTAAGCTATAATTGATATTCCGAATTCAAAATTGATGTCTATTTTACAAAATTCCAAACATATAATTTGAATTAATTAATTTTATAATTAATTCCCGCTGTCACAACAAATAACGTGTTTTTAGGAAACAATTTATATCAAAAGATTGGCAATTGTTTATGTCCAATTTCAATGTTAAATTAATTTTAATGACCACCATCGGATAAAATGGTAAAAATATATTCTAATTATACTTAAAACCACTAAATAGTATAAATTATCACTATAAATTATTTTTATTAAAAAAGTTGTTTTAAGTATTTTTCATTATTCATTAAAATTTTGAAGTTCCCAGAAAATTACAAAAAATTCAACATAGGCTAATATCAATATTAGGAATACAAAAATGAAGTCCATTTTGAAATATAAAATTTCAATAATTTTAAAAAGTGGTTATTACTATTCATAACGGCTACTTTGATTAGTCGCGGTGTTTTAGAACTCGAAGTTGCGTATAATGCAAGCTATTGCATTATTGAATGAGAAGCGTATCATGGAAGCTCGGAGTGTTACATTCTCCCCTCCTTCAATAAATTGCGTCCTCGCAATTTGAAAATTTTCTTTGAAAATAAAAGGTTGAAAAGAGAAAATACCTTTGAGGAAAACCCACCTCGGAAATAAGGTTAATAAATATATAACATTAAAAGAAAGCAGGATAAGTACAAAGGTCACCCGATATATCCCATTCTAGGATTCTATGAAAATATGGATATGGAAGAAAAACAAACCATCATGGTCTGATGGAGAGTTATAGAAAACAGGATTAGGAGAAAGTTTAACCACAAGAAAATCACAAACTTGTGATTGGTTAAACGGTCATTGAATCCCCAGTTGGAAAAGTTAACCGACAACATTTTTTTTAAGTTACCTTTTATAATGTTGAGGAATATATTTAGGAGATTTACTAAGAACGTAAGGGAATATACATACTTGTTATGTATACTTTCATTCGTTAATAATTGTTTTTACCACAAACCCAACTTTTACTCCAAATGGTAACTGAACTCAAAAATATTCTATTTATCCTAATTTTATAAGGTTCCAAATGTTAACACATACCATTTAGATTAGTAAAACGATTTTGTAACAACCAGGGACTTCCTGTAGGCTAGTGGTAGGAAATAAAGGCTTGTCGTACTATGGTTGTGGGTTCGATTCCTGCAGCTTTGTCCGACGTGATGGGTTATTCCCCACCCTGCAGGTTGTCCTTTTCCTAAAACTATAGTATCATAATATTCCAAAAATAATCTTCATAGATTTTTTAAACTTAAACATTACTTATCCAAAGATCAACTTAATCCACTCCAACCTTTATAGTTATCCAAAATACCTCTGTCCAGACTTTCTCTAAAAGGTCTCTTAATTCCAAAATCAATTTATCAGATTCCCCAAACAAAGTAAAGTTTCTCTTATTATCACATACTAAAAATATGATTACCTTAATCATATTAAAACCTTACTGAAACAAAAAGTACTGCAGTACAATCCTTATATATATATCACATTATTATAATAACCAGAATATAATCCATGAGTCCAAAAGCACCAATACATTAATTATTCTGCATCAACTGTAGTAACAGCATAAGATTGTCCTTGATCCCTTGGCCTTTTCTGAGGTAAGTTTCCCTGACGCTTAGGACATTCATTTGCATAATGACCCATTTCTCTACAATTGTAGCATTCAACTTTGATAGCCTCTTTCTTTCCCTTGCAATCATGATCCTGGTGACCCTTTTCTCCACATTTATAAAAAACTCACATTCCTTTTAGGCAAGTACCAGGGTGATTCTTCCCACAATTATCACATAATGGAAAATCCTTCTTTCCCTTTTCCCCTTTATCTGTCTCTTGTTCCACCGTTCTCTTCTTCTCTTGCTTTACTTTGTTGTCATAAGACTTAGAGAATTCCTTTTCTGTCTTGATAGCACACGAGACAATATCTTCGTATGATGAGAAGGATTGTGATACTAAAGCTCGACGGAGAAATGGTTTTAACCCATCAAAGAAACGATCAATCTTACTCCTTGGGTTACGTATATAATCGGCAGCATGCCTCGCTAACCTTGTAAAGTTAGCCTCATATTTTGCGACATTCTCATCCTCCTTCTGCCTCAAACTCAGAAATTGCCTTTCCATATCTGCTCGATGGTCACGAGGAAAATATTTTTCTAAGAAAAGCTCTTTGAACTCCCTCCATTCAATATTTGTTAATTCATCATCTTCCTTTGTGTTTTGAATTAATGACCACCATTGATCGGCATCTCCAGTGAGGCGGTAAACTGCCATGACAACATTCTCCCTTTCACTACTCCCCAAGGCATGGAATATTTTCTCTAAGGAATTTATCCATTGCTCAGCTACTATAGGATTTGTACTCCCATTGAAGGTTGGCGGTTGTTGCCTCATGAAACGGTCTAGCATTGATCCTCCACGTTGCGGATCAGGGTGCTCCATACGAGTAAAGTTGTTATTCATAACCTGCGTGAGTTGTCCCAGTACGGTGAGAAGCTGATCAGCACCAGTTGTATCACTAGCTCCACCATAATTATCCTGAGCAGGAGGGAAATCCCTACACGGAGTGCGTGCATTGATACAGTTTCCATTCCTTCCACTAGGCGCCATTTCTAAATAATGGCATAAACTAGATTAGTTCATGAATCAAAATACATAATTCCATACTTGTAAAACACTTAACATAAATTGAACTAATTATGGATATAATCCATAATTATAAAAATGTTTTCTTTGAGGAAGTATATACTCGTAACCCTTCATAGTGGTTTGTAAAGAAAATGGGAATTATCCAAAGCATATCCCCCGAGAGTGTCGTAACCAAGAGTGCAGCAAGGCCCGTTGTCGTGCACCAGTTCCCGTTCGAGTCTAGCTCAAAGCGGTTTTTTCGGGTTTTACCCCTAGGTACATCTGTGCCAGAGCCGCCTCTACCTGCTCGTATCCAGACAGGGATGTATTGCTCAGAAAACTCACAACATCTCTACAATACCAAAATTCTAGGAAGTTCTTCTATATTAATCTTAAAAGTCTATCTGCGGGATATGTGCTCTAATCAGAGTTTATCTAAATCTAGCTTCCAAAGTTAGTACTAAACAGCCTCTGATACCAACTGTAACGCCCCGACCCCAGCTACCTAGAGCCGGTGCGTTACTTCGTAACATTGGCATGATCACAAAAGATAATGTCTCGAAAGACCGATTAGTTTAGTAGCCTTGGAAACACTAGATACATTCGTAAATGTTAAATTACATCATAAAGTGAAAAACTACAATAAAAAAGTCTCCATAGTCAACACTCATATCCTCTTCTGACTATCCCTGAAGGTCATTCATAAAATACTTCTTCACATCCTGGAAAATATTAAAACATTGAAAGAGGTGAGCTCAGATGCTCAGTAAGGATGACAATATAGCGGAAGCTTTCATCAATAAACATAAACATTTAAGGCAATGTATAACTAAAACAAAAGCCTTTTAAACATGAACTTCAACATAATATGGAAAAAGTAAAATGATATAATTCCATTTACTTATTCACATGGATATTCTACTGGTCGAATAATCACATGCAATATCAATAACCACTTTCATAATGAGGGAATGTATAATGCCAGACATTCTGAAACATTTTGTCAAGGCCTCGGCCAAGACGTCTAAAATGATTAAGGCATCGGCCAAAACCATAAATCAAATTGGGAAAGGGCCTCGTCCAATTACACGTCTAGTTGTCTCATGAGACCTACCGATGCATCGAGGAGCTATAGCGGGCTCCACCCGTCACTTATTAAGTCCAATACATTCCTCATATGAATAGGTTTAAACATATCATAAACCATAACATAATCGTATAACATAAAACATTCATAAAGGAAACATAACATTTCCACATTTCAATCAAAAGATATCAATACAACACATTCATATAATAAAAACTCTTTCAAAACCATTTTCATTACCAAAATAAAATAAAGTTAAAACATTGTATTTACTTTTCATTTAAAAAAATGATGGCTTGTAGAGGAAGCCGAAACTCAAATAATGGTCACGGCGGCGGAGAAGTCGTTGTCGCCACATAAGTACGGAAAGAAAAACATTCCATTTTGTCGTTTAGAAAAACGCTTCGTATAAAAAATATTCCTTTTGAATAAACGTAAAAGTCAAAGGGGTTTATACACTGTAAAAAAGAAAGTTGTGTATAAAACCAAATATGCCCCAATGAAAGGAGATTGAGACGAAGTCCTTAAAAAGATAATTTTTAAAATAAAATAGATCTATTATGTGTATTCACTATAGGTACACATATAGAAAGTAAAAATACAAAATAGGACATAATAATATCATGACATAATTTGAAAGTAGGAGATTAACCCAAAGAATGGAAGTTGGGTTATGAAATTCCCTTACCTCGTGACTGACTTGACTCAACCGTTCTTTAACCTCCTGAATAATAAACTAGAGTTAATATATACCTTATTAAGAACCATTTTCAATTTCATTATCCTTATTAAATCACTTATTACAATTATATGAACATTATGTAATTATTTAAGTTAATAACGGTCGTTTTGTCGATCTTTGGTACTTGAGTCAACAATAAACTTCTTATAATTACAAGTTGTTTATGTGGTAGAATATCCATTATCTACAGAATTATATTCATGATTTAGATGTCATATATATCTTTTATATCCATTATATACATTCATTTATAATATTACATAACATTTAGAGGTAAGAAATGAAATGCACCGTTCATGGAGACGGTAAGCCGTACGTACGCATGAACGCTACATTCATTTCAATTTCATATTTAATGGAACGAAATCATAATGATATAAATGTATAATATAATTCCAGTATAACATAGTGTATAATACCATTTACTCCATCCTTTATACATCCCACATATGGCATTAACGATTCAAATCACTTTGAGGGGGCGATAGTCCGCACTTCCTAAAATGAAATTATCGCATTTTAACCATAATGGAAATCATAAAGTATGGCATAAATGAGAAATACATAAGCATAAGTAAAACATAAACATATTATATATCATATATAAAAATAGTGACATCTTAATGGCCACCTTTGAAGGTGTTATATGAGTGTTGAACAATCATCGTTTCGTGAGGCAGAAATCCACCATCCACAGAAACCGTATGTTCTTTAACCATTAGATGTAGGTGTGTGTAAGTGTAACTCGAATCCTTATTATAAAAACATCCTAGTATATTGAGGATACTTTTGTTGTTACAAAATAAATGAATAAAAAGAGTTTAGGGGGTTGGAGAAGAAAAATAAAACAAAACAACATTAGAGAAGACATTACCTAAAAATCGGGTAAATCTTTTTGATTTGAGCCAAAGGCTTCCTTGGGAAGAGTTCTTCCCAAAGTGAGGCTTCTAGGAGTAATATGGGGAAGTTGGGAGAGTATTTGGGCACAGTTTGGCTGATCCAAATGGCTTGAAAGTGTAAATGTGGTGGGAGAGGTGGGGGCCTTTTATAAGTGGAGAGGAGGGGCTCTTTTGGAAAGATTGAAATGTTACATTATTACACAATGCTTTTCGGATTCTAAAGGTCCCACAGTTATATAATTCTTGGATAAGGTGATAAGGGTTCTAAATATACCCATCCAATAGTCTTTGGACAAGTTTAATCCTTGTATTTCACATTATCTTTTCATTTTATTAAAATCGTTAAATAATGAGGTCATCGCTGCATCATAATGATGTCATAAATAATTTAATTTATTTAATGTCTAAAAATTATAAAAAAAATACTATGATGTAGGAAATCTTTTTAGATTTCTAATTAATATTTATAATCAAAATTTGGACATGTTTAACCCCACTTAAAAACTATTTTAGTAAAACAACTCATGTTTGTGTCAATTTAATTTTAACATTAAATAAATATATATTAATGTAATTTTCCAACAAAAGTGGCTCCATGGGGTCCCCAAGTTAACCCATGGGTTGTCTTGGTCGGCCATGACTCATCCAATAGTATTAGGACAAGTGTCAAGCTCATATCATATTATTAAAACATTGTTTTTACCTTAAACTACACTAATTACCTCTAATCGCGATTAAGAACTTAAAAGTTACTATTCACCAAAAAATTATTTTAATCTCATTGAACCACATTTTACTTCTTAATGACAACCATGTATGTCGGATTTTTGAAAATCAAATCACAGAAGTGGTAATATTTCATTTAAACGAAAAATCAGTTATTTAACTACCACTTAGTGGTTTCACTATTCATCAAAAATTGAAGTTTTTCAGAACAATTCCAAAACTTCACCCTAAGCTATAATTGATATTCCGAATTCAAAAATGTTGTCTATTTTACAAAATTCCAAACATATAAGTTGCATTAATTAATTTTATAATTAATTCCCGCTGTCACAATAAATAACGTGTTTTTAAGAAACAATTTATATCAAAAGATTGGCAATTGTTTATGTCCAATTTCAATGTTAAATTAATTCTAATGACCACCATTGGATAAAATGGTAAAAATATATTCTAATTATACTTAAAACCACTCAATAGTATAACTTATCACTATAAATTATTTTTATTAAAAAAGTTGTTTTAAGTATTTTTCACTATTCATTAAAATTTTGAAGTTCCCAGAAAATTACAAAAAATTCAACATAGGCTAATTTCAATATTAGGAATACAAAAATGAAGTCCATTTTGAAATATAAAATTTCTATAATTTTAAAAAGTGGTTATTACTATTCATAACGGCTACTTTGATTAGTCGCGGTGTTTTAGAACTCGAAGATGCGTATAATGCAAGCTATTGCATTATTGAATGAGAAGCGTATCATGGAAGCTCGGGGTGTTACAATGTAATACCATGATTATGTGTAGTTTTGAAAAAAAATCGGCCAATCCATCATTCATTCAGCCATAGTTTCCTTTCTCCTATCATTTTGTGAAATCCCTTGGTGCGACAAAATTTTCTCTAAACCGTTTCCCTCCCTCTTCGATATGATGGTCCCGATGGATGTTCATGATCGATCTATGTTTGATCTATAGTGAGTTTTCTTCTCTTCCACGTCCATTTTCATTCGTTTTTCTTCTAGAGATCCACTATGGTGGCATTTTAATGTTTTGGGGATGCAGTGGGCTGTGTTTTAATGGATCCTTATTGTAGTGTTGGTTGAGAGACCATGGTCGTGGTTTAGTTTTGGTTTTCATGAGTTCTTAAGGTGTGCATCAATTGGGAATCATCCTTGAGGTATGATTTCCCTTGTATCTCCATAACTTATATCATGTGGGGGTTTAATTTTGTTATCCATGGATTATGGTTGTTCTGAATTAATCAAATATAAATTAATTGGTTAATTTTTTAATGGGTACAGTGGTGTGCTACAGATTAATTTATAGTCTTTATTTGATTGTGATATTGTGATTTATTCAAGCATGATGTCCCACTAAAAATTATGGCCATTGATGGATTTATTTTCATAGGATACATAAAATGTGGTTTCTTCCTTATTTTAGATTTGATTGGTCTACCCCTAAAATGAAATTGGATAATGCTGTATATTTTTCTAATGAATGGATTCACTTGGATCATACAGTTTATGTGATAACCCCTGAATTTACAAGAGAAATTAAATAATGCATGCCTTATTAAATCTCGAATTGTTTTTTTTTTCATGGTATGTATGGTGTCATGAAGTGTGGGATTGATCTGGTTAGTCTTGTAGTATGATAGTGAGAATATTTGTGTGTGGGTTAATGGATTGGGGGTGTAATGGTATCTCATGTTGAGAGATTGACCGATTATGGGATGGATTATATGTTTTGTACAGTTAAGTTGTGGGATGTTTGTTTGGTAATGTGTTACCATATGGGGTTGTGCGATGGGTTTTGGGTCCATTGATATGTGATCTGGGTAGGGTGAGTTTAAAGAATGACAATAGTTTTGGTATGGGTGATTCTCCATTAATAACATGTCCAAAGCCTCACCCCATATTATGATATCAATATATGATATATCAAGAATGGGTGCTAAATGTAGATAAAGTGGAATGATTTCTATTTAATATAGAGCCTCCATTGTTTATTAAGATCATTACCTTCTGAAATGACTGTTTATATCTCTTTTTTGGTGTGATGTTCTTGTGTTTTTTTGTAGTGATTGAATGAATAAATTAGTTACTAAAAAATGGGGAATAAATCTAGTCATTTTTTTTCTCAAATGAAAATTCTTAATAGATGAATAAATGATGGTTTGTGTGGTTAAATGTGGATAATTATAAACAATAAAATGAATGTGTTGGTTAAATGAAATTTGTTGGAAATTGAAAAGTGGTTTTGGATTATTGTGTGGTATTTTGAATTAAGAGGTAGAAGTGAAGGTAGTAGTCTATTGAGTTGATTTTTATTTGGGAACCTATAGTTTTAGATTGATTATTTGGTATCGTATATGTATATACTTATATATTACTTCTTATTTCAATATACACCCTTTTATTGTTGAGAACTATGTGTTGAACACCGCCATCGTCGTGGGGGAGGGTGTCTTTCCCATACTTCATAGTGGGAGAATTGCTGGATGGCCTCCCACTTTTTTGTGATCAAACTTCTAGGTAGTTGTAGGGCAAGATTATTGGGGAATTATTTAGGGATGTGTTATTTCTAAAAGTGTGTGGGTGAGTTTTTATTTGCACAGTGTCCTCGGGATGATATGTTGTTTTATATTACCATGTCTCTTTGGGATGATATGTGTTGTGCTCTCACAAATGTCATCAGGATGCATAGTTGTTTGTGGACAAGGTATTTATGGGTGGGATGTGATGTGGTTGTGACCCAAGTGTCTATAGGTGGGATTTGATGTGGTTGTATCATATATGATTACAAGTGGGATGTTATGTGGTTGTGGCCTAGGTTTTTGTGGGTTAGATGTTGTGGGGTTGTGGCCCAAGTGTATGTGGTAGGGTTGTGATATGGTATGATCAGAAGAGGTGGGAGGTCTGCAACTTATTCCGTTAGGGTGTTAGAGCAGGTAACCAGTGCGAAAGTGTTATAAGGTACCATATCATCAATTTGATTTACTTATATTACATTATGTGACTTGGGTAATATTGAGAATTCCATGGTGAGGTTGGGATGGTAAGTAGACCTTTTTGTGCAGTTTGGTTATATTGATTTCTCAATGGAGCATTAATATGTTTCCCTCACATGTATAGGAGAGACTTTGTTTTTTATAATGAGTGTACATGAAGGATCAACCTACATATATAAAACTTCAATTAGGTTTACGGAAAGATTATGTGGACTGTGATGGGTGTTACTAGCTCTGGATTTGGTACAATTGTTGAGTCGTTACTTTATCTTGGTTTTTCATACATTACATTGGAGTTTTATTTTATTTGTAATTTTTTAATTTACACATTCATGTGTGATTGTTTTTGGATTTATTTTATATATTTCATTGAGTTTTAATGTGGGTGATACATCATATCTCTTGATCATTTTTCCATATAAATGGTAATTACTCTCATATTGTGTGATTTATATTCCCTTAGTGTTAGTCGCCAACCTGGTGCCTTTTGGAACCATGAATTGGTGGGGTCACAATCTATGTTTATTCATTTCTAGCCCAGGAGGGGTATCTGTGGAGGGAGGGGGTCATGACACAATAGTATCAAAGCTGATGTTTGAGAGATTGGATTGTGTTCGTAGTTAGGCACAATGAGCTTTTCATGAGTTGGTACAGAAACAATGGCACTAGATCCCTATTCATGACCTAGTCTAGGGAATACATGCTAGGAAACGAGATTTTGGGGCCCCCATGATCAGATTTCGGGACTCTAAGCCTATATAATGACCAAATGAGGATACAATGCTTGCAGGGAAGAGAAACTATTAATAGTACATGCAACATATTAACATTTTTTCTTTTAATAATTTGGTCAGTCTGATAAAAAAAATTTAATGAATAATTAAATATTTATTAAATTGGTTAAAATAAATCTCAATATAGACTCCATACTAATTGAAATTATGGAATATTTTTTTTACCTTTTTTCTATGGATCCTAGTTATTGTTCTCATGTGGCTCATATACTAGAGGTTTATCTGGATGATCCTATTGATCGATGAAGGGTTGATCTATTTTATTAGGATGAGTTCTGGAGGATGACTTTGTGCAATTTCTAACGTCATACATTAGGGAAGTACAAGGGTATTGTTTCAGACATAGATTAAAAAACATTATAGGGGATCTTGATATCACCATCAGTTTGATCCAGGACCTAATGAAATACTAGGTTCCATTTTCTCTCAGGAATATGCGGGGAGATTCACAACATTGGTGGACGTTGTATCTGGGTCAACGAAAAGAGGCAGACATTTTGCCTGTTGACTTTGAGAAGGATTTCTGTGCAGATTTCCTTTAATTGAAAATACTATAATAGAAGAGGTAGGAGATACTATCCCATTAGTATGAGAGTATGTTAGTGTGGGATATAGGGTTCAAGTTCAATTGTCTCCATTATTTTACATATCTATTTACAGATGAGGTATCTCATTAGAGTCATATTCGGAAGGCCTTTCACCCTTCTATCCAGTAAATGGATACTCATTTTACATTTCCATTGTACTTGTAGGTTGGGAAGAAGGTAGAGGTGATTAACTGGATTCACTCTTGAGGAGGATTTTTGAGAGAGAGGAGAAAAAAAGGTTGTTCGAGATGTATGGTTACCGGTGGTAGGTCTACAGCCCTAGGACCTTCATGTATTTTATTGGTAGTGAGTCGACCTATATATATTCCTTTCATATATTATGGACATTGTTTCTTTCCCCTAAACATTATAAAGAAGCGTTTCATTTGTGGAGTTCATTCCCATCTTCAAAATCAGTTCCCAAAAACTATTTGATATAAGTTTGGTATAGGTGGATTGGTTTAGTGACATCCATATCAGGAGGTAGTAATTAGTCAATAGTAGAGGCAGTAGGATTGTGTCCCATTAAAGTGATATGTATAAGGTAGAGTCTGACCATATGATGTTCCTCATGTATAGGACCCTCAACCTATTCATGTTATGGCGGTGTTCATCAATAGAGGTGCAATATAGTTGGTTGTGTGTGGTTGCATGTGTTAGAAGAAACTATTCCACAGGGGACTGAAATCATCAAAGTTATGATCAGTTTATTTAGTTGTCCTGTTTTTACCCTAATTGATTCAAGCGATTAATAATCTTTTATTTCAACTACATTATCACATGTGTTGGGACTAGACATAGAAATGATTCATATGCACCTGGTGTTGAGTACACTAGTTGGTGACCAAAACATATTATTTGATGTGTGTCGGGGGTGTAAACTAAGGATGGGACCACATCATTCCCATTGGGATATCTTCTTTCTCAGATTCATCCAAACAATGTCTTCCTCATCATCGACTAGTTTTATTCTATACGTTCTATTATCGACTACTTATATAAGAGAGAAATGTTTTCATAAGTGGACGGCCATCATGTGGTTTTCATTTGTGAGTGGGGTTGTCATGTGGCCATTAAATATGTAGATCCCATACTCTATTGTATGTGTTTTTAGTGGAATTTGTCAAAAATAAAATGGTAGTGGTTCTTAGAGTCATTCGAGAGTTCCTGTATGTTTTCCCCAAGGAGGTTGGGTTGTTACCCCCTCAATGTGATGTTGAATTCGGGATATACTTATAGCCCAATTTTTTTCAATTTTGATGCATCCTTAACAGATGGCACATTCCATGTTGCGGGAGTTGATAATTCATCTAGAAAGTTGGATGTTGAAGGGTTTTATCTAGATCAATGTTTCATCATAGGGTTCTCTAGTGTTATTCGCAAAGACGATGGTTGGTGGTATGATGTTTGGCATAGACTACCACAGGTTGAATCAGGTGATGGTCAAGAACCTTTACCTCGATACAAATATAGACAATCTTTTCTTCGAGATGAGAGGGGAGATCTTGTTTAATAAGATTGATCTATAATCTTGATATCACCAGCTAAGGGTGAATGGATGTAGATATCCCAAATACTCTTTTAAGATGTGTGTATGTGAACATAGAATTTTTAGTTAGGTCATTTTTTGTTATGAATGTGTAATCTATTTTAATGGGGCTTATGAACTCTGTGTTCCCTATGTTTCTAGATCAATTATCCATCATATTCATCAAATATATCTTAATATTCTAAAATTCGTAAGAGAAAAATCGTGAGCATCTCATAACTATCTTGTAGGTTCTTCGACATCACCATCTCTATGTAAATTTTTCCAAGTGAATGTTCTAGACACATTGGGTGCATTTCCTCAAGGGATGTGGTGTCTCAATAGGGTGTGGTAGTTGACCTGCAAAGATTGATGCTATTTTTTAGGTATCACCCAATAATGTGGTAGAGGATCATATTTTTCTTGGTCTCACAATCTATTATCAGTAGTCTATACCTGATATCTCTCGATTTCTATCCCCATTGAAAACGTAGACTAGGAAGGATCATGTTATTGTTTTGATTGATCTGTTTCAGGAAATGTTTGGATGTCTAAAGGTGGTGCTGGTTAGTGACCCAGTGCTCTTGTTTCCTAAGAAAAGGGTGATTTTTGAGGTGTTCTATGATTCTTCCCATCTTGGTCTGGTATGTGTCCTAATGCAATAGTGGGTAATGATCTCTTATGGATCTAAGTAGTCATATTCCCATGAGTGTAACTATTACACACATGATATGGAGCTAGCACAGGTAGTGTTTTTGCTGATGTTTTGGTGACATTACCTCATATAGGATAAATTTGTTGTCTTTACTAATCATAAGAACTTGAGATGCATCTTTTCTTAAAGAGATCTGAACTTGTGACAACTGATATGGATGGAGTTCTTCAAGAATATTTTTTTGAGATATCTTAGAACTAATATAAGGGAAATTTCATTGTCGATTTATTGAGAATAAATTCATTGAAGAAGGTGTTCAGGAGTCTGCGAACACTTAGAGGGTGATGGAGGAGTTGGTAACTATGAACATAGATGCATGAATATAATATAGTAATGGTTGTTTGTTTGAGATAACTATGCAGTCTTATCTAATGCAGAATGTGGATGAGTCTCTACAGGGAGACTCAAAGGAAGGGGTGTTTCACGATCATTTTTCCATGGTTATGCCTCCAGAGGGGTTGTTAGAGGATGCTAAAAAGTAGTTATTGTTCCATGGAATGTTTTTTTCTGGTATAAATTCAGAGTGGAGTCCATCATGAGGTTCATTTCTCACCCTTGGAAGTACATCAATGATTTTAAAAGATGTACCATGGGTTAAACATACTGTTTTGGTGGCATGGTATGAAACATGTGGTGTAATAGTTTGGGGTGAAATTCTTGGTTTCCAGGAGGTAAAGACTAAGAATTGTGTTTTTACTAGTTATTGTATCCCTTGTATTTTCCTTTGTGGAAAGGGTTGACATATCGATGGATTTAGTTAGAGTTGTATCCAAATATAAAGGAAATTATGATTCTATCAGTGTGATATTGGATCAGTTGAATAAATTTTCCCACTTTTTAGTGATCACGGAGTCGTGCATTGTAGAATCCTAAGAAACGAGGTATGTAGACAATGTGGTGCGACTAACTGGAGTTCCAAGGTTCATTGTCTCGGATCAGGAAACACATTTTACCTCATGAGTATGGAAGGGAATACATCATGATTTTTCAATCCAATTATGCCTCACCATTCCTTTCCACCATCAGACAGATGGATAGATCGAATGGACTATCCAGATGCTAGAAGATATGTTGTTATCATGCGTCTTGGATTTTAGTGGATCATGTGTATGAAATATTCCCTTGGTGGAGTTTTTCAATAATAATAATAAAAACCACTCTTCCATCAGGATGAATCAATTTGTAACCATGTACAGAAGACCATGTATTCTTCTTTATGTTGGATTGTGGTTGGTGAGACAACTATTGTTATTCCTAATGTTGTATATAACATAGAAGTGAATGGTCATATCATTCATGAGAAGATGAAATTAGATCATGACTGGAATAAATTTTCTTCCAATTATAGGAGGAGGCCCTTGGAGTTTGAGTTGGGGGATCACATGTTCATGAATGATTCCCCTCAGCATCGGTAGATGGGTTTTGGGAAATATATTATTCTTTATCCAAGTTTGTTGTACCCTTTTAGGTGTTTGGGAGAGTTGGAAAGGTGGTGTATCAGTTGGGGTTACCACCATGGTTTTAAAGGATTTATGGTCTCTTTCACATCTCCCAACTTTGTCACCATCAACATGACTATTCATATGTCATTTATAGGGGAGAGTTGGATATCGAGGATGAAGCAACGTTTGTGGAGTGGTCATTGGAGATCCAGGATCATCGAGAGAAGGAACTACGTGTATGGACAATTACCTTGGTTCATTTATTGTGGAGGCATGCCTTCCAAGAGGAGAGTAATTGGGAGTGAGATATATAGATGTATTCCCAATACCATGAGTTTTTTAGTGTTTTTCATTACTTAGTTCTTCTTTATAATGTAATGTTTTTATCCATTTATATTATTAGATTCTCTATTTTCCTAGGTTTATAATGTCTGTGGTATTATATATGATAAAGTCTTCATATATGTATGGTGGAAGACCATATTAGTAATCAAGATATGTTAACTGAGATGATATTAAACTAGTGCGGGTGTGTCAATGCTCTCCAGTGCTAATAATATATTGACTTGGAAGATGAAATTCCATGATTTGTATGTACAGGACTCTGCGGTTCATTGGTTTTGTGGTAGATTGGTTTGGTGATTGTGTAGAGGTAATGTGATAGTGGTTATTTGGTTTATTGTGTTTAGTCTATGGTATCGTTTGAGGTGTGATGATATCCTTCAGGGGAATCTCACATGGTGGTTATTTAGACATCTATAATTCTGGTATGGGTTTTGGATTCTTGAGGGAGAGAATCTTTTGGTAGGTATATGATGTAACTATTTGTACTATCCCAATCCATTAATTTTTGGGTTTTGGTCATTTTAATCTTTTCGAGATAGCTATGAGGGAGTTTGGAGAATTTTAGTTTCTAAAGGCTAGAAAACGGGAAATTACACATCATATAATAGTATTATATGATGAGAAACTCGCTTCCATGGCTTGTCATGGAGGTTTCAAAAAACAATTAGGAGTTTGAAAAATAAAATAAAATTTAGAGGATACTTATTTTTCAGTGAAAAATGATCCCAAGGTATTACATTATGTGAAAATGGATTACCCATCGTGTAATATCCCGATCATATATAGTTTTAAAATTTTTATTTTTTTCTAAAACATTATTCATTCAGACACAGTTTTCTTTTCCCTATATTTTTGGGTAAAACCTACATTCCCATGAGTGTTATTTGAGCCCTTTCCCTCCCTATTCATTCTGTTTGTCTTGTAGGATGTTCTTTAGAAATCCGTGGATGATATTTGGTGAGTTCTATTCCCTACCTCATTGGGTTTTCTCCCATTCTCTTCAGGGGATCTGCTATGGTGGTGTTTCCATTGATTGGGGATGCATTGGGTTTCAATTTTATGGATCCTTGGTGTTGTGCAGGTTGATCCTCCATGTCCATGTTGTGGTTGTAAATCACAACCATTCATTCCTTCCATGTGGTGCACAACAATTGGAAACCTTCCTTGAGGTAGAATTTCCCTCATTTCTCATTATTGAGTATCATGTCGGGGAGGGGGTTACATTTTTATGAATATATTATCATTGTTTTGACTTAATTAATGATAATGAAATTGGATAATGTATAGTTAAAGTGTAGATAGGTTTTCTCCTCATGTTTTTAGAGCCACCATTAGACTATGATATTGTGATTTATTCAGGATTGATGCCCCACTGAAAATGTTTAACATTTGTGGCTTTTTCTGTGATGGAAACATCTTATACAAAATTTTCCTTATTTGAGATTTGTTTCATATCACACCAAAATGAAATTATATAACCACGTATATTGGGATAATGAATGGATGACCTAGGACTATATAGTTTTTTTGATAACCCCAGTATTAAAATATTGAATTAAATAAGGTATTCCTTGTTTACTGTAGAATTTTATTTACATGGTATGTGTGATGATCTGATATGTGGGTGTGTTCTAGTTTTTTTTGTAGTGTAGTTGTGAGTACAACTATATGATTTGGAATGGATTGGGTAGTGTAATGGAATCTCATGTAGAGAGATTTTTTGAATGTGTGGTGGATGAGAAGTGTTGAATAGTTGGGATGTGATCTATTGTGTGGTAATGTGTTACCATATGGGGTTATGAATTGGGGGTTGGTTCCATTGACAAGTGATCTTAGCGGGATGTGTTCAAAGATTCGAAGTACTATTGTTATGTGTGATTCTCCACTAATAACAAGAATATATCATACCTTGTTTTTAGATATCTATGTATGATATGTCATGACTGGGTGTTAAACAAGGAGAACATGGAATAATGTGTCTTTATGATGGATCCAACTTAATTCATCTGTCTCTTTGCCTTATGAAATAGATTTCTTGTGTTTCATGAAGTGTTTTTTATTAGTTATTATTCGTATTATGATCGCATTAATTAATAACTTATTAATAAAATGTGGAATGACTTGGGTTGGATTGGTTTTCAAAATGGAAATTGTTAATGGATGAATATTTTATGGGTTTTGTGGTCAAATGTGGTTAATAATATTCAATATAACGAATGTTGTGGTTAAATGAAATTGGATGGAAATTGAAAACATATTGTGTCCTTTTTTTGTTTATATGAATTTAAAGGTACCATTGAAGGTGGTAGTCTCATGAGTTTATATTTGTATGTAAACCCATCAGATGGGATAGAGTGATTGGTATCATATATGTATATACATGTATTTTCCACGAAATTTCTATATGCACCACACCCATGTTAAGTACAATGTTCTGATACCCCCCATCATCATGGTGGTTGGTGTCTTTCCCAAAAATCAGGGGGGGGTATGGATGGATGTCCACCTGCTCTTCCCATATCCTTATACAAATCAATGATATCCCAAGATGCTTCAGTCATGTTGTGGTGTAGTGTGAGGCCTAGGTCTATGTGGGTGAGTTTTAATTTCCTATTTTTTCGGTATGATATATAGTTGTACATTACAATGTGTATTTGGGAGGAGATGTATTGTACTTTCTTAGGTTTATTTATGATGAGGTGTGCCTTTTAGCCTTCTTGTATATGTTTGGGATATGATTTGGTTGTTGACCAATTTTCTATGGGCGAGATGTTATTTGTTTGTGCCTCAGGTTTCTGTGGGCGGGGTGTAATGTGGTTTTGGAATTGGTGTATGTGGGTGGGATGTAGTGTGGTTTAAGCCTAGGTTTCTTTGGGGGGGTTGTGATATTCTATGTTCAGAATATGTGATAGCACCAACACATCTTTCGTTAGGGTGTGAGAGTATATAATTTGTCTGAATGTGGTGCGGGGTACCCGTTCATTGATATACTCCCCTTATATTACATTACATGAATAACATTTTTTGGTGAGTGTGACTTGGTTAGGATGGGATGGTCTATATACATGTTAAGTAATGCTTTGTTATGATATTTTCGCATAGAATAATTAAATTTTTTCCCTCAAATGTGAATGAGAAACATTGACATTCCTACTTAGTGTACCTATATGCTCACCCTATAAATATGAAGCTTCTTTTAGGTTTATAATAGGATTCTATAGACCATTCTAGGCATTGCTAGCACAGTATATGGGATAGTTGTTGAGTCTCTACTTTATCATACTTTTTGGTACTTCACATAGGAGTTGTGTTGTATTTTTACCATTTATATTTTAAGCGTAAATGTGAGATAATTTTTGGATTAAATTTATATATGTATTGGAGTTGTTTTGTGGATTATCCTGCATATCCCTTGATCTTATTTCCATGTAAATTTCAATTCCTACCATGTTGTTAGATTCTAATATCGTTGGTGATATTCAACTTCCTAGGTCCCATTGTAGGAGGGACTGGGGGGGTCACTATATCCCTTTCATAATTTTCATCATAGGAGGAGAATCCATGGAAGGATGGGGTCACACAAAAAATCATAAATAATTTAGCATACATACACCAAATATCAACAATGTATTATGATATGAAACCTTCAGATTCCCCAATAATATATTATGTTACATTCACATTACCCAATAAGTACAAATATTTTATCTTATAAAATAAATAAATAACATTAATACATTGTCAATAAAACCGTTCCTATTTAAAACACTAGTACATAAAATGTTAATATTTGACCTAATCAATAACAAGACCCAGATATTGATAAACCAACCATATTAATATAGAATATGGTACAATTAATATATCTTTTAATTAATGAATAATATTAATCAAATAATATTTTCATTGATGAAAATACTTTTAAAAAAATAATCACACCATTCTTTTATAACCATTAAAAATATACATTCATTATTATAGAATATTGAATAATAAATTTCAAAAAAATTAGGAAATGAATTTCATTGAAAATAATAATGGGAAATTATAAAGTATTATTTAAATATAACAATTTCTATGATGATTTAAGGGTAATTTCTTGTTATAAAATTCAAAAAATAATATTTCTTCACACTTTTGTGAACAGTGAGAAGTGATTCATAAATAAAAATGTATGAAAAATTGAAATTTATTTATTTATAATTAAAATGAAAATTTCTTGAAAATTATCATTAATAATAAATTAAACATAAATATGATCATTCAAGTAATATTTTAAGAAACTTTACTGGGTGGAAAAATATTTTGAAAGGAATACAAAAAAACATTTTTTAAGAAAAAAACTAGTACTTTGAGACCCCATTCATTTCATAAGTTCTCTAAATCCTTAATAGTAAAATACTAATATTTTAAAAACATTAAGAATATTTTTAATTACAATTAAATTAAAATTATTCATGATAAGTAATTTATTACAATTACTTATTTTTTTAAAATATGGATTTGTTTCGGTCAGGTGTTTTGTAGACGTTCAGTTATGAATTGCAAGAAAATTTCGTTAGGTTGACCATTGTTAATTAAGTAATATTATAATAATATATATAAAATTAATAATATAAAAACTATAATAATAATACATTATAAAAAATTTTAAAATCATTCATGATAAATTATACATGAAAAATGAATCACAGAACACCATGGTGGTTGTTTTAATCATATTCACCTGAGCACCATTACAATTTTTTAATAGGTGGAAGGGAATGAAGGTAAGTATTATATTATCCTTCCAAAAACATAATTATGAAATGAATATAATATATAATTCTTAAATAAATCATAATATCCTTAGTTGTGAGGTGGATATAAAAAATGAAACAAATCACTTTGTTGTGGTGGTAGTCCACACGTATAGACAAACAATGTTTTCATTTCCAATCGGATAGAAAATAATATTTTATAGGATTATACAATAATTATAATAAAAATTTTGAATACCAAACATAATTATGATATTATACAATCATATTAATGATGTTATTTATGGATGTATCAGAATATATGAAATGAAGTAAATTAGTTAAGAGTTATACATATTCATTTGAAATCCTAATTTTTCTCACAACATATTCCCTTGTAGGAATGTATTATGGGAATACTAAGAGGTATAGAGTTATTATAAGAAATATATAACATAATTTGTAAATATATTTGATGAAATAAGTGGCCTATTATTGATGATAATGTTAAGGGAGGTAGTCCCCTTTTAAAATTTAGGTTGGTGGAAGAAACATAATTATTCTAATCATCAAAATAATGTAATGTTGCATTCATGAAAAATTTGATCTAAATTAGATCAATTTCAAGGATTGGATGATACATAATCAATATTATATAAAAAATATGTGATTATTTCAATTTTTAGTTAAATGTATCCATATCTCTTTAGTTTCATCCCTCTTTAACCATGTTTTACTATAACTATTGTGACAAATGTTTTAATCATTAAGGGGTATGGAAGTAAATTTCAAGCTACAAATTGAATCATACATAGACTATCTAGGATAATTTCTACAATATCACATTCAATTGTTTTATTTTAGATATTTTATAATTTTTTTAGGAATTAAAAATATTTAGTTAACATTAATGGCCATTTAAAGTCATCTTCTAGACTTACCACTTATAATTAATTTATTAAAATCAATATTAAAATTTAATTACAATAATAAATATTTAAAAACTCATATAAATTATAAATTGAGATTAAAATTGTTGGATATAATTTCTTATCTAAAATATATTACTAATACTATTTTAAAAATTATTTATATTATATTTCTTCTACATGCATAAGAGTTGTGTTGGAATTTCATAAGAGTTAAAGGTAATTATTCCAGCTATATAAATTAGAAATAAATTACTATAATAAAGATATTATATTAAAATTTATTTTAATCTAATATATTAATTCAAATATCATTTTTACCTATATCCAAATGCTGAAAATAAAATATGTGAGTGGGAGTGACATATCATAGTTACTCATTACATAAAAAAAACAAAACGGTTATAATCAAAATAAAATGACACCAAAATTCACATTTTTTATATTTAAGATTCTTATGGTCGATTTCCACCTAAATATTAATGAAATCCACGTTATGATTTGATTTTGAGACCATAACCCATAGTTCTAAACTTAATTAATCTTTTTTATTTATTACATTGGTGATAAAAATTTATAATGGTTACATTTCATTATAAATAAAAATGAAATTGACCTATATAGAAAAAATTACCTTCTTGACTCCAAATATGAAATATATATTTCTTGATCTGATATTTATAAATGTTGAAAATAAATTTTAATAAATTTATAAGATAAAATGAAAATGGACTTCATAGAAACGAATTTTTTAATACAAAAATGATTTTATTCATATCTATTATAATATTTGTTCCAATGGAATAAAATAATTTTTTTAATCATGTAAAGATTAATTTAATATCAAACTAAATTTAAAATAATCAGGGATTTTATATTACGTTATTTAATGACAATATATTTTAGGTTGGAAAATATTTTTATTTTTCATTATTCGCTAAAAAATATTTTTATGAATACAAAAAAAATTAACCAAATACTATATTGAAATAATTATTTACATTAGTATTAATTTTATTGAATAATACTTATATAATAGGAGTAAATTAAAAATAATATTTGAGAAAAAAATGTAATCAAAACCATTTCGAAAAAAATATATTTTTTATTTATTAAATGATTTTATACTCATTAATTATCTAATAACCAAAATTATATGAATGGTAATCAATTTTATAAAATATATGATTTAAACACTTCATTAAAATATTTCATCTATATTTACGGAATAAATTTGTTTAATTGAAATACTTTGTGCATATAAAAATGGGTTTTAACATATATTTATCCATTTATATTGTATGATTTTAATAATATTTATTTTCATATTTCTTTTTCATTTATTAGTAATTTGTTATTAAGAATAATATTTTACTTATATTTCTTACTATGGTTATTCATATTCATACCTTCCAAACTATTGATTTGGCTATAGAGACCATATTTAAATTACAAAAATATTACAGTATATTATGGTTCTTTTATATTCGGTGTTGTGTATACCATATTATATTTAATATATTACATAATAAAATAAAATTAAAAAAATTATAGGTTGTTTTAGTAGAGCTTAATCCCTTAAATGAACCAAGGATTGATTACTATTTCTAAAAAATCAACCATGTCGCTATAAGAACCTATTCTCGACCCAGGTCACCACATACCGGGGGTGATCCCTGATCCCCTTGGGATGATTATAATAATCAATGGAATCCCATGTAAGATTTTGTGATGCTTTCACCTAAATAAATATAATATAAAAACCAGTTGAATTCTAAAATATTTCTTTCATAACCCATCTACTAGTTAGTCATCCACACCATAACGGTTAGTAGAATTAATTACATAACCAATTTAAAAATAAAATAGACATGACATATGAATTGTAAAATCCATCATCTTACCTCTAACTGTCTCAACAGTAGCCATATTCGAGTCCGACTACATCATCCGAAGAATTTGCGTACCACAAGTAATGAAAATTGAATATTGGAATAAATAATCTTTTTCCAAATCTTCCAAAAATTAATAAATATAATCTAACGTATGTAGTCAAAATAACATAGGTGATACTAGGTCACTCTTAATAGAAAACACATAACTCGTTCCTTGACTCAATCTGGTACCAAAAAATCTATATGTAGTATACAAACAAAGAGGGTTTTGAGACGGGTATGGGCATGATATCATGTACTGTAAATTTCACAATGACCATGATTTTATTTTTAATGGGAAAAAGAAAATTCTATTATGAAATACATTTTATTAAATATCTTTTTATTCCGTTTATGAAAAAAAATAAATATATTTTTCTAAAACCATTCTTAAATTACAATTTTTAGAAAAATCATTTACAAATCCCTTTTCTATATACAAACACATATAAAACATTTAATTTTTAGATAAGTTATTTTGAATTATTAAAAAATGGAACATAATTTATAACAAAAAATGATAAATTAAATAATATAGGATGCATCAAATAAGAAAGGCCAAAAAAATTTCAAATGGGTTGAAAGAGGTATGAAATAAAGATGATTAATGGAAGTAAACCATACTAAAAAGATTATCCATAAATTGAGTGTGGGGACCAAAAAAGTTCTGAATTGTTGTAATGATATCTATCATATTGTTTTGAATATTAATTAACTCAGTCATGAAACGCAATATCGCTACGTGACCAAGAAAATAATTCATAAGTGGTCTCTAGAGGATGCAAGAAATAGATCAATGATTGTATACTAGCTTACAAGAGCCTCACCTATCCTATTACCTCCCTATAAATGGTATCCCATGTTCCAACCAAAAAAACATACACATTCAATCTTATATTCAAAAAACAATAATATACTATAATCAATGACACATGTTTAAACTAAAACTTCTTTCTGAAACCCTTATTGAAATATCACTTGAAAATATAACATTTGTTTAGTTCATTTTAGAAATATTTTGTAACATAAAACCTATTAAAATCTCAAAAAAATTCAAATAGATTTTAACCACATATTTCCATTTTTCAAATGTCACCAATGATTTATTTCCCAAATATATAATTTATTCATTACAGGATAATAGAATATACCACCAAATCCAAGGAAACATTATTTGAAATTAATTCTTATCATTAATACCCCTAGAGGGACTAGTTTATTTAATACTAAATAAACCCAAATAGATTTTATTATTTTAGTGAAAAAAATGTCATGATCCTGTGAATATGCATAGTATTACAGAAAATACATCATATAAACACCAACATAGGAAAGGTGTAGACAATGAAATTCTGCCAAAATTTGAGGTAGGATGACTTGATGGACCCATCATATAACATAAAAGAAATATATATATATCAGAATGAAAATGAAAAACCAACATGAATTTTATTCTGGGTGTAAACCCCCAATGGTGGGTAGAGAATCATTGAATACAAGATAATAATGATTATGAGTTTATGAATTTCCAAATGGATTGTTTTTTTATTTTAATTACATGATATGGTGCCCAAAAAATAATGGTGGAGATGAGTATAGGTGCACCAGGGGGAGCTTACATTGCATGTGATATGAGAGGAAAATGGAATTGGAGGAGGCATGTGACGGTATGTGAAATGGGAGGGTAATTTTATAATTTTAATTTATTGAATATTTTTATAGAATCACATAGTTTACAAATGGTGTATCAAAAAAGAACACAAACTTTTCCCCTTCACTCATAATACAATCCACGTGAATAGTCGAAACACAAAATTTGAGAAATAATGTACTAACCCTTTAAATTGTGACTTTCCCATTGGAGACCCACTTTACAGAGTCATTGACTTTTACAATTACCGTGAACAATCAATGAGACTCACTATAATTTATTAAAATTTGAAAATTTGAAAAGTAATATCCCGAAATCTCATAAGAAAAAATAAGTACCAATAAATAATTTAATGTACGAAAAAAAATAATCGTATCCCAATACAGACAAAATAACTCATTATATGACCAAAAATCAACCAAGATTGATGATTCTAAAAAATATACCTAATTTGGAAAGAAAAGAAAATCTATGACATGGTCTCTGAGAAACTTTCATATAAAGTTAATCAAATCATTAAAAGAATCTACCAAAGAACGAAGTATCTTTAAATCACCATGGAACATCTCGTAACTTATGGATAATAGAAAATTAATGAAATTGATACTCATATTGGGTATCCACAAAATTTAATAACATCTATGATTTACCTAATAAAATTGAAAAATCAATTTTTGAGTATAATAAAAAAGGTGGCTTGGATTATAATGTAAGACACTTATTAGAAGAACTCACAACCTAAAATATATTTAATGGGATAACTAGGTAAATCAAAATTCATAATTCCAAAAATTATATTTCTAAATGGAAATAAAGAATTGATCATAAAAAATATCATGAAACATGGATCACTGTGAAAATAAAACAACCTATGAGAAAGGACTAGAGTTCCACTCATTGTAACCCTCCCAATTATTAATGAAAATATAGGGGGTCTCAATATAAAAATATATATATTCAAAAAAATGATTTCAAACCCCATCGAAAGAATAATGAATTGTATTCCTAGGAAATAATACCAAGAACACCTATTATTTAGGTCCCACCATGTAAAACTAATACTAGTGAGTACATGTCATAAATAATTTCAAGATCCACCTAAGGTACCCAATGCACACCAATGGTTTCCCCATGTAATGAGAGGATGAGAAAACAAAATCCCCAACTACAAGAACACTTAATCCCACAATGACTAAAAAAATCCAATGAGATAGGATAAATCCCAAAATAATATTATTAAATAATAAATTTATAAAGTTATAAGAAGTTACAACCATGAAATAAATAACAAAAAAGCATTATCATTAAGAACCCCCAAAATAGACAATCATATCATCCTGAAAATAATTGTGATTTTTATATTGGAATAATTTAAATACTATAGTGTGGATAAATACCAAATGTGAAACATATCCAAAACTACCATAATCCGCACCCAAAATCAATTGAAAATAAAAACATCATTATTAAAGGAAAAAACCAAAAACACTAACAATGAGGAACACATTAAACAATTAAAAGGTACAACTTTCAATAATTTTAAAATAATTAATCACCTGAAATTTTATATTATAATACCTCACTCAATTATATTTTATATACTCGAAAAATATCACAATTATATTTTAGAAAAAGGAATCTATGCACAATTGAGTATAATATATGAAATAATAAGCATAAAATAATGATGATATATTATTATTTTAAATAAGACCCTTATAATCGAATGACTAAATTTGTGGAGTATGATTTTTGTTAACTAATTTAATATATATATATATATATATATATTTATGTTTCACAGTTAAGATAAAATTGATGATAAAGACTATGTAAATGGTCAATCGATATTTTTTAATATAATTTTATTCGTAAAAATTATGTTTTCATGATAATTGTTTTTTGATTCCTTCGAGTAAATATTGTAATTTCTTAGTATAGATTTTATTAAATGGATTTAACCTAATTAAATTAATTTTTTCAATCAATGGGTCAGAATAAAATTAGGGTAACATTTTTTATTTTAAAAAAATATTAAATTTTTAGCTAATATTGAAAAATAATGATTTTTGTTAAACATTCATTTGTTTCCAAAAGTCATATAAAAAATGTACGTTATTAGTTGAATTTTATTTCATGTAAAATAAGTATTATTTAGTTATATGGAAATATATTAATTATATTTTATTTATTTTTTTACGATATTTTAATATAATCTAATACATCTGTTTATAAAGAGGTTTTTTTTTCTGAAAACTACTTTATGTTAATAATGTTTTTCAAATAAATTTATATAAAATAACCTATAATGTAGAATTATTTAAATTTTATTTATATATTATATTAATATTGATATAAATTTATTTTTTGATAATAATTAATACTTATAATAGTGTTAGTATGAATTGATATTCTATTTAAAAAAATATATCTGTTGGAAACCGAATATTTTATCGCATCTCTATGTTTTATTTTAAGATAAATTATACCAATTAATTGTGTTAAATTTTATAAAATGTATAATTTATTTCTAAACTTTATAATTTATAATATGTATTATGTTCATCTTAATTTTTTATATAATGACTTCTGATAATATTAAAAATATTTTAGCCCAGTTATTTTGCAATTACTTTAGGAGTAAAAATAAAAAGAATAAGGTTAATATGACCTAAAAACATGTCCAATTCTTCTTTTTCTAGAAATATTTCAACCCACATTACCTTTGGATCAATTTTTATTTTCTTTTGAAATACATTTACAATAATTTGTCCAATTTAATAATTTATGTAAATAAAATTACAAAATGTCATTCTCTTGATTTAAAATTTCATTTATATGTCTATATAGGGAAAAAGGAATATGTTGATGAATATTGATGGTAATTTTTATAGTTATGAAATTAATCTAATGATGATTAATTATTTTTAATTTTTTTAATTATATAAATAATTTAAATTCTAAGGAGACCCTGATATTGTAATTTTTTTATTAGTTAAAAAAATTAAATGATACAAAAAATATTAAAAGTAATATAAATTAAATTTATTAAATATTTTTTGAATAATTATGATAAATATAATATGATTTAATTTTTTAAAAATTATATATCTAAGTTCTAAATTTATCTTGATGTGTTTTTAAATCAAATAAAACTATTATGTGGAAATTAACATTAATGTTATTTTATAATAAGTTATTTTATTATTTTATTATTTAAAATCCCTAAAAATAATTTCAACTAAAAATTAGATATAATATGATTAAAAATATTTATTATGGTCCATTTATAGACCAATTGTTATTTTTTAATAATTATTGTGTCCCTTAAATATTTGAACACATTGTTACCCTGGAATAGGATAAAATGGGGTTTTGAGTGTTTTTATACTCTTATGTTAAAATTATTTTTAGGCACATATAGATTTTTATTTAATTAATGTGTTTTAGTATTTGGAATGACTTTATATAAATTATAACTAAATTATAATTTTAGTTCTACTATTATGTGATAAATTACATAAACAAAAAATACACTTACCATTTTGAAAACAGAAAGAATTACAAGTAAAAAAACATAGAAGTTGTGTAAATTTTATTAAAAAATTTGTTTTTATAATATTGGTGGTGATATACAAATAAATAATCCCTTCACTCATTTAATTATATATTTTTTAAGGACATGTGGTGAGTTTCACTTCCCATTATTGAATGGTTTTAGGTATTTACAAAAATGCCACCCCTCCTCCACTATAAAAGGAAACCTCCTCCCATTACTTACTTACATATCCTAATATATTTATATTAACACAGCCTTCTCAAATACATTACTAAAAATTTTTATATGTTTTATAATCCTACAAAAATTGAAAATGTAAATTCCTATGGTCTTTAAAATGATATACAGAGGGAATTATACTTATTGAAGGTAATTGTTTTCACTAAACCCATTCAATTTACTTATTCTATTACCACCAAGGTTCATGGAATAATAATTCCCATAAAGTAAAAATAGTATCAAACCTATAATAAAAGTATAATATATCAAATGATTAACCAAACTCCACATCCTCTTTTGTCATATGTTAAATGAACCCATATTTCATGTGTATGGTGGACTACAAACTATTTGACCGATGAATTTTTTCCCTCATCACCTATCATGACAATTTATAATGATGGATTTATAAATTATATATATTATATTTGAAAAATAATTTTAATAATTTTACTATGATATGATGTATTCATTTTTAATATGCATTTCTGGGGACATGGTAACATTTCTCATTTTCCACAATCACATATCATAGCTATATATAATATTTCATTATATTATGTGTATTTGATATATGATTATGAGTTTATCTTTTGGGTGTCTATTTAATTATTTTATTTGGGCCTCCTGGTCCTTGATATTTATCATTTTTATATAAAAGAGTATTTATGTTCCTTATGGAATTCCTAGTGTTGGTTTGACTCAGGGTATTCTGTTTGAACCATACCAAGAGTTAATGAATAAGTTTTTTTTCATATTCCTTTGAGTATATTTAAAACACTCAGACAATGGGTTATAGGATAGATGAATGTTTTATTCTTGAAGGATGTCATTATTCAGACCATATCCTTGGACAATCTACATTATACTCGGCTTTATATGATGATGAGATATATGGGTCCAAAGTGGTGAAGGTCAATTTTATGGGCTATACAACGATGAGTGGTCACGATGATTATATTAGTCTTCTGGAAGAACCTCTATATAGTTGTAAAAAATAATTTTTACAAATTATTTTATTGGTTCTTAATTTCCAACCCTCTCATTAAATATTCTATCAACACATCATCATTTTTATGGACTAGTTCATTTTTAATATTTATATGGGTTGTAGTGTTATAGCCTAAATTTTTATTATTTCTGATACCAAAATTCCACATTCCCAAATATGGTAATATGACCGATACATTTCATAGTAATATAAATTACCACTATAAATTCAAATACATAATATTACCATTATTTCATGATGTAAAGATAATTTTTCATTACATACATTCCCAACAAATTTTATTTTTAGTGATTTAGAGAAATGGGAAGACCCATAAATTAATAAAGAAACCCTATTTATTAAATATTGGCTAATTTTTTCCAATATATGTGAAACTACATAATTGATGATAAGTGTTAAACATTATAATTACTCGTACTTTTCACACATAATTATCTCAAAATATTAAATGAATATTCATTACATATCATTACGATCCACAATAAAAATAAAATGGATAATGGTGTTTGGAAATATTTATACATAAATAAACTGATCATAAAATATCTTGACCTGTTCCTAAATATTTCTTTATAACATTAATCCTTTATAAATAAATCATTTTTAAAACCATTTTTTATATCATAGGGAAAATAGAACATAATAATAGGCGATCTCAAATGTTTTTTCACGGTAATCAAGGAAGACAACAATGGGAATTAAAACATCACGTGAGTATAATTGGTATAAGAACAATAGTATATCATTAAAATCATACTCAATAATTATTTTACCCTAAAAAATAGTCAATTAATAAATTGTGGATACTCTTAAGACAATACTCATTAATGGGAGAAAGTAAAATTATATATGATAACATAATATTAACATATTATGATTTCATAAAATATTAGAATAAAAGTGGAATAATCATAATCATAGAAATTTTACTTCACTGTTACACACCAAGACATTAAGAAAATGTTTTTCTTGGTAAAACTATGTTTCTCTCTACTTCAGTATTTGGTTAACAACAAATACCCTCTTTAATGTTTGGTATAAACTATCATGATCTGTTTAAACATGTAGAACATTTTTTTTCCAAAAGAAATTGAAGGGTATATAATTATGGGACCACCCATCACAAAATGATAATACCATTTATATGTATGCCAAACGTTCATAAATACAATCATTAAAAAAATTACTATAGAAAAGAAAATGTGCTTCATCTATATATTATCATCATAACCATAAGAGATCTATAAAATGAACAATGATGCTAACATTGGTAAATTTCTCTATAAAATCATAGGTAACATCAAAATATGTTTTCAAAGATGAAAATTTACATTATAAGATTAGTGGAATATTTATTAAGAAAAATATGTTTTTCAATTTTAAATGAATATTAAAATATAAATAATACCAAAATATTAAGGGAGTCATTTTCATTGAAAATAATCTTGGAAAAATTTAACATATAAATAATTTTATAGTTCAGTCATGCTAGTGGGAAATTTAGATCATGTATTGTACATTAAAATTAATATACCTTTCACATATTCGGTAAGATTTATAAAGTGAATCATTCAAAAATTGATAACAACATTCACATTAAAAATTATTTTAACAACTAAAACATTTCTAAAAATGAAATTATGAATAATAAATGAGAATACAATTTTTTTTAGAAAACATGGATAACCAATATAATTTATTTTTTACTGAAGAGATACATGCATTTATTTTTCATTAGAAATGTTATATGAGTCTCTTGAGAAAATATAGTGGTTAAAATGAATAGAGACTAGTATTATAAAATACATATATTCATTATAATAATAATCAAGAAATAATTTAGATAGATAACACAATATATCATCATCAAAAACATAATTATAAATAATTCGGATAAATAGTGAGATTGTGAAAAAAATCTATTACCTCGAGTTCAAATTTCATAAAATGGGATTTAACCTCTAATATAATAGATTAAAATTATTATGTTTTTTAAATATATTCATTTATATTATCTTAATATCATATATGATTCACTTATTATACTTAAAACCCCATTTTTTGATAATTTATTATTTAAATCATCATTTTTTTAATGTTACATTTTTTATGATGATTTCATTATGGTAGTTTATGTCCTTGTACAGTAATCATGGTTCCATGATATATAGAATGTTATTTAGGATATAAATTTGATAAATATAAATTATACCCATATTTCGAATATACTATAAATATAGAGATAAATAAATGAATTATGTTGTTTATGGAAAGGGTAGGCCATATGTATGCACAAACGTCGTTTCAACCTTTTTATGTAAAGGAAAAAATAATAGTCATTAATAATTCAATTTTCTAGAATAAGTTTTATATAATTGATATAATATATTTTTATTAAACAATTATTTATTACTATCCATTTAATTTGATAATGAAAAATGAATCATATCACCCCATGGATGAGGTAGTCCACCCATACACATGACAGACATTATTTACTTCCAATGGATGGGAATGTAAGAAGTTATATTTTATATTATACATATAGAATATAATTTATGTCACAAATAATATTTAAACTGATCATTATAATTATCCATGAGAAATGGTGATATAAAATGAATTGTATCACTGTGTCTATGCAGTAGTCCACATGTGTCCTTCTGCGATACTCTCACATCCCATTTTATGAAATAGAGGGTAGATATTGATACTTATGTAAATTTAATATAATTTTAATATATTTATTACACTTAAGATATTATTTAAGATTAATACCATATATTTAGATATGTTAAAAAGGAAATAAATTGAATGAGGTCTGATTGGCAGATTACCTCTTATTCAGTAAGACACCATTGGATCACCACTTAAGAATCAATGGAATTGTATTTCAAGAATAAGAATTAATTTAATTCGTGAATTAAAAATGGGAATGATAATTTGGTAATATTTTTTCTATCTATATGGATAAATTTTTTTAAGTAAAATATAGAAGTGATGTCCAATTATAAGGGAGGGAAATGACATACTTCGAATTATAAAAATGAAAAAAATAAAATTATGCCATTCTAAATGAAAATCACTTTGATTTTATAAATAATATAATAATTTTGATTATGTAAAAATATCATCAGATAAAAATAATTATATTGTGTTTGATATAATTTTAAACCATATGTTCTGGATTAACCCCTTTGTTATCAAATTCTTATTTTAACCGTTGTATTGAAATTTTTTAATGTCATTGGGTAATAATTTTCACATTAGGTAAAAAATGTATCATAAATGACCGAATAATGACATATTTATCAATTTATCATCATAATTTTCTTATTTCAATAATTTTATGATTTTTCAATAATTTTATAATTTTTTTTATTATAGAACACTATTAATTTTATTTTATGAACTATTCACATAATTTTTCATTGAGGACAACATGACAGTTGTGAAATTGGAATATCAATATTCCAAATATATAAAAGTTTTAATATGTATCTATAAAACTTATGGGCACTATAACTCACCAAAATAATATTTTTTATCTTTTTTTTAATTATACTTACATGATTTTCTACATTCTTCATAAGAACAAAGTTTGAGTTGTGTTTTCATTTCAGGTAATTATTTAATCACTAAAATTATAAAGAATATTATCAATATATATAATTAATTTATTTTCGAAATAAAACTTTATAACATAACATATACTTTATTACCCTTGTTTCTAATAGTTTAGTTTTCTTAATATCGAGAGATTGAAATTTTAGAATATTCCATACATAATATAATAAAAATTACATCATCAAGGGAAATTTGAACTAAAGTGAAATATATTCTAATTTTTGGTGTCTATGGTATACTTTTATCTATACTAGGAAATAAAGTAAATCATTCGGTTCTTTTTGAGACCATATATCATGGTTTTAATCTTTCTATACCTGTTTACCCATAAAAAGTTAAAAAATATTTTATATGGTATCCATTCATAATGAAAAAAATAAAATTGATCTAATTACTAATTTTGAAAATTTTATATCAGAATATGGTATCCAATTTTCATAATTTAGTATCCAAATGTGGTGGAAATATATTTTCATATAAATATTCAAAACTCAATGGAAAAACGTTCTTAACTAAAAAATTTATCATAGAAATAACTTCTATAACAATCATAAATATTGATGACTAAATTTGATATAATTAGATTTCTATAAATTAAACTGATCGTAATTCACCCTAATAAAAAATTGTAATAATTTTGTGGCCTTTAAATTAATTTATTTAACTATATAAAATGAATATACTTGGAAAATATTCATTGTTCCTACTTTTCATTGAAAAATAATTCATTTCAAAAAACATAATGAAATATCACTATTAAAGAATTTTGATTTATTAATTTCAAAAATAATTTTAATTTTGTAAAATACATTTCATGATATTTAAGAAATTATTTTTATTATTTTCTCATGAAATTTTGTAAACTAAATTTAAAAATTAATATGAATAACTTACTAAAAATTAAGATATAATTTATCAATGTATTTACATTGTCTAAAACCAGTATTTCGAATTTTCAAAATCAATTAATTCATATTCACTACACCTATTTAATGTACAGATTATAATTGTATATTGTTTTATGGTTCATTTATACTAGGTGTTTCATATATCATAATCTATCAATGATATTAAATTGTTTTGAAAGGGAATATAAAAAAATCTATTTATGTTAGATTATTCCCCAATAAAAATTAATTTTCACCTCTAAATTCCATCATTACAATATAAAATATTTAGATATCTCTATTTCATCACATATTAATCTTCCCATATAGATTTATTTAATTTTGAAACCGTCATTGAATCATTAACAAACTCAGTATCCCTCTTCTATTGCACGTTATCTATGAATTCCATGATTTTTGTAGGTTTTTCTTCATAGGAGAGATCATGATCCAAAATTGTAGCATCTAAATTTAATACATGTGATGGATCAACAATGTAATTACTTACGAGAGTCACAAGGAAAACATTGTGAACTTGAGAGAGGTTTAATGGAAGTGTTAATTGGTAATCTATCTTTCATACTCAATAATGTACATCAAAGTGTATAATATACATTGGGCTTATATTTACTTTATTTATGAATCGCATATGTATATTATATTGTAGAATTTATAGGAATACATTCACATAAAATTTTAATTCCAAATCCAACCAATTGTTATCAATAACTTTTTCATTTGAATATGTTTTTCTTTGATATGGTATTTAATGTCTATGTCATTCTATTCCATTTTATAAGAATTTCAAGGAAAAAGTATTATTCTTTCTCTAACTTCATTCAAAAAAACTATTTTTATACAATTATTTCATAAACATTATTCATAATGATCCATATGAATTATTTTATAAACATTATTGTTATAAGAAAACACAACTAAAGAACCACAATGATCCAAACCACCTTTTAATTAAATAGAAATAATCACAATATATCCTCCATAGATTGAATTATTCTCATAGACAATCCATCATTCAATTGATGATAAGCATTATTGAACTCAACTATATATCTAGTGCCTCTAATGAATTCTCCAGAACATTGACTTAAACATTTGATCATAATCAAGTAAAATTTAATGTCTTAATCCATGAAACATTACCACTTACTTATTTCCTATTCTGTAAATATTTCTAAGAGGGAAATCATCTCTAATATTAATGAATTATGGTGACTTCATATAGCGATCGACTACAACCCAAATAGCATTATAGACATTAGACATTTGGGAGATTGTTATGGAAACACTTATGGTATTTATATCTCATTTTCATTCCTGTATTGTTAATGTTTATAATATCCCCTTATACTTATTTCTCTCATAATTAACAAACTGACATACCAAGTACAA
Organism: Viscum album; assembly: GCA_963277665.1. Taxonomy (NCBI): domain Eukaryota; kingdom Viridiplantae; phylum Streptophyta; class Magnoliopsida; order Santalales; family Viscaceae; genus Viscum; species Viscum album. The sequence goes on from OY728139.1 coordinate 434,871,684, forward strand.
TGATATATACTTTATAATATATATTATCATGTTGTCCCACAAGAAATACTCATTCAGATATCTATACATCATTGCACTTCCTGAATGAGTAGAAAATGATGAACTATGATCTTTATCCAAAATTTCCTTCCAAAATATTTTATGGATGGAAAAAATACAAGACTCTTAAATCTTATCATTACTATATATTTAATATTTTACTCATTAACATTGTTGAACATAATATTCTATTAAAAAAATTCCTTTTCTGCCTATTTACTTCGCATAAGGAAAGATGGTTGAATAGTTATATGATCATGATATTATTTCACTCATTCTTTAAAGATTACTAGAACCATGAATTAAAAATATAAAAATAGTGGATCTTTTTTATCATTGTTATATATTAGATAACATGATCATTATAACTCAAAAGATCAAACAGCTTTTTTTCCTTCCCTAGGTGGTAATGTATTTAGAATTCATAATAATTAATTGATTTTATCCATACTCTCTGGAACAACTTAATCTCTCTGATAGTGAATGTAAACATTATAATTTTGGGATAAGTAAATATATCCAAACATATTCCATAATGAAAATTCATTTGTATTTAAATGAAGAATTTACCGTGGCCAACTCCAAATCTTGATTTTGGTATTTTTTTCCGGATACATATATTATAATGAGTCATAATATATTAATATATCATCATACATAAGGATGAATCCAGTCCCTCATTTGATGAATCATTATAGATAAAAACCCATTCTCTTCAGTAAGGTCAACAATACACAACTGAACTGACTAAAATTCCCCTCATTTACTTGAAGGTTTCTTCACATTTTTCGTCACAATGGACTATGGGTCCCTACCGTGTTAAAATGTATATTTGATTATACAATTGTGATAAAATCACCACAAATCATCAAAAACATCAATCCAGCCGAATAAACGATGGGTATCAATCACAGTTGTTTGACTATGCCAGCAGTCAATAAATTTATAATTTGATGGATCCATTGATATACCTTTTCTTTATAGTATTGATCGGAAAATGAATCTTTTGTAGAAAATGATCTCATATTTTAATATTTTCATAAGAATTACCTTCTTTAGGTCTTCAGTAAATTCTTTATGCTATCATAATTATCTTCTTTTCTCATTGTAAACATATGAATATCGTCTATAAAGACAACACCAAACTAGTGAAGGTAATATATATAGACTATATTCATTAAATTTGAGAAGATAACAAGGGAATTGGTAAGAGAAAGTGGATTAAATAAAATATCATGGTGTCAATTCCTTGTACGGATGGACAACCTAGGATTGTATTAGCTTTTAACCCTAAACTAATATTTTCCAGATCAAATATCAATTGAGGAAAGACATTTTTCCCAACATGATATATCAATAAAATCATCAATATAGAGTCGATTTTACTTATTATTAATTATGATATTATTAAGTTTATGAAATTTAATTCATCACATTGATCAATCATTATTCTTTATAAAAATAGTAGGCTCAGCCCAATGTTATACACATGACCAAATTAATATCCTCTCATGATTCTCATAGAGTTTATTATTCAATTAATAAAATTAAATTAGTGTCATTATAAATGTAGTAATTAAAATATTTGAAACACTATATAGGAGTTATATTGAAAACTGAACTTCATGATATGGAATTTGACTAAAACATTAATCCAAAAAACATTAAAATGATCATATATGGGAGGAATATATTTTGTTTTGAGTTTTCTTCTAACTATATGAGATAAATACCCATTCTGAATGTGAATCATGACCCATCAATCAATGAAATTTTAAATAAAAGTTAATATTTATCATCACATGGATATAATATCATAGGATGTCTTAGAATATCAAACATGGCATACCATCTTTGATAACATATGCAACATTTATTATAAGGAAATCCAATCCCTAACATAGATCAACCCAAATTCAACTAGATTATGAATAGTGATATTTTAATAAATCACATTTCCAAAACTATAATTAGATAAAATTCAAAAACATCATATGTGATCATCATACGATAAATAATTTTTTTTTACAATTTAATCATCTAACCATTGAGTTGGTATTATGATACTCCTAGAGAAATCATTATTTATAATGGACTGGGTAGATCCAAAATAAAATAAGGAAATAACAGTTTGTAAGATGGTAATAATTATAACTCTGACTACATCATTATCGTACCCAACATCATTAATTTTTCTTTCAGGATATTTCCATTTTTCTTTTGTCTTAATTGGGAAATAATGTAGATCATCATCATTGACAACCAAATTTACATACTATTTATGATTCTTCTTTTACACAATATATTTGAAACAATGAAGTGTGGGTGGATCATTTGTTGGTTCTTTTCTTCTATCATTGGGTAAATTATTCCCATAAACATTAAATTTAATTTCTAAATACCACCCTTTCTACATGTAAATAATTTAGTAGTATCCTTTATGAAATTTTAAATACATGTGAATCCAAACATTAAGAATAATGGAAGTATCATCTTGTTCTCTCCATGGTTTCTATTATTATAATTTTCATTGAATTCAGTCATAATTATCTTATCAAAACCAGGTTATTTATGGGTAGTACCATTTTTCATTTCTATATTAGTATCACATTAAAAAATATATTCATAACTACTGAAGTCGCTAATATTAAAATCCCCTCAAATAATATATTTTATAATACCTAAAAAACAAGGATCTTATATTCTATTATAATGATTGTAACCAAATAATTAAATAAAATTCATCTATAATTTTATATATAGTACTAAAAGATTCATGATCCTTCAGCCATTACTAATTAATTTATTCTCCATTTTTGTATAAAAATAAAGGAAATCAATAATTGAGAAATATCATACTAAAATCATCCAACTCAATAGTGTAAATTTCATCTCACTTAATTATATTATTGAATAGATTCTTCAATTAATATTCACTTAAATCCAAATTATATATTGAAAAATTATTTTTTATGTATCAAACCCTAGGTAATAGAAAATGTCATTTAAATGGTACTAAAGAACTACATAGAATTTAGTGGAAGTGAATATCAATTAAAATAAATAAGGAGTTTCATCAAGGAGTATTGAAAAATGTTATTCCCATATTACTAATTTTCAATCTCATCATGTTTCATGTCTTCAAAGAGATCTATATGCATAGTATTTTACACCCCATGTTTTTAAAATTGGAAAATTATATTCAATAACATGTATGAAATACAACACCCTACGAAGAAAGTAATGTGACATCTTAAGATTTTATGAAATATTTACTATTTTTAAATAAAATAAACATATCATATTGTTTTCAATTTACAAAACCCTAGTTTTATCTTTCAATACATGTAATAATTTTTTTTATATCTTGTGTTATAAGAAATAGATGTTGTTACTAAACAAGAGTCTACTATTAATGTTATTATTTAATATGATAGTTATCACCATGTAATTTTTATTGTGGTTAAAAATAGGAATAACTGACTATTTAAAATATATATTTTTCAAAAATTTATTTTTTCTCTAAGGATAATAAATAATTATATGAATAATTAAAAATAAAATAAAATTTTTTGGAAGAACACTATTTTCCTAAAAGATCGAATTATCATGCTTGGAAAACATAGTATAGGATAAATTTTTAAAAAATTTGGAAATTTTATATGAAGAAATAATTACCATTATTGAAATTCAAATATTGAAATTTTTTATGGTTGATTTTTTATTATTTTTTTAAATAGTTTCACTTTTTGATAAATAGGGATATATATTGGATTTTAATTGAAAATTTTCTTCTATCCTAATTAAATTAAAATGTGAAAAAATATTTTGAGACACATTTAAAGTCAAAGTCGTTTAAATTTATATCTGTTAATATAATTTATATCATTTTAATCAATTTGAAATAGAATTTTCATATAAACTCATTTTAATCTTTAGAACTTTTTAATTTTCAATCATACATTATCACAACATCTATGGGTTCAATTTAAAATTTATTTTTTCCACTAATGCAGATTAAATTTTAAAAAAAATGGATTAAATATTTGGAATCAAAATAATTTCTAATTTCCAAGTATTTAAAATTATTTTAAAAAAATTATTAGTGAAAATTTTAATTTTAATCAACTATAATAAGATAAAAACTATATTACTCAGTGGTTCAATATAGAAAAAAAAGTGTAAAAATGACCAAAAAAAGTCCAAAACGAATTATATTGAAATATTTATACTTTATCCCTTATATTATAGACAATGGAAAAAAATTGAAGATCATTTAAAATATAACAATTTATTTTAATTCACTCATTAACAAAAAAAGGTGTAGAACTCACCGAAATTAAAAAATCCCCCCCCCCTCTCATCTCCACTTATCACCTTCAAAAACCATTATTTCATCCAATTCATGTCCAAATAAATTCCAAAAATCACTCACCTCTTTATTTAATCAGTATGTTTTGAATAATTCTATCCTTTGATGGTTTTTGTGCAATCCTAATGTGGATGCCATAAGAATATGAATTGTTATTGTATGATATTTTTTATTTTATTTCCTTCATTAAATAAATTAGTTTATATTATATAATTATTATATAATAACCTTATTATTTGATTTATATAAATATGTTGTTTTTTTAGGTTTACAACCAAAAAATCACACACTTCTATCAAATGGGTTACAAAATCATTATTCATCTATATGACAGGCTACCACCTCATGAACCAATGTCGAACGTTTTCTATTACTAATATTCAAGGTTGGGATCTATGATGGAATTATAGGTTATATATGAAATATATGATATTTAAAGAAATAAATATTTATTATATCATATATTACTTATAACATTATATTCTTTAGGAGACACGATAATGTCTCTTGTGTGTATAGTGGGCTATCATGTCTCTAAGTGATGTGATTCATCATTCAGTAATTCTTTACATTGAAGGTGATAATTAATAATTTTAATTAATATATGTAAACTAAATGGAATGATTATTATATAAATAAAAAATTCATTTATTGATAAAGGTAATATACAATGTTTTCTTTCATTACATTTAAATTATGTAATGATGATGACATCTTTTGTATACATTTGTACATGTGGACTACAAACTTAACAAATTGATGTGACTCTCTATTACTCAACAAAAATAATGGATGTGTTATACTAATTTATGAAATGGAATATATGAGATAATGATCATGTTTGAATTCGTCATGGTCATTAAAAAAGGTAAAATCTTACTCTTGGGTAAGTATAGCCTACCATCTCTATGATAGTAACATACATCAATTTTCACAAAAATCATTCTTGATTAGAATAAAAAGTAAAATTAATGTTAAAATATTATAATTATGTCATTAATATTATTGCAGAGATGATATACCTTTATAATACACACAATAACTAGAATGTTTTTAACAATAGATGTAAGAGAAATCTAGGAATTTAACATGAAAAACAATAAAAATAAAAGAATATTTTTAATGAACTGGTAATAAGATATTATAAAACGGTCATATATGATATCATAAATATGAAAATGGGTTTTGAATAAGGAAATAAAATATTTTAAATAATAATACAAGATTTTAATGCATTTTCACTAAAATAAAGCATAAGGTAATAGTTATTACATTGATTTCATTAAGTTGAGTAATATTGTATTATTATAGACCTAATTTATTTTATATGGTGTATATAAAACCCCATTAATATATAAAATTGTTAATAATTAATTTTCATGACATAAAAATTTTAAATTTGAATTATTTATTCTTAGGGGATTTGAACTTAATGTTACTAAGTGGTTATCAAATTTCAAAATTGAATTTATATTCATTTATTTATATTAATACATCATTATTGTTGATGTTCAATGAATATGTTTATAATGAGTTTTGACTATCTATCATTTCATTTCTACTTGTTTTATGTGGATTTAAATTTTTAATAATCGATCGATTCATTCATTCTATCTTTAATGTTATGATTGTTTAAAGGGTTTCTTTAACAATATTATTTTGATTGAAATTTGTTATTCTTTAAGATCAATATAAGTATATTATATGATAATTTTTTAGGAATAACATAAATTTTATTCTCATATGATTATTAATGATATATTTAAATTGATATTACTATTTTTATACTCCTTTTTTATTAATATTACTGTTAAAATATTTTTAAAAAATCGATATCAATTCTATCTCCTGTGGGAAATATATTTTCATACATAACCATTTTTTCTAAATCAAATTTAGTAATGATTTCTTTATGATTTTTATAATGATTCATTAAAAGAAATTTTTACCTATTTTGTATTTTTAGAAATTATTTATTGAGTAATAATCTTTTCTCTTTCCAAACAAGGAATTTTTTTAACTTTTTTACTATAAATAATCAATGTTATTTTTGTAATGTATGGAATTTTCAACTAATATTTCCATAATTTCATTGATTTTTCCCTTAAATATATATATATATATCATTAATGACGTATATTATTATTTACAAAACCATATATCAATTTTTTATTTAGTTATTATATTAAATTCTACTTGATTTAATGGGAAAATATTTAAACATATTTACACTTTACTCCAATTTGATTTTTGATAAGGTAAATTTCAAATAAATTATGTTGATTATTCGATGTATAATGAATTTTTTTGAATTGTAATAAACCTATTTCTGATCAGTTAATGTAATCCCCTTGGTTCATTAAAAGTCTCATGGGATCAATAGGTTGGATAACCTCAACTAAATGGGGTTTCATGCATTATTAATTAAAAATTTTAGAGGATAGATCTTTATGGTGAAGGTAAAATTTTTCTGGGAAACATGAAGTCCAATTATAATAATTTCCTTCATTAATTATTATGTTATTTCTCTTTAGGATTTTTTCACTATTACATTATCAATGGATGCATTTGATTCTATGTTATTTAAATGGAACGAATTTCAATTATTTACCTTTACATATCTATGATGCCACATAAATTTCTAATAGTTAGAGTAATGATTAATTGAAACCTAATTTCAGTTATCTACATTGGAAAATTCTTTATGCACTTCGCTCTCAGTTTATTACTTATATAGTATGTGTGTTCTAATATTTACATTTCCATATTGATTATGATTATTGATTAATTTTTTATCCCATTATACATATAATGTACATATCATTTGAGATAAAAAATATTTTATATAATTTCCCAGGTATTCCATGATGTTTTTATGACTAATATGCATGGATATGATCGATGGAATATATTTCTTCTCAAAGAAATTTTCCTTTTAATTTTTTGTATTCAAATTTAATTTAAGAGTCATATATCTTTTTAGTTTACCATGAATACTAAAATGATCCATCCAATTGGATGTTATTCCTTATATGTTATTACAATGTAATAAATCAATATAACACGTCTGGGCTACTAGGGTCCGGGACATTACACAGTAACATGATTTTTCATTCCAACTCTGATAACATTTGGTTTCTCGTTATGAGAATCATATAATTGTCCATCACATTCACCATAAATATGTTTCATTCTTATTTTATCTATTAAATAAAACTAAAAATAATTTAATAAAAAATAATCATAGTGGGACAACACAAAATCATAGAAAATTATTTATATTATGTATAAATAAGTACACCTATTTTCACTTCATGACAGCTTTGGTTTATCCTAGGTCTTCCTTGATCAAAATCTATTTAAATCCACTGTGATGGTTAAATAATAATGAGAATTGACATAACAATATCCTTTATGAGAATCAAAACATGTGAATAGTATTGTGACACTTAATATGAATAGGATTTATGGACAAGATATGCTTAACTAAGTAAATATATGGATATTTACTCTAGATTACCTTGTGCCAAAACCACATCAAGTTATTGTATATATTCAAGGTTTTTTCATTTGGAAAACCAAAAATAATTATTTACCATAACATAACAATTTATGATATAAATAATTTTGTCTTAAAGGTTCTTAAATTTTTTTCCCATCCCCATTTATAAAGTTAACTAATCATTTAACTATTACCAACTAAAATAAAAAAAATCATACATAAATATCAGATATTTTTATATTAATATTTAATACATATCTTTATAATCCATTATAGATATGAAAATATTTACTACCTTTGGAAACATGGATATATAAAAAAATAATTAATAAAGTATCTACATGAACTCGAAATATTTTCTTTATAACCGTCACCCTTTATAGACGTAGCATACTTAAATTTTTTTCATATCATATGGAAAACAAAACATAATTAAGGGTAAGTTTATATGCTTGATAAAGGTAAAAACTGAGTTATAAATTATCATTTAAACATAACATGATCCTAATGGTTCTAGGAACAAGTGCATAAATACTGAATGTCATACCATGAAAATTTAGATCGTAATCTTGAGTCATGGAACATTTCTTGGTATTTAATAAAAAATGAATCATAATGTTGTCTAAGAACATGATCTAATAGAATAATACATTTTAATAATATCATGCAATAAAAGGGTTAAAATTGTTTCATAATCCATCCCAAAGAAAACATATGTCAATGCAACCAAATAAGACCTCAACAGTATTTTAGGATTTGTTTAACCAACCGTGTACCTACATGAGCCTTGGGGTAACATCATGTGAACCCAATTTTGGGATTTGGGTAACCTCTTGTATACCATTAAATCTCATATAACACTAATCATTTACCATTTAATTTTATTGAAATATAATTATAGTAAGACCCATTAAATATTAATAAATACATTAATATGTTTATTATAAGATTGAAACATTTATCATAAATTGTCTCATGAAAGGGAAATGGGTTTCAATGAAATACCATCATAATTAGCATAAAAACATTGGTAAATAATTTATATGTTATCATTGTTTAATATCCATAATGAAGAATAATTGACTAAAAAAATGTCATCATAGATGAAAAATTAATATAAAACATCACTATGAAATTTTAAATGTAAAATAAAATTTTCATTTTTCAATCAAATATAAAAATATTAAAAAATTCAAATTATTACGGAAAAAAATTATTTGAAATTATTCCTAAGAAACTGTAAGTGAATCTTCAAATGACTATGTGGTCATTAAAGAGGTAAATTCTATTCGTGTCATGTGGGTTAAAATAATGATTCCTTTAGCATTTTAAAAAAAATTAAAAATTAACTCCATAAAAAACAAGTAGAAGCTTCATCTATTTTTTTAAAATAAAAAATGGTTAAATATTACATTAAAAAATCATTTAGTAATACAGGAAACATTTTCTTTTGAAAAAATGGATATTGAATAAAAATGATTGATAACTGAAGTGGGAAAAATAATTATTTTCCTTCTAAGTATTATTTCAAAATGTATAGTACTTAAAGTTAGGAAAATTAAATTTGCCCATTTTTAACACAAAATAAACAATGGAGAAGTAAATCAATGATCTTATTTGGATATATGTCATCAAATTTCATCATTAATAAATGAATAATTTATAACCCCAATACACCATGATATTGTAACGTAAATCCCTCACCTCAACCTCGACTTTCTTCTAATGTCCTTTAACCAGATGTATAAAAAATTTGAATTTTTATACATATATACAATATTCATGTATACACTCATAGTATCATATATAAAGAACTATTAACATTTCAACAACCATTTCTAAATAATTCCATATTAGAATTATTTTTTCCTAATGTTATTTGTTTCATTTTTAATGAGAATTTCTATTTTTTGGTTCTAGTTAGTATATATTACTCAGGTTACCATATCATATAGAATATTATATACCATATAAATACCAAATTTCCTCATGATATATGTATATTTATAATATTCTATGTATGGTCGAGAAATAAAAGTGAATTTCATTTTTTCGGAGAAGGTAGACTGTATATATACTACAACAATATTTTCACTTTTTGACATATGAAATGAAGAAAAGTTTAATAGTAAGTGACCTTTATATAAACATTATTAATTGAAATATAGAATATATATTAATTAAAAATATTCATGTTATCATCCATGTAATAATTAGATAGAAACTGATCACATCTCTTTATAGAGGTTGTTATCCACACATAATCACAATAAACATTGTAATCTACCAATAGATATGAAGGTAAGAATGTTGATATTAAATTATAATTCCATTATCATAATTATTTCATAAATATAATATTTAATATATATACCAACCATAGTAACTATCGATGAATTTTGGTGATGGAATATGAATTGTAACGTTATGTGGGGGTCGTAGTCCATAGGTACACATAAATAATAAATTTCATTCATGTTTGGTGTAAAAAGAATGCATAATGGTAGTTACGTGACCATAATAAAATTTTAATATATTTTGGATAAAGGATTTATTATTTTAAGATGAGTAACATATATTTAAAAATGGTATTAGAATCAATATTCTGAAATAGTTTAGGTATGAAAATTATGACTTCTTCGGTAGGCCTCTTTTAGGTCCAGTCATAGGTACTGTTCAAAGAATATTTCTTGAAGAACAAAACCCTAATTCATATATATTTAAATTGATTATATTATTTTAAGGGTTTTTATCTATATGTATCAATGAAGTGTTATGAAAAGAGAAAATTAGTGACCTTGTATACAGGAGGTAAAGAACAAACAAAGAAATAATAAATATATTAAAATATAATTATGTGATTATAAAGAAAAATACTTCTAAATGGTCAAATAGTTGAGTAAAAATCATCTAAGGTCAAAATATCATCGTCCATTTAAATTTAGATTAGTTTATGTATAATTATAAACCATATGTTTTAGTTTGACCCATTGGTATGCCAAATTCAATCATAAAAGTGGTAATAATGATTTTAATGTAAAAGGATTATAATTTTACTTGTTAGGTAATGATTGCCTCATAAATGAAAAGGTAATGTAATTTTATTCCATTTATCATCTAAATGGCCACATTCATTATTTTTAGTATTTTATAATATTTAATAAATCAATATATAGTAAAATAAAATGAATTTCATTTTAAAAAATATTTATGTACTTTGGTTTTTAGAAAAAAAAAATAAATTCATATAATTATAATAATAATGTTTCATTTAACACAATGATATTTTAAAATAAGAACATTATGTTTTATAAGGTATACAAAATGAAATAATGAACATAAATGACCCATGTAGTGTATCATTAAGATAGTACTGTTATATCCAAGAAGTTAACTTAGTGATGTTAAATAATATTAGGTAAATTATTAAGATTTATTTTCTATATATTTATTAGATAAATTCATTGGTTATCAACTAATTAGTAAAAAATAAAAATTAATGAAAATTAAAAATAATATTCTTTGAAAATCCTATTTTATACAGAAAAATCACTTATATCATAGTATATTACTATAATAATTATTGATTAATTAAATTCATGGAATATATGTTCTGTATTTAATAAAATGTTTTATCATTAATTTAATGTTTTTTCTTATCCTTAAAGAGGAATAAATCTATTTTTATTCTTATAAAGTGTACTTTTCTAAAAAAAATCATCACATTTTTCATAGATATTTTTATATATTTTTTTTAATACATAAATAGAATTTATTTTAAAAAATTAAACTCATTTGAGATTTAAACATGTCTAAAATGTCATAACATGAAAATTTGTGAATTGTTTTAATGATTAATGTTTCGATGTGTAGTGAAAATTTGAATTTTTTACCTAAAAATAATAATTCATTTTAAACATATATAAAGTGAAAATATGTTTTAAAATTGTATTAAAAAAAATATTTGAAATATATTATTATTTATCCATTTTTTTAATTATAATTAATGTTAATTTTCATTTTTATATATATGTCTTTGATAAACCGTTTTCTTTTCAAATACGAATTTTCTGTCATTCTTTCTTGTTTTATTATAAATTATATTACCCCATATCTATGAATTTAATTTGATGAAATTTATTTCATATTTAGATTAATAGTAATTAATGTTACTTAATAAGTTTGTTATAATTTTCTTACATAATAAATAGTAAAGACGGTAAAAAATTTATTATTTTCCTTGAAGTTAAAAAATTGTTAAACTGAATAAATGAAACTATAAAAACATTAATTTTCTATACATATAGGTATTTTATTCTATAAATATGAATTAATTTTTAAAATTAGTGGGTAAATTTTATCTAATTAGAGGCATATATGTTTAGGAATGTAAGATAAATTTCCTGGTTAAATAAATAAAAACTAGTTACAGTAGGGAAACTTAAAATTGTAAAAGTAAATAATTCTAAAGGATATGTGAATATTAAATTTAACATGTTATATTTTTATATTATTAAAGTTTTTATAAAACATTAATTATCTATAATAAATTATTTGTATTTTTTGGAGACACATGAAGTAAGAGTGACATACTGTTATTGAATAGTTTTTGGTATTAATGAAAATGACAGTCCTCCTCAATTATAAATTATATCCCACTCCCCTCACTAATTCACTAAAATAATCCATTTATATTTACCAAACCATGATATTTTCTATCCCCAATATCCTTATCCACATTATAGTGTTTCTTTTATTCATAGAAGACCAATCATGTCGTCCTTCCAAAGAGATCCAATGTATATTTATCTATGTAATGGTAATTGGATTCACTAAGATCCTTCTCCATTATTATACTTTTACCACCATTAATTATGTATTAACAATTACAATATAACAAATCTAGTGTATCCCATATACTAATATATTTTGATATTTATGACATAATATTTATCAATTTTCTCCTCTATCTAATGGGGAGAAAATCTATTGCTAGTGTGTATGGCTGATTACCACATCAAAGACGATTTAATTTTTTTCATCACCGACATATATGGATAGTAATATATATAAAAAAATGAATATAAATTATATATATGATTTTACATAAACTATAAATAATAATATATCTTCCAATTACTTACTCTTTCACACATTAATGAAATGATATGATCTCATATTCATAGTTATTACATAACATCTCAACGAAGTGATGCGACTAATTTTCCATGCCTAACATTCATAGTGGTTTTAAATTGGTAAATAATGATTAAATTTGATATTTGTAACACTAATATTATTTCATAGATTATATTTCTATATCATATTCCCAAGAATAATATCATCTATGATAATAAATGTATGAGAATAAATGAAGTAATTAACACCTGGTAGAATGGTAGTAATGATATATTATTAATGAACTTGTAGTAATATATTATGAACAGAAAATATAAGATATTAATAAAAATGAATAATAATTTGATATTAATTAATAAAATTCATAAAACCATTATGATATAGTTTAAATAATTTTAAATGAATGGGAATTTCTTAGTAAGAAACATCGTCTCAGTTTTCCTTCATTTATGTATGTTTTAATGTTATGAACATAATATATTTTAAATGTTTTTTAAACATAAAATTTTTAATATTGTATCTTGAATAATTTATAAATCATGTTATTTTATGTTTAAATTTCAATTATTTCATCCATTTTTATTTGACTAGAAAAGAATTCCATAACTCAATTTCTCTTCGATAGGACATATTACATCTTCATTGTCATTGATATTCTAGGATTACATCTGTATATACATTTGATTATTTTATTTTTTTAATTACACATTGTAATTTATATTTACATTTGATATACACAATTATTTATCTTATTAATTATCACATCAACATTATGATCTTTGTAAGAGTTTTCATCTCAATTTCTACTCCATTATGTCAAAATTGGTATTATTAACCTTTTAATTTTATTGAAGTGTATATATTATCTATTTGATTTTTTATATCATGAATACATATATATATATATATACATATATATATATTCATGGTTTTTAGTGTTTAATTTTTTTATATATTTCATGGGGTTATGATTCAAAAATTATTTAAAAAGTATGGGATTAGCTTCCCTATCATTTTTATTGGGATTGATTATGCTTTAATTTCAATTTAAAAAATAATTTATAATTATAATATAAACCAAATTAATTTTTTTATATTCTATTTTTGATGAAATGTTTATGTAATAATACAATTCTCTTGTATTTATTACTTAAATTTATTAAGAGAATATTTTTGTGAAAATTCAATATTATTTATACTTTTCAGTCAAAAATTATATTTATTATAGATCTAAATTTCCCCCAAACATATTTAAACAATATTTTAAATTTCTAAAATTATTTATTAAAGTCATTTCTATCCATTTTATAATTTTAAAAATAAATTAAATTGAATCATCTTGTTTTTTAATAAGGTTTCATTTGACTTTTTGCCAATAATATGGAACGAATATTTTTTTACTGTTCTCTGAATGAATGGAATTTAAATTATGTAATAACCACTAATTTATTTGATTTTTTTTCTAATTTTTAATATTTATTTTTAATAAAACTTTTTCTAATCTTCTTGACAAAAAATTTAAAATTTTGGATTTTCAATTGAAAATGGTATTTTCCCAAAAAAATATTTTAATAGCAACATTAGGATCCATATATTAATTATTGTAAATTAACCCTTATTTTTCATATAATGAAATTTGGATAGGTTTTAAGGGTATATTTATTTTTCTATACTTTAATGGTTTATGATCAACATGACTGCATAATTTATTGACTATTAATTTTTTTATTAATATTTTCAATTAATATTATAATGAAACATTCACTTTCATTTTATCATTGATAATTACTTTTCCATTAAATAACCATATAATCTGAATCATGTTTATTATTTTGTATAAACACATGTACCATTTTTTCTTATAGTGTTTTAATATTAATGTTATTTTTCTTGTGTGGGAAATGATCATAAATCTGTATTCTTTAAAATATGTGGATAAGAGTTGATACAAATTATGATACATGAATTAAATCGATCATTTCATGAATTAGGAATACTCTAGACATGTAGTGATGGGTGGGATAAAGAGTTTTATAGACACAAGGTGCATGGACAAGTCACATTTGACAAATCAGTAAACTATAATTAAATGGGTTTCCAAGGTATACCTATTTATTGATTAAATTGTCATGGTTCATTATATTAATGGTATAGATATAATGATATAGGAGATCACGATAACTAATATTAACCATTTCTGTCATAGATATTTAAATTATTATTTTACATGATATTAAAATATCTATATTATCAATGGATTATATTCAAGATTGTGTGATTATTTATATGACCCAATTTTTTCATTTTTTATTTCATTCTTATTATTCATCATGCACAATTTATTGATTAAATAACCTCTATTTTTAGTTGTTTAAATATTCATATTGTTGACTCTTTATTGATTCATGATATTTTTCACCGTACATAATCTATTACTAATCATTTTATATCAACATAATTATGTTACATTTCCCTAAGATATGATGAAGGAATCATTGAATGAGATCAAATGCGCATAATATTTAATTTCTCTTGGTTTTTATTTATATTTTAAAATGTAACGTGAGACTCAATAATATATCTATTTTAACAAGGGAAATAAAATATTCATTATTTTGGGATGTGAATTATTTTATATTATGGTAAAATAGTAAACTATCCACTTTCTCTAGGAATATAGTTTTGGGGTCTATAAAATTGTTATTGGGGACCTTTTTTGTAGAAAAAATGTGAATTGTATTTAGGAAAACATATATAAGTTGAAAAACACCTAGGAAATTTATTGATTATAATTATAATTATAAGATAACATCATCATTTTTTTGTAAGGTAGAGATTATGTGGTTTTCCTAAAAATAAATCTCTATCTAGATATAATAAATTAATATGTCTTTAGTATAGTTAAACCTATGTGTAATAACCCTAAATTGGTTCATGGGGTTTTGACTATATTTTCACCTTGTTCATGACCATCGTCCTTGTTTTGAACCTAATATGATACTCCCAGAGGATAAGATAGGGAAAATAAAATTTTGGTTGTAAATAATTAGTAAGGATTTTAATATTATATTAAAATTAATGACATAGGTTAAGCATAATGTGTCCTATACTAAAATAAAGTTGTTTTGATTTAGACATAATAAATATAATTATATGGTTTTATATGTTGCTTTTTGTTTCTAACACTATACTTATTAGTTTAAGTAAATGGATATAACCCAAATAAAATATGTATATAATTAATATGACATAAAAACTTGTGATTATTATAAACAAAATGGGATGATTACTAGTGTTAGATATATATCTATTATTAAAAATCCATTATCTTGATATATATTTAACAACCAATACCTTTACCAACTCTTTGACTCACCAATTAAGAGAAAAAGGAAGTCCTCTAAGAGCACGAGTGGTGGAGAATGTGGAAGAATAAAGGATCAATTTATTTTATGTTAGAAATTTGGAAATTTATAGATAATATAATTTAGAAGAGGTATAAAAAATTGAGTATAAAATAAAGGAATAGACCAAAGACAATTTGAGGAAAATCGAGGAGTTCAATGTGGAAAAATAAATTTCATCCCACAAATAAATTTATTGTTTGTTCTATTGAATATGGGTAACCTAGGTATTATATAAGAAACAACACTCTTGTGAATGTAAATTTATAGACTATAGAAGAACATATCCTTAATATAATGTCAAAGTAATTATGTATTTGCATTCATGATTTATGTTGCATAAGTATATTTATTACTGTTATTTTGGATATAAGAATCAAAATCATTTTTGGATTGTGATAATTTCTTTTGGATCACATATCTCTTCATATATGATTAAATAATTAAATGTTTTAATCATCATTAGTATATTAGATTATGGTTGATCATAAGTTAAAATTCATAGACACCCATTTTTATATTTTTGGTGAAGGGATTTTGATTTGATTATTGAAATTTTGGGGGTTGTTTATTTTGGTTGACATATATGTATCCCTGTAGGGTCCTGAAAAATCCACAAAAGAAATTCTACCCAAATCCCAAAAAATAATTGGGGAAAAAATGGAGAAAATTCAAAAAATGGAAACAAGAAGGACTGGTCCGCGGACTGGTCCCATGAAAACGCGACGTGGCCAGGCCTCGCGAAGCGCCCACTCTGTGAACCATCGTCGTTCGCAAAATGGAGGCGGAGATCCTCTACGATCGCAAGGCAGGATAGGCGCCAATCCTGTTCGCCGTAATGAACCACCCCAACCGCGGACCGCGTTTTCCCGTTCATGCCGCATCTGCTGTCTTTCGCAAAATAGAGGCGGAACCCTCCGCAGCCGCGAAGCACTTCCTAAGTTTGGTTCGCGATGGAGAGTTTAATACCCCGCGAACTGTGGATTCACCAAGTCATATGTGGATTGGGTAATCGGTCATGGTCCTCCGTAAAAGGTGTCGCATGATCGCAGATGCATCTCTTTCCCCACTATATAAAAGGAGTCCTAGTGTTAAAGGATAAGGAGGATTCTGATTCGGACGATTCGAGGGTGGAAGAAGAGAAGAGAAATCAAGCTCGGGTGGAAGGATTTCGAAGGAAGGATTAGGATTTTGCAAACAGTGAAGTTCCACTTCGCGAACCAGAGCATGTATGAACCTGGGAACGAACTAATAAGGAACCAAAAATGCATAATAATTTTATGAACCGCGAACTCAAAATAACATAAAAAGAAAAGACTGTGAACCATAGCCCCTCCGCGGATGCACTCCCTGCGGACCTGGGAGTTTGTGCCTCTCTTTCGATACGTCGTGCCGCATAGCACCCACCTACGTGGGCGAAGCCCTGACCGACGAGCCTCCGGACGACACCGCCCTTGTCCACTGGTGCCTGCATGGAAACCTCCATGGACCACCCTGGTTTGCGGATCGAACCCGAAGCCGCAAACCATCTTGGTTCGCAGGATGCCAATCAATCTGTGGACCCTCTTGGTTCAGAGATAGAAAATCAGCCCGCAAAACCTCCTGGTTCGTGGACGGCCTCTTAGTCCGAGGACCCTCCTGGTTCGCGGATGGCCAGTCAGTCCGCAGACCCTCCAGGTTCATGGACGGCCAATCATCCCGCGGACCCTCCTGGTTCACGGACGGCCAGTCAGTCGGCGGACCCTCCTGGTTCGCGGACGGCCAGTCAATCCGCCGACCCTCCTGGTACGCGGAAAACCTCTTAGTCCATGGACCACCCTGGTTCGCTGATGGCCCCTCCATCCACGTAGCACTTCCCTACGTGAAGGGCACCAAAACCTTTAAATTTCCCATTCCCAGAGCTACATATGATCCTCCAGATCTAGTCTAATCCTCAACAACCTCCTCATTGGCCTACTCATCGGCCCCGCACTGAGACCTCCACCAGAGCCACTGGATCCGTGTTGTGTAACCCTCAGGCGCACCAGCATGCCATTTGTGTTCACATACCCACAGTAAAGAAATGAAAAGTGGTTTCCACGACCCTTGAGTAGATTCCCGAAGCATGCCTGGGTTAAAATTCCCACTATAATGCGGGGTCTGAGCCCGGGAATCCCTTTTCTGCCTCTCCACTTATCAAGGGATTCCTGGGGATGGTAAAATACCCATCAGAAGGAAGCCCTCGTGCACTGAAAGATAGGAAATCGGCACAGAAGCACCCACTTTCCCACTCCCGCTGTGTTCTATCACCATGGGCCTCCTCAGAGTTGACGCCCCAATCCACACTATGGGCCGCCCTCATGCATAAGAACCACTCCACTTTTTGTGGATGCACCTTTCACGATGTGATCTTCTGGTCCTTGCTACCTCTTGTTTCTCACACCGAGCATGACTCACGTGGGATTAGAGTAGGCATCGACCATGACATCCTCTTATGGGCCTCCTCAGAGTGTAAGCCCTGATCCAACATCTTGGGCCTCCTTAGAGTGTAATCCCCAATCCATTACTCTGGGCTACCTTAGAGCGTAATCCCCGCATGAATTAGAACTATGTCGACTTTGATCCTTGTATCCTAGGCGGGGTACGTAGTAAGACTCTCCGAGGTTCAAGCCCAATAACGGGTCATTCTGACCCCCTTTCATGTCTGTTTGCCAACATCTTGGGCCTCCTCAGAGTGTAAGGCCAAATCCGCATCTTGTGCTACCTTAGAGCGTAAGCCCCGTACCAATGCGAACTATTAGGACTTTGATCCCTGGATCCTAGGAAGGGTACGTATGAATCCTCCAAGAGGTTCAAGCCCGACCACCTTTAGACCCCCGGGTCCACCTTCGCATCGGTTCTCCATCACACCCATGCAAACTACATGTACATTGATCCATGTCCCCTAGGCGGGGTACGTAGGAAGCCTCCCTATGGATCAAGCCCAACAAATGGTTGATCCGACTATCCTCACATCGGTTCACCGCGCCACTCCTAGTGACGCCTCAATGAGTTTCGACTCCTGAGGATCATTAATCTAGTGAGGGATGGTAAACCTCAGGCCTAAATGATTCTGAAACCCTTGCATCCAGTTGACCATTCCCCACCAGGGTTAAATCTGTGGATACTATCTTTGGGTATAAACCAAAGATTCACGAACATATGAATACGTCTTAAATCTATAAGAGAGTCCCAGAACATGAAACAATTCCCCCCAAAAGTGTTTGATGATCCCGACTTCCCATCCTATTGACCAATGTGAGTTCTTAAGCATCGCTGGTCAGACCATCCGATGAACGCCTGCCTTTGGTAAGCAGGTCCATCAATCATTGGATATGGATTTTTTGGGTGATTTGAGGCTAAAACCTGCGGAACAAAAAATGGTGAACCAGACGTGAATCTGTAACCAAGCATGACGGATTTAACTTAATCCCACCTTGTTCTCCCTTTTACTTGCAAGGAGGACCGCGCAAGGTCATTGACTATGCATGAGATCATCGGATGCTTCTATGATGGGTTTTCTATTTTTATTGGTTAAAATGTTTTACAGGTACCTTTAGAACTACCTTTGAGCCAATGGCGTCCCCAAGGAACTCATGAGTGCGCACTTTAGGCTATGTGATGTCCAGTAATCCTCACCTACGGAGGACCCCGACACCCACCCAATGTCTTCAACGCTGGGTCTTGGATGCATTGATCCGAGAGTACCACGTGAACGATACTCTCCCAATGGTGGAGGCGACCATGAACGCCCTCCAATCCACCAGAACTTGTCGATCGCCTTCCCAACAGCCACTACAAAGGTAGATCCAGACAACCCTGGTTGTTGACTCTAACCGTTTCAGGAGTCTATCCCTAGAACAAGACAATGCGTACCACCCTTATCTTAGGGAGGCGGATAAGGTCGACGTTGAGGACTTCAACCCCACTGAACTGGGGTTCCTCTCCAAGGCCCCTCCCGATAGACGTCATCGTGGTCACGCCTTGATTCAACATCCTTGTGCCAAGGAGGATGTCTCCCCGAGGATTCAGACCCACGCTCCTCGAGCTCCGGCCCCTTATAACTCCAAATGAGGGCGGCAGACATACAATCAAGGACTGGTCATCACCCTGGTCCCTGAGGAGGAGCTCTGCTGCCCAGCCACGGAGACATACCATGAACAGGCACCTACACATGTTCACTCCTCCCAAGCCGTCCATCCAGACATGGAAGCATCATACAAGCCGGGGTGCATCCCCTCTGAGCTCCATCAAGCCCATCGCTCACACATGACAGCACTTACCGGGTAGGAGCCTCTCCCTGCTCAGGGACTTAATGCCCCCCAGCTTGACGTTGTGGCGACCGGGCGCCTGTAGGACCAGCTTTTAGCAGATGCTTCTAACGCCCGCCATCCTGATATGGTGGAAATCAGCAAATCCCGCCACCCAGATGTGGCGGAAAATCATAGGTTGGCACGTCTCCCCACCAAGAAAGTCCACCAACTTGATACGGTGGGAATCCAATATATGAAGGGATAGCTCCATGCGGGTGAATGTAAAGTCCGCCATCCCGATGTGGCGGCAAACAGAGAGATAAACTGGCGAATCCCAGAATTGGCGCAGATTCGTTAACCTGCCCCGACACAGAAGAAGTTTCACTACCCACTGCCACCGGAGGACCGAAGCAGGATATTCCTACTCCGATACCGGAATGGGCCGTCATACCCATTCCAGCCAAAGATGTCTCTCTACATATCCTGGAAATGATGGAGGAGCAGGTATCGATCCCAGATCATATCTTGTAGACTTTCCAGAATGTAATCGCATCAGCGGCCACAGAAAGGACTCAGACCCATGATCTCGTCTCCCCAATTGAGGCGACTCATCTAAGAGACGACATAGCCACCTCGGAGTATATCTGCATCCCTACTTCAGCCCAGGAGGGTCACCGACCTTATTCCGTGATGCAAGGTCAACCGAATCGAGCAGATTCACTCGTTCCAACTGGGGGACACCCGTCCATCATGGTGGATGCTCCGGAGCAGGCATATATCCCTGCTAAAAGTCAAGATGTTCATCGCCATATCACGACAGCATCACAGAACCCAATTAGATAGGGAACCAAAAGGTGAAGGTCATTGTCAACAGCAGGCGGTCCCGACTGCCCACAAGAAAGCACCCCGAATGCGCCGAAGGCAGCCAGAAAATAAAGAGCAGGTTCATGACTCTGCTATGCTAGAAGCTAGGGTTCCCAACGCCGTAAAGCACACATTGCGGGATCAGAACCCTTCCCACCCATTACCATATTATGGGATTTGTAGTAGCAGTTGCGAAGGTCCTCCCCGCAATGTCGCTAATAGACGCACTGAAGGTCCTCCCGAGAACACCTGAGGGGGCCTCTCCGACGGGCATATAACGATCGATCATGAGAGATCCTCTTTTGATGTGAGTCATGGAAACCCTCCACATGTCTAGAAGATCAGGCAGCAAGAAGGTACTCCACTTGCTGCGGTCCACCCTAAAGCTCCTCCCTGGGGTATACACTGCAATCACTCTCCATGCAGTGGGACCACAGATTCTGATAGTAGTCCTCGCTATCATAGTCGCAACTGCGGAGGCCCTCCTGGCAGTAACGTCTCATCATGACAAGAAGGCCCTCCCCTTGTCGTAGCCTAACCTGAAGGTCCTTCCTAGGAGTTATGCTGCACCGGAGCTCCACGTAGCCAGGCATCAGATCACGGTGGTAGTCATCTCCACCCTGATAATGGAGGTCCTCCTTATAGAGACGTCAAGCAATGAAAAGGTCCTCCCCTCATTATGGTACATTCTAGAGGCCCTCCCCCGGATGTATCCCACAGATATTCTCCCTGTTGCAGTAGTAATGGTAGTCCTCGCCATTGTCGTCGCTATGATGGTAGTCCCCACCACCATGGCCTCCATTGCGAAGGCCCTCCACGCATTGACCCCAAGCAACAAGAAGGTGCTCCCCTTGTCGAAGTGTGTCTTCAAGGTCCTCCCTAGGTTTCATGTCGAACGTCAATCCATGATGGTCCTCTTCACCATGATGGTAGTTGTTGCAAAGGTCCTCCCCGTAACCACGCGACGCAGCCAGAAGGTCCTCCCCTTTCTGTGACACACCTTGGAGGCCCTCCTCAGGGTGTGAACTACAAATGTCCTCTATGTTTTGAATCATAAAGCAGTAATGGTATTCCTCATCATTACGGCCTCTATTACAGAGGTCCTCCCCGCGATGACATATCATATTGACAGGAAGGTCCTCTCCCTGCCAAATCAAGCACCGAGAAGCCCTCGTATGATGAGGCACTCAGAAGGATGGGATCAATAATGTCATATTCCTAGTTAGTTACCGACGACATCCTTATAAAATCAGGAGATTGTCTAGGGCCGCATTCATCCTCTAAACCACCTCGGAATATCCTGCATAATGATTCGGAACCTATTGGTCCCACAGTCTCCGACTACAATAACAGCGAGCGTCTCAGTTGGGATGACCAGGTAGAGGATTCACAAGAGGAGGAGTATGCCGATATGCCGCACCTGAGGAAACGACTGTCCAGGGATGATGTACCAGTTATGTTTTGGCCTACGGCCACATCTCAGTTCAATATACCCAGAGAGTTGTCGGAAGAATGCGTGCATGGCATCCGCCACAATATATGGATAACCCTCTGCCGATTGAAATCAAGCTTCCTGCCCTATGACAGGTATGTAGACCATGTCAAGATGATTGGAGACCTCCTGCGTCACATCGACCTAGAATCTCTTCCTACGGCGTGGCAATAGTGCCACGAAAGATGTAATCGAAACATAGAGATATCCTGCCTCTGTTCACTGCACCAGCTGCGCTGCATCATCGGTGACGCTCTGACGGGAGTCCATATTAGGGGATGGGGAGAACATGGATCTCTGAATTTCACTCTGATCCCCACCTAGAAGAACCCATTTGGCATGGTGTCTTTCCATGTCATCACATCAAGACAGAAATCAAGTGGTCTCCCTGTTTAGGAAAGGAAACACACCCAACAGAGTTAGGTCTTGAGTAAGTCCCAGAAGCATCAGGCCCGGTGGGAACGATCCATTCAAGAACATCTGAATCAGGCCACCGAGAGCATACAACAGGCCTCTCACCTAAGAGAGGCCAATCATCGATCTTTACCTGCCTCCCCAAAAGGGATTGATTGACAGAAAAACTCGGCCCCAAACTCAGTTCACCCCCGAATGGGGGCACGCAAGATCAGGCGGGTAGTGATAGCCGCAACCACTACCGCAATCCAGGGTCAATTCCAGCCTACAAGGATTGGGGTATTTTTAACAAAACATTACCCCGTGTGACCAATAAAACCGAGAAGAGACTCAATGTCCAAGGAACAGAACCAATCCTGGCCCTTAGGGCTGGGGGTATTATTACCCCCTCCCCCCAACAACAACCTCCCCCACGAGAATTAGTATTCTATCTTCTAGGGAGGACAGTCAGAAGAGGAGGTTCCCGTCCTATCCCATAATTTGAATCATCATCCCCTCCGAGAGGAGGGCGTACCGTGAGGTCATATAAAATAACTCTCTGTGTCACCATTTGTCAATAAGTATGAAGGAAATCCCAAGACACAAAAGGGAAGACCAGCAAAAGACGCGAGATATCGTCTTCTCATTTGGAGGATGACATCTTTTCTGCCCCGCGATATGCATCTATCAAAGTCATAGGGTTTAACCCCATGGGTGATACCAGAGATACTTCAAATCCGGATGGATCGAGATACAATAGTTTTGGTCAGGATGTGACTCACAACGAACCACCGGGTGTGCACACCAGGAACCAGAGGGCCGCCCTGAATATGGTCGTCATTCCAGCCAAACCTCCTCCATCTACACAGGGAGCTTCCAACAGGGATAAGAATAAAGGACTGGTTACCATTAACCCACCTTCTTCTCTCGACAAAAATGAGCCACTCACGCTCGAAGAGAGATTCGCTCGATAGGAAAAGGAGATGATAGAATTGCGGGGGCTTAATGCCGAGCTACTTCGGAGGAACCGCCTTATTGAAAGTGCATCTCAGGAGGAGTCGCATCATGCACTCCCAACAAGTGCACATCAAAGGCTAAGGTTTTCCCTGGAAAATGAAATATGGTCAGGTCTTCCATCCAACGAGGCGCTAGGCCCATCCAACTACCTAAACGTAGATTCAGATGAATACCAAGACTTTCCTCTACTCAGGAAGAAACCGGGGTGAGTACACCTGAACTCTCCGAAGGTGCCACAAACGGCACATGCACACCTGGTGCCGGCCAATCTTGATCCTCAGGAAATTCATTAGGCTATGCCTGCCTAGGACCGAGCCCAACAGTATGTAAATCAGGGTCTCACCTACACCATCGAGGCACTAACAGCTCGATTGGAAGCAATTGAAGGGCGACGCGCTCCGATACATCCAGAGCGGAAACCCTACCCAGATTGGGTGACAACACGCCACCTCCACCTAATTTTGGGAGCCCTGTATTCCCTATCTTCAACGAGTCAGGCGATTCAGAACAGCATTTGATGCACTACGCATCTTATTGAGACCCTATGATGGGGACTTCGGAACATCAAGAAGTAGTGAAACTCAGATGCTTCGTACGGACTCTAAAAGGATCTGCCTTCGTCTGGTATACGAGTCTGCCAACCCAGTCAATAAAGAGGTGGGAAGACCTTCGGAAGTAGTTCCTATTCCACTTCAACTCAACATTGCCTAAAACAACAGTCATCGATCTCATGAACTGAAAGTAGAGGGAGAATGAGATTATATCAAATTTCATCGCTAGATTGAATGGTCTAACCTATTCTCTGAACTGGCCAATGCCTCAAGATGAGATGCTAGCCGTATGCATCGATAATCATCAACATGAGTTACAGACACCACTAATACCAGTGGAGTGCACCACTGGCTTCGGCCATCTCTTGGCAATTGCCCAGAGAATTGACGACTCCCTACAGCGTACTAATTCGAAGTCCCGAATAGCCTCGTAGGCTCCCATGAAAAAAGCCCCTAGAGCTGAATCGTCCACTGTCACACTCAAGCTAGCCCCTGTGCTCATTACACCACTCAGGCCTCCACCAAATTGTCAAGGGACTCCTTCATATTAGTGGCCACCTCCGCCTAAGCAGGACGATCAGCGATGACCAAACCGGAATCAATTTTTGGAACGAAGACAAAAAAAATACTCGTTCCAGGACGATCAAGTCTGCAACTACTTCATTGCTGCCATGAAATGCAACTTGATCTGAATTCTGAAGTTGAGGAAACCTAAAGAGGTTGGCCGTGATGACAGGCCAGATTACTACCCATACCATAGGATGTTGGGGCACAGTATCCAAGAATTCATCGCCTTCAAAGTCCTCCTGCAAAGGATGGTAGACTCTGGATAGGTTGAGCTGGGACCACCCACAGTACATGTGGTATGTATATCTACCACCGACTCCGACAAAGAGGAGGGGTGGAAGAAATTCACCATCAAGCAGGGGAAACAATTAGACAACTGGATGACTTTGAAGTCTATCAACCAATCCTAGGGCATACTCCGAGCTCAATTATGGCAGCTGGTGTTGCCACCAACAGCCCCTGAAGCCGCAGAGTCGACAATATCGACCTCACAACCCTCGACAATCTAGTCATCCGGGTGTAATCGAAGAAGGAGGAAACAATCGCAAGAGGAGCAGTCCGCGATGGGGAAAATGTTAGTCTCGACCCTGGCAGATTATATGCCCTTGAATTTAGCGCCATGGGAACCGACCCACCAAATGGAACCATCAGGGACAACCAACCAGGTTGACCTGTTAGAAGATGAAGATCAAATATTTGGTTCTATTAATGTCATCCATCTTATGGAATCATTACCTGATGAAGGGTATGGTTATAAACTGGAGTTCCCTACATGACGAGCTGGGAGGAAAAATCACAGAGGAAGGGGACACTAGGGAAGCCACAGTCACGGCCAAAACCAACCCTACGTTTCGAACCCAACCCAAACCATTAGTATCACAGAAACCTATGGGAGATCCCTTCAACGGACTCAGCATGAGAAGAAATGAACCTCCACCTCCACAATAAGCCACTCTGGCCCTGTTGTTCTGCAATACCCACTCGAGGAGGAACATGTGTCTGGTCGCCTAGTGCGCACAAACAGACCGGCCGGGCCAAGTTCCCGAAACATGGTAATGGCATTGATATCTGACCTCGAGGCTGGCTCCTCCTCAACAAATTATCCATCCCCTAAAGGACATTATAATAATCTTCGGCCAGCAGAGAAGCGTCGGCCATTGGAGCAGAAATACGATATCATTAAGCAGCTGGCATCGGTACCAGCCAAGCTATCCATCCTCGATTCCCTGTGTCTGTCAGCAGACCTCGGGGAGGTGCTTATAGAAGCTTTGATCAGCCCCTAGGAGTTTCAAGCCAAGGTATCCACTGCCGAAATTTACCGGACGAAGACTGACCCAGCAGAATGCAATGCGGTGATTTCCTTCACCAATCAGGATGAAGATGTTGTCATGCAAGGAAACATCAGACAACTATATGTGTCCGGCACACTGGACGTTATTGAGACCTGGAAAGTCTTTATAGACAATGGCTCTGGAATTAACCTCCTTACCCTATGGACACTCCATAATTTTGGCTACAGTGAGGATGATCTAATACCCTCGGCCACAACTCTGTTGGGTTACGAAAATATTGAGTCGAAACCAATGGGACAAACTAAGCTAAAGACCCATTTCTGTTACCTGGTAGCCTACACAGAATTCTTGGTGGTCTGGAAGGGCACATCATTCAATGCCCTTCTAGGAAGGTCATGGATCCATAAGCACATGGTCATTCCTTCATTCTATCACCAGTGTATCAAGCACTGCGTCAATGGACAAAGTGGAACATTGCACGCTGACAAGGACCCTTTCAAGCTCTCCGAGTCACATTACATTAACGTCGGGTTTTATGAGAAAAAGAAAACGAAGCCTTTGGTCAATGGTTTCGACTGGATCCCCACTCCAAATGGCCTAGAAATGGTTCTTAATGACCCCTTCAGGTAGCTTGGCATAGATTATGTCCGGAATATCATCCACATTGAGAGTAGGAGTTCAAGTACGGACATGCACTTGGATGTCATCCTAACTTCATCCATGATTTCCGAGCATGACAATGCGAGAACGTCCCCCAACCCTCAATCTGGGGACAAATACTCAAGCGGGGATGCCCCCGATGCGTCTCCCTCAAACCCCCGAGAACCCGTGTCAGGATCTCTCTCCTTGTCGGATCAAGAAGATGAGGATTTAGTAAAAGAAGAGTAGGAAGATCTTTGGGATGCACCTCTCGCATTTGAAGAGGGTATCTCCACCACGGTGGACGAGCTGAAGGAAGTAGACCTGGGCACCAAGGAAGATCTGAGGCCTATATTCATTAGTGCAGCCATGCCCTCCAAGGATCACGAGGTATATACATATTTCCTGAGGCAACATCGGGATGTTTTTTCCTGCATTATACAGAAATGCCGGGACTCGATCCCGAAGTGGTGACGCATCACCTAGGTCTTCTGGAAGACCACCATGGCTATAAACATGCCACTAGAATGATGCATCCCTTGCATGCCACCAAAATAGAGGCTGAAGTCGATAAGCTCATTAAAGCAGGATTCATTTGAGAGGTCCAGTGTCCCATCTGGTTGGCCAACATCATCCATGTCAAGAAAAATAATGGACAAATATGTGTCTGCATTGACTTTAGAGATCTCAATCGGCATTTCCTAAAAGATGATTTCCCAGTCCCAATCACCGAATTATCAATCGATGTGATGGCCGAGTACGAGGCTCTATCCTTCATGGATGGATATTCTGGATATAATCAAATCAGGATTGCCCGAGAAGACAAAGAGGCCACTACCTTCAGGGCCCCTCATGGGTTATTCTGTTACGGGGTCATGACCTTTGGTCCCAAGAATGCTGGCACCACATATCAATGTGCCATGCATCGGATCTTCAAACCATTCCTGGGGAAGTTCATTGAATGTTACGTGGATAACGTTGTGGTCAAGTCCAGACAGTGCTCGGATCACCAGTCTCACCTTGTGACTGTCTTCAACAAACTCTGACATCATATCTTAAAGATGAACCCATTGAAATGCGCCTTTGGGGTTACCTCAGGGGAATTCCTTGGCTTCATTGTATTCCATCGTGGCATTGATTTCGGACCCTGAGAAGACAAAAGATATCCTTGGCTTTCCACCTCCCCACAACCTCACGGAGTTTAAGGGATTCCAAGGACACCTAGCCTATATTAGGCGGTTCATAGCCAACCTGGTAAGAAAATATTTTCTCTTTACCAGGTTAATGAAGAAGGGGGTAACGTACCAATGGACGGATGACTACCAAGAGGCGTTCGACAACTTGAAGAAGTACCTCTTAATCCCACCGGTGCTCATGCCTCCGGTTGAAGGAAGACCTCTCATCTTGTACGTAACAACCTTAGAGAGATCATTGGGATCCTTCCTCACACAAAAGAATGATGTCGGTAGTGAAAATAGTCTCTATTACCTCAGTCTAACCATGATTGATGCTGAGACTCGATACTCAAATATCAAGAAGAACTATTTGGCCTTGGTCTTCGCAGTTCAAAAGTTGTGACATTACCTGCAGCATCACGAAGTCCACTTGATCTCGTGGAGTAACCCGCTCAACTACATCCTCAACCTCCCGATGCTAACCGGACCCCTATCCTAATGGGAGGTCATCCTACAACAGTTTGAAATTTGGTTTGTGCCTCAGAAATCCATAAAGGGTCAGGAATTAGCAGACTTTCTAGAAGAACACCCTTTGACAGGGACCACTGCACCGGACGCCGAGCTACCTGATTAAGACATATTCTCGGTTCGAGAGGAGTTCCCATCTTGGGAAATGTACTACAACAGTGCATCCTCAATCCCAATCAGGAGGAGGATGGAGGATCCCAGATTCAACAAAGTGGGTTTGGTGATAATACACATGTCCTTAGAAAAAGAATTCTTACCATATTCCTTCCTCTTATTAGAGGGATGTACCAACAATGAATCGGAATATCAAGCCCTCATTGGAGGCCTGGAACTCACACTCTAGTCACATGTAAAGCACCATAAGGTAAAAGGTGACTCGGAACTAGTCATCAAGCAAGTCAATGGTTACAATGCTATTAAAAAGGAGGAGATAATCCCCCTATTTGACCATGAATTAGGGTTAATAGCAGAATTCTCCACAGAACCAACATTGACCTATATTCCCCGGTCTCAAAATGCTCAGGATAATGCATTACCCAATGCAGCCACGGCCCTAGCTAACCCAGACCGAAATGAAACGGTCATCAGTATTGCTCACCATCGAATGGTATTTCCATTTTTTCAGACCATGACAGAAGAAATCCATGAAGTCAGTCCAGTACCTAAGCCATATTCTCCTGCCACCGGCTGGATGGCCCCCATTGCAAACTACCTTCAACAGGGAGAAATTCCATCAGACAGGTCTGAATGAGAGCAAATACGGAGAAGGTAAATCAACTTTGTCCTATATGGAAGCGCGGGGCAGCTAGAGGTCCTCTACAAACGAGGCCTAGATGGACTTATCCTCAGATGCATTGATGGAGAAGAAAATCCCAACGTAGTGAATGAAGTACATGCAAGAGCATGTGAAGCACATCAACCAGGGGCCAGGATTTCCCATCAGGTTTGAAGGCTTGGGTACTACTGGCCTACAGTGGCATGATACTGCGAGAGTTTTACCGAAAAATTACACTCATGCAAAATTCATGCCAACTTCATACACCAAACCCCGGAGTTACTTCATCAAGACAAGTACTCACGGCTGTTTGTCATTTGGGGGATGGACGTTGTGGGACCATATCCTCCCGCCACAGCCAAACAGATGAAGTATATCCTCACGACGACCGACTTCTTTTCCAATTGGGCAGAATCTATACCCCTCAAAGAAATTGGGGCAAGAAATACTGTCAGCTTTGTGAAGACCAATATCATCACCGGATTTGGGGTCCCTCATACCATACTGACGAACAACGACACAAACTTCTGCTCTGCGGAATTGGAGAAACTATACCGCGAGTATGGTATCAAGGCTAGCCACTCATCCCGCTACCATGCAGTGGCCAACGGACATATAGAGACTTTCAACAAGACCCTTTACAACATTCTCCAGAAAATTGTGGACAAAGACAAGAAGTCATGGCCGGATAAACCTGTCCATGCATTGTGGGATTATCAAACCACAATCTGCACCGCTACTCGGGCCACCCCGTACTCATTGGTGTACAACATAGAGGCAGTCTTTCCCATTAAACTCCATCTTCCCTAACTCTGAGTTGCTATATGTGATCAATTATCTGATGATGAGCAGTCAGAAAAGCGTCTAAGTGAATTGGAACAGCTAGACTAGAAGCGGCTACACACTTTGCACCATCTGGAAGTCTACCAGAATCGGATTGCACGAGCCTTCAACAAAATGGTTCATCATCAGTCTTTCTTGGAAGGAGAATTAATCATGGTCCTCCGGACCCCAATGATACCTAGCAAGAAGCCTCTAACGTTGGATCCCAAATGGTAGGGACCATATGTTGTACACAAGGTCTACTCCAACGGTGCATATACCCTGATCTCTATAGACGGACAATTTACAACGGCCCCTACAAATGTGATATTACTGAAGAAGTATTTCGTATAGAAACCAAAAGTGGAAGACATATTTACCGCATGATGTTAAATTGAACAGAATCCGTCCTCACCGCGTGAAGTTAAACTTCACAGACCCCCCCACCTCCTTTTTCCTTTCACGCCGGGTCACCTACATCTTTACCGCACAACATTAAACTGCACAGAAGACGTCCTTACCGCACGACGTCAAACTGCATGGAATCTAATAACACCCCTTGTCCTAAACACATGACATTAATCTATATGGACCCCATCCCCACAACATGATGTTAAAAAGCTCGGATTTCAGAGAACTACGTACGGCTTGATTCCTGCCCTCGCAGGATACATAGCGACACTGGGATCCCCTATATTGGCCCATCCCCCTGAATAAAAGTTACAAATTCCTTCTTCCCCCCCCCCCCCCGTGTACGGACCAGACCTACATGGGGTGTATCCCTTATCCTCAATGCACGATGTTAAACTGCGTGGACAAGGATTTTTGACAATGCCCTCTCCCCCCGTGTATGGACTAGCCCTGCACGGGGTGTACTTCTTCCAGATAACTACGTGGGGCTTGATTCCTTCCCCAACAGGATACATAGTGACGCCAGGTTTCCCCATCCTGGCACATTCCCCTGAATAAAAGATAAAAATGCCCTTTCCCCCCATGCACAGACCAGACCGGCACAGGATATACTCCTCGTCCTTACAGCATGATGTAAAACTGCACGGATATCAATATTTAAAAATGAACCCTTTTCCCCGTGTCTGGGCTAGACCTACACGAGGTGTATTTTTGTGTCCTCACCACACAATGTTAAACTGCATGGAAAATAATGTTAAGAATGCCCCCTTCCCGCGTGTACAGACCAGACCTGCATGGGGTGTATACTTCGTCCTTACTGCATAACGATAAACTGCATGGACTTCGTCCTCACCGCATGATGTTAAAAAGCACGGACTTCGTCGCAACCCACCCAAGACACATGGCGATACAATATGGAGATACTCCTTGCACATTTGGATGCATTCTCTCCATACATCAGACTCCACGACCCGGATAATTATGGATCTTCATAACCACTCATGGCCATCAGAAGTGGAATGTCATCGACCCATGTACATGTTTTCATGAATATGCATACCATGCCCTTAGCGGCTCTGTATAATAATAGCCCTTGGTTCATCTACCAAAGGAATGATTTCCACATGAGCCACTCTTCCTAGCTCTGTACGCTTATCGGCGTGAGAGCCCCCATGCCATACCTCCTAATCCAAAAGTTTATGGCGAACCAGTTTACAAGTTCATTCCCCTTTTCACATCCAACTGTTCCCAGGGTATCCCTATCTGGATAGCCTATGTGTCCGCTAGTGGTTCACATAGCGACCTGCATCAACAAACATCAAGCCTGGACTTGGCTACTTTGACTCAACGGACAATTATAGTGAGGATGTTTCTTGTATACCTGGACACCATTATCTACACATGATGAACTCTGCACTGTGAGAAATCGCGGATTCTCATAATAATTCATGGCCATCGGAAGTGAAAAGTTATCGACCCGGGGACACCTTTGTATGACTATGCATACCATCCCCTTAGTGGATCTGCATAATGATAGCCCCTAGCTTGTACATCAAAAGCAGGATTTCCTCAGACAGTCCTCTTCCCATCTCCGTATGTTTACCGGCCTTAGATCCCCCACACCACACCTCCTGATCCATGAAAACTCAAAGTTGCAGTTTACAACATTCATCCCCCACCTTGTTCCAAGTATATCAGAACATGTTGACCATGTTATCCTTCAAGTGACCGCAGCAATAGTCACTCAGTGGTCCGACCTCTATGGCTGCTAAACTAGGAGTACCTCGTCCTTATCACATGACGTTAAACAGCATGGAGTAAACATACACCCCCGTGCATAATGTAAATCAGCGCAGGGAGATCTCTAAGCATTAGAGGCAACCAGGGCCGAGTTGGCCCAACATGTTTAGACATATCCTTTCCCAATGACAGACTTTGTGGCCTAGATTATTGTAGATTTTCATAACCTTTCATGGCCATTAGATGTGGAAAGTTATCAACCCGGGGACACCTTTGTATGACTATACATACCATGACCTCAGTGGCTCTGCATAATGATAGCCCCTTGATCATCCGCCAAAGGTAATGTTTCCTCGGGCGACACTCTTCCTATATCTGTACGCCTACCGGGCTCAATGACCCCATATCATCTCTCATGATCCAAGAAGCCCCAGAACCATTATTTACACCATCAACCCCCCTACACGTCTTGGACATGCCAAGATACTCGGGCCCAGTTACATCCTAATAAAGAGCAGCCTTTTTAGCTACGTCCTTACCACATGATGTAAAACTGCACGGTCAATCATCCTTTCTGCACGACGTTAAACTACACAGCATTGGAAAAGGAAAGAAAAAATGCCCCTTGTCCTCCCTGTATGATGTTAAACTTCACAGAATCCTTTGATAATTCTCTTCATCCTTACCGAATGATGCTAAACTGCACGGTCATACCCGCCACAGGTTCAGTAAGGAACGGAGGCTTTTCTCTGTCCCTCAGTGCACGGGTCAGACTGGCACAAGTCGTTGTCTCACACCTGCGTGAGAAAGGATTACTTCACCCATTCTCAGGAAGTTTATTCTAGATTTTTCCCCCATATCAAAGCACCCTCTCATCATAAACCATACTCTGCACTCAGAAAAAGCCGAACTCTCATAAGTCACCCCCGGTGGTCCCAAATCTCAACTTCCCTAAAGTTTCTTGGCTATCAAGGGAATATAGCCATTGACCTAAGGAAACCTTTGCCTGAAAACACATATCATTCCCTCAGCAGCTCTACATGTTGATAGATCGTGGCCCATCTACCAAAAGTAGGATTTCATTAGGAAATGCTTCTCTCCGTACGCCCCTTGGCCCCTGAGCCCCCATGTCCATCCCGGGATTTAGAAACCCTCTGGGTTGTAGTTTACCAACCTCTTTCACAACCCTTCCTGAATATGGTGGAACATCTTTGACAAGATTACTAAGAACCAGGAGAAGTCGTTCCATTTTAAATGATGTCCCAGCTGCATGACATTAAACTATGCCAAGCCTCATCCATCCCTTACGCTAACTAAACACCAAGGGAAGTGGTCTCCTGACCATGATCCTGATTATTATGGATGTTCCCAAAACCCTTTCAGATGTCACACTCCCCTTCTGAGCCACCCCTGGTGGTTTTCATGATTTTCTAATCCACCCATGGTGGTTTCCATAAGCCAGACTTTCATGAAGTCCTATGGCCATCAGAAATAGAGATTCATTGACTTAAGAACACCTTTGAACAACTATGAATACCATTCCCTCAGTGACTCTGCATATTGATCACCCCT
Organism: Viscum album; assembly: GCA_963277665.1. NCBI lineage: Eukaryota > Viridiplantae > Streptophyta > Magnoliopsida > Santalales > Viscaceae > Viscum > Viscum album. Next base: position 434,906,249 of record OY728139.1, read on the forward strand.
AGCCTGTCTACCAACGCCAAGTTTTCCTTAGGAAAAACTATTTCTACCTCTGTACGCCGACGTGGCTCCCATGCCTTGAGGCATGCCCTGTAGGCCGTTAAAATTTAAACATATTCCCTCCACGTGCATCTGAAGAGTATTGAGACATATTTCAATCATCTGAACCCCATTGGGGCCCTCGCCCCTCCATGTTTGGTCAAAGCTGTTTGACCTAAAACATCAATGATTATATTTTTGATGGCAGGACTTTAAACCGCCCAAGAAAGGAGGCACAAAGCATGTTAGGCCGAAAACCTGAAAAGGGAAACCTAAGCAATAGTCGGGCCATACCCACTGGGTTCACGCTAAATGGGCCCATGTAAAATTAGGGTATTAAAAGAAAAGACAAAAATTTTGTAGGTTTTTTCTACAAAACCCTAGAAAAACTCAAAATGTGCTCAGTGAGTCCCTTGTCTCAGTCAAAATTTACTGTATTGTCCAATCACACATCATGTTTCAGGACCACTCTGTATCGGAATGGCCTCCTCTTCATTCCGATCAAACCCCATTCCGATGGGGGGCATTTGTATGGTCCTGAAAAATCTGAAAAGGAGATTCGACCCAAATCCCCCAAAATAATTGCAGAAAAGAATAGAGAAAATTCAAAGAATGGAAACACGTAGGACCGTTCTGCAGAACGGTCCCATGAAAACGTGACGTGGCCATGGCCCGTGAAGCGCCCCCTCTATGAACCATCTTCGTTCGCGAAATGGAGGTGGAGATCCTCCACGGTCGTGAGGCAGGATAGGTTCCAATCTAGTTTGCCGTCATGAACCTCCCCAACCACGGGCCACGTCGACCGGTTCAAGATACATCTGCTGTCATTTGAGAAATAGATGTGTAACCCTCTGCGGCCGCGAAGCACTTCCCACGTTTTGTTCGCGAAAGAGTGTTTAATACCCCGCAATCTGCGGATTGACCAAGTCATCTGTGGATCGGGTATTCGTTCATGGGCCTCCGAAAAAGGTGCCACGTGACCACAGATACATCTCTATCCCCACTCTATAAAAGGATACACAGGGGGAAAGGATGGGGGGGATTCAAATTCGGATGATTCGAAGTTGGATGAAGAGAAGAGCGATCAAGCTCGGGTGGATGGATTTCAAAGGAAGGCTTAGGATTTCGCAAAAAGTGAAGTTCCAATTCGCAAACCAGAGTAGGTATGAACCTGGGAATGAAATAATAAGGAACCAAAAACGCATAATAATTTGGTGAACCATGAACTCAAAATAACATAAAAAGAGAAGACCGCAAACCATAAACCCTCTACAGATGCACTCCCCGCGGACCAGGGAGTTTAGGACTCTTTTCCGATCTGTCGTGCCGTGTAGCACCCTCCTACATGGGCGACGCCCTGCCCGACGAGCCTCCGGCCGGTGCCACACTTGGCCGCCGTCGCCTGCATGGAACCCTCCATGGACCACCCTGGTTCACGGATCGAACATGGAGCTTTGAACCATCTTGGTTCACGGGATGCCAATCTGTCCACGGACCCTCCTGGTTCGCGGATGGCCAATCAGCTTGCAGACCCTCCTGGTTCGTGGACGGCCAGTCAGTCTACGGACCCTCCTGGTTCATGGATGGCCAGTCAGCCCACGGACCCAACTGATTCGTGGATGGACATTCATCCCGCAGACCCTCCTGGTTCACGGATGGCCAGTCAGTCAGCGGACCCTCCTGGTTCACAGATGGCCAGTCAGTCTGCGGACCCTCCTGGTTCGCAGAAGGCCTCTCAGTCCGTAGACCACCCTGGTTCGCGGACGGCCCCTCCAGCTGCGTAGAACTTTCCTACGTTAAGGGCACCACAACCTTTGGAGTTCCCATTCCCCGAGCTACATAAGATCTTACCGATCTGTTCGGATCCTCTACAACCTCCACATTGGCCTACTCATCGGCCCCAAGCTGAGACCTCCACCAGAGCCACCAGATCCATGTGGTGTAACCCTTAAGTGCACCAGCGTGCCATTTGATTTCACATACCCATAGTAAAGAGAGGCGTAGGGGTTTCCCCGACCCTTGAGAAATTCCCAAAGCAATCATGGGTTCACATTCCCACGGTAATGTGGTGTCTGAGCTCGGGAATCTCTTTTCTGCCTCTCCACTTGTCAATGGCTTCCCGGGGATGGTAAAATACCCATCATAATAAAGCCCTCGTGCACTGAAAGAGAGGAGATGGGCACAGGAGCACCCCCTTTCCCTCTCCCGCTATGCTCTATCACCATGGGCCTCCTCAGAGTGTAAGACCCAATCCACACTATGGGCCGCCCTCATGCATAATCCCCACTCCACTTCTCACGGACGCACCTTTCACGACGTGATCGTATCATCCATACTTTCTCTTGTTTCTCACACCGAGCAAGACTCACATGGGATTAGAGTAGGAATTGACCATGACATCCTATTATGGGCCTCCTCTGAGTGTAATCCCGGATCCAATATCTTGGGCCCCCTCAGAGTGTATGCCCCAATCCATTACTCTGGGCCGTCTTAGAGCGTAAGCCCCACATGAATTTGAACTATGTGAACTTCGATCCCAGTCTCATATGCGGGGTACGTAGGAAGCCTCTTCGTGGTTCAAGTCCAATAATGAGTCATTCTAACCCCCTTTCACGTCGGTTTACCAACATCTTGGGCCTCCTCAGAGTGTAAGCCCCAATCTGCATCTTGGGCTGCCTTAGAGAGTAAGCCCCGCACCAATGCGAACTATGAAGACTTTGATCCCTGCCTCCTAGGCAGGGTACGTAGGAAGCCTCCAAGAGGTTCAAGCCCGACCACCTCCGGACCCCCGGGTCCACATTCGCATCGGTTATTCGACACTCCCATGTGAAATACATAGACTTTGATCCATGTACCCTAGACAGGTTACGTAGGAAGCCTCCCTAAGTTTCAAGTCAAACAACAGGTCGATCCGATTGTCCTCACATCGGTTCACCACGCCACTCCTAGTGTTGCTGCAATGAGTTATAACTCCTCATGATCATTAATCCAGTGAGGGATGGTAAACCTCAGGCCTGAATGATTCCAAACCCCTTGCATCTAGTTCACCATTGCCCACCAGGGTTAAATCCATGGATACTTTGTTTGGGTATATACCAAAGATTCGCAAACATATGAATACGTCTTAAATCTATAATAGAGTCACGGAACATGCAACATTTCCCCACAAAAGGGTGTGATGAGCCTGACTTCCCATCCTCTCGACCAATGTGAGTTCTTAAGCATCGCTGTTCAGACCATCCGGTGAACTCCTGCCTTTGGAAAGCAGGTCCATCAATCATCGGATACGGATCCATTGGGTGTTTCGAAGCCGAAACCTGTGGAACAATCCCTTATGTTAACCTTGAATAATTATTTGATGAAGAGTACTATCCTCATATGATTGAATCAATTACTAGAAATTAGTTTTTATATGAACTTTTATGTTACAGTAATAATAGTGACATAAATTTATTTTCAATCATGAAGGAAATAAGATTTATTGTTAAAAAAGTGTAATTAAATTGATATAATGATTTTTTTTATTTGTTATAATTTTCTTGTATTTATACAAATGTTTTATGAATTGTATTAAAATATTTTTAGATAAAATTAATTATATTAATTCTATGAAACAAACTGTAAAATTCAAAAAAATTGTTGGTATTGAACCCAAAATCTATGTGTGATAAGGGATTAGCACCCACAATTGGCCTACATGATGTACTCAATAGAAATATACTGTTTTTATGTATAATATTTTATAGATAGATACTTATTAAATTAATTATATGTAAATTTTTTATGTTGATTATTTTGAGATTAATGAAATATATTGTTTATCTAGTTCTATGTATTATAGTTTTTTAAATATTTGGAGAATGATAGAAAGAAATGTCACTCATTAAGGGATCATTTGATCTGTAAAAAATTTATTTTAGTCAATCATGAAAAAAAATCATTTTCGATATACATTCCATCGAATAAGAAATGATGTAGAAAATTATAGAAGCCCAACAAAAGGATTAAATTATTCTTATGAAATAAAAATATATATGGAATATTTTTATTATAGTGTTCCCTATTTTGGTTATAAAATAATAAATCATATCAAGTAAAAGGGAATTAAAATAAAAAAGTAATCCATTTACCATAATTAATGATAAATATGGGGCCTTTCTCAAACAACATCAGTTTATTGTATTATGGATGTTATGTTTCTATTGATCAATCACATTATTATGATAAATGATATCTAAAAATCCCCATAATTATTTTTACTTTTCCACCATGTCAAAATATTCAAATCCCACAAATTTTCTCTGACATGGAATAATATTTATGTGTTGTTATAAATAAAAATCATACTTACCTTTCTATCTTACCATAAAGATGTTTTATTAGTCGTATTTACGATTTGGGATTTTAGAAAAAGAATTTTCAAATAGAAAACACATGATTTTTTCAGAAAAAGATCAAAATATGAGGATTTTATTTATTAAATGTATGTGCAATTTAAAAACATATTATTTTAGAAGAATAATTTTATGTTCAGAATTCATATACGGCAAACAATACCAAATATAAATAACCAATAAAATTTATTGTAAATATAGTTTCATTATAATATATTTTAATTTTCTGAAAAGTGGTTTCGTAGTATTTTATGTATGTATTATAAATTTATTATAATAATATTAATAATTTATTAGAAAAAGTGAACAAATTTTTTTAAAATATTCCTTTTCCAATATACCCTAGATTTATTTTTTCTTATTTAAAAGAAATCAATGAATAGTGATATGTATAGGTTTTTAGTGAAATCTTCCTTTACATTTAAATATTTAAAATTGTATTGTTTAAAAAATATATTTTAAATGTTATATTACTTAAATTATATAATTATAATTGGAATTTCAGTTATCTGAACCAATTTTATATAGATATTTTATTTGTTAACCATTGGTATTTGAGAAAGAGGATTCTTTTGAAAACCAAATTTTTCATCATGATTTCGAATTGGATTTTAAATTTAATTCTATAGAATGTGTGAATTGAATTTCATAAATAGGATTCGATATATGGAATATAAATAATTAATCATAGTTAATACTTTTACAATTTTTTTAAAATAATAATTAGTAAAAAAGTAAAATATTAGTTATCATAGTTAAGGAAAAAATTGGTTTTCATGATACATTAAACTATGTTAAACTTAATTTCCCAAACACATAAGAATTTTATCTACTAAATCGGATTTTATATTTAATAATATTTGGTATAAATTATAAAATATGTGTTATTTTATTTTTATTAAAATATAGTTTTCCTTGGTAAATTAATTAAAAACTAGTTACAATTGATAGAAATAAATATCTTAAAATTAAGTAAACATAGGGGATAAGTGAATAACATATTTAAAGAACAATTATTTTTTTAGTGATGTTGTTTGGATTGAACATAAAATATATGAATTCTAATAACGAAATATTTTGGAGACACTTTTCATGAGATTGATATCTTACTTCTAAATTGTTTTAGGAATTTACTAAAATACTACACCACAATTAAATACAGGAACACCCTACAATCACTTTTTCACACTGATAATGACACTTATCTCAACCAAAACATATTATATTCTCTCAAAAAATACATATAAAAATTATATAGGTTCTTATATTCAAAAAATATCAATACTATGGTCATTTATATGATATGTAAAGGACTATATTCTATGATAAGTTAATCCTATTCACTAAGCACTTTCCTCTTTTACTTCTTTATTTATAAAATTAAATTATGTTTAAAAAATTAAAATATAATAAAAAACATATATATCCAAAATAATTATACTTTATTAATTTTTTGAAATAATACTTATCTATCTCTTCTAAATCATATAAAAAACAAAACCACAGATTTTGTGTAAGGGAGACTATTGCATCACGAACTGATGTAATTTTTTCCCATAACTAACTGAAATGGATGGAATTTAAAATATAAATAAAAAACATATATCATACATTTGAACTGATATATATTTGTTGAAATTAATATATCATCCACATTCATAACATTTTACTCATTAAGTGAATAATATTTTCACTTATGCATGCTTACAACCAACTCTCCCCACAAAGTGATTCGATTCATTTTCCATGTAAAAATTTAAAGAAAGTTTATATAATAGTATGTAAGTAATATATTTTAAATCTATAAAATTAATAAAAAAAATATATGAATGATTTATATGCTATAAAAAATAATTAGAATTTTTATAGAAAATTATGGATGAGAAAATGAACTAGTTAACACATTAAATAGTTTAAATAATGATATATTATTAATTAATTTGTGGTATAATGTGATGAGAGGATAATATATGGTAATATAAATTTTTTTGGTTTTGTTATAAGTTAATAACATTAATAAATTCATTATATAGATGGTTAAATCACATTAAATTAAAGTTAAGCGTAAGATAAACTACTCCATATCACCTTTCCTACATAGTGGAATATTTTAATGTTATCAAACTAACATCATTTAAAATGTTCATACACTTCCAAAAATTCATATTATATCAAGAATAAATCATAATTACTATAATTTATGTTTCAATTTTAATTATATCATCTTAGGGCATTTGACTTGACAAGAATGACATAACTCAATTTTATTTCATTAAGTTATATTGATTCATTGTTTTATTTTATATTATAAGATTATATAGATAATTAATTTTTATTACATTATGTTTTTATCCTTTTCTTTTATGAATTTAGACTTAAAAAAAATTAATTGATTAAATAAATATCACTTAAAGTTTTTGATCTTCTTCATAGATTTTTCTTAAATATACACACCATTAAGACATGTTTTTTTATTATCAACTTATTTTATTTTATAACATGTATTTGCTACTTATATAATATAATTTATCATGATTAATTTTATATTTGTGGTATTTAATATTTTTCCAAAGTTTTTTATTTATAGTGCGTTGTGATTCATAGATACCGAAATGGTCAGAATATGTGCATCAATCACATTTTTGTTGAGATTATGAATTCCTGAATTTAAATTGAAGCAAATTAACTGATCACTATATTATAAGAAACATTAATTTTATTCTTTAGTAGTTATTCATGTATTTATTATGACATTTTACAATTTTCAACTCTTTGTTACTTTAATATTTTTCAAAAATATTTATATGAATAAAAATTTTATTTCTCTTTTTGGTCATAAATACATTCACTCCCATATTTTTATTTTCCATAAAAAATTAAAAGAATATTTTTAATATTCCCCAATGTTTTATTAAATTCATTTTTAACAGTGTCACACTTATAAAGAAATATAATGCAATATTCTTATTATTTTCCAAAAAAAGTTACTTCTTGCCTTTTTACCAAAAATATGAATGCAATATTCATTTTAAAATACTATGAATGAAAAAAATTCTACCACCATCATTACCACTCAAATTTTTGAAACATACTTTAAAATATCCATTATTCCTTTTAAAATAAGATTTTCTCTAAATATTAGGAAATGGTTTGCTGTAAAAAGTAAATTTCAAAGTGAAAAGTGAATTTTCCACAAGAATTTTTTAATGATCTCCTTTTGGTGTTTTTATTTCATGACAACAAGAACACTATATTTTATATCTAATTAACTACGGATATGTTTGATTTATACCATCCTTATTAATTCATAAGATATTTTTTTATCAATTTGGCTAGGGAAAGTATTTACATTCACATTCTTGATTAATTTTTAAAATATTAACTATTTAATAAAATTTTCACTTTATTATAATATTAGACATTAAATTTCCCTTAAATATCGAAATTCATAGTATCATGGATATAATTTTTTTAAAAAATATGTTTCATATTTATATAAGGTGTTTTATTATGAATGATATTTGACTAAATGGGTGATAAATAAGTATTATTTACTTAATATGGATAATCATTAATAAATTTCATTATTCATGGATTATGTAAATAGTTTGATATATGATGAATTCTTTGGGCATGCAGTGATAAGTGGCACCCCAAATTATATTTCCTCCCAATTAACATATATGTCTAAAGAGTTAAATTAGTAATATACTATTAGATGGGTTTCTAGAGTATATATAAAAATAATTTCATGTTTTTATGCGAAATGTGATGATAGTATATATATCATTATTTCTGAGATCATAAACTATAATATTTTGAATTTCCTTACTAGGCATTTTATCTCACCCTTATTTTGTTTTACTTTTTCTGTATATAAAGAATAAATCTTTGAAGGAGTTTAATGATGTACAATATTAATATTCAACGTTTTGTAATTTATGTTTTCAAATGTAATGTAAAACTCATGTGTGCATATATTTCACCAATTCTACTAAACTACTCGATATATTTGGATGTAAACTCTTATATCTTACGCTAAAATAAGTATGTATCCACCAGCTCTGGGATACATGGGACATTTTTTTTACATTTCAAACAAATATTAAATGTTATACTAATATATAAAATTCATTGGGCACTATAACTCACCCAAACATAATTATGTTAATTGTTTTTAGAAACATTTACTTGATTTTTATAGTATATTCACAAGCACTATGTTGGTACTATATATGAATTTTATGTAATTATTTAATCACTAAAAATTTGAAATAAATAACTGTAATGAAAAAAATACATTTATATTTTAAATAAATATTAACAACGATTATAAAACTCTTTGTGGCCTTCTGTAAAACATTTACAGACATTATATTAAAGAAAGTGAATTTTTTGAATTTTCTTTCATTAACTAAATAAATTTTTCATTATCATGGGAAAATGGATCCAATGCTATATATATTTTTATATAGGGTTACTAAAGTAAATTTATTTTAATATATTTATGTAAAGGAATTTTGGAGTCGATTTTTTTGACAATAGGTCTTTGTTTAAATCTGATTTTAACCATTTAACATTTACTAAAGTGATAATTATTTACCACATTTATTATTTATAATAACCAAAAATAAAAGTTTCTAGTGCTATAAATTTCAAAAATAAATTCCAAATATGGTATCTATTTTCATTGATTAAATCACTATATGTATAAAATAAATAATATACATGTGAAAATTGTAATGAAAAAAAAATTAGAAAATTGTTTTTTAAGCCTAAAAATTAACTTATTTAAAAATCATGAATAATGATGATAGAAATGGAATTAATTTGATTATGGTTTATAAAATGGAACTTGTTTTATGTTATGAAAAAATCCAAAATTTAATGTGACCATTAAATTAATATATTTAAAGACATTATGTGACCATATTTAAAAAATTTGTATTTCTTCACTATTCACTGAATAAAGAAGGTATATGGTCAAATTACAAATATTAAACCTCAAAATATTCATCTTAATTGAAATAAAAATGCATGTAATTCATAAAAGTTTACACATTTCAGTAGAATAACATTCCTCCTCTGTAAGAATCATCCAATCAGTATTATGTGAAATAATATTTTCATATCGTATAAGGAAATGAGTATATTGATTTTTCAATACATAAATAAAAATATCATAATCCATACAAAGATATAAAGTGATTGGATTCAAAATAATATAACCCTAGGGAAACAATCTAAATATAAGGTTATGTTGACATAGATGAAAAACATCATAGAAAAGGAATGCTTAAACAATACCCCAAAAGAATTGATCATAAATTTTATTATTTAGTATCATGCGTTAATTAAAAAAAATATTATTATATATTAAAATATGAATATTAAAATATAAAACTCATTAGGTTGAATACTTATGAAAATTATAAAATAGAATATAAATTATAAAATACCTTTTATTATAAATGAAATCATTAACATAATACACATTGTTATAGGGCCATTCGAGAAAAGAAATTTTTTTAGTATGTGAAGTGATAATCATTAATCTAGAATCAATTTCAATACATAGTCATTGATATTTTTATTTGAAATGAAATAATTATTTTCTTGAATAAATTTTTAGAAAGAATAAGAAAGATAAGAATGAAGAATGAAAAAAAATATTTTTTTTATTTTCACAACATCGTTGTTCAAAACTCCCATACTAAACATTGTTTAAAAATATTCATTTTCATCCAAACATATTCTCCCAAAATAGAGGTAGTGAAATTATAATATAATAAAATATTTTTATTTAATACCTCATAAATGGAATAAAAAACTTCATGAATCAATAATATAACTCATGGAAATGAGACATTATTTATCGATAGCCCTTACCAAAAAACATAATCATTGATATAAGAAATAATTAAAAAGGAATTTTATTTAGTAGTAATGTGCATCCAAAAATACACTATAACACACCCAATGGGTTGAACATTACCAATATATATGAACTAAAATTAGAATAAATTATCATAACCTAATTAATTAAAAATTATTTACTATAAAACATTACAAATATGGTAAAAACTATGTCAACATAGATTTGATGAAATGGGTCTAATTTGAATTAGTATTTCATCTGAATAATATAAGTAAATGAGAAATATGAATCCTTGTATAGTGAGTACACTATTCATTGAAAAACATGGTGCATAACATAAACATGTCTCAAGAAAATAATGATTGAGACAAAGGATACATGTGGTTTGAGTAAGATTTTAATCAAATCATCATTAAATAGAGGGATTTATTTGAATAAGGAATACAATTATTATAATATAATTCATTATTTAACATATAATACGGGTAGTATATTCTCAATAGATATGAAATGAGGTTCATTGTAACGAAGATGTATCAAATAAAATAATTTTATAAAAAAACCCAACACCTTGGATCATATTTACTCTTCACATTCACCAAACATCATTAATCTATAAAATAACTTCACTATTTACATAACCAGTATCCTTATTAAAAAAATTATCCATTTATACTTTTCATTTATAATCATTATATATATTTATTAGTTTTTACATGTCTTTAAAATTGGGTGTATGTTGTCTTTATTACATTTAAATTTTTTTTTAAAAGTGGAGTTAAAATATTTTATTTTTGAAAAAACAATCACTATTATATCATATTTGATATTGGATAAGAGGTTCCTGGATATCTATAATGGTATAATATTATTCTATGATAGTTTTCTTATGAACCACCATAATTAATTTGATGACTATCATGTTTTGGTGATTAATAATAGAAGAAATATATTTTCCAATTTATTCAGATAAATGTTCATATAAAAGTATAATAAAATAATTATTTACATATTTATTATAACATAACACATTTTCCCAAGGGTATGGAATCTTTTTATCATCTACAGTTTTCATTGGTTCAATCCTAGTGAAGATTCCTAATGTAGTCATGAAGGTCACATGGGTGATCATGGCTTGTTTGTATCTCAGATCCCCAAAGTTGTGGAAAACAAAATAACCCACACGGTTAGGAGAAATAGAGTGGCCTAGTCTATTGGGTTCCCCTAACCATGGAAATGTTTGGGAGAAGGGAGAAGGGGGATATACGGTATCCCTACAAGCATGCAGGCCTAGGAGCACACTGTTTCAATGTTTCAGGTCCACATGGATCTTATATTTTGACATGTATTGCACGCCATTATAAAAATTGTTCCCCTAGCCCATGCGAGGCCCCTCCTGAATAATAATATGGTTCAAATGTGGTGCACTATTTGTAAATAAGTAAGGAAAACCCATGCTCCCCGTTAATTAAAGTTAAATTACTGTTTTTTCAATTGAATGTTTTAATACCATAAAATCTTTTTCCCCCATAATTTCACCCCATCCATGGATACCCAAAAATCAATATTCTTTTCTCTTATGAATTTTGATTCATCATTCACTATAACTCTGAATACCTCACTATCAGACACATTGGAAAGAATTAGGTATTCACTAAGACATATTACATTAATTTCTAGTTAAGATTATCATATGTATTACTATTTAGGTGTAGCCACTAATTCCTTTTTTAAGGGAATCATATAATTTCATTAATATATCTAATTCTAGATTGAGTCTAGGGACAACAACTGAAAAAGTAGTATTATTTTAACCTATGTTTGTCCATTTAGATTCTTTTCTAATGTTTCATTAACTTTTATATGGTATGTCATTGTGTTGCATGTAATACCCTTCATGTGACACCCCAATATTGTTAAATAAATTCAATTCAATATTCATCCATGTTTGGAATGACCCTAGTGATAAGTGAGTCATCCTTTTTGTTGATCACATTATTATTAGCCACCCTAATGGGGGATCATTCCCCATAAAATAATACTTCCATTGAACATACATTGTTAGAAAACCCTTCAGGGTGTGTTGAACATATAATATATTCCACAAAGTAAATATTTAAATTATGATGAATTAAATGAATTGGATTTTTTCTTTATGATCGATGCCTTATTTCCTATAATTTATTGATTAGGATTAATACCATATACATGTTGGTTAGTGCCTTGTTCTTATTTCATTATTCCATGTTTTCTTCAATTTAGTAGAATGAATTGGTAAGATTTCATATATTATTGCACATGAAATTTCTTGATTATGATATGTGATTGTGGTTTTTGTGCCTTACATACATATGGGATGGGGAAAATACAAGTTCCAATATAAAGATGTTATCGATGGGACCGTAAAACTTCATACATAGATCTGTTGAATGCACTAGGAGTGATACTTGACAATCTATTTGTATGAGCTCTTTTGGAATTTTATTATCCCCAGAGTGAAACTAGTTCCCAAGCTGAGGGACTATATATGGGATCTTTGAAAGATTTTTATACCATCCCTCGTGTGATACTCAGTCCCCAATCTGAGATAACAAGGATTAGATCAGAGTTTTTGTATATAACGTTCTGAGATAAATGCAGGGGATGCCTTTCATGGGTTGCCTTGGATGGCCAATGCAGTATTGGATATTTAAGAACCTCTTTTAGAGACCCTTAAGAATCCTTTCTCGATCTCCTTAGATAGGCTCAGGGTTCCCATTTTGGATTTACAGTATCTCATATTTGGTTTACAAGTGATTCTTTATTTTAAAATTATTGAAATACTTGATTTATATCATAGGGAATCGTCTGCCAAGCCAAAAAATGTATGGGGATAGTCAACAAATGATCCCTTATTCATGACAACCCATGTTCATCCCTTATTGATTTTGGATATTTTCATTGGTTCAACCATATGACTTAGGTTAAAGAAGGTAGAATTGGTCAGATATCCATTGAGAATTTCAGACCAAAGTGTTATTTATTTATATATTTCTATCCATTCATTTTTTATTGTTGGGACACTATTCATTTTATATTTCACTAACCTGAATAATCTAGACACCAAGGGTGGTGGACTACTGAGTATATCCCATACCCAGATTGGACCACCTATGGCACCAAAATAGAAATCTTGGTTGCATGTTCATGTAAAGGGAATTAGACAAATTTTGAGGATTTATTGACTATACTAGGATGAAGTATGAGAATATAGGACTAATACTATGCTCATGATTCTAGTAGTAGTTTCTTTGTTGTCAATTTTTATTTTTGATAGAATATTAAATATTTGTGTATCCCTTGCTCTTCATGTAATTATTTTTTTATAGTTACATGAATTATGGTCATTATTTATTATTTATTATTTATTGTTAACCTACCTCCAATTGTTTTGTTCTTTTGGATTATTTTTATCTTATTTTTTCTTCTGTTGATTTCTATTTCCTATTACAACTTACGCTATAAGAAGTTATTTTTCTAGTAATTTGATAGTCTACTTCCAATAATTCTTATTTCTTAAATACCAATTTTTACCACTTTTATCTATGATGACATAGTCTCCCAATATACACACCCAAGGCCCTAGCTTCTAGTCGACATCCTCTAGTGTATGGGGAGGTGTGTTTGATATCTTATGGGAAATTTATTTGTGGGTACCACCATGTGGCATCGAGGGAGAGATACTAAAAAATGGTATCATATATTTTCACTTTCTCTTATTATTTTCATTTAGACGGGAGACTAGGAACCAACAGAATTTGGTAATGATCCTGTACTTGGGATTAAATAACCCGCATACAAGGGAATCCCTAATTTCTATAGATTTGTAAATGCTGTCCTATTTTTTACCTGTTACACATTTCTTGAATTTACAATTGGGTGAAACTCTTATTTTCCATTAATTATATTTTTTATGTTAATATAATGGATTTATTTTTCTATGATATATCATATGATGAAGTATTAATCCACGAATCATATTTGTCACTAGAACATAATTCCCATGAATTACGCAATACCATATCTATATATTGTATAATGTTCCTATAATTCAATGTACTTGTATGGTTCCTTATCTTATCTATTTTTAAATGTGACAATAATTTTTCTATAATAACATAATTGGTTCAATTAATGTCACAGAATCAATCTAAATAGTGTTTTCCCATATTAATTTTATGAAGAAACCATATTTAGTAAATTATTATGTGATCTAGCTATAATCCATTGATCTAATGTTCCAAATATTAGATTGTTTGAATAAAAAAGTACATATATAAAAAATGGTGGTTCAATCAATAATGTAACTATGGACGACATGTTAGATTCTAATACTTAGGGTATAGTCCAAATCATAGTTACATGCCATTCAATATTCTATTTATAATGTGTACGGGCCTCAATAAACATGGAATTTTGTGACGTAATTATCATGATTGAAATGGTAATATCTACATAAATATGAGTGGAATTTACTAAATTAAAATTTTGAAATAATAAAATATTTTATTGGATTAATATTTAGAAGGCAATATAAATGTTTTTTCCCTCTATACTATGCATTTGACCCTCCATATACCTGAATATTTGTTGAGTAATATGAGACATTGTCCCTAACCAAACCTAGTAGTGGGAATTAGTCCATGTGTCTTGATCCTCATGTGAAATTTCTCTATCACCTAGTTCTAGATCCAATTGTAGGATGAGTGTTTTGAATTTTATATATAATTTCCTTATTCATGTTACTTCCATTGTCACTTTTTGAATCTGTAATAAATCTTCTTTGAGGAATTCACATGGAATTTTTAGAGTTATAACACCAAGAAATAATTACATCATATTCTATGAAAGTGTTGTTGAGAAAGATCCAAAGGTTGTGGAACTCAAACCACCCATATTAAAACCTACAATTACACGTTAGTCACCACTTTTTTATCTTCTGTAGGGTGTCAATGCTCAGTTATGTTATAGTTCATTTAGGTTCATGCAGCCTGTATAGGGTACTCTATAAACATTCCCTTATATGGAAGAGCTGACTTGGGATTTCTAGTTGTAGTATACTCGCTTCATCTTATGGGAAGGAAGACTATATCCTTTTGAGTCTTGGATAAAATCCATGGTGTCCATCCTTGATAATCTAGAGATTCTTCTAGAGTATATGGTCAAGCTTTATACCTACATGATATATGACTCCACCCAGAACTAGTGGGACATTAACTCTCAGGAAGTGCATAATTAGGGTATGGTCTTGGAAGACTTCTATACAGACTTCTATGATCACTTATTCCCATATAATAAGTTATTATAAATCTCTACGCAGTTTATGAATCTCATTGGGGTAAAATGTCTATTCTAGAGTATTCTCCTCACTTTACCGGGAACCCATTAACCTTTCCAACTATGACTAGTGATTACTTTTCAACCACTATAATATTTGATTATAGAAAAGTGTATGATGTTTTATAATAGGGTAATTTAATCTGGTTGAAAAAAATTATGTAGATAGTGAACCATGACCTTATTAATGAATTGATCCTTAGTGTAGCTGAAAATGTGATCCAGGGAAGATCAGTTATAATGTATGGTTAAAGTTCTTCTTGTATAATGATGCTCTGTTTTGATGATGCTTATAGGGGTGGTGCCAGCCAGGTGACACGCATCCATAACCATGTTTCATGTCACTAGTGTGGAAGGCTATCCTATAAGAATCCTTAATTCATATGGAACCCAATAATGTGTTGAGTTTGTCATCTGATAGGTAACCACCTGTTCTTATAATAATATTTTCCTCTATAATTGAGTAATAGGGCATCTGCAATGATATCTCTATGAGGTACATGATTTAATACTCTAAATCATAGTCTGAGTTTTTCTTATACCAGTTGATCAGACATAGAAGCTGGTTGTGGTTGTGGCTATCAAGACTCAGAGTCTCAGCACCAACATAGTGGGTCATCTCAAGTATGTCAGGCTACGTCTAAGGGCCAAGTTTCAGGCTACATCTATGTTGTGCTGCATGCGCCTGTGGAGTAAAGTGCATGGCCTTATACTATATGAGGTACTAATCTATTATCCTCTATATTAGTTTTTCCCTTTTTCATAAAGGTATATCACTCTATTTTATATCTAATGTGGATATGGAATGTATGGAAAATGGGATTGATAACATTAGGGGTGTAATGACTCTTGATACGCCACTAGGGGACATATAGGAGGGTATATGCTGGTGCATAGAGTTCCCTCTGAAGTTATGTAGGTATTGTTTCCTACGTAATATCTCCATCCTCAAGGCGACTAGTTTTTATTTCAATCTCGGTATTGATTAGATTGTTCTTTATGGTGCACATGTGGGTTTCTATGACTAGAGTTTATCGTTTACATCCCTAGAGGGAAGATCTTATATTCATATGGGAGAATAGGATATCTATGAACCTAGAGATCGACCTAAGTATCATGGTTTGGGTAGGATAACTACATAGATAACAATTATATTTTTGAAAAACTAGGGAAAACTAGACATATAATTCCCCCTTATTGTAGATCATTTCATATACTTATTCATTGATGATTTATTTGGATTAACTATTATCAAAGTGCGTGTGTTATCAATTGAGTTAGTTCATGATGAGGCACTCGTGTCCATTATTATCAGTAGTATAGAACCTATGATGATATAGTAACTCAAGATACCACATTATGATCTAGAGACAAGGGGTATTATCAGAACCTGCATGTCACCATAGGTTCACTATTCCATTTTCTAGGAATTCATATTGTACCATCATATTGTACATCAATTATTGGTTGTTGAACCTACTTACATTGAAGAACTGATATTCATTACATCAAATAAAAGACCACTAGGACCAGCTCTGATAATATTCTTTTTTATATAAAAATTTATTGAGGTTGTTCTTCCATCGGGTAGACGCGAGGTCATTAGAAATACCCCAACCAGTGTTATAGATATTACATAGCTTGAACAAGTATCTGGTCATTCCATTCGGCCTTATGAATGCGTCGATAGTCATTATGGATAAGATGAAATGCTTTTCCACCTGCACATAGATTAATTTATTGTGGTCTTTGTAGATGAAGTATTACTATATTATCTTACTAAACATGACCATTTAAACCATCTTGAGATCATGCTAAATACATTGATAGATCATCATAATTATGGGAAGATCATAAAATTCCACTTTTTGATCAATGAGGTTGACTTCATGGGTTATATTATTTCACAGGTAAGTGTATCTATTTTCCAAGAAAAGTAGAATACAATGGATTACTAGGAATAACCCCCGAATGTGTTTGAAATATGTATATTTTGGGGGTTATCTTTCTATTATAGGGAACTAATCAAGCATTTATACCACTTACATGTTTCTCTTATGGGCTTCAACATGAGTTGTGAGAAAATCTTATGGCCTAAACCATATGAGAATGATTTTCATGAGTTGAATATAATTCTAACATTGGTGTATATATTGATTATTACCGATCTAGATAGAGGATATTATATTTACAATTACTCTTTAAGAATTGGTCTTGGAGTGGTTCTCCTGAAGGAGGATCAGTTTTTAGAATATGGGTTCTTTTTTGTAAGACCACATAAGAAATATTACACTATGTATGAACCTGATATAGCAGTTGTGGTTCAATATATTTTATTAGAGTCACAATAGGTTTCATGACTTTTTAATTTTTTATAAAGATAACAAAAGTCTTCAATACGTCTCCACAGACAGAGACCTGAATCTAAGGGAGTGAAGGTGGGTCGAATGCCTAAAGGAATTTAACAATTCTCTTGCACACACACCTTCAAAGGGTAATGTTCTAGATAACGCCTTGAGAAAAAGAACTCAAAAATAGGCTATCTCGGAGTCCAGTGATAAGTAGAAGTTGATGAATCTATTTTTTATGATACAGATGGAGCTATAGAAATAGAACATGCATCCAATTTTGGTAGCTCTAGTAGTGAGATAATCTATTCACGAGCAGGTACAGATGAGACAACAACTTCATTCCATGGGCCTTGTCTTAACAAAATGTTTCTTGGGTTGAAACCCATATTCTAGTTGGCTTTTTACAATAATGAGATCATTCTCCACCTTTGTTTTTTTGGGTGCTTTCGGATATATAGTAAGAGTTGATTCTAGAATCTCATGCCCTTATCTAGACATTTCACCAATGGTATAGCATGATCTACCAATAAATATTCCATAATTATTGGTCGATGGGTGTGAAGTGTTCTATTTATGGTTTTATCACTGGGTTCTCCACCTATCAAAAGGTGAAGGATGAGTATTATTTACGTCCTATAGTATTATAGACTCTCTCTATTTCAGAGTGGAAATCGAATGACCTCACTATGGATTTTTTGATAATATTTCTATGATTACCTTCTAGTAGTGATGTTGTATCTGTGATAATCGAATGTTTTTCCATGGTTACACACTTTCTACAAATCCATGATACCTTCTTTTTTGATGATCTATGATGGATTTATATCTGGGAGGTTTTGTGACATCATGGTGTTTCATATTCTATTGTATCAGATCATGGTTCTCACGTTATACTCATGTTTTTGAGAGGGTCACAAAACGAACAGGTTTTACATGTTCTCTTGAATGAAACTTGTAATACTCAAACTAATAGATAGTCTAAGAACATGATACAAGGGTTTGAGAAAATGATCCAGGCATATTTCATTGATTTTTGAGGTTCATTGGGAAAATAATATTTATCATGGGTATTATTCCTACAATTACAGTTTTTGTTCAATGATTTAGATGGCTTTGTATGAGGCTCAGTACAATAGTCCATGCATTCACCACAATTCTAGAGAGTGGAAGGTGATGTAGTGCTAGTCATTCCTCGCCTAATTTATGAGACTTCTGGGAAAGTATAGATGAATTATTATTATATGGATACAAATCAGTCCCGGAAAGAGTCTTATAACAATCATCATCATCATCCTATAGAGTTCATGTTGGGTAATTGGGTTCTTTAATGTATCAATCTAGTTGGTTAATATATGAATTCATATATAGGGAAAGATATTTCCTTAAAATTTTATTTTGTTTGAGATAGTGGTGAGGGTTGGGATCATATCATATCTGTTACAATTACCTCAGTTGTGTAATGCCATGAATGATGTATTCCACACATCACAGATTAAGTGGTATAATTTAAACCTATCTCATTAGGTTGGACTCAATGATATTGAGATGGAAGCTGATGCATCATTTGAAGAGCATCAAGTACGTATCGTTCATCAAGGAACAAAGGCTCTATGAGACAGGACATTCAAATTTTTTCAGTTGATATGTAAGAATGAAAATGTATAGGATGATACCTAATATCTTAAGGACAATTTATGTGCATAGTTTCTGGAACATTTTATAGATGGAATTTTACAACCCTCATAATGGAAACTCAGGGACGAGTTTTCTTCAGAGGGATAGGTTATAATGTCTCCGATTTTACCCATGGTATTTAACAAAATTTGTAGCTTTAATATTTCTTGGATTATCCCTAGAGATGTTTCCTAATGGAGTAATAGAGGTATTGGGGGTCTCTCAGGCTTCTTAAGAGCCTGTAGCCCAGAATTGATGAAAAATAGACTCAGAGGGGAGGTTGTAATGTAACAAACTATACAAAAGTGTAGAAAATGGAGACAAGGCCACGTGGTATCTCTACAACTATATGATCCAAGGTTTATATCTTTGTATCTTTTTAGGTCCACTTTGATACTATATTCTTTAAGTTATTGCACTATTAGATAATATGTGCCCATAGTTCATGCAAACCCCCTCCTATTGTATTATTGGGAGCATGGTGAGAACCTGGTTTGGACAACCTCACAACTAAACCATTCCTCCCATTATTAATGGGGTAAATTACTCTTTTTTACTTGAAATGTTTCAATCCCCTAAAATCTTCTTATCCCTTTGTTTCTCTCCACTTTTGGAAGCCTAAACCTCCCTCAACTCTCCTCTTTGTAATTTTGATTCCTCCTCATTCCAAACTCAAAATCATTTACCTTTAGATGCTTTTCAAATATCAAAGTATGATCAATGATCTTATTCCTACTATATCTATTTTCCATTCACCATGGTTGTATTATTTAGGTCCACCCTCTATTTCCCTCATTTTAGGGAATTTGAATTTTTTTTCGATATATCTCATTCTATCTCAATTCAAGGGCTGATAATGGATTAGAGGTATTCTTCTAACCTATGGTATGTAGTCTTGATTATTTTGAGAAACTTCGTCAATTTTTATGTGGTGTTCTTTTCAAACATGCCCCATACCCTTCTGGTTATGCCCCTAATTTATTCAATAAATTAAATTAAATTCTTTTCTATGAGTTCAATGATAATATGGTGTATTGAATCAACCTTTTATTTGATCTCCATGGTGTTAGACACCCCAATGGGTGATATATCCCCTTCAAAGAATAATTCCCATTAACAAAAACAAATTTAACACCCTTTAGGGCGTGTTGTACTTGTAATAATCCCATCAAGTAATGACTTGAATTTGGTTGAATTTAAGGCCATGAATTATTCCTTTAAAAATGATACTTTATACCCAATAATTTAATTCTTATGCATTATGAATTTTTCATTTCCCTTAGTTCTTGTTTTATATATCCTTATTATATTTTTTTTGTATCTAATAAAATTATTTTTCTAGATTTATTTTCTTGATGTAGAGGAATGGAAATTTTAATGATATGTGATCGTGGGTTTTATGCCTTAACATCTTAAGTGATGGTGTTGAGCATGGTTCATGGCCAAATAAATTCTAGGATGGGCTCTTCGATCATTGTACTCGGATCTATTGAACGCAACATAAACGATACATGGCTTTCCTTGTACATGAACTCTGGGTAGTTTATTATGCCCATGAGAAACAATGGTTAACCAGGGGAGGAGTTATGGATAGATCATTGGGGAGATGGTAATAACATGAATCGAGTGATACTCAGTACCCTATGTAAGATAATTGGGACTAGATCAATTATTATGAAAACACTATGCCTAGAGTGAAACAACAGACACATTTCCTGGTCTTCCATGGATGGTATCTGTGGTATAGGATATTTCATATGAACCAGTAGTGAACCTTTGGATTTCTTTATAGATCATGATGGATGGGTTTAGTATAACTATGTTGGATTTGAATGCTTCCATGTTTGGTTTATATATGATTCCTAATTATCAAATTATTAAATGTTGAATTGATAGTCTAGGGATGTGTCTACAAAGACAAAACAAAATCAATGAGCAGGTCCAGAGATGATGCTTTATTCATTATGATACATGAATAACCCTTTTTACATGTATAGGATCCCTGTCGTCCAATCATCTATCATAGGATAAAACATTTAGAATCATTTGGCTATCAGTTGTGGGACCTAGACCAAAGTGTTATTTACATATTTATTTCCTTGGATTTAACATTATTGGAACACAATTCAAATTATATTCCAAAAAATGGATTGATCTATAAATCATTGGTTGTGGGCTACTGAGTATAGTTAACACCCTGATTGGTCCACCTTCTGTACCCATACAGACCTTGTGTTTTCAACTTTAGATAAAGCGATATGTCTATATTCAAATGCTTGATTTATTTTTATAGGATGGAGTATGTCAGTAGACGACTAATCCTTCTTCTTTATACTAGTATAATTTTATTTTTTATAATTTTTTTTATAGAATTTTATATAAGAATATATCTCGTGTTCCTCAGAAACTAATTTTTATAGAAACCTAAAATCCTAGTCATTATTATTTATCTATTATATATTTTCCATCTTTCACATGTTGATTATTTTTTTTTGATTTATAATTATTATTTTAATTTCCCTACTCTTATCTATTTCTTATTACTACTTCCACTATAGTGGGTTACATGTCATCTTGTTTTAGAGTATTCATCCAAAATTTCTTATTTCTTATTTACCACTATTTTCCACCCTAATATATGGGGGAATAGTATCCCCACTGACACACCCTGTACCCTCACATCTATTTGGCAGCCTTTTGAATCTGGGAAGGCATGCTTGAGGTACTGTGGCCCACCCTCTCAGGGCATCGCTAAGTGGAATCCAGTGAAGGACTCTAAATTTAAATAATATTATACTATTATTTAAATATAATATCCATCCGTTATATAAATGAATTGTATTTTATATGTTAGAGGGAAAACCAACATAAACCTAAACCTACCAGGATTAATGGATGATTTTTAGGTTTTTAGTAGTAATATCATTATACCAAAAGAATAATAATATTTTTTTAGTTTTTAATAGGGTCATATATAATTTTTTATAAAATGTATATAATGAAGATAACGCATATAAATTCATTACATATAATTAATAGATCATTTTCCTCTTGCATTGTTCCTTTTAAATGATTGATTTAACAATAATCGTTTCTTTATCAATTCATTTATAGGTTCACAAATTTTTTATACCAAAACAACTACGATATTATAATCATCATATTTATCCATTAAACCCATTATGATGATAGAAAAAAAATAGTGGAAACTAAAAAATAAAAAACATTCATTTCATGGATATGGTAGTGCACACAGTCCTATAGATATTGATTCAATTTTCCATAAAAGGGGGAAATTTGAAACATGTTTTATAATCTCAGAATGTAAAATATTTTACAAATATTCTACTTATATTTTAAAATTATTATTTGTTGCATCTTTATACAATGTAATAGGAGAAAAAGACATGTTTTTTTCGTAAATGTGATAGTTCATAGAGCGCCCTAGTAAATGTTTGTTCTTTCTTAATAAAAAAATGTAATATGTGGTTGATTGTTTTATAATAATTATACTAACATACAAATATAATAAATAAACTATTTATATCAATTTAATATGGTTTAATGAAATTTTAAGAATATTAAATTAATATAAAATAAAATAAAAGAAGGTGGGGAAGTTAGAAAACTATACCTTAATACATGGATTATCTTCCATATGGATGGGGTTAAACATTTTCAGGATGGTATTTTGAGAAGGATTGAACCTATTTAATATCTTAATGAGTGTTAGGGATTATTATTTTTTGATTTCAGGATGTGCATAGGGGGTTTTAATTAAATTTGATGTGATAATGAAAGTGTCCCTTTTATAAGTGGAAATGGATGAGATTTTTAAATACCAAAAATATCCATATAATTGAAATTAATTGTTAATTCAAGTGGATAAAAATTGAAAAATATTTTATTGGACAGTATATAAGGTGTATCTGAACCATAGAATCATATTTAGAGTCCTTCTGTTTAAATATTTCACCCTTCACATCTTAGGGTACTCATATTTACCATATTTGTTTTCACCATAATCAATAGTTTTTATTAATTTAGTCTATCCATTACTCACAAAAATAAAATTATCCTCATTACATTTTTAGGACATACTAATTAAATTTTATAAATCCATTTCATTTGATTCAAAAAAAAAAGAGGTGATATAAAAATACTTATAAAATTAAAAACTGTAAGGTATAATTTTTTTAAAAAAAATATGATTTAGTTATAAAATAAAATATATGTGTGTAATTTTTTTTAATATAAAATATAAATTCTAATAAAAAGTTAATATTTAGTATTAGATAAATGATTCATCAATTTCAAATTCATACTTATATAATAATAGTGTCATATTAGTCCTTTTAATTTTTTAAAATAGTGTTTCTCATTATTTTCTTAAAAATAATATTTTTTTGAAATAACCAAAAAACACATATTATAAAAATATTAATATCATGAATTAAAAACTAATTTACATTTTTATAAATTCAATTTATTAATATTAATATTAATTTTTTTATAAAAATGTTAGATATAATGAAAATATTCTTTGTAGGAAAATTGCTTTTTTAGAATATTAACAATTTTCAGTCATACATACTATTATTTATTAAATATATTAGTATTAAAAAATTATATGTAACCAATATATTTAATAATCATTTATCACAAGTTTCAAATATATATTATAGAAATTAAATGTTTATAAAACTATATTAGTAAAAATTAAATGATATTTTTAGTCATTTTAGACATACCAATTTCATTTCATTGAATTTAAAAATAGTATTTTTTTTAATTTTTAAAAATATTTTATAAATATGATACCACTATTATGTTACCCAAAATAAATGGACATATTTAAAAAATAAAAATATATTATGATTTTATTTTGTTTTATGTTCCATGTGGGGGAAACAATGGAACATATTTTCTTATTCAAAGGTGGCCATATATTAATTTTTTGATGATTTACATCCCCCATCCCAATCATACAAGGTAGGTTTTTGGTTGGATAAAAAATGTAAATAATTTTGTAGACGTAAAAGTTTGAAACCATGACTTCTTCAAATAACTTACATGAGTACAGAAGGGGTATAAAAACTAAACTATGCCCCATGGGGTGACAAGTTACTGGGTAACAATTTATAGGTTGATGCCACGCCATGAATGTTATAGACCGAACCCACCAACTATGTGCCACATGCTTCCAGCTAAATTTTAGTTTGGAAAGACTCAAACCTATCCCAATTTTGTTTTAATGGAGTGAAAACCATACATGGTACCACATAATCATCTTTTATGTGCATCCCCCATCGTAATTAAATAAATTGCATCATCGCAATTTGACACATAATATCAAGGTAATTTCTATGGAGAACATATATTTAACAACAGACCACAACATAATCATGGGTTTAATTTGGATGTGGAATAAGTATTTATTATTAAATAAAATATTATATGTCATGTGTAAAAATAATAGACCTATTCTTAATTTCACATTGAATACTAATAAGTGAATAATATCATGATACATAAGGAATAACATCCCACAAACCATGAAATTATATTTTAAATAATTATACCATAAGGTATTTTAACTTATAACTCAACATCATGTAGTTATAGAAAATATACAAGACATGGGATAATATTAAATATTGAGTGACTGTGTTCCATCTTCAACATTATTGGATAGTTTCACATGTTTTTTCTTCTCTTCATTTTTGTTAGTGATTATTTCACCCATTGGACCCTATATTGGGGAACTGAGTCAATAAATCACGAACTCTTTTTCAATTACGAAACTCTATTTTTTTAGATTCTCTATTATTCTTACACATATGAGTCTAATGTCATTAATCTCTAATCTTATAGATTTTACATATCAATTTATTTAAATATCCCCATTCTTCATCCAGAATTTTTAACATATATTTAGTTGAATATTCTTTCCTATTTAAACATGATCACTTGAATTTATATGAGATTTATTCATCTTACACATTGGTGTGTGGGGGATTTCAATTATTTTCCTTCTATTAATAATTAAAATTCATAGTTGAATCATAATATTCATAAATGTTACCACTCCAACCCATATCCCATAAGATTTTTCATTGGGAAGGTTTTTTTATTTTACATGAATTCTATGTTTACATTCATTTCTTCAAGAAACATCATTTACTGAAACCAAAAAATTATCATTTATAATGATCATTATAAGATAAATATCATAAATATACATAGTATTATTTGAATAAAATATTTCATTCTTTATAACAATGTCATTTAAATACAATGATATTAAAATTAAACATGTATTTGATTTGATTCAACCTAAATAATTATTATTTTTTCTTATATTACTCTTGGTATATACTATTATACATTTATTAGACATCTATTATACTCTTTAATATAATCCTCCAAATAGAGAACCCAAATTACCAAGATCATATCGAAAATCAATGAAATCTAAGATCTGAAAATATAATTTATAATTTTTATTGTAAATCACTTATCAATTAATATTTACCTTAAATTTTTAATAACTATGCCTCGATATATTTTATTATTAGTTACATGACTAAAATTTTATCAAATCTAAACATATTCAAAAACCCCCATAATTGTTCACAAAGAGAATGTTAATTAACCAAAGCATATCCCCAATGTTTTTAAACAATGAGTTTAATTAGATATCATCATGATGGCCTACACACTGATCAATTTAATAATCAATCCTCCCTTTTGGGGTTATTGTAACTAGTATTATCTAGGCCAGATACTGCTTGCACTTGTTGTATCCAGATAAGAATTTATTTCCAAGAATATCCACATAATCTATAACTTACCAAAACATTAGTAAGTTATCCTACACATATAATTCTAACTTATCCTTATTCCAAGTGTTTTTACTAAATTGGTTTTATCCAAATACCATTCAAAAAATATGTATCCTTAAATTAACATTAAATATTATATAGTTCCATATGGTTATCTATACCTCTGA
This sequence comes from Viscum album, assembly GCA_963277665.1. Classification (NCBI taxonomy): domain Eukaryota; kingdom Viridiplantae; phylum Streptophyta; class Magnoliopsida; order Santalales; family Viscaceae; genus Viscum; species Viscum album. The sequence continues at coordinate 434,932,970 of OY728139.1, forward strand.
AATTGTGATAAACTCTAACATATCATCTGTAAAATAATCCTAAAAAACGACTTATTGACCAAAGTTATCTAAACCATACCCTAATACCAATTGTGATACCTCATACCCTCACTCCATGATCTTTTTCCACACAGAAAAAATCAATATATTATATTTGATAGAAAATTTAAATTCATGGGCAAAACAATACCATAAATACAAGGGTTAAAGAAAATATTTTAGTACATATACTCAAAATACTAATTATTATTAATCATCTACAAAATTTAAAAAATAAAATAATAATAATGAAAATATATTTCTCTATTAGTGTACAATTTTTATCAATTACATACAATATTAATTAATTCATAATGAGACATCACTGTCTACCACAAATTACTCCACATGTGTTATCCTTCTAGATATATCATGTGTATTACATTTCTTCATAACTAAATAAAAGGAAATATAATATATTGGTGAGGTAAAATTATAATTAAGTTAAAAATATAACAAAATATTTCAAAAAATAATCATGTTATATTTAATATGTAAGGAAAAATAATCTTAATAATGATATAATCAATAGAATAATAGTGAATTCAATATCCATGACCACAAATTAAAACATGGATATTAATAATATTGATATAATTATAATAAATTTAAAAATATTGGATATCACAGAAATGATATTAAGGTAGTGATACAAGAAACAATACATATATTGAAAGCGGTATACACCAAATTCGATGTTTTTTCTTCTAATACATGTTGAATCATTGGGGATCATTATAGTGATGGGACACATCCACTAATTTTTTATGTCTAATGAATTCGATGTAGGATTCAAAAATACATTTCATATTATTCTTTAAGGAACCTCAAGCAGAATTAAAACATGTATTTAGATATAGTGAAAAAATAACAAATGTTAATACAATATAAACCATTGCTAGAATTTAATAATAATCAAGAATAACAATGATTTTACATATGTAAATTAAAAAGTTTACATGATTACAACCCATCTATAGAACAACAGTGTATGGTCAAAACAATTATACTCAACTTTTTAATAATCATTTATATTGGAAAAACCAGATATAGAACACGAGTACTTTCCCCCATTACAGAATAATAGCATTCTTTATATGTGGAAATCAAGAAATACGAATTATGTAAAATCTTATGTTTATATAATATTTGGAAATGTGTATATGGATATTTTAATACTACAAATAATAATCATAAACCATAAATATAAATATTTTCATAGAGTAAAATGAATATATCACCGTGGTAACATATGAAACTATGAAATATGCTAACATTGATGACAAAAAACCTCAAAAAAATAATTCATGAACCATACCACTAAAGAAGGTATTTTGAATTTTATTTTTTTGTACGATGTGTTAATTATACAATATATGAATATAAATTACTATATAAATATTGAAACACAAGCACAGTTAGGGTAAATCATTTTATAATTGTATTTTAAATGTGACTAAAAATATACAGTTTGGTTTATAAAAAAATTAACATTGATTTAAACAATGGAATTGTTGGTCCCTTCTAAAATTTATTTTTTATGAAGGGGGTATGAAACATCATTAAAAAAAATTTATTTTTAAAATTAAACATTTAGTAGTATGTTCTTGAAAATTAATAATATATATATTGGATAAAGGATGAGAGGAATATGAAACATATGAATGTGAAATGAAGACCTTTTTTATTAAAAAAATAGTTATTAAAAAAGCATAAAAAATAGTTTAAAAATTATTTAGTATCAAAAAGTAATATTTACCCATAATTTTTTATAAATTAAAATATAAAAATAATGTTGTGGAAAATCCAATCATGAAATAAATAAGATCACTATGAAATAATATTACTCAAATAAATGAGACGTTAATTATAAATATAAATTACAAAAAAATATATATTATTTAATCTAAGTAATTTTTTTTAAAATTATTTTATGTTGTAGTAATGGGAATTTATAAAATAATACATAATATAAAAAAATTATTATGTACAAAATTTATGAAAAATAAGTATAATATAAATGATCATAACTCTAATAATGGAAACTGAGCTACTAAAAATTTGTTCAACTAGGGTACCAACAGCTTCAAAAACCATTTAAAGAAAAGGAACTGATTTAGATTCATATTTTCCATGAATAAAAAAATATAGAATAGAAATAAATTCAATCTTATTTAGTATACTAATGAATTAATAACACAGTACATAAAATAAACATTTATCAATGAATTAATTTTTGATCCAAATAAACAAAGAGCATGACTAACGTTTTAATCAAAGCCCCCTAACAAGGAGGCCATATAATTGAACATAAAGTATCTTGATTAAAATATAATTCATGATATAATATTTAAAATATTTATTATATAAACCATTTAGTATAAATTAGTTTTATAATACCAAACATGTCACAAATAGAAAAATTTTAGATAAAACCCTTTCCTTGGTCCTGATTTGTTCTACACTTGATCAAAAAAATCCTAAATTATGTTAATATTTTCATTAAATAAATACCAAATAACAATATTTTTAACTAAAAGAATCAACAATATTCATTTATAATCATTAAACATATATATATATATATTTGTTTTTTTACCAATTTTAAATAAATTGGTATAAATAGTCTTTACCACTATATATAAGATTTTGAAAAGTGGCGTTTTTGTAATTTATTTTTCAAAAATTAAATACCTATTATATCATATATTGTTTTATAATATATGATAAATGATATTTACAATGTTATAATTTCATTCCATGGTAGTTTTGGTTATAAACAATGAAGTTCAAATCAACAACGATCATGTTTCATTATCTGATAACGAACAAAGGATATTTCTTAATTAATATGTTAAAGGATGATATAAAATTACCATGAAAAAATAATTAAAATATTTATATCCTATTGTACTAGTAGTTCTGATCTTATATTCATCCATTATACAAATGAACAGTTTTTTCATGTAAGTTCTCAAACTGACCCAAACAAGAACCTGCCATTATTAATGGATGACTATGTGGTGTTTTAGATCGAATATAATTATAAAAAAAGACTAATTAGCATATAAACTTTTAACTAGTGTTATATATTATAATTTTATAGAATTATATGTAAAAATATATTATATAAACTCATTAATTAGATGAGAGATATCATTTTCTTCCAAGTTTTTCAATTTTGAATAATTGAATTAATGAAAATGAGTTATTGATTAGATAATTAATATGTTCATAAATTTTTCAAAATAGTTCAATAAATATTTTATTAAAATAATATTTATCATTTTTACTCATTCTTACTACTACCCATGAATCATTGTAATGAAAAATACAGAAATCAATCGTTCTACAGAGACGGTAGTCCACACATATACATAGCTGATGAATTCATTTTCCCTTAATGGATAGAAAAATAAATTAGGTTTTATAATATAAGGATATAATATTTGTCATATATGTAAAAAATATATTTTAATTTCACTATCATTAACACATTTTTATGTAGGTGAAGGAAAAAATAAATGTGTTTTGTCGTGCAAGTGGTAGTCTCCACATCGAATAGCCTGCTGTTTCATTTTTATAAATAGAATCAAATGCTGGTTAATACACCTATCATCATTATAATGACATAAAAATATAATAATTATATAAAGTTTTTCATTCTAATGTGGTTTAGTAAAGTCTTAAGAAGAATAAATGCACATAACTAAATAAAAATGTATGTAGATCTATTAGAAGTCAAAACCATACTACTAGGATTATCTCCTTTGAGAAGGGGGGGGGAATCCTTTGAGGTATAGTATTTTGAGATGAAAATAACTTATTTAAGGGTGATAGGTGTTTTTTAAATAATTTTTCATTATATTTTTTATTGAACATATGGAATTTTGGTATGATTATAGTTGAAGATTGTAGTGTCCCTTTTATATGTAAAAAGTGATGGATTTTTTCTAGTTTCCAAAACAATATCAATAAAGGAAAGTCACTCTGAAGATAAGATACTAAAAATTAGAAAATAAATAATATTTTATGATATAATTTTTATCCACATCACAAACACTCAATTGAGGACACTATTTTAGCATTTCTATCCCTTTACATCTTAGGTTACACATTTTTACCAAGTTGGTTTTTAACATGGTAAATTCTTTTTACAAAGGTAATTAATATTTTATGAAAAAAAATTCAATTATTTTGTAATTTGGACTTAATATTTAAACATCTTAGTTCTATTTCAATTTATTAAAATTATAAATGAGATAAAAATTAAATTTTAAATTACCAATTTATAATGTATAAATAATGATTTTTGAAAAAATATTTCCTTTATTCTAAAATATCAAATAAGGGTTTGTAAATTAAAAACAAAATTTTTAATAATGTGATTTATTTAATAAATATATACTTATCCTTACTAAAAAATTCATGCATTTAATTTTCATCCATAAATAATAATAATTTAAAAAAAAATATATAAATGTTTAAGAACGATATTTTTCATTGTACAACAAAAAATCATTCTTTTAGAAAAATCCCAAAAATTAATTATAAAATAATATTAATATTATGAATCCATAAATAATGCCCATTTTACAAAATTGAAAATAATATTTTAGATATATAAATTTTAATAAAATAGGTGATATTTAATAAAAAACTATTTTATTGGATAAAATATTTTTTATAATGTTATCCATTCTCATTAATAATTACTATTGTTTAATATTTAAATTTTTTATAATGATTTATTCACAAAAAAATATTTTATAACAAAATAGTATAGGTTTGTGGCATATATCACGGGAACGTTATGTGTAGAATAATATATTTATAATCTAGAAATGATCACATTATTCCTTTTGGCCTTATAATTTTTATTTTAAATATATTAAATGTAAACATTATTTTATTTCTATAAATATTTTACAAAATAGTTACACATATTAAATCCCAAAAATTAAATAGCTTTGTTTTAATAGTCAAAAAAAATTTTGTTATTGTTTTATTGGGGATGATGTTATCAAACACATTGAATTGTCAAAAAGAATCATACTTTAAAATTTTGGTGTGTTAAAAATTATAATGAGGGATATTATATTAGAAGTTCATATTTACACTTTTTATTCCTTCCTCAATTTCTCATGGGGACATTAATATTATTGGTTTTACTGATCAAGTTTTATTTTGAGGAATTTCATATATTGTCATCATTTAGAGATTAAGTATTACTTTTTAATTACTTATAGATGTTCCATCATTTAGATCATCATTTTTTAATGTTATTGTCTAATATAATGGTAATCCCCTTTGTTTCATCTAAGTATTCCTACTAATCCACCATGATAGTGAGTCCTTCAACAGTGGAGTGGCCCAATTTTGGTATCTATATCAGAATAAAATGGTTTTGGTTTTTGGGTGTGATTTTTAAATTGGAAATAAATGAGTAATTGATGATTTATTTGGATATGTTCAAATTCCATGTTCGGGTAAGGGGTGCCTCATCCATTTTTCCTACAATTCTAATGATTTTATTCTTTCCCTTTGATGTTGGTGAAATTATTTTCATTGAGATTAATATGGTGGAGATATTTTCTATATCGTTATATTTGTTTTCATGGTTGTATTAGTTATTTATTGGTATTAATCCATTGACGTGATTTTCATATAAAAATTCAAATTATTTAAATTTTTTAGTATTAGTGTAGGGTTCATGGCTATGATTAATTTTTTTACTAACCATGTGTAGGTATTATAGTTTTTAATAAATATATTTTTCCTAGTTAGGGGATTTTTTCTAATTAAAGTAGCCAAACCATGTGGGTTACATGGTGTGTTAAATGATGGGTGCATTACTGGAACACCATTTGATAAACCTTGTGACCATAATCTGCATCATACCCTATTTCATAAAACGTGAAAATTTTCTTTTATATAATTTCAAATTAAAACCCAAAAATTGGTCACCCCTCTGCCTATATGCAATATATTGTTTTAAGAATCCCATTATCTCTCATTATATGATTCTTATTTAATTTTTATTTATTTTTTCCTTATTTAGTATCAATTTGTAAATGTAAAAAGACATTTATCCTCTCCTTTTTCATTAATTTCTTAGTTTTCCATTCTATATTATTTTGGTAACATATTGGTAATACCCTAGGCTTATAATTATTTTTAATATTTGGTTGCATCTAATATTTGGGTCTTCATATTTGTATTTTAGTTTTGTTCATTCAATAATTTAGGGTTTTATTGTAGCCATACTTGATTATAGGTCAGTTGTTCCATTCATTTTCCTTTTCTAAATATACCATGTATGCATAGGTTCGGGAAATTAAATTTCCTTGACAAAATATCCTTTTTTTAAAAAAAATTATGTGTTTATAAGTGGTTTCAATTTATATGAACTCAATTTTGGTTTTCCAAACAAAAGATAAAATTCTAGGCATTTGAATTTTTTCCAAAAATACATTCATAGTGTTTTCTGTTTTTTATTTTATACTTTAGACCTTTCTATATAACCATGATATTTGAATATAGTGATTGAGATATTTTTTGGATTGAATTTACATACCCTTTATATTTTGATAGGTTTTTTGTAAATCAAGTGATCATTATATGGGACTTTATCTTAAGAATTATTATTATTTATTTATTTTTTCTTTTTTTAATATATATTACACCCAAGTAATGTTTTCAGTTTAATTTGGGATTTCATTGGATACAAAAGACGATATAACGTTGAAAATTTATTTCAAAAATACAATTAAAATAATGGTTTTAAATGTGTTTTACTATGAATAACATTAATAATCATTTGGAACATAAAAACATTTTTCAAGGTGACATTTATTTCGAAATTATTTTTAATGGGGCTTGAAAATGGATTTCTAGTTTTTAATCTAAAAGATTGATTCAAAAATTTATAACACTTTTCTATAACTGTGTTACACCCTAAAACAAATCTACTAATACCTATGTATATATTATCAGGAGGATATATTTGATTGATGTTTTTATTTTCTGTACTAAATAAGTTCGATGAATTAGTTTGTGTAACGAGGTCAGATGAGGATTTAATTGTATATGTTTGTCATGATTTTGATGTTATAAATGTTTAATAACTACCTATCACTATCATCATGGATATCCTAGGGGACTAAGTGAATTATTGAGTTGGGAATACTATATAGTCTCAATTTTATTAACAGGATTCTATATAGAATTATAGGCCATAGAGAAAGCCAGTGGCTAGGATAATGTATGATATTCAATTGGTTATACACTCAGAATTTATTTATAGTGTTCGAGTTAATTTCACCAATTTATGTCTAGGATAAACACATGGGATAATTAAAAATTTACCATTACTCTATATCCCTTTCAGATTATTATTTAATTAACATATTTTCATTACAGATCCACTTTATTAGTTTTCTCTCGTGATATTTGATATTGTGTTCAAATTTATAAGAAACATTATGCCATACTTTCAAAAATAACTTTTTTATCCAAATAAAAAAATAAAAATAATTGGAAAGTGACTTATTATGATGGGAAATTTATGATTATATATATGCGGTCGATTTATTTAATTGATTCTTCGATTGATTTTTTTCATGCATATGATGTCTCTATGGTGGTTTCAGAAGAATGATTATCAATGGGTAGTTTTTAAGGTTTTTAAAATCATTTAAAATTTTGTAGGTTTAGGATAATTTTTGGATTTCAGAAAGAGAGATATAGTTGGGATTATGGATTCAGATCACGAGGTCATAGAAATATTTTATCAGTTATTTTTTCTTTATTTTTCACTAATTATTTTTTAGTGTTGTCAGAATTCCTATAATTTTCTAAAAAAGGCATTCATTGATAGATCTACATTTATTTCGAGTTTAATAATTTTGTGTTCATGGCTGTTGTTATATAAAAAAAATATTTTTAATTTTAGACCAACTTGATATTGTTATATGTTATTCTGGGGTTTTCTTTTGATTCGGCATGCCACTAGGGTGTCATAGGACCCTGTAATTAATATATTAATAACATTAAACATATTAAATACTGATTGAATATATTTTATAAAATAATATATTTCCTATTAAAAAGAGGCATATATGGGAAAACTAATACCACCATTGAATTTGGAACATAGTTTTTACCTTTATTTTAACATAATTCTTATTCGTATCAAATCCATGGAAGATGTGTGGTCATGGTTGGATATTATATGAATTAAATTTATAATGTCAAATAATTTATATCATTATTAACATAGGTGTTATGACCATGATGTTTTCCATCTGATCCCACCTATGGAAATTCAATAAGGACAGTCACAAAACCTTATAAATGTAGAGATATACTATATATAGATATTTCATTGGACAAGCATCTAGATCTATGGATCGATGATCAGTTTCAATAGAACAATTCTCCATTATCAGTATGGAATTTTAATTCATTAGTGATAGATCCAGGGAGGAGGTGAGTATTTCTAATTTTTATATTCATCTCCAATTATTTATTATTTCATATATTGATTAATTATCAACATTGATGGTATTTTTTTCTATATTAACATTTCCCTAAGGATTTACTTTTTCATTATCCTTATCCCAAAACATTTCTTTACATGGAAAATAATTTTTTCTAGTTTTTTTATTCATCATTGATAAAAGATTATGCATACACCATCCATCACCAAACTCACTCTATTTATAAAAAAATTATCCCATCACACTTTTAGTGTTCAATAATGTAATATGGTAGGCTGATTATTCTTTAATTACTCTGGTTACATATATGATTGAACCCAGATTTTGGTCATTTTTTGTGTTAATGATGGAGAAAATATTTTTTAGTAGTAGTAGGGATCATTGATAAACCAGTAATGGATGACTGATAATCAAAACATGGTTAAAAAATAAATATTTTATGAAATTTTACATAACATGATAGTGATCCTTATTTCTAGAAACTAGAGGATAAAATCAATCACTAAAAGAGTTTTTTTGACATTAAAATCTTGGGAATAGCTTTGTACAAGATGGGATATGAGTTAGTTAAAAAACATTTAACATAAATAATTCATGAGTACTTCGTGGCTTCATAAAAAAGAAATATAACTACACACATTTTATTATAGAAGAACACATGACTTATAGTTTATTTTTCAGCATCTACTGTTTCAATACCTATTTAATATCACATGGATATGTAGTGGGCTCAAAATTTCATGTGAATTTACCCGGGAAGCTGAGACATTTATTGGAAGCACTTTAAATGAGATTTTTTTGGTCCCACATTTTTTATCTGTTCGTCTAAATATTCCATACATATTTACCACATTCCATATAGAATTGCGAGAAATGACAATGACTCAACCCGGGATTACACCCCGTGTACCTCATGGGATGCACCATTCACTTTTCGTTGAATTATCAACCTCTCATATCTCATTATTCATACTAAAACTAGACATAATAATGGTTCTTTCTATTATAATACATATAGGATTTGATCATGGAATTTGGTATGACATTTTATTCACAGAATGTGTTAAGATGATATAATCTCTCATTTCAGCATAGTTGGAAAATGTATTTATCTGATTGTGGTCTATGGACTAACATAGTGATTAGAAACCACCCTTCATAGCATGGTTATGTTTGGGTGTGAATCCTACTTATAATTGTTATAGGTAGGAATAGAAATTGAAAACCCCTCACATACTCACACTAGGGTTTGGGACATCTACATATGGTGTGGAACACCATCATCTTCAAGTTTAGATGAGGTGATGGTACTACACCTGCTTGAGGTCAATACCCCAACAACTATGAAATTTCATCACTGATGTGTGGTTCCCCCATGGATGATCTGGTGAGGATTATGTTTTGATACATGCATGAAGACGACATAGAAACTCTGATATATAAACACCCTCATTTTCTTAATCTAGCCATACTGAACTAAACCCTCATGTATCTTCATTCGGTGTTATATATGAACATATCTATTTTATAGGAATATATACCCTTATTTATCTTGTGTAAACAACTGAATATTTTAGTTCACTACATTCCTTTCATATTTGGGAAGTCTTACTAGGTATATATGTACTCACCCAAACATGGGATTTTTTTGAACATGTTTTTTCTTATAGAGATGATGCATAGTTAAATGATTGAATCATTGGGCCAAGTATTGGTGTAGATTATCATTATTGTATGATTTAAATTATAAGTGGATGGAATATATGTTATGAATAATCTATACTCTTTATATTTCAAAAAAATTAGGTCAAAAATCCCTTTTTTCCAATTTTCTCCTTTAACTAATTGGTTGTATATTTATTTATTTTACATTAGTTATTATATACTCCCACTACATTTATTTTTAACTTCTTGGGTTATTATAGTTTTATATTTATTATATTGTTTTTATATACTTGAATGTATGCGTGTTTTAAAGAATATTTTGAAAGGGCATTCCATTTTTGTGTATTCCCATATAAATCTTTTCTCTAGCGTTTAGTTTACTAGAAGCTAGCATGGGGTGTCACACTCATCTTACCACTAGTACATGTGGGGATATAGTTTTTAAGGTTAATATATAATTATTTCATTGTGGTCAGGTTTTTTAAAAGATGTTTATAGATAATTGGGGTGTGACTATTTTATTTTGGGTGTTAGGTAAATAGTTTTTTGGTTTTTTTATGACATATCTTAGGCTAGGTAACCTACTGATGGTGTGGTGGAAAATGTATCCATTTAAAAAGGATAAGATAACATGATAATCAACATGGCATGCCAGTACATAAGTTTTAGGTGTACATGAATCAGATTGGAATTGGTCATTTAGTTCCATTTAATTATTGAGTCACCTACCTAGATATTCTCCTCTAATTGTGGTAGAACATGTTAACATTCATGATTCTTCCATAAACATTTATATCTATAAATCCATGACTATATCTTGATAACGACCAGTTGGGTGATGAGTCTCAAATTTAGGGTAATCTTATTATGGTGTTCCCTCCTAATAGGATAATGGTAGTTTCTCAAGTAGTTGATCAATACATGCACCATCCTCAAATAGTTCATGCGGATGTTTTCCTTGCTGTGAAGGTGGTTTTTAATGTATTCCATGAAGAAAATGCATATATTTTGACTATATTTAAATTGTTTTAGTAGAATATACAATTTATATATATCATAAGGATGAAACCAAATGTAGAAAGGGATTAGATTCACTCTATAGTATGAATATTCAAACTCTTATAGACACTAAATGATCAAATAGATCTGAACATGGCCAATATTCATCATGGAGTAGTAGTGTTCTAGGAAACCAATTTCTTGTTATACCCATTATGATGTGGCACTACCATGGATAATCTTCAAAACATGTTCTATGCTGATTATTATCTATATAAATTTTACATTTTGAAGATTCAAGATCATAAATAATCACAAAAAAAACTGATTTTCAATTGTATAGTACTCACCATGGTTCATGGAAATCATGTGATACTCTCTTGATATTGATCTAGATAGAAACATCATTGTGTAAAACGTTTAGAAAGGACTCTATGGATACATAGGAGATAGGTAGGTATCTTTATGAATTCTCACATATTCATGAGTTATATAGTTTTCCTTTTTATGGTGATATTCAAGGAATATGATTGTTCGGTGTCTTGTGTGAAAAGTGAGTAGTGTAGAGAAATATTTTATACTTCAACCCACAATAATAAGAATTATGGTTAATTGAATAATAGTTAATGTAACTAGAATGATTAGTTTCTGGGATCAATAATGCATGGATCAAACCAAGAATCCAGTGAGCAGAGGTATGTTGTTATGATTGTGATGGGTGTGGTCACATAAGAGATGATTTTATGACATAGTTCATTACTGATGACTGGTAGATACTGAATTGACCTCTATAAAATATTATATATTGGGATCAAGGATCAACCAAGTTATGGTAGTGAAAACCATAGAGAATAGGTGTTTAAATTGGGATTGGAAAACCCCTTAGATGTGGATTAGTAGGTTAAGGATAACTTTTTGATCTACTTCCACCACCACGAATTTGTGGTCAATTCTAGAATCCATGGAATGTTGTCTGAGGGAATGGTAGACTAAAATCTATCGAGGGATGTGATAAGGCTACTCGTGATATGATTTTATTATTATATTCATGTTTTATACATGAAAACAAGTAAATATAGACATAGGGTGAGGCATTAATTCGTATAATTATATATTTTTTGATAGAATCTTATTCATATGGCATTATTCGCCCATTAGTTGTGGATATAGATTCTAATAAGAAGTAATACCACCATTTATAATATCAACTAATATTGTTATTAGAATCTTAATGGAGAAAGCTCCACATGGAACCTCTTCACAGTCACGATAAATCCAAATGATGAAATTTTGTCCTTAAATGGATATTCATGCTATGTTCCCTAATAAAATATCATCATATATTAGTTAGGTGAATGTGGGTGAATTGGATGAGATTCACCACTAATTGTGAGTAGGACCTATTGGGATAACTACTGGGGCACATGAGAAGGAATCTGAAACCTCTCTCTCATCATTTTGAATTCTTATCTTTTGGTGCATCAGGCTCTTTAGAAAAAAAATATTGTTAGTGGAGAAATGTATGAATATTTTCCTTATATATATTTTGGAACTAAACTCATTTTAATAGTACATGATACATATTGACATGCATCTAGGAAAAAGACTCATATCATCTATGACATATCAAATGACCCATGATGAGCTCCGAGAGATAATTGTACAGCTATAAGAGCTTCAAGAGAACGGTTTCATCTGAACCAAAATCCATCCCAAGGTAGCTATAGTGTTTCTGGGAAAGAAGAATATTTTTATACTGAGACTATGTGTTTATGAACTTTTCCTAAAATAAATTAAAATAAAAAAAGTACACTCTTCCATGGATGGATGACCACTTTGACATATATAAATGTTCCAAATGGATCTTGAATAATGATCATGGATTATGTTACAACCACCTATGTTTTTATGAAGAAGACATTTTAAAAGAAAAATTCTAATGTATCTATCTGATTATTGTTTTTTAGTGATTATATTTTTTTTACCATTTTCTCCCACCATCTTTATGGGATTTATGAATGGTATCTTTAATATATTCATGGATTGATTGCTAATTTTCTTTATTGACGATATTATCATTAAATATGCATATTAGGGTGAAAAAAAATGTATTATATTATGGTTTAATATATTATCAAATAGATCTAGTGATGTGGTAATAACCTAAATCATCAATTTTGGGTCATAGGGGTTCACTTTTGGGTGAATTTAATCTATGAACATGGTGTAGTTATAGACATGGTATAGATAAAGGTAGTGTAACCTTGTGTCCCACACGAGAGTGTATATAAGGTGTGGAGTTATATTGGTTTGTATGGTTAGAATAAGATTTTTTCATATAAATCATTAGAATTGAGTCCCCTTTTATTTCCATAAAATGAAAATAATATTATTATTCTAAGAGGTCATAGTGTGAAGAAACAATTGATGATACAAGGTTGATGTTGACCGGTGGACCTATTTTGAGATAATTATAGTATAATTTTGAGTTAGTAGTATTATTTTTATTGTATAGATAAAGGATCATAAGTTTTTTATGCAATAGTATATAGTTATTTCTTATAGGTTTAGGTAGTTATGACCCTATGAGAATAATTACGCATCTAATGACTTGGAGATAAAAGCAGTGGTCTTCAAAATGAAGATATACATTTATATCTTCTGGGGGTGGCTAATAGTTCACTCATAACACTAGAGTTTCAGTTATATATTTTATTATAGGGAACATTACCAGATATGTAAATGTTGGTTTTGATTACTAAAATACCATGACATTAAGATAGAAAAAATTCCAGTGAATGGAAGCATTGTTCTTGATTCCCATAGAAGAAATTCACTCTATCACATTGTGGTGGATGACTAAAATAACATGTCATAATTATATATGACCCTAGTGGAGGAGATGTGGAATTATGATCTACAATTTCTGGTGTCTGTATCACTCTTAATTTTGTGTGAGGAATTGTTGAAATACATTCGTTTTTATGTTTAATGTGACTATATATCCTTCAAAGAAGAGCTATATGGATTTTATAAAGGTGTAGATAATATCGTCCTTTTATAATGATGAAAAATAGTCCATGTAATGTTTCATGTGAAGGTGTAGATAGGGTACCATACCCCTCCTTTGGAAGTACATCATGGAGTGAAATTTATTTTTCAATAACCATCAAGGATATTTATAGTGGGATGGCATGTGTTGTAGTCTTCATTGATTTTTATGTGATTTCACACCTCTCAATAGGTGGTGATAGATCATCAAAATTATCTAGACTAGACTCAACCTCTTGAGATCCAAATGTGGACATGAGATGACCCATTAATATTGGTTTTTATAGGTCCTCCATGGATTTTGAGAGGTCTTAACACCATATGAGTAAATGTTCATCAACATATAGAGTGGTCTTGATTGCTTATCATATGGTAATATTATTTAGTAGATAGATTTGGAAGCATATATGTGCAGAGGATCATCTGACCTCATGTTTTTCTCTCAATTATTTTCTCGTACTATGATTCATGGTTCATGTTATAGTTGCGGAGTCTTTCTAAGGGGTCCTTTTACACCCTTTTAAGGATTATCATGATATTTCACCCCATAGACAGATGACCAGACTAAATGAACCATTCTTATTTTCTATGGAAATACTAAGAGGTAATGGTTTTGTCTTGTGTAATTTTGGGGCTATCACCCACCACTAGTTGAGTTTCTTTAAATTAACAACTATCACTCTATCAACAAAATGAAACCATGGGATGATTAATATGGGAGGCCTTATAAGCCAGAATTATATTTGGATAGAGATAAGAAAGTTATTGGTAATGGGACTAGGGTTGGTACATGAAATAATGGTGTTGTCTCATGATAACTATTAGTAAATGAAAACCACACAAAGTTAAAATAAAATCATATTTTTACGGATTTCATAGGCACTTTAATTTCTTCTAGGGACACCAAGTATTCTGTTGAGTATCTCAATGATGGTGTTTTTAAGGGTTTGGTCTCAGTTGAATGTTATACATAAGGTTTAGCATGTTAGTATAGATCATGTGAGTGATTGGGGTGTTTCTTATTACATTGCATAAAATTTCAAGTCAAATATAGGGGATAAATTCATTCTTGTGTCTTAAATGATAAATTTAATGATCAAAATATTGCATATTATTGACTGTGGTTAATTGTGATATGTTTAAGAATTCAACTTTTCAGTCTACATGGTTAAATAGATGATCAAAATGAGAGAATACTTTAAGGGGGAGCCATCACACTATTTCTCATTACATTGTATTATGTGAACCTCTTGAATAACTCGTGAAAGCCTGAGTTCCGAATATATGATCCAAATGGTCACCTTTTTAAGTAGGTTTTTTATTTAATGGTGAAAAGACTTTATGGTAGTCAAAATATAATACAATTTTTTTCATGGCTCGACAGTTTATATATTTCTATATATTATTTTAAGTTTTAATTTGGAATTGGAATGGAATTACATGTGTTTTAGGACCCAATAATTCACATATTAAATATATTTTATATATTCATCCACATACAAGTATTTTAATACATAATTAATTCTTTTTTAAATAGAGACTCATTTGGGGTAACTAAGAATTTAATTATGTCAAAATAAATGTATTTTCCATTTTCATGGAATAATGATATTTTTCATTGGACACTGAAAAGAAGAGTTTTTCGGGAGTATACAATATGAATTATATTAATCAAATTATATAATTAATTTTATTATCCAATTAGTCAATATAACATAGACAGATCCTATTTTATGGGTGTTATGTAAACTCACCCTAGATAGTTTCATAACACAAGAGATTGAAAGAGACACCACATGAATAAATTTTTTTATAAGAACAAGATAATATGATAATCAATAACAAGGTGAACGTAAACTCTTCTCCAGCATCAATGTGAAACCATTCGTTATAAGTGATCAATCCAATGATGATATAGGAATTTTTTATTGGTGAATTCTTTCCCTTTTTTATTATTTTGAGATTATATTCATTTTCTTCATGAATTTCATGTTTATCCACCACTTTATGGTCATTATTATTTATCAACATATTATCCTTTTTCCCAATAACATTATTCTTTTGTATGAAATTCCATTTTATGATATTGATTTCATGATTTGAGATTGAGGTCTATATTCCCAGTGAGTTTAAATGATCTCACGATGTATATTATTTAATTATATCCTTGTTCTATGTGTGCTCATCATTGTCCAATTGTGTGCTAAAAATAAACTACTAGTCTACTAAGAGAGGATATCTAATGTGGATTTTTTTGTGCTATTAAAGACAAAATAATGTTTTTTAGAAGAATTGGTGATCGATGATATATAAAAAATAATGTATTTTGAATAAGACACCATGTGGAAAACAAAATATTCAAAATAAGTTCAATATTTTTGAAGGGACTCCCAATTTCTAACCATCGGAGGTCAGACATGAATATTTGGAGGTGTATCTATCAAGATTTGGGTCATGTACACAACTTTATGAGTGATTGGTAATGTAGTCAGTGGAGCATATGTAACAATAATTCTTTGATAAGAAGAATTTTATTTTTAAGGAAATCCTAACTACACATCATGTATTCCAAATTAACACAAGTCTTATACTCCCATAAAATGGTAGTTAGTGTTTCAATCATAGTTAAATAATATTGTTTTAGTTTCCATGCATGTACACTGTGTCAATCTTACAAAGTAGTTGAGAAATATTTATGAAGTACATGGTCTTATTCCCCGGTTGGTAATAAACTACAGTGGGCCTCAATCCTCATGTCATATATGGGGTTCCATATTTCATGTTGGGTTATTGGATATGACACAAAAATTGTGAGTACCCCCATATACCCCAACTGAAAATGCATGTACTTTTCCACATATGAGTTACCTATCATTTATCCTTGCTCAGGTATCAAAATTGAATGATGGAGTTTTCCTTCCATATAATAATTCTTCATACTACGAGATGGTTTCCTTTGACTAAATAAATATGTTACAACATGAGTTGGTGTGGTTAGATCTATACTTTTAGTAAATAGAGTTGGCATTGATACGTGATTGTTTTTTCAAGATTGAACTAATGGTTATAAAATCCCTTAATAAAACATTTATATTAGGGAAGGGTTCCACTATATATTGGGTATTATTATGTTTATGAATCCCATCATGTTCACCCCCAAGGTGGATGACTTTTATATATGTAGTTTAATCACATTATCCTTGATCTTAGAAGCGGTGTGTGTCCTCCAACCTCTTTGGGAAAACACACCACAGCCATGATGTCCCATTGGGGTGTCAAGGATCCCCCATAGGTGATCTAGTAGAAATTATGTTGGGGATCTAGCATTGGGACATCACATGTACTTGGATTTGTGGATAGAATAAACATCCTTATTTTTCTATTTATAACGAGATCAACCACCCTCATAGATTGGTTTCCTGTATAATCATATATATTATTCGTTATTACCCCCCCCCCCACCTCATATGGATTGGGCACGATATTTTAATTAAATACCTCTATTTTGTTTTAATGGGGTCATACTATCGATTCATTTACTCATGCATAAATGGGATTTTCCTATCCATATTTTGTCTTGTATAGATGAAAGATAATTAGTCATTGAATTTAGTAGTCATGGTGTTGTTGATAATAACAGTGATGGGTAATGGTGATCAGATATGGTAGTTGGATAAGGAATTAATTTATATGGCTCTTCCTCGGTATTTTTTGTTAGGTGAGGGATCTGTTTATTTTTATGTAGGTTTCTATTTTTGAGTTTTCATACTATTTAAATATTTTAATTATTTAACTCTATTTATTATTACAAGTAATTTATTACTTTTATTTCCTCTTGGGTTATTAAAAATTTATATATCATGTGTGGTTATTGTTTACTTAGTGGTGTGTTTAGGTATATGTTTATGAGGCTATGGAATCATATTTGTGTGTATAACTCCATAATGGTTGTCTTTAACCCCACGAATATTAGATTAGGGCATGGGGTGTCAGGTTTATCATGTCACTGGCCTATGTGGGGACACATTTAGTTTATTTTTTCCTTTTCTGGTTATTATTATCTCTTTTTAAAAAATTTATCGTGCATGTATCTCTAATGTATAGAGTGATAATGTTTGTCTTATTGAATAAATTTTACTATATACTATAATCATTTATGATAAATCATTCACACAATATTATATTCGACTCCATGAGACTACTTAAAAACTCATGGGGGTTGAAATTGGATTCAATACATACCATGAATCGTTTTGGGTAAATAGTTCTAGGCTGTCATGGATTGGTTCATGAAAAAATGGTATCAAAATATAGGTTCTTAAGGGGGAAGAGGTTATTAATGTAAAATGAATTATTTCATTATATTTAGAAGAATTTATTTCATAAAATAAAAACTGATGATTTTATTATGGGAAGAGTTTTTTTATATATAACTCATTCTAAACCTTATATTACTATGGCTGGTTAGGCCAAATTTTGAATTTCATATTCTATTTTCATTTTTCTGACCCGTTTTGATTTTCATTTAATGTTGTTTTCTATTATATTGATATGGAATTATTTATTTTTATTGTTATCTTATTTCATTGTGTAAAATGGTAGGAATAACTCGAGAACATGACTATCTCACATTTTATTGAAACATTTATGAATCATATGCACGCATGTCAAATTTTCAATGCAGTGGATTTTACATTGTTCATGCATAGTCAACCAAACCATTTGCCCAAAATATTTCCAACCTTTAACCATATTTAGTTATTACATCGGAATATATTCCTTCAAGTCTCATTCAATTATTAATTTTTACTACATAGCATTTATTAAGGGTATTTTTTATTATGTATTGAAACTATGTAGTTGTATTTTCTTCATGATTTCATTAAAAACATCTATTAAAATTAAAATATAATGTTTTGAATGTAAAAATGGTCCATCAAATAATATTTTAAAAGTGTTAAATGACATGGATTTTAAAATATGAATTATTAAAGGATTTTTAAAATTAATAATTTATTTTTAATATGGAATAGTGATTGAAAAAAAACTAATAGGTAATTAGTATAAATTTAAATTAGATGGAATTTTAAATGATGTTTTGATTGAATTGTTGTTTTAAGGTGAGAAATTATTTTTTGTTATAAATTGTTGTTCTTGAAAATTTTCAAATAAAATATTCAATTTAATTCAATGGAATATAAAATTTTTATATTTGAAATGAATTTCTTTATGTTCTAGTCGATCTAGAATATTTTTATAGTTGGTCTCTAAAACTGGTGATTTTAATTTTTCCATTGGTTATGTGTTTATATTCATTTTTTCTAGGTTTCCCATTTTATTTGATGTCTTCCTCAAATAATTATTCCCTTTTCTATTGAGTATTGCTTGAGATTGCGTATCTCATTGTTTGGTGTGTTAAAACGTAGTAAGATTTCATGGTTTAGGTTCTATAAAAATTTCATTAATTAAGTTTCTTGTTATAAAAGTCTGGGTCAAACACCCAATGAATCTAATATTCATGATAGAGGTCAAAATTTATAGTATTATTATAGTTTTTTCGCATATACCCTTTCATCATTAGTTTATTTCCTTATTTGTTCCATGGTTGTGGGGGTAATTTATGGGGCCCAACCATAATGGGTGCTCACCTTTCATATATTCGTCAAAGTGATGTTACTTTTTTCAGTTGGGAGAAGTTATTTTCATGCCCATATGGGTCACTTTTAGGAATTATAGACCCTATCATTCAATAATTACATTGAAAAGTCATCATTGTGATTGATTCTGTCTTATTCAATCAATCTATGTATTGTATTATTATATCTGTAATCTAGGTATTATGCTGATGGGTAATATATAGGTTGTTCATATTTCTTCTATTTCACATTTCTCTACTTATCCTTTGTCCAATGTTCTTGGTTTTTTTAGTATGTTAATTTTTATTTTTATAAATTTTATATATATGTCTAATTTAGACAGTAAAAATTTTATTTCTTAGATTAATTTATTTTTAATATTTTGGATCTTGTTATTTAGTCTTATAAATTAGAACTTATATTTTTTCTCTATGGTTTTTCTTATAGTTAGGCCTTTCCATAGGTCTGTTTGGGTTCCTAGTTTAAGGGTGTCCAACACAAGTTCAACACCAAAATCCATTTAATACATTACCCGGAAAAATTCCTATAAACATCAAAAAATGTATCATACTGAACAATATAACTCTAGATTTTAATGAATAATTCTTATTTGAATCAAAAAATTTAACACTCATATCCCAAAATAAATTCATATCATAAATCAATATATATGAATTAATTTTCATATTATTACTAGGTTTTTATAATAATAAATAAGTAGATGTAATTTAATATACCAAATATTCATTTAAAACCAATGTTGATTTTTGTAATTTACCGATATAATAATCCATATATAGTAAAAAAATTAACTTGTAGTCTCATCACTTACATACAGTCATCTAAAACATTAAATGAGTGGAGTGTTCCAAGTAACTTTGAAAAGGTTTTATTAAAATTTATTTTACTATCTTGTACTACCAAAAATTGGTTTTGAAGTGGCTCATAGTCATTTTAGAGTTATCGATAATTTTTTTGGGATGCGTGTATTATTTCATAGGTTGCAGTCATTAAATATAACTTATTTTCATCATATATTTGACAATATTCTCATTATTAACTAGAAACATATCATTAATTATAGAAATTTGTTCTATAAAGATATTGTAATTCAGTTCATTTCAATATTTCAAAGTATATAATTATATAACGGATAATATTATCGTATAATTTGGAAAACATTTTTCACAATAGATAGTTATAATACTTATTTTTCATCTAAAAACTATTTGAACAATACAAACATACATATTTAACTACCTCTGTCATTTCTTTAATAACACCAACATCATTATTTTTTTTGTCTATATAAATAAAATGATGCATAAATTATACTATTATTCTAGTAACTTTCCACATTTTATTCCTCTACATTAATAGTCTTACTATTTTTACATTGATATATTCAGTAAACAATTATGTTTTCCTCCCAGTCAACTAAAAACATTCATCTTCAATAAAAGTAACATAATCATGGGCTAATAATCCAATAAGTTTCATTTTATCACAAACAATTGAAAAATTAATGAACAGTTTAACATCCATAAAATGCTCAATTGTCATATAATTGATATCCATATATTTATGACTCATACCCTCCTTCAATAATAGTAAAATAAACATGGAAAAATAATCCATGAAGTGTCATTTTTTACACACACTATTGAAAAACTAATGAACACTTTAACATACACTTAATACTCATACGTCATATAATATATATAAATCTTCAAAATTTGAATATATGTGATTTATATATTTAACATATAAACAAAATAATACATATTATAAAAATGATATATAATTCATACATTATAATATAAAATATAGAATATGTAAACAATAAAAAAGGTTTAAATATCAATATATTGTTTATACAATTTTTGAATGAATGTGTGTGTGTATTATTTTATATAAATAATTTTTCATTATATATATACATATAAGGATAATATTTGTAATATATAATTTTATGTGTATATATTTTTTATAATTTTAATATATATATATATATATTAACTCAAATTTGTAAAAATATACTTTTCTGTGTACATCTATAAATATATACCAGTATATATTTGTCAAAAAATAAACATTTTCATATAGAAAACTTTTTATGCGTATAAATTTAAATAAAAGTATATAAACACTAAAATGGGTGTGAATCATTGGTAACCTAATTCCCCAACTCCAAAAGAAATTATTCCCATAATCATTGATGATAGTAACCATAGATTAATTTATTCGATGTTAAGAGAAATAGAGAAATAGAACACATAGGAACAATATCTTTTACAAAGATCGTAGAATATTTTAAATGTGTGGATAATCAATTGTGTATAATGGTGTAGATCTTGTTTTCCTAATTCATATCATTTTATCAAAAAGTAAATTAAGTACATCATGTTTATTTTCACACAATATATGAATAATAAATATCATGGTGTGTTTAAATATATAGGCTAATAATTTACACCCCCCTCATGTGCTTGCTGTTTTGATAACTTTTGGAACAATATTTCAACTCCTAAATTTTTTCATATTCCTCTCTTAAATATTTTTTGAAATTTTTAATTTGATATTAAAATATTTTTTAATGTTTTCCAAATGAATCTATAACAAACAGACCCAGGTTGAGAAAACAAGTCACCTAATGCATCTCAACATGAGGCCCCACACATTCCCCCATGTATTAAGGGATTCTAACTAATGAAGATGGTTTAGAAGAAACATTAGGGAGACTATAAATACAATTATATTACAATAAATTCATTAATTCACCAATCACATCAACTACATAAAACTAAAATTATGTAATAATAAATAACTAAATAAAAATATGTTGTAATAAAAATAAATGTGCAATAAAGTTATAAATACCCATAAGAAAGATAAAACATACAACAATAGATCATCCAACACTCTGATCACATATTTCTAACTAACAAGATGAAAATAAATAAATAAGGATCCATTGGAAACACCATGATATAACACATACATGATATCCACAATGGTTGAAATACCCCAACTGAATAAAAATAATTCATGTGAGCTATCCTCCTCATTCATATATCCTTTTTCCACCACCCGATATATTGGGAGTCATATTATCATAATTAATGAAAACATAAGTTTTTCACACACACTGAGGTTTAAACATAGTGTTAGAGAAAAAAATCAGCAGGATACACCCAATAGTTGTCCAAAATTTTATGGTCATAAAATGTTCCTGCACATGTGATATGTCTATCCTGATAGAAAACTAATAACAGAGATAATAAATTAAATATCTTTATAAAAGGTATAAAACATAAAACCACCCACCCAAGGATATAGTCTTACACCCATGGTAAATATACCCCTGTTGTTTCCCACACTCAATTTTCATATAACATCTAAAAGATCCAACCACCAAATATTAGGTCATAAAATATTTCTACGTTAGACATCAAAAAAATAATATACAAGGAATAGAAAAACTTTTAGAGCATAAGGAATAACCATAAAAATAAGAAATAAAAATATATTATTTTATTGGGATCTAGTATTCCAATTTAATGCAAAGAAATAGTGATAAAAAATACTAATACTTGTTGAAACTATAAAAACCATGATAGTACATTAAGGCTGGTCAGCTCTAAAAAATATAATGTCAGGAATTTGTATAACTGAAAAACTAAGATCATCAGCATGTTTAGGAAACAGAAAACTAAACCATTGTAGTGTATTTATCCACTAGCCTAGGAGAGTGATTCACTCTTACAGGATGACTATTGTCTCTCTATTCCAATATAAAAGTAAAAAATAAATAGAATATAGATCTAGAAAAATATCATGACCAACACACAGTCCCAATATATCCCAAATTTCTGACCCAACGATAATTTCCTAAGAAAAATATTCTAAAAAGATATCACCCAAAGGACAAAAAAAGTTATAGTATATCAATACTCAAACCCATTATCAATATAATTTAATCATCATCTATGACCATGTCATGGTAAAAAATGATTCGGGTTCCAATGGTTATTTGATACACTAAGATAGACACTACTGGATATCCCCATTCTTCAATGGGTTATAATGTGACACCCTAGATCATCAGAATTCAGAAAGTATTTACCCCCACTATGTTAACAAACATATAGTTATCCCTAGATCTTATTGATCATGTCCTACCCATGTCAAAGACCACACAAAATATAATAAATATCAAATGGTAAATTCGAACCAAACCCAACCTTGACTATTAAAATTACTACATGGTTATCCAAAAGGATATAATTATAAACCATAGGGTAGGATCATATATTTCATCCAATGTATTGGGTAAGCTTCACATAATTAAATATATCCAAGAATCCCTCAATTGTAAATCATTCTTCCTAAATGAATATCTCTCCTGTAAGGGAATCCAAAAGTATCCACATTCCTAAAATGTTTTCAATGGTCCTCGTGAACTTATTATTATTTGGTTTCCCTGCAAGGTGATTCTATATCTTGATTCAATCATTAATAAAATCCCATCACAACAAATCCTAATGTACTTCATGGTATAAAACACATATCTGGGTATTATCTCCCCTATATGGGAATCCATAACATGTCCCTTAGACAATCCTCAATATCTCCTCAACTACCCCTATCCATAATCAACACCTTATTCTTTCATACCATCATAATGTCCCAAAAATAACTAATCCTCAAACATTGGATCAAAACCTTCAAGATACTGGCCAAGATCCTTGAAACCTCAACCCTTAAGAATCATATAAAAAATAATAATTTCATAAATAATTAGATTCCAGATTCCTTTTCAATATAGAGGAAGTTCAAATAGATTTCCTTGGAATACAAAAGAAAATATTATCATCTATATCTTGATCCTCACTCATACATTTCATCTCACAACCTAAGAACTAATAGAATCCTATATCAGATCCTTTTGGAAATCATGCTACCAGAACATAACCAATCTAGAAAACAATCCAAACAAACTATAAACATAAAAGGATATTTCAATCATATATGTCACAAAAATAGTAGAATGGAATCCTCATTGGACCAATAAAAAACCTTTGTTGAGAAAAATACAAAATAAAACTAAAACAAAATTTTAAGTACAAAATGTTCCACTTGGTCACGCGATGTTTTCTCAAAAACACCGAACCATGATATGTTCATTTTAAAAGCTAGACACCCCCATGTAAATGATGTAAACTAACCCAATACATTTTGCACTTCCCACAGGGATCCTGGTCATGTACCCTACTATGGTTATCACTAATACACTATACGGACAATATCCTTGCACTTTACATTGGTATTGGATATGTTATTCACACAACCATATGCCCCCTTCATGGGGTTTATAATCATACCCCATTACACTCCAAGATTATTCCAACATAGATTTTCCTAGAAACTCATTTCATGTAACCCCTTCTTCCTCACATTGATAAACATGAATAATAAATAGTGTTTTTCTCTAAACTACACATCAATTTTTTTTTAAATAGAAACCCCTAAAATCATCTTGAAACCCCCTCATATCCATGATCGACCTAAAATAGACCTCAATGAGGTCCCTAAAAATATATATAATTATCTAAAAATTTAAAGAAACAATTATAATGTGATCTATGATGAAAAAAGTAATAATAGAATACATCTTGGTTTAAGGAACACAAGCATCAATCTCATATATATTCTTCACGTCCATTATAGATCAATTTACCACTGATCGATGAAGAAAGTTTGAACACCCACCCCCCACTCCATCATTTTTCCCTCACCTCTCTCAGTTATATGACACCCTTATATTGTTTATTCACATATTCAATAAGCCATTGTTTAATGGAGAAATGGGAAAAGGTAAAAATAAAAACATAAGTATGATATAAGAAAAACAAAACACAAAAAGAGAATTTTCCCCATCCCCAACTCCCTCAAATGGTTTATGACATCCCTAGTAAAACACATAATTATAGACACAATCATAGAGTCAAAATCACAATCTTATGTCATATATATTTGAAATCATATTTAAAACATGTGTGAATAAATTAATTTTAAATTCATTAAATATAAAATATTCAATGAAAAATCATAGTATAAATTTTAAACAACTCTTGTCCTTTGTTAAATAACATCCTCCATTAAATATATAATTTTATAAATAAGAAAAATATTGTATCAAATGACATAATAAATAACCAATTTTCCCAAAAAAACACCCACGAATAGAAATTTTAAATTTTTATGGTTTCTTAACCCATAATGAAGTGACATTTTATAAAAAACCCCACAATTATGGTTCTCTATCAAATGAATCCACAAGGGTTAACAAAGATCCATTTTTAAACCACAAGAATCAAGGAAACCGACATTATCATGAGCATCCACTAACTAGTAAAATAAATAAAATAACACTCAATACACGAGAGACATTTTTCATTACTGATTAGATCCTATCATCAATAAGAGTATAATTTTTGTCACCCTACAACGAAAACACCAAACTCCATAGCCCATGCTCTTACCCTTATATAAAAATAATAATAAAGGGGTGAATCTCACTCACATTAGACTACCAAAATAAAACATAAAACCCTGACTATTCGAGGATAATAAATAATGACAATATTTATTCATATAAAACTCAAAAAAAAAAGAATAAAATATTGTAATTCCTTAATGTAAGATCCTGATACTTACACATTCCTTACACAACACCGTAAATGTTGACCATAATAGGTCCACTACTTCTACACCTATCTGGGTTACTTAAGACCAATATAAACATAATTATACATCACAAAACCCATTCAACCAAACCACAAACTATAAAGAACTATATATAACACACACATATATTCCTTCAAGGAAAATGATTTTATAAAATAAGAACACAACAACCAGAAATATTTTCCTTATAGTATAAATAATATCTAAGATTCTCTCATAGGATCCCATGAAAACTCAAGCCATGAATGAAATATCCTAGGATAACTACCTAAAACCTATTAGCATGATCCTCATGATGGTAACATACAAAAATGTGGTTCACTATCAAAACTCAACATAAAAATTGAAAAATATTCATCATGAAATAGTAAACCATATGAAACTACTCAACTTTGGCATCATCCAAACGCATGATAATGTATTCATTCACTCTCTACACCAACCAAAGTGAAATAAATAAGAATAGGTTCATCTAGTTAACCAAAAATCCCTAAAGATCCCAGAGAACTCTCATCACTCCAAGACTCATGAAAAAGTAATCCTCAAGGGATCTTTTTTAAAAAATGGCGCATGTGATAAAAGATCCTTACATAGCCTATAAAAAGGAATATAAAATTTTTTAACCCTAGACACAAGTGATGACATTCATGAAAGGCCCCATCACTTGACCAAGAATAATGAAATAGGTAAGAGAATACTACCATCATAGAAATAATAACTATGAACATTAAGGGAAAAAATTTCCTTTAAGGAAGTTATTATTGATCCAAAATATTTTTTATGTTTTATTTCATCATTTAGCCACCAATAAGAGAATATGATCATCCAACTACCACATTAAACCATAAGGGACACCAGACACCTCTTGAAGTACGAATTTTATTCCCATCACTAATAGATATATCTCAAAGAAATCAATAATTCCTATTATAAAAATAAAATAATTTGGGTTCAATTGAGTAGAATACCACTATAGAGATTTATGAAAAACATCATATTTGTTATTGTGAAAGTATTAAATAATTAAACCTCCATCATTATTAAAATCATAATGAAAAAGGAAAATTCCATATAAATTTTGTCTGCCTTGTATGATTCTTGTAAATTAAGATTCAACCATTGATACATGACCCAACAACTAATAAAAAATAATTTAAAAACCCAAAATATGTCACAATTGTAGATATTATTAAAAACTAAAAATAGTAGCCCAGAATAGAAATATCATTCCCTTGAAACATGTAAATTTTATTGGAAAATATGTTCATATAAAAAATTTACAATATTTATCACATATTCCCAAACATACCTATAATTAATATCTATAAAAATTGAAAATAATAAAACTAAATGTGGTACCCTCATATATCACCTAATCTCTCCCACCACAAGCCTTTAAGGGTGCCTCCAAGCATAGAAGATGCTTCCATATATAAGAAAGAATCTAAAATATATATTGTGGATACTATAACCTCCGTGGGAGTGTGATAAAAGTGGATACATATAAAACACATCCACCACATGAACATCAAATTATTTAGTAATAATTTAGAAAAACATCATCATGATATATTCAAAATAATTGAGGCAAACATTCATACAGTCTCAGAATCAAGATAAAAAATTCAAAAATCTGTCATCCCCTAGGATAATAACATATATAGAATAAATAACCAAAAAAATATACAAAAAATCTCAATAGACAACTATAATTCATATCACATACCAAGTCTCGAGAATCGGTGAATTGAAAAAGCCTAATCCAAGGAATCCACCCAATAAATAAATCTCAATCATGTAACATTGTGTCTCAAACTAATCCACTACAGATATTTTTATAAACCTAAATTCATATATAAGTTCTAAACACACATCGTGGTTTATTCACATGGGGTGAGTAATAAATCTCACAAGGACACTAACAACATTGGTCCTGACTTTTAGTTTTATAACAAGATAATTCCCAATTTATACATATAGATCATTAAAATAATAATAATAGCATGAATAATGAAAATAATTTCATAAAATGGGAGGATGAAAAAAATTTAAAACATCTATCCTCAATGTATAGTATGGAAACTATAGTAAATCCATCTACACTCTGTCTCACACTAGAGAAATTATAACATGTTTTTCTCAAATCCACCTTACATCTATAATGTCCTCAATATCTATATAAGTGCTCTACGATGTCCAACTCAAAGACTGAAATAAATTCCAGTCTCTAATGCTTAACCATAACAATTTATAAATATAACATAAAACTAAACTATGGTTTGGGACACCATATGAATTCTTTTAACATGTGATAATAACTCTACTAACACAAAGAGGAACTATACAAAAAATCATAGTCTAGTATAAATAATCATCTCTATAAAAAATTAGGTAATGAAATATATTTTAAATTAGGTCCTTCAAATTTATTAGATAAATCTACACCCAAAACATAGTAGGTAATGTATCTACTATACGGGGAAAATACTTCACTACTCTATCTCATTTAGTAGTTGATTATTAACTACATAACATATCCAAAAAATGACAAGGAGAATTAGATAAACATCATATCAATTTCACAGTTTAAGTATATACTAATGGATTCCTCTAATATCAACATATATATAAGAAATAACCATAAAATCCTTGTAAAATCACAATAAATTAAAGGGTTGATCAACCCAAAAACCACTATACAAATTTCTAAAACATCAGCACTGACCATCACATTACCTATTAATCTAGACTGTCCAATAATCAGTTGAGACATGAAGACTACCTCTATGGGCTCTCACCGCCAATATTTGGGTCATAAGGGAACATGAAATATATATACTTATAAGAATTTAAAAAAAAAACTCATAGGGTAAACCAAAAATAGGGGATCTCTTGTTCCCCCATATTATTTCTATCTCATGTATCAACTCATTCCAGATAAAAGAAAAATCAAATGGGGAATATCATCCCAACCCAACCATGATCACTAACTCACCCAAAAGATAATATATAAGGATAATATTGTACAACCAATGAGTGTATTCTATATCATATCCCTAGAATGAGACAATGATGAGATGATAAATGTCAACAAGTGGCCCTTAAAGGCTATCCTCTAATCTTAGATTAAAAATTTCCTAAATATCATCCAAAAGAAACACAACATAGAAAAGGGAATAATTAATCTTCTTTATTACCATACCAATAATATAAAATAATATAAGGGGGTTATACATCATGATCAAAACCCAATACAAGGTTTGTGTCCCAAAATCCCAAGTTGGTCTTCCTAATAGACATCCAATCCTTGGGTATTATCTCTCCTATAAAGAAATCCATAACAGGTCCATTAGAAACATATTAACATCTCCCAAAAAGATATCATCTTTCCATGAATAAAAATAGTGTCATCACATCCTAAAGTCATTGATATAACAATTCCTAAATCGTCGTATCTAATTCCAAATGTAAATAGTCTAGAACCTTAGTATCTCAAAAATTGAGATACTGGGGGAAAATCATAATCCAGGATATCCTTGTATCCCATATCTAGGAACCATATAATATAACCTAAAATATATCACCTTATAATACTAAATATCATACAACCACTATGACCATGAACCTCACACTATCCTCACATTTCACAACCAACCCTATTTGAAGATTATATGTTAATACCTCCGTGAAATCCATCCACTAAAACATGAAAAGTACAACTCCATCAAGATAATCCCTAAACACTGAAATGATATCACGATAATTATATATGCATTAAACTAATCATAATTTACTACTTAAATTTATATTTTGGAATCTATTTTTAGAAAAATGGAAAATTATTAAAAGGGGAAGTATACGACATAACGGTTTTGTGCGCGATGTGTAACTGTAAAAATAAAACCAAGCCATGTACAACCAGAAGACCAATAATTTAACACCAATCGTACATGTATCCTACCCATAATAGATTGTGTGTACTTCACATGGTTTTCATAATGTGTTCCCCACTCAGTTTTAGACCATATGCCCCATACATCCTCTTGCCATGTATTGAATATGGGCACTAGTCGTGTGCCTCAAATGGCCATCTGTCTCCAAAATGTGGTCTTTAAGTATTCCTTAATCATCAACCTAAGTCGTACCACATGGAATGTCTAATAAATAAATTTCAGGTAACCCCTTCTTTCATTCTTCACCGGAATGGAAGAATTCATGGTGTGTTTTATCTGAACTACATGTCATATAGTTGGCTTTTAAAAAAGAACAACCCCTATATGCACCAATAAATAAAAACATCTCCTGAAACAACCATATATAAATCCTGAAGATAATATATTTAAAATGATAAAAAATTAAAAGAACCAATTATAAAAGTCTATATGGGAATTACATAAAAACTATTGAAATCCTACCATAAAACACTAAAGGCTCTCTCCCATGTCTATACTGAGATTACGTTATAGCCTAATCTACCTATCATCGATGAATATTGTGCAATCCCCCACACCATATACTTCATTATATACCTACATTATATTAGTTTTAAACTCCCACATTGGAAGGATTAACACACATAACATAATAAATGTAATTGCTATAAAGAAATAGTGAAAACCAATATAAAATGAATAAAATATCAAAAAAGAAAAGAAATGTGGAAACATGCATGACCATGATTCCCATGATTTTATGATGAATCCCCTAGAAAATACATACCATTATAGACTCAGTTTTTTAGTTTCAATCTCAATGATGTTCTCCAAATAGAATATATCACAACATTAGTGGAGGTGATTAAATTTATACTTATATTTAAATAATGATTAATTTGTAAAATTTAAATTTATAGAAATTAAAATAACCTACTATCATGTGTAATAATTGTATTCCATGACATGTAATGTTATAAAAAATGATATAATATGGTAATAGAAATTACCATTTCCCCCTAAAACACCCAGAGAAAAAAATAAATTTTATCTTTATTTTTAAACTCGTAATGTAACAGGTCATTAAAAAATCAAAAAATGTTGAAACCCACAATGAAATCATAATGTGAAGGATATAGGTTTTGGTGTGACATTTTGTTAACTAGTGATCTAAAATTATAGGATCATACCTCTTATTTTTAAAATTTATGAGGCCTTTTTAGGATAAACAATATCTATATAGATGATGACCAATTGTGAAATTAGAATCATGATTATGATGTGACATTAAATTACATTTGGAGATCAATTTATTATATATTAGATCATTTTCATCGAGAACTTATCTTCTATGAAATAATTCATTATTTTATACAATAAAACACTTCTTGATAAAAAATAACCATTTATACAAAAATAATTCCTTACTATAATGAAAAACCTATTCAAATAGGATAGACCAAATGTTCCCTACATCATTATATTGTTGCGTAATATGTTCTTCATCACATAGTTTAATTATTATAATAAATAAATATTAATTATTTTACAAAACACATATTTCCAATCATTTCTAAATTAATCCATGAATATTTATTAAATATATAAAATATAAAATAACACTTGATAGTTATTAATTTATTATCTTAACAAAAAATTAATCATATAATCATTATGTGGATGTTAAATAAATACCATGTCATACAATATAATTAATTTTTTAATCTCTATAGATTGAAAAGAATTTATCAATTATATATTAACCATATTTTAATATTGATAAACTCATAGCTCCCCCATTATAAATCCATTTCATAAGGGATATTGAATCTCTATATTCTCATTAATATCTCCATTAATATTTGTTGGAAACATGATAATTTGTTTTAATTGTTAAAATTGATTTCTTTAGATACTTTTTCCACAAATAATTTTTTTCACCCATATAAAATAATTTATAATCTCTTCAACCATCATCATCACATAGACAATACCAAATGTATAAATACATCACCTTTTTATCCTTCAAATTTTCAAATAATTTAAATTTAATGACATAAAAAATTTAATTAAGCAAACATAATGGGATTTTGGAGGGAATGTTCTCCACAAAAAATGGCATCTATTTGAAGACATAATTCATTAGGGACACCATAAAGATATCATAAAAAATATCATTTATCAAAAAATATTTTAGTAAATTCATTTTATATTCCAATATGATAGTGTTGAATTTGTACATGATAATAATATGGTTCATCCATGAATGTATCATAGGGTTCTTTGAATAAATTATATGAATTTTTTAACAAATTAATTCATTAATGGGAATGAAACATTCTACCTCCTATATTAACATATTTCTTTTATATGTATAATTTTTATCTTACCATATAGAGCTATATAAAATTAATTTACATTATGCTTATATTGATTGAATATTTCTTCCTCGTCTACTAGGTATTGAATTCTCCACTGATAAATTATGTTCACTTCAATCAACAATGTCACATACCCAATCTAAATTAGAATAGACATAAAGAATATGTGGATTGTATTTATAAAAATTATTCCATTATCAAAAGTCCCTATAATGTAGAAAACGCCAATTATATATTCATAATACATGACCCCATAGGGTTTATGAAATACATTATAATGATTAATGAACCCTTTCTATCTATTCTATATGATTTCATGTAGTGTAGGCTACTAATAAGGCTTATAATCATTAATTAACCCACAATATATAGATATTAATAAAATGATAACATGGTCCTAATCAATATTGGAGTAGATCGTCTATTTATTCATGTATACTAAACCACTTCAATGAAATAACAAAAATGTTTTTTTGAGATAATAACACTACCTTGTTTTTTAATGATCTGAAACAACTAACATAGTTAATGGCATCCAATCATTTCATTTATAAAAATATTTTGTTATTTAGGATGTAATATCCAAAAAAATATCTTTTTTCTCTAGAAAATATTTTTTTAAAATATTAACAATAACTATGAGTTATTTCTTATCATCTACAGAAACATAAATACTATAATAAAATTAACCTTTCCCAAATTTTAAACTCATTAAACTACTTTTTCGATTTTAATACCAATTATAAGGTACTTATTTAATCCAATGTTTTTCTATAATTATATACCGAAAGAAAAAAACCATAAATATTAATTAAAAAATATTTGGAGATTTATATAAACTTTTAACTCATGATATCCATTGATTAAAATTGATTTTTCATGAATTTTGCACAATTTTAAAATTCATTAAACACATATTAGTAGAAATATTTGTATCGGTTCAAGACTTCTTAATGAGAATAAACATTCATCGAATTCAATGAACTCAATTTCATAGTACCCATTTGATAAAAAAAAATTGTACTAATCCATTATAATTATATTTGTTTTTCAAAACTCATGTTTTTCTAATGAAATTCATGTTTTTAGAATGTTACAGTAACTCATATGTATTGTTCAATTTAAAATAATGCATATCTTATACAATAATGTAAACCAATTCAAGTGTTTAAAATCATTTTGAATATTCTTTGGTTCGAAATAGATGTGTAAATAGATATTATATATATTCCTCAAACAACCCCATGTTTAAAAAGTCTTTAATTTTTATGTATAGATATTATCATTATAAACATTTTTCTATGTCTTATAATAATAAAACCTCCATTATATTGGCATTTAACATTAATGGTAATTTTTAAATCATTATATTAATACTGAAAATTAGATAGTGTGATTGTATATATTCCATGTTCTCCATCACTTTATCCTCGAGAATCTTCAATATCATCTTAAATATTGGTGATAATTGTAATTAATTATTACTTTGTAGGACTATAACATAATGGATATTAATTATTTTCATCCAATTTAATTTATTCATAATAAAATAATTATACATGGTGCATATCTTGTAAATAACCCCTCATTATATCATTCATCTAAAAAGACCTAATGTCTTCCTTTTATTTTGAGGTAATAAAGGATGCTGAATATATTATTGATTTTAAAAAAAATTCTTACAAAATAAAATTTAAAAATTAATATTGAAAATATTTAGTAAAAAATTGCATCGATAAATAATATATATATATATATATATATATATATATATATATTGGTGTGTATTCACAAAATATTAATAGAAGTGTCAACCTCCAATAACATAATTCTTCTCATATATATTATTCTCTAGTTCTTTATTCAAGACAAATTAATTTTTAGTTCGTACAGAGATAACTATATCCATACATTATTCCAGGGTTTTTGTTGGAGTCACCTATTTTGATAATCCCAAATCATGTTTAAATATTGACCATGATATATTAAGCCATTTTCTAACCCTTTTAATCTTTATTTATATTGTTTATCTTGAACAAATTATATTCCTAGTCTCATAATTCAGTTGAATCAGCTTACAGTTTACATTTATCTAAATTTAACTTCACTGTTAAAGGCTACTGGTAAGAGCCTTCTGTTCAAGGTCACCGTTATAGCTCACTGTTACTCTATGTCACTAATCCTAGAAGGTTACTGTTGAAGATCTGTTGTCACTGATATACCGGTACAAGGTTACTGTCATAAGTCTACCATTAATATACATATCAAATCTCACAGACAATGAGTCACCGTCACAAGGTCACTTCTATGGCAAGGCTTCTGTTTGAAATTCACTGTCAGACTCTTTCTCAAGTATTCTGTTGAGAGAATCACTATTCATGTCTGCAGTTGGACATGTCTACCATTACTATAAGGCTACCGCGGAACAAATCCTACTGTTGAGATAGTCTATTGTTGTTAAAAGTCTACTGATGGACGTATTCCACTGATAATGAAATTACCTATTGAGATAAGTCTGCCGGTGGAAAGGTCATTGTTTCAATAGTCTGATGTAACAGGCCTATCGATGAAGTCCACTGATGAGGAGATACTATTACGTAGTGTAATAGCTACCATTACAAGACATCCACTGACACAATTTCCACCATTACAAGCCTATAGATAGAGAGCCTATCAATGAAGTCCACAGTTGAATATTCTACCGATGAAGTCCACAGCTGAAGAGACTAACATTGAACTCCACCGTGTGAAATGCATCTACTACCAGTCTAATGATTTTCTATTATTTTCTTTACCAATTTTCTTTATACTATCATAACTCTCATGTCTAGAAAAATTAATGCACCTGACATTGTTTAATGATATTTGTAGGCACATCAGGAAACAGTACGATGTACGAAGAAGACCACACGTGGTTGAAATATTTCTCTTGACGGCCCCTGCTGAACCAAATAAGAAAAATCTGATCAGGAAAAGAGTATATATGTATAAGTAGATACAAACATCAAATATAGGGGTGGAGATACTGAATATACACACATTAGAGAGAGACATACAACATCTGAAGAAGAACACTCAAGCACTCATTCAAAGGAACACAGAGCTTCACGAAGATCTATTGAAATAACCTTTTTCAAGCTGTAGTGGTGTGCTACAAATATATTTAAACCCATGAATCTGATCATCTCTACATCTGGAAGTCAGAACCTGGAAGTTGTGACACTCTGTTTTGGAGGCATCTTGTAGAGAAGGATTGAAACTTCATTTCCTTCATTCCAATGAGTCCAGAGCTAATCTTCCAAGACAACAGAGAATTCTAAACCTATCTCTACTATCCTAAGCTCTATTGTGTTTAAGTATTTTAAATTTTTGATAAGTGTGTCTGTGTTACACACACCGACTCTTGTGCTTGAACTGAGGGATACTGAAAATACCCATACCAAACTCTCTTTACATTTGTTTCCCACGCATAACTATGGAATAATCCTAGTTTGGCTTGGAAGTTTATTTTTCCCATGTATAACTGTGGTAGAGGTTACAAAACCTGGACAGTTTGTGAAAATTGTTGTAAGGCCCGATACAGGCTATGAATCACTTTTTAATATAATTTCTTGGTGGCAGGTGATCACCAAATGGAGAGGACTAGGTCTGGACTTAAGACTGAACCTCTTGTTTAAATTATTGCGTTCAACTTTCTATTACTCTCTTTTACATGTATCTATTGTTCTTATATTTGAAAAGATAGAAATATTTTTTTACATTCACTCTGATAGTTAGTTCTAGTTAGTGAGTATATGTGATTCGTTTAGTAAACTTGTTTCAAAAGTGGAATTAGTTTTCATTCTGATTCTACTGAGGAGTAATCAACCTTCGAGAAACGTGTTGAACAATAAGTCCCTTATATCTCTACTTCCCTAACTGACTGGGCCATTTTCATTAGGGGGATTTTATTCCTAAAAGTTTCTAACATAAATTTTAATTGTAACTCAATTCATCCCCCTCTTGTGTATCCCCTCCAACCAAAATTTGGTATCGGAGGTTAGTTATTATTTATAAAAAGTTATCAAACCCTCTATTTTTCAAACTATGATTTTAGTTTTATTTTAAATATCTTAAATTTCTATTAGTTCTAAATTTTCTCTCTTTAATATATTTTCTAAAATCTAGTTATAGACAATAGACTAGAAATTGCTGCTACTAAAAGGCCAACTTTCTTTAATGGTGTGAAAAATGCTCAATGGAAAATGGAAATGAAAATTCATTTGGAATGTATTGGTTTTGATATTTGGTCTTTTATAGAATCAAAATATGAGATCCCCAAAACTGTTAGATCTACCTGGGATGATGCTACAAAACTTGACTGCAATAATAACTATAAATCTATGAATTCCCTTTACTGTTCTTTAGGAGATGAGTAATTTAACTGAATTTCTGCATGTAAAACAGCTCATGAAATCTGGGACACCTTGGTTATTTCTCATGAAGGAACAACCAATGTGAAGGAAATAAGATTAAATACTTATACTATTAAATATGATAATTTTAAAATGAGACCCGGTGATCCCATATTTGAAATGTACCTCAGGTTTAATGAGATTTCCAACACCATGAGTTCACTGGGAAAAGATGTTCTAGAGTAGGAAAAGATCATGAGAATATTGAGATGTTTCCCAGATAGATCGAGAGGTAATTCTATGTCTATATGAGAGTCATGTGACATCAGCAAGCTACTTGTTAAGGAGTTTATTGGTAATCTAATGATGTATGAAGAAGAACTAAAGGTGAAAAAAGAAGATTATGATTAACCCAAGAGAAAATCCATGGCATTCAAGTCTACTTCTTCAAAGACAAAAGACAAGGAGAAAATACATGTACCTACATAATATTCAACTAGTGAAGATTTAGATTCAAAAAGTGATAAATAAATGGATCAAATAGACAGAAGATTTAAGAAGTTCTATAGGAAGAAGATTTTTTTCATAAAACCGAACTACATGGGTAAGTATGATCAACAAGGTAAGTGGAAGAAGGATTGGAAGAAATCTAATAAGGAATATGATATAGTCTGTTATGAATTCAAGAGGAAAGGGCACATCAAGGCTGACTTCCCAAAGATAAAATTAAAAAAGAAATGTGATTATAAGGTAAAAAGTTATAAAAAGGCTATGAAAGAAACCTTGAGTTCTTCAGAAGACAGTATGAGTGAATCTGATGCTTCGGACTCAGAACCGAACAAACATGCCAATCTATGTTTTATGTCAGAGACATCTGAGGTATCAATTAATTCCCCTGTGCATAATACTTATTATTCTGGGAATGAAAGTGACTCTCATAATAATGAATATATGACTAAGGAATAATTATTTGAATATTGTGAAATGCCTGAGGAAACTTTTAATGAACTCAATGAAAAATATAATTCATTAAAAAGACAACATGCTTTAAATGATAATTACAAGTCAAATCTGGACATAGAAAAAGAAAAATTTGCTGCACTGCTCAAGGAAAATAAAGAGTTAAAATTATCTAATGAACAATTAAGAAAAAATATTGAGAAGTTCACTACTGGTAGGGATACCTTGATACAGTTTCTAGGAAAACATATTTCTCCGAAATATACAACTAGTCTAGGATATCTTCCTAGATAGAGACAAATTATCAAAACCAATTTTGTTCCAAAATCTGGACAGTTCACAGCTAGTTCTGGACAATCTTTCGAGAAACAATTTTCTAAAGGACTTAACAAAGTATTTATGTCTCAAAATGTGTTTTTTGATCTTAGAAAACATATAAAGAAAATATGGGTTCCCAAAGTTTTACTAGGTAACCTCTCTAGACCCAAGAAGATATGGGTACCAAAATTACCCATTGTTTAATCTTTTTTGCAGGGAAGTTTTTTAATGAGTTCCTATAATAATCTATGGTAGATGGACAGTGGAAGTTCAAGACATATGACAGGAGACTATTCTTGCTTCAAGAGTCCAATTAAAGTTTATGGTGGGTATGTCACCTTTGGTGACAGTGCAAAAGGAAAAATCATCGAATTAGGCCAGATTAGTAACCCTCATACAATATTAATCTCTAGAGTACATTTTTTATGGATTAAAGTATAATTTACTTAGAATATCTTAGTTATGGGATGATGGATTTAATGTTAAACTTGAAAATTATTCATGAAATGTTTTTAATTCAAAAAATAATTTAATTTTCACTGCATGTAGAAGTGATATTGTATATGATGTTAATTTAAATTCCTTAGCCAAACAAAATGTTTCCTGCTTAAATGCTTTTCATAAAGAGTCTTAGATATGACACAGAAGATTAGGACACTGTAATGTGCACTCACTTAGGAAGCTATATAAGAAATGGTTAGTTAGAGACTTACCTAAATTAGAATTCCCAATTGATATAGTGTGTAATCCTTGTCAAAAGGGAAAACCAACACAGTGTTTCTTTCATTCCAAAGAAAGAAGTTTCATCTTCTCAACCACTTGAGTTGGTACACATGGATTTGTTTGGACCATCAAGAGTTTCAATTTTAAATGGGAAGCACTATGTTTATGTTCTTTTAGATGACTTTTCTAGTTATACTTGTGTATACTTTCTAGCTCACAAAATTTAAGCTTGTTCCTATTTTTTCAAATATTCCAAGTCTATAGAAAATCTTAGTGGCCTTAAAATTAAGAGCATGAGAAGTGATCATGGCCGTGAGTTTGAGAATCATGAGTTTGAATCTTACTGATCCCACAATGGCTATAGTCACAATTTCTCTGCCCCTAGGACTCCTCAACAAAATGGAGTTGTATAAAGAAGAAATATGACCCTTCAAAAAATTTCTTGAACTATGCTTAATGGGTATGACTTACCTGTTTATTTTTGGGATGAAGCTGTAAATACATCTTGTTATGTTATCAATATAGTTTTAATTAGACCTATTCTAAAAAGGACCCCTTATGAACTTTGGAATAATAAAAAGCCTAAGGTTAATTAGTTTAGATTTTTTGGTTTCAGAGTCTTTATTTTTAATACCAAAGATAGTCATGATAAATTTTCTCCAAAAATTGATGAAGGAATATTCCTAGGTTACTCTATCTCAATTAAAGCCTATAGAGTGTTCAATAAGAAAACCAAATGTGTGGAAGAATCAGTTTATTTCAAATTCAATGAGAGTGATCCACATGAGCCTAAAACCTCTCTTGAAAATCTTGTGGAATATTTATCAAATCTAAACATTAATGATAAGGATAGTGAATCCCTTTTAAAAGTATCGAGTTATGGAGATTTTCCAGAACCTACACCTGTTGATTCTGAACCAACAGACAACAATGAGGAATCTAGTTTAAACCTTCCTAGAGGTATTAGGACTCTCAAGAATCATCCTCTAGATGAAGTTGTAGGCGATTTAAATATAGAAAGGGAAACTAGAGCTTCTCTAAGAAACCAGGTTTAACCTCAAGATTTTCTTTCACATATTGAACCCTAAAATATTAATGATGCTATCAATGATGAATTTTGGGTAATGCCTATGCAAGACGAAGTAAATCAGTTCGAAAGAAACAATGTTTGGGAATTAGTGGAAAGACCTAAGGACACTTTCACTATATGCACTAAATGGGTGTTTAGGAACAATGTTGATGAGTCTGGGAATATATTTAGAAATAAAGGTAGGCTAGTTGCACAAGGATATAGTCAAAAGGAAGGAATACACTACAAGGAAACCTTTGCACCTGTAGCTAGACTAGAAGCTATTAGGATACTACTTGAATATGCAGCTCATCTGAATTTCGGACTTTATCGAATGGATGTTAAAAGTACTTTTCTAAATGGGTATATAGTTGAGGATGTGTTTTTTGAACAACCTCCTGGTTTTACAAATCCCCATTTTTCAAATCATGTTTTTAAACTATCTAAAGCTTTATATGGCCTAAAACAAGATCCAAGAGCATGGTATGATAGGCTAATCTCTTTTCTTATTTCAAAATGTTTTACCAAAGGGATAGTTGATCCTACTATTTTCATTAAATGGAATTATAATGTTGTTTTGATAGTATAAATATATGTGGATGATATTATTTTTGGATCTTCTAAAAATTCATTATGTATTGATTTTTCAATAATGATGCAAAATGAGTTTGAAATGAGTTTAATGGGAGAACTCAAATTTTTTCTTGGATTTCAGATCTTTAAAAATAAAAATGGCATTGTTTTGAATCAAAGTAAATATATTAAGGATCATTTAAAACGTTTTTCTTTTGATGGTAGTAAAGGTAGTGACACACCTATGAGTACCACCTATAAGTTGGATACTGATGAAGATGGAAAACCAGTTGATCAAACCAACTACAGAGGTATGATAGGGAGTCTACTCTATCTTACAGCTAGTAGACCTGACATCATGTTTAGTGTTTTCATGTGTGTTCAATTTCAAGACAATCCAAAATAATCTCATTTAACTGCTGTAAAAAGGATTTTTAAAAATCTCAAACATACTCCCAACAGAGGATTATTTTATCCAAAAGGATAATCATTTGATCTGTTGAGTTATTCTGATGTGGATTTTTCTGGTTGCAAGTTAGATAGAAAAAGCACCTCTGGGACATGTCACATTTTAGGCAAGTCACTAGTATCTTGGTGTAGTGAGAAGTAGAACTCTATTGCATTATCCACTACCGAAGCTGAGTACATAGCTGCTAGTTGTTGTTGTGCTCAAATTCTGTAGATGAAACACTCTTTACTAGACTATGGATATCAATTCAAACATGTCTCTATAAGGTGTCAAAATAAAAGTGATATTAACATTTCCAAAAATCCAGGATCTCATACTAGGACAAAGCATATTGATGTGAGACAGCACTTTTTTGATAGATCATTATCAAAATGGTGATATCACACTTGAATTCATTGGAAATGAACATCAATTGGCTGATATATACACAAATCCTTTGAATTCTGAGAGATTAAATTACATCAAACATGAGTTAGGAATGATTAATTTCAGCATAAGAAACCACACAGTTAGGCCTCACTGTTACACCTCACTATTGGACCTCACTGTTAGACCTCACAGTTGGTTCTCACTGATAAACCTAACGGTTACACCTCACCATTACACCTCACTGGTGTACCTCACTGGTATATCTCACTGTTGGATACCTCACTGTTTGTCATTATTTTTACATGAATTTGAATCATTTTTTTATTCCTATTTATTCTTTGTATTTTATTTTTAATCCCTAAATGATAAAACCAAAGGCAATGAACATATCTCAATTCACCATCCTCTCTCAATCTGAAACCTTGCTCTCGAAATCTCTAAACCCTAACTCTTCATCTGAACCCTCGAAACTCCTTCAATCTCCATGGATTGAACCAAGAGACCCCTGACTATCAATGAGGAATGCGCAAAGGCCAAAGAGAAACCGATCCGAAGCCAGTGGGACCAGTAATACCCTGATGGTACCTATCAACCTGCATCTA
The DNA here is from genome assembly GCA_963277665.1 of Viscum album. Taxonomy (NCBI): domain Eukaryota; kingdom Viridiplantae; phylum Streptophyta; class Magnoliopsida; order Santalales; family Viscaceae; genus Viscum; species Viscum album. Next base: position 434,975,401 of record OY728139.1, read on the forward strand.
ACCAAGAGAGAAATATTTTCTGAGAAGTAATTAAGTGAAGAATGGCTGCTGTCGAGCAAGTCATTAGTGATGAAGGCACTACATGCCCAAGGATGGACCAAATTTTTTGCCAACAACAATGGACCGTACTACCTGAAGCTTGTGAAAGAATTCTATGAATATCTGAAGTTTGAAGAGGAAGATGATGTCCATAAGCTAATATCCAGAGTCAATGGCAATGAAGTCAGCTTCTCCTCTACTGAGTGGGCTATCAGTTTGAGAGTTCCTCAAGAAGGAGTATATGATTACTACTCAAGAGTGGCTCCTCCAGACAGTAATGTTTTTTAGTATGAAAAAGCTTTGGAAGAACTAACAGGAAATGAAAAATCAAGGAAGATCATTGTAGCTGAGATGAATAGAGAAGACAGGCTTTTTTTCAAATTCATTCAGTATGTAATTAGTCTCAGGAGAGGAGATTTTCCAGTGCTGAAGTACCATGATATATTTTTAATATACTTACTGAATCATGGAGAAAACATTAACATATGTTGGTTACTGATGGAACAATTTGAGGATATGAAAGAGGAAAGCTCAATTTACAATTACCTATTCCATGCAAAACTAATTTCAGTATTGCTAAATGTAAAGGGTGTGGCTGGAAACCAAGAAAAGATGATAGTTTCCAAGAACAGTTTTTGTATCTCCAAGGTGATTTGAAAATTCATGAAAATTAGCTGGAATCCCTAGAAGAAGGCATGGGTAAATGTTGAAGGAAATGTATATGAAAAGTTTGACCCTACTACACACCCATCTAGGACAAAAGGCAAGAGAGATCCAGATCTGAAGCATGATGGGCCAGAACCAGCTTATTCAGATGAGGAGGAGGAAGTTGAAGGTGATGTGGACCCTGAAAGAGAGAACACCCCCATTGATGATGGGAGTGATCCTGATTTTCCTAACAGTCCTATAAGGACAGTAGCATTTGGAGCAGGTATCCCCCCAAAAGAACTGCCATGAAGAGAGAATATTCTGAAGGACAGTGATACTGAGGCCACTGAAGAAGAAGAGGCATCTCATAATATTATCAAGGACACCTCTGCAGAGAATGAGTCTACCGAGTCAGATCATTCTGCTCATGAGACAGAGGAGGCTTTTGATAAGGATGAAGGAATAGAGTTTGTTGCTAAAGTTGATGATGAGGACAATGAAGAAGAAGAGCTTATTTTGAGCCCTCTGATATATAATACAGACAAGATAGTGTCTGGTCACGAACCAGGAGTGGAATATACTCCCATAGATAAGGAAGTCATTGATGACTCAGTGAAGAATGTGACTCACCCCACAGGTGAACCAATAGAGCAAACTATTGTTGAATCTTTTGGAGTTGAAGAGGAGGTTGTGGAGTTACCTAGAGCCGAACAAGTAGAGGAGAATACTCAGGAGGGAGCACTATGTGAGGGGGAGCAACATCTTGGTTTAGTTTCTGTGCTATATGATATAGAGGGTTGGTCATCAGATCTAGGGTACATGGTACTTGGACTCAATTATGGAGATTCTGATGAGCAAGGCCAACCTCAAAGGGATTCTGTTATCCTACCTGAAATTATTCCAGTAGTTGTGGCTGAAAATTTGGCAACCAAGGAGGACCTTGAGTCCTTAAAAGTTGAAATGAAAAACTCTGTGAGAGAATCAGTGGTAGATTTGAAGAATATCCTTGTTTAATAGATGAGGAATGTAGAGAAATCCTTGGAGCTATCTCTGGGATGTGTTGTGTCTAGTCCAGTGAATGAAATGATGAATGAGATTAATGTGTTCCGTAATAAAATTGAAATTTGGACAGGAGCTGTGGTTGCACTGAGACAATTGGTTTCTTCTTTGACCTCCATGAGCAGTTCTCAAAACCAAGTGAATGCTGAGATTTGATATATCAAAGAGGTATTTAAGCTATTGGTGGAAGTTTTTTAGGCGTTTAAGACATCAGTTAAAGAAAACATGAACAGTCCGGATGCACTTGTTCAGAAGGTGATTGGTAATTTGACTCAGTATTTCAAAGAGACAGTAGCTTTCTCGGTCAAACCCCTTCCCTCATCTATCTCCTCTATAAACATTGACCAGATCAGAAATGTGGTTAAGGAATAGCTTGTTAAGGCCAGTACCAGTGGCACCTCTGATTCTAAGGTACTTTCTACAACTAGGGAAGTCAACAGTTATGTTCGTAAACACTTTCAAGTAACTACTGCTACTCATGAAGCCATTAAGAATAAGGTAGATTCTTACTTTGAGAAGATCTATAACAAGAACCAAATGACCAACCACTTCAAGCATTTGATAGAGAATATGAAGCTACCTCTAGTGAATCAGGCATTCAGGGAGCAGGTCAGCAAACTGAGAGAATTGACCCCTGCTTTGGATAAATATTTGGAGAATAAAGATGATTTTTTATCTACTATGGAAAGTGGTAGAAGCATTATTATAGATTTTAGAAACTATCTTCTATCCTTACTCCATGTGGATTGTACCCCTATCATCATACCTCAGGCTTTACCTGCATCTCAACCCACTGGTTCTTCCATGATGTCTCCTGCTAAAGCTATCAGAAGCCTTACTCCACTGATCCCTCAGTGACCTACCCACTACAGACCCACCAGAGCTTCTGTTGCTTCCCATACAGTCATTCCTGTAGTAATTCCTAAACTTGGTGATACACCATCTCATCCTCCATCTTCTTCTTCCAAAGGGAAAGACTACTTACCTACGGATGACGTGGATTGAGTCTATTTATGTCTTTTGATAGGGACTTTGTATTCTTTTTGAGTCAAGTAATGTACTTTCATTAATGTAGGCTTTCTCTGTTTTCTTTATTTTTGATTCTTTTTTCTTATCACAAAGGGGGATAAATATTATGCTAATTCTATACTAATTATAGAAAAATCATGTGATTGGGGAGAAATGTGAAAATATTCTAATTTTATCCTATGTTGAATCTTTTCTGCCTTTCTCTCTCTCTGATACCATGTACCAATATTTTCAGGTTTTACGATCTCAATTGAGACATTTTAGATCTATGTTTTGAAACTGTATTATATATGATATCTATCTTTAATACATACTGGCATAATTTGTGATTATCAAAAATGGGGACATTGTTGGACTCACCTATTTTGATAATCCCAAATCATGTTTAAATATTCACCATGATATATTATGCCATTTCCTAACCCTTTTAATCCGTATTTATATTATTTATCCTAAAAAAATTATATTGTTAGTCTCATAATTCAGTTGCATCATCTTATAGTTTACATTTATCTAAATTTAAGTTCACTGTTAAAGGCTACTAGTAAGAGCCTTCTTTTCAAGGTCACAGTTATTGCTAACTGTTACTCTAGGTCACTGATCGTAGAAGTTTACAGTTGAAGATCTATTGTCACTGATATACTGGTACAAGGTTACTGTCACAAGTATACCATTTACCTGCTTACAAATCCCACAGAAAAAGAGTCACTATCACAAGGTCACCGTTGTGGCAGGGCTTTTGTTAGGAGTTCACTGTCCGGCTCTTTCTCAAGTCTTCTCTTGAGAGCATCACTATTCAAGTATACAGTAGGACATGTCTACCATTAGTAGAACGCTACCACTAGACAACTCCTACTGTCTAGATAGTAGAATATTATTCAAAGTAAACTGATGGACATATTCCACTGATAATGAAATTACCTGTTGAGATAAGTCTACCGGTGGAAAGTTCACTGTTGCAATAGTCTGATGTTACAGACCTATCGATGAAGTCCACTGATGAGGAGCTACTATTACATAGGGTAACATCTACCATTACAAGACATCCACTGACAAAAAGTCCACCATTACAGGCCTACAGATAGAGATCCTACTGATAAAGTCCACAGTTGAATAGTCTACCGATGAAGTCCACAGTTGAAGAGACTACTGTTGAAGTCCACCGTGTGACATGCATCTGCTACCAGTCTAATGATATTCTATTATTTTCTTTACCAATTTTTTTTATACTATCAAAACGGTCATGTCTAGACAAATTAGTGCACCTGACTTATTTAATGATATTTATAATCACATCAAGAAACAGTACGATGTACGAGGAAGACCACATGTGGTTGAAACATTTCTCTTGTTTTCCCCTGCTAAACCAAATAAGAAAAAGCTAAGCTGGAAAATTGTATATATGTATAAGTAGAGACAGACATCAAATATAGGTGTGGACATATTGAATATATACACATAATAGAGAAACATACAGTATCTGAAGAAGAACACTCATGCACTCATTCAGAGGAACACAAAGCTTCACAAAGATCTATTTAAAGAACCTTTTTCAAGATGTAGTGGTGTGCTAAAAAGAACTTTAAACCCAAGAAGTTGATCATCTCTACATCTGGAAGTCAGAACCTAGAAGTTTTGGCACCCTTTTTTGGAGGCAACTTGCAGAGAAAGACCAAAACATAAAATCCTTCATTCCAACGAGTCCATAGCTGATCTGCCAACACAACAGCGAATTCTAAACCTATCCCTACTATCCTAAGCTCTGTTGTGTTTATGTATTTTACATTTGTGAGAAGTTTGTCTGTGTTAAACACACTGACTCTTGTGCTTGAACTCAGGAATACTAAAAATCCCCATATCAAACTCTCTTTCCATTTGTTTCCCATGCATAACTGTGGAAGAAGCCTAGTGTGTCTTGGTAGTTTATTTTTCCCTCGTATAAATGTGGTAGAGGATAAAAACCTGGATAGTTCGTAAAAACAGTTGTAAAGCCCGATACAGGCTGTGTATCACTTTTTAATATAATTTCTTAGTGGAAGGTATTCACCAAGTGGAGAGGACTAGGTCTTGACTTAAGGCTGAATCTCTTGTTCAAATTGTTGTGTTCATCTTTCAATTACTCTATTTTATATTTTTTCACTGTCCTTATATTAGAAAAGACAGAATTCTTTTTTTTTACATTCACTCTGATAGTTAGTTCTGGTTAGTGAGTATATGTGATTCATTTAGTAAACTTATTTCAAAAGTGGAATTATTTCTCATACTGATTCTACTGAGGAGTAATCAACCTTTGAGAAACCTGTTAAACAATAAGTCACTTATATCTCTACTTCTTTAATTGACTGGTCCGTTTTAATTTGGGGGATTTTAATACTAAAAGTTTTTAACAGAAATTTTAATTGGAACTCAATTCAACCCTCTCTTGAGTATCCACTCCAACCAATATTTTTCAATATATTCTAAAAACTCTTCCTTCTTATATTTTGATCTATTATCGAAACAAAATCTTTTTATAACATATACAGCTTGATTTTGAGCGCACCATCAAAAGTATTTAAACCACACAAGGGATTATTATTTATTTCATACGAAATAAAAATAATAGATATATTTAAAATAATAATTATAATTATAAAATAAAAAAACATTTTTATTTTAATTAATCTAATCAGACACAAAACATTTGATTACATAAGAAAAATATATTTATTAATTCTGATTTATACTGTGATTTGAGTCGTGTTCCCAATTATTCTAGTAAACCACTCATCATAATGGATATGTCACTCAAGATTTATCTTATGCATATTTATCAGAATTGTTTATTTAATATTTTCTTTCGTGTACTTTTAACCAGTCTAACAATTGTTACTGCAACAAATCTCATTGACATCCTTCATTATTTGGAAACATGAATTTTGATAATTTTTAAAATAATATGTGATGTTATTTTTTATTATACCTTAATTAAGTTCTTATTTGTAATTATTTATTTCAATAAACTATTAATTACTTCAAAATATCACTTTATTTAATTTTTCACAATCCTGATAGAGAGTTAATAGAGTATGTCTCACCCCATTGACAAAGAGAAATATATTATATTCAAACTTCTTCTAAATAATTTGTGTTCTTAAAACTCCATTAATATTTAGTATAATTGAATATATGAAATAATCACATCCACCAAATCATTATACATAAATTAAGGGATGTTTTTTTATTATCACTGTTAAACCAGTATAAAATATCCAAGGCCTTCCAACTATCACTACATTATAGTTTTCATCAACTACCAATATGTTTTTCATTATTAATCATCACAATTGATCTATATTTTTATTTCATCATAAATTGTTTCAATAATATTATCAATAATCCTAATAATATAGAGACCCCAATTTTTTTGCATTATTTTTATTCAATTCTCAAAATAAACAATATAATAGTATTTCAAGAATAGGATCCCCATATTTAGTTTATCGAAAAAATTATGACCAAAAATAAATTCAACATAGTAAAACCTAAACATTTTTTAATTCCTTATTATCTATCTTCTTAGTGTTTCTCATGTACTCCTTATTAAAGTAATAACCAAAGGATTTTCCTTAATGAAAATGGGTGATCTAAATTCATAGTAAGAGGATAGAGAAGAACATGAATCAAAATAAAATGGGTGAACATAAACATCATTATTGTAACATAATAATGGAATCGTTATCATAATCAAGAGAGGAATCAATAGAGGATGGACTAAAATGTTGTAATGCATAAAAATGAATAATCACATCATAGTGTTCAAATTCCACATACAGTTATGAACAAAGATATGATCGTCTACATGAATAACATATGTTCATAATCATAATATAAATATTTTGAACCAATATAGACTCATTTTCATGAATATTTCAAATTATCTCATGAGATAAATCAAATTACCCAATGCATTGTAGTGTTATATAATTATAGGTGGACCCATCATATCATAACATTTACATAATCATGAATGCCACATAAAATATATAAAAAAAATTTCCATAAAATGTTCCATGAAAATAAATGGGTTTCCTGATAATTTCATATTAATTAATAGATTTGGGGTTTCCAAAATAAAAAATAAACTGCATACTCAGTATCGGAATCATCAATCCGGAATGAAGAAGAAACATTCTCAACAGAAGTAAAAGATGTGTTTTTTTAGATAGAAGTGTTCTTTTGGAGAAATATTTTATTTTGACACAAAATCATATTTAAAAAATGTATATCCAATAAAATAAAAGGTATATACAAAAAATTTATATCTATGAAATATTATAAGAATATATGTAATGAAATTTGGCATGAAAGAGGAATTACTGAAATAAAGGAATTTGGGTTTTAGAATCCCCTTTCCTTATGTATGAAAGAATTATTCACTTTAATATCGTAGATAATATATTTATATACATCAATTACTAATTCCATAATATCTTATGCATGTATTTTAATTTTATTAGGTTCTTTTATGGCCATTATGACGAGTTATATAGTTCAATTCCATCATTCTGAGAGTGTTGTTTTCTTGGATTCCATGATCACTTTCTTGATATACATGTGTGGGAGATCGATAAAATTGGTGATAATTAACCATAATTGAAATTATATTATATTAATGAAAATTAAGATATATAATTGTTCTAAATTATTTTTTCATATATAAGTATAGTTCGTTAGATAAAATGTTCATGATAATCATTTTGATAATGTTTGGAAGTTTTTTATCACAACAAACGTGTTATGTTTTATTATTTAATATTATGTATATATTTTAGTTGCAGAACATAAAAAATGTCATAAAAAATTTATAGAATATTTTTCAACCATTTAAATGGTTTTACTCCCGTCCTATAATTTTTTAATGGAAAACAAAAACTTTTCATCCTAAATGCAAATAAATCAACACCACACAGATGAAATTTTCATTTCTAGAATAAATGGGAGAGGAAAATAGGTTTGATGATGGGTTATTACATTAACATAATAAAATTTTATTATATATAATATATGATATTAATCATTCCATGTTAATTTGGGAACATGGGGAGATAATAAGAAAATATATGAATAATAAATTAAATTAAAAAAATGGAAGAGTAATTTTTCTCTTGAACTTATTCTCTATGAGAACCACCAAATAGAAATTGGATTTACTATTTTTTAGATTAATGGATCCTTGAAATGGGTAAGGTTATTGGTAATAATATTTTTTTAATAATTGAACATTATTCAACAATTTTGAGGTGTTCGGAGAAGGGGTGGGTAGGGGTGGTATTTATAGTGGGAGGAGAGAAGTGTTTTTTATTATTTTATTCATTAGATTATTATTTTTGGTGAGACTATGGATAGTTTTGATTTCCATGAGAAAATATTGTAAAGTGTGAAGGATATTTCAATATTGTGGGCTTACAATAGGAATACATCATCCATGACTCAATATTTCATGTATTTCCAAATTTTCTAAATTTCCATATTTCAGTATTCACAAAAATTCATTTTTTTGAAATATCCCCAAAAATAAACCTAACCATTTTTGTATGTTTAGAATTGAAAATTGAAATACACTTTATACAAAAATTATAATTATGAGATATATAATTTTTAATTAATGTCATCATTTATTTTGAAAATACAAATTTTAAAATTAGAAATTATTTTATGAAACATTGAAAATTTAATTAAGGTCTCATAAATTTATTTTATAATTATAAGAGAAAAAATGTTAATTAATGAATCTATTTTATAAATTTAAATTTTCTATTAAATCATTATATTAATTATAAAATTTGGAATAAATATTTATATTTTATAAAAATACCAACACATACATTATCATTTTGAAATTATTTATTTACTTATGCATTGGTAAAATTATATCAAATTTTTATTAATAAGAGGGATAAATTTTATTTATAAATTCACATATGAGTTTACTATTTTATTGGTCAAATTACAATTCTTAATAGTCATGTTACTATTCCACGCTTCGAGTTACTATTCTATCATGATAGGTTCTTTAATTTTTATAAATATCACATATTTCATTCTTCATTATTGAGAATGATGTTTTTATTGGGATATATATGATATTTATGTGTTATATACTATATCATAATTATAATAATTGAAAAAATTCCATTGATAAATTTTTGGATTGTTACATTCTTCTTCAATTTTGAAATTTTTCCACTATATTTTCATTTTACATAAATAGGTGATGGTATTTCTCCTTCATTGCTTCTATCAATTACCAGGTTTCTTCTTCATACATATGGTTCTAACATAGTACATTGAACAAGTGAGAAGTCCTATTTCATTGAACAATATCTCTATAGTCAAAAATCTGTATTTTCTGCTCCTCATAAAACATATCATTTTCCATTTGTACCACCTCTAGATTTAGTACACGTGAAGGTTATGGTATGTATTTCCTTACTAGGGATACATAGAATAAATCATTTACATGATACATGGTATATAGAAATGTTATTTGATAATCCAAAAATCTAATATGATCAAGAATGATGATTCCACCAATGTACCTAGGGATCATATTTCCTTACATCTGTAATCTCATGATCCTCTTCCATGGATATATAAAGAGGAATTCCATGTCTCAGACCTCAAAATCTTAATCCCATAAAAATATTTCTATATATATCTTCTATCAAGTTTGTGATTCCTTGATTTAATGTTAAATGGTTTTATCCATCTCCACAATATTATCAACCATTTTGGGTCCTTGCATTTTATGTTCAACAACTTAATCATAAATTGGTTTTTCTCTAAATATTTTCCCATAAAGGGATTCATATTATGTTTTTTGGATGTTCAAGTGGGAACTATTATTGTAAGAAAACTCATCAAGAGGTATATGTTGTTCACATCATACTTTTAATTCCATCAAACTTTCTATCAACGTGACTTCTAGTGTCTTGAATGTCCGGTCTATTTGACCATCAGTTTAAGGTTGATATGTTATACTAGAATTTAGCTTAGTGTTTATAGAATTCTGGATACTTTTCTATAACACAGTGGTGAATCTAAGATATTAATTAGATTCAATTGATAGTGTTACTCCATGCAAACTTACAATTTCATTGTTTTATATCCATGCAAGCTTTTTGAGAGATAAGACCTTTTGAATTGAGATAATGTGATCTGTAGTTATAAAATGCTTGACAATAACTCATATACATTTGTTTACTTGGGATGTATTCAGAAGTCCTGTGACAAATTCCATAGTGATGTTTTAAAATTTCTATGTTGTTATGGTCAATGGATGAATAATCCCCATATACTTTTTAGCCTTATATTTCTAAAAAACTAGGCACTCTGATGTATATTTAGTGATCTTCTTCTACATATTGTCCCACCAATAGTTCTCTCAGTGATCATGACACATTTTTCTTCTCCCTGAGTGGATAGAGAATCTTGAGTTATGTGTGTCTCTTATAATATATTTTTTTATCAATTGATTGGATGGTACACATAGTAGTGACCCAAATTTTAAAAATACTTCCCCATAAATTTTGACCTCTAATTATTTCCTATTTCTCATGGATTCCACCTTACTCTTACTTCCCACATCATGTCATTGAGTATAATTTATTTTCTTCAAAAGGGATAGTTGATAAATCATTTGAGAAATCATTGATTATGTTACTTACCTAATTATTCCCATGTCCATACATTAAAAATATACTAAGATTGGATCATTCTCAATTTTCATCATCGATAATGTTATAAGATCCATTCCACTTAGATAATCATTCACTTTTTCACTTCTCTATGATGGTAGTGGATTGAGTAGTAATAATGATGATGATCTATAACCCGATTCATTGGATCATATTATGCTATTTCCTTATGAATATATATTTTAGGATGTTATGATTAGTATATATTTCACACTTATCCCCATAGAGATAATGGAGAAATATTTTTAATGCAAAGATCACAGATTCTGACTTCAGATCATGCATGGGATAGTTTTTGCCCATGAATTTTCAATTACCTTGATGTGTAGGGTATCACATTATAGTTTTTAATTAGTAAAAAAACAATTAAATTCATCAAAGAATAATTTTATAAAACAAATAGTTCCCCACTTGTTCGAATTGTGAGTATTAGCATGGTGACAAGCCTCTTTTTGAACTCATTGATGCAGTCATCACATTCACAGGTCCAAAAATATATTTCTCAGTTTCATGTTATCTTGGTTAGTGGGATTCAGTATCATGATATTTTCATGAAAAATAGATAGTAATACATAGCTAGTCCACGGAAACTATGAATCTCAATTTTAGATGTTGGCATGGGTTGGAATTCTACTACCTTTGTCTTGAAAGGGTCTGTATATATTCCTTTGTTGGTGATGACATGCCACAAGAATGATACATCATCTATACATAATTCACATTTACTGTACTTTTCAAAAAAATTCTCAATTATTAAATTATTTATCACAGTGTTCATATAAATCTCATGTTCCGCCTTTCTTTTAGATTATGTCATAATATTATCAATAAAAACAACCAAAAAATTATCGAAGTAATATCTAATGTCTCTATTTATTATGTGCATGAATATTGTTAGAGTGTTAGTGATTATGAAGGGAATAATTATAAACACATAGGGTAAATACCACATTCAGAAGGTAGTATTGGGAATATCATCCCCGTTAACCATTAGTTGGTGATATCTGCACCCAAGATCAACCTTTTAGAAATACATGTCACCACGTAGTTGTTTGAACAATTCGTCTATCTGTGGAAGGGGATACTTTTTTATCATTTTTTTATTTAGGTCATGATAATAAATGCAAACTAACATTGATTTATCCTTCTTATTGATGAATAGGACTAGTGAACCTCATGGTTATGCACTCTAGTTTATAAAACCCTTGTCCAGTTTCACTTATAACGTCTTCTTTGGTTCCTCCAACACAATAGTGGACACTAAAAGGTGTATTTTATATAGTTATAGACCTAGTTATAAGTTCAGTTGAGTACTGAAACTTGCAGTTCAGAGGAAAATCAATAAATATTTTAGATTACATATCAATGTATTACCTTACAATGTGAATGTCTTCAATCATTATTCTATCCATTGTCATAATCATTTCAGATAAGTATGGTTTATCATAAGGCAATACTATACACACTAGATATAGTGATTCTGAAGGAGACTCATCATCATCCTACCCTTTTATGGAATTAGAAAATGACTTCAGATATGAAGGGTGGTCTCCATTTCCTAATAGTTGATGGTGTCATTATAAAAAGTTTACCATTCCATTCCCAAAACAATGTCATACTTTACTAAGGAAATGAAGATAAATATTTTTGGTGGTTTAGTATAAATACATTAACTAGGGAGGACTTATATACATTGCATGTAATAATTTCCCCATTTTATATTCACACAGATAATACAACCTCTATATATTAAGATCGTGTCTGAATAGTTCTACTAAACTCAAAATATATGAAAGAATGTGTAGAACTAAAATCAAATAGTACATTTCAAATTCATAAATCAATAACCTACGTACCTATAACGAAATCATTATTGTGATCTAACTCAATTATATAAATGTAATATGCATTCCCATCCTCCTTTGGATTTGGTGGCTACTGATTCTAATTACCCTCAAGGATCAAGGTTTATTACACTGTCTTGCATAATTATATTTCTCCCTACAGTTAATGCATTGAACCATGGGTGGTGATCCCCTTTACTCCGTAAAATTTTCCTACTTCCTCATGTCTATTTGAAATTCTTGATTATGGTGGCCTTCTCTCCCACACATGAAGAATTTCACCATCCATTTCATGAAATTTCCATGATGCTTCTTCCCACATTTTTAACATGTGATTGGTTTACTTTTATTTTAACATTTTTCTATCGATCACCCATATCAAATCTCCATCATTCATTTCTTATATCCATAGCAATGTGAACATTCTCCAAACTCCATCTCAAATATTATACAACATTGAACAACTTATCCATAACTCCAAATATCTTGAATTCTAAGATACATTATAAGGTGTGGTTGAAAACTACAATATAATATATCAATTTTCATATAATTATTTACAAAAAAATTAGGTATACCTTGATATATTTGTAATTTTTTATTCATTATCAATGGTAGATTAATCTTTTTTTGTCTATATTAATTGATTGGCCTTATTTTTTTGAATATATGAAGGTAAATAAATAAAAAGAAATATTTTTGTAAATGGAATCCACTCCATCACTTCAATTTAGAACTCCTGATTTGTGCTCATAATAAACACCCTCAATCGGTCGAGCTCTCCAACAAAATGATAAATGGCTAGATTCACCTTCTCCATCAATGAACATAGAATCACAAAAAAGATCTTCACCATTTAGATAACCCAATGGTCCATGAAAAGTGGATCGAAATACCCATAAAAATTAGGTGGTCAACTCTATATAAATATATTGATAGCTAGTTTCTCCCTATTAGGTTAGGTAGAACATTCCACATTGTTCTCATTATTTTTCATAGTCATAGATAGCTGGGCAATACTTTCCATGAATGTTTTTACAAAACATCATAAGGAATTGGGTATATCGTTCGTAAAATCTCTATATTGTCCCTCACATCATTTATTGTTTTGTTTTCTACTACTTTCCTTCCTTTTCAAAAATGAGAAATATTTCAAAAAAACATAAATCATTAATTCATGAATAAATAATTTATTTATTTTTGAAATTAACTATAAAGAATATCTTGTGGGACCCCTATGTTTAACATTTTTCAGAATCAAATATTATTAGGAACATAAATATATTTAGTCTCATAATAAGGGTTTTCAATATTGTTCTATAATCGAAATACCCAAATAAACTAAATAGTTCTCAAATACCATCTATAGGGACTCATTTTTTTCTAACATTACTATTAAATCATTTTAAACATAAATAATGTAATAGGGTGACAAAACTAGGATTCAAAATATAAGTTTCTTTGGAATTTTATGACCAAACATAACATTTACATAAAAAACATAAAAATTATTTATTTCCTTATTATCTAAATTCTTATTAGAACTCATTTAATCCTTAGTAAATTTAATATCCTATAGATATACATTAAAGAAAGTGGGGATCTAAAATACCTGTAAGAGGTTAGATAAGAACATGAATCAACATGTATGGGTTAGAATAAAAATCATCATCATAATATTATCATGGGAACATCATCATAATATTTAGTGGAATTATTAGGTAAATTTATGAAATGATTAAATTTTTAAAATATAAACATCATGTCATAGAGTTAAAATACCACACATAGTTGTGATCAAATTTAGCATAACGTACATGAATAATGTATGTTCATAATCATAACTTCATCATTGCAAAAATATATATCATCATGTTCATAAATATTTCACATTATCCCAAGTGATACATCACATTACCCAAGGAATTTGATAACTATATATTTCTTGTCACTCCCATCACATCCTAAAATTTAAATAATCATGCATGCCACATAGAACGTATACCAATATTTTCCATAACATAACCAATGAAAATGATATCTTTTTTATGATAATTTAATATACGTGAATAAATTTTATGGTTTCCCCCAAACAAAAAGTTAACAACATACTTAGATTAAAAATTTTCATCCTTGAATGAGGAAGAAAGAATCTCAAGATTAGTAGATGATGTTTTTTTTCAAACTAATAATTCTCTTGGAAAAATATTTTCATTTTTCAGAGAATAAGGTTAGAAAAATTTATATCCCAGAACATAAAAGTTAATAATAACAAATATAATTTAGGAATATAAGAAGAACATCAACCCTGAAATTTTTCATGAATAAGGAATAACATAATGAATGAAAATTGGGTTTCATAATCCCCTCACTTTATATCTGGATGCTTTATTCATTTCAATATCCAGGATAATAAAATTAGATTCATTAATTGATAAATTCAGAAACTATTATACATGTTTCATAATTTTTTTATGTCATTTTATAGATAATGTAATGATTTATAGAGTTCAATTATATCATTATGGCAGGGTTGGATTATTGGTTTCCATGATCGATTCTCTTGTACACATGTATGGAATATCATGTGAAATTGGGATAATTATTCAAAATATAAATTATATGTTTTTAATGAACATAAATAATTTTAATTCTTCATTTATATTATTTTTTCAGATATGAGGTTTATTCCCTAGATGAAATGTTTATGGTAATCATTTATATTAATTTTGGTGTTTTTATATCACAATAAGTTAATTTTGTATTATTATTTAATATTTTGTATTTATGATAGATTCAGAACATAAAAAAATTTGTTAAATATACATTAAATTATACTTCATACATTATAATGGTTTTATTAACATCAATACAGGGGTAAATGAAAATTGAAACTTGTCATCCTCAAAGGTGATAAATCAGAAACTCGCAGATGATGTTTTCATTTCATTAATAAAAGGGAGAGGAGAAGAGGTCACACCTTTAACTTTTCGATATTTCAACATTCAAAATATGTGGCAATAGGGGTGATAACTGTGGCTAAAATCTATAGAAATAGTTTTTTCTGGTTGTGGCATGTTTTGGAGTGGTTGTAGCTAAAAGTTATAACCATGATTTTCATGGGCTATAGCCATGGTTTTCCGTAGTGACAACAAAGATATTTCTAGGATTTTACTTTCCATTGTTATATCCCCCATATATTCCACCATGGTAATTGTGCTATAGCCTTAGTTATCCACCATGGTAATAGGGTTATATCCAGAATATTCAATCATGTATGTTGGCCATGTAAACCATGGTTATAGCCCAAAAATAATGTTCACCTAGCCCGATTTGATCTATTTACCTCTTCTATATTCACCTTACACCTTACCATTACACTAAAAATTACTTTGGGTATATATTTTTATATTTATATATATATATATTATAAAAAATTGTGGCTATATCTTGTAAACCATGACAATATCCCTTCCCAAAAATTCTTCAGGGGTTAGTTTTTTCCCATGAAATGGAGGGAGAACTTTAGCCATGGTTTTGAGGGTCTATAGATATAGAAAATAATAAAACTATATAGCCACATTTTTTGAAAACGGTGGCTATAGATAATGAAAAAAAACACTATTTGAATAGTTTAACAAAAATTGTGGCTATATCCCTTAGAAAGAAGAACAATAGACATGGTTTTATTTAAACTATACCTATATCCCTTTCTAAAATCTCTATATCTATTTTTTTAAAGAAACCATGGTTATAGGTCTAGGTAAAAGACCATATATCAATGGTTTATTATAAACCATGGCTATAGCCCTTGCATAAACACTTTGTAGCCATGGTTATATAGAATTATGAATATAGCTATTTAACAAAAAAATTATTTCCATGGTCTCACAAAACCATGGTTTTTTTCTTCAAATATATACATTATATCCATTGTTTTATATAACATCAGGTCTATAGACTTTGTAAAATTACACATATCCATGTTTTGGAGAACCATGGTTATAGCCCAGGTTTCTAGTAGTTGGTTTTATGATCGATTACTCCATTAACATAATAAAATTACAATATATATAATATATTAGAGTTCTAATTCATATTGTATTAGGGGACGTGAATATAGAATAAGAAAAGAAAACAATTTGAAAATAAATTTAAAAAACAAAAAGAGGATCTATATCTTGAACTTCTTTTCAATGAGAACCTTCTTTGGGAAATTTGATTTTGAATTTTATTGAGACAAATGTTTCCTAGACGTGGGAAATGGGTCTGGTATGAATATTGGAAAAATATTATACAACAATAAAATATATATAGGTGTGAGTAGAAGGGGTGGTGATGGGTGGTATTTATAGATGTAGGAGAAGGGAGTTTTTTACTATTTTATTCATTAGTTTATTTTTTTTTCAAGATTATGAATAGTTTTGATTCCCATTACTAAATATAGTAAAGGGAGATTTAATTTTTTAGATTGTGGTATTACATCAGATAAACATCATATATGACCCAATAATTCTTGTATTTTCTAAATAACACAAATTGTAGTATTTCACTATACTAAAAAATCAACTATTTTTTATAAATAAAAAAATTCCCTCTAACATTTTTTCATCATGTCCAATTCATAAATGAACTCAATTTTAGAAAAATACTTTTTAAAATATGATAAATTTATATTTTATTTAAAAATATCCATTTATTAAAAAAGTAATGATTTTAATATTATAAAAGATATTATGACACTTTGAATATTTAATTCGAGACTCATAAAATTATATTATATTCAGTTTTCAACAAAAATGTTAATTCATGAATATATTTATAATTATATCATAAATTCATTTATAATTTCGAAAAATTATATTTAAATATCCTTGGGTGGTGAAACTATTCTATTTTTTGGATTACTATTCCTAATGGTCGGGTAACTATTCCCAGGGTCATGTTACTATTCTGTTAGGATAGGTTCTTAATATAATTAAATATTAGTTATTTAATTCACCCATTATGATAATTATGTTTTTGTTAGTATCTATATTCTATGTATGGGGTTTATAATAAAACATTATTATAATAAGGGAGAATTCCTTTGATAAATGTTTGGTTCATTAAAACTAATATATGAAAGGGAGGTAAAAGTATTATTCAATTTGACATTGAATTTTGGATTATTTCATGAAAGGTTTATAGTAACTCATGCTTGAATCACACTCAAATTATAGTATATTTATGGGTAATGGTATTAATGATTAGTCAATCACATGATTGTTTTTTCCATAGACATCATAATACTATAATCTATCCATAAAAATAAAATATAATTGGTTTAAAATGTATTTTAAAAAAATTAATTTATTTTCTAACATAATTTTAATTTTATACATTCATTGAACATAATCATACATAGGTATCTTTTATTTTATATTATATGTACCCTTAAGCAAGTAATTAGAAGAAATTTTAATTTATTAATCTTTTTTTATTTTATGCACTATCACAAGAATTACCAATGGATGTACTTTCCTTATTAGGGGGTGTAATCTCATTCTTGCCATTTTTTTACTACTTCCATCACTGTAGTTATAAAATTCTATGTCAAAAATAATCATCAATTTTATTATACATCAATATTTTTTATTTTTGTTATAAATAAAAAAATTATGATATTATTTATAATTCTAACAAACATCAATGATACACATTTTATACTCCACTTGAAAAAATTATTTAATGGAATTTGTTACATCATCTCAATATTATACAAGGGCCTTAAAAACATAATTCTATGAAACTACTTATTTTATAACCCCATGAATATTGTATATCACTTCAAGTAATTCATTATGTTCAAATATCATCTATGTAAACTACTTATATATCATTTTATACTCTTTTACATTAAATGTATCATTGATATTTTTAGAAATTAATTATTGTTTATAAATGTTTTTTATTTTTCATGTTTCTAGATTCATTCAAAATGTCTAATATGTTGACTCAATAATGATTCCTTATGAATTTTCAATTTATCTTTGTATTTTAAATCACAAAAACATTATCTTAAAGAAAATTATATGTTCTCTAAGGATTCTTTTCTTAAGTAAAATTTCCCTTCTCTAAATAAATATTTATCCTTGTCTATGTTTTCATTGTTCATTTTAGATTCTCTCTAAATATAACCCATTTTATTACTAATTGTACATTAGGTTTAATATCTATTATCCCTGAAATCATATAATTCCTTGGATATAGAGTATTCTGTTTTCTGATCTTGAATTCTCTAAAATTCAGGATCCAAATTCTCTGAAATTCAATTTCAAAATTCTATGAAATTCAGGTTTTAAATTCACTGAAATTCAGGTTCCAAATTCTCTGAAATTAATTTTCTGAATTCCCTGAAATTTAGTTTATGAATTCTCTGAAATTCAGGTTCTGAATTCTCTAAAATTCAGGTTTTGAGTTCTCTGAAATTCATGTTCCAAATTATCTGAAATTCGGGTTCCTAATTCTATGAAATTTAGGTTCCTAATTCTATGAAATTAAGGTTTCTAATTCCTCAGAATTCAGACTCCGAATTCCTTAAAATTTAGACTATGAATTCCTCAGAATTGTAACTCTAAATTCCTAAGAATTCAGACTCTCAATTCCTCATAATTCAGACTCCGATTTTCTCAAAATTGTGATTCCGAATTAACAGGAATTCAGACTCCGAAATCTAAAAAATTCAGATTCCAAATTCATTATACAACATAATCCGAATATCCATGAAATATAGACTATTAATTTTTATTTGGTTATACTCCAAACATTATTTTTTTCCTTAGAATCTGAAAAATAGATTTCGTTATGATTATGCATTTTCATTATACTTTTAATTAAACTATGTCATACTATATATTCCTAACTAACAGTTGTATGATTGACACATGCATAGGTCTCTCTAAGATTCAATGAAAAATCTAGATGTTGGAGGAGGGGGCTGACTGTAGGATAAGTTCCTATAAATATGATATTATTTGAATGAGCTCATTACCATTCTATCAATCTAGAGATTGCACGTTGTTGAAGTGATTTCCTGAGAGAGAGACTCTCATGCATTGTGTGGTTCTGAAGATATAGTTCAGATTGCTTCATGAGACTATGATTTTTGCAATGTACAATCGAGGTCTTCTGGGGATAAGAAGACATAGATTCTGACTACCTTAATGTTCAAGGGATTTCGGGGTTAGCAAGATAAATTCAGATATTTTTATCGAGGGCTTACTTGGGTGAGTGTTAGATAGACTTTCTTGAATGTATAAATCAGTAGACCTTTATTTGAGGTTGTTGGATACCATTCTCATTGGGTTTAAATATTTTAAACTTGTTACTTGTATTGTTTCAAGTTTACATCAGCAATATTTTTATAAAGGAAGAAATTATAACCTTTTTACACTTTATTGTACATTTTTTTACTCTGATAAATAAGATTTTATACACTTCAAGATTAAATATTTTCCTTGTAAACATTCCTTATGTTTCATTTCTGGAACCATATTTATGAAACAGTTCAATTTTGTCTAGTAAAACTAAAAGAAGTATCTTGAATTTTCCTTTTTTAAATTTTTTAAAAATACATTTCTTTAAGGAAAAGAACGAATGTTTTTAAATATAAAATTCACCCCCTATGGTAATTGAGCATCTACATCATTATTTCAATCATACAATTGTTATCAGTGGTAATGTTTGAAATACTTATACTCATGTATAATTTTTTCTTGTTCATGTTTTCTTTGTTTTAAGTTTTTCCTTTCATAGGGATTTCTATCATTGTTTACAAACTTTTACTATTAACATGTTTTTGTGGAATGATATTTTTTTAGAATGGAAGGAATGAATTTTGGTTTGATTGGAAATCTAAATCCAACTAGAACAACTATATTTGATGGGAATTATTATGAGTATTTTAGAGTTTGAATGAAGAATTTTTTTATTAATACTAGAGAAGATAACTTTGTCATGATTACTGGAGATTATAAAATTCTTGACAAGGAAGTGAAAACCTTTACCAACCAAGAAAAGTTAGAATATCAACTAAACAACAAGATACATAATACTTTGTTGTGTTCCATGACTAGGAATATATATAGTCCAATTTCTACTTATGAGGCCTCAAATTATATCTAGATGAAATTAGAAGTTACACATTCTGGTACATCCAAAGTTATTGAGACTATAAGAGCTATGCTTGGAAAATAATATCATGTATCTCTATTTCATTATAGAGAACTAGTATGCAAAGTAAAAAAAAGGTTTATGACAATTTTAAATAGTTTAGAATCTATGGGAGAAAAAGGTTTAGATTATGAAGCTCTTGGGGGAAAGATTATAGATATCATGCCTAATAGGTGGGAATCTAAGAGAATAGTTATTGATGAGAATATGAAAGTGTCTCAAATCACTCTTGATGAAATTTTTGGATCACATATTCAGCATGATAGAAAAATGAAAAGACATGAAGATATAAATAAGAAGAATAATGGAAATGAAACTAGAACCTTTATTACTACTAAATCCAAGACACCATAAAGTGTTACAAGATCCAAGTCGAAGAAACTTACTACTTCATCCAAATCTAGTGAAAGTGAAAATTCTGGGATTGAGTTCGATAATCTTGCTGGAAGGATGAAAAAGGTAATTGGAAAGAAATACTTTCAGTATAGATATTAGAAGAAATAATGAAAACAAATGAATGACTCGGAAGTCACTTTCTATGAAAGAAAAAGAGTATGTCCTATAAGGCAAGATTGTCTTATGCTTAAGAAAAAGGATAAAAATAAGAGCACTCTAATAGGAATATAATGAAGTACTAAAATTCAAAATCTAAGAAAGTATTTAAGGCTAATGGTACATGGAGTACCAGTGGTGGTGACTCTTCAGAAGAATCCTCGGATTAAGAATCTTTTAGTAAGAAGAATCATGGTCTTCTAGCCATAATACCCATTGAAAATCATTGTCTATTGGCCAAGGTACATGAGGACGAATCTATCACCAATTTATCTTTAAGATAAAATTATAATGGTGATAAATATTGTGAATATTTAGATGATTAATCTTCCTCATCATAAGATAATACATTACCATCTTATGAAAAAGTGTCTAGGATTGCTAAACTCCATGAGAATGAATATTCTAAACTCAAGAAAATGTGGATAAAGAAATTTTTGGATTATCTATTTTAACCAAATAAGTATTAGATATATCTGAATATCATGATAAGAAAACCATCAAATTTAAAAGAATTTCCAAAAATCATGAAGAATGTAATTCAGATATGGATAAAGTTTCTAAGGATATTGAAAATGTAATTTTTAGAAAAATATTTTAGAGACAAACTCTAGTTCTAAAACTAATTTTTTTAATGATAAAAACATTTTTATAAAACTAAAGTTAGAAATATTTTCCTTGATGAAGTGTTTTTCAAACGTTATCTCTGGTAAAGAAAACATTGAAAAATTGTATTCTGAGATTTGACCTATAAGGAATCATTCTGGATATGGTTATACCCATTCTAAACTAGTTTTCAGTAATAGCTATTTTTTTCCACAATGTGCTCCATTATGCACAAAATTTTAGTGTGGTGGAAATTTGGAAAAAAAATTCTTTAAATAAAACCCAATCTTCAGGTTTTCATAATGTTTATTTTTCTATGAAAATGTGAATACCTAATATTTTTCATTCTAAAATTTCTAGAACCATGAATGTTTTGATTCTGAAGGTCTAAAAATCTTATTTTCAAGAAAATAAACAATTTACCAACATAAATACATGGTACATGTATATTGGAAGTTCCCGACATATGGCTGGTAAGAGAAACATCATTGAAAATAATATCAAGATGAAAGGAGGAAAAGTAACTTTTGGAGATAATGCTCAGGGAGAAATTGTTGGTTCATGTAACATTGTTCTTCTTGTAAAAACATTAATTTGTAATGTTTAATTTGTTAAGGTTCATAAGGATAACCTCATTAGCATGAGTCAATTGTGTGATGAAGGTTACCTTGTGAATATTAGGAATGACAAATGCTTAGTACACAATTCCAAGGAAGAGTTTAATCTTTCTTCCCATAGGCCAGAGAATGTATACACACTAAACATAGAATACAATATGAACCCAGATCTACCTTTCCTTAGTGCAATGGAATAGAAATCTTGGTTATGGAATAGAATATTAGTACACTACATCCTTAGGTACCTATGCAAACTCATAAAGAAAAGACATGTTAAGGATATATCACAGCTTAGATTTGATTCTTCAAAAGTTTTTTATCCTTGTAAATATGGAAAGAAACATAAATCATGTTTTAAATCAATCGTTTAAGTGTCAAATTCTCATTAATTACAACTAGTTCATATGGATATTTTTTGTCCAACACAAACTGAAAGAATTGGAGGCAAATATTATGTATTTTTTAGTTGGTAATTACACTATATTTACAAGGGTTTATTTTCTAACAATGAAATCTGAATATTTCTATTATTTTGGAATTTTTCTAGACCATGTTAAAAATTAGAATAACCCTCCATTGATAACTATTCCTAGAGATCATGTTGGAGAATTTCAAAACTCTGATTTTGACACTTTTTGTAATAAAAAAAGAATTACTCACAACTTATTAGCTCTAAAAACCACCCAACAGAATGGTGTTGTTGAAATAAAAAAATCAAATTCTTCATGATATAACTAGAACCATGTTGAATGAATATTCTATAGCTAAAATTTTTTTGTTGAAGTTTTACGCACTTCTTCTTATACTATAAATCGAGTTTTGATTAGGCCTTTTCTTAATAAAACTCCTTATGAATTGTGGAATGGTAGAAAATCTAGACTTTCATACTTCAAATTATTTGGTTTTGAAGTTTTATTTCTGAATAATAACGACAATTTATATAAATTTGCACCCAAGTATGATAAAGTAATTTTTTTAAGCTACTCCACAACTTATAAGGATTATAGAGTTTTTAATAAAAATACTTGTACTGTTGAAGAAATAATACATGTTAAAATTGATGAAATTGATCCATTTGTTTTTAAACAACATCAACCTACATCCTCAGATGTGTTTTCAAAAACTGATTTTTAACCCTTTATAGATTATCCTTTTAATAAATAAAATGTTCAAGAAAATATTTCCAAATTATTTACCCCAGATTATTTCTTACCATACACTGATGAACTGCTTTTACAGAACCAAAATCAGTCATTGTTTAAGAATCATCCCAATCATAGTATCATTGGTTATCTTAATCCAAATTTAAGTACAATAAGTTCTTTATGAAATGAAGTATAACATCTATCATTCCTTTCCAAATTGGAACAAGAAATCACTGATGAATCTCTAGGTGATGATGAATGGATTAAAATCATGCAAGATGAGCTAAATGAATTCGAAATGAATAAAGTATGGACCTCGGTTGAAAGACCTAAGTAAACTTCTGTTATTGGTGTAAAATGGGTCTTTATAAATAAGCGTGATAAAATGAAATCATTGTGAGAAATAAAGCTAGATTAGTTGCTAAAGTCTATAATCAACAAGAAAGAATAGAAAATGAAGAAACCAATGCTCCAGTAACTATACATGAATATATTCTAATTTTACTTTCCTTTGCATGATTCTTTATTTTGAAACTTTTTCAAATGGATGTAAAGTGTGCTTTTCTTCATGGATATGTTCAAGGGGAATTTTATTTTGAACAACCTCATAGTTTTGAAGACACAAAACATCCTAAACACGTTTTCAAACATACCAACGATATATATGGAATTAAACAATCCCCTAGAGACTTGTATGATAGATTTAAAAAAAATATGACAAAACAATTATTTTAAGATAACTACTAATCCAACCCTTTTTATTAATAAAGATAAGAAAAATGATTTAATTTTTCAAATTCATGTTGATGACGTTTTATTTGGTTCAACTCAGTAATATTTAACCGATTTGTTTGGAAATCTAATTAAATTTGAGTTTGAAATGAGTATGATGTGTGAGTTTACATTTTTACATGGTTTCCAAATTTCTCAAAAACCATAAGGAACTTATATTTATCAACATCGGTATATTAAAGGTCTTACTAAAAAGTATGGATATGAAAACACTAAGAGTATAAGTACTACCATTTGTACCTCAATTTCTCTTGATAATGATGAAGCTGGGAAACCAGTAGATCAAACATCATTTAGAGGTATGATAAGATGTTTAATGTACTTGACATCTAGTCTTCTAGACATAATGTTTTTAGTATTCTTATGTTCTTGATATCAATATAATACAAATGAATCACATTTAAAAGTAGTGAATAGAATATTTCGATATTTAAAGGGAACCATGGATTTAAGTCTCTTTTTTACTTCTAGTAATGATTTTGTTTTAAAAAGTTTTTCAGATGCTGATTTTGGTGGCTATAGAATGGATAGGAAAAGTATATCCAGAACTTGTCATTTCTTAGGAGATTCATTAGATTATTTCTCATGTAAAAATCAACACTCGGTAACACTTTCCACCGCTGAATCTTAATATGTAGCAGCTAGAAGTTGGTGTTCCCAAGTGTTACAGATGAAACATACACTCAAAGACTATGTCATGAGTTTTACCAAAACATAGATATTGTGTTATAACACTAGTTCCATTGTTCTATGTAAAAACCCAACACATCACTCCAGTGAAAATCACATAGAAATTAGGCATCACTTTCATAGGGATCGCACACAAAAAATAAAATATCATTATTCAATTTATCAGAACGCAAAATCAACGTGCTGATATTTTCATAAAAACATTAAACTTGATAGATTTGATTACATAAAAAAGATACGAATGATAACTATAAGGTAATCATCCATATGAACTTTTTGTTGAAACCAATCTCTTTAGAGTAAGAAACTTATTTTCATGGGGGGAGTACATTTTCTTGTTAAATCAAATTTTTTTGTAATCAAAATTTTCTAAATAAAAATATTTCGTAATCAAATGATTTCGTAATCAATATTTTTCGTAATCAAAATTTTTCGTAACCAATATTTTTCGTAGTTAAAATTTTTCATAGTCCAAAAATTCTAAATTTCAAAATTTTCTTTTCTTTAATAAAATATTCCACAATCTAAACTTCTTCGATAATAATTTTCCTGATTACTGATAATTTTCATTTAAATATGAAACGTATGTTTCCTTTCTTATAATTTGATAATCAACTTTTTACTTTTTGTTATTTTTATCTTATTGAATAAAAAATTTTGGATTCACTTTCCTTAAATCTGACTTTTTATTTTAAAAACATCAAAATATCAGAACTTATCAAAATCCTTCTTCGACTTTTATCTCAACCATTAGATCATATCAATCTAATTTTAACCATTCTGTATTTTTAGGAATATTAACCATTGCCTCAAATGCTTATATAAAGGTCCCCTGATGGTTGTCCTAAATTGTTTGTCAGGCTTTGGCATGATGAAACTATTCTTCTTTACCTAAGGCTTATTCAATATTTTCTCACATTCCGAAATCCAAATGTCTTTGGAACCATCCCCACAGAATAAAATGTTGTCTATAAAGGAATTATGTGATTGAGCGATCAAGAGGTAAAGTTTAGTATATTCGAAGATCATTTAAAAATATGATTCTCTTATTTCAAAGAATATTACATTTAATGGTTGGGAGAGTTTATTTGTATCAAAACCAAAGCGACAGGATCTGGTGTATCCACAGTTGTTGGTATAGTTTTATGAGACCATAAGTTTTTTTTTCAAGATAGAAAAGATATTTTTTCTTTTTAGAGATATGAAAAAAAATCTATTTCGTTCTGTATGGTAGCTAAAATCATTGGATTTCCTTATGAGTGAAAAGATAAATTATGAACCAACAAGCTACCAGATGTTTTAGGATGTTTTTATTAGGATAAGGAAGTAGAGTGTCTTGGTTTTTCATGGGTGAAGACACTGAAGATCAATCATCTTTGTAACAAATTTAGGATTATGGAGTTATGAGTTCATATTTTTATCATTCCGAGAAAAGGGGATAAGGACACCCTGAAGAAGAGTGACATTTATATTCTATATTTTCTAGTGATCCTTAGGATTATTAATCTAGTGAACTATATGATGATTACAATTTATTATATCAATAATGGAACTATCAAATCTCAGATTATTATGTATCCGGTTATTCATTCCAAGTTCACAGTTCTTTGTTTTGATTCATTCAAAATTCCTTAGAGCTCTAAGCCAAGAAATTTCAAGGTTATATTGCTTAGTGATGATACCTTGATAAGGATGACGGTTGGCATAAATAGTGAATACAAGGAATTATATGATTTATCTAAATTTGAAATCGAAGCTTTATCAAATAAACTAGAAGTTGCTAAGAATACCAAGAAATATGGGAAGAAGAGAAAGGTAAAGGAACAAGAAGTGAATGAAAAAAATCTTGCAATTCAGGAAACCCAATATAAGTCTCCAAAATCTAAGAAAAAAAAGACATGTATAGATGATGTGTCTTCCAAGTTCAGATTAGATAAAATGAATAGGAAGGAATGGGAGATTAGTTATGTCTTGGACCCTACTTATGAAAAGGCTTTCATGATTAAGGCTATTGAAAAGCATGAGAAGAAGTAAAAGCTAATGAAGTAGAGGAAGAAAATGTGAGAGGCTGAAATAGTTCAAGATCTTCTAAAAGACACTGGGAAAGCCTCTGAACAAGTCTATGTACCAAATTAGTTTCTACATAAATCACTTCCAGTGAATCTAAGAATGAAAATCGTGATTCTGAAACTAGAAGAAGATAAAAAATTATGGTGGAAGAGGAAGTTGAATAAAAATATTAATATGAGGAAGAAGGGGATCACACATATGATATCATAATGTAATTTTATGAATATCATTAAAGGAGAATCCTTTTAGGAAATTTTTTATCCAGACTTCTCAAGACGAATCTTAAAAACTTGCTACCCCAGGAAATGAATAAGAGGGTCATGAACAAGTAAACAACCCAAAGGAAGAAGATAGTGGGAATCAATAATTGTTTAAAAAAGATGACTTTGTGGATGATGTCGAGAAAGAAAATGATGAGGAACAGAAAATATTTCAACTATTAGATAGTGAACATGAATCTCCAAAAGTTGTATAGATCATTCTAAGAACTGATAAGGGAAAATAGGTGTTGGTTGATACACCGAGGAAAGATGTGGTGTCAAAGAAAGAAGTTGGTGGTTCGCCAATGATAAAAGATTAAGAGATAGATAATGAATCCTCCCCAACCAAAGAAGCTGATTCAGAATCATCCTCTCTAGTACATGACTTTGTGGTCCAATCATTTAAGATATTGGTTGATACCATTCCATTGTTTCCGAGAATAGACTCGAGGTTCCAGATGATTTAGCACTAGTTTAATCAGAAATAAAATTATGTTTCCATTCTTATAGATAAATTCATTAATCATGAAGCTGGTTTCAAAACATTCTACATTGGTTATAATTCACATAAGAGTTACTGCAAGGACATCAAAAACTATTCAAGGAAAAAAAATTGAATAGATAAGAATATTTGATGACATTCAAGAAAATTTCAAGGTTGATTTTGATAGATAAGGGTTCAAGATAAAAGACCTTACTTCATGTTTCATATAAAATATGAATTTTGAACAAATAGATTTGAAGCCGGAAGACAAAGACCTAAATGGAAATATTAATTCTATGGCATTGAATATGAAAAAGTAAAGAGATCATAGAATTGAGTTTTAAGAGAAGTTCAGTTAGCAAGAATACATTTTGAAGACTTAGATAGAAATTTTGAAGGCTCAGGAAGGAACAATAAAAGATCTTCAAAAGAAAAATGACGATCAGGATCTGCTGCTCAAGAGTTTTGAAGAGGATCATAAAAAGATTAAGATTCTTAAAACCATCGTGAAGAAGTTAATACTGAAGGAGAAATAATAATGATTTTTCCACTTAGATATTTTGTTGTATTATATTTCGTGTAAAAAAATTTCAAATAATAATGACAATTTCTGTTGTTCTTCATGTGTTTTGTTTTATAGTACTTATATTTCAGGTACCGTATTTTTTTCACATTATTTCGATTCCTTTTGGATAATTAAAAATAGGGAGAAAGGAATTATTAAAATAATATTAAGTAAAGAGGATAATTCTCTAAGTAAGGGGGAAACTATCTAAGGTGGAGTTTTATCCAAGAAAATTTTCGGATGCAAGTAAAACAATAATCTCTTTAAGGAATTCAATAATATGATCCTTAGGTATTTAAAAACCTAAGGGGGGGGGGGGTTATTCGTATTCATCATGATTTGTATGTAAAGGGAGATAAGTTATTTGTATTTTTATAAAGAAAAATTGTAATTCCATATATTCTTTTTCTTAAGGATATTTGTGCTTTACAAAAAGGGGGAGATTTTCGATCCAATAAGGTTTCCTTGTGATTTTTCCATTTCTCTATGTTTTGAATATCACAAACAACTTATCTTAAGGAAATTTATATTTTCCCTTGGGATCATTTTCATAAAGAAATTTTCCCTTCTCTAAGGAAATTCTTATCCTTACCTATGTTTTCTGGGTTCATTTTATTGTCTCCCTAAATCTAACCCATTTTATTACTAATTCTAAGTTAGGTTTCGTATCTAAAAACATAAGAATATTATTATTCTAGGTATATAGAATATTCTTTTTTCAGATTCTGAATTCTATGAAATTTAGATTCTGAATTCTATAAAATGCAGGTTTCGAATTCTCTAAAATTGAGTTTCCGAATTCTCTGAAATTCAGGTTCTGAATTATCTGAAATTCAGTTTCCGAATTAATTGAAATTCAGGTTCCAAATTAATCGAATTTCAGGTTCTTAATTCTATAAATTTCGGTTCTAAATTCCTTGAAATTCCAGTTCCGAATTCCACAGAATTCAGACTCTGAATTCCTCAGAATTCAGTTTCCAAACTCCCCAGAATTCCGATTCCGAATTCATTGGAATTCAGACTCCTGAATCAATAGAATATATATTTTGAATTCTTTGTAAAATAGAATCTGAATATCCATGAATTATAGACTCTGAATGTTAATTCAGTTAGACTCTTAACACTATTTTTTCCTCAGACACTGAAAAATAAATTTGGAAAAGCATATATATTTTCATTACACTTTTTATGAAAAAAAGTCGTAAACTTTTGTACTAACTAACCATTGTTTGAGTGACACGTTTATATGTCCCTCCGAGATTCATGGAAAAATATGACTATTAGATGATAGAGCTAACCATTAGAGAATTTCCTATAAATATGAGCTCATTTGAACAAGCTCATATTTGTTCCCTTACTCTAGATATTTCATGATGTTGAAGTGATTTCTAGAGAGAGATAATCTCATTCTTGGTGTGGTTTTGAACATCTTATTTGGATTGATTCATGTGACTTTGATTGTTACTGATTATAATTGAGGGTTTACGGGGATAAGAACATAGAGGTGTCGACTACTTTAACGTTCGAGGGAATGTGTGGATAGCAAGACAGATTTAGATATTCCTATCAAGGTATTACCCTTGTGTGGGTAATACAGACTTTCATGAAAGTATAAATCAGGGGACCTTTATCCAATGTTTTTGGATACCCTACTCTTTGGGTTAAAAGATTTTATACTTGTTACTTTTTATTTTTCATGTTTTTTCCGCTATATTTTAATAAAGAAAGAAAGTATAAACTTTTTATACATTCATGTACTTTTGTATACTCTGATAAGTAAGATTCTATATGATTTAAGGTAGAATATTTTCTTTATAAACATTCCTTAAGATTCGTTTCCAGAACCATATATCCAGAACCTAGAATTTTTATTAGTATAACTAAAATAGGTATTGTGAATTTACCTTGTTTAACTTTGTTAAACATATTTTCCCTTAAGGATCAAAACTAATGTTTTTAAACATATATTAACCCACTATTGTAATTGAAAATCTACAACATTATTTAGATCCAATATAATAGATCCATCAAAAAATTTAATTCCTTTAGTATTTAATCTTATTCACATTTTAGTTCATTATAATCCTCTTTTATACTCCATTTTTCTTCAATAAATAGTTCATATGAATGTTTTGATTTGACATTGAATACAATGATTCCACCAAAAATGGAATCTTCATATTTCTATTTAGTTACATCAATGCAAGATGTTTCTTCTTATTATGATATACAGTTAGTTTTCTTAGAATAATCATCCATTAAATTTCCATTTGTTGTTTTTTCTCTACATTTCCCACTTAAAATATTTAGGCTCCTTGACTATCATTGAGTTTGGTCCTCACTTTAACCTCAATTATTTATTTCAAGGTAATTATATAAAAACATCCCAATAATGAAAATGTGAACCGCAAAAAAAAGGAATTTTAACCATATATTTACTGTATCATTAATACATGACTCATTAAAATGAGAGAAATTAAATGTTTTAAATTAATTGAAATTTTCCCAATTAGAGATTCTTCTTTATAAGCCTTATTAGTATCAAAATTTTCAAAATAATTAAAATATTCAATTAAATTTCCATTTTCAAATTTTACATTATTTTTTATTTAATTCCCCCACTTGTTCTCATATTTAATCAACAAATTATCTGTCTTATAAATATTCCAAACATCCATGTATTCATCCTCGATGGAAAAAATCATTATAATGATATTTTTATAAATAATATTTATAAATTTAATCATAATGTTAGAATACATAAGAAAATATTTTTACATCGAATCAAGCTAATTTTTTTTACCAAAATAATAAACTCATCACAAAACATTCATCTCATATTATATTATTCTCAAATTGATAATGAAATGTTATTAATTAGGGATTGTTGAAGATTTTATATCTATCATTGAAATAAAAGATATTTATTAAAATAATTTCACTCTCTTAAATCCTATAAATCATATTTTATTAATGATTGAGGAAGAAACACATATCGAAAACATCTATCATCTTTAATATTATTATTTTCAATAAAATTGTATTTTCCCATATTTTGGAATTTCAACTCTATTTTACATGATTTTAGGAAAAAATTAATCCAAGACATAGATGATATAGAACAATCCCCTTGATCCATGTATAAAATATATTTCTACCTATCAAAGGGACTCCATTATTGTGGACTATATTTATGCATTCCATATATCACTTTTACAAAATATTTAGAAATAAAGAATAAAAACGTATCATTTGAAATATGAAGAATAATTAATATATATTTAATTCTATTTTTAATGATAATAAATAAATAGAGAATAATATCTTAATGAATATTTTGCATTTGATACTAAATTATTGTCCAGCTTGAGATATTCAAAGATGCTAAAATGAGACTAAGTCAATTGAATATGAAACACAAAGTGTTATCTAAATCATTGATTTTGTGGATAAATATATGATCTATTAACGAATTTATGTGATCAAAAGTTATTTTGAGATATAGAATAAACATGAAAAAATAGTTTTCTCAATGTGTATGTATGATTTTTTAGGACTTCGCTAATCCATGGCCTCTAAATATTTTGATTGAGTTTTTCACATATTTCTCTTGTTTTCAATGATTATATTGAAAATAATAGGAATATAGTCTTCAAATACATGTATATGATATATTTATATATTCAAAAAAAAGTTGATCAACCTTCAATAATACTCCTCTAGTGAATACTTTTTTTGATAGCATGAAATCCTTTGTACTTTTCATAAAATTTTACCAAATCCACTCTCTAATGATATTTGGAATGATTTGTAGTCATATAAATGTTTCGAAATAATTTTTGGAATGAATCATCTATTTTTACATATCATTATAAAATCATTTAGAAAGTAATATAGTTTGGGATATCATATGTAGTAAAATTGGGATAAAACATTCGTGGATATTATATATATAACCCCTGATTTTTTCATATTAATAAATTAATAATATAGTAATGATTTTGTGATTAATATAGTTAATATTTGATATATTTTTTTATTAAAAAATAGAATACATGGTTTGAGAATAGTTTTGGGAAACCATGCATGTCAACTGTGCGTCATCTATATAATGAGATTTTCATGATCCTATTGTTAGAGCATGGTTGGAGTAATCATGTTTCCACTATGTTGAAATACAGCGTCATATTTCAAGTCTAGACTCGTTGACCCATTTTGTAATTGACTTAAGTATAATCATGGTGTTTTTATTATTTTTTAATATTATGGTACATTTTCTAGAGGGGTTCCAATTAGATTCATTTTCATATTTATGAAGAAATATTTGATTAACACATGACATTTCAAATTAATATATTTTTTATTTTTTATTATAATTTTAATTATATATGATTTTATTGTAAAATAAATTTTCTGTTAGTTTTATTATTATTGGCTACGTAATGATTATAAATCATGTCTTGTGTTGGATGTTTCTATATTTTAAATATTATAGATATAAAACTAGGATTTTATTAATTTTATTAATATTTTTATGAAATAATAATAATATTATTATTATTATTATTATTATCACTATTGAAGTAATAAATTAGAGATGAAGTAGGTAATTGTCATTCCTAGATCGAACATGGTTTGGGTATGTTAAAGTGTAGAAATAAAAATTAATAGAATAATTAATCATCTATTATGGGGAATATGGATATCTTCTAGAATTTAGAACTTAATTAACCTTATTTGATATATTTTACCATGGATACAAGTGCAGTTTCATAGTGAAATTTTTCTATGGATTTCAAATCAGTCTCTAGATGATTTCTTTCAGAGCTTAGCATCTCCACTCTAGGGAGGGTAATCAAAATTGTATGTTTTGATGAATAATATCCTAATTATAAAGTATTTGAATGGGCAGAAGGCTTTCTTATGTTCTCCATTATCTCAAGGGTGATTATATAGAAATGGAAGAGGGTCTTGAAATTCACTGATATTTCTATGAGAATCATTGAGATTTGAATATTCATTGAGTATAATATTATGATAATGGGAAGGGGAAACCCTTATAATTTTTCCTTATGATGAAGGTAACAAAAATATATATATATATATTAATATATATATATATATATCACTAAAAGTTAGTGTCCTTGGGATCATGTAATGGAACCAAAATTTTAATTATATTAATGGTAAGAACACACATGTGTATGTTTGGATCCACATACTATTGCATAATAAGCTATATTGGTACCCTCATATTTTATAGGAAATTTTATCATATGAAATAATTAAAATTATATTTTATAGTAAAATTGAAAACACATCTTATAGTTACATTGATAGAGTAATGGTCCAAGTAGAATTTGATACAACACTTGTTGAGGATGTGGTCTTCAAATATTTGGGAGACATTACCACTATATAAATTTTTTTATGTATGGAATCACAAATTAAAAAATAAGTTCAATATCAGTAATTTTGATCACTTAAATAATGAAGATACCTAATCTATAACCTAAATAAATTTATCGGGACTCATGATGTGACATGGTAGAGTTTTCTTCCTATGGGTAAAGGGAAAAATAAAAAAACACCTGCCTCCAATCCATCACATGGAGTAATATAATAAAATTAAAAAATACATATTATGAAAAAATCCAACCCATTATAGGATATAAAAAAACATCAGATGAATATGAACCTATAAATTTGTTACACATATTTATTACATATGATTATCAAAGTGATAAGGTGATATCACCTCATGGAACCCCATCTTGAAGGGTAGTAATTCTCCAGAGAAAACCCATGGAGATGAAGATAATTTCAATATGAAAACAACAGGATAGAAATCACTTTTTACGAAGAACTCATAAATATACTAGTGGTGTTTGAGACAACTATCTTTTTGTTTCATGAAGTATCTTAGTGAAACAAAAATAACTTTAGTCAATCAAAACTATGTATATATTTCATAGTAAAAAAAATAATATAATATTTAAATGATTAATAATATCAATTCCAATTAAAATAAATAAATCATTAATTAAATATAATGTTGGAATAATGAAGATACAATCAGCAGATAAAATTTACAAGTAATTTATTTTTATTAAGAAGTAATTTTCATTGAGTTTAATTATACATTTATCAATTGGTAGACCACTAATTTTCATTATATCATTGAAGAGAGGTTATTCAAATGTATAACCATTCTATATGATATATACATCTACACTAATGACATATTTACGTCATCGTTGGAATCCACTTGTTCTAGCATAGATGATTCTAATTCTTATGTAATCCATTGATGATATACTTAGGAATCAATTCAAATCGATGGAATATTATTGATCTCTATAGTATTAAGGGGTTCTTGGAGGGGGGTCACTCTCCATTCATAATAACATTCTAGGAGAAAATATCTCTAGGTTTTGAGATAAATCTCTTAGGACTCTCGTTGTACATAATGATGATAGGCCCTAGAAATCGGTATAATTGTATATTTATAAGGCTATATTAGTGTTTCTAAAAGTATATAAGAATTATATAATTCCTTATTCTATTTAAAAATCTATATTTAATAATATGGTAATTAATATTTTAATTTAATTTAAATATAATCCACCTAATGATTAAAATTATTATTTCCTAAATGAATAAATTAATATTTTTTTTAACTTGTATTTAATATATCATTTCCAATTGGAAAATGACACATGGTCCGCATATACTTATCGATAATTAATGAACCCAAAATAATGAATATTTATTTAATAAAAAATATTACTACATCATTCACTGCAAAATTAATAAATAAATTATAAAATAAAATATAAAATAAATATTTATTAAATACCCCCCAAAAAAATTAATAAATATTTTTTCCTTGATTCTGAATAATAATAAATAAGTACCATGTATTCATCTAATATATAATTATATTACGAAATGAATATGTATTAATTATTCAAATACTATAATATTATCTTGAATAATTTACGATTCGATATGTGAAATCAATTCAACAATATTAATTATTAAAAGATATAATGTAACATAATTTATTCAAAATGATAAATTCATATAGAATGTAATTGAAATTCTGAAGACACTTTGTCTGTGACTATTTATTCCCCATTTTTAGGGTTGTTAGGCTATTATACTTAAATTCAAAGGATAATATCTGGAAACACAAAATGGAACCCAACTATAAATTAGTTAAATTCCATAATGATAATAATTTCCTATGAATTCATAAGGTGTAATATAATTAATTTGTAATGATATCTGTAATCAATTAGGTTGCATATTAGTACCACTATTCTACGTGATCGATTTGTCTTTCTATGAAATTTAGTAAATAATATTGTTGATAGATTTCCATGGACATGGAAATAATTATGAGGTTAAAATACAATCATATGGTATATGATATCAACATTAATTAAACAATAGAAGATACAAACCCTTTATCACATTATTTATTCATACAATATCATTCATGAGGCACCAAACATATCCTATCTTTTGTGAGAATATTTCATCATGGTTTTCATTAATAAATTAAAGTATGCAACTCATGATATGAATTAATAATAATCCAAAAGTATAAGAGTAACTAAAATTTTCCACATATTTGAATATCCATAGACACATATATAATTGGATTTCCTAATTGAAATTTAGGTTCTCACAATATCATAGTTTGAAAATTACTAAGTGTGTACACCATAAAAATTTCTCTCAATTTATTATGTCTCTCAACCCTTGATAGATTATATTATTTGAATCCCATAAAATAAATTCATCTAGATATAAAATTTTAATTTTACAATAATTTCATAGAACATATAATTTCAAATCATAGTGGGTAATGAATATGATATTCCAATTCCAAAATTACTCTAATTAAATTATAACACAGATGATTCGTAGAAGAATTATCATCATGTGAAAATTAATTATTATATATTAAACACCATGAATATTCCATTATTGTAACATAAAATGATTTTTATTATAGTGAACCAACTCCAAGATAATCCCTAAAAACCTACACCCAATTTATACCACATTAAATACTATTCTAACATGTTATATAGGTTTCTAGTGAGGTTTTTATATAGCGGTTCATCTAACTATGCTACATGTATATGATCTTCTTTCTACGATCCCATATCATAGAGAAACTTCTTCAATGGATAATATAAAAATGTATATAACTTTGTTCTTTATCTTCTAATACATCTTGGATAATACCATAGATACAAGTTCATCTTGATATGATTAAAATTTACTAAAAAGGTACAAATGATAAATTTAGAACAATTTTTTTACTAAATGTTCTTTCTTAGGCTACATCATATGTCGTAACATGCTCAGTATAATGAAAATTGTCAACTAGTTATAGTATCATGATTAAGATTTATAATTAAAATATACATACAATGATACTATATGAACATATCCAAATAAGAATATTTTTATATCATTGGAAGAAATAGTATTCTCATTTCTTAAATTTCATGGAATTCACCTTATTTTTCATCCTTATTATTTAATAGATTGTTGTAACATCCAGCCGAATTAGTTATCATGATTTAATTTCATATTTTCATTATATTATTTATTCATAAGAAAGATAAAAACTATATATTTATCATGTCATGTGAGAAATATTTTCGAAGTACTATTTTATAAAGATGGTGTTTTCATTACAAAATAATATCTGACACATAAACAATTTAGGGGTCATATTCACTCATATACATTTCAATATTATGTCAACTATGCATAGTGACATAGATAAGGAATCCCCTTTATCTAATATAGTATATTAAAATATATATAATTTTTGTAACTACATATTTCGTCTCTAGGAAAATTCTCTAGTCTTATTTACTCATAGGACTTATAATATGTTTTATTTATATTTTCAAACATACCTATTTTCAGAAACTATAGTTCTCCCATAACAATTTTGTAAAACAAATTGTGAAATTGATTCTAAAATAACACACTATGAAAATATATTTATTTAAAACCACTTATAGGCCATTGAAACTAACACTCCATATTTTAATTCATTAATATTTCTATGAATTTTTGTTATGTCATATTAACTATGTTGTTACCACTATTAGAGGTGTCCCCTAGCATCTAATCACAAATACAATGATCATAATTTCTATAAAAAGGTATAATTAACATAAATTTAAGAAATAATATTAGAGTGAATGTATCATTCATAGTCTCTGTATTAGACTTTAAACGTTTTAATAATCATTCCATATTTATTGGTATTACATTTAAGATCAATTTATAGTTTCTCTTGAATACCTTATATTAGAATCTAGTATAGATAAATCCAAAACAAAATAACCTATATCTCAGGGTATATGTATTCCATTAATTAATTCAAATGAACTGGTCAATAATATATTTATAGAAATTATTTCTTATTATAGGAATTATTGATCTTTACTAAGAATACATTTTAATAATAAAGGGTAATATAAAACCAATTTTATTTTTTAAAATTAAATAAATATAATTCATTAATAGAACAATAACTAACTCTATAAAATATATATTTTATTATTCTTATGAAAAAAAATTATTTATGGCCCAATTTATTTTAATAAATTCATGATCACATTACCTAAAAAGATATTCCCACACCTTATAGAAATAATATGGATAAATAAATACATTTCTACATTTGGGATGTTAAATTATAGAAGAGTTATATGATAATAAACTATGATATAGCTTTTGTTTTTTTTACATAAACCAGATGCTGAATTCAACATAAAAATTTACCCATTTCAGAACACATTTGGTTGTTACGTTATTTGAAAAAAATAATACCATAAGTTGTATTATATAATATGATGACCACATCATCAATCATTAACACAATGAATATAAATCTTAATTTTTCTTTTCATGGGGTGTTTCTATAATTTTATGTTTCCTTAGGACCTTGATTGATGCTTGGACTAATGTTTACCACAATACCTTATACATTCATCCACATATTCTAGATATTTTAGACTAGTATAGATGGTCTAAGGATGTATTTTAGGCATACAATAACCATGTTTCAGAGTACACAGTAACAAATAATAATCAAATTTCATAAATCTCAAAATAAATTAGAAACATTGGAATATAAATTTAAGAAGACCAATGAAATTATATGAAATTACATGAACGTCCCGATAGTAGTTCCACACATACACTGAACACCTAGTCTTCCACATACATATATATAATTGTATTGAAAAATAAAATGATGGCTCTAGTAAATCTTTGAGAAAAAACATATCCCAAGCTCTATGTACACATCTAAACCATTCTACTCAATCGTGTTGTCTTTGAAATCATCCCAAACCTATAACTACAACTAAGGGAACATCTGATCAGTTACCCATGTATAGTGGAGGCTCAAGAAAGTTGTGATTATATAACTCAGTACAGCACCACCAACATGGTCCTGTACTAACTAGTATATATCATGATATGTGGATATGACATAATAAACTGAATTAAATAATTATAAATTTATTATAAAATAAATTGACATTAATTCTTATTTTCATGATTTTGATTGATTCTAACTTATTCATCCATGTTGTGGTTTCTCTTATAATTTCATGATATTGTACCAATTATAATATAAATTGGACACCACATTGTGAAATCCCCATCCCTGTTATATTTGACCTTGCCTATGGGAGTACTATTTATAATTTATCACATTCCACAATTTCAGGGTGTTTTCGCAAACAAGTTAATAGTCTCGTAAGTATCACAAAACTCCTATATAGGTTTTTATCAACTGGTTCATGAGAAAAAGTAGTATAAAAAACCTTGATCCACGATCAACCAAGTATAACAGCTCAACTACACCTCAAGAGATAGAAAGAGTATTTCCCACTCCATTGGGTCCCCATATGGCTATCTTGATGTGTTCCGCTATAAAATGTTCCATATTCAAATACAGTATATCCAAAACACATATAATGATCTTATTTAAATAAAACATTCTTCTATATCTACCTCCATATCTTATTATCCCAATCATATAATAGTATCTGTATCTGTGAAATACAAAACAAATACCATTATCCTCTTAATCCTTGGTGGCTAAAATGCATATAAAGCTACAAACGATGGAATCACATCCATATCATTTCAATACTAATAGATTACTTAAAAACAATCCATAAATAGGTAAGATATTTCGGTTGGATAAATACCCATTTGTGTCAATATTGTATCTTCCCAAAAGGGTTTCCCAGTCTAGTGAATGTTCTGCTGCTAATCCTATTAGCATCTCACATGACCCCATTTAGGTTTTAATTGTACATTAGAAACCCTAGGGTCCACATAGTACCATTTTTAAGGAATCTCCCTCAAATGGTTTGTCAGTATTGACTGGTTCCCGGATCAACTCTTCATGTTTAATAGAAACTGTATCTCCCCAAAATAACTAACAATGAAGAACTACCTTTCCAAATATAAAATAATAACTACATATAAAACATTAAAACTATGGAACATGACTTTTTTGGATGACCAATTCATTATGTTTCAATATACTCACCCAACCCATAATTGTTCTTCCAAATGTCCACCAACCTAGGTTTGGTCACATTGGATTGTAGAGGATCACTATTCCCACCATCATCTAAAAAATTCTGAATTTATAAATGTTCATATGGATCCATCTATGTCTTTCCCACTATTTGATATCTATTAAACCATAACATACATGATGGTGCCAAATCAATCCACTCTTTAGTGGATAAATAGTCTTTTCAGTTCTCATCTCACCTGTCTAGAGTCTTGGAGGCCAATGGTATCTGAATAGTCTCAACCGCTTCCATCAAAAACTAAGGGGACAATCCAATTACTAATGAGATTTCATAAATATTGATTAAAAATCATTTTAATAATAAAATTTCATTACAATAAAAAATCCATTTAATTTAAATAAATATGGAAATAACCATAAATAGAATGCACATTCATCCATAAGAAATGTGAAAAAAATCATAAACCACAGATATAGTGTGTGATATCACCTACCTTAATTGAGATATCCATATTTTTTACAAGGTTCGTAAGTAGATATAAATGAATATTTAATACTGGTCAGACTTGACCATGATTAAACATACATGAATCAACTCATCAAACTACATAAACGTATAAAACATATATAATTAATTAAATATAAAATTCATAATTTATTGAATATTTAAATTCTAACATGAAATAAATATGAATAACTCATCAAGTTCCTAATCCATAGAGGAACCAACTTTAATGGAACCCAAGGGATCCATCTCATTCACTCTTCTATACGTTGAGCGAAACACCCAAAAAAGAAAAATAAATAAATAGGCATTTCAATTTTATTTTTATTAATCCCAAGAAATATTACATGGTGCATCATTCCTTAGTCAAATGGATGTTCCCATGCATGCTGACCACATCATACGTCACACTCTTCCTTGGAAGAGTAAAAACTACATCACTATTGGCTGATTTGAGCATTCTCTTGTGGAGTGAAAACCGAATCCCCAAACGAAAAAACTAAAACATAATACATGGAGAGTTGGAGAATAAAGGATATTAAAAGAGGGGATATATTACATCACAATACTAAAATCTTCCAAAAAACATATTGTGATCAAGAAATAATTTGGGAAGTAAGGGGTATTACCCCTACCCATGTGATATAATAGAAGATAATTAAATGGGTATTAACCTTAAACCCCATTGTGTCAAATGTTCATTTTAACACATTATTGACCCATATAGCTAGAACATCCAGTTTACTAGCTAGATGGTTGTTACAACATCTCAGAAGACTTCTCTATGTTATAACTAGTTAGCTGGTGTATTTCTATAGAATAACTTTCATCAGGACCCCTACCACTCCAACATCCCTCATAATCACCTAGAAAATATCTTGATCCTATAATAAACTCAAGACCACCTCCTTTGAGGTTATCCTATCCTTAGAACTCATTTTAAAACCTCTGTTCTAAAAATAAATGGGTCTCCAAACAAAAAAATATTGTTCTTGAATTTGAAAAACACATATGGATATGTGATATTACAACCTCCATATCTAAAAACTTATCATTCCTAAGACGTCTCAATGGACATCCAATAGATAATCTT
This sequence comes from Viscum album, assembly GCA_963277665.1. Taxonomy (NCBI): domain Eukaryota; kingdom Viridiplantae; phylum Streptophyta; class Magnoliopsida; order Santalales; family Viscaceae; genus Viscum; species Viscum album. The sequence continues at coordinate 435,016,957 of OY728139.1, forward strand.
GGTAAATCGTGTTCATTAATTACTGGTCAAATAGTCATGTTCCCTTTTATAACTCTTGATGCACTTATAATGTTTTATTGGAATAGATGATTCTCAAATAACCCAAAACACGAGAGAACACACATATCACCTACATAAACATCGAGATGAACATTACCTTAGTTTGTCTAACCCATAACATTGCTATCTTATCATATATTTTATCACCCATTAAGTGATTCTTACCACTATATCACCTTGGGTATTATAACGACCCATACTTTACATACATTGTTAATACTTCAAAATTGAAGCACACTTATTACAACATATGACAAAACCACAAAGGACCGTATAGGTATAGTGTCTTTAGAAACTGGGAAACATAAACAACTGGTTCATAAATCTTCTACAGTGTCTCCCATTTATTTCATCATATCTAGGGTCCCTTTTAGCATATTCTACTTAATATCCATCTTCCTGACCTGGGGAAAAGAAAACATAAAAGGGTGAGCCCAAATGCTCAGCAAGGGCAAATAAAGGAAATAAAAATCATATCATATCTTTTTGAAAATTATAACCTGCAAAAGAGATCATAATATATTAACATGGAACAAATCATAGAAGTGAAAATGAGATCCCCATAATCATAACTTAAAACATGAAACTTTGTGGCATTCACACATAATCATAGAGAATCATTTCTTGTTAGTCAAGACTCATTGCCAAGACTATCTTAGTGGACAAAGTCCCTTTCTGAATCGAGTAACCCTCGTTTCAGTCCTGTTTCACTGAACCGGTATAACCTACCGTTCCAGCCCTGTCTATCTCATGAGATATAAAATCTTTACCCAATGCATTGGAGGGAGATATAGGTCCCACCCATCTTATAATGAATCCTTTCTTATGTGTGCCACATAATCATAAAACATACATCATAGCATAACCCATGTAATAAAAAATGGGATTCTTAAACGACATGACATCATAAAACAACTCATATAAGATAAAGGAATTCATAAAAATAATTCCATCACAACATGATCAAATCAATTTAATAATAGGGATAAAAACAGAACCCTTTATTATCTTAGATGGAAAATAATTTTGATAAAACACTTGAACTCCATTCTTGAGGAAAATATCCTTTCTTCTTCAAAAACATTTTTCCTTTCATAACATGTCATACAACATTAAAATAAAATAAGTTGATTAAAAATAAACTTGAAAACTTGTAAAGGAAGATTCTTGGAAATTTTGTTTTAAAAATCCATTCATGTCGTATAAGTTAAAAAAACATTCTTTGTACTTTTGTCGGAAAAGTCAAAAAGTACCTCGTACGAAAAACGACAAAAGATTCCTTTCGTACATATTACTAAAAACTCACCGAAGGGTAAAAATGGATTTAAAAAATTGTAGGTGGATGGAAATAATATTATATATTGATGAAACATGGATGTGGATGATAAAATACACCCCAGTAAATACTTACGAATAAACAATCTCGGATAAAAATGAGATTGTGATATTTCCCTTACCTTAGGTCCGATTTTCTTTGTTCGTGTCCGAAGCTCCTGTATAATGGTTTAAATAATGTTATTGAATTATTCCAGAATCATACATATTGATATGAGATCATATATGGTCATATTATTAGCTTCTTGTTAGTAATATTTCATTGTTACTTGTTACTCGGGTCTTTATAACTTTTTGTTCTTATACGTGTTTTTTCGAATAAATCCTTATTCTTATCTTTAGGTTATAGATAATTCATTTCCAGAATGGTATTAGTGTAGTATATTCCATATTCATTCATTCAATTCATTTATATAATCATTATGAAATGAAGATCATGTAGAACGAGTCGCATCACATCGTGGAGACGGTATTCCGTACGTACGCACGAGTGATGATATTGTTCCTATGATCGTGGAATTGTATTGGAGTATATATATATATTAATTCAGTATCAATATTACTTCATAATAATCATATATAGTTACTCATTACACCATTATACCCATCCTTGTAAGGTGATGGTGGAAAATAGATTACACCACGGCGTGGAGACGGTATTCCATACGTACGCACGGGCGGTGATTTCATTTTTCCGTAGGATGGATAGAAGGTGAATTAGGGTTGTTTCATATTTATAATAACATATCAGTATGTAAGTAATACTGATGTTATTACTTTATCATGAAACAACTAAAGAAGAAGAAGTTGAAGAAGAAAGAAATTGAAAAGATCGGTAATGGATATTACCTCTTCTTTGGAACGCCTCTTTGAATCCTCCACTAAGATTGGTCTTTGGAGAAGACCAGGACCTCTAGGATTATTCTAGGGAAGTGGAGAGGAGAAAATGGCAGGGTTTGGACGAGCTTGAGTGCTCAAATTGGTGTGAGGAGGAGGGGGAGGAGGTGCCCTTTTATAAGGGAGGAGAGGGGCACCTTAGGAATATCTCAAAATATTATTTTATATTAAAGTCAAAATCGGTTTATAATGGTTCCAAAGGGTCTTATTTCGAAGCTAAAGTGGGGATGGGTCGAAATCCTATCAACCAATAGGATTTAGACAAGTTTATGGTATTATTTTAACCTTATCAATTAGATTTAACTCTAAGTTAATTAATTTAACTTTTACCGTGTCTTTTTGTTTTCTTTCACTATATGGTTAATACACTTACAATAACATGCCAAACGAACCCAAAATTGTTTATTATTAATATATATATCCTTATCTAAGTCATTTGGCCGAACCTTAGATTTTTAGGAATAAAATAACAATTAATAATATAATATTTTATTTAAAAACTATTTTGTGTCAATTTTGACACTATTTGATATATGATTTTTGTGAAAGTCATAACAGAATTATATGTTTGAACCAAGTTGATTAAATCAACACTAATATATCATAGTAACCTATAAAATTAGTGGAATTCATAAAAAGTCTTAAATTACATTTATTTTGGTATTTATATTATCAATTTTGTCAATATTTCATTAATAAGATAATTACTGCATCATCTTTGTGTCATAAATAAATTAAATTATTTGATGTCTAAAAATTACAAATAAAATATCATCATGTAGGAAATCTTTTTAGCTTTCTAATGAATAATTACAATCGAATTTATATTATGTATAACCCCATATTAAAAATGATTTACTTATTAAACTTTGATTTTAACTATTTTAACCCTTCTTTAAATAAATTAATAATAAATGTCCTAATCTAATCCAAGTGGGCCTAAATGGTCATATTTTATTCCTAAGTTTGTTTTTGGTCGAATTACACTTGTCCAATAGAATTAGGACATGTGTTAGGGTAATATTGATATCATATTTACCCTTAGTTACCCTATTTACTATTAACCGCGGTAAAAATAGTAAAAAGTTACTATTCACCAAAAAATTATTTTCATCTCATTGAACCACATTTTAGTCCTTGATATTAACCGTGTTTCTCGGATTTTTGAAATTCCATTCACAGAAGCGGTAAAATTATGTTTTATGCAAAATTCAATTTTTAACCTACCACTTAGTGGTTTCACTATTCATCAAAAATTGAAAGTTTTCAGAAAAAAACCAAAATTTCACCCTAGGCTAATTTCGATATTCTGAGTCCAAAAATGAAGTCCATTTTGAAAAATAAAATTTATAAAATTTTAAAAAGTGGTTATTACTATTCATAACGGCTAGTTTTAATAGCATATTTTTGTTTAGTGAAACCCGGTATTGCGTACGACGCAAGCTATCGAGGAAGGTCGCGATTGCGTGCAAAGCAAGCCAAGCAAGTGTTGTGTAGAAAAAGATTCCTTTGATGGTTTATATAACATAAAAGTCTCGGGTGTAACATTCTACCCCCCTTAAAAAGAATTTCGCCCTCGAAATTCGTCACTTTGTAACAAACAAATGAGGATATTTCTCCCTCATCATATCCTCAAGCTCCCATGTAGCTTCTTCAAGTTGGTGGTTCCTCCATAAAACTTTTACCAAGCGAGTGGTCTTGTTTCGTAGGACTTTTTCGCTACGATCCAGAATCTCTATCGGCTGTTCTTCATAAGAAAGATCTTGCTCCAGCGGTACAACTTCTGAGCTGAGTACATGTGAAAGATCTGGTATGTACTTTCTCAGGAGAGATACGTGGAACACATCGTGAACTTGAGAGAGATTCGGTGGAAGCGCCAATCGGTAAGCTACCTTCCCAACACGATCCAGTATTTCAAAAGGACCGATATATCTAGGGCTCAACTTCCCCTTCTTTCCAAATCTCATAACCCTCTTCCAGGGAGATATTCGTAAGAACACTTTATCGCCCACTTCAAACTCTAGGTCTTTTCTTCGGTTGTCGGCATAACTTTTCTGTCGACTCTGAGCTGCTCTTATGTGTTGTTGAATAGATATAACCTTTTCTGCCATTTCATCAACGAGATCAGGTCCTAATAGCTTTCTTTCCCCAACTTCATCCCAGCAAGTTGGAGTCCTGCATTTCTTTCCATAGAAAGCTTCATAAGGAGCCATCTGAATACTGGAGTGAAAGCTATTATTATAAGAAAATTCCACCAAAGGTAGGTGTTGATCCCAACCTCCTTTGAAATCCATAGAGCAAGCTCTCAACATATCTTCTAGGGTTTGAATTGTTCTCTCAGACTGACCGTCTGTCTGGGGATGATAAGCAGTGCTGAAACTCAACTCTGTATCCAGAGTATGCTGAAGACTTCGCCAGAACTTCGAGGTAAATCTCGGATCTCGATCAGATATAATAGAAAGTGGTACTCCATGCAATCTTACCACTTCCTTTACATATATCCTGGCAAGCTGATCTAGAGAGAAATCCTCTCTAATAGCAATGAAGTGTGCAGACTTTGTAAGACGATCAACTATGACCCAAATAGCATTATTGCCTTTGGATGTTTTAGGAAGTCCTGTGACAAAGTCCATAGTGATGTTTTCCCATTTCTATTCGGGTATGGGTAATGGTTGTAACATCCCCTTAGACTTCTGTCTCTCAGCTTTAACTTGTTGACAAACCAAGCATCGAGAGACATATTCAGCAACATCTCTTTTCATGCCATCCCACCAGAAGTACTCTTTCAGGTCCCTATACATCTTCGTGCTTCCAGGATGAATAGAAAATGATGAACTGTGAGCCTCATCCAGCAGCTCATTCTTTAATTCGGGGATGGGAGGAACGCAAACACGATTCCTGAACTTTATTATCCCATCACAATCAAGGTTGAATTCAGGAACATTTCTCACCTTCTTTTGTAACTCGACATCTTCTTTCTGTGCCTCTTTAATCTTCACATGTATAGATGGTTGAACATTCATTTGAGAAAGATAAGATTTTTCCCCTTCCATTATAATTCCAAGATCCATCCTTTGTAAATCCATAAATATTGGATCTTTTGTGATCCTCATCATGGATAAACTAGCATGGTCTTGTCGACTTAATGCATCTGCCACCTTGTTTGCTTTCCCAGGGTGGTAATGGATTGAGCAGTCATAATCCTTAATCAGCTCCAACCATCTTCTTTGGCGCATATTCAGCTCCTTTTGTGTGAAAATATACTTTAAACTTTTATGATCAGTATAAATATCACACCTTTCACCATAAAGGTAATGCCTCCAAATCTTTAATGCAAAGATTACCGCAGCCATCTCCAAATCATGTGTTGGGTAATTTTGCTCATGGATTTTCAACTGTCGTGAGGCATAAGCTATCACCATATCATTTTGCATAAGAACACACCCCAATCCCTTCTTGGATGCATCACTGTAGATCACAAACCTTTCTCCACTACAAGGTAGTGTGAGCACAGGTGCACTGGATAACCTTTTTTTCAACTCCTTGAAATTCTCTTCACATTCCTCTGTCCAGACAAACTTAACTCCTTTCCGAGTCAACTTGGTGAGTGGATTAGATAATCGTGAAAAATCTTTTACAAAACGTCGATAATATCCAGCCAAACCAAGAAAACTTCGGATCTCAGTTACTGTTGTTGGTCTCGACCATCTTTCGATAACCTCTGTTTTTGCTGGATCCATAGATATCCCCTCTTTTGAGATTATGTGACCCAAAAATGCAACTTTTTGAAGCCAAAATTCACACTTGGTAAATTTGGCATAAAGCTTCTCCTTTCTCAGGGTCTTCAATATAATTCTCAAGTGATCTTCATGCTCTTCCTTGCTCTTTGAATAGACAAGAATATCGTCTATAAAGACTACCACAAATTGATCAAGATAGTCTCTAAAGACTCTATTCATTAGATCCATGAAGATGGCAGGGGCATTAGTAAGACCAAATGGCATCACTATAAATTCATAGTGTCCATACCTTGTACGGAAAGCCGTCTTTGGTATATCCTCCCTTTTGACCCTTAATTGATGATACCCTGAACGAAGATCAATCTTGGAAAAGTATTGAGCTCCGCGTAGTTGGTCAAATAAGTCATCAACGCGTGGGAGAGGATATTTGTTCTTGATAGTGATCTTGTTAAGTTCTCTATAATCAATGCAGAGTCTCATTGATCCATCTTTCTTCTTAACAAATAGAACAGGTGCTCCCCAAGGTGACGCACTAGGGCGTATGAATCCCTTATCAAGATTCTCTTGGAGTTGCTTCTTTAATTCCTGCAACTCAATTGGGGCCATTCTATAAGGTGTCTTTGAAATAGGAAAAGCACCCGGTACGAGTTCTATTGAAAACTCAACTTCACGATTTGGTGGAAGACCCGGTAATTCATCCGTAAAGACATCATCAAACTCCCGTACAATGGGCATATTCTTAATCGTGAGTTTCTCACCAACCATTTGAGATAAATAACCTTAATTTAGTGGAATCAATACCCATAAGATGGAAGAAATTTCCACTGGAAGGTTATGTTCATCCTTGCATTGATAGACGATCGTAGGTTGATCTGGAATATGAAATGTGACTTCCCTTCTTTGGCAATTGATATGAGCTCCATGTAGAGAAAGCCAATCCATGCCAAGAATCACATCAAATTCCACTAAAGGAAGGATCACAAGATTTGCAGGAAGCACTTTCCCACAATCTTCGATCGGAGAAGAATTATAAACTTCTGATGCGACTGTTGTGCCATTAGGTGTTGTCACAGCTAACTCAACATCTAATTGTTGAGGTAATACGGTGATACCCTTAGAAAATTCTTTAGAAATAAAAGAGTGGGTGGATCCAGAATCAAATAAAACATTTTCTACTTTAGAGTGGATGGTAAGTGTACCTTTCACCACATCGTTATCGTACTCCACATCGCTGATAGAAATTGCATGTGACTTTCCTTTGTCTTTAGCCTTAAGAGTTTTTTGACGTCGAACATCATCATCAACCCTTGGATTTGGGCATTGATTGGCATAATGCCCCATCTCCTTGCACTTGAAACATTGAAGTGTAGTAGGTTCATTCTGTGTATCCCTTCCTTTGTTTGCGTCATTAGACATCTTCTTCCCATTATCACGGCATTCAAATGCCCGATGACCTTCTTTTCCACATTTAAAACATTTACTTGTCCCTTTAAGACAACCCCCTCCATGTTTCTTTCCACACTTTGAGCATAAGGGAAAGTTCATCTTCTTTTCCGTGTGCTCTTTAGAATTTTCTTTGAATTCCATCTTCCTCTTCTTATCAAACCCATGTGACTGATGGGTTACTCCAATCTCCATCTCGACTTTGAGAGCACATCGAACGATTTCCTCGTAGCTATTGAAGTCCCTTATGGCTAACGCCCTTTGAAGACTTGGTTTTAAGCCACTAAAGAATTGATCGATCTTACTCTCAGGTTGGATAATAATACCAGAAGTGTACCTTGCAAGTCTAGTAAAATTTGCTTCATAGGTACCAACAGATTCATCATCCCTTTGCTTCAGTTAAAGAAACTCTTTCTCCATCTTTGTTCGGAGAATACGAGGGAAGTACTTATTGAAAAATAAGTTCTTGAACTCGTCCCATTCCATAGACTCAATTTCATCCCTTTGCCTCGTATTCTTAACAAGATTCCACCATTGATCCGCATCTCCTTCCAAACGATACACTACTAGGATGACTTTATCATGCTCAGAACATTGAAGAACTGAAAATATCTTTTCAGTAGTACTAATCCATTGTTCAGCAACTAATGGATCAGTAGACCCGCTGAAAGAAGGTGGACGCTGCCTCATGAAGGATTCAACAGAATGTTGCTCCCTCCTTTGTTCGTTTGGAAATCCTGCATGATTCATAGCTTGAGAAAGTTGTGTGAGCATGGCTACAAGATTTTGCATTCCAGCTCCCATATCGTTTGGTTGCTCAGGGGGACAATCATTGCATTGCCCATCGCATTCCGCATTAACACGGTTCCTTCGGGTTCCAGCCATTGACTAAAACCAAGAAGAATAGTGTGAGCAACACTAATTATAATAGGAAACCACATAATTCAAGACTAAAATTTTCATGCTTAAGGTCTTATCCTAGGTTATTCAAGGCCATTTCTAAAACACTAAGATTGTGTTCTATGGTTAGACTTATCCTTAGGGTTCTTACTAAGGCTTTCACATCCTAGTTTCCAAAGGTTGACTATACCTTTCCTCTGATACCAACTATAACGACCCATACTTTACATACATTGTTAATACTTCAAAATTGAAGCACACTTATTACAGCATATGACAAAACCACAAAGGACCGTATAGGTATAGTGTCTTTAGAAACTGGGAAACATAAACAACTGGTTCATAAATCTTCTACAGTGTCTCCCATTTATTTCATCATATCTAGGGTCCCTTTTAGCATATTCTACTTAATATCCATCTTCCTGACCTGGGGAAAAGAAAACATAAAAGGGTGATCTCAAATGCTCAGCAAGGGCAAATAAAGGAAATAAAAATCATATCATATCTTTTTGAAAATTATAACCTGCAAAAGAGATCATAATATATAAACATGGAACAAATCATAGAAGTGAAAATGAGATCCCCATAATCATAACTTAAAACATGAAACTTTGTGGCATTCACACATAATCATAGAGAATCATTTCTTGTTAGTCAAGACTCATTTCCAAGACTATCTTAGTGGACAAAGTCCCTTTCTGAATCGAGTAACCCTCGTTTCAGTCCTGTTTCACTGAACCGGTATAACCTACCGTTCCAGCCCTGTCTATCTCATGTGATATAAAATCTTTACCCAATGCATTGGAGGGAGATATAGGTCCCACCCATCTTATAATTAATCCTTTCTTATGTGTGCCACATAATCATAAAACATAAATCATAGCATAACCATTGTAATAAAAAATGGGATTCTTAAACGACATGACATCATAAAACAACTCATATAAGATAAAGGAATTCATAAAAATAATTCCATCACAACATGATCAAATCAATTTAATAATAGGGATAAAAACAGAACCCTTTATTATCTTAGATGGAAAATAATTTTGATAAAACACTTGAACTCCATTCTTGAGGAAAATATCCTTTCTTCTTCAAAAACATTTTTCCTTTCATAACATGTCATACAACTTTAAAATAAAATAAGTTGATTAAAAATAATCTTGAAAACTTGTAAAGTAAGATTCTTGGAAATTTTGTTTTAAAAATCCATTCATGCCGTATAAGTTATAAAAAACATTCTTCGTAGTTTTGTCGGAAAAGTCAAAAAGTACCTCGTACGAAAAATGACAAAAGATTCCTTTTGTACATATTACTAAAAACTCGCCGAAGGGTAAAAATGGATTTAAACAATTGTATGTGGATGGAAATAATATTACATATTGATGAAACATGGATGTGGATGATAAAATACACCCCAGTAAATACTTACGAATAAACAATCTCGGATAAAAATGAGATTGTGATATTTCCCTTACCTTAGGTCCGATTTGCTTTGTTCGTGTCCGAAGCTCCTGTATAATGGTTTAAATAATGTTATTGACTTATTCCAGAATCATACATATTGATATGAGATCATATATGGTCATATTATTAGCTTCTTGTTAGTAATATTTCATTGTTACTTGTTACTCGGGTCTTTATAACTTTTTGTTCTTATGCGTGTTTTGTCGAATAAATCCTTATTCTTATCTTTAGGTTATAGATAATTCATTTCCATAATGGTATTAGTTTAGTATATTCCATATTCATTCATTCAATTCATTTATATAATCATTATGAAATGAAGATCATGTAGAACGAGTCGCATCACATCGTGGAGACGGTATTCCGTACGTACGCACGAGTGATGATATCGTTCCTATGATCGTGGAATTGTATTGGAGTATATATATATTATTTCAGTATCAATATTACTTCATAATAATCATATATAGTTACTCATTACACCATTATACCCATCCTTGTAAGGTGATGGTGGAAAATAGATTACACCACGGCGTGGAGACGGTATTTCGTACGTACGCACGCGCGGTGATTTCATTTTTCCGTAGGATGGATAGAAGGTGAATTAGGGTTGTTTCATATTTATAATAACATATCAGTATGTAAGTAATACTGATGTTATTACTTTATCATGAAACAACTAAAGAAGAAGAAGTTGAAGAAGAAAGAAATTGAAAAGATCGGTAATGGATATTACCTCTTCTTTGGAACGCCTCTTTGAATCCTCCACTAGGATTGGTCTTTGGAGAAGACCAGGACCTCTAGGATTATTCTAGGGAAGTGGAGAGGATAAAATGGCAGGGTTTGTCCGAGCTTGAGTGCTCAAATTGGTGTGAGGAGGAGGGGGAGGAGGTGCCCTTTTATAAGGGAGGAGAGGGGCACCTTAGGAATACCTCAAAATATTATTTTATATTAAAGTCAAAATCGGTTTATAATGGTTCCAAAGGGTCTTATTTCGAAGCTAAAGTGGGGAAGGGTCGAAATCATATCAACCAATAGGATTTAGACAAGTTTAGGGTATTATTTTAACCTTATCAATTAGATTTAACTCTAAGTTAATTAATTTAACTTTTACCGTGTCTTTTTGTTTTCTTTCACTATATGGTTAATACACTTACTATAACATGCCAAACGAACCCCAAATTGTTTATTATTAATATATATATCCTTATCTAAGTCATTGGGCCGAACCTTAGATTTTTAGGAATAAAATAACAATTAATAATATAATATTTAATTTAAAAACTATTTTGTGTCAATTTTGACACTATTTGATATATGATTTTTGTGAAAGTCATAACAGAATTATATGTTCGATCCAAGTTGATTAAATCAACATTAATATATCATAGTAACCTATAAAATTAGTGTAATTCATAAAAAGTCTTAAATTACATTTATTTTGGTATTTATATTATCAATTTTGTCAATATTTCATTAATAAGATAATTACTGCATCATCTTTGTGTCATAAATAAATTAAATTATTTGATGTCTAAAAATTACAAATAAAATATCATCATGTAGGAAATCTTTTTAGCTTTCTAATGAATATTTACAATCGAATTTATCTTATGTATAACTCAATATTAAAAATGATTTACTTATTAAACTTTGATTTTAACTATTTTAACCCTTCTTTAAATAAATTAATAATAAATGTCCTAATCTAATCCAAGTGGGCCTAAATGGTCATATTTTATTCCTAAGTTTGTTTTTGGTCGAATTACACTTGTCCAATAGAATTAGGACATGTGTTAGGGTAATATTGATATCATATGTACCCTTAGTTACCCTATTTACTATGAACCGCGGTAAAAATAGTAAAAAGTTACTATTCACCAAAAAATTATTTTCATCTCATTGAACCACATTTTAGTCCTTGATATTAACCGTGTCTCTCGGATTTTTGAAATTCCATTCACAGAAGCGGTAAAATTAAGTTTTATGCAAAATTCAATTTTTAACCTACCACTTAGTGGTTTCACTATTCATCAAAAATTGAAAGTTTTCAGAAAAAAACCAAAATTTCACCCTAGGCTAATTTCGATATTCTGAGTCCAAAAATGAAGTCCATTTTGAAAAATAAAATTTATAAAATTTTAAAAAGTGGTTATTACTATTCATAACGGCTAGTTTTAATAGCATATTGTTGTTTAGTGAAACCCGGTATTGCGTACGACGCAAGCTATCGAGGAAGGTCGCGATTGCGTGCAAAGCAAGCCAAGAAAGTGTTGTGTAGAAAAAGATTCATTTGATGGTTTATATAACATAAAAGTCTCGGGTGTTACTGGTATAATAGCCAACTCTATGGTTATGGGACTTCCCTATTTATAATTTCTTACTGAAATCCACACACATGTTAAAATGACACACATAGTGTGGTTCCCAAATTTCAACACCCATTCAAGCATGATACTTTTTATCGCCATTCTTGATTTCTATCTAAATTGATTGATATCTAATAAACCTATGATAATACCAAGTGTTTATTTTTTGAAATGATGCAGACAACCGTAAAATGTTATTTTCTGCTCTAAAATAATACTCATGATATTCTTTATAGTTCATCATCATTAATCGCATATAAGAAATTGGTCATGGATATAATGGACCCACCTTCTCAATTAAACTTAGTATCGACATCTAATTTGTCTCCCACCACCTAATTCTGATTCTCCATTTCCATGAGGAACCCCTTGATCATTTAGACCCACTAAATAATGTCCATGTCTCACTATTGGAGTAACTCTACAACTGGATCATTGATCCTAAAAAAACATCATGTACTTCCACATGTACTGTTGTACGTCAAATCCGATGCCCTCGTAAATACAACTATAACAACCTCAATGCCAATGAAAATAAACAACATCCACCCAATTTCATGTCTCAACATGTACCTATAATTCATTAAGGAATATAGTAGTACTCAAGTCCATATATCCACTGGTATCAAAATTCTAGATCCTTCATCTAATAATCGATCACATAATCTATCTACCCTTGTCCTATGAGATTAACAAGATCAAGGACGAAATACCACTCCCCACCATTGGAGTATCACAATATTTTCACTAACTGGACAAATTTATCATGCTCATAGCCCATGTCCTATCAATCATTGGACATAACAATTGTAGGGGAGAAACCTACTCATACTTGAGTGCCCAAACTAATCATTTTTTTGTACATGTTCATCAACCATGATAACATCGACCAAATCACCCACTATAGCTCATCTAAAATGATGTATGCATTCTCAATGGCCTATGGTGGGCTCCAATTCATATGGGTTACCTAATACTATGAAAAGATTGTGTCAATTAAACTGATCCATTTCAAGAACAACAATTATCATATGGGTAATTCTATTATTTCACTTGATGTTCTCGAAAACCATTCCCATATGAATTTAATCCAGTTTCATCAATTCCTAGAATTCTCATGTTTATCACTAATTCTATACATCGAAGGAATTGTATGTAACATGTATGTTCACCCTATAGATCTCCAAAAATGATAATATTTTCTCATACCACCCAACACATAACAAGACTCATTATGTAATGATCCTTGGGGCATCAAGGATATGGTTACCATTATCCAGGAAACATTAGACTCAGAACTCTAGGAGCTCCATTGGAAGTCCACTATGAAATCGGGTATTATACCATTGACGTGATCTGTCTCACTACCACCCACAACACAAGTTTCATTGGAAAACCCTAGGTTCTCTTCCATTGTTTCAGTCATGTTAATCTCATCAACACATCTATTTTCCACCCAAAATTATTCCAATCATGATCTTACATACTCTCTATGACCATGCTAATAAAATCACACCTACTAGGAAATAGTGAAAGCCACCAGAATAGTCATTCCCATATGAACAAGCCTCAATAACTAGGAACCATAGGTGCTTTATAAGAATCAAAATGAATAATCTATGATAGCTCAAAACCCCAATAACCACCCATATAGTGTTATAACACTTTGAATAACCTACAAGTACTTTTTCTTCAAGGAAAACATCAACCCATCTAACCCCTCTCAATATTTTCCCCCAATTAAACCAAAACCCGACCCACTCGAGTCTGAGACAATACTAAGGGGCTCTTGATCTCCCACTAAGTAAAATCAGTAAATTCACATGGATACTAAGTATGCACACTTAACACCTAGTTCAAATACCATATAAGGTCATAGTTCATGCATTCTCATCCATTCTCCTATATCAATACATAACAACTAATATGCACAAACACCCACCCATAAGGTTTAAAAAATGTAAGCAATATATGCCGAATAGTTCCCACAACATAAGAAACCATCCTCCTATGAACCCACAATCAAATTATCCCTCGAATAAAATAGCTCATTATTCAATATATATATGATAAAAAATTCATCCTAGAAGACCTATCTTGAGAATATACATCTAGATAGTTTGGTTAAGTAGATTTTCATTCAATGTTATATGGGAAAACACCATATTGGTTGATTCTGGTCACTTTATATAATTGTGTACAAACATATACATCGCCAAATTGGTTAAAAATATAAAAACAATGTTCCCACCCAAACCCATTAGGGGTAATGAACCTCTTATGTACAAAGCCCCACACCATCTTCGTTGTCAATGAGAATATCAATGTAGATCCTCATGAATACCATAATAAAGAAATAAATTAAATCGAATTCCGAAAAGAGTCTAATTCCACCATGTAACTATCCTATAAATTTCATATTTATGGTTTATAAAACATTAAACTACTAAACCTCAGTTGTCAGTGAAATCAAACACTTAAATTCCCATATGTAATGTTATTATTATTTGACTGGTATAATGCATGATAGATCTCTTACCACTATAGTTGAAGAGTGTAAAACATATCACTACTCTATTTTCAATGGACCAAGATCCATAAAATCATAATCAATCAGGAACTTCAAACATCAATCAACACATATCAATGAAAATATAAATAAAATAGTATTATTGACCACAAAAAAACAATAACATTCCCCTAAAAACCAAGATTTCATACTATAATAATTTTTCATTATTCACTTATATAATATCTATCATAGAATCTAACACATCACATAATATTGATTCTACCAAATTAAAATTTCATTATAAAAAATTAAATTTTTGATACGACATTGTAATATCCTTCCACCCCAGGCCGTTGATCAATGCTCAGAGCCACACTTTCCACTGTTTATCAGGCATGCCTACCCATTTTATAGATAATTCCTACTAAAAGTGGGGGTATAGTGTTTTTCCTTATGAATATTACATAACTAGGAAAAATTGATAATTATAAAAAATAACCAAATTTTAGACATTTAAAAACATAAAACACATGTTGATAAAATATAGTAAAATAATATTAAATATATGAAATTCCATAAAGTCGAAAAAAACCATTCCACACATACAATAACTTCCCACTAGGATGGTTTAATATAAATACAATAATAAATAAAATAAAATTTCTCATCTAGTTCATCACCAACCCAAAACTCTACCCAAGCTCAATGAACACATCTGAGACTTCACCCTCCTTCAATTTATCTAACGACTCAGTCCAA
Source organism: Viscum album (assembly GCA_963277665.1). Taxonomy (NCBI): domain Eukaryota; kingdom Viridiplantae; phylum Streptophyta; class Magnoliopsida; order Santalales; family Viscaceae; genus Viscum; species Viscum album. The sequence continues at coordinate 435,032,442 of OY728139.1, forward strand.
ACAATTATTTGCAAGAATCAAAAAATCGGGTTGGGATCCACATTATACTTTCCCCACTGAGTAGGGTGTAAGTATATAACATATTAGGGACCCACCAACGCATTAAAATATTAAAAATAATTCATGATATATTCATGTGTTATTCTCAGACGAAACAAATAAATTATGGGTAAATAATGAAATCCAATATAGATCCTTAGTTTTATGACCCCTATAGAGAATACCGTGTTCAGATAGTTATGGGGATTCTGTGTTCACATTATTATATTGTTCCATCCAATAAATAACTAGGTATCCACTTCCTGGTAGCACCAAACATGGTATCACCTACTAGCCTAATGAGAGTCATGTTTATATGTCATTACAAAACACCCCTTATATGTATTTTAACATCATGGGAATAATCAAATATGTACCAAAAAACTCTACGATGTTAATTTTATCATTCATGGAATAATCTCGTATGGGTCAGAAAGGAAGACAGAGATCAACCATTTATAAAAAACCATCCATCACTCAATAAATAAAAATTGATTTATAGATTTCAATCCCTAATTGCCAATTGTTCGACCCCTATCGAGATATCACATCATGGTTAACTCTGAAATTTAAAGCTCTAAATCAATGACAGACCAACCACATGCAAAGAACATGTTCAGTGATAGATTCCATCCATATGTAGCTCCAACTAATGGATTTCCAATCATATACCTAGTTTCATATCCACATTATAATTGTTGGTAGGTTCATTACACTATTCAACCACTTATAGTATAACATCATTTTATTTGAACCCCATTTTTTAACCATGAATCCACCAATTATCTATTATGCACCACCATTCAAGACAAGCTGACAACTCAACCACCAATGATATCACCACCAAGCCCAAGTCATCAACCTCGAATCATAGTTTCGTCACTACCCCACAATGTGTAGTTGTTCATGACATACATTAATCCCTACGACGATGATTCCATCTATAGATTCGTAGACCTAACCTCTCTCCACACAGATGGCCACCAAACATTACTGCATTGCATCCTCGATGAATCAAATGAGCCTGATCCACGCTGCCAAAAACACTGTCATGGACATCCGTCAAAATTGAGTGGCCCTGTAACAACTCATGTATAGATATAATAATTATTTATCATATTTATTAATATTTATGAATTGTATAGTAATTAAATAGGTAATTTTATTCAGTTTCATGTACAATAAATATTTTTTCTAATTAAAAACATTATTTTTAAAAAACCATGTTTTATCACCTTTTAATGGTGTAGTGGTTTTAAAAGAAATTTACCGCTTTTATAAATTCTATTTTAAAAAATAAACTTCATATTTGAAATTGTAATATCAAATTTACATTGGATGATTGTTTGAAATTTTTCTAATAAGATTCATTTTATCATGAATAGTGAAAACTATATTTTAATTGAAAATATCATTTTTCATATACATACTTTATGGTGGCACAAAATATTTTTAATTTGTTTTAAGGTATAATTTGATAAATTTTATATCATTTAATAAAATTTATGTCATTCGAGTTAATTTAAATTTGAAATTGGATATTAAAACTTTGCGAACATTTGAACATTTTTACTTTAAAATATGTGGTTTCTTCCCATCTAAGGGATTGATTTTTAATTAATTTTTCCATGTAATATGAATCGAACATTAAAAAATGGATTCCATATTTAGTGTAATAATTTCCAAATTAATTAAATAGGCCCCTTAAATTTTTTGACATTATGAATAGTAACTTTGGTAATTTTAATAACGACTATTAAGGGTAAATCGATAAATTAAGTGTAAAAATAATATTATAAATTTACCCTATCAATTTTCAAATTTGTTATTTTATTAGTTATTATATATTAAATTAGACCTTGGGTGGATTATGTGAGATCTTTGTTCGACATGGATGATGTTAGTCAATTTATTGTATTTTATTCAATGAAAAGTCAATTTTTTCATTATTTTACTTTAAATATGTGGAATATTTTTTACATGAGGTTTTATTGGGGATATCATAGAAGATAAGTATTATTTTAAATATAAAATGTTTATATTTATCATTATAATTTCTTTTTATTTTTTAGATATGTAATGACTAAAATCAAGGCATGTATAATAATACTGCAATGATTGTTTAACTAAAGGAAATATCAAATAAAATATTTTAAAAATATTATATTAAATGTGACATGAGATAATTGAATTTGTAGACAAAATTTATGTATTAAATTAAATTTATTAGATTTATTAAATTAATAGTTTGAAATGTATAATGTTGTTATAACATTTTTAAAAATTCCTATAATAAATAGTGAAAATATTTACATTAATGACATTTTTAAATATAAAATATGTTATTAAATGATATAAAATTTATAATAATTTAATATTCATCAAAATTATTGGTAATTAGCATAAAAGTTTATCATAAACCATTTAGTTTTAGTTTGGTATTTTATTGAAATTATATTAACCCTCAATGTGTAAATTACATTATATCTCGGTAACTATTATATGGGTAAAATAAGGGTTCAAACAAAAATATTATGAATACAAAAATAATAAAAACATATAAAGTTTTAATTTAATGAATTTATTTTGACCCATAATCATACTATATTATAAATAAATCACATTGGATACATTTGGAATAATAACATAATTTATATTAATTTATTATTTTGAAAACATCCAAGAGTGCCCCTCTTCTATATTATAAAATGGAACCCATTCTTCTATTAAATCACACAAAAAACCTATTTTTCATGGAAAATATTATTCCATGTACCTTCCTATAATTCCTTCATGTACTCTATATATCTTAGTTTAGTCAGAACACTCATCTTGGAGGTGTTAAGGTGTTAATAAAAAGAGATCATCTCAAGAAGAGGTATTGTTTTTAATTAAGTGTTTCTATTTTATTTATTCATATAAGTCAATAAAACATCCTTAAAATATTATGAAATAATAAATAAAGTATCATATATATATAAAGATGTTATTATGTTAATATCATCATTTATATACATTTCCAATTTCATCAAATAGGAAATGATTTATCCGTTCATGTGTACAACGAACTACTACCTCACGAACCGATATAATTAATTTTCCATCACCATTACTAAATAATGATTATAGTTGTGAAATTATTTCTTTTATATTATATCTATAAAATAACTATCATTAATAAATTATTAAATATCATTTACATTCTTATCTTTTTGTGAACATAATAATGATAACATAGTTTGTGCGTACGTGTGAATTATCACATCCACGAAGTGATGTGATTCATTTTTCATCAACTCATCACATGGATGATATATATATATTTAGTTATTTAAATTTTTAATATTATATTAATGAAATTATTATAATTTTATAAATATAAGAAAATTATTAGCTTCTACCTCTAATGATCATTGAAAAATCGAATCTTTACTCATGTGTATATACTACCTATCATATCCATGATTATAACATTGTTCATTTTCTATTACCATACATAAATGGTATGATTTAAAATTATAATTGATTTATAAAAGTTATAATTATTTTATGAATATTATTTTGAATATTTTGGACTAATTCAACCATTACTATTGACATAATAAAAAATTAATTTTGTTCATAAGTAAAAAATATTGTGAAAACGTTTGACATGAAATTAAATAATTGATTGATTATGATAACATTATAGTAAGTGAAATTAAAGTAATAATAAAATTTAAAAATGTTCTCAATAATGTATCTAATTATCCTATGTTTTTTATTTAGGAAGATAAAGAGTGTACAAGATGATTCGGACTCAAGGAATGATACTTTATTTTAAAAAACCCTTATTAAATTTCCTTTATCAACACTTTTTACAAAATTCAAACGGAATGTTTCATTTAACATATACGACATGAGCAGTTTCCCTTGATTGCTGGTCACATTATTTCTTTAATGTTTTCCTTATAGGTATTCATAGAAATTTTCAAAGAAATCGATTTCATTATTATGAGGGTGTTTTTAGTATTTTTAAAGTTGTTTTTACATGAATGGGATTTCTGAAATCTGAAACTTTTTTTATCGTGTGATTAGTATAAGTTTTCAGGGTTTTATTCATTCTATGTTCCTTGGAAATTATTTATTAAGGGTTTACCCCAATTTATATCAAATAATGACAGATTTATACCTATTATTTATCAAAATATAATGGGTTCATACCCATTAAAGCTCAAAATATTTTGGATGATTCCCATTATTGCTCTCCAATACATTGGGTAATCTAGAGTTGAAAGTTAACCATATGGTTATTCCATTTTATGGGATAAATTTATATTGATATGGTAATGATTCCCAAGGCATGTAGATGTTTTTTCTATGCATTATACAGATTTTTATGGAACATGTAATTAATATTTTTTTATGTTTTCATGGAATAATGATTTTCATTGTTTTTTCTTCCTTGCTGGGATTTTTGTGCTCTTCAAATGTTTTAGAATGTTTTTTATACGGTATAGGGATAGGAAAGATATATAAGGAATTAAAGTTTATTTTTATGATTATTTTTCATGAAAATAATCCATGTTATGTTTTATAATTATTTATATTTGAAAAAATGGATACAGTTATTGTAGAATCCACATTGTATCAATATGGGATGTTATCTATGAATGATAGAAAAATTGTTTAAAATTAAAATCCTAAAAATTTCCCTAATGTGAGATAAATAAAATTAATAGATCAAAATATATATTTTTTAATGTTTAATATTAGTAAATTATAGTTGGTATCAAAGTCTACTTTAGATAACTTTGGGGTTTTTTATTTTGTAAATATAATATCCAAAATTTCTTTTTTAAATTTTGGTTAAATTTAAATTAAATTTAATTTTAAGAATAACATGTTTCTTTATCTATGATATATCTATTAAGAGTGGTTTTATATAATGGAAATAGTGTATATATTGTGGGAAGTCATCGAGAGGAAAATATTCCTCCCAAACAACAGCCCAATATGGTCGGAATTCGAAGAAAAAGGACTTTTGTAATGGTGGATTAGTCAGTATATACTATAAATGTTTGTGGGTTCCATGAAAGATATAGTCAAGATCAACCCTAGATAAATATTAGAGTAGTGGATCATTTTATATGGTACCATCCTCCATCTTTCAGTAGAACCTAAAATATAGTGGTAACCGATTGATGGAAAAAATCATTAGAAATGATATTTGAGGTCATGTGATATTTGGAATGAAAAAATGTTTCCCTAGTCATTTAGAATTTGGAAGTTGAATACATTCCATGGTGGTCTATGGTTGAGTATACTAGATAAAATTATGATATGGATACTCTATAATAGGTTGATTTAAAAAATGTTTTCCTAGAAAAATATTTCCTCAGAATGTTACACATTGAATGGAGAAATAATTATTGGAACTGATGTAAAAATAATCTAGTTTTGTTGATTAAAATAAATACAATTTTATGAGACTATCCATGTATGTATTTTAACTTATTTGGTACTTTTAAAGTAAAATTAATATATTTTACTATTCTTTGAAACCATTTTTACAAAGATCATTGTCTTTATGAGAGTTTAAAATATATGATAATCTTGTTCATTGAGCAGAAAATGTCGAGATAGAGTTTTCTAGATTATACATTTCTCTTGATAAAAAAATAAGAGGTGGTATGGATGGAATAAGTTGGGGAATAATTCATCAATGAAATATATAGGTAAAAAATAAAATTCACTTCTTCTGAATAATGTGGTAAAATGAATCGTGTATAATTTCTTGTAAATTATGAAAGTGCTAAAATGTGAAATGTTTAGACACATTTCTTGTTTGTGCAGTTAAAATCATTAGAAAAATAAAAATAATTTTATGGTAGTATTCTTTTACTATAAAGATTTGGGTTATTTTTCTAATGTGTGTACAAAGAGAGTAAATTAGGGTAGAAATATACGATTTTGAAAATATTTGGGTATGGAAAATCCTTTTTAACTACCTTAAAAGACATCGAGACTTAGAAATAGTTGTATCATGTGCATTGGTTGTTTTTAGAGATTATTCCAATGTGTTATTTTATTTAGGGTTTACACAGTCATTCATTTCTGTGAACTATCTGTGTAATTTGGGTATTCTAGCTTAAAAAATAATCAAAAACATATATTTAAAACACCTGGGAAAATATAAAGGAATATAATAAATTATAATAATCTTCTTATAATGTTATTTGGAATGAATTTACATACATTCACAATTCTAATTCCTCTAGTATATTTTCGGGTTATATTTTGTATGGATTGGATTTCTTTTTACCAAGATAAGATAGATTTTATTGATAAAGAAGATTACTTTTAGAAATAGTTTCATTTTGTGTAAAATATTCAATCCATATCGTTGATAATATATCATGAAATATATAATCTCTTAAAATATAGAAATTAATGTTATCTTGAAAATATTTTTGAAAACAAAGGGATTTTTCAGATTAGTGATTGATGGTGGTAAATGATTATCTTGATGTTTTCTTGATGAGTTTCATAGTATTATACCTAACTAATAAGTTTCCTTTACTATTGACTCCGTACCTTATGCTAAGCCGATTTCCAATCCCCTTTATCAAACGGTTCAACTGTAAACTCTATAATTGTAACGATGTTATAGGAGTTTCTTGATGAACATTTCATCACATCTATAATTTCACCATGGGGTTCTTTATTCATATTTATTAAAAATAATGATCATTCACCGAGAACCTGCACAGATTATAATGACTTGAATAATATCAAAGTTATGTAAATGTATATTTTTTCTAATATCTATGAATTATTTGATCATCTACAAGGATCATGGTTTTTTATATTTTTTAACAGAGGTTAGTATACAATCAATTGATAGTAAATTATGAAAACATTATGAATACTATGTTTTAGACATGATATGGTTATTATGAATTTTAAGCTACACCGTTTGGGTAAACTAATGCACCAGTTGTATTCATTGATCATATGAAAAAAAATATTTAATCAGTGTATGGATATGTTTTTGGTTGATTTTATTGATGACATTTTGGTATGTTATAAAATAAAAATAATCGATGACAAAATTCTATGGTTTGTTTTACAAACCTCAAACAAGTAATTATTTTGGAAATTCCCAAAGAGTGAATTTTAGTTACAAAAAAAAAATCATTCCTTGGAAACATTGTTTCTTCAGATGACATTATTATTGATCCTACTAAAAAATGACATTGATAAATGGCCATGATCAATAAATATAACCAATATTCATAGTTTTCTTGGTTTAGTAGGCCGTTAATGGAGGTTTGTAGAAAAAATTGCCTATTTATCATTCCTAAAAACATTGTTTACATGAAAAGGATATAATATCATCTTGATATTATAATATGATAATTGATTTCAGGAATTTAAAAGAAGATTAGTGATTTATCCTTCGTTTTCATTTTCTTCTAGAAACTGTAAATTTTTCATCTATATAAAAAAAATTTGAAAAGGAATTGGTTATTCCCCACCATAGAATCATTCGGTCATTTTTTATGCTTCGATTTATGTAAAACTAAATGAGATAAATTACCATACACGTGATTTTGAATTAGATGATTTTTTTTATATTATAAATTTTAAGGAATCATTTATATGGATTAAAGTTTAAAATATAAATTAATCACACATGATTTAAGTATAAATTCACTCATAATGAAATGAATACAAGACATAGCAGTTTCAAGGAACTAATCAAGTAATTTTATGGTATAATTCATTACCATTCATGAATGAAAATAATGTGGATGATACTTTGAGTTGGAAAAAAAATTATACATTAACTATGTTATGTTTGGAACATGGTACATTAGTTAATGATTTGATGAAACTTTTATTGCATGTTCTAAGTGTAGGAAATTTATCTATCTTATTTTATGTATTTGTGCAACCATCTCTATTAGAAATAATTAAGAATGTTTATAAGAAATATAGTGAGTTACATAAGAAGGTTAAATTTGTTTAAAAGTGCTCGTTTCCTGAATTTAATATTTATAATGACGTTGTTTTTTGTTTTGGGAATAGATTATGTGTTCTATGTCATTCCCAATTGAGGAAAGAGTTTTTGACTGAAGCTGGTAGTTATCAATTTTCTATTCATCTAGGATGTAAAATGATGTATAGAGACCATTGTGAGTAACACTAGTGATATAGAATGAAAAAATATATTGTTTATTATTCCAATAAATATTTTAATTCTACATAGATTAAAAGAGAATATTAGTTTTTAAGGGGGTTTTTCAAAGATATGTGGCCCCATAATCGCCTGGTCCCCTCACCTCCTCCCTACACTTCGGTTTATCCATTGGTGTCTTCATAGCAGAGGATCCTTATGGTGTCCCTCCATCATTTATTTAATCTGTCTCATATAGGGTTTTCATTTGTTTTTCTTTGTCTCGTGCTTCCTCTATTATTTTTATGGATTTTCTTCCCTACGATTGCTCTCTTGGGGGAATCTTCATCATTCTTATTAGATTATCTCCCATGTGATTCCCTCTTCTACCGCCTTCTCTTGAAATATGATGATTGTTCCATTTACTCCTTTCTTTTGCCTCTCTTATGTTTCCCTCTCCCTTGTTTTTTGGTTCTTCTCTTTCAGTGATGGTCCTTATTGTCGCTCAACCATTATCTCTTCCCTCGTGGGACCCAAGTTTCTTTCTTCCTCATCATCTTCCATTTCCTCCTTTCTAATCATAATAAGACCCCTTCTTGTTCTAATATGATGGTGACCTAGATGGATTGTTATAGTGATGGTGGAGTGGTGGTATGAATATTCAGCTACTCGGGTGTTGGTTTGGTGTCATTAATTTTCTCAGGTTCTATTTGATTTTGGGACCTATGATTTTTCATTGTTGTTCCCACTTGATGGTGATGTGGTTTTTGAAGGTCTGGTTTTGGAGGTATTTGGAAAATCATCCTCATCAATGAAGATGGTTTTTTGGATGGTTATAATGGTGATGGTGATCTGTGGTTCTATTTATTTTGGCTCCTCCCTGGCAGCCATGGTGGTCTGCTAAAACTCTGCTCTGCTTTCCAATTCCAATGATCCTCCCCAGGTCAGTCTAGTGTGGTGGTTTTGTTGGAGGCTTTGGGATGTGCGGTTTGTGCAGTCTCCCATGGTCTAGGAGGCATAGCTTGTGTTGGTTTCTCACCATATTATGGGTTTCAGATGATGGTGATCTTAATGCGTAGATTTTTCTGTAGTTTTATTACCTCTCGAGGATAAACCTAGATCTACATTAGGTGATGGAGTTTCTCAGCTCAAGGTGAGACGTGGTGGGTCAGTTTTCTAGTATATATTTCATTTTATTTTAATTTTAGAAGTTGAAAATGTGGGGTGTGGCAGCTCGAGGCATGGTAATAGTTGTTTAAATATTTATTTTTGAATGGTGACTGGCAGTATTTCTTAAATTTTGAACTCTTTCTGTATAGTCTAAAATGGAATTATAGTTCTGTGTTTTTTTGGTCTTCTTTTGTATTTTTAATGTAGTTCCCACTCATCCTCAAGTAGTTTTTATTAGAAAATAAATGAGGGATTCGAAGAAAAGGGGGAGCTTCAGCCTTTTATAGTGCTAGATTGGAAATGGTAAGATAGATATATGGACTTCATCATGGTATTACAAAATAATTATCAATGTAACAATATGATATAGGTTTTTGTTGATCAATTGACTAAATCATTTCATTTTCATCCAATTCAAGACACTCTATAAGTATATAATCTTTATCAATTGTATCACAAATAGATAATCAATTAATATCGAGTTCTTATATCCATTATATCCAATCATGATCACATGTTAACTTATATATTTTTGGAAAGTCCATCATATTTCATTGAGAACATAATTAAATTTCAGCACCACCATTCATCATCAGTCTGATGGAAAGTCAGAATTAATAATTTAGACCTTAAAGGATATGATATGTTCTTGTTCAATGGATTTCTAGGTAAGTTTGGGTAAATATATTTATTTGGATGAGCCTTCTTGTAATAATAGTTTTCATTCTAGTATACATATAGAATGATTTGAGGCGTTATATGGAAAGAGGTGTCGAACTCTAGAATTTTGGGATGAAGTAGGTTATAGAAAGATGATGGGTCCAGAATTATTAGAAGAAATGGAAATAGAAGTTCATATGATTCAGTGACACGTGTGGATATCTCATAGTAGGAATAAAATATATGAGGATAACCATAGGATGGATATTTCTTTCGATGTAGGTGATTATGTCTTTATCAAAGTTTCATTATGGAAAAGTGTGATACGATTAGGAATGAATGAGATGATGATTTTGTTGTTCATTAAAAAGGTATAAAATAAAATTTAAAGATTAATCAGTGGCCCACTGAGTGGATTTCCTTCTTGATTTTTCTAGGTACACAACATATTTCCTGTATTAATGTTAAAAAAATATAAACAAGATTCAACTCTCGTTTTGAGCTCTAAATTTGTTCAATTGGAAACGAATATTTCTAATGAAGAAAAAATAGTTCATCTTCTTGACCATAGAGAGAAAATATTATGGAATAATATGATTCATCAGTTTATTATTTTGTGAAAAAAATATAGTAGAAGAGGAAACATGGGAATCTGAATATTCTATGAGGGAGATATATCCCAACTTATTTAATAAGTGAATAAAATTGTTGGGTTGCAATTTCCTAAAGGGGAAGAATGTAAAAAAATAAAGGTAATGATAGAATATAGATTTTTATTATTTATTAATTTTTATGAATTCAATAGAAATTAAAATAGTCACTATTTTCAACAGTGAATATGATAAATCTAGCATTATAGTTAAAAAATAATTTTTTCAAAAAAATAATTTTGTCCTATTTAATTGTGAAATGGTTTTAAAACTAAATTTTATTAATTTTATTTAAAATAATAAACTTTTTATTTTAATTAATATTATCAAAACAAACTTCGGTACTTTTTTTAAATTTTTATGATAAATTACACTTTTTAATGAATAGTGAAAAAACAACATTTAAATTGTGAATAGATATTTCATAAAAATACTTTTTTGTGATAAATTAGAAATTTAATTGGTTACAAAGTATAATTTGATAAATTTCATATGAATTATTAAAATTTATGTAATTTTAATCAATTTTATATTGAAATTGAATAAAAAACATTCTGAACTTTTGAACATTTGTACTTGAAAAACTCATTTTGTCATCATGTCTGCCGGATTAATTTTTTATTAAATTCAGAAATTGATATGAGTTGAATTTTATAAAATGTATTACATATTTAGAATCATAATGAGAAAAGTTATTAAATAGGCCCCTTTTATTTTTTGGGCATTATGAATTGTAATTTTTGTAATTTTTGTCACAACTATTAAGGGTGAATCACGTAATTAAAGGTTTAAATAAGATTATAATTATTTTAAAATTTCCCTAAAACATGTAAAAATTTATTGGATGAGTTATTTGTGACAAAAATAATCCTTCAGCCCATTATGTGAGCTCTTGAATTCATTTGGATGACATTAATCAATTAATAATAATTTATTCCAAGAAAAATCAATTTGGTCATACTTTTATTTTTATTAATTGAAATATTTTTTATATTGTTTTATGTATGGGAAATATTAAACTTTAAATATTATTTTAAAGTATAAAATATTTATCTTTATCGTTAAAATTTATTTTTTATTTTTATTTAATAAATTATTAAATTAATGGCTTGCACATTATGGTGCAGTAATTGTTCAATTAATGGAAATATAAAATAAATTAAATTAAAAATATAAAAATAAAAGTATATTTAGATAATTAATTTCATAAAATATTTTATAGGTTAAGTTGACATGTTAGTTGTATTAAATGAGTATTTTCAAATATATCATATTGTTATGATATTTTTTAAAAGACAAGTGATGAATTGTTTCAAAATGGACATTAATGATTTTATAAAACTAAAATGTTTTATGAAATGATATAAAATTCATAAAAACTATTATTTGGACAAATTATTTGTTTACGGATTAAAATTCCATCAATAAGACATTTAATGGTATTTTTCATTTTATATTAATTATATTAACCCTCAATATATCAATTATATGATATCATGGTAAACATTAAAAGGGGAAATAGGGGTTAAAACAAAAAGATAAGGTTTAAGAATTAATTAAAAAATTTATAATTATAACTAGATGAATATATTTCTACCCATAATCCACCTAGATTCAAAATAAATAACTATTATCCATTTTTAATAGTAACTTAAATAATATTAGTTTTATGTTTTGAAAAATTCAAAGATTTCCCAACCCCTCTCCTATAAAAGGGGACTCATTATTATCTATTATTCACTCCTCAAAACCTATTTAGATAGGACAATATGTATCAAAATGCCTTTATATAATCTATCCCCATATTATAGCGCAATTAATTTCTCATTAACACTAACCTTATTTGTATTATGGTGTTAATCAAAGGAAATTGTCCAAAGATGAGGTATCCTTTTCAATTTTATATTTTTGTTTTATTTTTTCATCCACATAATTAAAATTTTCTAAAATCTTGTTAAAATAATAACGCAGGTATCCTAAATATAATTTAATGTCCCGTGCTTTTTAACTGGGTTAAAATATGAAGGTTTTCAAAAAAAAATCATTTTATCAACATGTCAGCTTTTTTTAAACAAATATCTAGAATTTTATTCTATGTATTGGAACACCTAAAGGTTTAATTTTTGGACTTGTTTAGTTACCCTATAATTTTATATGGTGTCCTGATGAGTCTCGGGAGCACCAAATTCAAAAACGTCCAAATTAATGGATCTACACGGGCAGTGCACGGTTGCGGTCCAACCCGTGTAGTTTACTCTGTTTAATATATTATTTAATTTGATTAAATATGATTATATGAGAGAGTGTGATTAATTAAAATAATTTTCTAATAATAATAATAATAAATTTATTATTATTATTGTGGTTTTTTAATTAAATGAATTATAATGAATTAGTTAAATGAGGGTTGAAGAAATTAATGTGGATTTTCAGTTTATCAAAGAACTATTTGATTTAAATGAAGAGTTTAAAAATTATTAAAGGACCATTTATTACTAAATGGAGGTTATGTGTTGGAGTGTTTATCAATAATATCCAATAAATGACATTTTAATAAATTGGGGGGTTATGGTTTTAATTAAATGAATGTTGGAATAATAATAATAATGATGATGTTATTATTTTTATTATTGTGTTTATTTAATTAAATAAATCTTAAAAGAATCTAATGTGGATTTTGAGATTTTCCAAGAAACGTTTTCCTTTAAGAATGGTTAATTGGGAGTTATGGTCTTACTAAATGAAGGATTATGGAAAAAATCATTATTATTTATGATTATTATTATTATGCATACCATTACAGTTATATTTATTATTATTATTAATTTATTATGGTTGTTTTATAATTAATAATAATAATAATAATAATAATAATAATCTCTTTCTAGGGATTTGGTTGGAAAAAAATAAGTATTTAAAGGGGTGGTAATAATAATATCTTTATGTTTTTATTATAAATTATTTTTAATAAACTAAATGAAATTTAATTATAGGGATTGAATATAGTTTTTTGGTTAAAAAATAAAAAGAAGGGGGGGAACCTTCTACCCCTTCCTCCATGCAGAGGAGGTATGACCCTCCCCACCCCCCTTTGTAACTATTTGAGGAATGATACAGTAGCATCTCCAGCCTCCACCTCTGTGCGACCCTCCTCCTTGTAACCTCCAGTAGCGCACAACCCCCGGGCGACCCTCCATGTAGCAGCATGACACCCGGGCGGAGCTCCGGCAGTGCATGATCCCCATGGTTTGACACCACCACCCCTTTCTAGGTTCATCATCCACAAATTTTTCATAGAAAATTTATTCTTGGGTTAGGTCCTATTCATCAAGGTAAGACCTTCATACATGGTCTCCTTCATCGCTTTGGCGATTCCTGGATTTTTTTATGCCTATTTTGGTGCTGGCCAAAACCCTAAGCTTTGGTTTCATACAGTTGTTGCATTTTTCTAGTATTAGAGTATGATAATGTTGTTTAGGGACCCGTAGGTCCATGTTTCGGCATATACCACCAAGGGTGAGGCAGATGTGAATGATTTTCCTTGAACCTATTGGTTCAGGTAATCTTCTAAACCCATTTTTTAGTTTTTCACCATTTAAATTAAGATCTATTAATTTTTTATGAGCCCGTGGTATCAAGTTAGAGGCATGTTGATCATTACATATTGGATTTTAGGTGCTGGTTAAATATATTGAATTTTTTTTATCAATGTACACAACATGCATATATATATGAAGGAGTGTGCATGCATGATTGTGGACCAGTTGTGGCCTGGTTGATGCCAAGTACATTAACGTGTTGTGGAATTAATATGGTGCCAACCTGAGGTATGGTCATAAATCGTTATCTATTTTCTAAGAACTCCTTTTTACCTCTAAGAAAAAATTGAGGACGTGAGTCTCCCTTGTTATGGAACTGCAATGTATTGTTAAAATGCTGATTAAAGATAAACTCCTGGTCAGCGGTAATGTCATATCATTCTTGTAGAAGTTTTGGATTTTAGTATGTCTTCTTACTAGAGCTGATATATGTTCTGTCATATCATTACACCTTTGATGTTATTGAGGGAGATTATCCATGTTAGATGATTTAGTACATTAATTGGTGTCTATTTTAAGCTTGTATTGCTGGATATTTATTTTCTCCCAAGTTAATATGTTGAGTTTATGCCTTGTGCTTTAAATGGTTAAATAGGAAGCACACATGTGTATTTCTTGTAATTGTGACTTAAATGTAGATGGACTTGGACACCCTTAGGTGTTCCTTTTAATCCATGGCATGGAATATTAATTACACCAATGGTGATATATCACTTGGTGAATTAGATGATTGAAAGGGGATTGAAGGGTAATATGGTAATTAATTGTAGAATTAATTATCAAGTCATGAGTTGGAAAAAAATGTGTATTTTATTAATTATTTAGAATATTTAATATTTTTACATGATTAGAATATAAATTGGAAGCTGGTAATAATTAATGGATAGATTAATTATTACATGTTTAATGATAAATGGTTAAGTAATTGATGATTGGTTAAAGAGATATGATTTAATTAATTGATTGTTGAATTAATTAATTTTCATGCATTAAATTATGCTTGTGAATTAATTGTTTATTATGACTGTTGGCTAAGGGTACCTTCTGATGCGTGTTTTTTTTCATGACTAAAGATATTTTGGATGAATTTTTTTAAAAATATGATATGTTGGGTGAGATGGTGGCTAATTATTTAGGCCTTGTTCAACATTACAGAGATGATTATGACATGCATGTAAAATTTTACATTCTTTGACGAATTACTATTTAAGTGTACATGTTCATATATGTTAAAAAATTGGGATAATTAAATGGTGAGTTAATTATTTAGTTATATTTATAAGAATAATTAATTGTTAATTAGTTATTAGCTTTTGATATAGTGAATGGTTGATTAATTGTTTACTTATTTTATAGACAATTTATGTCATTAATTAGTTGTTGAATTAATTAATGGATTGGTTTAAATAATTTTTTAATTAATTTATGGATGGTTTTGGCGTGTCGGACATGGAATTCTACACCAATGACAAATATATATGTATGATTGATAAACAGGTTTTGAGATAGGGAATGATGCTCCATATACTCACGGGGGCTAGACATTGCATTCAACACCCAGATTGCATGCAAACATTATTTTATGGGACAAGGACTAATGCTCAAAATACCCATGGGTTGTGAAACAAGGACTAACACTCCAAATACTCATGAGGGTGCTAGACATGATGTTCTACACCAGTTAATTTACATTGGACTTTGGGTCCAATTCGTTATACATGAAATGAATTATTTGGTTAATGAAAACTGTTTTGACATTATGATTTGTGAAATGAATATTAGAAAGGTTCCAGACATATCAATGAACTGGGTGAATCGTTGTTAGTGGACAGACCTAGGAGAGAATCATTATTTTTAGTGGAAGAGCTCAGATATAGTATATAAATAATTAAATAATCTTATGATGTGTTATCCAAGCCAATGAATAATCTTGGATTCGGTCTTTACATTGATAACATAGATGGTATTTAGAGACATATGTGGTGAGTGACTTATATAGGGGATGTCGATCACAGGCTGACTCTCAATACTTCTATAATTTAATGAAGGTTTTAATAACTGATAAATGAAAATTATTGTGTAACGGCTATTTTGTATGCATGAAAAATGTATAATACAGGTTCAGACGCTAGCTGATGGCTGAAGCATGTAATTGGCTAAATAGTTACATCATACTGTTTACATTATTTATGAATTCTTTTACATGGATTAAATTATTTACTAAATTTATAGATTTTGGGTAGACACCGGTGTTCTCGACCTACTATGATTTATATCTCAGACCCTACTTGGTCCACCACTGCACTGGGGTACCCGAATAGATTCTATTTGGTTGAAGGATTGTGCTTTTTTATATACATGGGGGATATGAGAAGAGGCCCGATATAAAGCTCATAATTCATAAAGAGACCACCCATAGGGATTTGAGTAATTTTTATCCATTTCTACATTGGAATGTAAAGAATTCTATTTTTGTTCATTGTTTTCTATTTTGTATCATTATTATGTCATACATTCATCTTTTGTATTATTGAAATTGGAAACTTTTATAAAATGAGTACCATTTTTCTTCCACTACTTTATCATTTATTAGACTGCTTCTACTATTTATTTAGATTGTCTATTATTGAAATATGATATGAGGGCATAGTCTCCCCACTGACTATCCATACACCCTTGCTGTTATTCGGTAGCCTCTACGGTATGGGGTGATGCACTTTAGGTCATGTGGCGACCGTTTGGGCCACTAGTTTAGTGATGAGCCAGGTTGGGATGTTACAAAGTGGTGTCAAATGGTTTATTTTCCTTTTTCTTAATGTTTTTAGGTTGGTGGAAATGAGACTCGGGATGTGTCGAAATTTGGGTTACTTGTCGTTCTTGGGACTGATCACCCCATGTATGAAAGATGACCAAGTGGACAGGGATGGGAATTGATGTTTGTAATGTTAGATATAAAAGTTTATATTATTTTTCCTTGTGTGACTGGTGTATTTTACACTGCTTATTGATTATGATTTTTTTTGAAAAAATAATTGTCTTGGCCTGACATTGAAATGAAGTTTTATACACACATTATCTTAGGAACTTAGAGATTCACATGTAATGAATATAAAATGTCAGGTAGTTGCATTAGTATGATGCCTGCTAATTTGGATTGTGTTCCTTCGTTGTAATTCCATGTTTTGATCTTCATTATCATTCCTCTATAGATAGCATGTTTCGGTGATAGATTTAATATAGTTGGGTGATTTTATTCTATACTCCCTTAGTTATTATCATGTTTTGTTGTTGTGTCATGCTTATGTGTTATAGCATGTTGTTGTGTTATAGATTATGCTAACATGTTAGATTTGTTTTAATATATGAAAGGGCTGATAATTTTAAAATTTTAAATGAAATTTTCTATGATAAATGGGATCTAAATTCCAGCAATAAGGTGTATGGGTTACTTATCAATTAGTTGGTGGACACCCATATGTTTTAACCTTAAATGACCATAGTATGTTTGAAAATGGTTATAAACGTAAAAATTATGAGTTATAATTGAAATTAACTGTTGTTGGGTTCCTTTTAGAAGAACTCATATTGAACAAATGGGACCCTCAGAGGTTTCCATCTTCGTAAAAGGAATTTTGATTCTAAATTGCCTATTTAAATTTGAATAAAACTGAATGTTAGATGATAAAATAAGGTGTTTGTAATAGCATTCCTATTTTTTTAGGGCACTATTTTAAAAAAAAAGTGACTTGGTATATAAAAATTACATGACCTTTTGTTGAAATTCATTCAAATATTGAATGGATAAAAGGAATTAACTAAAATGGATAAAACAAAAAAGGGCCTTTTTAATCTTGTGTTTTTTGTTTTGTCTGACCAGGAGAGAGGGTTGAGGTTTATGTTTCGTAAGGGGATATCTTGTAGTAGGTAGTACCCATAGAAGTTTCTTCAACATTAAGGTAAGTGTGTCTCACTACTCTAGAGGACTTTATGGGACTCGGTTGTTATAGCACACCGATAGGTTTATGTTTCGATATTTATGATCAATGTTTTGACGTGGTGATCGTTGTTCGAGGAACGTAACATGCATGCATTAATGTGTTTTAGAAAAGTGAACTACTGAGATAATGATCTTCTCTTGTGATGTCATGGACAATACTAAGTTGGCTAGTGTCACATCGTTTTCAGTAAATGTGTTGGTTGGAGATATCGAGCTTTTAGAACAGAGTTGTCTAGTAGTAGTTCGAGTGATCTGTTTGATTACCTTGGTTTTTCACTTAGTGGGATCTTATTAACACGAAGAGCTTGTCCCATGTATTTAACTCTTCATGGAGACACTAAGATAGCATTGGTCTTACGCCATGCTATAGTCTAAATGTTGTTGGTATTGATGAGTTGTTTTTATCTGGGTAGAACACGAGATGTGTGGTTTCTTTATGCTACTCATATATTATTGTTAGGGAAGAGTTGTTTTTAAAATATCCTTGCAATGCAATGACATGGAATTTTCACCAGTGGTTGGGTAATGAATTTTTTATACATGAAGATGTTTTTGGAATATTTTTAAAGTCATGTCATCAGATAAAGGGTAAATGTGGGTTATGGGTCCATGACTACTTTCGAGGGTAGAATTCACAACATGGTCTATTGGTTAATCGAGAGTAAACAATTTTGGTTTAAGATATCTTTGTGATGGCCTCGTATATCACCTATATTTCAATGTTTAAGCAATAAAGTTGAATTTGTCTTCAGTTTTAAAGGCTTAGCCATTAGTCTTGTGAAGGTTTAAAGGTGTATTTGGAATTGGGAACGCAACATGTCATTTATAACGAGATTAATAGACCTTGATAGGTCTTATGTTTTAGTAGTGGTTTTTTTTGTAATCTCGGGGAAGATATGTTTTTAAGGAGGGAAGACGGTAAAGTCCCATGTTTTTAACTAGGTTAAAATACAATGGTTTTCTGAAAAAAATAATTTATCAATGAGTGAGTTTTTTTAAACTGAGATCTGAAATTTTATTATGTTTGTTGGAACACCTAAAGTTGTCATTTTGTGAATTGCGTAATTATCCTATAATTCAAGAGGGTGTCTCGATATGTATCAGGAGCACCAGATCCAAAAAAAGTCTATTTTAATGGATCTGCACTGGAAGCGCATAGTTGCGGTCCAACCCATGCAGTTTACCCTCTTTAATAAATCTTTTAATTTATTTAAATAAGATTATATGAGATATTGTGATTAATTGAAATAATTTTTTAATAATAATAATAATTAATTCATTATTATTATTTTTGTGGTTGTTTAATTAAATTAATGATAAAGAATTAACTAAATTAGCATTGAAAAAATTATTGTTGCTTTTGGGTTTATCAAAGAACTGTTTTAATTAAATAAACAGTCTTAGAATTATTAAAGGACCATTTATTATTGAATGGAGGATATGGATGGTTTTTTATCATTAATAACATATTAATGACATTATAATAAATTAGGGGTTTTTGGTTTTAATTAAATGAATGTTGGAATAATAATAATAATGATGTTATTATTATTCTTATTTTCGTGCTTATTTAATTAAATAAATGTTAAAAGAATTTAATGTGGATTTGGAGATTTTCAAAGAATAATTTTTCATTTAAGAAGGGTTAATTGGGAGTTGTGGTCTTAATAAATAAAATATTATCGAAATAACAACAATGATTTATGATTATTATTATTATGAATTTTATTATGGTTATATTTATTATTATTATTAACTTATTATGGTTTTTTTATAATTAATAATAACAATATATTTTTGTGTTTTTTGATGGAATGGAATAAATATTGTAAGGGGTGGTAATAATAATTGATTTTATTATTATCATATATGATTTTGAAAAAATTAAATGCAATTTAATTAAGGGGATTTTGTTTATTTTTTATGTTAAAAACTAAATAGAAAGCAGGAGGACCCATCTCCCCCTTCCTCCACGCTTAGAATGTGCAACCCACTATACTTTGCAACCCTTTGAGGTGAGATGTTGAAGCATCTATGGCCTCCTCCTCCACATGGACCTCCTCCCTATTACCACTAATAGTTAAAAAACCCAGAGTGACCCTCCTTGCAATAGCGCAACACTCGGTCAGAGCTCCTATAGCACCTGCCCCCGTGGCATGACCCCCCCCCCCATTTGGGTTCACTGTCTTCACCTTTTCTTCCCAAATTTATTCTTCTTTTAGATCCCATTATTTAGGGTAAGGCCTTCTCTCATGGTCTCCTTTAGATATTTGGTGATTCGCTCGTTTTTCAATGCCTATTTTAGTGTGGGTTAAAACCCTAATTTTTTGTTTTATTCTGTTGTTGTGTTTTTCTAATTTTAGGTTGTCATGTCCCGTCCTCGGGGCCCGTGCCGTGACTACCCCAAGCCCACCTTCCATAGGCCAGTGGATGGCCACTAGCACCAAAGGCATAAATCTCGATAATTGGGAAGGAATTTCCTTTATAAAACATAAACACATCCAACCAGAGTACAAGAAGAAGTAGTACACTAAGTACAAAAGAAAGTTATAAAAAGTAAATGGGCCAGAATACAAACCCAACTAAAAAGTATAGCTACAACGGAACGAAAGAACAACAGAAAAGACAAACAGGTGGAAGATAGAAGCGTCTCCTAGGTTTTCCTCCTCGGATCCTACGTGAAGTGTAGGAACAGATATCCTCCTCAACGCTCTCTCCTTCCAACCTCCTCCGAGTACCGTCTCTTCGTGAATTCCACCTCCGAGTACTAACTTGTTGTGAGGTCCACCTCCGGGTACCGTCCAGTCCTTGTACACTCGATCTCTGTCAGCGTTGTCCATCATCTGCATCCAACACAAAAAGATGCGGGTATAGCCCGTGCAGCGGTGAGTATAATGATACTTAGTAGGGACCTCAAGACCCTCATGGTCTCACTAAATCCAACAAGGATAACCACAAAGAAGGATCTCAACAGATAACCCTTACTTAGGTTTAAGCCCATACTTATACCTAAGTTATCAAGTAACCCATCTCAATCAAGAGGTAATCACAATGGTTATTAAATAAATAGATAACCCCTACTTAGGTATATGCAAATACATGTACCTAAGTTATCATGTAACCCATCTAAATCATGAGGTAAACACAAAGGTCATTGACTCAGATCAAACCAGGATTTTATTCATGATGTCGAAACCACTACTATTGAAGAACTCCTCCTTTATCGAGTACAATGGTCATGTCACGACTCCGAGATGCTACTCTCTAACCTTAGACTACTGAGTTACTCCTCCTGTCGAGTGTTGTGGGTCCGCACCCAAACATAGTAGTGCTCCCTGCAAGGGGTCTGCCGCCCAAACACAGTAGTGATCCCCGCCAGGGGTCTGCCGCTCAAACACAGTAGCAGTTCCTATGATATCCTACAGAGGTACTCCTCCTGTTGACTATCGTGGGTCTAATTCCATCTACCAGGAGCTCTGTCCGCTGTGGGTCTATAGCCAAATACCGGGCGCTCCGTCCACTGGGCTATTCGACTCATTCCAAGTCGAATCAGCCATGCAGTTGTCAGGTCCACAGCTACTAGGTCTCCGAACTTCGTACGCTCGTCTCCAGGAGGATCTTCTCCATGAGCTACTGGTCGATACTCCAAGTATCACAATTTCCCATAAAGAAGTATCACAATGGACCGCCTCGTCATAGGGGTCTCAACGCAACAGACGACGTGTCAATCGAACGTCCGGTCTGTGAGTTATTAGCATTTTCGTCCCAGGGGCCCGGTTGGTTTTATGTACGAACCAACCCAACCATATCTGAACTGTACACTAAACTCTTGTAGGGTATACTCATAGGGACTGTTTCTCAATGATATTACCAATCCCGCTGACTTTTCGTCAAACGAACGTCCGGTCTGAATGTTATTGGCTTTTCCGTTCCAAGGTCCGGTTGGTTTCTAAGCTAAAACCAACCCGACCATAATCCAAATACATCCAAACCTCATGTGAAGTATGAAAAAAGATCTATTTCATCAAAAGGAATCCAGCATAGTCGAAGACACATCAATCGAACGTTTGATCCTTAAGTTATGAGTCTTTCCGCTCCGAGGGCCCGGTTGGTTTCATAACCGAACCAACACATCCATACCAATACATCAAGTAAATCTTTAGTGTAACAAACCAAAACGACCCTCTCGATCCAAGGAATCCTACGCAACTGACAGTGCGTTGATCAGAGGTCCACAACTTAGGTTTTGGGCGTTTAACTGAAGATGGTCTGAAAATAGGGGGTTTGGGCCCAGTCCGACACGGCCAAATACCCCCTGTGTCGGCCCGAACCGGGTCGACCCAACTCGGGTTCGGGTTTGGAACGGTTGGGCGTGGCCCGGCCCGGTGGGGCATGGCCCAGCCCTGTTGGCGCGGCCCGGCACGGTCGGCGTATTCCGGCCCGACCGGCGCGGCCCAGCCGCATGGCCGTGCGGAAGCCGCGAATAGGGGGCGCGACCCACCACTGATTGGAACCAATGGCGCTTGGCGCCGCCTGGTCGTTCCAGATCCCACTGACGCGCTGCATCTTCCGCCTCGCCGTTGCGGCACAGCCGCGACTGGTCTTCTCCGGTGGCGCGCTGGGGCGCCGCCGCCTCCGGTCGCTGGCGCCGCCACGCCGGTGGTGTGCACCACCGCCTCCTTCCGCGGACCACCTAACACGCTCTAGTGGTCCATTTTTCCCGACTTCAGCACCTAAGGTCACCTAGGAACCTGAACTTCACTCTGGAGGCTTCAAATTGCCTTTGTGGTCCCGTTTCATCGTCTCCGTCAATCCGCACACATCAAACAATCTGTAGAGGGTATGGGATTCTTCTTTAGCCTGTGCCCTCCGTATTTGAGTCTCATACCATTTTTCAACAAATAAGAATGCCAAAAATAGAGGTTATAATTCACATAATTATAATTATACAAAAACAACCCCTACCTTGCAAAGAGGTCGCACGTCATCGAGCCACGGAAAGAGGAAAGCGTCGCGATGATCGGACGTTGAGGATGATCGATGTTGATTCCGTTGATGTCAGAGGAAGTGTCGTCGTCGATGGAGGTATTCCATGCAATGGTGTCTCCTCCCTTGACGCAGAGGATGAAGAGGAGAAGGCACGTCGTTGGTGACTTCACGTTCTTCTTCGGAGGTGTTCTTCATCGAAGAGGTGTTGTTCTTCTTCAAGAATGTTCTTCATTGGAAGGAGGGAGCTCTTCTAAATTCTACAAGAATTTCCCACAAAATATTTTCCCAACCCAAATATTAAAATGAGGTTTCTCTCATTTTAACAACTTTTCGGGCTAATTCAACTTAATTCAAACTCATTAATTAATTGAATGGCTGGGAAAATCTTAAGTGATGTGAGAGAGATAGAAGGTGTAGAGGCACCACTCCAATAAATGCGTGGAGTTGTCATGTATTAAACAAGGGGTGATTTATGGGGATTTCAAGGTGTTAAAGGAATGTGAAGGGTTGGGGCTCGTGTGGGCCCCACCTCACAAATATCCTCAAATGGGTTGTTAGGTGGGTGTGGGTCCCACCCCATCTCCCCCATGTAGGATAAAACCACCATAGATATAAAATTAAAATTGTTCCACAATTTTATTCACTTCTCATTAAATCCAAAAATTTTAACTTCTCCTCCCGTGGAAACGCAACCAAGGTAAAGGTCCCCTTAAGCAAGTTCTGGGGTTGCAAGTTCATTGGTGCCCTTGGATTTCAATTCAAAGCACCAGTTCAAAAGATAGAAAAACCCGCTCGTTCGTTCACTAAACGTACCTGAGCTAAACTTCGGAAAATGATTTTGGGCACACCGGGCCTCGGAATTAGGTTCTGTCAGAAACTGCGTACTTGTAAAATTCCAAGGTATTGAATGAAAAAATGTTCCTTGGAATTTCTGGGTCTTTACATAGGTTATACGAATGTTGTTTAGGGACCTATAAGTCCATGTTCTGACATTTTCCTCCAAGTCCTAAGTGGGTGTTCTTTATTTTCATTGAATTAATTGGTTCATGTATGCTTCTAAACCTATTTTTTAGGTTTTCACTGTTTAAATTAAGGTATGTTGGTTTTTTATGAGTCCCTAGTATCACGTTAGAGGTGTGTTGACCATTAATACATTGATTTTGGGTATTAGTTTATTATATTGAATTTTTTTATCAATTTAGAAAACACACACACACACACATATATATATATATATATAAAGGGGTGTGCAAGTGTGAATGTGGACCATTTTTGGGCTGGTTGACACCAAGTACATTAAAGTGTTGCAGAATTAAAATTGTGCCACCCTGAGGTAGGGTCCAAAATCTTTATCTCTTTATTTAAGAATGACTATTTGATTATCAAAATAAATTGAGGATGTGAACTCTTTAGTTATGGAACTGTAGAGTTTTCTTAAATGTTTTATTAAAGACAAACTGCTGGTTTGTGGTAATGACATATCATGCCTGCAAAATTTTGGTCTTTTATTATGTCTTCTTGATAGTGCTGATATATGTTTTTTCATTGAATGAAACCTTTGATGTTATTGAGTGATGTTTTCCACATGTGATGATTTAGGACTTGATCATGTGTTTTTTTTTATATTTTGTTGTTGGATATTTCATTGCTTCCAAGTTAATATGTTGACTTTATGCCCGGATCATTAAATGGATATATAGGAAGAACCCCTGGTTCATCGTTATAATTGAGACATAAATACCGATGTACTTGGGAACCCTTTGGTGTTCCTTTTTATCCATGTCACATAATTTTAATTAGGAAAATGATGATATATCAATTGTTTAATTAGATTAATGAATGGGATGGGATGGGTAATAGGGTAATTAATTTTACAATTAATTATCGAGTCGTGAGTTGGAATAAAACATGTTGCTTCTACTAATTATTGAAATTATTTAATATTTTTACATGTTCATAATATAAATTAGAAACTGGTAATAATTCATGGATGGATTAATTTTTACATGTTAAATGATAAATTCTTAATTAATTAATGACTGGTTAAAGATATATGATTAAATTAATTACTTGTGTAATTAATTAATTTCAATGCATTAAATTATGATTGTAAATTGATTGTTTGTTACGACTGTTGTCCAAGGGTATATTTTGATTCTCCTTTTTTACATGCCTTAAGTTATTTTGGATGTATTTGTTTGAAAAATATGATATGCTTTGTGAGGTGGTTACTAAATATCTTGGCCTTGTTTATCGTTTTTCGAGTTGATTATGGAGTGCATGTAAATTTTTAATATCCTGGATGAATCAATTTTTCAGAGGATAGGTTCAGACTTGTTAAAGAATAGAGATAATTAAATTTTGAGTTAATTATTTATGTGTATTTCTAAGAATAATTAATTGTTAATAAATTATTAACTATTGATATGTTTAATGTTTAATTAAATGTTGTATTATTTGAAAGGAAATTTATGTTGGTAATTAGTTGTTGAATTAATTAATGGATTGGATTAATTAATTTATAAATTAATTAATCAATGGGTTTGGGGTGTTAGACATGGAATTATACACCAATTATAAATATTTATATATGTATGATTCATAAAGGGGTTGTGAGATAGAGACTAATTCTCTAAATAATCATGAGGTTCTTGAAATGGCGTTCTGCGCCCAGCTTTCATGAAAACACTCTTTTATGGGATATGGAATGATGCTCCAAATACCCATGGGTTGTGAGACAAGTACTGATGCTCCAAATTATCAAAAGGGTGCTAGACATGTTGTTCTACACTAGTTAATTGAAATTCGACTATGGGTCCAATTGGTCGTACATTAATTGAATTATTTGGTTAATTAAAACTCTTGTGAAATTATGATTTGTGAATTGAAAATGAGAAAGGGTTCAGACTCATCAATGAATTGGGTGGATCACTGTTAGTGGACAGACCCAAGAGCAAATCACTATTTTTAGTGGATGATCTCGGATATAGTATATAAAGGATTAAATTTAATATCTTATGATGTGTTATCCAAGTCACAGCACAGTCTTAGATTCCATAGTTAATTTGATTGCTTATTTGTAATTTAGAGACATTTGTGGTCAGTTACTTATACGATGGATGTTGGGTTTAGGAAGAATCTCAATAATTTTATAATTCAATGAGGTTTGAATAATTGAAAAATAAAAATTATTGTGTAATGACAATGATGTATGCATGATAAATGTATAACAAAGGTTTAGACACCAACTAAGGGTTGATGTAGGTACTTTGGTATAAAGTTACATTGTACTACTTACTTTATTTATGCATGATTTCACATGGTTTATATTATTTCTTAAATGTATAGATTTTGAGTAGACACCGATGGTCCCGGCCTACTGAGATTTATATATCACACCCTACTAGGGCTACCACTACACTTGGGTACCTGAGTAGATTTTATTTGGTTGTAGGATTTTGATGATATTATATACATGGGGAATATAAGAAGAGGTCCAAGTAGAAGCTCATAATTCTCTAAGATACCAACCATGGGGAATTGAGTCATTTTTTATCTATTTTCTTATTAAAATGTAAAGCATACTATTTTTTCATTGTTTTCCATTTTGTATCATCAGCATGTTATGAACTCATCTTCTGTATAATTGGCATTTGACACATTTATAAAATGAGTACTGTTTTTCTTCAACTACTTTATCATTTATTAGATTGCTTCAGATATTTATTTCCATTGTCTATTATTGAACTTGGATATGTGGGTATAGTCTCCCCACTGACTATCCATATAACCTCACTACTAGTCGGCAGCCTTTGACGTATGGGGATATGCACATGAGGTCATGTGGTAACCTGTCCAGCCACTGGATTAGTGGTGATCCAGGTCGAAACATTAAATATAATGATATTTTATTATGTTCATATCATCCCCTAAATCCTTCTATAATTTCATCTAATGGGAAATGAATTATTCGTTTGAGAATAAAGCAGACTACCACTTCAAAAACTGATATAATTCATTTTCCATTAAAATATCTCAAGAGCTATTATACTGATGAAATTTTTTTTTATATATGATATTAATGATATATTTATCACTATTAAATGATAATATATCATTTATGTTTTTTCCATTCCATTCACATAAAAATGATAATGTCATTCATGCATACGTGTGATTTTCCACCTCCACGAAGTGATGTGATTCATTTTTCATCACCACATCACATGGATGGTATGTGTAAATATATTTAAATGATTAATATTATATTATATATATTTTTATTGTTTAAGTTAAAATAACAATTAACTTCTTCCATAATGATCATCAAAAAATGGAAACATTGCTCATGAAAACATATGGCTGACCGTCTCCATGATTATAACTGTGTTAATTTTTCATGACCTTATATATATGTTATTATTTAAAAGTTTAATTTTTATATTCAATTGATTATTATTTCATGAAAATTATTCTGGATAGGTTGGAATAATTACACATTCACTATTGAAATCATACCAAATTAATTTTGGACTTAAGAATCGAATATCATGATAATGTGTGGCATGAACTTAAATAATTATGTAATTATTATATCATAATGAAAAGTGATATAAAATGAATAATAAACATTTAAACGATTATCAAGAAAGTAAATAATTCAAATAATTTTATTATTCAGTAATAAAAATATTATATGTGATGATTCAGACTTAAGGATGGGGATGTTATTTTTAAAACCCTCTTTTAATGTTTCGTTTTCAACACATTTTACACCAATCAAAAAAAATATTTTTTAACTAATATAGAATTATTAGTTCCTCCCTATTTCATGATACTTTATTACATGAATGCTTTATTTATCTATAT
Source organism: Viscum album (assembly GCA_963277665.1). NCBI lineage: Eukaryota > Viridiplantae > Streptophyta > Magnoliopsida > Santalales > Viscaceae > Viscum > Viscum album. The sequence goes on from OY728139.1 coordinate 435,060,576, forward strand.
TAATATTTATTATCAATTCAACTTATTAATTTATTATGAGTGTGGTTTTTATATATTAAAAGTAATTTTTACAAGAAAATTGTATTTTTATATCTCGAAGTGTTTTTATTAGGGATTTGAATGATGTTTCAAGTATTTTATTCATAATTTGTTCCTTGGTAGTTTTTTATTAAGTGGTTATGCCATTATATCTCATGGTATGATGGGTTGAACCCCCTTATAGATCATGATATGATGGGTTAATCCTCTTTATAGCTCAAGATATGATGGGTTAACCCCATTATATCTCTCTAATGCACTAGGTAATCTATATATGGAAGTTGAAAATATGGTTATTACATTTTAAGGGTGATATTAAGATTGATGAGGAAATTATTTCCCAAGTCAGCTATATGTTTTATTTATTCATGATAATGAGTTTTAAGGAAGGTGTTTTAATTGGATTTCATGTTTTCACAAGACTAATGATTTTCCTATTTTATGTTCCTTACTGATCTTTTTGTGTTTATCCCATGTTATAAATTTTTCTCATAGTGTATAAGGATCAGTATAATAAACTGGGAAATTAATTGGATTTTTATGAATATTTGACAATATTTTATTTTAAATTGTTTCATATTATATATATATGTATTCTATTATTATTTTATTGGGGTTTTATGAATTTGAGATGTCAAGTACGAATGGTGGCTTAATTATCTAAAACTATAAACCTTAAAAGATATTCAAATTTGAATAAATTAATTTATTAACTACACCTCTATATTTTTTTAATGTTGATGGTCGGGTCCTTATAATCCCCCTTTTACTATTGAGACCTCACACCATTGCTAAAATAAATTGTCAGGCCTCCCATAATATTGCAATTTACTATGATTTGATCATGGGAATTGAAGTAGGATCATGTGGTGAATTTACAACTTGGAAAAAACCCAACTTTTATTTCATAATCTCATCACTAATTATGATTTTTTATGTTGATGTATCCCCAAGGTAAATTATTTGGTATTTTAATCTCAAACCATGTATATTTTCATATCCAATAGTTATTCATGAACATTTAATGTAATAATACCACATTCATCACATTGTTACTTAAAATTATTGAGAAAATGTTTTTAACAAAATATATCTTCATTTCTCCCTTTGGAGAAAATCATATTAATTCCAAAACTGTGTTTTCTAAATGAAATCAAAAAACTTTCTACCATTTTATAAAAAATTTATCAAATATAACAATAAAAATCTTTAATTTCTTATGAGAAAAATGTTAATTCAATATTCATGATGGTTTCCAAATAATAATACTTTATATTTTATCGAATCTATGAATATAATCACTGTTTTAACCAGTATAAAAAATATGGAATTTTTATTTTCCAGAAAGCTTATTTTCTAATGAGAATTTATATGTTTAAATTGTTATCATAAAATAAAATAAATTTGAATCTATTTATTTAATAATGGTTTTTAAAATATTTCTTATGTAAACAGATTATTTTCCCAAATAATTTTTTTAATTAATTTATTATGGTATTTTATTTGTTAATGACACAAACACTTTATTATACCTATGTTACACTTGCGAAATGTCTTATTGATACCAACCATATTATTTCCCTAGTTATTCATTCAATCAGTTTTACTAGGGAATGTATTTACATTCCCTTTCTTTATTAATTTTCGTAATCATTTATTTTCCTTGAAATTTTCTCTTTCTTTTCATCATTAGACATTACATTTCCCCAAAATAAACAAATTTTTTAAATTTATAAACTAGTTTATTAAACCGTGATTATTTTATATATATATATTATTTTACATTTAATTTTATATGATTGACTGGGGAAATTATTGTTAACTTGTAATCCCTGCTAAATATATATATTCTTTTATAATACATATTGAACATGAATTAAATAAATTATTCAATATTTGAGGAATTACTTGGACATTTAGTGATGGGTGGGGCCTGGTTATATAGAGCCACTCATTTCATTGGTAGGCTCATTCGATGAATTGGGTGGATCACCTTATTTAAATGGTTATTTGTATACCTTCCGATATTATTAAATTGTCCTATGAATGGGTATGAAATTAGATGTAACATGATGCATGAGATCATGATGTCTAACAATTTTGAATTTTATTGATTTTGATCTCAGTTAATTTTATTATCCATGTGATTTTAGAATAATATTATTTCATGATGAATTTCATTCTATGTTTAATGGGTAAATGTTATGGGTATTAAGTTATTTACATTAAGATGTTAATTAATCCTTATATTTTCATTATTGTCGTGTTATTTAAATAGCAAATTTGCTTAATTAGGTACCTTCCCATGTTAATTACCCTTATCGATTCAATTTATATTATTATATATTAAACCCTTAATGACAATTTGATATCACATATTTTTTTCTTTTCCATGTAATCCAAGAAGTGTTCTATGAATAGTATGTAAATATATTCTTGATAGAATCATGATATCCTAAAAAAATAAAAAATATTTAGTAATATGTGTTTTTAGATTTAATATTGGAATGTTGAATGTATATAGTTCCCCAAGAATATTAAACTATTCAGTCCATTGTTATGTTATTCTTTATATCATATGCTATTTAAATAATGTAGACCTTGGTTCGGGCAACTAGGTTCGGGGTATTCAAAAATTCATTTAATGTTTTTTCATGATATTGGTCAGAATGAGTCCTCTATTAAATTGTTTATGGTTGTAGGTTCTATGGAGAAAATTATTTATCTATTTTAGTACACTCATTCCCTTGATTTATTCTTTGTCTCTCTCTAGGGTTTTTTCTCATCGATTCTTGACTGATCTCCTAGTTAGAGGACATGCATTTGGACTATTTCAAAGGGTTGTTTCTTGTTCTTTTTTTCCTCCCAGATGGTGTTGTGGATAGTGGATGTACCTAACTAATAGATATTTTAGTTAATTTACCTTTATGGGATTATATAGACTTTATAGGTTCTATAGATGTGTTGACCTAGATGTTTTTACCACTAGTTTAGATCACACTATTTGAGTAATACATCCCCATGGATGTCTTTATTAAACTAGAATACTATTATTATATCCATGTATTTGGATTTCACATCTTATGATGTAATAAATTCCTAGGGTAATTCAAAATCTATAAGACATATTGGGTGACATGTGACAGGATAATGCACGTATTATAATTCATTCAATGTGAGATAGTGATATGGTAGAATTTTTATGGGTGTCATGCTTAAAACTGAGGTTCACCGAATTATTTATTTCAAAAAAAATCTATTTATTCAATTTTATTACTTATGTTTCAGCTAGGATATTCAAATCACATGTTTCCTGCACATATTATAAAAGAAGACTTTATAACTGTTGTTGGGGTGGAAAACTATCATTTATTTCTCAAACCTTATACATTTAATTTGGTGGTTAGATAGATCACAAGTATCATTGTGGATCATGTGGTGGAAAATGGTTTCATGATCGAGTGAAGCCACTCAAACTTGTCTTAGGATCGATATGGAGTAGCTTGATAGTTGTAGGATACATTGATTAAGGTATTTATGAGTGTTAAATATAAACCCTAATGTATTTTATTTTATATTTTATATTTTTTCTATATTATTTTTCGGTCTATTTGGAAACTAGTTGATGTTTATAACCTCAATATGAGTCTATACCCAACATTGAATTTGATATAGTATGATTCTATTTTAGTAATTTCTTACATGGGATATTACTTCTATTTATTTATATGTGTAATCATGGTTATTTTCCACAATTTATTTACTCTGCTCAATGGGAATAGTCTCCCTATTGTATGGATTATGTCCTCGCTTGTAATCATTAGCCCATAGAATAGAGGGAGATGAACATAAGTTCTTGATTTAGGTCAGATTGGGTGATAGGTCAGGACAACCTATAATAGATCAAAGAATATCCATTAGTTTTTATAGTTAAGATATGTTTAGTGGTTATTCTTCTATTATGGGAAACATGTCCACGAAGTGACTTTTGAGAGATTTTGTGTTTATAATACTCTTCATCAATCTACATTTTACCAGTAGAATATATAAAATGTGAATAAGGTATTGTGATTTTAAGAAAAACTTCATTGTTTATTTAATAAATAGTGAATAAATGGTTAATATATTCTCTGAAATAACAATATATGGGATAATATATCCATTAATAAGATTAATAATTAACTTCATCTATCATTCCAAAAAATATAATAAATTAATTAAATGATGTATAGGAATTTACCTGTAACATCACCTTGGAATCTTACTTTTATTGTAGCATAATAACTCCAAATTCATTGAGGGATTCAACTCCTAAAAATGTTTCATTATTCGAAAAAATAATAAGTAAACGCATAGATAATAAGTAAAACGTTCTTCGTGTATAATGATACTAAATACTCTTTTTTTATATATTTATAACAATAACAATTAATTTTAAATGACAATCAATTTTATTTCACTAATTTGGTATGAATATTATAATTTATATTCACCATAAATTCCAAATAATTCATTTCAATAATTATAGTATTAGAAAACTATTATTTAATTATATAATACTATAGAATCATTAATATAAAGAGAAATATTATTCCATTATGATTACCTAAAAACTAATAATAATGTATAGGAAACACTTAAAATAATCAATAGTTGAACTAGAATCTATCCACCTATAAATTAGAAGCTGTGAAATTATCATTTATGGCATAAGAATCACCCATTTTTTCACTATGAAAAAACCTTCATTTTAGATTGAATTCACGTGCTTCTTACAACTGATATAGGAATAACCCATCCCCATATCATTTTAGAACACACCATACTTATAAAAATATTTCAATCATAGTTTTTATATTTTTAATACATGATAGTATTTTACACATAAGAAATAAAACAGACACAATAAAATCCATGTTAAATATATTTGTTGACATTGAAACTTATTACAGATTAGATAATTTGTTGTATTTCTATATTAAATGACCTTTTTTGTCCACATGACATAAAACATTTCACATATTCCCTGTAGAACATTTAACTCATTTGTCTTATTGGACAATAACATAAAGGCACCATATACTACAGATTATATATGGTGTTTTCAATGATTTCCTTTCAGGTTGTTCAATATAAGGGTTCTGTAAATTTGTTCCCCACAACTCATACAAACCATGTGAATCAATGAAAAATTATTCAAATGTTATATATCCCATAATTCTTGAAAAATGATGATGAATTGGATGGAAATTGTGATAGTATGATATTATTGTACACGTTATTTTATTTATTGAGGTGAAACATTCCTATGTGATCAATATAATTTAGTATATTTAATTAAATATCAATATACGAGTACCTGATTCGAGTTTAAACTAGAATAGTGTAGAAAAAATCTAATTTATATAAAGAAACTATTTATCATCCTCAATAGATAAGAGATGATATATCATTAAATTGGTATCCTTTTCCTTATGTCACGTTATCAGTTATCTTGACATAACTAATATTATGGAATAATGAACACTTGAATTATCCCCCAGGAACTATTGATATGAATTTTTCTATACTTTTCTTCCATTGTGAGATGGCTAAATAAGTGTTTGGTATTCTAGAAAATAGTATAAATTTTCTTATAGTTTTTAAGTGTATAAAATATCTATTCCACCCTTATAAAAGTGGATAGTTAGGAAATGATCGATTTTTTAAATGATTATAGTGTTATTACAATCCTTTTCACCATATTCTATAATATTTGAAAATAATATAAAAAATGTTTTCTTGATCACCAAAATATGAAACATTAAAAATTTCAGTTAAAAATTTATTAGGATCTCATTATCTTATTAATACAAAATACCCTTATCTATTTGTTTCGTATTACACTAACATGCATAGATTCATGTGGAAATGATATATATTACCCAAATAATAACCCGAACTTAGGCCCGACATGTTATTTGATGAGTTTTAGGTAGGTATAAAATTCAAACAGCATTAACTATAAACTACATGATCAATTGAGTGGAGTACACAATCCTGAAATTTTGGATAAGGATTTATTAACCTCTTCCCTCTCAGTTACACCACACCCCACTTTGATTTCCATCACATGATATAAACTATGTTAAGTAAACCAAAATATCTTGTTAAAAATCCATGATAATTAAAATCACTCCAAGATGGTCCAATCAAGAAATATCAATTATGATTTTATCCTAACATAATTATTGGAAGCCTATACCAACATTAAATTCAGTTTTTTTTTTGAATAAAAATTTTATGTTTAAATTTATAATTCTATCTAATTACCAGCACATGAATATTAATTGTATTTCAGATTTCTAATTAAACATGTCAGTATAAAATCCGGCATAATAAAATTTATTAAATTTGACATTTTAAGTTCATTAATTCAATTATATATTTTCAACTCTATCCACTCAAATAATTACATAACATCTATAATACATAAATAAATAAATTTAATGGTATGAACATGAGAGTCTTCTATTTATTTGTTTATCTAGTTAATAATAATATAACATTCAACTTTGGGTAAATAGATCCTTCAACCATATCACGGTTCAAGATGTAGAATTCCACCTTTCCACTAATGTATCTTCGAGATTAATTTCACTATGTAACTGAATATGAACCACTCCCACTCTACTGGGATCTCAATACACTATAGATGTACAGTCACATGTTGGTTTGGAGAACAAAATTATTGGTTAGGAAGTTTATAAAAGAGAAAATATGGGAATGTAGGACTTTACATAATGAAGTGGGGATGACACATAGGCCATCAAGTTGACTTAACAAATTATTATAAAAACCATTCAATGAAAATAAATTAAAAGAAACCAATCATTTATATATATATATATATATTGTTCCTGGATCATGATCATCCACGTACATAAAAAATATATTTTAACATTATGTTGAATTTAAATCAATTTTTTCATTAATTAAGATAAAATCACTTTGAATTAATCATATTAAGGACATTATTAATTGGAAAATTAAATCATTTTATATTATCTCAATATTATATTAAATTTAAACATACACAATTCAAAATAAATTAAATTATCGAATTTTATATTAATTAAGGTATTAAACTATGTGTACATGGATGATAAAATAGAGTGTACTTTCACATTTAATATGGAATTAATAGGGAATCTAATAAAAATTAAACTATTTCAATAAATTTTATGGCCCATTTTAATAACATCATTAATTATATTTCCTCACAAATCAATTTCATCATAAAAAACATAAGCAATGTGTACATCAACTAAATTTATTACCATACATTTATTAAAAACCAATACGTCTATATTAATAATACATAGTCTATAAATAATTACATATAATGTGAATTAATTACACCATGTGTGAATTTTTTAATTACTACCCAATTTTATTTAATAAAATGATTATTAATTACATAATTAAATATCATTTGAATTAGTTACACATCACATTTGATTTAATAAAACATCAGAAGTGAATAAATTACCCATTATATGTGAATTAACTAAAAACTGTGTTTATTACACAACATTTTAATTTACTAAATGAGAACTACATGATTTATATTAAATAAGCAACATGTGCATTAATTAGAGGAAACCCAAAAATTTTAAATTAAAAACCTCACATATGTATTGATAACATGACCACCACACCATGTGCTTCAATTACAAATTTTATCATCATTTAGTTAAATGTGTTGTTAAATAAATATAAAAATTGTCTTTGAAAACATATTTTCCACTGTGAAAATGTGTTAACAAGACAAAATGTACATTGGTATCTTGTATTTTTTTCTGTCATTTCATGAACCTAATATATTATCCAACTCATGGTTTTTATTTAATGCTTACTATATGGCTTTACTATATGAAAAGAATGATTTGTCATGGTTTTTCCATGTATATTTTAAAAAATTACAAGGTCTACACCAACTATCTATATGCCTTTTGGTATTTCCATATATTTTAAGACCTTATGGAACCTCCAGATGGAGTCTTTAAATATATTTTATTTTTCTAAACATATCATTATTATATTGTCAATTCTGAAGAAGGATAGGTGAAAACATCAACATTTTGGATTTAAACTATGAATAATCAAGAAATAAGAAATAAAAAAATGAATATCATCAATCAATGATAAATTTATAATTATGTTACCTATTTAATACAACATGATTGTTTTTTAAATAGCGAAAGTGTCTTTAAAACGTATAAAACATTGCTTATTGTCATTATCAATGAATAAATCAAGATGTATAGGATGACTATTTCAAAAAAAAATACAAATACATAGAAGATTAATCGAATATAATGATAGTGAAAAGACGAAAATATCAACACATAACATTATAATTTTTTTATTTTCATAAAGAAATATCGTTCATTTAATTTTATTCTTCAAATATGAATTGGTAATCAATATCTTTTCATTATGAAATTATGGAAGGATGATTTGTGGGTATAATTCCACTATATTTCATCCAAACATACACTACACACCTCTAAACATCATCATATATATCATTTGGTTCTAGAAATTATTATTATGATGTTATCATCATTCTTTGATGAATACCATAATAATTACATCAGAATAAAGGAATATTATTTATCTCTCTAGAATTGATAAGTTATTGGAGGAAAATCCCTCTAAATTATTGAAACTATTCATGGAGAAAATATATATGTGGATTTAGATAAATCTCTCTAGTCTTTTTTGTTCCACACATTGATGTCTCAACCTTAAATATGATATAACTGGACATTTATACTTCTAGGTTAGGGTTTTCAATTGCACATTGGTCTTTACCCAATACCTTATTCTATAGAGAACCCCTTTATAATAATAATATAAATATTATTATTATTTAATTATCATTTTGAACACCTATATATTAATAAATACCATTATATATATATATTATTTAATATTTATAAAAATTGAATTTAACATATCATTTCCAAATGAACCATTAAACAAGGTCTATATATCTTCCTCTGTAACTATTGAACTATGAATAATTACTATTTATTCATTAAATAAATAATACATCATTATTAAATAATAAATAAATAAATATTAAATACATAATCATATAAAAAATATTTATAAAAAATACATGTAACCAAATAAAAAAATTCCTTACTAATTAAAAGGATTAAATAAATATTATATATTCTAATAACTAATAACTACCTTGACAAAATAATATTTAACTAATATTTTTTTGAAATTAATATTTATTTAATATTTATCTCAAATAATATTCTATTAAATAATTGGTTATTGAATATTTTTTGTTGAATCAATTGAAATAATTATTAAACCATTTAAGGGAATAATAACATCTTAAATTCATGTAGTAAGTAACTACTTTAGGAATAAACATAGTGTGTGGCCCTCTAAGCCCCTTTAGCATTTTTATTTGCTTTATATACTCAAATTACAAGGATAAAATCTATAAATATACTAAGGAACCCATCGAGAAATAGGTTAACTTTAATAATCAAAAAAATATATGAATTAACACATTTCACTATGAGACCTTAGTTATGATATATCTAATCAAGAGGGTTTCATAGTGGTTCAATAACCCAAAATACATGGTGGCTCTTTCATTTAGATTTATAAAATGACACTAAAGAAAATATTCCTTGTCCATATACATAATCAGGCTATTAAATTTCTATTAAAGGGTATGTGGTATAAACTTCTATTTAATGAATAGTTGAATCCCCTTCCTTACATTATTCATCAATTTAATATCACTCATGCTGAACCAATCATATCATATATTATCGTTAGCATATTAAGTCACAGTTTTTGTTAATTCATAAATATACTCGAACCATGATATGAATTGGTAATAATTATAAATTCTAAGGAACATTACAAATTTTTATAAATATTAACTTAAAATTAAACATATAAATGAATATTTACTACTATCTAGTCATGCTCTAATATTATCATAAACAAAATGACACTAAGGGTCTATATAATGAGAATATTTCTCAAAGAAAAATGTGTCTCTACCCTGAATAGCCTGTAACATTTCTTCCCCATCAAATGAAATTATCCAGATATAAAATATATATTAGAGAATATTGTTCTAGAATTTTTATGTTCTCATCATATTGGGGAACTTATTTGAAATTTCATTGTCATAAGAACACCAAGGACATTACCTAGAATATTTCACATATAAGAATGATCATAATGTGATAAGTAATTAATTAACATTCAACACTATAAAAATTCTAGTAATCTAATGTTCATAGAATATGGTTCTAGGGAATCAAATCTAACATCTAACACTATAGATGAAAATTATAATGAGGTTATTAATGTTAATGAAGGGTATAATGAGGAAACTTATGTAGCTACTAAACAGATTAACTCACTTGATAGGTCTCATATAAAGATATTATAAATAATCTCTCCTAATGAAATAATTATAAAATTTTCACTCAAGTGTCTACAAATAAGGATGTTAGGTATAACTATCCTGAGGATATACCCTCATGTGTAAGTAAAAATACATATATGTCCATTACAATTAGTGGAATTCTTGGATGATGATTCTAAGGAGATCTATTCTTTTAATTAAACCATTGATATAGTAAAGGGATTTGAACATCATTTCAAAATTAATAGTCTAGTGGAAAACTATTACCATACAATAAAGTTAAAAAATTATATAAGTAAATATTTAAAACCATCCATTTTGGTGGATAAAAATAAATTACCCTGGATTTTGGGGTAGGATTTCATTAAAATAATAAATTTCATGTTTTGGAAGTATCAAAGGTGAGAATTATCCCACTACTATACTTCTTTGTCATTTAATCGATACCAATAATCCTTAATTGGTTATAATTGTTTATCCATGATGATATTAGAGAACTAAAATTATTTTAATTGGGAACCATATAGATCTTTTTCTATCTCATAATATAGTTGAAACTCTAGATGAAACCCTTTGATTAGTGAACCACAGAAGTGTACATGTTCATTGATATATTAAGTGTTTCTAACATGTATCAGTTACAATTATTTTCAATGGAATATATCTAAATATATCATATATATATATATATGCAGTTTCATCACTAATAATGTGACGGAACTTTTGGAAAGAATTGGCTATGATGTTTATCCAATTAAACTAAAATTGTATTATTATTTTTTGCACATCAATATTGTTGTGAAGCCCAATGAAAGGATTTAATCCATCGTTACCAATAATTTATCTAATTAATTATGGTAAAGTATTGAAAATTACAATATCAACTAAGTATCTATTTCTCATTATAAATTCACATGTGTTTTATTCACAAATAATGCAAGGCATTCGAGTAATTTTTATTATTTATTATATCATATAAAGGGATGCAGTTTTCTGTTAAGATGTATGGATTTAAACTCCTGTTATTTAAATATGATAAAAAATCACATCAATGTCGACTATGATAATGTTATGAGGTCAGCCTTATTTTAATTTGAATTTAATAATTCAAATCATATCAGTCCTAGATAAATGTTAATTGTCACTAATGTATGGTATACTAATTTCATTAGTATCACTCTCCAATTAATAGTGGGAATAGAAATAATTATCAATTTACTCTATAGAGGGTGGGATAATTCCACCTTCTCTAAGATCTATGATAATATAAATTCTTGAACAGATTTTATAATATTTTAAAATTAATAATCAAAATAGTATATTTGTAGAGTAGGAAGAGATCCAATAAAATTTTAAAATTTATAACCTTCTAACACTCAAATAAACACAATATAATTTTTAGTAGAATACTAAATGGAATCCAGATTATGATAGGAATTTAATGTTTCTTCAGATACTACATTGGTATTATAATGTGACGATATGATCTTGTACTATTAAGATAAATAGTTTTCTTTTAATAATTCAAATTCAAATTTTTGATGTTGTGGTTGATTATTTTTTGGTACTTACGAGTGTTGTGGAGAATGGACTCACCCAAGTGAGGGATAAACTATATTTTTATAATGAATATCATTAAAATAATGAACTAACTGTAGATCTTTTAGATAAAGAAATTAAATATCTTCTATTATCATTAAATCGTGATAGTTTTACAGGTCCATGTGGTTTTAGTAATATGTTCCTCATTTTATATTGGGAAATATTTCATGTAGACATAGCTATTATTGTTAGAGGATTATTTTTTTACACCATATTGAATCATTTTATTAATATAAACTCAATTTCATTATGTCCAAATAAGTATAATTAATTTGTAATTTGTAACCTTAGTCAAATAGAAATTAGGAAATATGTTCCATAGATTATTAACAAAATTATAGCATTGATTCCAGGGAAAATAATTTTCTAAATTTATAACTACTATTCATCTTATATTTTTTCCTATAATGAAAAGTCAATATTTTCTCTCCATTGCATAAATATGTATAATATTTTGAAGAATAATTATAAATATGGAATCATTAATTTAATGATTATCATTTTCATGTCCCTTGAAAAAAATATACACATAATTATGGAATTATTCAAAAAAATATGGAATTATAAACAACTTAATAAAATTGATCATTATTATAAAAATTAATTTTAGGCACTCTAATATCATTAATGGATCTCTAAGTTGAATCATTTTATTTTTTAGAGGTATTATATAAGGAAACACTCTCTATTACTTTAGCTTTATAGTTTTTGGTGATTATATTAGTAAATTACTTGATGATCTTATGCATGTGATGTACTACAATCAAATAATGGTATGAAAAAAATTATGTTTTCAATCATACATTTTTATGATGATGACCTTATTATAATAAGGGAAACCTCCAAAAATAAATTTTAGTCTATAAAAGTAATTTTATATCACTATAAGTATCTTGTTTTTAAATTTTTATGTAGGAAAAACATTAATCTTGTTAATAGGGAGGATCTTGACTTCCAAAAAAATATCCATGAGGTCAATGAATCCAAGAAATAGTATTTTCAAATTTTATTATTGATTACCGCATTTTTTTGTACTAAATTCAAGAATCTCTATTTAGGGAACATCTTTCTATGATCAACTCTCAAATGGATTTATGAAAATGAAATAGTATGTACGATGTGGGGTGGATGTTTTTTGTCAATTCTAAGATAATATCAAGGTTTTTTATGCATTATACACGTATAAATACAATTTAAACCTTCTCTAAAAAACTATATAACATGATCAAAATAAGTTCATGGATAATGCATGATCATGAAAGGGTGTTGATATTAATTTCATGGAAAGAATACACCAAATACACTACAATGGGAGGATTATATAGTAGGGACACAAATAGATTTAATGAAGCATAGTTCACTAAATATAAAAGGTCCCTCCTTGCATCTAGTTATGGATATTTTAACATTGTAAAAATTTATTTTATCTCCAAGATTCATATTGTTTATCCATTATACCTCCTTTAAATAATGTGGCTAGTACTAAAATCCTTTTATTAAGGTATGATGAATAGCACAAAAAGAAAATTGTGGAAATGATCTGAATTAGACTACAATACCACTACATGTCAAGGTAGAAACCTCAAGGATCAAGGTGAGATGTCATTGAAGATGAAGACAATCTAAATTCTATAGAAGCATTGATGTATTGATGATATCTATGGACTTATAACTTCAAAAATAGTATAGAAAATATAGATTAATATCCAAATGATCATATATACACACGTATAGATTCAATAAATTACTATATTTCTCACCATTAGAGACTGATATATGCCCAATTATGATAAAAATAATAATGTACCTACATGAATTATGAAATTAAAAAATTCATTCATTGAATTATATAAATGTATTATTATATTGAAGTTATTATGTAACCATATTGATCTATATGATGACTGATAACTATCTAGAATATAGATGTTTAGAATTTATCATTATTATTTAAATCCATTTATAAATTGGTAGAACCTATTCATTAATGGTTTATTTTTAGGGAATTATAAGGAAATATACAATGGTTGTTATATGTCATGTTTAAAGGGTAATGATATTTTTTAATTATGATGTCCAAAACAATGTTATTATATATTGAATATATTTACAATCAACTTCTTTCTACTATTGTAGTAGTAGTTTCATTAATATTTAATAAGGGTAATGGTTTGGTTTTTTAGAATTAACATGATTCTATATTAGTATGTTTCATTGGAATCAATGTTAAAGTTAAGGATTCCTTAAAAATTAAAACTGTTTTGATGAATATTGATATATCTAAATTTATTATACAGAACATGATTTATGTTCCCAGTAGGACCAAAAAACTCTCATGGATATTCCATTTACTGTATCCTACCAATTATAATAATAGGAAAAGTTAAATGTAATCAGTGTAGTGTCATGTGCACTGGGGATGCTAATTTTTACAGGTGTCTTATTAACTCGTCAAGGCTTCAATGAGAAATTATTATTTCATTATATTATATATATAATCAATTTTAAAGTGGAACTATGGGAAATGATCCATGCGATCAAATATATAGTACACATTGAGTATAATTTCCTATGGGTTGAATCTAACATTGTGCTTGTGATAAACAGTTGATGTCCATAATATAAATTATTCTATAATAATACATCTACATTGGTTATAATATCTATAGGGTAATAATTAAATAAAATTAATGTGGCACGAGCCTATATATAATTTAATCAAGTGTTAGACACACTATTAACGAAATAATTTCTGGGGGATACCTCATTCGGGTCCTTTGTGATTCTAAACTCGTGACCATATTTGGGGGAATTGAATTCTAGGGGCGAAATGAACACCTAAATTTAAAAACCAACATTATAACATCATTTATTTTATTTTATCATTTATAATAGTTTCCTATGATTGAGAAAAACTGGTCCTTATCCATTACAATTATTATGAATAAAGACAACTTAATAAAAGAATTTAGGGCCTCAATTATCTCAATTCATTCACCCATGAATAAACTAATGGTTAACCATATCCCTTCCACCTTTTTAATTGACTATTGTATCCCACAATTTAATGTTTATGGTATAATTTCCTTCTCTTTTCATTAACTTTTTATCTACCCTTTCCCTTAAATCTCTCTATAATATGTTTTACTAAATTATGGTTCCTGAGAAATAAGTTATATTTCCATGTCAAGGAAAATCAAAAAAAAATATTAATGGTCATTGGTTTTTTTGGTCCAATATCCATTAATAACCAATATTAATCACCAGTTCTTGAATGCATCACAGTTTTTCCACAATTATTAAATATTCACTCTACCTTCACTTTATTTTATATGATATTATGAGGGGTTTTTTTTGAAAATATTTTATCATTCATAAAATAATCCTATAAATTTTTTATAAATGATATATATATATATATATATGTGAAAAGTATTCTTCTATTTCTAAAATATAACTATGTTGAGAATGTTTTTTTAGAACTTATTATGAAAATTTGTCTTACACATTTTCCTCGCACTTTTTATGACTAATCAAATGATAGAATTAACTCATGGATATTATAACTATGTTTTATTTATTGAATTTTTTTCTCTAATTTATATTAAATTTATGTTAATATTTAATGTTATTTTAAAAAAATTTATTTAATGGATACTTTATAAAGTATTAATTACATTTTAGGTATAAATCAACACCCTAAATTTGTATGCTAAAACTTAAAAAGAACTAATTCAATATAAATATATATTTTCTAGATTTATTAATTTTAAACAAACAATCTTTTGTTCATTTTTAATAATAACTCATATGGGATAATGGTGTTTTTTAAGAAACACAATTTTTTTTAAAATTGATAATGATTGATGATTTGTTTTTTAAATAATTAGTTCATGACTGGTATGTGAAAAATATAGAACTACTAAATTTAGATAAGTCTGCATATTAAACCATGTGTTCTATTATGTAAACCTATGATATGGATATAAATAGGAGGATGATTATAACCTATGAAGTATTTTATTTACAATTTTTTTTGTACTATTGAAATTATAGTCTACATACTCATTTTACTATTAGATGACTATGGTGATTTCACCACTTATTTATCATTCTACTCTAATTATTCGTCCCTGATAGTTTAGGATTTTTCACTAACTATAAACCTATACATTGATATATTTGTCTTGGAAATGAAAAAAATAGTATAATGATCCAACTATTTTGGAAAACAAATCCCACAATGTCTTAACCATGGTGATTTTTAGGTGAATTATTAATTTAGGATTATATATCAACACTAGTATTTCTTTATTGAACTTGTACATTTAGAAAACACATAAATTTGTTTAAATGTAACCTATTTATTCTATTTTAAATTTTAATATGAAAATATGTCATTATTTTATATTGTTCTTCGAAAAAAAAATTATTGATTATCAATGTAACTTAAAATTGTAGATTCATTGAAATATTAATATTTGACCTAGTTCACCCCCTACATAAAGACCATATAATTTTTATAGCCTTGGTGTTTGTAGTGATATCTATTAATTGTACGATCATCTCCCATTTGCGCAAGTAGTGACCCATGGGTATGGTTTGGGATGTTGAGGTGATTTCTAAAAAGATCATGTGTCATGTGATACTAGTTGGGTTTTTATTTTCATGAATGTTTAAAATTTACATCATTTATATATCCTTGGAAGAAATATTGATAAAAATATATGTTTAAACATTGTTTTTGTAATTGTATTTTGATTTATTTATTCAATATATATTAATTATTTATTAATATTTGATAAAGGGAATATATATTTCTTCTTCCATGTGATACCCTTGGGAATTCATACTAGGATATCGAAATTGAGAACACTACATAAGTGTGTGATGCTATATATTATGTATAATTGATATTAATTTGGGTATGTTCATTACATTATTACTTAATTTTACTTTCTAAATCCTTCTTAAGATACATAATAATAAAATTATTCTTGGTTCCATTACATTTTGATGTCTATGATTTTGAAACAAACATAAATACATAAGGATGAACAAAAATAATTATATTGACACCTTTATAGTATGAAATTATCATCAATATATTAAAACCCCAATATGTTGCATTAACCACTAATATATAATAAAATTTTCAAAAAATATAATTTATTATGAAAATGAAATGTCCACATCTGATACAACATTCAATTCTTAATAATAAGAAATTGAAATAGAATATATGATATCTTATGACAATGTGAATACCATTTTCTGAATATGATGTTAAATCTTCTTTAAGGATATATTTTGGAAATATAATTTTTAAAACAGGAAGGTAGATAATTTAGTGTGAATGAAAATGTATGAAATACATGAATTTGTAAGACCAGAAGATCTTAGTAAAATATAAGAAATCCGAAGATACATTTCTATATCTACAAGAATAATTTTAGTGTCTTATTGTCATTATATAAGGTTTTTCATTCATCTGATTGTGTAATTTTTTACTATGTGGGTTTTTGTTAGAGTAATATGGAGTGTTTTTTGGAAGGTAACATAAGATTTAACTTATTATGTTTCCAAAACATTGAAATGTTCATCAGAATGAAAGGTTAGTTTGGTGAATTTCATTGATAGATGAAAGGGATACCAATTATGTTTAGATATAGGTATTTATAATATATATATATATATATGAAAATATAGTGACAATGGTTGAATAGGATATACACAACATTAAGTAGTATGGTGCAATTATTTCTTTTATATAGAACTACAATATTATAAGAATTTTCCATTCCATGAATAATAGTATTATAGTGATATATCCATAGAGTAGGATTTTTTCCAACCAACGTAAATATAATTTTTATATTAATTAAATGTTTTTATTTTAAAAAATAATTTATAGATAGTTTCTATGTGTTTTAGTGTGGTGGTTTGGTCTAGTTTTATTCTATGATTGGGTACAACATGAATGTGTGTTTAATTATGTTTAGTTGGTCTAGTTTATATTTCTTATTTCTATGTTTTTAGTGATTAACTTATAATTTTTTATTTCATTAGATCCAATGAGTTGAGTATTAGTAATGGTTTGAGATTTTTGAATGACCATACCCAAGAAAAGGTGTTTCGGAGCCCAATAATATAGAAATATTTTAACCTTAACTTTGTAGGAAAATTTTGTTATCTAGTTCTTGATTAATCTTTTGTCTTCTAAAATTTAGTATTATTTAATTTATTTTATTATTACATTTAATTGTATTATGTTATGATCAGGGTGGATAAGTTCAACAACATGGATTTTTTAGTATGTCAGATACAGATAGAGGACTCCTTAAATAATCAGATCTTTATCTTCCATTGAGGGGTAAAAAATATGAGTTAATAAAGAATGATAAATGGGAAACACTTAATTTTTAATAATAGGTTTTATTCCATATTTTATTAACTAAATTCATTTTATATAACATATAACTAATGAATATTTAATTGGAATATTTTACGATTCTCAGTAATTTGTATGAGAATCCAACCATGATTAAAACAATATTTTTTTTAAGGTGTTTATTTTTTATATGGATATGAAAAACTGGTGTCTAATTACACTAGAGTATATAACGTGATATTGGGTTACCTTAAAATTAGAGAATTTGAATTTAAAAGATCAAGAGTGAGATCTACTGTTACAATCAAAACTCTCAAAATCATGAGATATGAACCTTACTGTAGGGAGTATGCCATGTGTAATTATAGAATATGTTTTTTCGGGTGCTAGGTATCTTATTTTTAATTGGTAAATTTCATCAAATGATATCCACAAATCATTCATAAATGCATATAATTTAATGATTATGGATGCTTCTCAATTAAAAATTCTCATAAATATTTAAATTGAAAATGGATTTATATTATGAGTGTGTCATCATATTGTTTTCATATCTATCTGTTTAGTGGAAAAATGGATATCAATAGAAATATAGGAGTGATATAAGAGCCATTTTTTGAAGATATGCTTCAGGAAATGCATCTGCATAAATTTGATTGTAATATATATGCAGTCTATTGTTGATTGTTACTAGATAACTTGATTAAAGGAATATAGAATATATAGATTCATTTAACTAAATATCCAAGATTCTAAGTATGTGTAAATTTACTTTTCTAAGGTCAAAAAAATTTCATATTATGGATAATGAATATATTGAGAAAAAGGGAATGAAGATGGTTATTTTAAAAAGAATAACTAAAATTTTGTATAATTGTGTGGTGTTTTGGATTTTTATGTGATAAAGAACCTAGTTTTGGGCGGATAATTATATTTTTTATGCATCTATTGAAAATTTACTTATAGTTCATTGAGAACTATTTTTAGATATATTTTTGGGGAAAAAGTATTGAAGGACGAAATATCGTATAGAGAATGAGTTTTGGAATGTGAATTGCATGTTGGAAAAGTAATGTCCAAAAAATTATGGAATGAATATATCATTATCTTGAGTGAGAAATGGGGGATAATATTTACTAATAATGTAGTGTTGAAAATTAGAACCTTGGATTCAATAAATGAATATTTTGGAAGAAGAAGAAGGTATCTTTATAAATTTTAGCTGAGACACAAAATAATTAGATACGACACTGTGATATTTCAATTATATAGATAAAATATATACTTTCATATCATGGAGGATCAATTTTATTTGTGACCATCATTGATGAAACTAAACTTATTGATTTGGTGTTTTTTCTCATGATCAAAATTATTTTACATGAAAACATTGCTTCATGGATAATAATTGGGAAAGGGTAATTAATTTTCATACATAAGTGATGTAGTTATCAACCAAGTAAGAAGTACCCAAGAACAGAGTTCCAGAAATGTTGTTGGAGGAACAATTTACTGTTTAAGAGGATTGTATCATGTAAGTCAGAGGATAATGTGTTCTCAAATAGGATAGATCATATGTTCATTGAGTCATACAACATTATGATTCAATCGAGATTCCAAAATTATTTTTCTTTGGAAGAGGTGAAAAATGATGCGTACTAGGTAAATAGGATTCCATAGTCTCTGTTGGGGAATGAATAATTAATTTCCATTTTTTGGAAGAATTTCTTTTCATAAAAAACAAAAATAAATTGTTAATTTTCCTTTATCCATGCTAATACCATGTTTTGGGAAATTCTTGTGGATAATTCCTATTCTTGTTCCTTTAAAGGGTATGTTGATGAATAAATTTCAGTTTGAATATATGATAAAAACCCATAGATAGATTTTAGATGTAATAATGTAAAACTAAATTTTTATATATTTTGTTATGTTAATGTAACACATTAATATTCATTGAATGAAATTGAAATAAATTTAATTTCTTCGACATATTATGTTCCATGTGACACCAATATTTAACAAACCACAATAGACTATTATTATTTTTATATACCATTATATCCTAGAAATTAAATTTTGATGTTTGAATATTAATATAAAAATTTTAAAAGTTATTTATAAAGGTTTTAAATAATTAAAATATAGTTATATTAATTCCTAAATTTTTTGTAATGTATTTATATGTTTAAAAAAACTTTTTTCTCAAAAGAACAATTTCCATAGCTTTTTTTGAAAAAAAATAGTAAAAAATTTCAAAAAATTTAAAAACTGATATTAAAAAATTAAAATCATCTATAGAATAATCATATTTAAATTATCATATGGGATATTTTTTATATTTTTTAGAAAAGATTTATTTTTCAGTGAATAATAAAATATTCTGATTTCTATTCAAAACAACATTCTCGTTTAAAGAATTTAAAATTTTAAATAGTTTTGAATAAATTTTTTATTAGTAAAATTATATAAATTGTGTTATTATTAAAAATATTCATTTCATTGGAATCAACATAAAAATGAATTTTTATATTAAAATGTTTAATATTCTTGAATGTTTTCTCTTTTGAAAAAATAATTTTCATCATGTTAGCACTTTTAAATTAAAATTATGTTTTCCAATTATTTTAATGGAATGTGGAAAAATGTATTCTATATTTTGAATCATAAATATTGATAATATATAAATATTTTAACTTTTTTGTCATAATTAATAGTAAAATTTGAAAACATTATTTATTGTGGTTAAACATAAAACTAGTTTAACTTTGGTTAAACAAAAAATATATGTCATAAAATGAGATTAAATTTTTTTTCAAATTATTATTTATCAGAATATTTCTACATAATATCATTTTTCTAATTATCAATTTTTATCTTTTTTTTATGTTTTCATTCTAAGTAAACCTTTTCCATTTCACCAATTCCATGTGCATCCTCTCCCACACATATTAAAGGGAACCAACTCTCATCTCCTATTCAGAGATCAATATCTTCTTAGTTACATGAATAAATACCCGATTATATTACAAATTTAACTACTAACATCATAGAATCCTTTTTTTTTATCACACAACCTACCTAGGATGGATTTGTTTTGGAAACTTAAGGAGGTTATATAAAGATGATTTATCGTTCTCAATAGATCATTTCTATTTTATTTTTTCTTCCATATCCTTAAAATATAATAAAATAATTATTATATACTTGAATATGTATCAAAAAATATACATAGATTTTATAGTTTTAATGAAATAACTTATATTAACATCCTGTCCCATTAAATGGTAATTGAATCCATCAATCGTTTGTTTGGTTTCATAACACCTCTCGAACCAACATAATTCAATCTCAATCTCCAACTATCATAGAAAAATATAGTGATGGTTTTTATATATTTATATTATATATATGTCCAAATTTTTTCCTATTATTATAATATCAAATACCCCTTCTTACATTCAATAACATGGGAATACCATAATATTTCTCGTCTGTATAGTGGACGACCACCTCTCAAAGCAATGTGATCCATTATTCACATACACTTTACAATAATGGTAATAACGATAGTTTTTTTGAAAATATGTGTTATATATAACATAAAAATGATTATAAAATTTTATTATATGATTTACCATTCAACCATTTTATTCATTAGGAAAATGAAATAATCGTTAATGTGTACGTACGACCTACCATCTCGATGAATGATGCAATTATTTTTATATCTATAAAATGGATAGATTACTATAAATCAATTTATAATGAATATATATTATATTTACACCGTGTATTAAATTTTTTATAATTTTTAACCAATATAAATTTAAAATTTATCAAAAATAAAAAACAAAAACAAACATTAATTACTAGTTTTTATTACCTGAAATGTTATTTTAACACTAAACATTTATTAAACATGTAATAAAAGGTCATAAGTAAATCATATATTTCAGGATAAATATTATTATGGTTATTTATTATTTTTTAAATAGACCTATATTTATTATAAAGTAGATTAAAATGTGTACAAAGGAATTTGAGACATTAGGTAAGGGATTTCATCTCACTTTTTTGTGGGACACATGACTTAGGCACCGCTTATTTGATTTGTTTGGTGTATATATGACACATGAATTTATTTTATGACTGTTTTTTGAATATTATTAGAAATAAATATCCATATAAGGTTATCTATCTCATGATACTTATTATTTAAATCTTAACAAAGAGTTAATGGTTTGATGTTGTAATATCATTGTTTTACGAGATTAATTTTTAGTTATTTTAGAATGGTGGAATTTTGTAATCTAGCTCTAAAAATAATATATTTTTTATCCTATGGTTACTTATAGATAATACATGTGTTACTTTAATTTCTCTCTCTTTATTTACACTATATTATAAAGGAATATTTTAAAGGAAAATCAATTGTATTTCTCTATTCGGTGGAAAACCCATTTTCTTTTATGTCTCTCTTCTATAAAAATGTTGTAATGATAGTTTTATCACTATCTAATTATTTTTTATATAAATTTTAATTAATTTTTTACACTTCACAAAAATTTTCTAAATAGAATATTTTTGTTTGTATTTTGAATAAGGTTGTTTTTCTACATAAAATGTGAAAGGAATCTTTGTTTTTCAATGTACAACATCAATAGAATTGTATTATATAATAAAAACTCATTTATTTATTGATTAAATTATAGGTTTTCATGGTTAATTTTAAATAAAAAAATTCATTAATATTTTTTGAGTTATTTTATTTTATATTATTGATTTCAAATGAAAAGTATATTTTCCTCAATTATGTTTCAATAATTCATTATGGAATTATTTTTCATCATTGACAACAACCTTTGGTATTGCTTATAATTTATTGGAGATATGATATAATATTACCATTGTTATTATTTATTAGGTTATTTTTGGGTTATTATTATGAAGAAATTAAACTTATGAAACAATATACTTTTACATGGGTTATGATATAACGAGTTGATTTAAGGTTTATGAAACCCAATATATTCCATGGGTTTTCCAATGATTAATGGATTATGAAACCCATTTCCTTTTTTGTTGTTTATGATATGGTGAATTCTTTTTGAACTTGTGGAACAAAAATATATGAATTATGTGATATGTGGTACCTATATATCCTTAATATTAATTATTTAATGTTTTATATCTCTTGACATATCTATCTGAAATAAGATGATTAACATGATCCATTATGGGAAATATGTTCATGTGCTTGATCTTATATGGAAAAAAGGTGATGTTATATGATTCATTATGAAATGGTAAATTGGTGTTTAAGCCTAATATTTTATAATTTAATGGTCTTAGTTATTTTCATTGATATATGAAATTATTTATAAACATGTGATGGTTTCACACTTATATGACATGAAATTGTGCTTCATGATTGATTTATGTTGATTTCTCACTCTTATGGTTCACATATTTTGAAATTATAATGTTTTTTGTCATGGTGCACATTTAGGATATATTATAGATCAGTTTTGATCCTTTTTCTAACACCCCAAGCTTCAATGGTATGTTTCCCTTTGAGTAATGAAATATCTTGCATTGTATGCAACTTCGAGATTCTAACACACCGCGACCAATCAAACTTGACGTTATGAATAGTAATACCCAATTTTTGAAATTTTAAATTTTTATTTTTCAAAATGGAATTCATTTTTGAATTCGGAATATCTAAATTATCTTAGGGTGAATTTTTGGTATTTTTCTGAAAATATTCCATTTTTGATGAATAGTGAAAAACACTACGTTTTTGGTTAAAACCGAAATTTTTATTTAAATAATTAGTTATTTTATTTAAATTTATATTAGGTAAAAATAGATACATAAAACCTATATAGATCCAATTTAATTCATTGGAGTCATTTTATAATAATTTTATATATATATAATTTTATTGAACTTTTTACCGTCTTTTACCCACCTCCTAGGAGCATTTGCAAATTTCCATAAAACATAATTTTACCGCTTCTGTGAATTGAATTTCAAAAATATGAGAGACACGGTTGATATTAGTAAGTAAAATTTGGTTCAATGAGATAAAAATAATTTTTTGTGAATAGTAACCTTTTACTTTTATTTACCATGTTTAAATGTTAATAGGGAAATTAAAGGTAAAAAAGATATTATTTTTACCCTAACACATGTCCTAATTCTATTGGATAAATTTATCATGACCAAAAAAACTATAGGAATAAAATATTTTTATTTAGGTCCAATTGGATTAGAATATGACATTTATTATTATTTTATTTAAAGAAGAGTTAAAGGAGTTAAAATCAATGTTTAAAAACTAAAAAATTTTAATATAGGGTTATACATAAGATAAATTCGACTATAAAAATATATTATAAATATAAAAATATTTTGTACATAATGGTATTTTATTTATAATTTTTAGACATTAAATAATTTAACTTTTTTATGACACAATGATGATGCAGTAATTACCTTATTATTGAAATGTTACAATAATTGATATTATAAATAGCCAAATAAGTATAAATTAAGAATTTTGATGAATTAAAAGAATTTTATAGGTTAATATGGCATGTTATGATTGATTTAATTAACCTTTTTCTAAGTAATCATTCTGATATGCATTTCACAAAAATCAATTACCAAATATTGTCAAAATTGACATAAAAGAGTTTTTAAAACAAATATTGTATTATTAATTGATATTATATTCTTAAAAATATATGGTTATGATAAATGACTTATATAAAGTTATATATATTAATAATGAACAACTTGGGGTTTTCTTGGCTTTTTATAGTAATTTTAGTAACAATATAATATAAAAATACAAATAGACATGGTAATTGTCAAACGAATTAACTAAGAGTTAAATATAAAAGATAAGGTTAATATAGTTCCCAAACCTATTTAAAACCAATTAGTTGAGTGGTTTTCGAACCATCCACACATTATCCTCGAAATAAGTCACTTTTGAGGCATTATAAATCGAATATGAATTTATTATAAAATAATATTTCACTCTTTTCCTAAGGTTCCCCTCACCCCTTTCATAAAAGGGAACTCCCCATAATCTCCAATTAAAACAATAAAAGCCTTTTGGCTCGGCCAAACCTAGCTGAAATATCCTCTCAACTTCCAAAAATTCATCTTAGAGGCCTTACTTTAGTCAGAAAGCCAACCTATGGAGCCCTTTTGATCAAATCAAAAAGAAGAACCCGGAGAAGAGGTAAATATTTCATCACCTCTTTTAAGTTCTTTTCATCTTCCACTTCCTCATTATTTATTTTTTCCATTATAAAATAATAGCTCCAGTATCTTCTATATACTATTATTTTATTATAAAAATTGCACAAAAATATTCGTTATTTTATCCATCCTATGAATGACAAAGTCAACATACGTGTGTACGTACAGATTACCATCTCCACGTCGTGGTGTAGTTTTTACTCAAAAATTTCATCATTTAGATGGGTATAATAATGAGTATAAATGATGTAAATAATAAATATAAAATTATAATTATTCTATATATATGATATACCATCCAATTATATACGATTTTAATATCAAAAGAATGATATTGTCGCTCGTGCGTATGTACGGAATACCGTCTCCATGAACGTGATAAGATTCATTTCCCCATCGTAACCATTCAAGAATAATTTTTATTTTATAATTAAAAATAATTATTAAGGACTTGATATAATTCTAGATATGAATAAGGTACATACTATCCATAATAAACATGGTTTATGTAACAAAACATATAAAGGAAAACATGTAAGTTAACACCTAAAACAATGATAATACTAAATTATTATTAACAAAGAAATATTAGAAGATAATATATGATATCATATTTATGTATATGGTTCTTGTATAATTTAATAACAAATTATTTAACTATTATACAGGATGTTAACGTACCCTCGACCAAGGAAAAGTACAAGGTAAGAGTTAATTTCACAATCTCTTTACTTATCTGAGGTTGGTTTTTCATAATTATCTACTAGGACATCTTTATCATCCACATGCATGTTTCAAAAAAATGTATTTCAAAACATTTTTACTATTTACTAGAAAATGGGTTAAATTCATTTATACCCTTATTTTACCTTATATATTTTGAAAGGAATATTTCCTTCATTTTCCAAACAATGTACTTTATAACCCTTTCAACAAAATTAATGTAAGAATGTATTTTTTAACTTATATGGCGGGTGCGGTTATTCCCCACCATTATTAAACCTTTGAATATTCCTTTAAAAGCTTATAATAATAATTTCAATATAAAGGTTTTCTTTTTTAATTACATTACTTTTAAATGATTTCAAAAAAGTGATATTTCACTAAAATAGTTTTGATTTCATCTATGTCAACATCCTTTAATGGATTTTAAGATTATTTGAATTTGATTTATTATGATCCAAAACATCCATATGGTGTCCAAAGTTTTGTGATATGTTTGACTGTGGATGTGGTATTTCTATACCATTCATGGTTTATGGATAATGTATTGACATTTTTTATGATAGTTTTAATACAAATGTTTATGTAATGGTTGAACCTTTTCTTATGATGAATGCATTGTACTTATTAAGTGATGGGTGGAGCCCACTATATATCCTCGATGCATCAGTAGGCCTCATGATACAAACTAGTTTCTTTGAAAAAGCCCTTGACAAAATCTTATTTTTAGTCTTATCCCAAGACCTTGACTATATGGTTATGAAAGTCTGGAATAATGCATTACATCATTATGAAAGTGGCTATTGATATTGCATATGATTATTCGACTAGTAGAATATCAATGTTAATAACTAAATGGATTATTTGATTTTAACTTTTCCATATTATGCTAAAGTTCAAGTTTAAAAGGCATTTGTTTTAGTCTTATACATTGCCTTAAATGTTTTTTCTTATTAATTAAAGTTTCCACTATATTGTTATCCATACTGAGCATCTGAGCTCACCCCATTCAATGTTTTATTTACCCCCGGATGTGAAGAAGTATTTTATAACTAACCTAAATGGATTGTCTGTGGGGGTATGAGTATTGTCTATGGAGACAATGTTGTTGTAGTTTTCCATTTTATATTGTAATGTAAAACTTATGAATGTATCTAGTTCTTCAAAGGCTACTAAACTTATCGGTCTTTGGGGATTTGATCCCTTGTGATCATTCCAATGTTATGTAATAATGCACCGAGTCTGGTTAACTGGGGTCACGACATTATAGTTGGTATCAGAGTATGTTTAGTACAAACCATGGAAGCTATATGTAGAAAAACTCTTATTAGATCAAATTTCCCTAAGATAGACTTTGAGGATTAGTATAGAATAACTTCCTAAAATTTTGGTAATGTATAGATTTTGTGAGTTTTACGAGAAATACATCCATGTCTAGATAGGAGCAGGTAGAGGTGGCTCTAGAACATATGTACCTAGGGGTAAAACCAGAAAACACCCCTTTGAGCTAGACTCGAACGAGAACTGGTGCATTACAACGGGTCTTGCTTCACTCTTGGTTACGACACTCTCGGGGGATATGCATAGGATAATTCTCATTTTCTTTACAAACCATTATGAGGATCTTATGGGTATATACTTCCTCAAAGAAGTTTTTTTTATGATTATGGATTATATCCATAAACTGTTCAATTTATGTAAAGTGTTTTACATGTTTGGAATTATGTATTGCGATTGATAAAATAATCTAGTGTTTTCCATTGTTTAGATATGGAACCTAGTAGAAGAAATGGAAACTGTATCAACGCACACAGTCCATGTAGGGGTTTTCCTCCTACTCAAGATATTTATAGTGGAGCTGGTGATGCAACTGGTTCTGATCATCTTATCACCATACTAGGACAACTCACTCCAGTTATGAATAATACCCTTACCCGTATGGAGCACCCAGACCCACAACACGAAAGATCAATGTTAGATCGCTTCATGAGGCAACAACCACAAACATTCAATGGAATTACAAATCCATTTGTAGCTGAGAAATGGATAAGTTCCTTATATAAAATATTTCATGCTTTAGAGATTAGTAAAAGGGAAAAAGATGTTATGGCAGTTTATCGCCTCACGGGAGATGCAGATCAATGGTGGTCATTGATTCAAAATACAAAGGAAGATGAATAAGTATCAAATATTGAATGTAGTGAGTTTAAAGATATTTTCCTAGAAAAATAATGTCCTCGTGACCGTCGAGGTGATATGGAAATAAAATTTCTGAGTCTGAGGTAAAAGGATAATGATAATGTAGCAATGAATGAGGCTAACATTACAAGGTTAGCAAGGCATGCTGCAGATTATATACATTACCCAAGAAGTAAGATTGCTCATTTCTTGGATGGGTTAAAATCATTTCTCCATCGAGCATTAGTCTCACAATCCTTCTCATCATACAAAGATATTGTCTCATGTGCTATCAAGACATAAAAGGAATTCTCTAAGTCTTACAACGTTAAAGAAAAACAAGAGAAGAAGAGATCTACTGATCAATCTAGAAATGGAAATAAGGGCAAGAAGGGAGATGTTGTATTTATATCCTATAGTAAATTTGGGAAGAAACATCCTAGTACATTCATGAATATAATGGGATTCTATTACAAGTGTAGTGAAAAATGCCACCAAGCTCGTGATTGCAAGGGGGAGAATTTAGCTACTGATGTTCAATGCTACAATTGTAGGGACATTATGCAAATTAATGTCCTAAGCGGCAAGGAAAATTACCTCATAAATGACCAAGGGATCAAGGCCAAGATTATACTATCACTACTACTGAGGTTGAATCTCTAAAAGATGTGGTGGTAGGTAATTTAATAGTTTCCTCAAGTTTAGCCAATGCTTTATTTGATTTTGGATCATCGTATTGTTTCATATCTTTCCAGATTTCTAAGAAAACTCGATATTTCCAATTTTAATAACAAGGGATTTGTCAGTCAAAAATCTTAAGGGATGTATCATTGCAACAAAGTTTTGTGAATCAGTTCCCACTAGAGCATATAAATGTTGATTATCTAGTGATATTATCATTATACCCATGATTAAATTTGATATAATCCTCAGTATAGATTGGATTTCAGACCATGATGTGAAAATTTATTATAAGAAGAAGAAGGTTACAATTTTCAATGATAATAAAGAGTATCTTATCTTTAGAGTAGAAATTTCACCACCTGATTCTTATCTAGATCCTCCCCTGGTAGCTCAACTAAATCCATTTATTGGGGAAGGAGGGAATGAAATGACTGTGGGTGAGGAAAGGAATGTTCGAATAGAGGATGTACCTATTGTACAAGAATATGCTGATCTGTTTTCAGAGGATTTACTTGGAGTTCTTCCAGAATGAGAAATTGAGTTTTCCATTGATTTAATTCCTAGTTCAAGGCCCATATTGAAGACCCCTTATAGAATGTCCATTGTGGAATTAGTGTAACAAAAGAAACAACTGGAGAAATTGAGTAGTAATGGATTTATTCACCCTAGTGTTTCTCCATGGGGAGACCCTGTTATTTTTGTTGAAAAGAAATATGGATCTATAAGATTGTGTGTTGACTACAGGGAGATCAAAGCTATAACAATACAGAACAAGTATGCCCTACCTCACATTGATGATTTATTTGACCAAATTCATGGAGCTCAATATTTTCCAAAGATTGTCCTTTCATTTGGATATCATCAATTGTGTGTAAAGAAGGAAGGCATTCTGAAAACATCATTTCGAATTAGGTACAATAATTACAAGTTCACAGTAATGCCTTTAAGGCTGAATAATAAACCCTCTATTTTCATGGATCTAATGAATATATATTTCAAGGAATATCTTGATTAATTTGTACTGGTATTTATTGATGATATCCCGGTATACTCCAAAACCTACGAAGATCATGAAAATCACTTACGCATTATCCTAAAGAATCTTCGAAAAAAATGAGTTTTATGGGAATTTTAGCAAGTGTAAATTCTGGATTCAGGAGATTTCTTTTCTTGGCCATATTGTCTCTAAGGATGGAATCTCTGTTGATCCTTCTAAGACGAGAGCATCCAAGATTGGCCAGCACCGACGAGTATAACTGAGGTATGCAGTTTTATTAGTTTAGCAAGTTATTATCTACATTTCTTCTAGAATATTTTCTGATTGGATAACCCATTAACCAACATCTCACGTAAATGGGTTAAATTTTTTTGGACAAAAGACTGTGAAGAATATTTCAAAGAACTGAAGATTAGATTATTCAATGCCCCTATATTGACTCTACCATCAGGGAATGATGGGATTGTTATTTATTATGATGCTTCAAAAAAAGGACTTGGTTGTGTCCTTATGAAAAATGATAGAGTTATTGCCTATTCATCACAACAGCTAAAAATCACTGAACAAAACTATCCTACTCATGATATTGATTTATCTGTTGTGATCTTTGTTTTAAAGATATGAAGACACTATCTCTATGGTAAAAATTGTGAGATATATACCGATCATAAGAGTTTCATGTATATTTTCTCACTGAAGGAACTCAACATGAGGCAAAGGAGATGGCTTGAACTACTCAAAGATAACGATTTCACTATACACTACCACATGGGGAAGGAAAATAAGGTGGTAGATGCTTTGAGCAGAAAGGGTCATGGAGTTTTGAACAACATGAGAGTTGAAAAGGATCCTATTTTCATGTATCTAGTAAATATAGATATGGTAATAACAATGGAAGGTGAAGCATTAATACTTTTTCAAATGGTTTCCAAACCATATTAATTAAGAAGGATAAAAATTTCTTAGGCTGATGACGAGGAGTTTCAAAAGAATATTAAAGCTGTGAATGATGGAATATTGAGTGACTTTGTATATGAATATGGAATTTTGAAATTTGGGAGGAGAGTTTGTGTTCCTAATATACCTGATCTGAAAAGAGAATAGTTGGATGATGCTCATAGCTCCAATTTCTCTATACACCCTGGGAGCACCAAGATGTATAGATATTTGAAGGAACGTTTTTGGTGGGACCACATGAAGAAAGAGATTGCTCATTATGTGTCAAGATGAATGGTTTGTCAACAAGTGAAATCTGGAAGATTACAACCTGGAAGATTCATGCAACCTCTTCCCATACTTGAGTGGAAATGGGATAATATTATGATGGAATTTTTCATGGGGATGCGAAAGTCTCTAAGAAGGAACGACGCAATTTGGGTCATTGTTGATCATCAAACCAAGTCATTACATTTTCTTCTATAAAAGAAGATTTATCACTTGAATGACTAGTAAGACAATATATTACTGAAGTTATAAGACTCTATAGTGTACTCATATAGATTGTTTCTAATCGTGATCCCCATTTTACATCAAGATTTTGGAAAATTATTCAAAAGGCCTTGGATACTGAACTACTCTTGAGCACTGCCTACCACCCACAAAAAGATGGAATATCAGAACGAACTATTCAAACCATAGAAGACATGTTGAGATCCTGGTCACATGACTTTTAGGGTATGTAGGGTCAATATTTACCTTTGGTATAATTTTCCTATAACAATAGCTTCCATTCAAGTATTCAAATGGCACCATATGAAGCATTATATGGAAAGATATGTCGCACCCCAACCTTTTGTGCTGATGTTGGTGAAAGAAACCTTGTCATCCTAGAACTTGTTGAGGAAACGATGGAAAATGTTTAGGTAATCCAAACCCACATCAAAGCATCTCAGAGTAGGCAGAAAAGCTATGCCGATAACCGAAGGAATGATTTGGAATTTCAAGTAGGATATTATGTTTTATTTAGGGTATCTCCATGGAAGGGAGTTATAAGTATCGTTAAGAATTGTAAATTGAGTCCTAGGTACATTGGACCATTCGAAATTCTGGAAGGAATTCAGGCTGTAGTTTGAAGTTTGTAAATGCCGCCAAATCTCGCTAAAGTTCATGATGTGTTCCACGTATCACTGTTGAGAAAATACATGCCTAACCCAACGCATGTACTCACCTATGAAGAATTGTAAATGGAACCTGATCTATCTTATTGCGAAGAGCCTACCAAAATTATTGATACCAGAGAACAAGTGCTAAGAAATCGGACGACTCGTCTGGTAAAAGTTCTATGGAGAACCCATAATATGGAAGAGGCAACGTGGGAACCCAAGTAACTTATGATGAAGAACCAATTGAATCTTTTTTTTCAGTAGTATTTTAGAAATTTTGAGGAAAAAATTATATGAATGAGGAGAGAATATAACACCCCAAGCTTCTATGGTATGTTTCCCTTTGAGTAATGAAATAGGTTGCATTGTACGCAACTTCGAGATTCTAACACACCGCGACCAATCAATCAAGATGATATGAATATTAATTAACACTTTTTGAAATTTTATAAATTTTATTTTTTAAAATGGACTTTATTTTTTAATTCAGAATATCAAAATTATCTTAGGGTGAATCTTTGGTTTTTTCTGAAAACCTTCAATTTTTGATGAATAGTGAAAAACACTACGTTATTGGTTAAAACCAACTTTTTATTTAAATAATTATTTATTTTATTTAAATTTATATTAGGTAAAAATAGATACATAATACCTATATAAGTTCAATTTAATTCATTGGAGTCATTTTATAATAAGTTTAGATATATAAAATTTTATTGAACTTTTTACTGTCTTTTACCCACCTCCTAGGAGCATTTGAAAATTTTCATAAAACATAATTTTACCACTTCTATGAATTGAATTCCAAAAATCAGAGAGACACAGTTGATATCAGTGAGTAAAATGTTCTTCAATGAGATGAAATTTATTTTTTGTGAATAGTAACTTTTTTCTTTTATTTACCACGGTTAAAAGTAAATACGGTAATTAAAGGTAATGATTTTATTATTTTTACCCTAAAAAATGTCCTAAATATATTGGATAAGTGTATATGAACCATAAACAAACTTAGGAATAAAATATTATCATTTAGGTCCACATAGATTAGATTAGGACATTTATTATTATATTATTTAAAGAAGAGTTAAAAGAGTGAAAATCAAAGTTTAAAAACTAAACCACTTATAATATAGGGTTATAAATAAGAGAAATTAGACTATAAATATTCATTATAAATATAAAAATCTTTCATACATAATGGTATTTTATTTATGATTTTTATACATTGAATAAGTTAATTTATTTATGACACAATTATGATGCATTAATTACCTTATTAATGAATTATTAAAATAATTGCTATTATAAATACCCAAATAAATTTAAATTAAGACTTTTGATTAATTACACTAAATTTATAGTTTAATATGAAATGTTAATATTTATTTAATTAACCTTTTTCGAAGTAATCATGCTGTTATGATTTTCAAAATAATCAATTACCAAATAGTGTCAAAATTAACATAAAAGAGTGTTTAAAACAAATATTATATTATTAATTAATATTAAATTCCTAAAAATATAAGGGTTGGAAAAATGACATATATAAGGTTATATAAATTAATAATGAACGAGTTGGGATTCGCTTGGCAGTTTATTGTAAGCTTATTAACCATATAATATAAAAATACAAAGAGACATGGTAAATGTCAAACTAATTAACTAAGAGTTAAATATAAAATAAAAGGTTAATATACTGACCCAAACCTATCTAAAACCTATTGGTTGAGTGGTTTTCTACCCATCCCCACCTTATCCTAGAAATAAGTCACTTTGGAGCCATTATAAACAAAATATGAATTTATTATAAAATAATATTTCACTCTTTTCCGAAGGTGCCCCTCATCCCTCTTATAAAAGGGCACTCCCCCTAATCTAAAATTCACACCATAAAAGCCTTTTTGATCGGCCAAACCTTCCCAAATATCCTTTAAACTTCCCTCGTTTTATCCTAGAGGCCTTCCTTTAGTCATAAATCTAATCTATGGATCCCTTTTGATCAAATCAAAAGGAATAACCCGAAGAAGAGGTAAATATTTCATCACCTCTTTCAAATTATTTTCTTCTTCCACTTCCTCTTTATTTGTTGTTTCCATTCTAAAATAATAAATCTAGTATTTTATATATAAAATGATTTTATTATAAAAATGTCACAACAAAATTCGTTATTCTATCCATCCTATAAATGACAAAGTCACCATACGTGCGTACGTACGGATTGTCGTCTCCAGGTCATGGTGTAGTTTGTTATTCAAACATTTAATTAGTTTTATTGGTATAATAATGAGTATAAATGATGTAAATAATAAATATAACATTATAATTATTCTGTATATATTATATAAAATTCAATTATATATGATTTTAATATCAAAACGAAGATATTGTCGCTCGTGCGTACGTACGGAATAATGTCTCCACGAATGCGATAAGATTCATTTCCCCACCGTAACAATTAAAGAATAATTTTTATTTAATGATTAAAAATATTTATTAAGGACATGATATAATTATGGATATGAATATGATACATCCTATCCATAACGAACACGTCTTATGTAACAAAACATATAAAAGTAAATGAGTAAGTTTACACCCAAAACGACGATAATAATAAAATATTATTAACAAAGAAATATTAGAAGATCATATATGATATACTATTTATATATATGATTCATGTATAATTTAATAATTATTATTAAAATATTATACAGGAGTATAACACGCCCTCTACCAAGGAAAAGTAAAAGTTAAGGGTTAATTTCACAATCTCTTTACTTATCTGAGGTTGTTTTTACGTAATTATCTACATGGACCTCTTTATCATCCACATCCAAGTTTCCTAAAAATGTATTTCAAAACATTTTTACTATATACTAGACAATGGGTTACCGTCATTTATGCCCTTTTTTGACCTTATATGTTTTGAAAGTAATCTTTTCGTCATTTTCCAAACAAGGTACTTTATAACCTTTTCGACAAAATTAAGGTAATAATGTCTTTTTTAACTTATATGGTGGGTACGGTTATTCTCCGCTGTTATTAAACCTTTGAATCTTCCCTTACAATCTTATAATAATAATTTCAAAATAAAGTTTTTCATTTATAATTATGTGACTTTTAAATGATTTAAAAAAAGAGATATTTCTCTCAAATAGTTTTTATTTCATCTATGTCAACATCCTTTGATGGATTTTAATATTATTTGAAGTTGATTAATTATGATAAAAAAACATCCATATTGTATTGAAGTTTTTGTGATATGTTTGACTATGGATGTGTTATTTTTATACCACTCATGGTTTATGGATAAAGTATTGACATTTCATATGCTAGTTTTAATACAAATGTTTATGTTATGTTTAAACCTTTTCATATAATGAATACATTGGACTTAGTAAGTGACGGGTGGAGCCTGCTATAGATCCTCAATTCATTGGTAGGTCTCAGGAGACAATCTAGTGTCTTAGAACAAGGCCTTGATGAAATCTTATTTGTAGTATTGGCATAAGGCCTTGACTATGTGGTTATGAAAGTATGGCATTATGCATTCCATCATTATGAAAGTGGATATTGATATGGCATGTGATTATTCGACTAGTATAATATACATGTGAATAAGTAAATGGAATTATTTGATTTTATATATTCCATATTATGCTGAAGTTCATGTTTAAAAGGCTTTTTTTTAGTCTAATACATTTCCTTAAATTTTTATGCTTATTTATCAATGTTTTCTCTATATTGGTATCTTTACTGATCATTTGAGCTCACCCATTTCTATGTTTTATTTTTCCCAGGATGTGAAGAAGTATTTTATGACGGACCTGTAGGGATAGTCTGATGGGATAAGAGTGTGTTCTATGGAGACAATGTTGTTGTAGTTTTCTATTTTATAATGTAATGTAAAACTTATGAATGTATCTAGTGCTTCCAAGGCTTCTAAACGGATCGGTCTTTCGTAATTTGATCACTTATGATCATTCTAATGTTATGTAATAATGCACTGACTCTGGGTAACTGGGTTTGGCGCATTAAAATTTTACATTTCATCACAAATATATTACCCTTATGTATATTTTATTCTTCCATATGATAATTGATTCATCTCTTCTAGGTTTACACTTAATGATCATCTGAAGTCACACTTTATTTAATATCATTTCCACATGATTTTAAAAATGTTTTACGTATGGCATTTTTATGAAGGGTACTAAATGGATAGGCCTTTCTCGGTGATGGTGAAAATAATTCATGAAATAAAATGATCATTAAACTTGTATCCCAAAATGATAAAACCTTATGATCTTCAATCATGTACTTGTAAAAAAAATTAATATTAAACTAAGAAGATATTATATATATATATATTATATATTTATATATATTATATATTTATAAATATAATCTTGGTTCATTAAAGTTATTATTAATCTAAAGGTTTCATTAACCATTGGAATATATTATGAAAAAAATTAGTGATATAACTGAGAATATATCTAAGTATAAGTTTATGGAATCGTTAATGTGTATGAAAATGTCCTATAATTTTATTGATGGATAGGGAAAGTTGATTTTATACTACTACATCCTAGTATGGAAACTATATGTTGATTTGTCTCTCACACAGTTGTACATATGGGTGACAACTCTGATCATATTTAATTTAGATGGAAATGATCATCACATGGTTCATTACAATGGTACCAACTACACACCTAGTTTCACACTCCCAAGGTTAGTACATTGGATTTTCATGAACTCTTTATTAACCATCATGACATATTTTAACAGTTCACCATCCATGATTGATGTTGATCATAAAGGCTCATATATTGAAAACAAGGATCAACGATTTAAGA
The DNA here is from genome assembly GCA_963277665.1 of Viscum album. Lineage (NCBI taxonomy): Eukaryota > Viridiplantae > Streptophyta > Magnoliopsida > Santalales > Viscaceae > Viscum > Viscum album. Next base: position 435,097,897 of record OY728139.1, read on the forward strand.
CACCCTATGAATGATTTTTATTTAATGATTATGTGGTTTCCCACTATGATTATTGATGCTCACAGTACTCTTTTTAGTCAAGTTATAGAATCCAAAAAAATCATGAAAATGTTTAATGGGATAGAAAATGAAATTATTTTCCTCATAAGAAATAAAATGTTATTTTATATGGAATTTAAAATATCTTTTATATGCTAACATTAAATTATCTAGAAATGAATCATGGTAAAAATACAAACGAAAAATGGAGGCAAAAATGTTTAGTTGATTAATTAATGAGTGAACAGCTGCTATCTTTTAGTTGTTACATATATCCTCTAGTTTATAAAAAACTAATCTCTAGAAATGAAAATATATTTTATATTATTCAGTTTTTATAGAATAAAAAAATCATTTTGGTTGTTTATCAATTGAAATGTGAGGAATATTAGGGGTGGAATATTATCATCAACATGATCGAATATGAATAAATTTAATATATAGAGTATGATGAGTTTAATATATTATGTTTCAGTAGGAAAATTATTTTTATTCACTGTAAAAATAAGGATATATAATTCCTTGAGACAAAAAAGATTAATGATGAATCTTCTGGAACCTATGAGACAAATTTTACAAGACTTGGGAGGTATACTTCTGGTTTTATCATCCAACCTGAATGTAAGCATGATAAATTCACTGGTGGGAAATACCAATTCTTTAAAATGAGTAATAAATAAAGGCATTGTTAGTTACAAATAAATACATCAGTGTGCACTCAAGTGGGAAATGGAAATTGGATATTCTGACCATTCCCATGGTTTTGAAAAGGAAAGGGAGATCAAGTCTCAAGAAAAGTCAAATATTCTATTGGATAAATAAAATTAGATCAATCTACATTCTAGAAATGTGGGAAGATAAATAAAAAAATATTTTTAAGGGAACTAGGGTTGAATTAATTTTATAAGGGACGGTCATAAAGATCATGAATGTCAATAGGACATGAATATAAAAGTTAATCAAATAGAAGAGAATGAAATACCCAGTAACAACCCACCAATGATCCAGTTCTTAAAATTCATGGAGAATGTGATTTATTATAAACAGTTATCAAATAAAAATGGTAATTATAATGATCATAGTCAACAAACTCTTAATAGAATCCAAAAAACAATAATTTATTATGATCCATACTTCCTATGAGAGGTGGAATAATTACAGGATGAAATGTATACTTACCATACAATTTAAAATAGATAATATATTATTTGACTATGGGTCTACACAATATTTTATTTCTGAATAATAATCTATGGGTATAAAAATTCCACCATAAATATTAGATTTTGGATTAACAGTGAAAGCCTCTAATGTTACGATGAAGGCATCTAAATTCTGTGATTCTATGATAGTTGATTTTTTCTAGAATTGGTTTCCTTATAAATGTATTTTTAGCCCTCTACATGAATTTCATGTTATCATAGGAATATATTTGAATTATATATACAAATTCCAAATAAATTTAAATGGAATGGAACTCATATATGATATTCCATACTCGCATATGTATGTCTAGCAGTGGGTTGAAAAATATGAAATTATAATGGATATCACATTGAACGTATGTGTGTTGATTCCCATTCAAAGGGTATATTTATCTTATATGTATGGGGGTGAATCACAATCGATGATATTCATATTGTGAAATATTTTTTGGTTTACTTTTCGAATATTTACTTAGACTTTCACAAATATGTGACATTGATTTCTCAATAGAACTTATACCAGGTTCCAAACCTATCTCAAAGACTCTCTATGGAATGGAATATATGGAGTTGTAGTAATTTAAAAAGAAACTCCTTGAGAACCTTAACAAGGAATAAATTCATCCATGTTTGTCACCTTGGGGTTAAATTGTTCTACTTGTGAAGAAGAAATATGGATCAATGTTACTCTACATTGATTATAAGGACTAGAATATGATCATGATGAATAAAACGTATCGTCTTTCCCATTTTGACTCGTTGTTTGATCAAGTGTATGGAGATTAATACTTTATCATGGTGGAAGATAATTTTTAAAATAAAAAATTAAGGGTCAAAAAGGATGATATACCCAATACATAACTCAAAAAATATATATGCACATTATGAATATACAATAATGTCATTTGGTATTAAAAATGATAACTCTATATTAATGGATGTAATGAAAAGAATCTATAGATGTTACCATGATCTTTTTTTGGTGGTAATATAGATGATAAACATATATATTCGAAGAGAAAGTAAAATACTTAAGATGACATGAGAATTGAATTGTAGACCGTAAGGATGGAGAACCAATATGAAAAAACTACAAAGTATAAATTTTTGATACAAATGGGTTCATTTATGGGTTATGTAATCTCAAGATAAGTTATATATGTGGATCCATAAAAGTCGAAGTCTATTGATCATGGTACTTGACCAATAATGGTAAAACAATATTCAATGTTATCTTTGATTAGATGTATATTTTCAACATTTTTTTGGAATCTAACTTTACAAAATAAATTTTCCACCATACTATCTAAGAAGAGAGAAAAATTTTTATAGATAGATAATTGTGTGAAAAAGAAAATTCAAGGAACTAAAGGGAATATCAGTCAGACCACCTATTCATACATTAACCTATAATGGAGAGGGCTTTTTAATCTCTATTGAAGCATCCATTATGCTCTTAGGATGTATTATTGGTGATAATTATATGTTTATAGCCTATTTTTAGTGATAAATAAATATTCATGATAAAAATTTATCAAACACATTACTTAGGGTTAATAGTGGTTATTTTTCCATTAAATATATCGATGAATTATCATTATAGAAAAATGTGTTATATATATACTTATCAAAAAATTTTAAAGTATATATTCACCCAGATGGAGTTGAACATTCATCGGAGAAGTTTGTAATATGTAATTAATGATTTTGAATTCATAATACATTACCACACATAGAAAATGATCAACATGGATATTTTTTTGATTTGAAAGGATTATTCCATCTTATCAATGTTAATGGTATCAAAATTTCCAATATTATTGTACATAAAAAGAAAGTATCTAGAAATGTTCAAGGAATGAGAGAAATCATAAAAATATTAAAAGTGTGTCCAACCACAAATCCATGTGAAAATTAAAGAGGTATAGAATGGAGATTTGGAGCAAAAAAAGAAGGAGAGCTATGTTCCAATTTTTAACATTGATTGTGGTGGAATGATAAGGATATGAAAATGCGATTGTGCTCCATCCCTACCAAATTTGAGGAATAATTTATTATAATAGATTCATAGTTCATCATTATCGATTTATTATAGAAATACAATGATGTATAGGTATTAGAAATACTATTTCTCAAAGGATGGAATGCAAAGAGATATAGTAGGGTTTTTATCAAGGTGCATTCTATGTTATAAAGTTAATTATGAGTGATAAAAATTTAAGGGGATGTTACAACCAATATCCATACCAGAATGGAAATGGGAAATCATTACCAATAATTTTTTTCGTTGACTACTAAAAATTTATAAAGGGAATAATTTTGTATGGATTGTAACTAATTTTCAAACAATTTAAGTACAAATCATCACTGTAGGGGAGGATTTCTATCTAGGTCAACTTCGTATGATATACATCAATAACTTATTAAATATTTCGGTAGCACTAAATTCTATTTTGTCTGATCAATATTCAAGGATTACCATGATGTTATAAATAAGCATGTACTATACTATGAATATATAATTGAGTTTCATCACTATGTATCATCCTCAGATAGATTGTTAGTCTGAGATAAAAATTTATACACTAGAATATTTTTTTATATCATATTCTATGGATTTTAAAAAAGTTTGGAAAAAAACACCTTACTCATAGTTCAATTTTATTTAATGAATATATTTTAATTGAGAATTATAATGGATCCTTATGAATACCTCGATGTAAATAACTATAGACCACAAATGTTAAATGGTGCAGTTGGAGAAAGAATGTTATCAGTACATGAGCTAGATTATTAAAATGATAAATAAGGTTAGAGTAATTCATTAACACGTAAGTCTTGAATAAAGGATGTGTAAAATTAATGATGAAAATCACTATTGTGATATAGAATTAGAAGTTGGAGATAAGGTTTTTCAAAAAAAAATCTCCGTGGAAGAGGGTAATGTTTTTTGGAATGATGATTAATGTAATCCCAAGGTATCTCAGTCCCTTTTAAAATTTTTATCATATCAAAACCATATATTATATCTTTTCGATTAATCGAACATGTTTGAGGTTCATAATGTGTTCTATGCATCTCTCTTAAGTATTTATGAATTTTTACTGAATAAATTAAATTTATTCTCTTTTTATGCTACATGAAACATCGAGTTGTAAAAACGTGTGATATACTATAATTCGTATCATTGATCTTTATAACCTTCCAATTAAATTTATTGATATTGATTGGGAAAAAATGTTTTCAAAATTATATATAATGTTTTTAGATAATTAAATCATATTCATAAATATGTACATAATATTTATTAAATTTATTATATGATTTTAAAAATATATCTTAATATTGATTTTTTTTTATTTGTTTTAAACAAAAGAAATTAAAAATTTTGGAAAAAAAATTTAAAAATAAATTTCATTTTGGGAATCAACATTTTAAAATAATATTATAGTGAATATTTGGTTAATTTTAAGAGAATAAATTTTTTCCATTAAATAGTAAAATATAATTATTTCTACAAAACCATCCATTTCATTCAAAGAATTTACAAAGCTCCATCTTATATAAAAAAAATTAAAATTATTTTAATTAATTAATTACTAAAAAAATATAAGTCATTGGAATCAATTTCATATTGATTTATTATAATAAAACAATCAATATATATATAAACTTTTTCCTTTAAAGCCTTTATTGATAAAATTTATATCTTAAAATTGAAATTGAAATATTCCACTATTGGGAATGAGATATTTAAAAATTGATTCTATATTTGGAATCATTATATTAAAATTATATGATAGTGTGTACATTTTTTCAACAGCCTTGACCTGAATAGTCTAGAGCCTTTCTATGTTTTATTACAATAGCATAAAATATAAGGATTCACATCTGTAATGACTAAAAAATTTAATAGTCCAGGTAATTTAGATTCATAAATTATTCCCAAATTAAATTTAAAAAAAATTACAACATATATTTTTAAACAAATAACATTATTCCCTCTAGAATAAAATTACACATTAATCATATTACACTTGATTGTATCCAGTGGAAAGGAAACAAAATTAGGGTGATCCCAAATGTTCATTGTACGTTTAGTATAATAGAGGATTTCATGAATCGATAAAGAATATACAATATTCTAACATAAATAATTGAAAAAACATTACATTTTATCAAAACATCGGTCATAATAATTATATATGACATCATCAATAAACAAAGGTATATTATTCAAGACTGAGGCCATTTTAAGAACATGACTCTCATGAAAAGAGAATTCGTAATCAATATAGCTAGATAAATAACTAAAAATTATTTCCATTTATATATTAATGTAGAATGAAATTAATCTAATATAATTTCATAGTAAAAGTATCATGGATAATTAGTTCATAATAATGTAAATGCTTAAAAATTAATGTCATTATCTCATGCATCATGATAGCTCTATCTTTAGTCCCTTCCACAAGATGATAAAAAACTATTTGTAGAATCTAGTAAAATTATTTTTAATTATTTTCCTCATTTGACTACCAATTCACCAATGGGATATATACTTTCAGTTCCCATCCATTATATCTTGCCCAAATAATACCTCATATATCGAAAAATTAATAAAGTTATATAAAAATGTCCTTTATCGTCAAATATATACACTGAGAATAGAATGTTGATTTATTTATATTTACATTGATTAATAAAATCATTAAATATATACACAAATATGTATAAATGATAACTATTTTAATTAATAAACATATCCACGTTAAATAATATGGATATTTAGTTGAAATTTAATATCCACTTATCAAAGGAAATTCAACATTCCAAGTAAAATCTAATGACTACAACAATGAATGAAGGAAGATAGTCTAAATATTATCCATTATAAAAATAAACATAAACCATTCATAGGAAGAATATGTATAGTATCAATAAAACATATCCCAAGTGGATCATTTAGAAAAAAAAGGGGTGATGTCATTAATAAATAGAAATACCATTGCAAATCATTAAAAACAATATTGAGGAAAACAAAATTTTATTTTTTTAAATCACCTTTTATTATAAATTTTTTAAATTTGGTTTAAAAAATAAATTTCTTATAAAAAATATATAAATATATGAATTATTACTTTAAACATTGATTCGTTATGATGGTTGTAAACATTGTTCATTTTATAAACATTAAAAAAGTGATTCCTTTCACTTTTTTTAAAAAACAGTTCCTTGTTTTGAAAATTATTTGAATAATACTTTAAAAAATAGTTGAAAATGGACAAATGGATAAAAATATATTCAATAAATGATTTTAAAATGGTTAAAATAGTTAAAAACATTTTTAGAAAACATTGTTTTTGATGATTGGGATATTTTACCGAATATAAAAATGATGTTGATGTTTCTTAAAATCATTTTTCTTCAAACTTTTATACCCTAAGGAGTGTAAAATGGTTCTATTATATTAAAATATCAATAATAAATAGATTATATGAAAATTAAAAGGTTTTATTATTAAATTATTATATAATTTCCTTTATTGACAATTCAATCCTAAACAACCTCGATTAAAATGAGATTAGGAAATATACCCTCAAAAGTTCATGAAGTTGAAATGATAATTTATTATGGAATAAATTATTCATATCAAATCTAAATATATAAAAATAATTCATAAATAAAATATAATATTTTTAATTATATCTCTACACATATCTTAGAATATTAAAGACAATGAAGAAGTAATATAACCCAATGAAAATAAATTGAGTGTTGAAAATTTTTACCACTTGGTCACAGTTAATTAAAACACTATTGTGATAAAATAATTAAAATTTAAACTTTATATACCAATATTTATTCATAAATCCTGATATTACAAGTGAAATGGGAAGTATATACACCATATAAAATAAATTAGGTTCATATTATTAAAATATGCCTCATTAAAGGGAAATTGAGACGAAGCCCCTTACCTCAAACTTACTTTTTGTTTAATGTGGTTAGAAATCCTCTATTTTTGTTTTATAAATATTATTTACGTGTATTTGATCAATTTTAAAATTTATAAAGTCAAATGTTATCATTTTATAAAAACCTATCCATTGTCCATAGATAATATTAAATTATTTTAATTTTTAATGGTTTTAATTTACCGTTTTTCTTAGGCATGTTTTCTGATGAAACATTCAATTTAGGACATATTATATATTTATTTAATATCATGTATAATAATAATGACATAATTAACATATGTATAAATAAATTATACTTTTGATACTATTTATGATATTTGGTTTTCACAAATGAAGTATGTTATGATTATTGAGATGGTTGGTCATACATATGTATGGGTAACATTTCCACTTTTCAATTATCATTATGAAATGGATGTATTTAATATATTATCATTCTTGAGTTATAATAAAAATAATAATTAATATATTAATTATTAAAATATACTTATATATATCATACAAGTGTTGTGGTGATGAAAAGAGAGGGTCATCGCTTCATAAAGATGGTTGTCCACACAAACACGAACAATGTTATCATATTTATGTATGTAGAAAATGTAATAAAATAAAATGATAATAATTTTATTATAATGATAAATATTTCTTTAACACCATAAATATTTCATGTATATAACTTATATTAATTAAATATATATTATTTTTCTTGCATAAAAAATAGTGAGTGAAAAAAACTAATCATATCGCTTCATGAGAAGGTTGTTTGTCGTACACACGAGCGGCATTATCATATCTAATATCGAATGGAAGGTAAAAAACATTATTTATATTATCAATAAATATTTATAATTATTTTAAAAAACTCATATATATACTTTATACTCATTATCACACCCGACAATATGATTTAGTATTGGAAAAATTAATGGAATTTGTTCGTGAGGTGGTAGACTGTCGTACAGATGATTGATGGTTTCATAAACTATTTTATGGAATTTGGGATGGTTTCAGGTAATTAACATAACATAATAACCTCTATATATATTATATATAATTCTCTAAATATATCGGAATGAATTATTTTTATTTTAATGATGTGGATGATGAAATAAAAAAACACATAGTCAAAAATATTACCTCTACTCAGCCCACTTCATTAGGATTATACCAAAAATATTTCCGAAATAAGTTTCTATCAAAAGTGATTATGTTATTAGGGGATAGAATTTTTTAACTTATATAGGAAGTTAATTTTAAAATCAAAATGGTTTGAAGGTGTGATGAGGAGAGGATAGGGGTGACCTTTGATAAGTGAGGTGAGTGGTACTCTGCTTATTTTTCTAATTAAATATGTGTACAAAACATTTTCCAATTACATAAGGGTCTAAAATGATGTATTCCTGATCCTTATGAATTTTGGGGATGATATATTTCATTCTAATAGATATTATACAGGTTTTTTGTTTATTTTAACCTTTATCTTCTTAGGTTAAACCCTGGTAAATACTTTCTTACTTTAATTGTGGTAAATAAGTTTTATTATTTTAACTATTATTTTTTGTTCAAAAATTATGTCAAAAATTTTGATAATATACATAATTATAATTTCAAGAACTAAATCTATTTTTTTATAAATATATTGAGTAAATTTCGTGAATTTAATTTAAAATGTATCCCATAGATATATCGATGAAGTAGGGTTTAAGATACAAAATGTTCAAAAGTTTAAAATATTTTATATCAAAATTCAATGTGAAAATGATTTTAATTACAAAAATTTTATTAATAGATATATAATTCGAATAATTGTATTTTAAAACCAATTAAAAATATAATTTACATATAAATTTATATTAAATGAAAAAAATGTTGTCAATTCGAATTCAATATTTTCCACCATTCATTAAAATTTGAAATATATCAAAACAATCACAAAAAATAATTCTAATATGATCAGAATATTTTGATTTGGAAAATCAAGAGTATTTTATCATATAAAATTATAAATTTTCTAAAAAATTATTTTAAATTTTGAGAGAAAAACATTGCTAAATTGTCTTTAAAAAACATTTCAAAAAACATTTCCTTCTCCAATAAATGTTTCTTAATTTATATATAATCAGTAGATAAAAATAATTTTTGTTATTTATCAATAATATTATAAAAAATTAATTTTTTGGATATGTTATGATTTGATAATATATAATGGTTCATTTAAAATCTGTGTTGTGTGTTCTGAAAGCTAAATAATATATTTTATGGACTATTTGTTTGGTTATCTTAGCATAGTGCCTCATGTCACATACCATATCAAAAATAATTTTGTTCTTTTAAACACTATTCTTTTAACATTCTCCCAACCATAAATAACTTCTTTTCTAAAAATGTAAATTTTATATCATTAATAAATGGATTGATATTTAATTTTTTTTAAACCCACACCATCAATGTGATAATAAAATGTCATCTTAATAAGATAGAAAAGGAAATAAAAATTTCAAATCTGTTAACAGATAACTATGTATCCAAGTAAGAGAGTTTTTTTTCATGTAAAAATATGGACATGGAATAAAAGATTAAATAGTTATAGAGAATGGAATAGGAAGTTGGTCATAATAAATTGAATGATAAATGGAAAGTTAAGGACCTAAAAAACATAAATTAGTGATGATTTAAATGACCATATTTTTTTATAGATATGAATTATTAAGATATGATTTTTTCAAAATCGTTCTACTAATGTCTATGAAATATATTTTTATCTGGAATACTAAGAAATATTTTTACTTGATACATTTCTATTTCAAAAGATTACTTTTATCCATTGGTTTTGATTCAATTAATTTTAAATTATTCACTTACTCCATGAAATGAATAACCAAAAAAATTATTCATAGGGAAGTAAAATAGACTTTTATAATATCATGGTATATATAAAAGGGTGAAAATTATTTTTTTCTAGGTCTGACATTTTTCCAAAACCAATATGGTATGAAAAATTTATACAATTTAATACATTAATATTTGAACCACATCAGTAACACAATTGGTTCATCGTTAAATTTTATTTTTCAAGTAGCTTAACTAATGACATATTATCTAGGATTCCATGAAGTATAGTTATAGCTTTTAAACTCTAATAATCCTAATTATGTGGGTTCAAACCCTACATCCTAGCCTGATGTGACGGGTTATCACTGAGAATGTGGGTGATCCTTTTTCCAAAACTATATTAATATATATCCTATAACATCCCAAAATTGTGATGACATATTCTAAATTCACCATCAATAAAAGATAAACCCTAAAGGATACTAATAACTGTAAACATATGCCTATAAAATTTTAGGGAATTCTCTTTATATAAAACATTCACTAAATCATATACAGAACCAATGGGTTCAATTTTCATAAATGCCAACTAATATATTCTTAGTATTGGTATATTCCAATAATATAATACATAAAAATGGGTTTTAAATACATTTATATCATAATAAACCTGAAACTCATAAAACCATGATGGTATTCATAAGTAAAATTTATTTAAGACAAAATATGATTCTAACATTTATCAAAGTCCTCATAATATTCATGATTCTTTTAAACAAAATAAAATTCGTAAAAATAGTACTACAATTTAATTCCAAATAATAGATACATAAATACTTAGATATTTTTATTTCATAAAATGTTCATCCTCATTCTAGGGGTTATCCATTTGATTATGTAATTGAAATTGATGTTTCATAAATTCCCCATATTTAAGAAAACAAATAATAAATAGATCACTCGGATGTTATTTACTTCCATCCATTTTACTCTTAATTTTCCTCAATAATTAATTACATTTTTACCTTTTATTTCCACACATAATACATGTTACCATTCCTATGAGACACCTCTTTTCAATAAATGGCGTGTTAGGATTGAAAAAGTTCATTCATTATCACCACCTATTAAAATCCATAGAAATTGTATGTAATGAAAATTTTAATTTTCCTTTTAATATCCCTTGGGAGTGACAAAATAGGTGCATAGTAAGGCCCATTTTCATGAACTAATTGACGATCGGGTCAAACTCAATGTTCCTATTAATAATTTTTACACCTGGGTTCCATGTTGATAGAACCATGTCCAATTTTTATATCGAGGAATGGATATATTTATAAGAAAAACCATTCAATCTATTAATTACCAACACAGTAGGAAGTTCCTCTATAATTATCCTAGAGTTATATCATAGCATTATAACCCTCATTTATGACTTCATAAATCTAGTTCCCAAGTATTTTACTAAATATCTTCTTCTACTAACTATAAAAACTAAACCCTAGTATCGTAGTAGCCAATGTGAAAATTATTACATTGTAATAATATATAATGATTGAAATCCTGAAGGGTTGAATGTTTTATTTTTATTCGTAAACTGGTTATGTACATGATTCTCGAATTTCATATTAAAAAAATGTTAACATATTTTTTGATAAAAACATTATTTCCTCTATCATGCCCGTACATTTTAATCATAGTACACTTAATGGAACACTAATTAAAGGGAACAAAACAAGGGTGAGATCAAATGCTTAGTAAGGGATAAATAACGATAAATAGTTCATTAATTAGTAAATAATATTTTATATATAATGATAAATAACATAACAAGCATTCCATTTTATAGATATTTTGGTTATCAACAATAAATTTGACATAATATATACTGTAAGGTAAATAAATAAACAAAATTTCCTTTTTAAAAACATTACTATCATGAAAACATTAGGCATATTAATATGGTGTTGTAAATAAGTGAAAACACATTCCATATCACAAATAACTATAAATTAAATACATTCATATATTTTATCATAGTGAAAATATCATGTATAACAGAATTCTCAATTAATGAAATTATTAATTATTAGAAGCCATGATCTAAGGAATCATAATACCCAAACTATTAATTATATTCTCAAGATAGTTTAATACAATATGTAGAAACCCATTTAAATATATATTACTAATTCAGCACGTGATATATCTGATGCATCAAGGGGATATATAATTCCAGGCCCAACATGTTATCTCATGTCCAAATCATTTCTTATATACAATTAATACTAAATTTAATTCATGAACAATGTTCCTTATCATCAGGTATCCACATTGTGTGGAGAATATGGATGTATCAATATTTAACTAGATAAAAATAAATTTCAATGTAGAAATGTTAAACTCATTATGTAATAAAGATACCATGATAAGTAATTTTCATATTTAGGGGAAATAGAATATACAATTATCAATTGTAAGTGAATATTTCAATTTAATGTTAATTACAACCAAATTGAATCAAGGAATGAGTTTAAATATTATCCTTATCCAAGTAATCATAAACCATATAGAGGAAGAATAATTACTTTATCAATATAAATTATCCCTATTGAAAAAAATATAAAATAAATTGGAGTTCTTTTTTACGAATAGAAATACCATAAAATGATCTTTAAAACTTTCTTGAGGAAAGTACCCTTACCATTTAGAAAATAACCTTTTAAATCTAATAGTTCATAAAACATAATAAAAATATTATTTGAAAATAACATTTTAAACTTATTAAATAGCCTTTATAACTATAATATTTCATGATTTCTATAAATTATATTCATTTCATATATGTTAAAACAAATATTCCTTCAATGTTTTTGGTAAAATCTAAATAGTCGTTTTGTTGAAAATAGTTAATATAACTCTCAAAGAAAACCAAGAAAAAAAATTGACTAAAAATATTTTTTCTATGTCATTTGTAAAAGGGTTGAAAACATTTTTCAAACAATTTTTAAAAAACATGGTTTTAGAAGGAAATGATTTGCAAAAAATGGGAGAAATATTGTTTCATTTTCATAAAAACATTTTCTCAACTATTCTATGTTCCAATCTATTGAAAAATTGTAAAATTACATGAAATTATCATTAATAATTATAGTATAAAAATCGATGTTTTTTAGTTCGTAAATATAAATTAATTTCTTCAATATAGATAAAGAATAATCAATTATTACTAAAATGAGATTAAGAAATTAACCATTATAAATATGATGACATTGAAATGGGAATTATCAAATGAATATATTATATATATCAAATGAAAATAAAATTAAATCATGTGGAAATAAATCAAAATATATTAAAAATTATATATACACATACTCCTATACTTTCAATTAAAATAAATAATTAATTTAACATAATGAATTAAAATTGTGTTTTTAAAAATAATTACCACTTTGAAACGTTTAAGTAAAAATAAAATTGGATGAAATAATAAAAAATATATCATAAAATAACATTATTTATTCTAGAATTATGATATTAAATATAAAATTATAGTCATATACACTAAATAAAACAAATTATTTACCTAACATTACAATATGCATCAATGAAGAGAAATTGAGATGAAGTCTCTTACCTCATTCTTCCTTTTGGTTCAACATGTTCTAACCTCATGTATAGTGGTGTTGAAAATAATATTAACATAAAATATAAACATATTAATATTTATAATAATATATATTATCATTTTATAAAATATCAAAACTCGTTCACTAGTAATATAATGTTATTTACATTATGTGATATAGTAATTGTCTTTTCATATCATGCGAGTATTTTCATGATGGATCGGGGTCTTACACTTATTTTATAGTTTTTTTAATATCTATAATAATAATCATGAAAAAATTATCACAATTATAAATCAATTATACATTTATTACCGACCATAGAAGATGGTTTTGAGAAAGAAGTGTGTAATGATCATTGAATCAGTAGGCCCTATGTACGCCTTGATAATGTTTCCATTTTTAAAATATCCTTATTGAAAAGATATAAGTAATATTTTATATTAATATATTAATATTAATATAATAAATAAAATATTATTTATTTAAATATTCTTATATATTCCATCCATTTGGTGTGGTGATGTACAAATAGTCTCATCACTTCATGAAGGTGGTAGACCAGACTAACATGGACGATTTTATCATCCTTATGTGAGTGAAATGTTAAGAAACACATTGATATATTATAATTTAATAATGATAAATATGTCATAAAGATAATTAGTATATAATTTATATCACATATATTTATTAATGATATCCTTATTTCATTCTATTTAATTATTTATGAAGAAAAGAATCACATCGCTTCGTGAATCGGTAGTTCTTCATACACACGAGTGATATTATCATATACCATAATGAATGGAAAGAAAAAGTTATATATGATATAATGACTCCATATGTTTAATTTCATTAAAAATATCATATAAACATATATATCAATCATCATATAAAACCGCAAGAGGTGGTAGTTGAAAAATAAATGACATCGGTTAGCGGGGTTGTACTCCACAATACACACAAATGGTGAATTCACAACACATTTGATGGGAGTGGGGATGGTTATAGGTTATGATATTATTATAATTAAATATTAGTAAATTTTAGAAACATATTTTATTATATGATCATAAATTAGGAATCTTTCATTTATTTGGAAGATGGTATACATGAAAAATGCATAGTTTATAAATTTACCTCTTCTTAGACATCCTCTTTATGATTATAGCTAATATATTCATCAAGTAAATTTATAATGAAAAAAATGACTGTAAGATGAATATATTGATGTTGTGAAGTTATTTGGTTATTAATTGGATAAACTAAATTTGTTTTATGTTGTGAATGTTAGAGGAGATGGTGTGTCCACTTATATGTGAGGCGGCTAACAAATTTGTAATTTTGAAAAGAAAAATTTGTACTCACTTTTTTAACATGAAAAAAATAATCTAAAATGGATTATTATTAATATTTAGACATTATAGGTTCAATATATTTCCTGAAAATATATTTTATTCTATTATCGAGTTTATTTCAACCATTATCGTTTTTTACTTTCACCCTTGATATATCTATTTTTACCATAAATGTGGTAAATAAGATTTACTATTTCACTATTCATATTTGTAAAAATTAAATTTTACTAAAAACATATAATATATATTATTATAATTCAATATATTTAAAAGAAATTTCAAAATTACTATCCCATAATTCAAAATTTTTAATTTAAAATTAATCTCAAACACCTGAAGAAAAATCAGTTTCTAAAAGGGAAAATGTTATGAATATTACAATGTTTTTATATTTAATTTTAATATAAAAATGACAAAAATTCCTTAAATTTGATTCATAGATATATTATTGATCTAATTTAACTTTAATACCAACTTAAAAAATAATTTAACTTTATAAGTAATTTAAACAAAAATTTATTTTTCAATGATGAATCAGAACCTTTACTATTCATTGAAGAATGAAATTTATTAGAAAAAAACACCAAATATTCAACCTATCATTATTTTTATCTTATTATATCAAAATATATTTTCATTTTATAAAATTAATTTTCTATATGTCGTAAAAAAAATTTAAATAATGTGCGTAAAACATGGCTTAACCACTGTTGATAAAAACTCTTGTTTTCCAGAAGACATATCCAATTCATTAAAATGATTCCAATTAAACTTCTAATAAATAGTTATTATAATATAAATAATTTATATGTTAATATTTATACCATATAATTTTATGGATATGTTGTAAGATTTTAATATATTTCAATTCATTTAGACTCAGGGTTCTATGTTATTTAAGAAAATCAAGAGATTTTAGAAAAAAAAAATTGTGGGTTGTTTATGATCGGTGTTTCAGGTATCATTCTCAATAAAAAATATTATTTTAAAAAATAGTTATATCACTTTTTTCAAAAAAAAATATACTACAAATTGTAAGGTTTATTTACCTAAGTTATGAAAAAATGGATTTTCTAAGGTTCAAACTAAAAAGATAAGGGGTAAAATGACCTAAGAACATTTCTATCTCAAATTTAATGACCATATGAAGAATTTATATCATATAAGGTTCATGATTTATTTATTTTGGATTCTTGTGGCCTATATAAAATGTTGGTTCATATTCTCATTTTCAAAAATTATGTGTGTTTCCTCCCTCATCTTATAATATGGAACTCATATCATATACTATTAACATTTCTAAAACAAAATTGTTCACCAAATCCCTCACCAAATCCCTTATATACTTCTCATATCACATTTTATATGAATTTTCTTTATCATGAATCCATCCTATGAATCATATTCGTGCAAACATATGGAGGTTATCCAAACAAGATGTATCATTATTAAGCAAGAATTTTAATTTCATTTATTCTTCCATATCTTTCAAATATTCTTAAATTTAAATGACATAACAAATAATCTATATTAAATACACATATATTTAATTATTTTAAATTACTAATCTATATTCCCCTCTAATATTATAAAATAATCATATACGAATGGTTTGGGTGGTTTTTAGCTTGTCTAGAATTGGTATAGGTGGGATATACCTACAAATTTTAAACCATTGCTATAGGTAATATGAAATTCCTATACCAAAGGATTATATAATGGTTGGTATAGGTAATTTAAAAAGAAATTTTACTAGTTTTTACCCTTAGGCATCTAATTTATATCTGAACGACCTAACGACTGAGCTACAATGTTTTTTTTTTGAAACATAATTCCAAAAATATGTAAATTTATATTTATACATGAATTAATTATTGACTTATTCAAATTTTTTTGATAAAATAATTCATTAAAATTTAAAATAGATATACTAATGGTTTTCCAAAGTATTGGTATATGAATTTTGAATTTCGGTCTCTATACCAATGATTTTGGAATAAATATTGGTATATGGAAATTAAATAGACTTCATACCAATTATTTTAACCAAACCATATGATATACCCATCACCTAGACCAATATATTTGGAAAAAAATTGCTATAGGGTAATTTTATTGATTATAAACACATGTTTTTGTGAAAACTTTTGGTATAGGGACATATAATGATTCCAATACCAATTGGATTTCAAAACTATTCATATAGGATCATTTTAGAGTACCTATACAAATGGTTTGGCCAAAACCGTTGGTATAGGCCGAGTTTCTAGTAGTCGTCATCTTCTATAAAATAGGTAATGGAACAATCAAGTGGGTGTATGGTAGACAAGTGCCTCATGAAACGATGTAATTTATTTTTCATCCGCACCTCTCACCACTGGAAAAAATGATGGATTTATCAAATTTAAATTATATTTATGAAATAATTATACGTATATAAATAAAATATCACATATACCTTATTTAACTCCATTTTTTGATATTATGATAACATCGTTCATCTGTAATGCAGACTAGTGCATCCAGAAGCTATGTTATTATTTCTTTATTATGCTATAAATCATATAAGGATTGGTTAAATGAACATATGATATATATATATGCATTATGAAATATTTTGATAGAAATTTTATTATTTACCTTTCTTTTTTTCATCTGTAAAAAAAATTAAAATAGTGTTAATGTGTATGTACGACCTACCATGTCCATGAATTTTGTAATTTCTTTTTTATCTCTATAATTAATGGATTATTACAATAATATGTATTGGATTATAATGTCATGGAGAAAATTATATAGATTATTTATCCCTAATAAATTTAAAATAAAAAAAAAATAGAAGACCAAAACCTACATATATAAAAGTTGGTCGTAAGTAAATCATATATGGTATGATATATTTTAGTATTGTTCTATAAAAATTGTATCATAAAAAAATTTCTTTATAAAATATATTCTAATTTTTATGAAGGGTTTCAAGACATATATTAAATCATATTCATCTTACATTTATTTATATGGGATATAATCCTCATACACCAAATGTTACTTTTGTGTGTTGTATGTATAAACAATTAATTTATTTTACGATTTTTATTATCATAATTATAAGATATAAACATCCATATAAGGTTCATTCTATAAATAATATCTTGTAATTTGTTTTCCTCTATTTATTTACGTATACTACATATATTTTTTCATTTTCCACTAATTTTGTATTGAATATTCCATGTTAATTTTTTAAGGAAATCCAACTTTATTTCTTTCTTTGGTTAAAAAATAATAATCCATGTAAATGTTTTTCAAAATATGATTTAAATATTGTTTTACCATTCCTAATTGATTGATTAAATAAATTTATACCCATGTTTTACATTTAAAAAATGTATTAAAAGTAATATTCTTTTCATTTTCTAAATGAGCATTTTTTGTCTTTTTACCAAAAAAATAAATGAAATCATTCTATAGAATGTAAAACATAAACACAAATTTATATTGTGTTGCCTACAATGTAATTTGATGTTTGAATTAAATTTTTAAAGGTTATTTTAAAAGAAAATATTTTCCTTTTTATTTTTGAATTTTATATATTTTTAATTAGTGATTCCAAATAAAAAAGTCATTTTCTTAATTAATGTATTAATTAATTTTTATGGAGCTTTTGTTCATCAGTGAAATCAAACTTTTTGGTTTCTTATAATTTAATGGGTATATGATCCAATTTAATCATCCATATTTTTTTATGGTTTATTTTTATAATTGTGATAAAAACATATTTATGAAATAATTTTCCTTTCCATAGTTTATGATATGTTGAATTGAATAAATATTTATGAAACTCATTTGTTTTCCTCAAGTAATATAATGGTTAATGTTTTATAAAACCGATTTCATTTTTCATGTGTTCTGATTTGATGAATGTTTTATATCTTATAGAAAAAAAATATGTTGATCATGTGATGTGTGAGACAAAAATCTCCCTACATTTCATAGGGTAATGTATTTTATCTCATGATATAGCTATTGAAAATGGTCCAAATTTCATGATAGTATTTTCTGAAATTGGAAATAGATTTTCATGACTCATTCATTATTATTTGTTGGTCTCCACTGTTATCCTTGAAATTTTAAATGGTTTCTATACTTCTTTTGGCACCATGATTATACGACATGAACGTATGCTTCATGATTGAGTTATGATGATTTTTCAATTTTATTTTTCATGAAAATTCTATGATTTTCTTTGTATTATTTTTAAATATTATATTGAAATATTGTGAAATAGTTATTTAAGACGGCATGTGATTCTGAGTCCCAGAGTGCCCAGAAAGTTTTTTTAAATAAGATAAACATTTAAATAATGTGCATGGGAAGTTTTCTTGGAAAAATGGTATAAATTTTAATTGGGTCTCAGATTAGAAATATGAGGACACTATTGCATTTAGAGCAACGACTTTACCTTAGGCGGGTCCAAACATCAACCATCGCGGGATGGAAGCAGAAGATAGTTTTTAGATGTTTTAATGGAAATAAAACAAATTAATAATTTATTTTATTTTAATCATTACCATGACAGAGTGACAAGTTTACTGGTTTCAAATAATCAGGATCACAGGTATATAATAATATCCTTGGAAACTATCTGTGGATTGCTCTGGAACATTTGAGAGGATCCACCAAGGAGAATTCACGATGAACAATGACGTGCGGATAATTGCACAGTGAGATCGAATCCTGACCAACAAAAACTTTTTCACTTCGTTGGTGATCAATGTAGGGGTTATCTTTTCAATTCAACCTTCCCTGATCTTGGATTAAACAGGGAACATGGATCACACCATGAAAATTATTACCCTTGAATTGTACGTTCTTATGGCAGTGTCTTTTATCTGGTTCATTTTGGGGAATTAGTCCATGTTTTATTTTATTTATATTTTATTTGTTCTATTTGATCCTTATAATGTCAGTGGATCAATACCTTAAAAAATGACAGTGGAGGTTTGTTAATCAATTAATTATATGGATTTAATCTGCTATTTGTTTACCACGCATTCATCGCATTCCTCATGGGGTTATGAACAACCGATCAATGTGTATCCACTTCATAATGCAATGATACCAAATTAGAGATCTGACATCGTGACAACCCAGTTGAGGTGTGAGGATGATAGAAGATGATGATTCTAAATGTATTTGAAGAAATCATTCTTCGACCGTTCATTACACTGATGATAAAATATTTTTTGTACCTAACCAAATGCCGCAAACATACCGAATAGTCATTCCATGGTGGGGAAACCTTGAATCATGAGTTTTAGGGCAATAGAATGGTTGTATCACTGGATAAAATATCACCAGAGGCACACAGAGGAAGAAATGTTATTCTAGAAAATCTCCAAGAACACAGTGTGTTCTTCAAAGAACATGGTGTGTGGGTTTGGATCTGTGGTGGCTAGGGTACTGTGATGCAAGAATTCATGACATGATGTGTGAAAACTATCATATGGAATGTGGGTCATTATGAATAACCCAGCATGTATCTCGGATGATTCATAGACACTGGGTGGAGTAACCGGCATGTACTCTATCACATGACCAGACCATGCCAGTTACGTGGGTAACCCCGTGTACTAGTACATGGTTTGGTATACATGGTTCTATGTCATGTACAAGCACATGGGAAATGTAAATAGAGTGGATCCTAGATAATTGGACATGGCGTGTGACTATAACTACACTTCATTTATGCGCGTTTTACACATCAGGTCTTTTAACTCGGGCTGTTGGACACGGGAAGTACCCAATGTAAAGGGACACAACATGTATCCTTGATACACACTATGTACTCTCTTCTACATGACTGGATCTCCTTTTCCACCATTCCTCTAAAAAGTATTATTTGGGTTAGTGACCACTTTTCTTGATCTCTTAAATGCTAGATATCATTTTCATCCATAGGAGTATGATCCCTTCAACATGACTTTATGGATAGAGTTTTAATACCTCTGGGAGGCCCGAAGTGAGATCCTCTACCCATTTCTGTACCTAGGTAGAGTCATGTATCAAAGTTACCAATCCTACAAGACGTTGATCCCCTACTAAGAAGGTAGATTTGGATGATTCATGGTATACTCAAAGGCCATGAAAGTGATCCTCATTTGTGTATCGCGATCTTTCCCCACTCAACACAGGGTTCTCCCATATTGATTGTATATGTTCTCTATTAAGATATACTAGTGATTATATCTCTCTCATGACACTTCCTGATGAACATACTTATTTTATGGAGATCATCAGAGTTATTAGACTCGTGGAGTGAGTTCTCTTGGAAAATAACTTTTTGGAATCATCAAATTGAATCCCTAGTGTGGGTATGCTGGTCATTGTGTCATACTTCTAGACTACGGGTCAAGGTTTCAAGTATATCTAGATATGTTTCACTTGTTATATATTCTATAGACATATACAGAGTAGAGCTGATTATACCTATAAATTTTGTATTTCATTTTTATTTTTGGGGTCCTCTATTAAGTATTGTTATACTCACCCACGCATTATATTTTCCCTCATGTGTCATATCATGTGCAGAAGAGAATCCTTTTATTAGAGTCCAGGGAATACCAGGACCGTGATGATCTTTGTGATCCTCCTTACCAGACATAGTTTTCATACCACTATGAGCAGAAGTCCCAGTAACTATTTATTTCTTACAGTTTGGACTTTGTAGTTCATAGGATCTTACTTTTTGAGTGCATGTATTATGGACCAATTTACATTCCACACTTTAAATTCTATTGTACTATGTAGGTTGGGTTTAGTTTCATGCATGAACTTTGTAACTTAGTGTTTTTATATTTCATCATTTGTGGGATTGGATATGTACGTGTGTGTACAAGTTCTTAAGAAAAGCCTACCATTTTATTGATATTATTACTCGGTGCTAGTCACCAGCCCCAAGATTTTAGGAGGCAGGCATGGGGAGTCACGTCACGGTCCCCACTTGGATGGGTCATGACAAAGTGGTATAAAAGGTAGTTGTTTATACCTTAGAACCAAGAGTTTTTCTGATTGGTTTGGGGAAACAATGATAAATGTTTTGAGTTTGGCTTTTAGACTGGAGACACTTGTGTTGGTATGGGTGGCAGATGTATCCATACACCAGTACTCTGATAACCTATTTCTCCACTCAATACATGATAAAATAGTTGCAGGGAATAAAAAAAATGGCACATGCATCATATAAGAATTGGTTGTGTTTTTCATGTCCTTTAGTGTTAGTTATCAAGATATGATCTTTGACCATTGTACATCATGTTTCCCTACAGTATGACTCTATGACTCATACCCACTATGATTCAGTGACTCAATCATGATGATGAACCCCTCACTGATAAGGCTTTGATTCATGGACTAGTTCCCTAGGCGTTACCTCCAATTGGTGCACCTACTATACCACCATATATTGAGCCGCATGTGGTACCTATAATACCAGTAGATGAAGAGTGTAGGTTGAGCGAACTTTATTAGTTTCAGTGAAAGAGACCCATCATGTTATGAGATGAGCCCAACCCTCAAGCAGCTGAGGACTGGCTTGAGGCAGTGACACACATTTTCCATCTAGTGAGGATACCAGCGAACCAGATGGTTTTCCTAGGAGCGAGCCTATTCAGGTTTCAACATGATGATGGTGGAGTTTGACCATGTAGACACAAGATGAGGAGAATATTTCTATTATAGTGTTTTTTGAAATTGTTACGGTGTAGTTCTCTCCAGTTATGCTTAGAGCAGTGCGTTTCATCGGAGCTTCTTCAGCTTCAATTGGGTTGTTTAATGGTGGATTAATATTCACCGAGGTTCACCAACCTCTCCAGGTACTTGATGGATATGTTCATGGATCATTACATCATAGACCAGGCCTTCGAGCGAGGCCTATGATAGTAAATATGACCTAGTGTCATGACTCTATGCATTTTTTCTTATACTGAAGTGCTCAAGAGAGTTTAGGTGGATAAGAGATTCTTGGATAAGCAATGACAGCTAGCGGCAGTTAGAAGAATGCATATTGGTGAAAAGGCCACAGAAGTAGGGATATAACATTAGGAACTGGGATTGGGACGTGGGATACATCATAGGATCACTCAAGATAGGGGATCTGATGTCCATGGATCTCATGTTGGATCCATTCAGCCTAGGGAGAGGCGATTCTACTTGTGGAATGGAAGGGGAAATATCTTTAGAGACTTCCCAACCTGTCGAACTGTTGATAGGGAGGAGATGGTTGGACCACTGAGCCAGAGTAAGAGAGTGGATAAGGAATATGTACTACAATTTAGACATGGAAAAGGAGCAAGGAGAGATTTAGGTGGTGGCAGACACTTTGACCTACTTTTACCACCATCCATATGAGTTCCACAACAGGCTTAGGGAGTTGGGGATAGGGGTAGGGGAAGCTACATGCGGTCATGGAGTACGACACAGGTACTCTAGAGATGATCTTAGGTACAATATGTGTCTTTTAAAACTTATCTCCTTTACTTATAGAAATGTTTACCAATCATTATTTCTTCACCACATGTCTTTTTGGAATCCTTCATATTCTGGTGGTGTTGTTGACACGACCCTTATGATTTGAGATACTAACATAAAGAGACTCGATGATTTTTATAAAAATGTGGTCTTACCTTTGTAGGTGATATTTTTTGTTGGAACCTCTTGGTGTTAGTATCTAGTCCTTACGATGTCATCTCTATATGGATTTTTTATCTTCGGTCTATGCCTAGATTGGCTGCTTTAGGTGAAAATTTTGGTGCGTTAGAAGTGATGGAACATAGTTTTCCTTTGTTTGAAAATGAAAACCCAGGTAGCACATAATGAGATCATGCATAGGAGGGTGCATACAATCACTCATGAGTTGGCTATCCATATCCGTGTAGTATCATATGTAGTTAGTTTTAAGTTCCCAACGGTAGTTGCGTAGTACAAGGACATATTTCCAAAAGATGTTCCAGGACTACCTCCCCACTAAGAGATTTACTTCTGCATCGAATTACACCCCGGTATGACACTGATATCCTCAACAGCGTATTAGATGCCTACCATAGTGGATCGTGAGGTGTGGGTGAAACTTAAGGATTTGAAGAGGAAGGGCTTTGTGAGACTCAGGGTTTCGCCATGGGTGGTCCCAGTTTTGTTTTCCAAGAAGGAATACATGATTTTGAGGTTGTGCATGTATTATCGGTACCTGAATCAGGTAAAGGTGTAGAATAAGTATCCAATTTCGAGGATCAATGACCTATTTGATCATATGATAGGGTATAAAAGGTTCTGGAAGGGTTACCTTACATCATATTACCTCCATTTATGAGTATGGGTTGAGGATATACTAGATTTGGATTTTAGATGACCCGATGGTCACTACGAGTACTTGGTGATTCCATTCGTCTTGATGAATGCCATTGCAGTGTTCATGGGACTTGTGAACCAGATCTTCCATATGTACATAGACTGGTTCCTAGTGGTCTTCATAAAAAACATCCTTATGTACTCTTCCATAGAGGACGATCGCAAGAGACACCTGCGGATGGCTCTATACATAATCCAGGAGAACAAGGTTTATTGGAAGGTATCAAAGTGCATGTTCTGGATATAGGAAGTCCACTATATTAGACATGTTATCTCAGTAGATGGAGTAGTAGTCGACCCATCCATGTTTGAGTAAATGCTATCATGGGATCTACCATGGAGTGTGATAGGGGTGCGGAGCTACCTTGTGTTGTCATGATACAACCAAGTATTTATCCCTAATTTCTCCAAGATATCAACACCAATGACAGCCTTGAATCAGAAGGGGCTACCATTCATATAGACAAAAAAGATCCAATAGGCTTTGTAGAAGTTAAAGAAGATTTTGAACAGTTCACTAATCATTAGATTTCCAGAAGAGGGTGTCAAGTATGTATTTTACATGCGATGCATCAAGGACCGGTCTTGGTTGTGTCCTGATGTAGAGAAAGGTGGTGATATCTTATGGTTTGCACCAATAAAGGTCGCATGAGCATAACTATGTGACCAATGAGCTTGAGTTGGCAGACATAGTCATCACGTTGAACATGTGGTGACACTACCTGATGGGGGAATGATTTTTCATTTACTCTAACAATAATAGCCTCAAGAACATATTCTCACAAAGAGATTTGAATCTGAGATAGAGGAGATGGATGCAATTCTTCATGTATTATGACATTGAGATCATATATGGTACTGGGAAGGGAAACATAGTAGATCATTCTCTTAATTGGAGATCATATTCGTATCTGTTGATCGAGGCATCAGAGTAATTGTCCTCGCTATAGTTATCCTTCATGGATAGAGATGATGTAGCTTATCTCTAGTCAATAGTTGTGAACCCTCCACTCATATAGTGATTTTGGGATGCACAACTAGATTATGTCGAATGTGAAACTTTATGTGCTCAGTTATCCACATGACATGATCCTGATTGATATTTTCAAGGTGGGGAGCACGTAGTTATTTTCAGATGGAGCATAGTTGTACTAGTGGTGATGCGGGAGGAGTTCCTAAGGGAGTTTTATACATCCCTTTGGAGGTACATCTTGTAGTGGAAAAAATGTACCAGTACCTCCAATGATAGTTCTAGTGGATAGTTACGAAGAAGGAAATATAAGAGTTCATTTATCAATTCCTTATCTACCAGCAAGTGAAGGCTGAGCACCAGGTTCCTCCAGGGCGATCTCACTACTGGAAGTTCCAGAGTGGATGTGGGACGGAATATATATTGACTTTGTGACAGGCTTACCATGAATATCCTAGGGTAAGGATTCCATCTAGGTTCTCATTGAATGACCCACCAATTCATCCCACATCCTATCCATCAGGGATCAGAGCTCCAAGGAGAGCATGGGATGCATCTACATGCAAGAGATGGTTCAGCTTCATGGAGTCCCTTTGACGATAGTCTAAGATCACATTTCTCTTTTCACATTTATATTGTGGAAGGTACTGGAAGAGGAATTCAGGACTTATCTATGCTTGATGAAATTATTCCATCACCATAAATATGGTCAGATAGGGAAAACCATTCAGGCTTTAGATGATATGTTTTAGGCCTATATCTTGGACATTGGTCATAGTTGGGAGGACCACCAACCACTGGTAGAGTTTGTGTACAAAAATAGCTACCATTCCACCATCGATGTGGCACCATTTGAGGCTTTATATGGGTGACCTTTCTGGTAACCACTTTGTTGGACTGACCCTAGAGATCCAGCACACATGGGTACAGATTTGGATCATGCTACCACCTAGAAGGTGCAAATCCTCTAGGAGGGGATGATGACTAAAAAGATCTGTCAGAATTCCTCTGCTAATAGATAATAGAAACCTCTAGAGCTCATGGAGGGATAGAATGAATTATTTCATGTCACATCTTTTCAAGGGTTGGAGATATTTTTCCAGGGTGGAAATTTGTCTCTGAGGTTCATCGACCCTTTTCAGATACTATACAGAGAAGGAGAGGTGGTGTACTGCCTAGATCTATCTCCGCAACTTCACTGAGTACATGATGTCTTCAATGTGTCGTAGCTGATTAGGTACATGAATTCCACATCGCATGTCATCAAAAGGGGTGAGCTGGACATTGAGAATGGAGAGGCATTCACAGAGTACCTAGTGGAGATCGTGGATCAATAGGATATGATATTTCATGGGTTATGGATTCCCCTAGTACCCGTCTGGTGGAAGGACGTGAATCATCCAGAAAGAACCTAGGAGTGGGTGGCTCAAATTCATGAAGAGTACCCACATCTGTTTGAGTAGAATTTTTTTTTGAGTTTTTTGTATGTAAAGGCCCTAAGGTGGGGAGAATGTAATATCTCAGATTTTCTATACATTATTTTTGAATATTATATGAAATTATTATGAGACCAGGATTTGTAATGGTGAGTGATTCTGTGGCATGGAGTTCTCAAAATAAATCTTTGAAAAATGTGATGCTTTTAAATAGCACGCCCAAGCGGTTTTCCTAAAAAAATAGAATAAAATTTAAATAATTTCTCGAACTTGAGATCTGAGGGTGTTGTTGCATTCATAGAAGCAACTTTACCTTATGTGAGGTCTAACATCGACCGACATTGGTTGATAGAAGAAGTTAGTTTTTGGACGTTCTAAAATTAATAATGTAAATTAATAATTTATTTTGTTTCAAAAATTTCCATGATTCAGTGACACATTAATTGATTTTAAATAACTAGGAGACTCGGGATAGGTTCAGAACCATGGAAAAATTCCCCGAAACCTATTAAAACATTGTATATGAGAACACTAGAAGAATTCATGATGAACGATGACGTATGGATCGTTGCGCTGTGAGATCGTATCCCAGCCAATGACCACTTTTACTCTTTTTGGACGATCAAGGATGGGGTTGTTATTTCAATTATTCCTTCCCCATTCTTGGATTAAATAATGAACATTGACCAACCCAGGAACAGGTTGACCCGTGAATCATTCATTCTTATTAGGGGGTCTTTTATCGGGTTCATTTTGAGAAGTTAGTCTATGTTTGATTTGATTTATATTTTATTTTCTCCATTTCTTCCTTCTACCAGAAGTGGATCAATGCTATGACGAATGAAGGTAGAGGTTGGTTCCTCGATTCATTATCTTGATTACATCTCCCCTTTTTGAACTCATGTTCTTCGTGTTCTTTAGGGGGTTATGAATAATGGATTTTTTTTCACATCAGTTTTTCTATGCAACCATACAATATTGGAGATCCGACATCATGACGACCCAATGGAGGTGCAACGACATTGGATGACGAAAATTCAACATGGTTTGGAAGAAATATTTCTTCAAAAGTTCGTCGATCGAATGATCAAATTGCATTTTATGAGCCGATCAAACACCTGAAACTTACCGAATTGAAATTTCAATGGAGGGGAGACCGTGAATCTTGAGATTAATGGTGTTCATATAGCTGGATCAATAGATAAAAGATCACAATATATGCACAGTGGAAGAACAGTGATTCTGTAAAATCATGATGAACACGGAGTGTTCTCTGAAGAACCCAGCATGTGGGGCTGGTTG
Organism: Viscum album; assembly: GCA_963277665.1. Classification (NCBI taxonomy): domain Eukaryota; kingdom Viridiplantae; phylum Streptophyta; class Magnoliopsida; order Santalales; family Viscaceae; genus Viscum; species Viscum album. The sequence continues at coordinate 435,126,060 of OY728139.1, forward strand.
TGCGGCGGATAGGGTACCATGATGCAGGAAGAGATAACATAGTGTGTGAAAAATATCACTTGGAATGTGGGTCCTTACGCAAGACTCAACATGTATCTTGGACGATACAAATACATGGGGTGGATTACAAAGAATGTACTCCACCACACAGCCAGGTCAGGCCCATTACTTGGGTTACTCCGTGTACCAGTACGTGAGTAGGCATACAGAGGTCGAAGCCTTGTACGGGAACATGGACAGCGTATAAGGAACGGACTTGAGATAATTGAACACATCATATGACGGTAACTACATTCCATGTATGAAATTTTTACCTGACATGTTTTCTGACTCGGGCCATTGCACACATGCAGTACCCAAAGTCAAGTGACACCGTGTGTGACCTAGAAACACATCGTGTACTCTCTTCTACATGGATTGATCTCCTTGTCCATCATTTCATGGAAAAGTTTCATTTGGTTTAGTGTTCATTTTTATCATTCCCATGAAGGTGAGGTATCATTTCCATCCACAAGAGTATGATCCCTTCATCAGGACTTTCTAAATTGAGTTAAAATCCCTCTAAGAGGCCCGGAGTGAGATTCTCTTCCCCTTATTGGCCTCAGATCAAGTCAGGTATCAACATAACCAATCCTACATGACATTGATCCTCTAATTAGTAGTTGAATCTGGATGAGTCATGGTATACACCATGTCCCTAGTAGTGATCCTCATTTGTGTATCATGATTTTTCCCTACTCAAGGATGTGTTCTTCCGGAATGATTGTTTCTATTCTCTCTTAAGTTCTACCAATTCACTGATCTATCCCATGAAACTTCCCAATGAACATACATCTTAGAAATATGTCATCAAAGATATCAAAATCATAGAGTGAGTTCTCCTGGACAAGTGAATCATGGAATCTTCGAACATAATCCCTAGTGCAGGTATGTTGGTCATTATGACATACCTCTATACTACGGTCTTGGGTATCAAGTATATCTGGATATGATTATCTTTTTATATGTTATATAGACATATAATGTATATATTTGACTATACCTTTACATTTCTTATTGCTTTGTGGTTTTTAGGGTCCTCTACTAGGTACTGTTATATTAATCCGTGTATGGTCTTTTCCGACACGTGTTGTGTCTTGTGCATACGAACGTCCTTCTGATAGAGTCTTAGGCATACCAGGACTAGACCGACCTTTGTGAGCTTCCTTACATGCTGAGGTGTTCTGATAGATATGAGATGATTTCCCAATACCAATTTCTTGTTTACATGTTGGACATTGTAATTTTCAGACTCTTACTTTTTGTTGGATTGTATTCTTGCCCAGTTTACTTTTCTCACTTTACTTTCTGTTGTTATCTATTGGTTGTGTTTAGTTTTATGCATGAATTTTATTCCATAATGGTTTTTAAATTTTAGCATTTGTGTGAATAGAGATGTGTGCATTTGTACAGGTTTATAGGAAAAATCCATATTGTTAGTGATATTCCTACTCAGTTCTATTCACCATCCCCTAGATTATCAGAGGTGGGTTTGGGGAGTCACGGCACAGGACGCACTGGGATGGGTCGTGATAGTTCATTTGTTTTGAATGATAAATTTTTATACCACATAATTTTTTTATGATCCATGGTAGATTTTTTATGTAAATTGTAAGTAATATTAATAAACTCATAAACTTATTAGTATTTTATTCTTTCATATGATCATCAATTGATATCTTCTATGTTTACCATTCATAAGAATTTGATCTCACCCTTTCATACATTTTCCATCCCTTTGATATAAATAACAGATTATGTAGGGTAGTTATATGAATATTACTAAATGCGAATATATTTATGGGAGATTTTAAAGACCATTAATTAAAAAAAATTATTATGTAACTAGTCTCAAAAGACACTAAAACATTAAGACCCTATAGAATGTATTAGTAAAATGTATTGAATGTTTATTAAAAAATATGTAATAGTTATGTATGAGAATCTTGGTACATTATAGTATATAATCAGGATTAGTTTATCTAATATCAGTTTATCATCACATATTAAGGTTTGACAGAATGGAATCACTCATTTCATAGATGTTAAAGAGAATATGTGGTTTAACATAGTTCTAAATACAATATGATTTCTAAAATAATTTATAGAATGATTTAATGTTATGATGGTGTTACCAAGGGTATATATACTAGAAATATTAGTGAAATTCGAATCATTATGAAGTGTAATAAAATATTATTCTAATGAATTTTGATTTCCAGATGGATCTAAGTTAGTGTCCATAACAGAGACATACTTCGAAACACTAAAAACCAATGAAAAATTTATATATATTTAAATATTTTCAATGACTATCAAAATATGGGAGACACTTACACTATTTTTCTCTCATCAATAATAGAGAACCTAATATCCTTAAATATTCTATAAATCTAAATGAATCATATAAATGGGAATTATTAATGATGGGTGAGAATGATTCATTACATGTGTATGAATCATGGTATATAATGGAATGACCTACTAGGGAGAGATCTCACAAGAATAAATGGGTTTAATAGTTTAATGAGGAAGTGTAAGGAATAAAGATATAAAAGGAAATTATTTTTATATTTGGATTTCAAAAAATATATGGTTTATATTTTTTGTGATAATTTCTCCAGTTTTCACAGACAAGACAATTTTGATGTTAGTTATTGTAATATTCATTGTAATTTTCAACATTGGGATGTAAGATATGAATAATGTTTTATTCATGGACTCAATGTTTATGAAATTTACATCAAGTACCAAAAATGATTCATGAAGAAAAAATAATGGAATCTTGTGTAAAAGTTGAAGTAGAGCCTTAATGGATTGAAGAAATCTCTATGCCAGTGGAATAAACAGTTCAATGACATTTTAAAATAAGTGAAGTTTATTTGGGGAAATGAAAATTATTATTATTATCAAAAGATGTTTGATGGGGGGAGTTTCATCCTATTACGTCTCAATTTTGATGAATTTATTGTTTCTATTATAGTAAAGGAAAGGGAAAATGATCTAAAATATTAATTATCTTGATGATTGAATGAAAAGAATATTTTTTGGATAAATGGATTTTTTTTATGTTGATCTAAAGGAATCACTATTCTAGAAATTGTTTCCTAACTCGGTCTAGATATATATGTATGGTGGTCGATTATTTTAGACTATTTGAGGTAAAACTAGTTAACTCACCCCTATCCAAACATTTCTCATTTAGAAAAGAAAAATTAAGAATCAAATAGAATTTAAGGATATATATATAGAAAAGTTCACTTATATATTGGAAATTTAATCATGAAGTTAAAAATGGATTGTACATTACAAGATATTTTCCATGAAATTAGTGTATTAATCAAGATTATTGTGATTTCTGAGTAGGGAACTCTATAAAAAAATTGTGTGAATTTTTTATTTTCTCAAAGGTTTTCAATGTATGTCTCTTTGTTTTAGAATGGGTGAATCACGATAGAGATTTGAAAATTAATACCTAATTAGAGATGAAAATACATGTAATTGTTCCATAGGTTATGTGGATATTTTTTAGGCATAATTGTTTTTTGGATATTGAAGATTAAAATAATAGATTAAATATTAAATTGGAAGACCAATACATTGATTTAATGGAATCAATAATGTTTTTAATATAACTAAAAAGGATATTGTAATGCATCGAAATAATAAATTAGGTTCTAATGTTATTATTTGATCCAAAATTATAGATATTCTTGGAAGACAATCCAATCATTTATTAAATTACAAATAAAATTATCTTTAAGTATATATTCATCCAGCTATTGTCGAAGGATAATTTTATAGAACTAAGGTAGGTGGATTTAGTAAAAAAACATATAGATACTATTTCTAAATATATAGTGTGGAATTTTTTGTGGTGATGTTCTTTATCAATCCTAATAGGATAACAAGAATCAATGTTTCACAACCACAAAATAATAATAGATGTTTGTTTAAGGAATAAGGTTTTGGAATACAGATAGTGGAGATTCTAATAATGCATGAAAATGATTCTAAAGTTAGAGAGTATTATGTTTTATCCATGTGGACACCATTTTCATGATATGTTAATATAATACCAAAATGGATATATTATGAAATATAATTTCTGAAAAAATAAGTGTGATAGTGGAGTGGAAGATAAAATTTTCATATACAGAGATCTAGGATGACTGGATAATGGATGATTGAACATGGAAATTAAAATATACCTAGTTATTTATATAGGTTGAATCCTAGAGATGAAATGTAGAGACTATGTTTGTTTATATAAATACTTTTAAATGTGTTTAGAAATATTTTCAGAGCTGGGAATGGAGACTACGTGAGATTTTGAGGCTCGTTGTTCCTAGAATTAATTTAATAAAAATGTTAAATATATTGTATTTCTTGAATGTACGGTTTCTTAAAAAAGATTGGATTACTCTTAAATGTAGTCTCAAATCATAAGTATGAGACCAAAAATGAATATAGAATTCATGTTTCACCCTAAGACAATCGTAAAATGAGTCAGCATATAAAATTCAGATTAAACAGCCGTTGGTGGGTAAATTCAATGATTCATCACATGTCCTGCATAAAAAGGTTGAAAAAACTTTTCTCATTCATTCTTAAGTGTGTTCTTCATCTAAGAATGATACATATTGATGTAGGACTCATCAAGTTTAGGATACTACCCAAATTGAATAAAAAATTGAGTATGACCTTAATATTTCATTGATTTTCATTCAAATTGAGCCTATTTATGAACCTGTAAAATGGTTTAAATTTTTGTATTCAGTTTTTCTCACCTGAGGAATCTCAATTTAAATTCACTATAAAGGAACACTTTTCAAAAAAAATCAAATATTATTATTATATTTTCCCCCTCTTTTATCCATGTTCTTTTCTAATTGTCCTACATGGGTTCATCTCGATATTGTCGAGCGGGATAAAGCCCGATCAGACCCTCGGATTCATGGTGGATTCACGTGTGATGAATGATATGACAATTCAGTGATGGATTGGGAGTATATATGGTATGATGATCTTTTATTTAATGATATGTGATTTTAAGAGGATATGGGATGGAATGGAGGATGAATGATCCATGTACAAATATTGAACGTGTAAATCATAGATCCATTTTTCTGATCAGTGGACAAACAAAAATGATAAAAAAATTGCTTACCCATATATATCGAGTGTCCTAGAGTTAATATTAAATGTGTTTGATGTAGATATGTAATGGATAGGTACATGTCTATGTTTTTTGAAACTAAAATCAGTGTAGTTCAAGAGAAGAATTTTCTTGTTTCATGGAAATCCATAGTTATGGGATTTCATGATATTATTGTTATCACACACTTTGTAGAAATCCAACATGTCACGAAACCCAGTGATGGAAAAATAGTGTGTACTTTGGGAGTACACATACATGGGAATGGATGGGATCATGTCATGTACTAGTATATGATCATGGTATATGGAAAAATCATGAATGGAAACTGAAGTACCCATTAGGGGGTCACATCATGTATCTAAGTACATGTGCATAAGAAATTATACACAGACACAACCAGGAACCTGGGTGGCTAGGTGACATCATGTAGTTCCCCTACATTCCACGTAATGCTACATGGGTAGTGAGCCTTGTATTGGTAGATACATGTATCAGAAACAAGTAAATAATACATGAATTTTGCATTCCGTTACAATCCATATACCCATGATTTTTTTTATAAAGCGTTTAACTCTCTATATCATTCATTTGGACATGGGCTTTGTCTTGTGAGTAGCATATCCTCGGTTTTTTGTGACATATAATGTGATGTCATCATTTTTTCCCTTAATATTTAATATGATATGTTATGATTGTGGATCTTCTTTAGGTAAAAATCTACCAATGTAATGATTGTGTTGTATCAATAGACACATTAGAGTGGGGACCTCCAGCAGGGTAGGTAATGGATCATATATCTACTATTGGAGTGGCACCCTCATGTTGGGTAGTGTTGGAGTCATTTATCTACGATCTGAGTGGCCTCATCACGTTACCTACATGATGGGTCCTCTACTGACTACTATAGTGGAAACCTCCATTCAGGTTGGGAATATGTCCTCTATCGATCATCAGAGTGAAACCCTCTAGGTTGGATAGGCCTGGGTACTCTACCAATTACATGAGTTTCACCCCTATAGAGTTAGGTTATGGTTCCCTAGTCATCAATGTGTCACCATTCTATGGGGAAAGGGAATGGGTACCCAATAAATCTAATGAATCACACCATCCTATGGCTTTAGGTAATGGATCCTCCATATACTGTTTTCACCCTCCTATTATATCACTGAATGGATCCTCTATATAGATTTGGTCCCCTCGACATTGTTTCATAGTGACATGGTGTGTCTTGACTTGGATGTTTCCCCCAGACAAATGTATGTGGTGTTGGGCATCATTGATGGATAAATGGAACTATTTCAACTCTCTCTCGGTGTAAGATGTGGGATAGATATCCTTTTTCCATATCATTAAGGCTTCATTTTATGTGAATATATCAATATATAGGTATTTTTATTTTTGTAATTTTTTTATCTCTTTCCTTGAGTTCGTATCTCTATTCTTATCATATATTTTAATAGTCCCACTTAAAAATTTAATTAATCCTACTATTTATGTATATAGTCATCCCAACATTGGGTTTTCCCACATGTGTCATGTATTATGCAAATTATGGATAGGAATATGGTGATTACATATAATCGTTAGGATAGATGGTTCGTTTGATCATGTATGGGGATCAGAGCTTGGAGATTCAGAGAATGTATCACTCTGCATTAAATTTTCAAATTTTTTATTGGGATATATTTCTTATTGGTCTTGTATTTTTTAATTTTTACATTGTTGTTTAGACAATAATACTCTTGTAATCCCTAGAGGTTTTACATACATGGTTTATTCTCTAGATTTTGCATATTTAATTTTTACTCTGCTGGAATTTTGTACTATGATTTTTGTGTGTGTTTGTATGTTTGCATTATACATAGGAATACCATATTAGTTATGTCATTTGATGCTTGTCACCACCACAAGCCTATAGTGGTAGGATTGGGGTAGTTGCGGCACATGACATGTTGGGTCTAATCGTGATAGATTGCTTTAATAAGAGTTCATTCCATAGGAATGTGTTTGAAGTATTCCCCTTATTATTAATTGGTTAGTATTTATGGTAATAATGTCAATGTGTATCGAGTGTGGATTTAAGGATAGGGGACCAAGTTTTTGTGTAGAAACTGACATATCTATTCACTAGGACCTTGGAAACCATAGTTTCATCTTAATGTAATGAGATATTGGGTTTGAGAATCATTGGTACATGAATTATTTTTTATTAAGCCTTTTAAATTTACATCTTGGGTAATATAACCAATATAAATATATTCTCATATGTTTGAGTCACATCATGATTAATTTTATAGGATTCCTCTATGAAGACAGCTAGTTATGATACTAGTTCTGGATCATGAGGATGATCATATGAGTGATGATGTTTCAGTTCAAGGGCCATCATGTGAGGTTATTCGTTGAAATGTACATGTAACATCACCCCCAACAATTTAGTTGTAGATCATACCAACAAAGTAGATTTAGGATGCATAAATGTTTTCACACTCAATGGGTTTTAGTGCTAGGGTCCACTCTGATTTTATAGTGATCCAAATTCACGTGATATGGAGGACTGGCCAGAGATTGTGATCTATTTCATCAATCTTATAAAGACACAAAATAATTAGGTTTTTTCATTGAAAGTAATCCTTTTCCATGGATTAGATGAATCCTGGTGCAGTCCTAATATCAATATTCATGATGGGTCGATAATATCATGGACTGACTTACAGTAGTAGTTACGTGAGGAGTACTACCCATATTTCGTGCACTTAGTTCGTATTCAAAATATTTTGGAGGAATAGTAATGAGGTATGATAATGGTTGATTATGCTTCAAGGTTCTTAAATATTATTTTGTACTCCCATGACATGATTAGAGGTGGATACTAACAAGAACAGAACTTTTACTAGGGTCTTTGTAGAGACATCAATAGAAGTGTGTTATCATAGGTGATCCCACCTATGTTGGGGTGTTTCAGTGTCTTATGGTGATAGATAGATTCATTTCACAGGTATTCTAGGTTACCAGATCTTATAGTGTGTGTTATAAAGATATGTCTCTTGTAGATTCTAGCAAAAACTAGTTGAAAAGTTCATGGTGTAAGAGATATTTTGATGATCACACTTGAGTATATGATCAGAGGGAGAACAAAGGACCCTATATTAAAGAATATGGACAATTATATTCATGTAATGGGGGTGGTCACATGGTGTATGATTTACTAACCTGATATGATGAGGAGTTCTAGAAGATATAAAATAGATTGACATTGAAGAGGTCGTGTCGTGATAATGTATCTCCCAAGATTTTGTAGAGAGTCTCTTGGGGAGGGGGATATGGGAAATGAGTAGGTGTAACTCCATAATTAGAAGAATTGGGTGGTGTAAAATTCTATGATATTCTTCCACCACTGATGTTTGGAATCCCACATCAGGCTCAAGGAGCTGGCAGTCAAGGGTGCAGATAGTTACTCAATGGGTTCATTTTACCCAGAAACACATGAGATGATTAGAGGTACAATCAATTTTTATTCTCCTATTTCTTCCATAATTTTACACTCATTTTCAAGTCATTAATTCAGATATTTTTTTGTGAGATCTAGATAATGAAATTGATTATTTGTACCAACATCATTGTATTGAGGATCTTATGAAGAATGATTCCTCTGTGTTTTATCTCATTGTATTGTAAGCTATCTCTTATTGGAGAGAGGAAGATGTGATACCTTTTCTTCATCAAGATGGGAACCCATTACATCATCTTGGGAATGGATTTTTTCCCTCAGTCTGAGCCCCGATCGAATGTCACCACAAATGAGTCAAAATCGTTCCCACTAATGGGAAGAGATTCCCTTTTTTGTTATTAGTATCCTAAGATTTTAGTTTAGGTTTTTATTTTTTAGGAATAAACTCTTGATTTGGGAAATAATATAAATACCTTTTTTCCTTTGAAGAATTTCAAATATATTGGAAAATACTTTAATAGCTGAGTGAAAATGATTAGTGGGTCCACAAGCCTATTGTTCTTAGAATAGATTTTATAATAATAAAAAAAATATTTTATATCATTCACTAACGAGTTTTAAAATAAAAATAAATTACACTTATAAAGGGCCTCAAATCGAATATATGATACCACCATTGAATATGTAATATTATTTTTACCCTATGATAATACTAAATTTTAATGGTGTGGGTTGTTTTGAAAAAGTGGTCATTGATGGGTGTGCTTAGTGGATTAATTATTTATTTATTCAATTCATTCAGTAAACCAATAAAAACCTAATTTCTTCTCTTTTATCCAAATTATAGAGTATCCTTGGGGTTAAACACATAGTCATATGATTGATGAGAGTATATTTCTACCACCTATAATTTGAGGATTGAGATTATATGAAAATGGCACTCTGCATCCAGGTGAATCGAGTTGTATTGAACACGACAACTTCTCTAATTCTTTAGCGATAACCTTCTTCCATAAAGAACAATATGAATTGGGGTATGGCTAAAATGTTTTTTTATTTTTCCCCAATTTACTCAAATATTGGCCATGATCATACTCTTTCTTTGATATCTGTTTAAATTAATCCACTTCATGATCCTGTGAACCAATTATAAATTGTTTGTTCATTTTTTCTCACAATGGGCATCCAAATTTGTTTTCATTGGAAAATAAAAATGGTCTAAAAATTTAAAATCTACATATTTTACTTATCCCCCATAATAATTCATGTCCATCATTTATTGGAATATGGTGACTCAGTTCGACGTTGTCGGGCGGGATCAAACCTGATCGAACCCCCATATTCATAATAGATTCGCATACGATGAATGATATGATGAATCATGGATAGATTTAGAGGATTTTTGGGTTATGTTTGTTTTATTCATGGATCCATGATTCAAAGAATATATGATGTGTCATTGGATATTAACATCGTTCATATAGGAATTGAGATGGTGAATCAAAAATTATTTTTCCAACCAATGGAAGGCCAGAAATGACTAATGAAATCTTCCAATTCAATTTTTATTGGCCCGAAGTTGAGATTCAAAGTGGCAGGGGAATATCTAGTGTTTATTGGAATGGATCTTAGTTTTTGGAATAAAAAAACATGACTACATGTCATGTAGTTAGGAATAAAATATGGCATGTTCCCTAGAAATATTTGGTGGTAGGTTTTTATGAAATTATTGGTCTCACATTCTTTGTGTAACCCCCATACACCATGTGACATGGTGCTGGAGACCAAGCATCTAATCTAGAAGTACACAGAAATGGGTGCAGAAATTCATATATCATGTAATTTAAAATGACTCTGGTACACAGTCACAATAAAAATGGAAATATGGAAACCCCATGTGTTAGGGGCCACCATAAACTAGAGTACATAGGAATGTAAAATGTTTTATGAACATGACCAGGATTGTGGGAAATATCCTATGGGTATTAGAAATTCAGTGTAGTCCCCAAAAAATCCATGTGGGGATACATGGGTAGTTATCTATGCACTATAGATATCACAAAATTGTAAAAGGGTTTAACAACATGGAATTCAGTTTACCATAAAGACCATATACCCCTTATTCATTTTTTGAGGAAACATCTACCTCTGATATTTTCTTCATTTGGATTTGGATTTGGGCCAAGGAATAGCCCATCCTTAGTGTTGTTTCACGTATAAAATAATGGTATATTTTTTTATATCATTTTTGATATGAAGATATATTTTTTGATGGTTATGCTTCTTTAGGAGACTCTCGATTATGGTAGTGATTGGGAAGGATTACTAGAGAAATTATATCAACACCCTTATGTTGGGTAGGTAATAGGTCCTCTGTATAATATTAGAGTAGAACCCTCCGTCTTGGAATCATATAGGTCCTTTATCTTCTATTCCTGTGACACCCTCTAGATAGGTAAGTCATGGGTCCTCTATCAACAACTGTATTGGAACCCTCCATCTAGGTTGGGAACGAGTCCAACATAAACCATCAAATTGGAGCCCTCTACCTAGGCTAGGCATGGGTCCTCTACTGGTTACTTTAGTTTCACCCTTTTGTGGGGTTATGGTATGGGTTCTCAACAATCAATGTTTCACCCTCCAGACAACATAGGGAATGGGTCCTCTAGCTATCTAATGAGTGTCACCCTCATATAGGGTCAGGGTAGGAGTCCTCCATCTACTAAGTGGAACCCTCGTATATTACCAAGGCATGGTTCCTCTATCTAGATATGTTTCCCCTCAAATTTTATTCATAGTAATGATATGTTGTATGACTTTTAGGTTTCTATTTAATATTAATGTGATATATTAGTAGTCATTGATGGACCTTTATATGTGTTTTCACTCATTCCTTGACTAGTTAATGAGATCAAGATCACATTTCTCTCTCATTTAGTCTTATTTTTTAGAATATATATAGATATATCACTATCCATGTCATTGGAATTTTTTATTGTACTAGTTTGGTTTGAGCTTTGTATTATTATTGTGTCTATAACTGCTCTATGTCATCATTAGCCATGTCAATTTTGGTATGCAAATACTCACCCATATATTGAATTTTCTGAAATGTTTCATGTCTAATGTGAGAGATGGAATGGTCGGTGGAAATTACAATCGAGACTATGGATTCCATGTGACTTTAACTGTGTACAACGGTTTAATCTTGGATATTTGGATATGGTATCTATCAACATTTACCTTTCTTGTTTTTTCATTTTGGGACATTGTTCTAGTTGATAATTCATTTTTCCCTTTTTTTACTTAACATTATAAACATTAAAACTCTTTAACTCCCTAGAGGAATATCAAGCATGGTTTATTATCTAGATGTTTCATATTTTATTATTATTCATATTCACATATGTATTTCAATGGTTGGGTGTCTTCCTCCTTGTTAAAGGAGAAAATTCATCACATATTAGTTATTCCATTCGGTGGTTGTTTCCACCCCATAGCCTATAGATGAGAGAATCAGGTAGTTATTGATCGATCCCCATTAGGTCGGGTCATGACATGAAAATTCATTACATAAGGGTTTTATATTTTAATTGATATGTTATTTTCCTCTTGGTGTGATTTTAATAATTGAAAAGGTTTTTATATTTAAATGTGTTCGTATGATTTAACTAATGATGTTTTTAGAAGTATTAATTATTAATTGGAATGAGGGGATAATGTGGTGAATATATTTTACCAATAAAAGGGATTATTTTGAAGATTAAATCCATGTTTCTAATCCCTTTATGGAGATCAAAATATAGAGAATCTAGTTAAATATGATAAAATAAAAAATATATTTTTGGATAGATTTATTTTTTTCACTTGTTCTATTTTAATCATCATACATTAATTAGACAACGATATTGTAGTTTTTAACCTATAGAGTATGACTATGTTTGAAACATGTAAAAACAATTTTTTATCTTTCTTTTTTGTTTCATTCAATCATTTCCTTTTTGATGTAATTTTGTAGATTGTTCATGTCCATTTTTTGTGGTGTATTAGTTTAATTTTAACTGTTATGTTTTGTACATCTTGTATTTGGGTTTATTGTAATTTGGTTGTTCTGGTTCTTGTTTATATAGTGTATGTTTTGATATGTTAACATCAAGTGAGGACGTTAATTTGAAACATTAATACATGTATAGAATTATAATTCATTCATAAGAATAATAAATCATTAGACTTCATTCACATTATTCCATAGTTCTCTCCTCATCAAGAAATCACTTTTCCTATTCTTACCATTATCCCCAATCGCTATCAAGACACTACATGATAATTTTCCCAATAATTTTTTTAATAAACACCTATTATTGATATATATTATTAATTTATTTTAATATTTCCTCAAATAATATGTTATCTTAACAACACGTGATTGGATATTTTGATCTCTTATGATCCCTACAACTTTCATTGTAATGATAAATGCAATATTTAACATGCATTAATTGAAATAAACATTGATGTTCCCCTTTTTCAAGTCATGTCATAATGGATCTTCAATATCTAGGGACTCATCAAATATTTTTATATATGTATATGTAGAATATATAAATATATTAATATATTAATAAATTTATGGAATATATATATATACCAGTGGATTAAAGTCACTCAAAAAAATATTTATATAGAGAAACATATATATATATATATATATTTCAATATATATTCAGTCCTACTATATATATTTTGTTTTAGGAGTGTGTATATGAAAATATCTATATAACACAACATAATTTAAACAACCTATACATATATGATTTATTTCATGGGTTTCAAATTTTTAGAATTCAATGATATTTTCAGTTTAGAGTTTTATGGAATTAAGAAATACACTTAAAAAATTATACACATAAAATATAAATTTGAAAATTAAAACAAAAAGTACATTTTTTCACAAAAATATGATATGTAAATTTAAACTTCTTTTTCATTAAATAAACATTTTATTTATTATAGTTGAATCCCGTTAATAGAAATTATATCGTCACATATTTTTAATTCGTCTATTGGCCCTATGAAAAACTTTTGAAATTTTTTTGAATATGAAAATGAATCCCTTTAATAAAGATTAAAATAAAGGAAACTCAATAATCGATTTGAAAATTTATAAAAACTCGTAAGAAAGAATTTATTTTTCTTTAAACATTTTGAACTCAAATAATATTTTATATCCCGAGAAATCAACCTCTATTGTAAAATTATTAATAAAAAATATCATAAGGTATCACAAATAATATAATCATAAATGTGAGGGTTTCATGAAAAATAAGATCGCTCATAAATTCATTTTTTCACCCCTAAATGGGGCATAAACAATTTATTAAAAATAATATGAATAAAAATTCCCTATAAAAAATACATCCTTGATAAACACATTTTAAACCATATAAAAACCTTTTATGTACCAAGGTTGTCATATTTATATCACTCTTACAATAACTAAAACTAAAAACCTAAAAATGTATAACTATGCAAGTTATTTTAAACATAATTCCCTAGAGAACATAATAATTTCCAAATACATTGGAGAGCTATATCTGAAACACCAATTATTATGAACAATTTCCAAGGAAAATTACATATGTAAAACACATGTAATCACTCATTTTCATCATAAATTCCAATAAAATATTCATTTTTATAACATATGAATAAAAACATTAGGATTCATTAAAGAATATGGATATAAATCCTTTATCATTGAAAACAATTTAAACAATAATTACCAGATGTATAAAAAATTGGATATTATTTTGAAACCCCATGAACATAGGCAGACAAATATTTTTAATGAATAATGGTCTCAATAGAAGTAAATTATACTCATTCTATATACTTTAAAAAACATTCCTTTAATAATTATATTAAAACCTCAATAATAACCAGTTTGAAAAGTGATAGAATGTTTTCTTTTAAAACCATCATAATGAAATTTAAAAAAATTGTTTAATAAGACATTGAACATAAAATTTTGTATACAAGTAACACAAATTAAATTTTTCAAATAATATGGATATAGAGTAAAAATATAAGGAAAAAAACATTTAAACATTTAAACAATGGATTTAAAGACAAATCCATTACCTTGAGTCTGACTTTATACATACTAAATTTTACAACTGTATAAAACAATATACTAATTTTAAACTTGCTTAAAGACATTTAATGATTTATATCCTTTTTTAAATCCCTTTTATTAATTTATTACTCTTACTTATATTATTATTAAATTATTTAGTATTTGTTTGATGTTTTAAAGGTGTTCGGATCGTAATCGCAAAAAAAAAATCATTTGGTTGACCACGCAAAATGGATTCATGGTCCCACCATCTAAAGGATATTTATCATGAAATATTTATAATTTTTAAAAATTAAATATAATTTCATAATCATTCACTAAAGGTTTACAAAAAATTGAATCATATTAACTCATTGAGGTTGTATTCCTTACTTACACCTAAGTGAAGTTATCATTTTCCAATGAATTGATTAGTAAGAAGGTATTTAATATCATATATTTTCATAATATTAAAAATTTTATTAATATAATACATATTTATATATAATAATTTTATCCATTACAATGAAAATTCCTTCATTTTTGTGGTGAAAAATGAAAGACAGTTTTTCTTAGAGGTGGTAATCCACACATATTCATGTGTGGTGTATTGATTTCCCATTGGATAACAAAAGTGATGAAAAAATTTTAAACCATTTTCATAATAAAATTTATGTATATGGGTGAAATTTATTATATAAGTTCTTCATGGTTAAAGAAAACATGAAGTAGAAAGAAGAATAAATAAACAAATAATAGTTCATTCATGACTTATACTGTCTCCTAAGATATTTTCTTTTGGATTACAAATTAATACATATAGTATTGGTCTTTTGAGATTACAAAAACATCAATTTAATTATCAGGGATGATGTGGAGGAATGTTTTCAGGTATTTTATTATCTAGAGTGCTCAAAATATACATGTAAGAGATGAGAGTATGTTTTCATTTATAATTTATGGTAGTGGATCAAATGTAATTTTTATAAAAATTTCAATATTATAATTATATAATACAAGATAAAGTGTATCAAAAACAATAAAATTTTAAATATAATTTAATATGGTTAAAAATTCCATAATAAAATATTATTTAGGTTATATTTTTAGAAAAATATAGTTGATCGATAATATTTTTCAGCGGATTAGACATTTGATTGCAATCAAGGGGGTCTTGTTTAATAAACGCAACAAAGATTACTCAAAAAACATTAATATAATTATATGAAATTTAAATGATAATCATAATATAATAAATATATACTATGAATATACTTTCATTGGTGGGATCATGAATTAATATCATCAGCTACTACTTATATGATCAATTTTCTTAATCTACATAAATGTACATCTTCAGTTGTTCTATTTTCATTCAATGATTATTTCATATTTTAAATGTTATTGATCATGGATTATGACTCATGTACCACAAAAAATACACTTCTTATTTTCATTAACTTAATTCTAAAGGTTACTTGGGAACCTAAAAAATCGCTACCCTATCTTAATACACCATTCTATGAAATAAAAATCAACTAAAGAGACAATAAAAAATCACAGTGAGTTGAGGCTTTAGACCAGAACCCATGGCAGTCAACCCAAAACATAGCTGCTCACAACTAATAACATCAGAATTTGAAACAATTTCCAAAATCCAACAGAACCATAGAATCTACCTTCGAGGCCGAACTTATCAAAAAATAGGATAAAAACATTAACAATGCAACGAAGGGAAGCAAATCACAACCAAAATAAATGGGACATGGATCAGGTGTGGGATTATCCCCAAATAGGAAATGTATTCCATTATAAAATAAATATTAGGGTTTTTGACTCATGGAACTATATAATACTCAATATTATAGGTAATTTATCCCACTTAGAACATTATATAACATCTCTTAATTTAAAGAATACATTGTATCCAAACTCTTAGTGAACTCTTCCATAATGATCTTCCTTTAAATTAATCCATTATATAAAATGTCGTTTTGTGTATTAATCTATTTAATTTTTTTCTAGGTTATAGATTTCACAACACTTTATTATATGTTTATTTTTTACTTCCTAGGAATAATTGGTAGTGAAATAAAATTCCTTCATTTCTCCATGCAGTGGGCGAGAAGGATCATTGAATGAGGTTTTGAAACCAATGGTTCTCCCAATGGTCCAAGTTACTATCCCCTCTTTGGATTGTTAAAATTTTGGAATTGTACCATTATAAATTAATTCTGTTTTAGAACAGTTATTTCTTTCACTTAATGAATACCTATGTGTAAATTAGGAAATCATTTTTTTATATTCCATTACTAGTTTATCTGGTTACCATCAGTTTCAAAATGTATGAAAGATTTTTGATTCTATTAATTTTATTCACCTTACTAACCCAATGATAACCATCTAAAATTTCTCATTTATTCTCATTGTTACATCAATTATACTAGATAAATTTTATTTCTCTTACTCTTTTAACTCTATTGAAGTCTTCCAATTATGATAATACTTAACTAACCCTTCTTGAAATTGTGAAGATTTTATCTATTAATAATTCACATCCATCATGTAAATTTTTATAATAACCCTCATCTATCACCTGAAATATTCTACATCTTTTTTATGTTTTCCTGAATCTTTGAATATATATTGAAGTAGAACCCCCTCAGTCTACCAAAATATTAAAGGGGTTGAAAATACATTCCTCATAAAATAGGGGACACCCTTTCTAGGTTAACCATTTACTATGATATATAATGTGTCCAAGATATGATGAAAATATGACCCCAATTTAATATCATCCACATTTTTAAGATGTGGAGAAATAATCACTACATATACTATCTTCAGTTATCACCAATTTGGAATCCACAACATTCATCTCATATTTATCCCCTTAAAATTAATTTTCATATTCTATGAGATATTAAAAAGATATATATTAAAATTTTGTATGACTACCATTTAAAACTGATCTAGTTAATACCATTCGTCTCATAGTGTATAGAAGATTAAAGAGTATATATATGATCTTAGTGATCTAGACTCTTATAAAATATCATATTCCTTTTATTTTGGTTTCCACTATAATATATTTTCATCCATTCACAATCAATTTCCTTAAAGATTTAATTTGATAAAATAATAAATACTTAATACTCAAACCTACCCCCTCTACTCTCTCTTAACATATCACTTGGGTATTACAATTTGTATCAGTGCATCGTGACTTTATAATAATCTATTTGGTGATTAATATTTCATTTTCTTCTTCTACTAACCATTATCTTGATCATAATAGTCTATGGAAATGTTTAAAATTTTGTTGTGGTGAGTAAGGAATTCATGTTATTGAACCCTATCACATCACCTCGTTGCAATAGAAGCGATTATATATTCTAGGAGGATCATGGTGAGAAGATTATAAAAAAATATCAGTCTTTAATTTTGGGATATCATTTTAAAACCTTATAAACATCATAAATTATGTAAAAAGAAATTTACTAGTAATGATACTTCAAATTCTTTTTAAACAAAACTATACTTCATAACCTATACTATTGTTTATGTAGAACTATGTACATAAATATTTCATCTTATTAAACTACCTATAAAATATATAATATATTAAAATTCACTCATGAAAGAATCAATACGGGGAATAGAACCATGTTGGGAATTCATAGGGATGATGTTCAAGAATTTAAAATTAATGATAATGAGAACATTATTTTTGAGAAAAATGGATTCAGTTAAATTTAAAATTGAATGGTAGTAGTCAAGAAAATGAAGATAAATGATGTTATTATCATAATAATACATGATACCTACCTCAAATGTGGTAGTCAAAGATGGTTACAATTTAAAATTTTAGGTATTTCATTGAGTATTAAGTGGATGAACTGATATGATCACTTCCTTAATTCGTGATGGAGTTTACAATTATAATGGTTATGATCATGAAAAAGTAAAGGTTAATAAATATTATCGAATATAAATGATTCTACTAATACCACTAATTTGGATATATAGAAAATAGTTACTGAAAAAATATAAAATCTTTCTAAATTAAATTATAAATACCAGAAAACAAAGAGTGCTTCAAAGATGCCAACTTAAAAACATCGTCAAATGGATGAAATAAATAATTGGAAGAAATTTTTTGGTATTAAATAGAGAAATGTTTCCATATTAATATTCTATGAGTACGGTAAATAGGAAATATCAATTCCTAATATCCAAAATTCAAAATATAATTTAAATAAATGATGTAAACAAAGTTAAAACATGAATATCATGATGAATAGATATTCAAAGAGGAGACATACTTCAATAGTAATAACTATGAGAGTGGAATATAATCTTCTAATATATGTGTGATGGACACATTAATGAATGAGATTTATATTGATTCTAATTCTAGATCATATTATGAGTATGATATTAAAACAAAATTCAGATGATTATCCAAATAAAATAAAAAGTTTCAAGATATATTTTGAGAATGAAGTAACTATTTTAGGAAATATAAATAGAAAATAAGAAAATAATAGATAAAAATGGAAAATTAAAATTTTCTACTTTAAACAATGAAAAAGATGAAATGGTTTTAGATTCAGAACTGTTAAAACTCAAAGACTATAATGGAAGAATGAAATATTTCCTTTATAAACTAATTAAGACCATTAGTAGAAACATTTTTTAGTTTTGTTGATTTATTTAAAAATTAAATGGAATTAAATATCCTCAAAGATGAAAATAATATATTAATAAATATTGAATCCAGTTCAAATGGGAAATTCTATGATGTCCTAGAAGTTATTCAAAAATGGGGACAAAAATAATTAAAAAAATCATTGGTATAAAGAAGATTTATGTGATTTCTTTCAAGGAAAAGGGAAATGTAATAGGATTAGGGATATGACTAATCCCAATAAACATAAAACATTTCTTTGTTATAGTAATCACATTAATAATTAGTAAAAAACTACTTTTGTTAAATGAAGTAAAGGGAATGTCTCAAGTTTTATATGCTCTACATATAATATTTTATTGATATTAACAACATAATTTTCATTAAGACATACTCATTTATAATCCTTACAATGAATTTTATTTTTAAAATTATATCTTATATATTATCATAAAATAAATATCTTAAATCATTATGGGTAACAAAAAGTTTTATAACTAACGTAGTTGGAATAAAGATTTTTTAGGTAGGAAAAAAATCCTTGTTAAATTTTTTTTATAATAAATATTCCTTTTAAATTATAAGAATATCTGATATATTTATATATGGTATTTGAGGAAAAATACTGGTGATATTTTTAACTTTTTTCTATTAACTCGTGTGATGGGGGAACAATAACTTTTATTGATTACACAGAAGGCATGGTTAGAGATTCTGGGAAGTTGGAAGATACAAATCTATTATAACTTATAAAATACTATATGTAGTGTGATTAAAACCCAAATTAATTAGTATCCCATATCATTATTTTGAAATTATTTTAAATTTTAAAGACAATAAATTTCATATTTAAAAAAATTATACTATTTTATTTTTTTGTAATAAAAAATAAAATATTCACTCTACAAATATTTATGATGTAACCCTTGAGAATTTAATTTGTATAAATTATATATATAATGACCATATTCTTTGTCATAGAAAGTTATTTCATGATCACCATTGAAAATTTTACAATTTCGAACACCATGGATAATTTTTAGAATTTTAAAAATTTAATGAAACTACATATATTTTGTATATGTCTTGTCTATGTTGTAAGAAGAACAAAGGGGCATATAAGTTAATTAAAAAATTTAATACACTAATATATTTATAACTTCTTCACCTTTAATTATTTGGAAAAAAAACTAATATTATATGTGGTAAAAATATTTTCTTTTTAACTAGGGATGATTATTGTTGGTTTATATGGACTCATTTCCTATCTGATAAATATGAAACTCTAAACAGGTTTCATTAATTTTGTAAGAAAAATAAATATAAAAAGTTTCATTTAATAATTCCAATTAGAAAAAATTCTATAGGATAATTTCTTAACATTTAATGTTTTATGTTTTGTGAAGGTAAGAGATACATTTTAAATTTTTATTCCCATGGAACTCAATAAATAAATGGTGTTATAGAGTATAAAAATAATACTATTCTAGAATTGGAAACAATTAATCTTGATGAATTTAATTTACCGAAATATGTTTTTGGATTAATAGGATAATAATACTTTATATATCTTTGATATAGTTTATATTATACACCCTTTTAATAATAACTCCTTATAAATATTTTAATGAAAAGAAAATGAAGATTGGGAAAAATATTGTATTTGGTCAAAATGTTTATATTTCAAATAGCATAGATAATTTATAATGTTTTTATTAAAAGAGATTATTTTATTTTTCTATAACCATATAATAATATTAAACATAATAAAATATATAATAATAAATCCTTTCCAATAAAATTATATTTGTATTTAATGTTCATTAAAATAAAGAAAAATAGAGTAATGATTTTGATAATATTTTTGAAGAATTTATAGAGTTTAATTTTAGAGAATGTATACTTCAAAATGATAATGAATAATTTTAATGATAGAATATCGCTTCTCATTCTGTTCATTTTAATTGAAAGCTCATAAATATCACTCTTTAGAAGTTATAATTGTAAATGGTGAATCTTGAATATGAACTAAAAAACTAAATTTTAATTTTTTTTTATAATTAAATATTTTTTTAATTTTATAACTATTTATGTTAAACAATCATTGAATAATTCATATTGTATGAATTCTATTCATGATGAAATTAATAAATTTTAAAGAAATAATGTTTTGATTTTTGTTGAGTTTTCTAAAAAAAATAGTTCATATAAACATAGAGGATTGTTTGAAGGAAAGTGAATGGGTATAGTAATCTAGTAATAAATATGTCTATGCTAGTATTACAATGTTAATTAAATGAATAAGTTGATTATTTTTAAGATTAATTTTCTCTAGTTCCTTGAACAAAATTCATTTGGATTCTATTAAAATTTTGTTTTTATCAAAATATAAAGTTGGTTCAAGTGAATGTAAAATGTGTATTATTAAATAATGTAATTGATGAGGAGGTTTATGTTAATAAATCACCTCATTTCAAAACTAAGTAATTATCATATATTGTTTTCAAACTATCAAATTGTTTGTATAGACTAAATCAATCTTCATGAGCATGGTTTGGTAGTATAACAATATGTTTTTTATAAAATAAATTTAAAAATGAAATTTTGATCAAGCATTAGTTTTAAAAAATTTACCTTGTGACATTTTTACTATAAAAAATTGTATTGGTGATATTGTATTTGGTTGATCAAATTATATTCTTGGTAATACATTTTTAAAATAAATGATAAATTAATTTTATATAAAAATAAATGGGGAATTTATATTTTTTGGTCTTCAAATAGTGAAAAAAATGATGGAATATTTATATATAAAATAAAATATGATATAAATTTTGTTAAGAAAATTATTCTTGAAAAACATAAATCTTAGATAACTCTAGTGAGAACTAATTTTAAGCTATATGTATATGAATCTAGGAAAAAAATTAAAATGAATAGGTGAATGACAGAATGGATTTGGTATTTGACTATATCAAGGTTACATATCATGTTAATAATCTTATTGTTTGAAATATTTCAATCTAATAAAAAATAAAGTCATTTAATTTAATATAAATTATAATAAAATCTATTGAAGTGACTTTTAATATGTTTTTTTAACTCCAATAAAAATTATTTCCATTTTTTATCTGATTATGACATTTATTTTAGAGGCTAGAGACTTGAAAAAAATAACATCAGGTATGTTCCATGTTCCTCGATAATATATAATATCAATGAGTTTGAAAATGTAATGATAAATTTCATTTTCAATAGTGTAGGATGATTAAACTATCGATGTGAATTGTTGTGATCAAATCCATTGCATGAAAAATATTTCAACGTTCATTTAGAGGTAATTCCAATATATTATAAGAATGCATATTTAATTTAAATATAAAAAACTCCATTGAAAAATTCAACATAAAGACAAATTGATAATAGATTTTATTTCAAAATGGATCGTGTCAATAGGGGAAACCAGTCTTTAGTTATTTCTAATGAAAAATAAACTTGTATAAATCATTACCTACCTATTTGTTAATATGTTGTTAGAGAAATTTAATTTTTAACTATGGTGGATGCATATTTAACATAATTTTTTTTAACATCCATAAAATTACGAATCAATCTCAAAAACATTACAAATCTTGTTGAACATGTGTCAAATATAAAATTTTCGATCATATAATCATAAGAATTATGTATTTTAATATTCCTTTATATGTGAAAAAAATCATTATATTTTCAATAGTTATACAATTCTTTCCAAATTTTAATAACATATTTAAATTGAAATGTTATAAGTATTATTTTAAAATTATCATCATGGGTTATTTCAGTTTTGACTATCCATGGTGGGCACATATTTTATCCAACATGTTTGGTTTATCTATATCAATATTGGAGGTATTATTTTAAAATAAATTTAATATTATAGTATAATATAATATTTAGAAAAAATGTTTTAATATTTTAGTAGTTTATATACATGGGAATAAATTGTAGAAGAATTTAATATTTTTCTATTTACTTATACAAATAATTATTTTAAATGGTATCATTTTCAAAAAGATTGTATTTTTAATCTTTAATAAATTTCAAAATGGGCTAGAAATTATTGAACGAATTTATTATTGGTTTCATTTTTATAAATGGGGGATTTATTACTGATTCCAAATTTGGAATTTAATATTTTAGTTATTTTTTAAAATTAAAATTCAATTAAATTAATTGATTTTTATTTTAGTCTTGTTAAATTAAAATTACTCTAATATATAGTGTTTATATTTTAGTAATTGATAATTTTTATTGATGATGTAATCATAATATTTTTTTTTTGTTTTTTTTATTTACTTATTTTTATTCATGTGGTTAAATATATTTTTATATGGTCTATTATTTTTGTTCATTCATTCAATAATGTTTTTATAATTGTGGTTACATTATTTTTTCTCACTTGGTCCCATGTTTTTTCTCTAGGTAAAAGGATACAAATTGTTTTATTAATATTACTCTACATATGGTCTATCAATTATTTATAGGGTAGGTCAAATATGAATCCTATAATCAATAGAAAATACTATTGGATAAAGTAAATACAAACTACTGCATGGGTAATTTGACCCTACCATTAGGAGGTCTTCAATTGTGTGAAGCTACAATGAGTTTGTGAATCTATCACATGCTTCATTAAATATTTAAAAAATTTATTCACTATGGAAACTTTTTCAATCTATGAAACCTAGAAAATTTACTAACAACATATTGTCCCTCGTAAATACCACAATCCAGTACATTATGTGTGGTAACTAATCCAACTAACCACAACTCCACTGACCTAAACTGATGACATTTAGTGATCGAATCGCAATTCAATGAGAAGAAGAATGAAATATGTATTCATATTGATATTTTTGATTAATTTCATGTTATCCTATACAGGTTCAAATAATTTAGTAAATATCATCTATCCATAATATATTTATACTATACAAAAATTTACATCATGTAGATAATCATGCTTATGCAAGAAGATGTGCATAAAGTTCACAATAAATCAAATCTTGTTTATAGTCCCCTTGTGCATGTTACTTCTAATTTATAGTATTCTAGTTATTGAAATTGTATTTTCCATTTTGAGAGTAGAGAATAATGGATTAATTTCCATGAATAAATTGACATAATTCATGTTCATGATGAATGAACACATTGTCACTGTATGATGGGGAGATTATAGAGGTTTCTTGGGAAATTTTTGATTCTCATATAAAAATAAAGATAAATCATAATGGTATATATATATTCAATTTACATTAAATGGTGAATTCATAAATTAATAACATGACTTATATAATACAGATACATACACTCTTATCTCACAAGTAGGAAACCTCATTATTTTTTTCAAATTATTTGGGGATGACCATTATGGCATATTGTTTGAAACATTATTACAGAGAAATTCAAAATGTAGTTCTTTCATTGATTTTCATATTTTCGATTTTCGATTTTTTTAAGAATATATTAATTTTAATATTTATTTAAAAAAATCTATATGATCCCTAATTATAATATTATAGGTTTTTGGGAATCAGTAATTATAGGAACTCACTCTTATTGTTTCATATACAGTATAAAAATTATGAAAAAAAAATTTTATTAGTGTTTTATTAGTTTCAGTTTCAAAAATCCTGTTTCAATTATTTTAATATATTTATTTAATTGGATAACAAAAACTTTATCATTGAAATTTGAAATAAGTTATTTTCAATTAAATATTGAATGATTTATCTCAATTTATTTCAAAATATGGTGGCAATTATTTTCATAGTTTTATATTCCTTATAACTCATTGTTTCCAATGATTTTTATCAATAAAATACCACATAATTGAGAATAATGTGTAGTGTTCTTAGTCAATGGAATGTTATCAATGTATAACATAACTAAATTGCAATTTATGGAACCGAGTGGCCACTCAAAAATGCCCCGAGCCTGGTTGGACACATGGCCTCAAGTGAATCTCTCGGAACGCCAAAGTCCACCGACTAGCTACGGGTGCCTAGGGTGTGTATGTGGGGAGACAATTCTCTCATTACCAAAGTGTAGATGTAAAATACATTTTCTTTTTCCATGTACTCTTAAGCCCATCATATAATCATTATATTTTGGGGTTTTTTGGGGGTTTCTTTAGGTGACCAGTGTGGAAATTGTGTTAGTTTTGTGCCTTTTCACAGTTAGTGCATGGTTTTACCAAACTGTTTGTCCTACTAAAGTAAATTGTGCAACCGAATGTTATATTATTTTCCATATTTTCCACAGTTTTTGAGAAAATATTCAACTTATTAGTAAAAACCATGAATACCATTAAAAAAATATGAGGTTAGGGAACACAATTTGGTCAAATCATGTGACCCTGCCCACATAATTATGTGTGCATGTTTTTATAAATTTGAAATTAATTTTTAAAATCTTAACCACTTTTTTTAGACTCCTAGAAGATCTATACAACATATATGTTATTTATCCTTCAAGGATATCTCTTTAGAGTAGTCATTTTTCCCTCAACACACATGTAGAAGTGGATCAGAGCTTGGTAAATAGTGTTTGATCCTCTCCTAGTCAGTTACCTCTTCATGTTCATTATCCCTCTATCTCTCCAATCCTCTCTAGGTATTCATATATCTCCTTGTGTGCTGTAGGATTTAATTCCCTCGGTTTTATATCATAGATCTAGGTGTGTTTCCTAGATTCTATTTCTATCATTATTCATTTGTGAATCCCAATTAGGGTTACATGTTTTGATATCCAATATTCCAGGTGTAGGTGGTTACATTTTTATTATACAATTTAATTAACCAAAAATATCTTTATTTGATTATATTGTTTCAATTAAATATATAGAATTTTATTTGTATGCAATTGAATTTTTTAATTCCACAATAACATATAATTGGGGGAGGTGGAATTGGAAATTATATTTTTACCTAAATTTGGGGAGAACCACAAATTCCATTGAATTGTCGTGTATTTTTAAAATTGGTGGAATTTTGTGGAATTTAAATTCTTGAATTTAGTTTTTTAAAATTGATTTAAAATTTTCAAAATTAAAATTTTTATTTTAATTGTGGAATTTAAATTGTGAAATTGGTTTTTTGAAATTGGTTTCAAATTGGAATTTGTGACAAATATCTTAAAATAAGTTTGATTGAAACCTTTAGATTTTATCTTTGAAATACATGTTTTTTATTAAAACCATATTTTTTTAAATGTAAAATTGGAATATTTTGGTTGGGGGTGGGATGAATTTTCTTTTAAAAATTCTTAAAATAAATCTCTCATTGTTGATTAGTTATTATATCACATGAAGCCCTTAGGTAGTTAGTGAGTTATTTGGACGTCACTCTGTGATTTTTAATGTTCCCAAACATAAATACGACATGTCACATCCCCTAATGGGTGGTGATGATGTCTTATTTGGTTTTATCAAAGGGACATGTTTATACACATATTGTTGTGTCACCTTGATTGTGTGGATTCCTAAAGACTAGAACTATCATACCTTTTATGTATATTACAATGTTTCTTTCTTGTTTGTATTTTAAATGAATATATAATATTTTTGTAAATTTTGTTTACATAATTTATAATTTATATAAACTATATTATATAAAAAAAATTATTAAGACATTTCTTAAACTATTTACACTATTTGAAATGTAAATATTGGGTTTTTTAAATATTCTTTTGAAATTTCAAATCTACATCATTGAAATTGAAACCTCATTATTTGTTTAATTATTTTTTTTGATCTTTTACATAATCTTGGGTGAGACCCTACTGGGATTTTAGCTCACACCCAACCCATGTCTTCAGGGGTTTGTAGTATATCACCTTCATGATTCAAGTATGGTAAAAGAATGAAATGGTGGTGGTTATAGATTTTAATCTATGGACATGGAGATTTGTGTCCATTGGGACATGTGTTCTCTATCATGTTTTAGGGTAATTTTCTATAATAATTTTGGATGTTTATACATTTTTGACTTCTAATACACTTTTACATTTGGATTTTATTTGGTATTAATACTTACTTTTTTCATTACTTGTGTAATATTTGAGGAAACCCCATTATCACTCTCTTTTTGAATGATTTGAGGTGCTAGTCGCCAACCTATGTGGATTGGGAATGCCCTTTGGGTTATGCCAGTGATGGCTCAGTTATCGGGATACCAGGGTACTCGAGTTGGTTTTTTAAATATTGGCATTAGATATTTCAAGGGAGGATCATATCTTGAAATTAGTATGAATTTTTTAGTCTTGTGAGGACTTAAGACGATTTTTTCATTGAGTTCAAGGACAGAACTCACTACAATGAACTTTAAGTCAATATGGGTGATTAGGTAATGGCGTATTAAGAATTAATTCTATTATTTTCCCTAATTTTGGTTTTTGATAGTTTGGAAACCAACTCTTATGTCTATCTATTGGGATTAATTTCCCTTTTTATCTATTTAAGTGTTACTCTGATGTCTTATTTATTGTCTTATAATGTCATTTAGCATCATTCCTCTAGCAAGGTGCATGAATTGGATCCAACAAGAATCTACTACTTATCATCAATGGGATAATCCTTTTATGGAACCAAATATGGTGGAGGTGATTTTTTGTACTATCTAAGATCTGGGAAAATCATCACCACCAATTTCTATTTGGAATCTAGTTGTATAAACTCAAAGGAATTTTGTCTGAGATCATTCCTATGTATTACTTTTATATATTCCATTAAATATGAACATCTCAAATGGTCCTCAAAAGGATAAGGAATGGTTGAGTAGGATGGAATGTTTGTTTGGGTTCATGGAGACACTTAATGAAATCATGGTGAAGTGTGCCACCATTGTGCTTGAAGGAACATGTGAGATATGGTGGTACATGATGGTGGTGGTGGAGAATCATGGTGTATTAGAGTAGAAAGACAGAAAATCTATTTTTAACAACCATTACTATCCATCTTTTATGTTGTAGGACAAGGCAATGGAGTTTTTCATACATGATCAGGATGACGGGATGATGACAGAGTATGCATACTGTATTGCTCATCTTGTTCATTTTTCATGTGATATAGTATCAAATGATAAGATTAATGATCTATGGTTTTATATGGGACTAAGATCTGATAATAAATATTAGTTTTCTTACTGAAGATATCTTGTTATGATGATATGTTGGATAGAGAATTGATGGTCAAAATAAACTAGGATAGAAAGTCAGCTTTTTTGGTAGTTTCATTCTCTCCTAGTGGGGGTACAAGTTCCTCACTATGAAAGAAGAATCATAATTATTATTTTGATAGATCATGAAAATAGGGTTTTTATACACCTTATAAAGTTCCTTGAAAAAATATTTTAATTTCCTACTAGTATGGAAGGTTGGGAAATTCAAAGGGGGTTTTTACTAAGACACCCAATATATGTTCCTCCTGTGGATTCTTGGATAACATAAAAAATTTATTCCATGTATATTCTACTTCCATTGATGGAACAAGGTCAACAACACCTTATATAAAATCATAACAATCAGATACATCAAGGAAAAAGTAGTATTAGCCATAAGAATCGGGAATAAACAATCTTCGCTTTTGTTCTTCACATTCTTGGATGTTGTGATGATCACTTATGGATAGTTGAGTTTTCTTATAAAAATATCCACTATTTAGTGATCATAATGTCTCCTTTTGAGACCTTTTATATCCACCCTTGTAGATCTATATTATTTATGTTTGAGATTGGTGAATGTTCTTTGGTTGGACTAGACATTGTTCTGTAGAAAAAAAACAAAGATTAATTAGATTATTTATAGAATGTTGATGCCACAAAATTGATATATGTTTTATGATGTTCTCCATTATAGACCACTAAAATTTTCATTTTGTTAATAGGTGTTCGTGAATGTTTCAACCTAGTGGGGTCATCGACAGATTGCGAGGCAAGGGAATCTTACTCTTCATTTTGTGGGACCTTTATAGTTTTTTAGAATATGGGAATGTTTTATTATTTTTTATCACTTATACTATATATTAAGTAAAGAAATAATTTTTACATGTATGTAAACTATGAAAGTATATATCTGATCCATAACATGTTCTGAACTAGAGTTTTATTGTGGTCGAACCTGGTTTATCCACGACAGAATAACCGGTAATAATAGTTTATTTTTAAACCAATGTATATTTTGGGATAATTATACCTTTGTTTCATATCCTTGACATCATTTTTCTGACTCTCATGAGGCGTGGTATAGTGAGGCACTGATGACATAGCAGTGGCCTCATATTATTTCATGAACACTTCTGAGTATACATTCTGTGGAAAAAATGTTACTTTTATGGGGAGGTTGTATCATCCTATTAATATATTCAGATATTCCCAAACCCCTTTTTTAATCATGATATTGTTTTTATTCATTTACAGTTGTTTTAGGAGAAATTTTTTGAAATTTTGAATGTTTTAGGGTTGTGCACGGTTGGTCCATGGTTTTTTCAAACTATGTCCCCTTCTAGATAAAACCATCCAAGTCAAGGCAGTGGGATTTTTCATGGTTGGTGCATTATTTGAGAAACCATTCAACCTATTAAGAGAAAAAAGATATCTCATTAAAAGGGGTGCATGGCTCGGGCACATGGTCTGGTCTAACTATCAGACCCTACCAATCTAACCATGCGTATAATTTTTTATAATCCGAATTTAAGTTTTAAAATTATGAAACTATATTTCTCAACCCTCGATGGACCTATACGAACCATATGGGATTAACCTTATAATATATCTCCCAAGATTAGTTTTTAGACCCCAATCACCCTCTTGGAAGTGGATATAAGATTTAAGAATGGAATTGGATCCTCTCCCAGTTAGTTTCCTCTTCTCATTATCTATCTCTCACTCTCTCCTCTTTCTTCCCTAAGGTTTCATAGATCCCATTTTTAATTGGAAGAACTAATAACCCCTATTTTAAATCATGGATATATGTGTCTTTCCTATACTCCATTGTGTTTTTTCTTCATTGATGAATCTCGATTATGGTTTGGAGTATTGAGATCTTGTTATATCTAGGTAGGTGTTTGTGTTTTGATTGGCCAATTTAATAAACTCTAAATTACATGATTTGATTAAATTTAATTCAATAAAATGTGTGTTATTTTATTATTATGAAATTGAATTTGTTAAAACCCCAATTCTATTTATTTGTGGGATTTTTATGTTGAAGATGTACTTTATTAGAAATTAAAAAAACCCACAATTTTATTGAATAGGGGTGTATTTTTTAAATTGAGGGAATTTGGTGGAATCAAAATTGTTAAATTTAAATTTTTGAAACTAATGGAAATTATTTAAAATTAAATTGATTAATTTAATTGTGTAATTTTAATTATGAAATTGATTTTGTGAAATTGTATTGAAATTAAGAATTTTGAAAAAAAGATTAAAATGGTTTTGATGGAATCCTTTGGGTTTTATCTTAGAAAAAGTCATGATTTTTTATTAAAAGCCCATTATTATTTTAAAATAGAAAACTATAAAATTTTAAATGTAAATGGGATTAATTGTATTATTAGAATTTGTAAAGTAAATCTCGATTCATTTATTTTTTATTAAAAACATCAATGGCTTAGGTATTTAGTGAATTATTCGGAAAGAAATCTATAACTTTCAACATTCTAAAACAAAAAGGTATCATATCACATTCATGATTGGATAGTTCTGAAGTAATATTTGGTTGTAAAAAAGGTATTTTTGTATAGTTATATTTCCCTATCACCTTGACTGTGTGGATTCCTATAACCATTATCTATTGTATGTTTTAGGGATATCATCATGTTTCATTCTTGTTTCTTTTTTAAATGAATATATTCTATTATATTAAACTATTTTACACGACTTATGATTTATATAATATATTTTATATAAAATACTAAATTATACAACTTGTTTAATGCATTTATATTATTTTAAATGTAAGGAACAAATTTTTAAATATTATATTGAAATTCCATATCCTCTACTTTAATATTGATATCTGTTTATTTTGTTAATTAATTTTTTGAATATTTTACGGAATCCTTGGTGAGACCCTATTGAGATTTTATCACACACCCTACGAGTGCCTTATGTTGTTCATTGATTATCTATTTCCAGGTTTTAGTGGAAATAAAGCACTACTTGGAGTTGTTTC
Source organism: Viscum album (assembly GCA_963277665.1). Classification (NCBI taxonomy): domain Eukaryota; kingdom Viridiplantae; phylum Streptophyta; class Magnoliopsida; order Santalales; family Viscaceae; genus Viscum; species Viscum album. The sequence continues at coordinate 435,157,732 of OY728139.1, forward strand.
ATTCTATTGATTTGTGGACATAGAGAGTTGTGTCTGATGGGACATGGTGGTCTATCCAGTTTTTGTAGTAATTTTTATAGTACTTTGGGTTTTTTATACCATTTTATCTTTTGGTACACTTATGCTATAAAATTTATTTGGTATGCATACATATTTTTTGGTTTTTACTTTCTCACTTATTGTCTGAAAAATGTTTCTAGAGTCTCTTTTTTATGATTCTAGATGCTAGTCACCAAACCATGGGTATAAAGATTTCCCTTTGAGCTATATCAGTGATGGATTGGTTATTGGGATAACAAGGTACCCATTATGGTTCTTAATAGTTATGTACTAGATATATATAATAATAAGTAAATAATGGAAGTAGTATAACTGATGGAACAACAGAAGCAGACAGAATAATAAACAAATGGAATAAATGATAATAATATAAAAAAATTTATACATGTCATGTTCTTATAAACATTAAAAAATGGATACAAAGAAGAATGATATAAATTCTATTCAAAGAAGAAAAAATATAGAAAAACTATCCCCAACATCCCAAGTTCCATCTTGGTCATTTTCTATAAAGATCCATTATAATGAAAGAAAGTAGTATCAAGTGCACAAGTGGGGATTCATCCCATTGTCAACATATACATACATTAAATATTCATGGATACCAATGGTGATCTAAATAGGGTTTTAGATAAATATGAGCTTTCCACCACTAACAGTGTCTATAACATCTAGTCTATGTGATATAAACTGAAACTGTGTGCAACTATGCATATATAAAATTAAAATTTTATAGTAATGTTAATTTCAGAGTACCATATTTTGCCTTATTTGTTGTTTAAACATATAATCATTTCATTTATTAACTATTTTAATGTTGATATAATAATTCATAAGAGTTATAACTAGGACTGATATTCTAACATGATAATAATAGTGAATGATCAAAGACATAATAGTGAATCTTATAAGGATAACAATAATGACAATGATCTAAGGTAAAAACCAAAGAATAATTGACCTGAATGGTCAATCAAACTAATTAATATTTTATTTACAGTATAAGAGCAAGAATATAATCCAAGGGGAAACAACGAAGGCATTCAAAAATAATTTAATTCCATCTGAGTCCAAGGAATTCATCCAATGTAAAATGGGATAAGCAATGACTAGGACTAGGGGTGTATCTAATGGACCAGATATCTGTAGAAGGCATAATGATTCCGTGGAGTATATCCAATTAATCCAATATTAATAATTGAGGGATCATATGGTGTCATACCAGAAAAAGACAGGTAGACAAGGAATGTGTTCGATCGTAGGTTTCAATAATGGAAATTGGCATCCCTGAATCGGAATGGAAGCCAAAATTTCTCAAGGAATCCCCTCAGGAATCCAATGATGGTTTGAGTCTGACCACTCCTTTAATTATGTCAAGGACCATATACCATAGTAAACTTAATTAATTAAGTTAATAAATTAAGGCCATGTAATAATCCTTCCATTTAATAAGCCATTTGGTTGAAGCATTTTCCATCCATTTAGTGTGACAATTATAGGAGAAATGCAACCATATTATTAATTCATATACATTATAATTAATTAATTAGGTTCACTATCTAACCTTCCATAATTCATGGAACAAGGTTCTATGAACATGAAACCAATAAATTTGATCATATTTTATTAGGAAAATCCATATACATAACATACTTACTAATACCATTTATGATTTATTTATTAAGTGAAGAATACACCTCAGGAAAGTTAATTGATAAGAAAAAAGGTTCTATAAATTAACAAATCATTGATTTAATTAAATGTGTACATTTATCAATATTATGACAAGGCACACCTAAATGGTGGTGTAGGTAGGCTTAAGAAGATACTGAAATCATAAAAAATGGAAAAAAACCTACATTTGATGGTCAATGTTGATCACATAACCTCAAAAGATGGATATCATAGTTAATAAGGGTCTTAGAACATGGTTCTAATGACTTTTTAACGCCACGTTAATTTAACAGGACAGGCCTGATGAAATCGGAAAACACAAAAACAGAAATAAAAGGAAGGCACATAGGGGATGAGATATAAACCACCAAAATAATGCTCATATGAATATCCTCTTACTTTATCATCATTTAATTTAGACTAGATTAGAATAAATTTTAATAATAGATCAATTCCATGATAATAGGGTATAGGAGCCTTTATCTAAATAGTATAATTGATAGAAATAAGAATGATGAATAACTAAAAAGGAATCTAGATCTTACCGGTATGGATCCAAAGAGATGAACAGTTCTTTAATTAGACTAAGTATGGTCAAAATAGATGAAATACAATAAATGAGATCAAAGGGGAGAAAAAAGGGAGAGGGTTGTCCATTGAAGAGAAAAAGAGAAGAATATTGATTTTAAAAAGATTTCATTAAGGGTGTTTTGGTCATTTCACCCAAAAATAGTGGTCGCAGGGTATGGATTCACGGTTGGCCAAACCATGAACCAACCACATTCTATATACTATACTAATTGGCCACCACGTTTTTTCCCACATGGTTAAGGAAACAGTTTTAAAACCATAAAAAATACATCTACTAAAATGGAATACTTTTTATACGGGCCGGTGGCCCCCATTGCATTGTTAACTATTCCCATTTTTCTGCTCACCCCAATATCTACCCATGCATAGTTAGGAGATACTATGTGTTCTAGTTCACACATATTCAACTAATCATGCAGCCTAGTTTTTTTCTCTATTATTTAGGCTTACATGCTTTGAAAAATCCATTTACATCCCCTATAACATTTATAACCATATCATGCATCCATGTTTGGTGAAACATATACAATTATACCAAATTTAAAAGATACATACCTGAGATAAAATTGGGTTCTTATAGTCATCCCCCCTAAAGGAACACTTCCCCAAGTTCACTTTCTAAGGGAAGAGAAACGCTATTTGAGAAAAACAATTGAAAATTGGCAGGTACTTAAGTCGCATTATCCAAAGTCTCATTATATACATGGTTTATATTCTATAACAATAAAATTAAAGGGATACACTGGCCAATAAGAGCCTTTGTGCTTCGATTGATGATGCATATATGAGACTTCTTAATATAAGCAACAATATCTAACTCAACATCATCAGGGTAAAAAGGTTATGATGGGTTAGCATGATACAATAAATATTATGAAATCCATAAGACGTCGTTAATGGAATGTCATATAAGAGGTAGTAACAAGTTATATACTACCTTCTTAACTCTCCCCAGATACACAAAAATCCTATATAATGTGGCAGAAATATCCTTTACCTCATTATTCTTCTATTCCCAACCCTGGTTGATACCCACAGAAAAACATTATCCCTGGTCTCGAACTCTTTAGGTCATTGAAAATGATTAGTATAATATTTATACCTAGACATAGTTGTATAAAAACACATCATGATAATGTAAACCTTATATTAAGTCATCGACAAGTGATGAGTATCAACTAGTGTCGAACAACCAGCCTCAAACTATCACAGATGTGAACACCATAATTTCTATACAAGACCTTTGAAATATCCATCTGAATCATCTTCTAAAAGAAACTTTTATAGGTGAACGTGATGAGAGGTATATAATTCTCCCAAAATCCATTGAATTCAATGACACATGCACTAATATTGTCCTCTAGAACTAGCATCATCTATTCAAAATGGCTATCAGTATGAGGGGAGAAGGTTATGCTTAGAATAACCTGTGCACCCAAATCCATCTATAAAACCTTCCACCATCATAAAATGAAGTGATAATCTCTATCTAAAACGATAGTGTAGGGGACCCACCTGTGCTCATAAAATCTCAAGGATATAAAATCATCCCATGTCATCACTAAGAAAGACTCTCGGTTAAATATTATTTGGTATACATACCTTCAGATTTCAATTACTACCCAAACAATGTATATACCCTTAGTAAACCTAGGTAACCTTACTATAAAATCCATAGAAATAACTTTAAAATTCTATAAGGGGACTAATAGTTTATTTAACAAGCTTCTAGTTCATTGTTCCTCTTATTTAACCTTCTGATAGGTGGAACACCTAATAATAATTCCAATTAGATGTCATTTCATCCAAGGCCACCAAAAATTATGTTTGATGTCTCAATAAATCATGTAGATGTACAGATTAACTTCCTAATAAGAAGAATGGTATTCAAAAATCAGTTTCACTCCCATATCATTTGGAACCCCAAGATAGCTATGTAGACATAGAATGTAGAATCTGTCCATAGACCAATCTGGTGGTCGAACATATCCGGAAATTCTCCCATAGAGGACTAAGACTACATGATATGAAAACTCTATAGTATTCACCCTTCAATAAGGGATGAGGTAACTATCCAGACTGAGAGGAAATAATAATTGTGACTCTCATAAAACTCTAGATGCCACATAGAAAATAGGGCCATCAATTTCCATTCAACACTCACATCCTATATGGTATGTGCCTGAGTTTTCTGACATAGAAAATCTGCTACCACTTTTCCTTTTTCAGACATATAGGAAATATCATAATTTAACTACTAATGATATTAGACCCATCTCCTCTAATTTAAATTCATTTCATGTTGGGTAAATATAAATTTTTGGCTCTTGTGGTTAGTATACACCACAAAGCACAAATCCAATAGATGGTGTCTCTAGTAACATAAATCATGGAGAACTTATTCTAGCTCATGATCATGTGTCGGGTAGTTTATCCACAAGTCCATAATTATGGAGATTCATAAAAAATAACTCTATCATATTGACTAATCATTTCTCCCAAACTAAGGCATCATGCATCATGTGGAATTCTACAACCACTTCTAGGCTAGGGAAGAATTAGAATTGGTAATGATAAATTCCTTCCTTTCATCTAATAAAATTCTTTCTCGGAATCTTTTAGGCATTTTAACTTGACCTCCTTCATTTTATAGCCACTAATAGGTTCCGAAAATCATGAAAAGTCTTGTATAAAAAACCTATAATATACACAAGTACTCTCCTATGCGTATGCACGATGATATGGATTAATGGTTATTTTTTAATAAGAGAATACTATTTGTAAAACATGAGAAAAAATAGTAATGTTTAACCAATCATAATAACAATTTACTGGTGTATAATATAGTTATATAAGTGAATAAAATATGGAGAACATTAATATAGTTCAAAAAATATAGGAGAAATTTAGAGTAAACAGATTTCTAATTTTTCAGGATGGAGATTTCAAGTCAATTTCAACCGCATTTACGAAAACAGTATTGGGTATAGTGAAATACAAACTGAAGAGAAATTACATAAAGGACATTTTTTCTAATAATAAATATGAGAAATGAATTATAACTTTAACAAAAAAATAGAGAAACTCATTTAGTAGTTGCAGTAAAATTTGTGATGTTTATATACGTATAATTTTTTCAGAAAATATTAGTTGTGCAGTCAGCCAATCAAAAAATGTTATTAAAATAAGTCGTGTTCTTCAAAATATTCCAATAGATGCATTCTGTAGATACAATAACAAATAGAAAGATGAATATATAATAATGATATCAATTAAAAAGATGAAGTTGTACAGTCAGCCAATCAAAAAGTGTTCTTGCAATAAGTTATGAGATTGAAAGGTATCAATTTAAAATAACATTCCATTATAATAATATTTAATCACTTTCATTTAAGTTTGTTTCAACCATTCCCAACTAAATCCAAAAAAATAATGAAATAATTTTCTGAATAACAGAATACAGATTCATAAAATTTAACAGACCTAAACTGGAAAAATTATTTGTATTTTGTCAATTTTTTCTACCATATAGAATTAAATAAGAGCTAAAAACATATCAATACAAATAAAGAAATATAAAAACATGGAATAAAATATATGTTCATGCTGAAATGATGATTAAATAAAATCTAGGTGTCACATATATGACTTTGATACATATATCTCTTTTATCTATGAATTTATCCCTTCTAAAATCATGAAATATATTTTTTTTGACTGCCAGGTAATGAGAAAAAAGTATTTAATGACCTACATAAATTACTAAAATTTATCATTAGGTATATCCAATATGAAATTATTTAGATCCATTGAAGTTGACATGATACTAATTTAGGATTTTCTTTGTATCATTTCCTTGTAGAGAAGTGATTCTATTTTTTGAGATATCTTTAAACGTTTCATATCCAGAATAATATGTAAACTTCTATCCATTTGGATTAATATTGACACTCATATTTGTGAATTTTCATTTATTTTATTTAATATCTTATCAATTTCATGGTTTTGAAATATTTTCGAGCGAAAGTACGAAATAATAATTAGTAGTTGTGGTATTATTCTCTGAATAATTTTTTTCCAGTCAAATATAATGTGAATGATGAAACAAGATTTTATATATTTGATATGGATAATGAGTGTGCATTATTGTTTTCATAATTAATAGATGTGACTACCACAATAGTACTATAAGATCCCCTGGATTACTTATCCATTTATAATAGATTAATAGACAGCTATTTTATATTCGATGAGATTATACCTGAAACTCAAGATTTAACTGAGAAATATTATAAGGGGCTCAGTATGTTATAAGTTACAATATTTTTCAACTACTAAATATTGTACTTGTCTCCACTCAATTAAATGATTATGAGATCATAGAAAAAACTCTACCATATAACTTTTTTCCAATTTCTCAAATTAAAGAGAATTTGTAGACAATTAAAATGATTGGAGCCAATGGTACAAGCAATAGTACGAGCATTAGACCCAATAATGTAAATCATTGGAATAGTTGTGGATTTTTATCACACATAATCATAAAAGTAATTCATGTTATTTTATGTGAAATGTAATGAAATAGAAAATAAATAATTAAGTATCATACATTTCAAAAAATAAATAGTATAAATAAGAATTGAAACAGCATAATTGAAAATATGACACAAACATAATAGATAATTTTTAAAATAAAAGAAACATAACATAAATTATACGTATAAATATTTGATAGATAAGGTAACTATGAAAACTGTTCCCATAATAGAAGTTTTTAACTATATCTGGTGTGAAGGTCGGACTGAAATATTCACGTTCCTCCCTCTTACATCAAGCCATCCAGAAGAGTGAATCAATGGTGCATTAGATGACCACATATGGATGGTGGTTGACGCAGCTGTTTAATATAGCTAATAAAAAAGAAACTGGGAAAACTATACAATGTGAAACCTATACTAACAAAAAAGGGTAACCGTGTGTGTTATAAGTTTCGTAACTATATTTTGTATCCTATAATAATAGTAGAGTTAAAATATGATATAAAATGTATAAGCTAATTTGGAAAAAATAGGTTCAATATGGTTCGGGTGATACCTTCAAAATTCTCCACTTACTTTCAATCAGTTTAAGATATATTCTTTTTTATATTTTCCTTTAAATGGGGATGCAGTTCATTGACATGGCTTGTGTATGTTGCATTGTTGTGAGTCATTGAAAATGTATGTTTCACTATATCATCATCACAAAACTCTATCAATAGATTTCCTTACATTAATATATGAATTAAATAAATAAGTTTCAAATAATACATACCACTATAAGTATTGAATAAGTAATTTTATGTTTACAAATTGACAAATGAGAAAAAACTGAATTGTGTTTTAATGATACAATGAAAATGATATTGAAAAAAAACATTATTGTCTAATCAAATGATGTAATCAAAATAGAAGACAGAAAAAATAAAAAACATCTACCTGGGTTATTGGTTGTACATCTTTCATGAACAGAGACTAGTCCTGGGTAAGCGTAGGGGAACCAATACATTGTTTCCCTAAATGGAGACATTCAACCATGCTAAGAAGCATCAATAGAGAGCCATCAAACACTTTATAAGACCTGACAACATGAATGTAAAAAAATAGATGAAGGTAGATTAGATTTTGATGTTTCGTAGCTCAATGTTAATAGTGATGTATTGCTGGTTTTAATGCTCACCTAAATAGTGGAATGTAATGGATAAACAGGGGTGATTGCATATTTATATCCACTGAGTTGAGACATTCACCCATACCAAGAATCTTCGAAAGGTATCTCTCAACAACATTAGAAGACCTGATAAAATGATATTAAATTAAAAAAAAATAAGACATATTGAATCATGGTGTAGCATGAGAATAAATGTCACCATTATTACTTCAAGCCTTTCAGAAGTGTTCATCAATGGTGCATTGGACGACCACTTCCAAATGGTGGTTGACACAGGTTTTTAATATAGCTAATAAAAAAGAAACTGGGAAAACTTTACAATGTACAACCTATACTAATAAGAAAGGATAATCGTCTATGTTATATGTGTTATAACTACTTTCCTATATCTTATAATAGTATTAGAGTTAATATTTTATATATAAATGTATAAACTAATTTGAAAAAAAAAGGTTCAATAAGGTTTTTTGATACCTTGAAAATGTGCCAATTAATGTCAATCAGTTTTGGAAGTCTTCTTGTTTATGTTTTCCATTAAATGGGGTTACAGTTCATTGGTATGTCTTGTGGATTTTGCATCGTCTTGAGTCATTGTAACTACCTGTTATACCGCATCTTTATCATAAAACTCAATCAACAGATTTCTATACATTAAGAGATTAATTAAATCAATAAGTTACAAAAAATACTTACCACTACAATAATTGAGTAAATAATTTGATATTTACAAATTGAAAAATGAGAAAAAAAATGAATTGTGATTAAAGGATAAAATAAAAAAGATACTGCAAAAAATAGTATTTTCTAATATAATGATGTAATCAAAATAGATGACAGTGAAAATAAAAAACATTTACTTGGGTTTTTTTACAGCTTGCATGAACAGAGACCAATCCTTGGTAAGTAAAGTGGTTTCCAGATATCATTTCCTTGAATGGAGACACTCACCCATGCTAAGGAGCATCAACAGAGGGCCCTCAACCACTTCATTAGACCTGACAACATGAATGTAAAAAATAGATGAATACAGATTGGATGTTGATGTTTCTTAACTCAATTTCAAGAGTGATGTATTCCCCATATTAAAGATCACTTGAATAGTGTCAAGTAATGGATAAACGGATTGGATTCCAGATTTTTTTCCACTAATTTGTGACATTAACCCATGCCAAGAATTTTCAAAAGGGAGATATCAACCACATTAGAAGACCTGCCAACATGATAATAAATTAAAAAATATATATGAAGACAGATTGAATCTTGGTGTACCATGAGAATAAATCTCACCATTCTATTCAACTTCGATGCTTTGTAAATAATAAGTGCATGTATAATATGAAAAGACACATAAGGGAATACATATAAAAAAATCCAAACATTTAATTACTATATGAATACAATCATCGTAGCTTGTGTTTGATGGGTGACCTCCATTATCGAACCCATGAAAGTGTAGAACTGAAAGAGAAGTCTAGTCAAGCATGGTTCTACAATAAGAGTTAACATTTCCATGATAATTGAATGATAAATATTGAATGGAAAAAAACATCTTCAAATGACCATTTTTTCTGTAATTATTAATACATGAATGTAAAAATTGAATATGAATCATTTAGAATGTTTCCAATCGAAAATAAAATATCATATGTTTCGATGCTAGAAAAACTGTTTATCATAAAAATTGTTGCAATGATTTCAATTTCAGACCATGTTGTGGTACCAAAGAAATATTTCTTCACCTCATGCCCCTACCCAATTGGAATTATAAAACATGGACCAATAAAAATAAGATAATATTGGAAAAATTGCAATAAACTTGTTGTAAATATTTGATCAAGCATATTGATATGGAATAATTTTACATTATAAAAAACAATGAAATCGACACTTCCTAGTTAATTTGTGGTCCCATAAAGATATAGGGTTACTAAATACATAGTTTTTGAACTTCATTTACCCGATTCTTCTATTAAAGCATCTCAAAATAATCAATCTTTATGAAATCTATAAAAAAAACACTATAGTAAGTTAATTTAAAAAAAATTATAAATTTAATGCCAAATGATATATAAAATATATCCCAGACATTCACAAATATACTGCTACATACTAAAATTAATAAAATACATTATAACATGAATAAGGATTACACTAAACTAGTTTTATCATTCTTGTTTGGTGTCTGCCTAAAATTTCAAAACCACATCAAGATAGAGCATTATGGAATTAAAATTAATAAAATGTAGTATAACATGAATATAGATTCCACTAAACTGGTTTTATCCACTCTACTGGTTTTATCATTCTTGTTTGGTGTCTGTTAATACTATTTGTTGAGATAGTATAGTTCGTTATAATGTTTGTTTAAACAGTATAATTTTTTTATACTATCTGTTTAAATAGTATGATGTGTTATATTGGTTGTTCATCGTTTATACTGTGTGTTCAAACTATATAATGTGTGTCTGTTAAAACCCAATAGAATACAACTGATATTATACTATCTATTTAAAAATTATAATATGTTTAGAACATAAAACTTGATGAAACAGTATAAAGTGAATACTGTTTATTAAACAGTTTAATGCATCTATTTAAAACATCGTCAGAATGACAACAAACTGTAAAATTTTATGAAACAGTATAATCTTCATATAATTATAGATATATTGAAAAATTATTGGTGATATTTTAGTTGGAATATATGACGTACCTCTAGGAATGGTAATTGCTTCAAAGTTCTTGTTTTACAAGTCAACCAATTTGGATTCCTTAAATTCCTTTTCATGCTTCTATATGTCTACTAAAAATTCAAATATATTGGCATGGAAGGTTGGAATAAATACATGCCTGCATGAAAACATACATATGTATGTATTTAAGTATAGAGAGTATAGATAAGGGTAGTGGGGTGGGAAAAAATTGTTTTCTAGATAAAGATATTCTAATTTCCCTTAGTAAAGAAAGTAAAGCATCATACAGTTCTATTCAGTAACCATTTTTTTATAAAAATGTGACTTGAATCCATTAAAATTGATACAGATATAAAGGTGATGCTAATAGACCATAAGACACTAATGGATAATGTAGGCTAAATAAAGTGAAACATGAACTTACCTTCAACCAATAATGAAAAGATGACATTAAAAGGATAATATTTATGGTCATGAATTTAAGGAGCTATGTTTAGATCCATCACAATTTTCAAAACATAAACAGTATGATTAAGTCCATCACATTGAGAGATGAAAATCTAAAACAAATAATTAGTCTGGACAATTAAATAAACTTACAAATGATGTGGTGCAGGATTTCCTTGTACCAACTTCAATTGAACCATCACTTTTTTCGATGAAAAAACTTGTTCTTCATTGCGAAACCATATTCTGAAATCAATTGAATTAACACATAAAACCCCATAGAAAGTAAAGAACACCAAAAAGCCTTAGATAGACCATAAATGAATAAGAAAATAGTTTTCATTTACACATAAAAGCAGTAGTAAAGAGAAGAAAGTTATGACAGTACCATCACAATCAGGTACCAACTTCATCAGAACTAACACTTTCCCAAAAAAACATGTTTTCGATGCAAAACCATCTCTAGAAATCAATAGAAGAAACACAGTGCAAACTATACAAAGAAAAAAATCCCAATAAACTTTCATTAGGGAAAAAATGAATATAAAAATCCAGCATAATTGAACATGATCCCAGTACCATGAAGTGGAGCCTAGTGTAGAGGTCAGAGCACTCAAAATTTGTAGTGGAACATGCTCGGTAACTTGCAAGATTATTAACATACCTGCAACTCAATCATTCAACCAATAGATTTATTCTACATTCTTTGAATTAATAGTAAATGTGACTATTTTATGAGAGTAGGTAAAACCCTTGGTTTTCAAAAAATCATATATGCATGTATTCTGAAAATCCGCAGGTAAGCTAATAAAAATATTGAAAAGTTTTTTAAAAGGCCAACACATATTCATAAGTGATTCATTTATTGGTACTGATCTACCATGTAAAATAATACCTTTCATTGTGCAATGGGAAACTTGATGGTGCGTTAAATAGAATCAATCAGAAAATAAAAACTTCACCTCCACAATGACACCTAACTTCGTCAATCCTCCATGGTAGTAGTTTTGGTACAACTTCAAACTTTTCTCCTGCAACATAATCCCTTTCTCCATAGCATTAGCTAATAATTTTTTATTCCCTTCCATGAAACTAAAAAATTTAGTTATTTCATAAATTTAGGAAGTGGCAACATATCCATGATATCAAGGAGGAAAAATTAACGGAAATGTGAAAACATACCCCAATAGAACCTATTAAAATGATAAAAAACTTCTACAGTATTATGGAATTGAACCTATTACAGATGACATGCGTCATTTTGTAGAACCCTGATTAAATTAATTGGTTTGTTTTTTTTTAAATTTTAAAATAACATTCCTCACACAAAATTTCAGCAGCATAAAGTTGCAAATAAAAAATCTGAACCGATATAAGTAGATATGTGATGTTTTTTGAGATAGAGACAAACCTGAATCAACAGGCGGGACTTATCTCTCCATGGATTAAATTTTAAACAAAGTATAAATAATGAAGAGATAAAACATGAACGTTGATGATGATATCGAAAACGAAACCATTATAGAAGATGAAATCTGATGAAAATGGTGAGGGGAGTTGAGGAGGTAGAGGGATATAAGAAACGGGTTACCTAGTCAAGCCGTTAGCTGATGCAGAGCTTCTCGTGTTTCGATTGAGGGATATCGAAAACTAAGATTTTCGGAGAACCCTTAGTCGATTAAAATGGTAGAATCATGAAGAATATTGATATACACTCTGAGTCATGGTCATTGATGTAGAATGAGAGGATCTGGAGGAGACGAAGGCGGATCATGTGGTGAATGTGAAGGCCAAGATGGTGGAGCAGCCGGATGTGGAAGTTTCAAAGATAGAGGCAGAGAAACATGAGGAATAACCTGTGGTTTTATGCGAGAACCCTTGGTGGAGCTGAGGATCCAGAGATGGATGATCCAAAGGCAGATCACATAGTGGTGGAGACGCGGATGGAGAGGAGATTCGAGCAGGAGAGCGGGAGAGGGGAGTTGCGGAGGGGAACTGCGAGAACCCTAATCGGGAAGATGGGTTGGGGTGGTGAATTTTTCGAGAGATGAAAAAGGAGTTGAGTTGTGTGGTTGTGAGTGGACAGTGGAGGGTTTGATGGTAATTGGAAAGGGGATTTGGGTGACGTGGTGTATTGAGGAGGTGAGACATCAGCAATGAGACACCCATGTTTAGTAGATATAGTGGATTCAGCTCAAATAAACAATTTATGTAAAACACATTATTGGGATGCTCTTAGGATACTACATCACTCACCTTATCTAGTTCAACATATAATTCTCATTATGATATCATATGACATAAGATATGAACTTTTCAATCAAAAATTGGCACTAAAAAATATTTTCATAAAGCTGATTCTCACTCTTTTTACTCAAAATGATCTCAATGTTCTTTGCATGGTCTCTAAAAGAGTGAGAATACATAATGATTTATTCTAAAAATTATAAAGAAATAAAATAAGGGTAGGTTTGGAAAAAATATTTATTAGAGCCAGGAAAATGGAAGGCATATTAGTAAGAACAAACATCATTACTAGATACTCAGGAAAACCATACATTCAATTGAATTTTTTACAACTTATTTATGATGGCCTGACTCATACCTGATTATAGATTGATCTCCAATAAATATAATATAACACACTAAATCCTCATAACTATTAAAATAGATCATCATTTCCTTGAATTGGATACCGATTCATTTCTTTATACATTTCTAGTAATCTTTAAACCATTCATTTAATTGGATTTTGATTCTAGGTTATATAAAACATTTGTCCTTTAAATCCTCCAACAAACACTTAATTTCATGTTTTTTAGTAGATGTTATCCTATGTAGAGGTATAGAATCTTGAGATTCTCTTGGAACAGGATCAATATAATTATCTACCTCTCTCTCTAATGGATATATAGAACAATTATCAGGAAAATAACATCAAAGAAATGGTCTACTCTTAGTGGGAATTTATCCTCATATATACCCTGGTCATCCATGAATATATGATAGATCTACAAGGCCACTCCAACACTCCCATTATGATCTGTTCTAGCTATACCAGCCTTGAAATACCAGTCAGCCTTATATAGACAATCACTTCCCTCCAATGACATAAATGATACCCTAAAATGATAGTAGTCCAAAAAGCATGAAACGGGGCCAACCAATCCATCCTAATAATGATATAAAAGAATGTATTCTTGAGACTAAATAGGCCACATATGAATAGATAAATTCCCACCTCAAGGAAAAATTCCATTCGTTTTATTATTACATATAATCATACTCTCAATTTTGTATCCAGGATTATTACACCACAATAATTCTAAATTTCCATCTTGAGATTTTCTATGGTGGACAATGAAACATATGAGTTTGAATCGCCTATATAAACAAAATAGGATATTATATTGGAGTCTTCTATAAAAATAAATTTTACTATACATGGTTATGCACTCTGATCTAGTGGTATCTACTTTAAACCATGCATCTAGTCTGATATGTGACCCTATGCTATAGTTGGAGCACCCCTGATATAACTTATCTATTGTCTCTAATGATCTGAAGTCTGGATAACACATACATGACCTCCTAATTGTCATGTACTACTAGTTATACATCATCTCCCTGCATAACATAGTCTAAAAATGACCATCCCTTGAAGGTGTAGGTGGTGTGGATCCTCTTACACTTGAAGCAAGTGGAAAGGTCCAATAGAATCTCTGACGATACCTCATATGGTTGTAAGAAAAAAATTCATCGAGTCTATATCACACTAAGGATTATGATTCCACTATCCTCCATATTTAAGGAACATAATAGATCTACCATTAACATTACTCTAAACACCACTTCTCTTACATACAACCCCCATTGAATGCTAAATGATACTAGAATAACTAATGTCATACATCAACATTTATCCTCTATGCCTGGTACTATCACCTAGCCTCAGGTTATGCATAGTTATTAGAGCTTGGTAGAAAATATCATTGAATATATGTATGTGAAGAACATTCACTTGAGTATGGATAGAATACTAAATCCCACGCTCAAATCATCTAGTACGCAAAATCATTCCACCAGCAAGAAGTGGTTCAAGGCATTATAACTTAGAGGCATGTGATGAATATTGCATGACTTACATAACATCTTTCTATAGATATTTGAACACTCTATATATTTCGACACTAAATGTTGGTGGAAAGAAGTAATCATAGAAGGTTGTTTGTAAATCAGCTCATACCATGCCATGATTACGACCAGCCAAGTTAATCACATCCAACAAGTGCTTGGGAAAATCAAATAGCATGTAAGTAGAAATCAGGACCCTCTACTATAGAGGTGTCTCCATAGGATAAAAATACATAGGGTGGCCTCCTTCCAAGACATAGAAACATATGGACCTCTATTCCAAATAATTAAGAGGTTATAGCTACTAGAAATCACATGTTAGATCGAACATCATTGGTGTAGGTTGTGCAGCACCTTGCATCGACCACATTAAGAAATTGGAAACTGTATCAAAGCTAAGAATTAGGGCCCATATCAGTTATGAATTTTGGTTCCTCCAGTGTAACTCTTAGAGGTAAAACTGAAGGAATATGGCCCACCATATTCTGAGCTTGGTCATCACCACCCTCCTAGTGCATGACCTGAAAACTTCATGGAATCATTGGTATAAAAATTCCTAGAACATACCTCAGAACATGGTTAAATCATATTTTTACAGTAGATATAGTAGAAAGTAAGAAGAATTGATTACTACCCATGGTATACTACCACAACTACATTCTTATAACTTAAGGTATTAGTAATTCATCTAGTTTAAATTATAGAGATTACATGGTAAGAAGGGTCAACACCACCTTACCTCTTCATTTACAAAAAAAACAATTTATGTTTTAGGATATTTCACATTTTTAAGTTTAATTTTCTTATAAAATTATATAAAAGTTAGTTTGAAATGGATTTTCATTCCCAGTGAATCGAGGACCATACTCTTTATCCCTGTGATCAAAATCCATTTAAAATAAAACTAACCAAGTCTATATCAGTTCATTGAATGTAACAGTTTATATAAAATGGATTGACTAGATAAACTACCCATTCCAACCAACAAGGGACCATAATCTTCATTAATTTCAAATGGAAATCACTTAATCATAGATAAAGGATGTTATAGGGATAATATGACTACCAAAAAATCACTCGTAATTCATGAGAAAATGAAACCATTGAAATGAAAAAATATGGCATGGCATCTACAAGGAATTTGAATTCTAGGTGCCTATAATGATGCATGTATCAATGATCCTTTCCCACATATCATCGCTCCAAGTATGAATTAAAATTTTAAATAAAAATAATAATAATAACCATCATACAGAATCTTCATCACCCAATTGTGAATATATATCAATTGTAATAATAAAAAGTAGAATAACAATCATTATTTAAGAGACTCTATATTTAAATTGAACATGGGTTTTATACACCAAATAAATTATTATAACAAAGTTCCATGAGTTCATTTTCTAATTTATATTTTATTCAATTATTAAATAAATCATGGAACGGATCTGATACAACTTGGTGATGCCCTGATCCTCAGTTCCATTTAATGGTCCCCTAGCCCGGTTGGCCACATTGGCTATAGTGCTTCTCCCTGAATTCTAGAGGCTATCGACTAGAAGCTACGGTATAGTTTTTGTTCATGTTGATAATATTCTGTCATTAATAAAGCTTAGATCAGTATATAAATATAATAATATGTAAATATTGGAAGAATTATAACAGATGGCATAGTATACGAAGAACGAATAATAAAAACTAGGAATAATTTATAATAATATACAAAAGATGATACATATTAAGTCTTTCTAAAATTGGAAAACATTGATTCAATGAAGTATAAAATACTTTCTATACAATGAAAATAATAATCCAAAAATTATCCCTAGTATCCTGAGCTCCAGCTCGGTCATCTGTAATCAAGCTCCATCCTGAAGGAAAAAAAGCATTATCTTGTGTCCAAAAAAGGATGGTTCCCTTTCTCAAAACCTACATACATGTAATCTTCTGTTTTAACAATAGTTCATGGGTTGGGTTTGAAATATATCTAAGTAGGACACCCCCAGTGGTGTCTATAACATAAATTTAGTGTAAAAGAAATTTAAACAATGTGAATATATGAATATATAAAATTAAAGCACATCAATAATGTAAATACCCAGGTAACTGCTTCAGTCTCAGCTATTTTCATAACATATAATCATTTAATTTATTTATTATGATCCAAATTATATAATATTTCATTTGAGGTAAATTTATCACAACTATATTGACATGATAATAATAGTGAATGATTCTAGACATAACAATGAATCCTATGATGATAAGAATAATGATATGGATATCAGGTAATAACCTAGAAATCCATGACCATAAGGTTCAATCAAAATTAGTAATAATATATATCATAGATAAGGGAAATAATGTAATTAAAGGAGAATCATCTAAGGAATCTAATAATAATATTATTTCAATCGAGTCCAATGAATTCATCCAAGGTAAAATAGGATAAAACATAACTAAGACCAAGGGTTCATCAAAGGCACAAAATGTCTGTAGACATCACAAAAGATCCAAGAAGTTTAACCAGGGAGTTTAATAATTATATTGGTGGGATCTAATGGTGTAATACAACGAATCCAAAAGTTGACAAGTATCAGGTTCCAAGGTGGGTATCAACAATATCAACCAAAATCCCTGAATCATAACAGCATCCACACAAGTGCTCACAGAATACCCCTGGGAATCCAAATCTAGATAGAGTCTGACAACTCCTATAATGGTTTCATGGTCCATATAAATTAGGAACATTGATTTATTCATTTATTAAATTGATACCATGTAATAATCAATAAATTTAATAAGCCATTTGGTCAATGTTTTCACATTTCATTAGTGTGACAATGCTAAGGGACTTGAATCCATTTTATTAATTCATATAAATTATAATAAATTTATTAGGTTAAATCTTACACCATCCATCATACATGGAAATGGGTTATGAAGACATCCAACCAAGTCTTTTAGTCACATTTAATTAGGTCATTTCATATAAATAATATACTTTCCAATTCCATTTATGATTGATTTATCAGGTGAAGAACTTACCTTTGGAATATCAAGTGATAATAATACATATTATAAGAATTAAAAATTCAATAATGTTGTTTAACACTTACAATTATCATGTTTAGTTAAATTAACACCAAAATGTTGTTTCAAAGAGGCTTAATAAGGTACTACAATCATAAATATTTGAAAACATAGTACTTGTAGTGGTTAGATTTGTGGATTTAACCTCAAATTACGTATAAAATAATTAATAATGTTCTAAGAAGATTATTCTAAAAACTATAATAAATCCACATGAATTTACCAGACCATGTCCAGTGAACTCGGTGAGCACACACAGTTATTTATAAAAAAATATACATAAGGGATGAGTTAAGGACCACCTACCTTAGTATCATCTTTCCCTCTCTTCCAGTTTGAGACTTTAATTTTTCTTGGATTGGAATACATATGAATAATATTACAACACTTTGAAAATAATTCATATGAGCATACATATTAATAGAGTTTTCTATAGAAATAATAATTATTAAAGGATAAAAAGGAATTGATATCATACCATTGAAGATCCAACAAGATGAATGGTGCTTCAATCGAATTCCAGACGGAAGAATGGGATCGATTACTATAAAAGATATCAAAGGGGATAAAATGGGGTGAGGGTTCTCTGTTGTAGATAAAAGTGATTAAGGAGGATGTTTAAAACATCTCATCAATGTAATTTTTTTCATTTCACCCAAAAATAGGGGTTTCATGGTTTGGATTCATGGTCGGCCAAACTATGCACTATCTACTGTGCTAAGAGGGAACCTGTATGGTTAGGCCACACGGTTAGGGAAACTATGCACCCACAGTGAAAAAACACCTTTGCTAAAAACTATAGTCTTTTCACATGGGTGTGAAACCAATAACACACGGTTATGGAAACTTGTTCAGGCTACCTCACCAAAGTGTCCATCCCGACACTATTGGGAGAGACCATGCAGGCTGGGTCACACGGTTTCTACGAACCATGTGTCCCGGTGTATTTCTCCATCGGTCAGGGTTTTTTGCACTGAGCTATCCCTAAACACCCCTTTAACAATTAAAACATAATTAGACATCCATATTAGGTCAAAAATAGTGAAATTACCCAAATTTAAAAGGACCCATACCTATGTTTAAAAAGGTTTCTTACATAAACAAACTTAATAGATTTTATTCAATAATGATACATAGATAAAAAATTCATTCATATAAGATTTTAAATATTTTAAATACATACTAAAACAAATGTTTCATCTTTGAGTTCATGAATGAACTTCACCATTTGATCAATTAATACTGAAATAATTATTCTCCTTAAGTTGCATCAATATTCATCTGCATATTCTCTACTAATTTTCTTAGTTTCATCTAGGTTTTCTTTTTTTTTTGCTGATCATGGTTTGTGACTCTAGTAAAATTCATTTGGTTTATACCACCAGGTGATAAAAATTTACATCATCACATAGGATTTCACTACCTATAAAAAGTTATTTACTTAGTAAATTTCATCCATCTCATCAAGTAGATAATATTTATGACTGGATGTAGGATCTCAGGGATCTGATCTATTATAAAATATCGTGTTCTATTCATTTTAATTTCTACTTCATTATCTTTATTTATGGTTCTACTATATATTTATTTGATGATTTAATTAGATTAAAAATTGATGAAGGACTATCCACCAACCTCTATTCCATCTTTCTATCTCACTCAGAGTAAAATTTTATGTGTAGATATCCCAAATTATTTACCATAGTTAACCCAAATAACCTTTTATCATGATGATATATTTTGACATTGGTTACTACTAATAAAGACCAAAAATTATATTCACATCAGTTCTAAAATTGAACATCTTAAATTCTATAAAAAAAATTGGCCCTCAAAAATTAAAATATTGAATCTATTTTTCAACATTAAATTTGATTAATTTGAGGGAACTAATAATAGTATAAATGTGAAAAATAAAATTACAAAATATTATTTAGAAAATTTCCATGTTATCCTCAAACTAAACACATAAAAATAAAAAAAGCATGTGTATCATTAGAAAATTATATATAATTTTTTACTCAAATGGATCTCATATTTTATTAAATCCAAAAAACTAGAATGTGACTTTTAAATTGTTTTATTTAATGAAATGAGATGATAGATTTATAAAAAAATATATTTTCCAATATTCAGTAAAAAATTACTATTTAAAATTTGATAAAATTTACCAATTTTATATTCGATATGATGATATAAAAAATTAATTACATTTTATCAATTTCAAATTCTAATATTTATAAATATAACTTTTAAATAAAATTATATAATACATTATAAACACAATTGTTAGAAAGAATAATTTTTTTTTTTATTGAAAAATTTGGTATTTATAAATATTAATTTGTCACCAAAAATTAATTATGAATATTATTAAGACATGAAATTTATTTATTATTAAAATTACATGGGATTTAAAATTCATCCACTCTTAAAACAATTACTAACCATCAATTTTATTTACCTTTAAATATATAAGGACATTTTTTCCTCCTAGCCTTTTTGGGTTCCCTTGATGCATCCCCAATCACATTGATCCTTCAAAAAAACATTAACTAATTGATATACCTTAGTCTATAACACATACTATAAAATAAATATAATCCTCACTAGATTTTCACCCTTAGATAAATTCTCTTCCAACTTTACTACCACATTGATCAAAATATGAGATGCATAAGCTAAATATTTCCTTAAAAGTGATGTGATAAACAAATCATGTGCCTATGAGAAACTCAAAGTCAGATACAGTCTATAAGAAAATTATCTCATGTTATCCATAATTTCATAAGATCTAATTAACCATGGGTTTATAATTCATATCATTAGAAAACAAGACACACATTTATTAATAAGATATTTATGAAATACATGAACACCTATATTAAATGAAAATACATTCTTACTATTCTCTGTAAAACTGTTTTACATTATTTGATCTTCCATCATGCCATGCTAAATCAGATTTTTCATATAAATAAATTCTTCTACTAGATCTGATTCTAAAAACTATATTTCACATAATTCCTATCAACATTAAGGAATATTACCCCTCTTTCCATATATTTTCCGGAAATTTACTATCTATATATTGGAATGAAACCCGTTCTAATAAAAAAACTCTAGTAAATAAATATTTCTATCCAGACATAAAACATACTTTAGTGAGAAATCTTGAAGAATAACGTCTAATTTTTTACTCATTAACTCTAATTATCTATCAAATTGTGGATGAAACATGTACATTAATTTAATTCAGTACCCAATTACATCTTAAAACCCTTCTATAAATGTAATTATAATTAGTGATTATGGTTAGATATAGTAGGGATATGGATTCCCTGTAATTTGACTATCTCTTAAAGAAATTTCTAACAATTTTATTCATACAAAAATTATCTTAAATAAGATGAAAATGTGTATATTTATGTAAATGATCCATAGAAACACAAATAAAATTATTAACATGAGATTTATTTTGTAATATCATCCTGAAATCAACATATATATTCGTCTATTTTTATTTAGACAGTAGGAAATGATGAATTATCCCCTTCTAAAGTTTAAATGTTAATAATTTCTTGGTTAAATATGGAATATCCAACTTCATTCCTTACCTATAATAAAAATCCCAGCATTATTTATATATCATATTACTTACTAGATTAATATGAAATAGAGATCTATGATATTCATATAACTATTTCATTTTCTACTCGGGATCACTTGGCTCACACAATGCCTTTTGAAATCATATAGAACATTCTTTGTCAAACATTTAATTCACAAAACATACTCATCTCAACCAAATATTAAATTTCTTCAAAAACTCAATGTTTCTTATGATAATTGTTAATTTTATCTAATAAAGATGAATTTGAAAACACTATAATCAAAATATTAGTATTTCTTACTTGAATAATATATTGTCAAACATTCACTATATCATTATCCTTTAGATCAAATTAAAAATGCATCATAGATCATGATCACATTTAGTTTTTTTCTTAAATGTGTAAACCACCTAGTTTTCATTACCTATATTATAGTGAAATTAGAAATCATATTTCTTTATCAAATTTAACTGACATATTTTCTTCATGTTTATATCTTTTTGAGAGAGTATATACTTTATATTTAATGTTCAATAAATATTTCATGTTTCACACCATCTAAATTATATCTCCCAATTATTAAAGAAAATGTCTTTATACTAGTTCCATATCATGTATGGGGTAATAATATTAATGGTTTTTCAATTGGTTCATCTATATGAAATATCATGATCATATTTGATAATGACATAACCATGAACCATTAAATAAGAATAACAATAGAAAAAAATAACCACTTTCTGATGGTGATGATAATAATAAATAATTAAACTTTAATAATTTAATTTCATGAAAAACTCATCACATTCCTTAGTATAAATAAATTTTACTCCTTCTTGGGTTAACAATGTTATTGTACTAGAGAGTGAAGCAATGGTTTGGTAAAATCCTCAGTAGTAACCCGATAATTCATGAAAAATGTGAATCAAAGTGTCATTTTAAGGTCTTAGATGCTTTTCCACTACCTTATTATTTTAAAGATATATAGTTACTCCATCATTAGAGAAAATATTTCCATATAAGAAAATATGTTGTAACCAAAATTTACATTTATGATTTTTTCATGAATCTATTTTTTATTTAGAGTCTATAGAATAATCCTTAGATTTCATTTGTATTACTCATAAAATTTGGAATAAACCTCAAGCGAATCAGTAAAGTATCAATTAATATCACAAAATTTTCAAATAATACTATATTTTTATGATACATGAATACATAGGGTTTATTAGTCAATCCAAATTTTTTAACCAAAAACACATAATTCTTGTACCATGCATCAAACATAGTTTTCATAATTTCCTCCTCCTTCACATTCACCAATGATTTCTAGACATGACATGGTTCTTTAAAAAATACTTTTCTCACTAAATCTAGTCAAAAAATTCATCAATATGAGAAAATGGATATGATTTTATAAATAAAAGTTATCACATGATCTATAATAAATAAAAATCTTCACTTAACTGTCTTTTATTTGAATAATCTAAATAGGAGAAAACCAAGGTGAAATTATATTACAAATAATACTATTTTCCAAAAAAACACTTGTAACTAATTATTAAATTCTAATAACAATAATATAAAAATTCAATAATTTTCCATAAAATAGTATTATCTTCTCGAACTATGTCAATAGTGAATTTAAATTCCCAATCTAAAAAACACCAGTAAAATAATCATGAAATATACCCACATAAATATTTTCTATTGGAACAATACTAATTTAAAAAACATCTCATTTTGCAGATAGTATGAACAAGATTATTATAACTGTTATCATTAATCAGTTTCCCAGCTTCATTGTATATTACCAATTGAATGAACACATTATTATATACAAATTCAGACTCATTCTGAAAATTGAATATAACTTCTTTCACTTTGCAATATATCATAGCATGATAAATTTAAATCCAGTACATTTATAGAATATCTTAAAACTATATTATGGTAAATAAAATATTATTCACTAGAAAAATTATTCCACAAATAATCATAGGATGATTCATAATAATCATTTTTTCCTTAATATGATCACTATAATTTTTTTGTAAATGTGTGTTCTCCATTTTTTGAGGTAATATATCAATTTTCCAAGAAACTTCGTCATAAATAAAAGAATGTGTACACCCTAAATCATAAATTTTTTTAGTATAACTTGAGTAAACAAGTTATGTACCTACCACCACATTATTTTATGGCCCTTTAATTTTGGATGTATTCATGAAGGAATTTTAAAAATCCTTATTCTTAAGATCTTGGTGATTCGCATCATTAATGATTTTCCTCACACACACATATTTATAATGGCCCTTAAAATTGATTTTAAATCTTCTCAATACCCAAATAACAGAATTTTTAGGACCAATTCCATTATTATTTTCATCACAATCATGAGATTAATTTCCTATAATAACCCATAAACAGAACATTTTAGATCTTATAAGACACTCCCAAATATTTTTATTACCAAATGTATCAGAAGAGGGTAATTTAGACCTATTATCCTTGGTTATATTTAAAAAATATGTTCCCATTACTACCTACATGAACCACTTCATCTATTTGTTATTGTAAAAGTCAAAAAACTCTATATTAGAATTCAAAATATATTATATAACTTTATCATATAATTTTAAATCATGAGAGGTTAATGCTCTCAATAGGATTGGTTTTATCCCTAAAAAAACTTATCAATTTCATTATCATGGTACGTAATAGAATTTTTTTCATACTTGGGTAGTTTAGGAAAATTATATTTGTAGGAAACAATGTATTCGTCTTCTTTTTTCATCTGTTTCAAAATAAATTAATTTTCATCCTATTTAAAATAACCATAGTAAATTACATCTGAAGGGGAAAACCTTAAAATATAGTTCACTCATGGGAATAAATATCAATATTTTTCATGGAAGTTTTTATCATAGACTACCACTGATATACTTCACCTTAAAAATGAAAAATATAAAAAATTACCTTCAAATTTTTTAAACAACCCATTACCACGAATATCTTATCCAAAAGATTAAGCCATCCTTCGACTATGACTCTATATTAGGTTCTATAAAATATTGGATGGTTTTATTTCATGAAATTTTTAACTCTTTCATTTCCCGTATATGGATAATTAAATCACTATATGGAAATGTTTAAGGCGTTAATAGTTTTCAAAAAATGTGTTAACATAGCTACAAATAATTCAATTGCAATTTCTATGATTCCATGTTTGTTATTTCGAAGGTAGTTGCTCTCTAAATTCCTTTCCACTTCATTAATTGTGCTTCAACTGTGGAAAAAAATTTCATAACAAGAATATATTTGAGTAAGAAACATGAAAACCATCAATGTTTTATCATGAAAATATAATATATATATATATATATATATTAATATCCCGTAAAATTTATTTTCTTAATGACATTAAAATGTCAAATGATATATTAAACATTCCTTCAATACAAAATATAACTCATCTAATTTAAAAAATATTTAATGAAAATATTCATAAAAAATATTTCTCATTCTTATATTTTTGTGATACTTTTACTTTTAAACTATAGATAATTATGGAAAAGACTTATATTTTATACCATTATAATACAAAGAGGACACTTCCAGTCAATACCAATTTTTTATAAAAATATATACATATATTTAAATAATTCATTCAATAAAAAATGTTCAATTAATCCATATTGAATCCCAAAAGATGAAATTCACACCTTTATAGTTTTCTTACTCATCCTTATTCCTTTCGAAAATTTTATAAAATATGTGTTGAGAATAAATAAACCCAATAATGGATATAAAAATTATGAAATATCGTTAGTCCATTTGATAATTCCTAAAGAACCATAAAAATGATTTTTTTTGCAATCAACTACAAACATAAATAATAATTCACGTTTAGGGGAATCAACATATTTTACCATATCATTAACAAAACATCTTGTAATAAATGATCCCTCGTGAAAACATTTTCTTGAAAACATATTTTCTACCAATAAAACGGTGCATAAACATTCATCTAGACATAATCTTGCAAGATTTTCCTTATAAATAAAAATAATTACATGAAAAACTATTTCAAGTATAGAAAAATAATCTAAAAACCTCAAGAAATACACTTAATATCACTCTTACAATCACTCCTATAAGGACTCTTACAAATGGAATAACCCACCAAGTTAATTCCAAAATAATTCCCTAAAGAATGTAATCACAAACCAATTTATTATGGTGATATACCTTGATCGCCAATCATCGTAGAAATTTTACAAGGATCATGAAAATAAATAAACACATAGAATAAGTAATATCCATCATTAAATATAAAAATTTATTTAATTTAACAAATAAAAAAAATTCCATGACTCAAAAAAATAAATTAAGTATAAAAACACAATTTTCTTTGATACATCATTAAAAAATACTAGGGGAATACGAAGAAGTATATTATTTTAAAAAAACATAATTTTTTTTTAAAATATATATTAAATATTAAATTCATTATTATAGGAAATTATTCTTATTTCATATATGTTAAAATATATTTCTTTCATTCTTTTATAAAAATATAAAAAGTAGCCCTTTTGTAAAATGATTAAATATATTCTATTAAATCCATAATAAGGAATGTAAAATAGGGTATAAAATGAAATTTAATATATACATATATATATAATTATATTAATAACATACTTGAAATGTTTTATAATGGTAGATTTTGAGTAAAAAGAGAGTAAGAATCTTTAAATCATTTATGAATGTGTCTTTAATGAAAAATCACTTACCCTGAGTCTATCTTCAATGTCCATAATTAAACTATTATAATTTATAATTATATTAATTTTATATAGTATGAAGAACATATTTCATGTTTATTTTATTATTATTATACATTATTTTATTTTTTGTTCTTCCACATATAGTTATAAAATCATTTATGTTCGTGTTGGATGTTTTGAGGAAATTTGGTTAAAAACTAAAAAACTAATTTTTTTGGTTAACCATGGTAAAAGGGGTCACGTTTCCATAATCTAAATAATGTTTATTGGAAATTAGTTATAAATTTAATAAATTAAATATAATTTCAAAAACATCAATGAAATTTATACATGAAAAAAATCACATCCCTTTATTGTGGTGGTAGTCCACATAAACGATGAAGCAACGTTATCATTTTCCAAAAAATGGATGTTTTTCTAGGTATGTAATATCATATATTTTTAGAGTCATAATATTTTCATGAATATAATAATTATTCATTTAATCAATCATAATATCCATCATTTTGAGGTGTAGACGAACATATGCACATAACAGTTCTTTCCAGTGGTAATCCACATGTATGCACGAGCGATGAGTTCATTCCATATGATAGAAACGAAGATAAAAATGGGGGTTCAAAACTAAATTAATAAAGTATCAAAATATTTAATATATTAATTTAATCATAATTAATGAAAATTTTAAAGATTTTGATGAATAAATAAACCTAAAATAGGTCACTATCGACATAGTCCTTCTCCTCAGATATCTTCTTTATGGATAACACATTATTCCAACTAGGATTGGTCTTTTGAGGAGACCATGATATCTAGGTAAGTTGGAGGTATTTTTGGTAAATATTTATTCAGTATTATTCTACGCTAAAATGATCAATTATGTGGGTAATATAGAAGGGTTGTCTCTCTTTTATAAGTGAGTGTAGTATCACAATTAGAATTTTTCTAAACATTTATTTATTATAAAGGTACTAATCATGTTGAAGTTACATAAAAACTATAAAATTATAAAAATAAGGTGATAATGTTAAAAATAAATTCATCCAATAATACTCATGATGAATTTTTTTCCTTATCAAAAATTATTTAACTTAATTAACAAGATTTAACATTTACTATGTTGACACATTACTTCTATTGTTACAATTCATTGTGACCAAAACTAAAATAAACCTCATAAATAAATTTAAAAATATTTACTAAAAATATGGAATCCATTTTTTAGGATTTAATATTTATATTAGGAATAACATTCTTTTAATTAATGTGTGAAATACACAATGAAAATTTGGTATTTATATTATTGTGTTTTAACCCTCAAAATGATATTACACAAAAAATAAAATATAATTCCAATTCTTATTAAAAAATCAACATATTGTTCTAAAAAATTATATTATGTTACATTAAAAAAATACAAAATATTATCGAACTTTTAAATCACTTGATTGAAAAAAAACTGTAGTTTTTAAACAATTTTGGTTTTTCATTTTTCACTAAAATATAAATTTATTCTAAAATATCCCAAGAAATCACCCTAATATTTATTTGATATTATGATATCAAAAATGGATTCCATTTTATTTATTTTTATTTATAAAACATATATAATTTAATTTTTAATAAAACCATATAACTTATGGAAAACACTTTTGTTACAATAAACCTTTTTCCCTTTTGATGGAAAATTTACTAAAATTATTATAGTGAATATGAATCCATAAAATAATATCATTAATGTTACTAAGAGAATAAATTTATTTTAAATTAATAATTTCTAGTTTCTCACAGTATATACAAGTTTATATTAATATATATATATATATATATATTATTTAGAACCTCAATCCATCACACATAAACATATATTTTATCCATAAAAAATCATTACATCCCTATTTATTGGTACATATAATATGATTTGACAATTATTTTTCCAATGTACTGAAAATATATTTTAAAATGATTCAATTATTCATAGAGCTTTATATAGGAGATATATTTCCATGATATATTGGTTTAGGTAAAATATAAAGGTCATTCTTAGCGTATACAAAAAGCATTCATTCATTGAAAAACATTCATGCTAACAAAGGTTTAATTTATGAATTCCATTGCTATTGATGATAAAATATAGGCTACAAATAAGAATTCATCAATTTGTGGGAGACTAATAGGATAGAAACCCAGAACCTGTTTCACATATATCATTGGACCACCACCGAATCATACAAACTCATATTGTTTTTTATCAGGTTTTATTTGTATAGATATATATTATTAATATAAAATAAAATGTATTTTTTTATGAAAATTTTAGAATCATATATATTTATAATTTCTTAAATATTATTAATTACATTTCAAAATATAAATTATTATTCATTTTATATTAAATAAATTATTAATTATTGTCATTTGTTTCCTTAATATTAATAATATTTTCAAAATATTTTTATTATATTTAAATATTTAATTTTATTAAATATATTATAGACTATACTAAAAAATATATTTTCTCAATACAATGCTAATGATATATATAATTAATTTTCTATCATCTATATTTCAAAAAAAATATTTTTAATATTTAGATTATCATGTATAAGATAAAAAACAATTAATCATATATATGGTGGAAAATATTATGAAAGTGTATTTAAAAAATGTGTTAATATATATATTTTTATAAAAACACAGATTATACAAAGTGAGGTAATATATATTATTAATTATAATAAAAAAATATTTTTTATTAATTAAAACTTTTAAATTATTATCAATATTTCAAAAATTCACAAAAAAATATATGTAATTATTTAATAATAGTATAAAACAATATAATTATTTATATATACAATAATATCAGCAAATAAATTAATGTTTTTAAAAAAATTACAAATAATTTTAACTATATTTCAATATATATATATATACATATTGAATGTTATTAATTTTATTTACATTATATTAATTGTTAATTATATTTTTTATAATGATTAATATTAATATATACACATATTTATAATGATATTTATATATTAATTAACTAATTATATTTTGAAAGTATCGTTATTTAATATTACATATATCCACATAAATTTATTTCACAAAATTATTTAAAAAATATCTCTTTGTGTATGTGTGTGTGTTTGTGTGTCTGTACGTGTATGTGTGTGTTTGTTTGTATATTTGTTGGAATCAGATCCAATTGGTAAAGACAACACTGTAATATTGCGACCACTAAGTTTAAACCATGAAAATACCCATTCTGGTGGTTTTAAGTTATCCATTTCAAGTAATAAACTGAGGCCCACACTGTGGACATGAATTAGGCGGCCTTTTTCAGGGTGTGATCGGGTACAATAATTTGACATGTTTGGAATGTGATGTGGGGTGGTTACACATAAGCACTACCAATTTTGTGGCATAAAATAGAGATGGGTGTGTAAGATCTCATCAACTAGATCTAAAACCATATATAATTCCAACATGAAATGAGGGGGAGCCCATTCGTGGTCTGACAGAGGTGGTGAGGAACATCAAAGGTTAACATCACATCATACAAGAACAATTACATGATTATAGTTTCATATGTTGTATTCTGAAGATAGTGGAATTGTGTGACTAGGGGTTAGTGGAGCGTGATATTTTATTCCACATTGTGATGAATGAAATATTTCTTACCATCAGTAAATAAGACCAATCAATCAACAGATATTAAAGTCCATTATGATTCTTTACATTTAGGCCATATAATGTTTGGGCCTACTATTCATATAATGTGTTCTCTATCATCCCAATTAAAAATATGTTTCGTTCCGTTATAAAAATTTCATGGTCCAATATTGTTTTGATATATAGACGTACACACACACACACACATATATATATATATATGTTATTTATTATTTACATATATGTATTTAATTATGAAATTCAATTTCAATGATATATAATATAATTTTAATATAAATTAATTCATTTAAAATTTCACAATATAATTTTAGAAATTATCTGTGTGTAAATATATATATATATATATCATTTAATTGAAAAGATTTTTATTTGAATGACCAGTTTTTTTTAATTTATGAATATATATTTTATGATAATGTGAAAATATAATCCCTGATCTGTGTATAGATAATATATATATATAGTTATATTATATGAAGTACCATTACTAACAGTGAACCAAACTTCATGTGAAGTTGTATGTTTTCTTATATCTATATAAAAATATATATTTGAAGCACTTTACCCATATAGAAATTAGTACTAATAAAGATATATTTTTTCATTAGTTCTAAAATAAGCACCAAAAATATTATTTTCCCAAATATCATTTTTTATCAATAATAAAGATGAAATTTGTCACCATTTATAAAAATAATTATAATTGAGACCTAGATTTTTAACATTTTAATATTTTCAGGTATGAAAAATTAAAATGGTGAGATGTTTCCTTTAAACTATAGTGTTGAATGAGATGTCTTATTAGGTTCCTTAGAAAAAATATCCCCCTTCACTGAATATATTTCCCTCTTCATGTAGGATGTATCCCCTATTGCGATGAAATTTTCTCCTTTATCGATATGATGTCATTTGAATGTATATATTTAATCATGAATTAACCAATGAGGATGTGGATTTCAATCAAAATTTTCAATTAAGAAAAAATAATATATGTGTAACAACCATGATGTCACTATATTATAAAAATTACTTTAACAAAAATAGTTATGTTACATACATTCTAATATTTTCATATAATATTGAATAACATATTCAAAAAGCATAAAAATAGAAAATCATATTTCCCAAAATATCTACATCAAGTCATACAGAACACATAACATTGTAGGGGACCACTATAATCATTAAATTTGGAGTATCAGACACTAAATATTATGAAAAGTATACATGATACATTTTTTTATGTAGTAAATAATATGCAATGTAATAGACATTTTATATGAATAAACTGAATGAAAATAATGTGGTTAAAGTATTACTGTAATGTCTACATATTTGGGGTAATATGACTATGGGACTGGTAACATGGCCCTTAGGAGTCAGGATGCTAGAATAATAACTTACCTACATGACCTTGATAATAGTAATGTGACCCACACACATACATGTTTCAAATAAAAATATATAAACTCATATGGTAATCATTATATGATAATAATTTATATTGGTTAATAACAATATGTCTTTATACATTATTAATGGAAAATAATTTTTAAAATTTTGAAACAAAATAAATCATTTTGAAATAAAAAAAAATTATTTTACAAATATATTTAATAAATATATCTAGAAAAATTTTAGATAAAAGAAATAATATTTGGAATTAGTACGTTGAAATTAGTTAATGGGTAATTTTTCCAAATTTTGTGACGCTTTAATTTTTTTTAGAAAATAGTAATATATGGTATGAATATACTATATGAATTATAAAAGAATAGTTATTTACAAATAATTTAATAAATAAAATTTATACATTCTTAAAAAGTGTTTAATAATTTAAATAATGTATTTTAAAATAATAAAACTAATTTTATCAACCCATAATTAATTTTTTAATTACTAATGTATAAATTAAAATTTCAAAAATAATCCCTTTTAAATGAAATTTATTTTACATATCCAAAATATGATAGTTTTAAGGAGTTATGTTGATATAATTTTAAACATAAAAACTGACCAATTTTTCAAAAAACAAGGCTTCATAAACCAATAAAGGCCAAGTGTTTTTATTTTTCTGTCGACCAAAATTATAAGGCCTATGTTTCTAAATTATTAAATCATTCTACAAAATTATATATATATAATCACACACTATCCCATTAATCTCCACTCCAACAACATTTTTCATGAATTTCGTCTCATTTTCACTCTCAATATGCTTTTGAAAATGACTTAGGTAGATATTAGTTTCAAAATAAATCACCCTTTATCTCTCAAATATGAACTGAATTGGTTTTATCAATATACATATTGCATTAAGAGTTCTTAAAACATTATTTGGACTTTTAAAAAAGACCTTAAGAAATTCTTGAATATATTTGCAATTTTAAAAAATCTTATAGTTAATGTCCATTAATGGCATAAATGTAATGTAAAAGGAGAATATTACCACATTTAATGAATAAATTTTAGGGTAAATACACACTATTATAATAAATTCTCTATAAAAAAAGTAATAAACCTCATAAGAGTCTTGGGTTGAAAAGATGGAATTATGAAATTAATACTACATGAGTTTTAGACCCAAATGATGTGATTGCAGGTACATTGATCAAAAATTCAATTTTACACAATTATTTATTTTAGTATAGATATACTCACCCTTTTGAAACATTATTTTCTAGTAAAAACATTGAATCGTCCCCTAACACACTGATAAAATAGTTTCCAATCAAAAAACATATTGGAAATACCATTGAAATACTCATATATTGGTTACTTTATCTGAATCATCATTCTTAATCCCTAGTTAAAAACATTATTTTAATTACTATGGTGTAATTTGAAATAAAAAATATTATAAATTGGATCTAAAATTATAATGTTTCAATTTATTATTGAGATAATAATATTTGACTTTCCGAGGGAGGAATGAAATCCCTTATTTTAGAGGAGAGCCTTCATTAGATGATCATTGGTAGGAACCACTTCTAATAGCTCATCATAATGGGTTTTTATTGAAATTAATTAGATAAAATAAAATATATTAATTCTAAATATATAAAAATAATTTAAGATATACCTATTATGAAAGAACATTTTGATTCCTTTCAAAAGGTGT
Organism: Viscum album; assembly: GCA_963277665.1. Classification (NCBI taxonomy): domain Eukaryota; kingdom Viridiplantae; phylum Streptophyta; class Magnoliopsida; order Santalales; family Viscaceae; genus Viscum; species Viscum album. The sequence goes on from OY728139.1 coordinate 435,191,357, forward strand.
TATACAAACCTAAGGCCAACGATATTTATTTTTTCTATAACCTAAATTCTAAGGCCTCTGTTTTTGAATTATTAAACCATTCTACCAAGATTCTTATATATTATAAAAAATACTCCCATTAATCTCCACTCAAAAAACATTCATTAAATCCCTCTCATTTTCATCCTCCTGATACTTTTAGAATTGTCCTAAGAATATAGGAGTCTCTAAATAAATCTTCATCTCACTCTCAAATTTTTCTCAAATTAGTTTTCTCAATATAAATAGTGATTTAATGGTTCATAAAACATTATCTAAATTGGTAATAAAGACCATGTTAATTTCTTGTATATAGTTATATGTTTCAATAATTTTATATATAATGTCTTTTATGGTCTTAAATATATAGTAAAATGAAAATATTCTAATGTTTAATGAATCTATTTCAAGCTGAAGAGACAATATTCCAATAAATTCCTATTAAAAAACTAATCAACCTCATAATATGGTAAGGTATAAAAGATAGAATTTTGAAATTAATATTGAATGAGTTGAATACCCTAATTAAGTGATTTCTTGTACTTTTATAATAAACATAGTTTAGACTAATTTATTATTTGATTATGTCTCTACTCACACTTCTGAATCTTGAATTTCAAGTAAAAACCTTGAATCATCCCCTAACACACTCATAAAGGGAGTTCTAGTCTACACAAATATTGGAAATATCATTGAATAAATCATATATTTTTTATTTTATCTAAATATTCCAAATTAATCCCCATTTACAAACATTATTGTTAAACCTATGGTGGAATTTTACATAGATCAAAACGTATAATTCTTGAATTCTATGTCAAGTGAATAGTATTTTACATTCTAATAGAGGAATGAAATCCCTTATTTTAGATGGTATCCTTCATTATCTAATCATTTATAGGAACCTCCTCTAATGGACCATCTTTTTGAGTTTTTTTGTAGATGAATTATTACAATGAAATCTATAAATAGGAATGATATAATAATAATTGAGGATATTCCAATTGTGGAAGAACATGTTGATTCATTTCTTAAGCTATTATTCAGAACTCCAATTTAATGGGATTTATAATTTTTCAATGAACTCATCCCGAAGTAAAGTATTATATTTAATTCACCCTAAAAATTTTCCCTAATTTAATTTATGTATCTGAAAAAACAACTTGTTGATTTATGTGACCGTGGAACTGTATACCCTAGTGTCTCACCATGGAATGAACAATAATGATTTTAAAAATATTGGATGGGTTTGAGTGATTAAAAATTAATTAAGAAGAATTCAACACTGTTAATTTCAATAAAATTGACATTCACTATACATTGATAACCTATTTTACCAATTACATTGAAATAAATACTTCTAAAATATTGATCTTTGGAATGGTAATTACTAGTTAATACGGAATATGGATGATATACCAAATATGATATTCCATATGAGATAAGAATATGATGAGTTTATATTAATTCCATTTTTATTAACAAATGTTCCCACCAAGTTTAATGATTTGACAAAAAGAAACTAAATATTTTTAAAAAAATCATAATATAAAAATCAATGTATTTTATTTATAAAGATTCCAATGAATTTAAAGATAAATACATGTTGGTATTTATTTATGACATCTTGATACACTCTAAAACATATTAAGAGTACAAGAATTATCTAAAATTGTTCTTGATATTCTTGTGGAAGGGGAGATGTATAAAAAAAATAAATAAGGTATCAATTTTTCTATAAAATGTTAATTTTCATAGATATATTATGTTTAGTGATGGAAAATAAATTGATCCTCCAATTATAAGGACAATTAATGAATGGATCAAATCAATGAATATTACTATTATGCATAATTTCATTTTTTTTAGATTAAAATCAATTATTTTTTTAATTATATGTCTCATTATCCAAACTATTAACCAGACTGACTGAAAATTACATTTTTATTATAAGAAAGAACCCATTTTATGGGATGAGGGGGAAATCGACATGAAATCAAAGACATAAAACATAAAACTTATCCCAACAGTAAAAAATCTCATGATTAAAAACAACCACTCAAGGGAAAAGACCCTTCAGGTATCTAAAACATATAATCCAGCTTCCACCATCTCATCGCTACATGGAGAGATGTCCCGTGTAGAATTTCACGGGCCTGGTACCAATGGAAAATACATACCCTCTCAAACATTAAAATCTTGAAGTAATGATATGGTGAATGATAATTTATCTAAACCTCATCTACAGCAACCCCTTGTAGATTGGTTGAAACACACATTGGACTGCACACCAAGGTGGTTAAAAGCATTATCAATGCACCAAAAATGGAAAACCAAATCAATAAAAATTAATTCTACTCCAATACGAAAACAAGTCCCATGATAACCATAAGAAAACCATACCCCATTAGATTGCATATCAGACTCTAGAATCATTTCCGGAAATGACACCGTAACAACGATCCCATGAGAAACCCTTCAACACTGTAGTATCAAGCAACCTAAAGGGGTAGGCTATCACGACCCTCCATCACCAAGATGATGTAAGGGAAAAAAACTTCTAGACCCTTCCTTCTTCAAGTTGATGGAGAGATAATAACCCTTTAGTCCCACCTTTAATAGGCCCCAGAGTGGTGACTAGCACCAATGGTATGAAATCACATGTAATATGGAAGGAATTTCCCTTTTATAGAAAAATATCTGGAGATATGATGGTAAATCTCAAACAACTCCAAAAACAAAAATTAAAAGTAATCCAAAAACACTTTTTATACATGTATTTTCAAAATGAAGTGTTATAAGGTACAAGAAAACTATGATAAAAATTACCAAAAGAAAGAAAATAGAACTGAAAATTTTCCAAAAGTCTGAGCTAGTAATTCTTGGTACAGTCCTCAATATAATCCTATAAACTAGAAAATAGTTTTCTATAATTTGGGTGAGTGCAAAGGTATACTCAATAAGAAAAACTTAAATCTCTCATGAACAAATGGGGGGGGGCATTCTAATTCATCGTGAAAAGGTAGTGGTGTCCAAAACACCTAGCAAGAAAACTATCCACCCTGCCTCACCTAAGAAAACTCCCCAAAAAATTCATGTAATGTAAAGTAATATTAATATCACATCAATATTTGGGTACCGCACACCGCTTTCCCACTAGTCATTGAAAGTATCCTATGCATCAGAACTCTCCCTCCATTTTCACTATAGTCCCACTGTCACCACAAAAAAAAACCTTAGGTTCCACCACAACCACGCATCCCACCTACGGACACCTGGGCCACCAAAACCATGCATCCCACCCTTAGACACCTGGTCCACCACTACCATTTGTTACAACACCTGCAGACACTGGGGCCAGAACAATTTCTTCAATGCTCGAAGACACTTGGGAAACAAACCTTCCCATACAAACCTAGGCCAACCACCACAACATGTCCTTCTCGAATAATATTGATCCATAATATAACTCAGGTTGTCATAGATTTCCCAAATTTTCTTGGGCTGCCAGAAAGAGGGAGCAGAAAAGGAGCTAATAACCAGCCACTCGTAGTAATGATGCAAAAAACACCCTCCCCCGTGAAATGGCGGTGTTCGGCATCAGGTTCTCAACATTGGTGGGGTTCATAGAAGAAACAAAAAAACTAAAAATTTTACATATACATAATCAAATAGTCATCCCAAACTCAGTGTTCTTTAACCATCCTTTACACAAACACCCTCGTTACTATTCATTCATGCACAAAACACAACAGCCACAATGAAAGAACAAACCATTCCTGGAAAACATTTACCCATTTAACCTATTCTTGTTATCTTCTTCAATTGATTCCATTTATGTATTCCTTATATAATTCAAAACTAATTGGCCTAACCAAAATACAAAAACAAAAACTGAACTGAAAAAGAAAACATCCAAACTACAATTTTAGCATTCACGCGAGGTTCTCTTGTAAATTCCCAAAAACAAAATAGATCTATGTGATGCCTCGAAGTACTGGAACCAAACCAAGACCCAACATATGACACATATCCAAAAACCAACAACTGAATAATAGGAGACCCTATACCCATCTACATGACCCCACACAAATCAACAAGATAAACCATACATATTACCATAACAGAGTAAGGATGTTTTTAGATCTCTCCACACTATTCATTAAGTTTCTTACTTCTATTTGGTTAACCAGGGTGATCACAAATGGATTATTATTCATTGGGAATCCATTTTATCAACCAAAATTACATGATTAACTAGTTTCCATATTACAACAAATAAATCAAATGTTTATACAGAAATAATAGGTTTATTAGTGCACAAGAAAGGACCACCAATGATCCCAATTTTCAGTGGGCATAAGCCCATACATTTCACAACATATAAGAGATGATAAATATAGTAGTAGCATCACCAAAAAAACACACCCCTTAATTCTTTAAAATTATTTTTACTATCTTTGATAATGTTTGGTTTCATCCACACTCCCAAGAAAATGTTATAATACCTACCCCTCATGATACACAGTAATGATAGAAAAAGGAAAACCCTACTTCGTTGATCAAGGATTGATGTTTACTCCTCACATCAAGAACTGCGGTCATGTGAGCAGCAGGAAAAACTCTATGAAGGTTGAGTGGGGAGGGATCCAGCATGAGCACATGACTTGTCTCCTCAGGAAGGACTTCAATAGCATCAATGGGGAACATAATAGACCGAGGGAGAAAAGATATATGTGTGTTAAAAGGACCGATCCTAGAGTTATGGGATATAAAATTCTCAAACTGCTTAAAAAGGCAGGTTGTGGCTTCACCATGTGGTTGGGTGGTTACACATGATGGAATTAATTTAGATTTAATAATTCTTCTTGGATACTGGCAAGTTAGACTAGCCGACATGGTGAAAAAATGATAAATGGAGAAAACATGTTAGAGGTTCTAAGCTATAAACGCGGCTAATGCTAAGGTGTGACACATGATCGCTCCAATATTGGAGGATTTAAGATACCATTTATGGTCTTAAACAGCCTTGAACCATTTTAAATTATCTAATAAAACTTTAAGGAGGAGTTACGGGAAATCTAGGGGAAGGAAACCCCGACAATTCCCCCTCCCCCCCCCCCATGTGGCACCATTCGGGTGTGGCACTGATTGGTGTCACCGTTTGGTGACACCACAATGGCACCCTGCCAGTGACACTGACACACTCATGACTTACCAATGGGGTCCAGGATGACCCAGACAGTAGAATTTAGAAAAGTAATGGACCATGAGGGTTCGGTCCATTAGATCAGATACCCCACAAACTATTCTCATCCTCTAGAATTCAAGGTTAAACCTGAAGAAAATAGAGGGGTCTGGATAACCACATCACAAGATACCTCTCAAGAAAAATCCACCCTAGCATTGTTCGAAATCTAAAACAAGCCTCGGTACTTAGAAACACCTATCCGTTGTCAATCTCCTGAAAAATTACATATACAACACCACTCGTTTCTCCCATGTGACCATAAATACATTTAAAGGTCACATCGTCTAGGTATATGGAATATATATTTCATATATCCATTTCAATATATTATCCACATTGGGCGGCACTGACTCCCCCTACATGGGTTTAATCACATCCACCTTAATGAATCTTTATTAGGGATCAGGTCCTCCCCTTCCCATAATTACAACATTCCATTCACATTCAAATAACAAATGAGAAGGGTCCATATCATAGTAAAAAAAGTCAAACATTACATTATATTCAATTACAAAATAACACAGAACAAAACTAAAAATAGCTCTGGGTACTAGGCACACATCTCTGCCTCCTATTACTAGGTAATATCCTCGAGGCCTCAATGCCTCCATTTTACACAAACCAAGGGAATGGTTTATCCATTAATCACCTTCTCTTCACGATCCTCGATACTCATAGGTCACACCATAAACGTCGCATGATCCTTGATATCTAGCTCTCCCCGATCAATGATGTGTGAGTCATCATGTAGCTACTGACGGATATGAGACACATGGAAGATTTCATGGAACCTCAGTAGTGGTGGTGGTATTGCCAGATGATAACCCACTTCGTCGACCCGTCGTAACACCCCGAAGGGTCCAGTGAACCTGAGATAAAGCTTACTCCCCCTACCAAACCTCTATTTCTTACGCTAAGGGAAGACCATTAAGAACACATGGTCCCCAACCTTGAACTACAAGGGTCTCCTCCTATGGTCATTGTATGACTTCTTCCAGTCCCAATCCACCTTCATCCTGTAACGCACAAGCTGGACCTTGTCAGTCATCCTCTGCACCACCTCTGAGCCAAGAACACCTTCCCCGCAACCTTTGTCCCGCAAAAAGATGAATGAAATGACCTTCTATAAAAGGCATCGAATGGAGCCATGATAATGGTATAGTTACAGCTATTATTTTAGGAAAACTCTACTAGTGGAAATTGGTGCACACATGATCCTCCAAATACCAAAACACATGCCCATAGCATATCCACCAATTTATGGAGGGTCCTCTATGACTTCCCATCTATCTAGGGGTGGAAAGTAGTGTTGAGGCATATCTGGGTGCCAAAAGCATGTTGTAATCCTTTCCATGAATAATGAGGTAAATCTTGTATCATGATCTGAGACTATGGACCTCAGAACACTGGGTAACTGCACCACCTCGTCCACATACCTATATGTTAAGGCATCCACCACACACGACTCCTTGATTTACAAGAAGTGAGCTGATTTTGTCAGCTGGTCCACCACTACCCAGATATCATCACTTCCTCCTTGAGCCATGGGTTGTCCTATGAATAAATCCCTCGAGATGTCATCCCACATCCACTCTGGGATGTCTAAAGGCTGCAAAAGACCACACGAAACAGAGTGCTCATCCTTAACATTATGGAACATGAGGTACATTGACACAAAATCCACCACTACTCGATTCTTCATGGGCCACTAGAACTGACCCCTCAAGACCCGGTACATCTTGGAAACTCAAGGGTGTACCTCCATGGGTGAGTTGTGGAACTCACCGAGAACTCTCTCATGCATTTACATTGGAAAAAACAGCTTCCCAAGAAATAGAATCTGATTCTTACCATCTTTCAACCATTATTTCGGAGTATTTTCCTAGGTAAAATCATCATGAATCACTTGAGCGTCTATGTCCCCTCACTGAGACTCTTCCACCTACAGTGCCATGGAAGACTGCACCATCATCTCAAACAGACAGCCTCTACCATCCTATATTTTTCATCCAGGTGTAGGGTAGCCAACTCCTTCATCGCCTTCCAAGAATCAGCTAATTCATGAACAACATCCTTCTATGAATTCCTTCTCATGGAATCAGCCACCACATTCTCCATTCCCAAGATTTAGGGAATCTCAAAGTTTTAGTCCTGTAAAAACTCCATCCACCTCTGTATTTTTAAGTTTGAGTCATGCTGGGAGAAGATATACCTCAAGCTATTGTGATTTATGAAGCCCAAGAAGTTTTCTCTGATGAGGTAATGCCACCACAAATTCATCTCAAACACAACCATTGTAGGCTCCAGGTTGTGGGTGGCATAGTTTCTTTTGTGGGACTTAACTACCTAGACCCATAAGAGATCACTCCCCACTGCTGCCTCAGCACACACCCCAAGCCTAGGCCTGAAGCATCACAGAACACTTAAAATGTTTTCCATTACTATGGAAACCTTATTACTAGGGCACTAACAAGTTTCCCCTTCAGATAACTTTTGGCTTAATGGAACTGCTCACTCTATACAAAATCATGGTCTTTATTTGTCAAGGATTTTATAGTTTCTACATATCAAGATAAGTTGGGAACAAACCTATTGTAGTAACTTGATATACCCATGAATCTATGAAACTCTACCACATTCTTGGGTGCTTCCCAAGAAACAAATGCTTTGACCATCGACTGGTCCACTGATATTCCCTACTGGGATACCACATGTCCAATGAAGTGCACCTCTCATGTCCAAAACATGCACTTGGACATCTTCCCTTATAGATGGTGTTTTTGGAGGACCAATAAAACTATCCTCAGATGCTCAAGGTGATCCTCATATGATCATGAGTAGATCAGTATGTAGTCAATAAATAAGACTATGAACCAGTCTAAATTTTCCAGGAAGATAGTGTTCATGAGCCCCGTGAACACGGCTGGTGCAGTCATATGGTCAAACAACATGACCAGGAACTCAAAGTTCCCATATTTACACCGAAAATAAGGATTTTAGATGTCACCATCCTTCACCCTCAACTAGATATATCCTAACTATATATTGAACTTAGATAAACAACTTTCCCCCTTAAACTGGTCCAAACGGTCGTCGATCCTCCGGAGGCTGTAATGGTTCTTGATCGTCCCCTATTCAACTTTTGGTAGTCTATGCACATCATGAGACCACCATCTTCCTTCTTTGAGAACAAGACTGGATCACTCCATGTTGAATTTCTCATTCAGATAAAACCCTTCTTCATCATGTCATCAACCTAGATCTGCAACTCCCACAACATTGAAGGTTCCACCCTATAGGGATCCATCGAAATAGGATATGCACCGTTTTTCAATTCTATCATGAACTCAACATCACTTTGAGGGGGTAAGTCACCATCTCTCCATAGAAGATGTCCAGGAACTCATTGAATATCCCTGGGACTTCCACCAACTATTTGTATGTCGATTCCACTGATAGCTCGGCTAACAATGAAAGAAGGGGCTCCACTCGTTGTCTACCCAGTTGGAAACTCTGATCACCGACGAAAACTACATTATGGATACTTGTATCTGAGAAAAAAACCCTTCTCTAGATGAAGATGATAGTAGACTGCATATAGAATAGATAGTCAAGACCCTGGAAGATATCGTATGGCTACATTTTCAGAAGAAAGTGATCCACATTAGACTGATACAGCCCCATCATCAGTCTATATGCCCGGCAAACATAAGACAAGATGGTCTGACCTCCGACTGGTATAATCAATACCAGGGGATCGAGAAGTATGTTTTCATATAGACCCAGATAATGGGATAGACTCGATGTAACAAAGTAGTGCAATGCTCCTGAATCAAACAAGGAACATGAAGGAGAACTAAACAAGATGATCGTACCTCGAATAACCTCTAGACCTACTGGAGCTTCTACCTCTACGACGTGAAACTTCCCACACCCATATCCTTTTCCCCTCGGCTATCAGCCGCATCCCTGACCACACCCATGTTGAGTTCTCTGAGGCCAGTCTCGTCTGGAAATATCTATTCTCAGAGGATCAGGACCACATTGTCCCCGTTGCAGCTGCTGAAAGGTCAAGCATTGAAACTTCTTTTGCAGAGGTGGGAACTATAGATTCTTGCCTCCATTATACTACACTCAGTCTAGGAACTAATTCTAAAGGTTCCCTCGATAGTCATGGATAAATAATCTTGATCATAGTCCCACAGAGAATGGATGAGGATCGGGAGTCCGTAACTGGATCTGCTGAGGCCTCCTCCCCATCAAACGAAACATGGATGGCCCTGATGATGTAGGTCTGCTTCTAATAGTCTTCCCCTCTGACGAGATCAACTATCTACCCTCACGTTGAACACCTCCCAGCATGTGCATCCTCTCCACCACATAATAATTCTTCTGAACCTCCAGTTATATTGTTACAATTAATGGAGTAACAATATAATGAAGAGAAGGTCAGAGTGCCTCCTATAAACGTCTCATCTAAGACTCCTCATCTAGAAAGTCGTCCGGAGAAAAATTAAGGATATCCTTGAACTTGATCCCAAACTCCCTCACTAACATAATACCATACTAAAGGGAGGGTAGCTCATACCTCTTCTCAGCCTTCATCATGGAAGAAATGAATTCGCTCGAAACTCCTACTGGAAGTCAGTCCATGAAAACTCACCATCCCTACTCTACCTAAGATAGAGTGTCAACCACTGATGTGTCGCTCCCCATATCTAGCTCACAGCTAGAGGAACCTAGTACTCCGTGGAGCTTAGATCCAGCTGAAAGCTATCACTCACTCCTCAAGCCATCTTTCTATCTCCATGTCTGAGATGCTTCCCTCGTACTTCCTGAGGGTCTGCTGCTGAAAGGCACGAAGCATCTTCTACCACCGGTCATCCTCCTCCTCTCGATAAGTCCTATTTTTATCATAAATATTATCCTCCTGGTCCAATATCTCCCTCACTACTCTTAGATTTCGTCTGGGTTCCATAGCAGCAAGGTAAACAAGGAATTCCTACGCCCAAGTAGTGAAGAAGATTTATTCTAAAAAAAATTTATTCTTGTTATTTATTTAAATTCACAGAACACACAATAACACAAGTAATTATATTGCAAGTAACTTCGCTAGGGAATCTACATTGCAATCATTGTAGGCTCACTTGGTCATTTGGAAGGTCCAGAGTCCTTGCATTAGATCACAAGCGGCCCTAAAATCTCGTGTAATAGCTGGTCTTCCTTGGAATGTTTCATGCACCACAATTTCCTAACAATGTTTCCCTACCATCCAATGCAATCCTCATAGTGCCTGAATCTGAACTCCATATTATCTCTCAACCTTCCTCTGATACCATTTTTCTTCAACCCTCCTTCACCAAGATGAGGGAAGGGACAAAATACTGAAATACCCTTCCATCTTCAAGTTGAAGGAGATATAATGACCCCCCGGGTCCCTCCTTCAATAGGACCCAATGTGGTGACTAGAACCAAGGGTATGAAATCACACATAATATGAAAAGAATTGAACTTTTTATAGAAAAATATTGGAACATACTATGTTAAATCTCAAAATAATCCAAAAATAGAATGTAAATATAATCTATAATCACATTTTCCACATGCATGTTCAAAATAAAGTGCTACAAGGTACAAGAAAACTCTGGTGAAAAGTACTAAAAAAAAGAAAACGAAAACAACAACTATCCTGACGTCTGAGCTAGTAATGGCTAGATCGGTCCTCAAAGTACTCTTAAAAACATTAAATCAATTTTATATTCGTAGGGTAGGTACACATGTATACTCAGTAGGGATAACCAAAAGTTCTCGTGTACAAGTGGGGTGTCATTATAATTCCCCATGATAAAGTATAGGTATCCAAACACCTAGCAAGAAAACTATCCTCCTAGCCCCACCTAGGAACACTCCCAAAATAATGCATGTTGGGTAAAGTAATAGTAATAGAACATCAGGTTTTGGATTCCCTGCACTGCTTTCCCACTGGTCATTGAATCTATACTATACGTCAGACCTCTCCCACCAATTTCACTATAGTCCCACTATCGCCCCAACAACAACCTTATAGGACACCACAACCACACATCCCACCTGCATACACCTATTCCACCCCAACCAAGCATCCTTCCCACAAACACCTTGGACACCACAACCATATTTAACCCCGCCCGCAAACACTAGGGCCATAGCCATTACCACCACACCCTAAGACACCTATGCCCTATCCTGAAGAAACATGGGAAACAAAACTTCCTACACACACCCGGGCTAACCACCAAAAAATACCCAGTCTAAATAATCATAAGACATAATGGGCCTCAGTCCATCACAGCCTGCCTGAAGAGTCTTAGGACACTCAAGAGAGGGAGCAGAACATGAGTTAATAACCATCCACTCATAGGAATATTGTGAAAAAACACCATCCCCATTGAAATGGGGGTGTTCAGCATGAAGTGATAAATATGGGTGGGGTGCACATAAGAAACACAAAAACAAAAAAAATTACATATAGGTATTCAAACACTCATTCAAACCTAATGGTTTTGAAAACCGCCCTTACACAAAAACCCGTGTTACTTTTCATTCATGCAAAAAATGCAGCATCCACAACCATAACACAACCTATTCTTGGAAAATAGTTACCCATTTAACCCCTTCTCTCTATCTTGTTCCTGTGATTCCATTTAAGTATTCCTTCACTACCAGGAAACTAATAGTCATAACCACAAGAGAAAAACAACAACTTAAACAAAGAAGGAAACATCCAAACAACAATTTAAGAATTCACACATATTTATCTTGTAAAGTCACGACAACATAAGGGATCTATAAGATCCCACGAATTATAGGAACCAAACCAAGCCACAACAAACAAAACAAGTCCACAAACCAACAAATGAACAATAATATATCACATCCCTATCCATATCACCCCACAAGAATAAATGATAGAAACCACACATATTTATAGAACATAAGAAGGAAGTTTCTAGATCTTTCCAAACAAATCATTAAGTTCCTTACATCAGTTTGGTAGACATGGGTGATCACACAAGTATTGTATTAATTGGGAATCCATTTTATCATCCAATTTTTTGTGATTAATCTGTTTCCATATTACAACCAATCAATCACATGTTTATACAGAATGTAGAAGTTTATTAGTTTGAAATAAAGGAACAATAATGACCACTATTTACATTGGGAATAATCCCATAAATTTCAAAACTTATAAGAGAAGATAAATAGTACAAAAAAATCACCAACAAATACACCCCTTCATTCCTCAAATTTCCTATTATTATTATAGTTAAGGTTTGGTTTCATCCACAACCTGAGGAAATTTTACCATACCCATCCCATATGATACCTAGTAAAGAGAGATAAATGAAAACCCTACTTGGTTGATCAAGGATCGACGTTTCATCCTCATTCCAAGAACAGTGGTAATTCGAGTAGTAGGAAAACTTCAACAAAGGATGAGCGGGAAGGGATCCAGTATAGTTACATGACTTATCTCCTAAGGAAGGACTTCAAGTGCATGTAGAGGGAACAAAATATACCGAGGGAGAGAAGATCTGGGTGTGTTAAACGGCTCGATCCAAGAGTTACATAATTTGAAATCATGAACCACATAAAAAAGAAAAATTGTGTCTTCACTGTGTGTTTCAGTGGTTTCACACTATGGAATTAATTTATATTTAATAATTCACCTTAGAGATTGGGAATAAAGAATAGATGACTTGATAAGATAATGATAAAGGGAGAAAACACGTTAGAGGGGCTAAAATAGAAACATGGATAAGGTGATCGTTTGACAAGGGGTAGCTCCACTATTAGAGGATTTTATATACCATTTATGGGCTTCAACATCCTTAAACCAATTTAAAAGAGGTAATAAAACATAAAATAAGAGTTATGGGAAAGCTAGAGGAAGGAAACCCCAAAATCCCCCCCCCCCTTGTGGCACTATTCGGTTCGGTAATCGATCGGTTTCGCTGTTTGGTGACACCATGGTGATACCCTACCACTAACATCGACTCCCACCTGACTCACATATGGGGTCTAGGATAGCCTAGACACTAGAATTTGGCAATGTAATAGACCTGGAGGGTCTGAGTCATTACATAGGCACTCCAAGATGTCAGGTAGTGGGAAAACTCCACCTAGGATTGGAAGACCCAACAACCACACCATATAAAGAACCACTGAGGAGGCAATTCGAGTCCATCTAGACCAGAAGCACCGCTCTGGGCTTAAATAGGGTAGATCATGACAGTGGAAGAACCCACACAGGCAGCCAAGTGGGACAAAATCACTAAACAGGTGTGAGGGGAAATGGCGTAAACTGGGACCAAGTCCATGCCGGTGGTGTTATAACCACTATACTAATCATAAAAAAACTTACATCTAATCCACTACATAACAGAACCACCAACATCATTGCAATAAACTGCAAGTGGAAAAACCAATGTTGAATGCCAAAACTAGAAAGCCTCCCCAACTCCTCCAAGCCACTATGAAGTCAATGTTGAGCCACACAGGAATGCCAGATCCATCACCATGTTGTTCCAACATTGAGTCATGATAAGGTCCAAATACACTTTAGAATCCATAGATTCCGATCCGCATCGAAGCTGACGATCCTGAACACGGTTGAGTTGTCACTGTGCCATGCCGAGTCTGAGTCGAGGAAGATGACATCGAGCCTCGCCGAGTATAGCGGAGGAGGGAAGGAGACTATGTCAGAAAGGAAACCCTAGACACCGTGAGTGGGAATGAATATGATTCTCTAAGGCTAATTTTTCGATCCAATCTATTAACCATGATATCATGTTAAGGGATCACATTCACATAGTTGAAGAAATGTAATTAAATTGATTAAGTACTAAAGAAAATATCTCTAATAAAATATTATTTTTCTTATAATAGGGGATGAAATGAGTTATAATATATTTAGATTCATTAGTGAAAAAATGGATGTCTCTTATGAAATATAATACAGTTGTTACTTATGAATCAATTTTACTATATACTACTCAAAAAACAATCCAGATCACTAAATTCAGTGTTTAATAATAATACTTTCCTTGATTAAATTGACAAAAATTATCATTGGTGAGAAGATATATATATATATATATATATATATATATGAATCACAAGAGTATTAAATATATATTCATATAAAAATGGCTCAATATGACACAAAGGAGATGTATAAGACTACTCATTGACTATGACGGCTCGAAATGCGGCAACCCAAGAATGGAAAATAAGGTGTATGATATATTGAGTATGAATAATCATGGATTTATATCAATGATTATAATGTCAATGTATTCTATATTCAGTTATTTAGTATATTTTAATATGTAAGTAATTTATGGAGGAAAATAAGATATCACATTCTATGAAATTATATAGGAAACATTAGTAGAGAAGATACAAATGTCATAACAATATGAGAAGAATTTATAAATGAATTTTTAGGCCATGAATGATAATAAATTGGTGGAGTTAGTCAATGAATATGATGTATTTATGTTTAAAAGGATATTATATGTTCTATAAATACCAAATTAGATGTGGGAATTACTAAATAAAGTGCATAATAATGATTTCACTGTACACCCTTTTCCCATAATGATGTATAGGGAATCAACAATTTTTTTTAGGTGGTAAAACATGAAGTGAGAAATTGTTGACTGGGTTTCACCATGATTGGTGTTCCAAAAATAAATGAATTAGAAAAAACAACAAAATTGTATAATATTACCCATCCCTAAAAAACTTTTGTTGTAGGAAAATATTTTTAATAACTTTTTTATTAAACATCTATAGATATCTAATAAGAACATTGTAATATGATTTATTGTGCATCACCTAACAAAATTGTTAAAATTCATAGATATAAAGTAGGGCCGATATCAAGATCCATTTCCCCCAAGGGTATCCCTATTAAGATGGTAATGATGAAGGGGGATAATTTATCCAAAACCTATATTCAATTTTCCATGGGTTTTTTACTAGCGTCGAATGTATAGAAATCACATACATGAGATGCATTACTATCTAAAGATTTATTAAATAGAATATAAGAAGGATAAAACCACCAAATAACTCTGAATCAATAAATATAATTAGAAATAATAATATAATAAATTGTATATGTAAATTGATAAAATTGATATTAAAATGGATATACAAAAAATATTGTCTTGGAAGTAACCATGAACTCCAATAACTTCAAACAACTTCTCAAAAACACCTCTAAGAAATTAATGTCCTAACCAATCACCAAGTGTCCTGAATAAAAATTAAAATATATATAGGGTGTCTATAAAATGTATTATATTTAGGATCCTACATAGAACCTATCATGAAAATGGGAAATTATAATACTAAATCCTAGGGATGGACTAATTAAAACAAACTCATCACCTAAAAAGTTAGTATTAATTCCCATAATCACCATGGATCACTCACTAACTATCAAATAGAATTAAACCATACCATATTAAAATCCAATATATAAAAAGTCATCCCTCTAACACTTCTCCGCAAGTTTTTATCACTCATTGTTCGATTACATAGATAATGTTCTCATCCCTTCCATAAGAAAATCATCTTAAATATGATTCGGGCATCATGGTTACCTACCTTTATCCTATGTGGGGAACAATAGATCATATTCAAATTAGTCCACATATCCACATCATCATCATCATCATCAAATTCATAACTAATAATATTCTAGGAATCTAGTACCACCAATATACGCATATTACACCTCAAACAATAAAAACCTATGATTCAACTTCCATGGAAAGCTAGAACTGCCATGCTCAGATACCTTTATGTGCTACCCCTCATGAAATTACCACCAACAAATAAACGGATAGTTTATATATGTGATATCTAATCCCCAATAGATATTAATGCTATGCTAGAAAGAAATATATAATTAAATACACCATGTCATATACATTTAATGGGAGGCTCAGGGAGAGGGGAAATTATTCCATAAGTTCCTTCACCATCCTATATACAGTAAAAATAGACACCCTTCTAGGGTTTGGGTTTTCTATTACCTAAGGATATTATTAGTGAATCTAATGAAATCAGAGAATGAAGATAATATCATGCACTAACATTCTAAGAGAGTCCTGATATCCTCAGACTCATCTATCTATATCATTGAACGTGACCATGTCTATCACTAATAAACACTATGAATCAAAAAACACACAAGAATCACATTCAAAATTTATTAACTAATTAATTATCCTGGAATTAACTACACCCTTATTTTATTTAAAAATTTATTCTTAAATCCCCAGATCAAAATGTTTTCTATACTACTAATTCATTTCTTATATTCTTAAATATTTTTTCATCATCAATTATTACAATAAACTTTCTGAATTTCTTTATTGATCCTATAATCTATTTATAATCATTATTGAACTATATGACTCGGATTTAGCTACCACATTAAATTATTATCATTAAATACATATCATGAACTGGATTTAATAGTTTAAACTAATCATATAAATATCAATCGGTTATCTGGCCATTATGTTATACTCAAGTAAGAAAAGAATGATGATATGTGAGCTTAGGTCTGAACTCATACAGACTGCCCAGTGTTTCACAAAATTATTTTTAATATCATATCATCCTTTCATCACTAACATCAACTATTATAGTATCGACAGGCTTTAAACTCATATCATGATAAATATAACCTCATCATCATATCCCATCAATAATGTCAGTCGTCTATAAAAGATCTATTGGTCTCTGTATAAAATATCATTAGTGGTTCCAAATAAGTAAAAATGTTTTAGCAAATAAAAAACAAAGATCTCAATCCCTTGAGAACACATTCATGCTAATTTGATCATTTTCAAAGGTTCTAAGTCCATAACATTGAGTTTTTAAGGATTATTAAACAAGGATCGCGATTGTCTACACTCAAATATTGAATCCATATTTAATTGAATCCATGATGATAGATATTGATTATACTTTTTCCTCTTAAATTTAATCATATCTATTATTGATAGGATTTATGTTGTTATAATGTTTCCATCATATTACATATGCTACAATGATAATAAGATAACACACCCAAAAATACCAATATAAAAGCACAAGATAATATAAAAATAGAGGTATATTTTTATTAGAATCACATGGGATAAAAACCCCAACCATTAATTCAATTTTCAACATGATTTATTAGTCATCTCAGTTATATGGTAAACTCAATTTCTAAATTTTCTAATAATTTATACAATTGTTATCATAAGAAGTAAATTATACTAGAACAATAAGAATTTAATATTTTACCTCTCTAGATAATTTTAGAAATATAGAAGAATAATTATTTAATCATAAAAAATTATTTCCATAATTTAATTAACAGTATTAATTCTTAGAATGTGATCCATTATAAAGAAGAACAATATCTAAGGGCTGTGAAATTTTTAAGAAAAATTTATTTCAAGTATCAAGTGATTTTAAAATTATAATAAATGTTTCATTTTACATGATAATATTTCTATTCTAAAATATGATTGGTTTTCTAAAAAATGTAATATTTTTTGTATATCATAAATAGAAATAGTTTCATTATTAAGATAATTTAAACAAAAATTTTGAAATCATCATCTTCTTAATTTTTGTTGTATAGAATATTTAAAAAAAATTATATTTAATTTATTCTTTTTAATTTTAGTTAATTTATTATATATAGTAATAGAATAGGGTAATTATATTTAAAAAGATTTTATATTGTAAAAAAGGATAATTAGATCCCCAAACTCTCATAAATAACATCAAGAATGTAGCACCAATTACAAGAGAGATAGTTATGTTGCATACTTGTCTATAAAGTATAAGGAGATGAATTTAATTTATAGAAGTCATGAAAAACTAAAATGATAATATGTTATTTAACTATTACTCAATAGATATTAAGGAAATTAATTGGCGTGATAACTCTAATTTTACAAATAACTTATTGTTATCAGATATCTCTCTGAAGAATCCTTAAAAATCCACATTCAATTAAAAATTAAAATTATTTTTATAAAATTAATATCCTATATATCCCATACAAAATACTAAAAAACAATAATATTAAATATAATACCTTCAAAAAAATTAACTAATTAAAAACCTTGAATTTCTCACATAAAATCTCATTAGTTTCTTTTAAAACATGTTACAAAAGGAAATGTAAAGGGAAAGTTGTATACATAACAGGGTTACCTTTACCCAAGATGCATGTGTTATGTAAGGTTAATGTAACTTTACCTTATGTGATGTTTGAAAAACTTAGTTTTCCCTGATAAATGTTTGGTAGGACCATTCTATGAGCTTAAAAAATCATATGTTCCCTTTCACAACTCAATAAAATCCATCCAAACCATTATACAAATTATGGGAAAGAAAATTCTACCATTACGCAGAATATGAAAACTCAAATTTTCTCTTATTCATGATTTAAGAACATAAACTAAATTTAAATAATGTAATAGTGGATCCTCACATGATCTAGTATCCCTAGTAATGGTAAATATACCCTTTCATGGGAACTGTGGACCTATATGTAATCCATGGGAACTATCCTTAATCTTTACGCAGTGGTTAACTACCCTTGATCGTGCCAAATAAACCCAACCATACCCATAAAATAAGTATGAAAATATTAATTACACATATATAAGATTTAAAAACCACTCTAAAACATATGTATCTATAGAAAAAAGGTCTAAATTAACAAAACGGTAGGGTTTCACATAAGGTTAATGATGCATTTTGGGGAAAAATAAATAAATTAAATTGTAAATAAAAAATTAAGAATGGTTTTGATAACCCTTTTGAAACTCCTAATCATGAAAAAAATAAAAATAATGTATTTATAAATCCCAAGACATTAAATCAAATACCTCTCAAAAAACTCTTTTCCAGTATAATTTAAAAAACATTGGAGAATTAGAAGCGTTCTGACTAACCACCCCACTATATTCCTACCAAGGACGTCGCTATAATAGGAATTCCACATCTCAGAAATCAAATAAAGAGTTCATCTACAAAAAAATGTATAATATTAAGGAAAAATATATAAATGTTTAAGGAATGTGTATATGATAATGTCACCCTAAATATTCTCTCTTGTGGAGATACCTATCAAATAGTGACAATGATGTTGAAGGAAAATAAAAAAAACTGAATCATTTCAAAATTAACAAAAATTAAATCATACATGAAATAGGGAATCAAAAAATGTAGGATGTCTTTATCAATATATTGATCCCACTCCAAAGTTCACCTCCACCCAATAAATTTTTTTTCACAATACAAAAACTAAATGAATAAATCACTCATAAAATACATTCCTTTGAGTTCCCTGATTCATAATAGTACATTCTTTATAGGTTTCACTATCATCAATATCCAACTCACATTAATAAATAACACTAGAATCATTATAAAGATATCATTGAATAATTAATACATATAAGAGTTTTAAAATCTATTTTTCTACCAGGTACTGTTAATCGACATGTCGCAACTCTAACTCGAGCCAACACCTCAATAATACCAATGAATCAGGGATATAACTTACTATCATAGCCAAACCTTCATTGACCATGATATGGATACACCTTAAAGAAGACATGTTCTCCAATATAAAAATATAGATATAACCTCCTATGGAAAACATAGTAATTTTGATGACCATGAACAACCATCATTTTTTCATAAATCTCATGTTCCTTGTCCATCATACTCTGCAATAACTCTTGTTCAAAAACCTTGATCTCTATAACATTGACCCATCACCATGAATAATTACGTGGTCAAAAATAGATATCATTATATTGTTCTAGAACAATACATAAGTGGTAGTTTTTGTTTTTAGAAAATTATACTAAGGGTAAGTCTTGTACTCATGAACCTTAATAATAAAAAATACATGCATTTGGAATATCGTCTAATATATAGATAGTCCACTCTATCTGACTATATTCCATATAAAAATTGTTATATTGCATAATTATGTGCTAAAAATCTAGAGGCCTCTCTACACAATTGAGGTTAAAAGGGGATTTCAATCAAATAGGATCATTATTATAACACAATAAACCCACATTATCTCCACCATATACTACCTTGATAACATCTCAATTGAGCTCAACTCTTGAATTGATAACAAATGTTATAAGATCATCAAAAAAATCCATGAACATCCATATAGAATCATTATCTCAATGATCATAGAGTAAATTGGTGAAAATTTCTATCGAAATGTTCTCCTTCTTCCACTAGGGTAGATCAAGTGGCTAATGAAGACCAATATGATCACGATGTTCTACCATCTCCTTAAAGTATATATTACATCAATAAACAAACTATGTCAAAAAAATCATTAAAACATAATAGGAAACAAGTCTCTCAAATAATGATACAACATTGTTACTCTAGGGTGAACTACTAGGAGTTACTTCTAGTAGTAATACGAAATACCCACTTTCATTATTTAAAGAACAAAAAATAATTCCATATAACAACACTTGATTTTTTCCATAAATTTTATATACTTCATAAGAATTTATATAATCAAACCAACCATTTAAAACTTCTTCATTTGGATCTCCAAGATAGGATTACTCCACGCACTACACTAAATTTGACAAAACCATTATCTTTTTGAATTAACTTCCCCTACATCAATGTTTAATGTCATTAAATCTTTCATAACTCTCCAAGAGTCTCAAGACACATGAAAAACACCACCACCTGTCTTTTTTATTAATGAATCAACCAACACATTCCCATTACTTGTTTTAATGTAAATATAAAAAACATAATCTTTTAGGACCACCATCAAATTTAATTTTCAATGATTCAATATTCCATAGTAAAAAATAATCTATAATATTGTACAATATTTGAAAAATACAATGTTTTCTGAAATAAGATTGTATAATCTTAGTTTCAAAAAAACACTACTATAAATTTTCATGATCATCGATAGCATAGTTATATTCTTGAGGTTGTAACTACTGAGACAAAAAAGTGATAACCTACTATTAGAAAATCATCACACACCCCAACAAAAGACACAAATAATTGTAAGAAATATCAAATGAAATTATCTAATATTATTGGTTAATAACAATGGAACTGAATAAATTCACCTTCAAATACATGAAAACCTCTTGGAAAGTTTTAGTACACATCATTTTCTAATCCTTACTACCCAAAAAAATCTTAGGAGTCGTAATCTAAGAGGAGTTCGGAATGAATATTATATTATTTCTACCAATACCAAGGAAACCCATAACCTCTACATTGTGAATTGTGGTACCTAAGAAACCACCACTTGTAACTTTTAAGGATCAATGGAAAATAAATACTGAGATATGATATGCCCCTTGAAATTGACCACACTGGATGAAAAATCACACTATGAAACATCCAAAACTACTGATGGGAAGAAATAAATTCCAACACATCTTGAATATTATCAACATGTTCTTCCTCATTAACTGAAAACAACAATACTTCATCGATAAAGTCAACCATGAGCTGGCCTAGACACATTCTAAAAAAATAATTCATTAACATCATTAACACAGTGGGATTTTTTATTTCACCAAAGGACATCGTAATGAACTCATACGCTCATAATGACATATAACATAATTTTTTAGGATATCATTATCATTTACTCACATATGTTAATATATAGGAAATAATAAATATTTGATAACCATATTTAGCAATTTATTTGATTGAATAAACAATCATTTTATGTAATATAGTAGCGGTTCATTAATTTGATCTGATTCATGTGACATTAATTGATACATAGTCGCATACAACTATTTTACTTTTATTCAGACAAAATATGAGATCCTCATGGTTCAGACTGATTTGAATAAACCCACACTCTGAAATATCACAAATCTTAATATATACCTATCATAATTAAGATGGTTTCATCTTATAAGGATACATCTATATAGGTAAAGAATCATGTTGTAGCACTACTAAAAACATATTCTTTCATCGATGGGGTAACGCCAAAACCTCTAACATAATTACATCAGAGTAATATGTAATAGCCAAGGGATTAAGTGATGAGGAAATAACAAATGAACCCAACCTCAACTCATTGGTCAATGAATATATAACCTCAACACTCTTTCGACCCATTAATGGGTTTCCCTCACTAAAAACCCTCCTGGTATCCATCTGTAAGGTTTGATATGACATCCCTACTAAATAAATCAATTATATCTTTCACTAAATATGTTAAATCCATGAAAAGAGTGGTATTATATGGATGTATCTGAAAATGTAGGATATATACTAAGGAACACTTCTATCTCACCATAAACTCGCAGTATCTTCAAAAATCATATAGGAATGTTCGTATATCAACTAGAATAGTTAATGTAAAACCAATTGGAATAATATCCACCAAAATCCAAAAATCATAGAATAAATTTGGTGAAAAAAATTCATGTGTATCTTCAAAATCAAATAGTATATACAATCATGTAGAAAATTAGGAAATAATACCTCAAAAAACATTTGGATCATCTAGTGCTAGTGATGCTAAAGAATGTGTATGGCCATTCCCAACTCAATAGACACTCTGGTATAAATGATCACCACTTATATAGTTATTTTATTGATAATATACATATGGAAGTGGTATATCAATGGACTATAAATTGTCATCCAAATCCCATTACTTCTTGCCAAGACTTTCAAGGCAATTCTGTTTATTCCACCTTTATAGATATTGCTACAATTATTTTTACATGATTAGACTATGAGACACACACTTGTTACTAATGAAGGTCATTTACCCTCAATTATAATTCCCCCAGCAAGCATAAAATAATTCTCTATCTACTAGTAGTGGTTAGAGAATTTACATCTCTAGTGAAACTATTTGAATAATTTTAAATCCTTCACACTACCAACTAAAATATATTCTTCTTCCAAACAACTGAAAAATCATGATCACTACTATGATTCACAGAGGGTCTTGTAGAACCCCATATCATGATTCCCTTGTTCTATACATTTTCTGTTAGATGGAATTTCCACTACTAGCACTATAGAATATTAAGTCAACATAAAAAGTCTAATGTTTCACTATATATTTAGATGTAAAGAGTCCTCAAAGTGATTTTCCCTAGTCTAATCATCTTGAAGATGTTATGTATAATATCATATAATTTTCTTATAATGTATACTAAAGTATTGAAAAATAAAACTCCTGAATCGATGGGCAAGGATATTTTTTTAATAATATTATTTAATGTTCTAAGATGAAAAAATATCCAAGAACTAATCGAGGATTGCTTTTCCTACACAACATTTGACACCTTATGATCCTAAATAACAAAATCCACCACTACCAATATAAATCATTCCAGATCATCATAGTTAATGAAAACTAGTACTCCTTCTGATCATGGATTTAACCAAAATCTATATTCACATACTCTATCTAGTTCTCTATCTCTTAATCTATTACAGATCATTCATACTTCAACTGACCCTAACCTTATAACTGAAGGAGTTTCTTCCTCCATGTTCAATTATCATATATCACCACTCTATGGTGATCCACTAAAATATTCTTCTAAATATATCATTTGTGAACATAATATGGAAAATGATATGGTTCATTAAATTCAGAATAACAACCATTAATACTCACAATCGTATAATAAATAACATTATAATGTTAATTTATTAGTTATTTTTTCATTTTAACAAACATCTCATTTAATTCACCATTCAAAAACATTCATAGAATAATATGATGTATTATCCTTACCCATTCCTCCACCCTTCTAACATTATCACTTCACATTGTACATTCAGAAAACATGAGTCCCCTTTCATCAAATCATAATTTTCCATACAACCCAATGTTCTAGTTGTTCTCCCTTTTTTATATCATTCATTAATTTCAATCATTGAGATTTCCCTAAAAACTCATTCATCCCCACCAAATTCTAACTCTAAAATCAATTCTATCTCTCAACCATGAACTATGATACCACTGTATCATTACACCCTCCCTCCAAAGGTACACCTTTGAGGCCAACAATGAAAAATTAGAGATAATGAAACCAAAATCCTACCTATTCTAGGCCATGGGTTGACAGATGTAATTTGAGGTAGGTTAATATCATATATGGTAGGAATTGCATTTTAGATATTCAATGAACAATATATTATAAAAATAGAATTAAAAGCCAACTATGAATTGATATTTATAAGAAAAACATATGAATACATGATATGTCATATAAAAACTAATATAAATAAAATTAAACTAGTTCAACAAAAAGTAATACTTAGTTAGAAACCATGAACTCCAGAAACCCTTAAAATCTACTCAACAACACAAATAACCAAGTAACATACTCCCTAGTCACCAATCTCCACTTGTTGGGACCAAGTTGAATGGAGAATATTTTGGATGTAAGAAAAGTTTGTTTTTAATTGTGTTGTCTTTTTTAAAAAAATGATAGATAAATTGACTTTGTAAATACATTAGAAAATATAATGATTCTTTACTTGTATGTATTTCAAAAATATAAAAGGTTTTTTTAAGAACTTGTGAAGTAATCTCTATGATAGAATGGAGGTATGCAGATTGCAATTTGAAAAACATTTCACGGCAGAAGCATATTACATGGTCAAGTTTTTCCTACATAGAATCATTGGGAAAATCATATTATTGAAATTTATAAAGTTATTTTATAATATAAAGGACCTTTAACCTTTCATTATGAGAGATTTAATTTTATAAGAAGAGATCATCACTGTATGGATAAATTTGGAGATTTCTAGAGTAGTTCATGAAGGATAATTCTGGGAAGGGAAGTAGTTTGTGGCGGATAGTTTTCGAAAAGGGTAGTTGTTCATAAAGGATAGTTTCCATAAATGAAGAATAATTTAATCGGGGTTCATTTCTAGGATTTATATGGTTCACATGGACAGTACATTGAAGAAGTTTTCAGGTTACTATACCCACAAAGGAAAGTAGACGGTATATGAGAGGTGGTCCGTGGAGGTACTGGCTGTTCACGAAGCAGTGTTGGTCCGAAAAAGAATCTAATGTCCTCAATGTTGGGGAAGTTCATGGAAGAAGAATGATCTCTACAAAAAACTCATTTTTCATGGTGAAAATCAGTACACATATGATATAGGAAGTTCACGGAGGAAGAAGGTTTTTTTAATAGTTTTAAAGGATGTTCCTACTAGCTTCTGGGTAGGAAATATATGAATTGTTTTGAAGAATAAAATTGTGAATGTTTACCAATAAACACCACAAACATTATTTTCTCTATTTGTGATAAGAGTACGTGCACACACTATAGTAATTTTTTCAAAGTGCTACACATGTGTAAGGGAACATCTTACTCATTGTATGAAACATCAAAAAAAATTCCAGTGGATTGTATGGTATTGGATTATTTCCAAACCATTCCAAGGACATATCAAATATAGTTGAGTAGTGAACCTTGTAAATTATTTTATTCCTATTTTTTTAGTTTTTTTCATTAGTGAAAGAAATGTTTAATGTGAGGTGAAGGTTGTTTCAAAATTAAGGAAAAATAAAAGAAAAGTATATCACTAATTCCCCCTCTTACTCTCAGTGATAATGAAATCGTGACTAGGAAACCTCACTACTTACCTAAAAATAGTTTTCATATAAATTGGGTGGATATTAGTTGTACACTCAAAATTATCCTCACTGAGATCTCTCATGAAAATTTTTATTAATGAATAATAATAAAAATGACTAGAAAAATGAAATTACTCAATCACTTAAATAGGCAATACCATATCCCATCCTCACTATTGCGCACTCCCTGAATATCACATACAAGTAAAATAGACAATACCAAAATTAATATATATATATATATGGTCTATCATGATCCCAATTATATATTATATTTTCTCACTCGCACCAAAATGTGACACGTAAAGTTCCCATCACATCCACATGAATGTTATCTCATATGTGTTTTGAGCCTTGTCTCAACTTACTATGGCCCCATGCAGTTCCCAACATCTCATATTGGCATCAGTCCACATATCAACATCATCATCAGCAGCATCCCAACTATGACCAATAATGCGTTTGGAATCCACTATAGCCTATGTATGTGCATTACACCTCAAGATATCACTTACCATCAATGGAAACTAATAGAAAATTGGAAGCACCAAACCTAGATAAAATTATGTTCTACACCTCATGAAATTATATTTTGGACATAAATGTATTATATATTTTGCATCCATCATGGACCTAGATGATATGAACCTTATACCTAAAGCTATTTTAACTTGGGATACACCTATAGATATATGTTTCAATGAATATAGTTTGATGGATAAGTCATCCATTCATTAGGGAACACCACAAAAACATTTTTTCATAGGATTCTCTACCGACCTGTGTGGAAAAGAATATAAAATTTGATAATAAAAATAATATCACATATATATACAATAATTTCCATTATCTAGATTAAGAATTATATATTTTATTAATCACACATGATCCTATTTTTTCTACTATCTATTAAGAATCATTAAACATAAAGGCCCCACATTCACCATTAAATAATTAATTTATTATTAATTGATTAATAACATCCCAATTTGATTCAAAAATTTATTCATAAATCATCCCAGCCATGTTTCATTAAAAATATTAATTCTTTACATACATTCCCATGTATGTCTTAATAATCTGCGATTACTATGAACCAACCTTGTTAATTTGTAGATTAATTTATCAATTTATAATCATTAGGGTACTATAGGACTCAAGTAATGTAACAACTTAAAAACATAACTTATAGTTCATATAAACTACTTCATTCAGTAGTTAGCAGTAATCATATAAATATTATTTCGCCACCTGACCATTATCAATACCTTATGAAACAAAATAATGTAAATGTGAAAGTCCTACTTTGAAATTGTCCTCTCCTCTTGGTGTCCCACACCATTTCATGAAATATTCAATCATCCTTTCACAAATAGTATTTACTATCATAGCTTCCTTGGGATCCTATCATATATCATGATCAATGTAGACACTGGATTCTACTGCATCAAACAATATAATAAACATTAGAAGATATCTTACTCCCATGTCTACAACTCCTCAATGGTTCCCAACCATATAAAAGATTAAAGTAAATAAAAATCAAGCCTCTAAATCCCTAGATAAAACATTCATGTTAACAAATATTATTTGATTTTTCTATGTATTAATGGACTTGTAATTAAGGTTTTTATGACTCTCATAAAAAACTTCAGGCTCATTCAACCCCAATCAGTAATTTTATATTTAAATCCAAGAAGAAAAGATATCATTCTACTCATGCCACTTTTATTTATTTATATATTTTATTAACCATCATAATTTTATTTAATATTTCCATTTATATTTCTCGTGATATGCTAATAACAACAAAACACAGCCAAAACATCCTAATGAAAAGTCACACAACAATATAACAAGAGGTAAAATAATTTCATCAACATTACTTATGATCATAAATCCAACAATATATTTAATTCAAAAATAGAAATATTAATTATCATGATCATATGATAAATCCCATTTAAAATTTCTATAATTATATAGATATATCTTATTATTATAATGAAAAAAATACACCAATAAAAAAATATTATTTTCCATATCCTGGATAATTTTAGAATGATATAATCATAATTCATTATACTTTTATAAATGATTTACACATTTTATTTAATAATAAAAATTAAAAGTATGTGATCATTGATAAGGAAGAACACTAATTACAGTTTTTGATAATTATAAGAAATAATTATTTAAATCTTTATGTGATTTGTATATTATCAAAAAAATTCACATTACATGATAATAATTCAATTAAAAAATACTTTTATTTTTATTACTCATATAAAAATACTTCTAAATCATATATAAAAATAATTATAATATTTAAATAATTTCTATATAAATATTAAAATCATCACCTTCTTACTTTTTTATAATATTAATAAACAATGTTTTTTATTTGATTTACATAGATTTATTATCATTAATTCCATCTATTTAAAAAAATAAGAAATGCATGAAAATTATATATATTTGACATTGAATAAAATAGAGATAATCATATCCACTATCTCTTACAAGGATGTTCAAGAACACATGAATAATAAAAAGAGAAATAATTGTGATATGTATGGGTCTATAAAGTAAAAGGGGTAATAGATGATTTCCATAAGACTTAAAAAACTCGATTAATAGTAATTTTGTTCATCAAGACAGAAGATAGTGTAAGGCAATTTAATTGGAGTGATAGTTATGATTTATATAAATAAATTTTTTATTAGATGACTCTAATAAGACACACTAAAATAATCATTTATTTCCAAATAAAATTTTATTTTCCAATTTAAATCCCTGTATAACCCTTACGAAAGTCCCACAATTAATTAGAGTCAAAAATAAAATTTAAGACAACTAACTGATGAATAACTACTAATTTTCCACATTAAATTTAATTAACATCAATTAGAAAATGTTACAGGTTGATAGGAAAGGGAAAATTATGGATATGTTCACAAAAGTGTTAACCTTATGAAAAAGGCATGTGTTTCGTTAAGCTAATTTGGTTTTACCCTTATGTGATATTTTTCAATACTCAACTAAAACCAAAAGTGTTTTTGGAGGACCCTTATGTGAGGCTAATGAATTAATTATGTACCTTAAAGAAAATCAATAATACTCGTCCTAATATTCACAATATCTTTGGGAACTAATATGTTACCTTACATAGTATATAAGAACTCATACATACCCTTATGTAATCTTTTATAAAATCATTATTATATTAACTAATGAAAGATATTACCCATATGTGAGTTGGAACCAACACATGTGTCATGAGATTCTTTAATTTTAGAACTGCCTATCCTTATTCGATCCTTCTTAACTTACCTTCACCACAACCTTATGGTGAACTACCTTTACACATTCTTTAGAAACTCATCCATCCCCTTACACAATAAAATCAAACAAGACATACCCTTACATAAGAAAATATATCCTAGTTTAATAATTATGTATTTATTAAAAATTGTATTCAATTTTACCCAAGGGGTTGAATTCATGTAATGTTAAGGAAAAAGTATGAAAAAACATATTTCTCATTAAATTAACTTGTTCATTAAAATGGAAATGGTTTCTATGAACCCTTTTGACACTCTTATTTCTTAGAAACACAAAAGGATGGTATTTTGAAATCTATGGACCATACAATCTACCCACAAGATAATATTTTAAATCTATATATTAACATTTATATGAGAATACATGTTTTAACAATATTAGTATTTTCTGATTGTGGCCTCTGTGCCATTTCAAAATTATAAAGGAGTATTCATAAGGCTCTAAACATTGATATGTATTTGAGCACTCTCTATCAACTTCATTCTGATGGGAGGTCTAAAAGGAATATATATACACTATAGTACATGATGATTTCATACGTAAACCTTTTACGATACTATTTAGGATAGGAATATTATATCGACATAATGTATTGTGTATATAACTAAAAAATTCAAATCCATTCTGAATCATGTAAATGTGGTTCAAAGTAGAAGAAATTTCTTTGTATATAATGATATTAAAGAATTATAATTTCTTATAGGGTTCAATCCCACTTGAAATTGTTTCTATGAAAGGGAGTATTATGGTTTTGAGAGAATGAGAATCTGAGTCTATGGTATATACATAATTTATAAATATTAGTTATAGGTGAGTTGTGGAAAATTATTTAGTTATCCCACTAACTTATGTAAAGTGTATCATGCTTTCCATGTCTTGTTATTATAGAGGTACTCTCTAGATCAAATGCCTTTAGTAACTACTATAAAAATAGGGTTTTTCCAAGACATGTCATATGATGATACACATATCTATTTTCTTCATAATAGAGAGGAAATATTCTTAAATATCAATATTTTATTGGGGAATGTAATTTATAGTAAGCCCAAACATTAAGAAGTGGAATGGGAGTCTAAGGAAGAAATTATGAAGAATTACCCATATTTTTGTATGAACTAAAATATTCCAAAAATATTTAAGATGGAATTAATTCTAGGGGAGAAGGTTATAATCATTTATTTACTATAGTAAATTAACAATTAAATATATAATCTATTGTACAATTAATATTCTATAATTTCACCATAAGAGTATAAAACATGTTAGTAAGAAATTAAAATTACATATATAAAAAATTCATAAGAAATGCTACATAAAAAAACTATAGAGAGAACCACAAAAATATTAATCATTAGTGGATCACACTCTAAAAAGAATAACATATATATCAGATACATTTTAATTATGTAGAAAACAACCTGAAATGGAATATATTGGGTCTATGAACTTGGGGGGGGGATTTGAATGATTTTAGATTATTACAAAGATGTGTTTATATAAGGGTAAATATCAATGTTAGATGGGTAAGGTGGGTACTGGTATTTAAATATTAGTAATCATAATGTTAGAATAATAAAAAATGTATCTGACTTTTGTAATAGAAACATCACCCATATAAATACAAATTTCTAATAAAACTATATAAAATAATTTTTTAATTACTAATTATTAATAATTTACAATCATGAATAAAATTTAAAATATATAAAAATTATAAAGAAATAAGTTTTTTTCAAAAAACATTTTAATTTGAAATACACATCTATTTTTATATAATAATAAACATTTACATATATGGATATTTATTTTAATACAAATAACATTAAGTCAGAATCATTACAACAATAATAGATAATATGGAAATTTTCATAAATTACAAATAAAATCGAATGTTTTGGTAAATAATAAAATATTTAATGAATATGTAGTTAGTAATATTATGTCCTAATGAATAAAAAATAATGTAATGAGTAATATAAATAATTTATGGACTTCAAATATGGTTATTCATTAAAATAATATATTTTTAATTTAAAAAATTATTTTCCAAAATATGTAAGGATGATTCCAAGCCCAAAAGTATATTTTATTATTTTTTAAACAATTATTTATGAATAACTATCTTATCCATGACCAAATGAATATATTTTAAAGTATTAAATTTTGTGAAATTTTAAATGAAAAGAATACATGATTAGAATATCAAATTCAAAATTATGAAACCATATAAATGAAAATGTGTTTCAATTTCCCAAAAAACTAATCAAAAAATAATATGTTTTTAAACTAATAAACAATACCCATTTCGGATAAAAATTTAGTCCCATCCTTCCATTCCTGTCCACTATAAAACCATAATCCTAGGTTTCCTCCCATTTTCTCTCACAAGAAACTTTTGGAAGACTCCTCAGTAGATAATAGTTTCAATTTCTATATCTATGTATCCCTTAAAATCCTTTCTAAGATTTTTTTTCAATATAAATTGTTATTTATGGGTTCATAAACTCTAATATACATTTATAATTTAAAACCACAGCCTTAAAGATCTAAGGAATTCATTTTTAATCATTTTTATAGGATAAAACATTCTAATAATATTCAAAAAAAAATATAGATTCCTTATTGGAATGTCATTTTAATTACATTGCATTTTCATTTAAAGTTATGAAGTATTTCCCTTTTATAAATACATGATTTTATTTGGAATAATACATTCCAATTTTCTATTAATACCAAACCCTCAAAATCTATTATTTTTTATGAATTTCCTTTAATAAGGAAATATTTTAGTATTAATTTCTCCTTCCACCATTGCATTAAATTTCTATTTCATAATAATACCCATATTCGATAATGTTACCCCACTCCACTACACAATCAATAAGTATAATCTCAATTTAAATTTGATTATATGATAAACAATACTATTATTATGGGAATTCTCCTAGATAACCATACAATTCAATTAACTGATCAAAAAATGACAATATAAATATATATTACCTCTATAAGTAAAATTATAGATTAGTAAATCATGTTTATATATTTGGTTTGTTTTCGTCCAGTATGACGGTTATAGATAGCCTAACACTTACATATAAAGGATGAATATGTCTTACTAATTGATCATTGGGGATCATATTATATAGAACATTGATATATCATAGGGTCATCTGAGAAATACATTGGTTAGGTATTTGGTGTCTTCCCAAACAATTTGAATATGTTGATTTCGAATGGGGCCTTGATAATATTTTTATGATATAACAACAAATTTATTACATCACTATGAAAAAAATTATTTCCATTTATTTGTTTATTTATTTCGATTTTTATGATATCCAATGAAATATTTCATTTGCATCCTTCAATTAAAAATTTATTTTATTTATAGACAATCCCACTTTTTATTAAGTTGATAGGAAACCCTTAAATGTTTCAAAAACAAAAAATAAATTTCTTAAATACCCATAGTTAAAATACCATAATAAATAGCCTGAATTGTTGGAGGCATACGCCCCAAATTGCAACAACTCCACCAGTCATACATTCATCTGACTATGTCATCCATCATCCAAATGTGTCATCTACAACATGACTCTTATTTTATGGTCATCTTGAATATATATTATTTGATTTGTTTGATCTCTCCCTGCCTTGCACTCCACCAATCAGTATATCCCTTAATATCACCCTAGATAACTAATTAGTTGATGGACTGACAGAACTATTTGTTGAAGATCCTTTTTATGGACAGAAATACTAGTTTTAATTAATAGTACCATCACTATTTATCCCCATAATATAACTTTATATGTTCTAGTTAAACTATAGTTTTATAGTACTGCGATAGTCTCATGCATATGTTCCACCACTATGAATCAAAACTGTTTCTAATAAAGGATTATATGGTGACATTACAACTCATGTATGGACAAACTGATATACTTTATGGTAATTTTATTAGTTATGTGTTAGTATTTTATTATTATTTATTCTTGGAACATTTTTAATGTATAAAATTCAAGTCTTATGTTTTCATTTTTTCCTAAGTTACATATATTATTTTTTATAAAGAATGTAAAAATAAGATGGAAGTAAGTCAAAAAAAAGTGGATAAAATTTACAAAAATTTATTCATTCATAATAGAGTGTCACAATAATGTATAATAAACCATTTGAAATATAAAATTAGTTTCTACTAACTATTTTTTATTAAATCACATAGAAGTTCATATATTTAAATGAAAATGTAAATAAATATAATTAATATTTTTATAACTATAAAATCATGTAGATAATGTTAATCATTTTTAAGCATTATTAATAGATAAAAACATAAATTCAGGAAAAAAATACTAAAAGGAGAAATATAAATATAAAATTAAAAAATAAAAGTATAAAAGTAATTTTTTGGCATTTTGATGTTATAATCATATAAATATATTACATTTAATGAGGATAATGTATAATTTATAAGACCATTGTTAAAGGGTACATAGGACACCACTGTAACACCCCAAACTTCCACGGTATGTTTCCCTTTGAATAATGTAGTAGCTTACATTGTACGCAACTTCGAGGTTCTAACACACCACGACTAATAAAACTAGCCGTTATGATTAGTAATACCAACTTTTTTAAATTTTATAAATTTTATTTTTCAAAATGGATTTCATTATTGAATTTGGGATATCAAAATTAGCTTAGGGTGATTTTTTGGTATTTTTCTGAAAACATTCAATTTTTTATGAATAGTGAAAAACACTACGTTATTGGTTAAAACAGAATTTTTATTTAAATAATTAGTTAGTTTCTTTAAATTTATATTCGGTAAAAATAGATACATAATATCTGTATAATTTCAATGTAATTAATTGAAGTCATTTTATAATAATATCTGACATATAAAATTTTACTGAACTTTTTACCGTCTTTTACCCATCTCTAATGAGCATTTGAAAATTTGCATAAAACATAATTTTACCGCTTCTCTGAGTTGAATTTCAAAAATTCGAGAGAAAAATTTTATATTAGTAAGTAAAATGTGGTTCAATGATATGAAAATAATTTTTGGTGAATAGTAACGTTTGACATTTATTTACCACGGTTAAATGTAAATAGAGAAATTAAAGGTAAAAATGATATTATTTTTACCCTAATACAATTCTTAGTTCTATCGGATTGGTGTAATTCGACCAAAATCATCTTTCGGAATAAAATATTATCATTTAGGTCCACTTGGATTAGATTACGAGATTTATTATTATTTTATTTAGAGAAGAGTTTAAAAGTGTTTAATTCAATGTTTAATAACTTAATAATTTTTATTAAAGGGTTACACATAAGATAAATTCAACAATAAATTTTCATTATAAAGATAAAATTAGTTCCTACATAATTTTATTTTATTTATAGTTTTTAGACATTAACTGATTTAATTTATTTATGACACAATGATGATGCAGTAATTTCCTTATTAATGAAATATTAAAATAATTGATATTATAAATACCCAAATAAATGTAAATTAAGAATTTTGATAAATTAAATGAATTTAATAGGTTAATATGGCATGTTAGGATTGATTTAATTAACTTTTTTTGAAGTAATCATGCTTATATGAATTTCAAAAAAATCAATTACCAAATACTGTCAAAATTGACATAAACAGTTTAAAAAAATATATATTATTACTTGATATTCTATTCCTAAAAATATAAGGTTCAGAAAAATAACTTAGATAAGGTTTTATATAATAATAATTAACCTTTTGGGGTTATATTGTATTTTTATAGTAATTTTATTAACCATATAATATAAAAATACAAAGAGACATGGTAAATGTCAAACTATTTTACTAAGAGTTAAATATAAATGATATGGTTAATATGGTGACCTAAACCTATCTAAAATTTATTTGTTGAAAGTATTTAGACCCATACCCCATATATCCTCAAAATAAGTCATTTTGGAGACATTATATACCGAATATGAATTTATTATAAAATAATATTTTATGTTTTTTCTAAGGTGCCCCTCACCCCTCTTATAAAAGGGAACTTGCCCTTCTATCAAATTCACAACTTCAAAGCCATTTTTCTCAGCCAAAACCTACCCAAATATCCTCCCAAATTTCCTAACATAATCCTAGAGTCCTTCTTTTAGTCAGAAAGCCAATCTAAGGAGCCATTTTGATTTAATCAAAAGGAAGTACCCGAAGAAGAGATAAATATTTCATCACCTCTTTCAGGTTCTTTTCTTCTTCCACTTCCTCTTTATTTGTTATTTAAATTATAAAATAATAACTATAGTATCTTGTATATATCTTTATTTTATTATAAAAAAGTCACAACAATATTCTTTATTCTATCCATCTTATAAATGACAAAGTCATCATACGTCCGTACGTACGGATTCCTGTCTCCATGTCGTGGTGTAGTTTATTACTCAAACATTTCATCATTTTCATGGGTATAATAATGAGTATAAATTATGTAAATAATAAATATAACATTATAATTATTCTTTATATATGATATACCATCCAATTAAGTACTGTTTTAATATCAAAAGAATGATATTGTCGCTCGTGCGTACGTACAGAATATCGTCTCCACGAACGCGATAAGATTCATTTCCCCATCGTAACCATTCAAGAATAATTTTTATTTTATGATTACAAATAATTTGTAAGGACTTGAAATAATTCTGGATATGAATAAGATAAATTATATCCATAACAAACACGTCTTATGTAACAAAACAAATAAAATAAAATGAGTAGGTTAACACCCGAAACGACGATAATACTAAAATATTATTAACAAATCAATATTCGAAGATCATATATGATATCATATTTATGTATATGATTCATGAGTAATTTAATAAAAATGATTTAACTATTAAAATGGCGGTTAATGTAACCTTGATTAAGGAAAAGTACAAGGTAAGGGTAAAGTCTCACAATCTCTTCACTTATCCGAGGTTGTTTATACGTAATTATCTCTTGGGACCTCTTTATCATCCACATACATGTTTCATAAAAATATAAATCAAAACATTTTTATTATTTACTATACTATGGTTTAAAGTCATTTATACCCTTATTTTACCTTATATGTTTTTAAATGAATCTTTTCTTCGTTTTCCAAACAAGGTACTTTATGACCTTTTCGACAAAATTAATGTAAGAATGTATTTTTTTAACTTATGCGGAGGGTGAGGCTATTTTCCACCATTATAACATCGTTGAATCTTCTCTTAAAAGATTATAAGAATATTTTAAAAATAAATGTTTTCTTTTATAATTATGTGACTTTTAAATGATTTCAAAAAAAAGAAAGAGATATTTCTCTCAAATAGTTTTGATTTCATCTATGTCAACATCCTTTGTTGGATTTTACACCTGTTTGAAGATGATTGATTTTTATACAAATATTCTATATTTTATTGAAGGTTTTGTGATATGTTTGAATTTGGATGTGTTATTTTTATACCATTCAAGGTTTATGGATAAAGTATTGACATTTCGTATACTATTTTTAATATGAATGTTTATGTTATGTTTAAACCTTTTCATATGAGGAATGCTTTAGACTTATTAAGTGACAGGTAGAGCCCTCTATAGATCATCGATGCATCGGTAAGTCTCATGAGACAAACTAGTGTCTTGGAACAAGTCCTTGACAAAATCTTATTTGTAGTCTTGGCACATGGCCTTAACTATGTGGTTATGAAATTTTGGCATTATACATTCCTTCATTATGGAAGTGGCTATTGATATTACAATTGATTATTCTACTAGTATAATATCCATGTGAATACGTAAATGGAATTATTTTATTTTAACTTTTCCATTTCATGCTGAAGTTCAAGTTTTATAGTGTTTTGTTTTAGTCATATAAATTTCCTTAAATGTTTATGCTTATTTATGAAAGTCTCCGCTATATTGTTATCCTTACTGAGCATATGATCTCACCCCTTTCTATGTTTTATTTTTTTCCAAGATGTGAAGAAGTATTTTATGGTTGACCTGTAGAGATATTCTAAAGAAATAAGTGTGTTCAAATGGGTAAAAAATGTTATTGATGTTTTTATTTCATGATGTAATGTAAAACATATGAATATATCTAGTATTTCCAAGTCTACTAAACTAATCAGTCTTTCGAGACATGATATTTTGTGATCATTCCAATGTTATGTGATAATGCACTGACTCTGGGTAACTAGGGTCGGGGTGTTACAGTTGGTATCAGAGAATTTTTAGTACAAACCCTGGAAACTAGATTAAGATAAACTCTGACTAGAACACGTTACCATAAGATAGAATTTTAGGATTAGTATAGAAAAACTTCCTAGAATTTTTGTAATGTAGTGATTTTGTGAGTTTTCCAAGATATACATCCATATCTGGATACGAGTAGGTAGAGGTTTCTCTGGCACAGATGTACCTAGGGGTAAAACCTGAAAACACACCTTTGATCTAGACTTAAACGAGAACTGGTGCACGACAATGATCATTGCTTCACTCTTGGTTACAACACTCCCGGGGGATATTCTTAGGATAATTATCATTTTAGTTACAAACTATTATGAATAGTTTATGACTATATACTTTCTCAAAAAAAACATTTTTATAATTATGGATTATATCCATAAACTGTTCAATTTATGTTAAGTGTTTTACAAGTTTGGAATTATGTATTGCGATTGATATACTAATCTAGTTTATGCCATTGTTTAAAATGGTTACTAGTAGAAAAAATGGAAATTGTATCAACACACGTAATCCATCTAGGTATTTCCCTCCTACTCAAGATAATTATAGTAGAGCTAGTGATGCAACTGGTGCTGGTCAGCTTATCACCATACTGGGACAGCTCACTCAGGTTATGAATAATAACCATACCCGTAAAGAGCACCCTAGTCCACGACGCAAGAGGATCAATGTTAGATCGCTTCATGAGTAAACTACCACCAACATTCAATGGGAGTACAAATTCATTGGTAGCTGATCAATGGATAAGTTCCTTAGAGAAAATATTTCATTATTTGGGAAGTAGCGAAAGGGAAAAAGTTGTCATAATAGTTTATCGTCTCACGGGAGATGCAGATCAATGGTGATAATTGAATCAAAATACAAGGGAATATGAAGAAGTATAAAATATAGAATGGGGGGAGTTTAGAGATATTT
The DNA here is from genome assembly GCA_963277665.1 of Viscum album. NCBI lineage: Eukaryota > Viridiplantae > Streptophyta > Magnoliopsida > Santalales > Viscaceae > Viscum > Viscum album. The sequence goes on from OY728139.1 coordinate 435,229,919, forward strand.
TCTTAGAAAAATACTTTCCTCATGACCATCAAGAGGATATGGAAAGACAATTTCTAAGTTTGAGGAAAAAAATGATGAGAATGTCACAAAGTATGAAGCTAACTTTACAAGGTTAGCAAGGAATGCAGCAAATTATATACGTAACTCGAGATGTATTATTGATCATTTATTTGATGGGTTAAAACCATTTCTCTATCGAGAATTAGTCTCACAATATTTCTCGTTGTACAAAGATATTTTCTCATGTGATATCAAGATAGAAAATGAATTCTCAAAGTCTTACGACAATAAAGAAAATCAAGAGAAGAAAATATCTATTGAACACTCTATAAATGGATATAATTGGAAGAAGGGAAAAGTTTAAATTTCATCCTGCAGTAAATGTTGGAAGAAACACCCTCGTACTTGCCTGAAGGGAATGGGAGTTTGTTAATAGTGTGGTGAAAAAGGCCACCATGCTCATGATTGAAAAGGGAGGAAAGAGGCTGTCAATGTTAAATGCTACAATTATAGAGAAATGGGGCATTATTCAAATGAATGTCCTAAGCGTCATGGAAACTTACCTTAGAAAAGGCCAAGGGATCAAGGATAATCTTATGTGATCACTGCTACTGATGTTGAAGCTCCAAATTATATGGTGGCGGGTAATTTAATGGTTTCCTCAAGTTAAGCCAATGCTTTATTTGATTCTGGATAATTGCATTGTTTCATATCTTCCCGGTTTTCTAAGAAAATTAGATATTCCAAATTTTATTTAAGAAGGGAGTTTTCAGTCTAAACTCTTAAGGGAAGTATCATTGAAAAAATGTTTTGTGAATCAGTTCCCATTAGAGCATATAAATGTTCTTTATCTGTTGATCTCATCATTATGCCCATGATTTAATTTGATATAATCCTCGGTATAGATTGGATTTCGGACCATGATGTAAAATTTATTGTAAGAAGAAAGAGGTTATAATTTTCGATGATGATAAGGAGTGTCTTATCTTTAGAGGAGAAATTTAACAACCTAATTCGTATCTAGATCCACCCACAGTAGCTCAACTAAATTAAATTATTGGGAAGGAAGAGAATGGAATAACTGTGGGTGAGTAATGGAATGTTTGAATAGAAGATATACTTATTGTACAGGAATATGTTGATGTGTTTCTGGAGAATTTACCTGGACAGTCTTCAGAATGAGAAATTGAGTTTTCCATTGATTTAATTCCTGGTTCAAGGCCCATATCAAAGACCCTTTTTAGAATGGACACTGTGGAATTAGTGGAACTAAATAAACAAATAGAGGAATTGAATAATAATGGATTTATTCTCCCTAATGTTTTCTTCATGGGTAGCCCCTGTTATTTTTGTTAAGAAGAAATATGGATCTATGAGGTTGTGTATTGACTATAGAGAGATCAATGTTATAACAATGAAGAACAAGTATCCCTTACCTCGCATTGATGATTTATTCAACCATCTTCATTGAGCTCAATATTTTTCCAAGATTGACCTTCGATCTGGATAGCATCAGTTGTGTGTGAAGAAGGAAGCCATTCCTAAAAATGTATTTTGAACTAGGTACGAGCATTACGAGTTTACAGTAATGCCTTTTGAACTAACTAATGCACCCTCTATATTCATGGATGTAATAAATATAGTTCTCAAGGAATATCTTGATGAATTTGTAGTGGTATTTATTTATGATATTCTGGTATGTTCCAAAATCTTCTAAGATCATGAAAATCTTTTGCACATTATCCTAAAGACTCTTCGAAGAAATGAATTATATGTGATGTTTGGAAAGTGTGAATTATGGGTTCAAAAGATTTATTTTCATAGCAATATTTTCTCTAAGGATGGAATCTCTATTGATCCTCCTAAGACAAGAGCAATCCAAGAATTTCCAAAATCGATGAGTATAACTGAGGTATGCAGTTTTATTGGTTTAGTAGGTTATTATCGGTGTTTCGTCCAGAATTTTGCACGATTGGATAACTCATTAACCAAGATCACACATAAAGGGGTTAAATTTGTTTAGAAAAAATAGTGTGAAGAATGTTATGAAGAACTGAAGAGAAGATTAGTAAATGCTCCTATATTGACACTACCATCAGGGAATGATGGGTCTGTTATTTATAGTGATGCTTCAAATAAAGGAGTCAGTTGTGTCTTTATGCAGAATGATAGGGTAATTGCCTATGCATCACGAAAGCTAAAAATTGATGAACAAATCTATCCTACTCATGATCTTGAGTTAGTAGTTGTGATATTTTCTTTTATGATATGAAGACATTATCTCTATGGTAAAAAATGTGAGATATATACTGATCACAAGAGTTTGATGTATGTTTTTTCACAGAAGGAACTCAACATGAGGAAAAATAGATGGCTTGAACTACTCAAAGATTATTATTTCACTATACACTACCACACGGGGAAGGAAAATAAGGTGGCAGATGCTTTGAGAAGAAAGGATCATTGAGTTTTGAACAAGATGAGAGTTGAAAGGGATCTTATTTTCATGGATCTAGTGAAGATGTATATGGGAATAACCATGGAAGGTGAAACATCAATACTTTTCAATTTTTTGACAAACCATCTTTACTAGAAAGGATAAAGAGTTCTCAAATTGATGATGAGGAGTTTCAAAATAAGATTAAAGCTGTGAATGATGGAAGATTGAGTTAATTCATATATGAAGATGGAATTTTGGCATTTGGTAAGAGACTTTGTGTTCATAACATACCTGATCTAAAAAGAGAATTATTGGATGATTCTCATAACTCCAATTTATCTATACACCCTTGGAGCACCAAGATGTATAGAGACATGAAGGAACATTTTTTATGGGACAACATTAAGAGGGAAATTTTTGAATATGTGTCAAGATGTATGGTTTTTCAACAATTGAAAGCTATAAGGCAACAGCCTGGATAAGTCATGAAACCTCTTCTCATACCTGAGTGGAAATGGGATAATATTACGATGGACTTTGTCATGGGGGTACCAAAGACTCCTAGAATGAATAGCGCAATATGGATCATTGTTGATCATCATACCAAGTCACCACATTTTCTTACTATAAGGGAAGATTTAACACTTGAACATTTAGCAAGATTATTCGTTAATGAAGTTGTAATACTTCATGGTGTACCCCCTATCGATTGTCTCTGATCGTGATCCCCGTTTTACATCAATATTCTGGAAAAGTCTTTAGAAAGCCCTGGATACTGAACATCATTTGAGTACGGCCTACCACTTTCAAACAGATGAACAATCATAACGAACTGTTCAAACCTTAGAAAACATGTTGAGATCCTTCTCACTTGACTTTCAGGGTCTGTGGGATCAATATTTACCTCTGGTAGAATTTTCCTATAACAATAGCGTACATTCACATATTCAGATGGAACCATATGAAGAGTTATATGGAAAGAGATGTCACACACCAACGTGTTGAGATGATGTTGGTGAAAGAAAACTCATTGGCCCAGAACTTGTTGAGGAAACGATGGAAAAGGTGAAGGTTATCCAAACCCACATCAAATCAGCACAAAGTAGGCAGAAGAGATAAGTTGATAACCAAAGGAAGGATTTGTAATTTCATGTAGGAGATCATGTTTTCTTGAAGGTATCTCCATGGAAGGTAGTTATATGATTCGGTAAAAAGGGTAAATTGAGTTCCAGGTACATCAGACCTTTCGAAATTCTATAACAAATTGAGGTTGTAGCATACAGTTTGGCAATGCCGCCAAGTCTCTCCAGAGTTCATGACGTGTTCCATGTATCACTATTGAGAAAATACATTCCTGACCTAATGTATATACTCACCTATGAGGAATTAGAACTGGAACCCAGTCTTTCTTATTGAGAAGCGCCTATCAGAAGTCTTGATACCAGAGATCAAGTGTTGAAAAACCGGACGACTCGTCTGGTAAAAGTTCTATGGAGAAACCATAAGATGGAAGAGGCAACGTGGGAACCTGAGGAACTTATGATGAAGAACCACCTCCAATATTTTTGTGTCGTATTATTCTAGAAATTTTGAGGACTAAATTATTTGAAGGAGGGGAGAATGTAACACCCCAACCATCCATGGTACGTTTCCCTTTGAATAATGCAATAGCTTGAATTGTACGCAACTTCGAGGTTCCAACACACCATGACCAATCAAACTAGTTGTTATGAATAGCAATACCCACTTTTTGAAATTTTATAAATTTTATTTTTCAAAATGGACTTCATTTCTGAATTTGTAATATCGAAATCATCTTAGGGTGAATTTTTCGTATTTTTATGAAAACTTTAAATTTTTGATGAATAGGGAAAAACATAGTGTTATTGGTTAAAACCAATTTTTTTTAAATAATTAGTTATTTTATTTAAATTTATATTAGGTAAAAATAGATACATAATACCTATATATGTTCAATTTAATTCATTGGAGTCATTTTATAATAAGTTTAGATATATAAAATTTTATTGAACGTTTTACCGTCTTTTACCCATCTCCTAGAAGCATTTGAATATTTGCATAAAACTTAATTTTACCACTTCTATGAGTTGAATTTCAAAAATCTAAGAGACACAGTTGATATCATTAGGTAAAATTTGGTTCAATGAGATGAAAATAATTTTTGGTTAATAGTAACGTTTGACTTTTATTTACCACAGTTAAAAGTAAATAGGGTCATTAAAGGTAAAAATGATATAATTTTTAAGCTAATATATATAAAAATCTATTAGATAAGTGTAATTAGACTAAAAAAACCTTAGGAATAAAATATTATCATTTAGTCAACTTGGATTAGATTATTACATTTACTATTATTTTATTTAAAGAAGAGTTAAAAGTGTTAAATTCAAAGTTTATTAACTAAATCATTTTTATTAAATGGTTACACATAAGAACAAATCCACTATAAATATTAATTAGAAAGATAAAAATATTTCCTACATAATTGTATTTTATTTATATTTTTTATACATTAAATAATATAATTTATTTTTGACATAATGATGATACATTAATTTTCATATTAATGAAATATTAAAATAATTGATATTATAAATACACAAATAAATGTAAATTAAGACTTTTTATGAATTCCACCAATTTTATAGGTTAATATGACATGTTAGTATTGATTTAATTAACTTTTTGTTAAGTAATCATTCTGTTATGATTTTCACCAAAATAAATTACCAAATACTGTCAAAATTGACATAAAAGAGTTTTTAAAATACATATTATATTATTAATTGATATTCCATTCCTAAAAATGTAAGTTTCAGCCAAATGACTTTGATAAGGTTATATATATTAATAATGAACCACTTTGGGTTCTCTTGTCTTGTTATAGTATGTTTATTAACCATATAATAAAAAAATAAAAGAGACATTGTAAATGTCAAGCTATTTAACTAAGAGTTAAATATAAATGATAGGTTTAATATGGTAATGTAAACCAGTATAAAATTTATTGGTTGAAAGGATTTAGACCCATCCCCACATTATCCTAGAAATAAGTTACTTTAGATCCATTATAAACTGAATATGAATTTATTATAAAATAATATTTTATGTTTTTCTACGGTGCCCCTCACCCCTCTTATAAAAGGGAACTTACCCTTCTCTCAAATTCACACCTTCAAAGCCATTTGTCTCGGCCAAACACTTCCCGAATATCCTCCCAACTTCTATCACGTAATCTTGGACTCCTTCCTTTAGTCATAAATCCAACCTAATGAGCCATTTTTATCAAATCAAAAGGAAGAACCCGAAGAAGAGGTAAATATTTCATCACCTCATTCAAGTTCTTTTCTTCTTCCACTTCCTATTCTTTTGTTGTTTCCATTATAAAATAATAAATTCACTATCTTATATATTCTTTAATGTTATTATAAAAATGGAACAACAATATTCATTCTTCTATCCATCCTATAAATGACAAAGTCACCATACGTGCGAACATACGGATTGTCGTCTCCACATCATGGTGTAGTTTTTTATTCAAAACATTCATCATTTGGATGGGTATAATAATGAGTATAAATGATGTAAATAACAAATATAACATTATAATTATTCTGTTTATATTATATACCATCCAATTATATATTATTTTAAAATCAAAATAATTATATTTTCACTCATGCATACGTACGGAATGCCGTCTCCACGAACGCGATAAGATTCTTTTTTTCATCATAACAGTTCAAGACTAATTTTCATTTAACGATTAAAAAATTGTAAGGAGTTGATATCATTTTAAATATAAACAATATACATCCTATTTATAACAGACATGGCTTATGTAATAAAATAGATAAAATAAAATGAGTAAGTTAACACCTGAAATGACGATAATATTAAAATATTATTAATAAAGCAATATTAGAAAATTTTATATGATATCATATTTATGTATATTATTTTTCATAATTTAATAACAATTATTTAACTATTATATAAGAGTTTAACGTACCCTCGACCAAGGAAAAGTGAAAGGTAATTGATAAATCTCACAATCTCTTTACTTATCTGAGGTTGTTTATAGGTAATTATCTACTGGGACATCTTTATCATCCTCATCCATGTTTCATAAAAATATATTTCAAAACATTTATACTATTTACTATACTATGGGTTAAATTCATTTATACCCTTATTTTACCTTATATGTTTTTAATGGAATCTTTTCATCATTTTCCAAATAAGGTACTTTATGACCATTGCGACAAAATTAAGGTAAAAATGTCTTTTTTTAAATTATACGGCGGGTGCGGTTATAACATCGTCAAAGCTTCCCTTACAAAAATATAATAATATTTTCAAAATAGATATTTTCTTTTATAATTATGTGACTTTTAAATGATATAAAAAAATAAATAGATATTTATCTCAAATAGTTTTGATTTCATCTATGTCAACATCCTTTGATAGATTTTACACCTGTTTGAAGTTGATTCATTATGATACAAATATTACATATTTTATTGAAGGTTTTGTGATATGTTTGAATGTGGATAAGTTATTTTTATACCTTTCATGGTTTACAGAGAAAGTATTTACATTTCCTATGGTAGTTTTTATACGAATGTATATGTTATGTTTAAGTCTTTTCATACAATGAATGCATTGGACTTATTAAGTGACGGGTGAAGCCCGCTATTGCTCCTCGATGCATTGGTTGGTCTCAATAGAAAAACTATTGTCTTGGAACAAGAACTTGACAAAATCATATTTCTAGTCTTGGTACAAGGCCTTCACAATGTGGTTATAAAAGTCGGTCATTATGCATTCCATCATTATGAAAGTGGCTATTGATATTGCATGTGATTATTCGACTTGTAGAATATCCATGTGAATATGTAAATGGAATTATTCGATTTTATCTTTTCCATAATATGTTGATGTTCAAATTTTAAAGACTTTCGTTTTAGTCTTATACATTGACTTAAATGTTTGTGCTTATTTATGAAAGTTTTTGCTATATTGTAATCCTTACTAATCGTCTGAGATCACCCCTTTATATGTTTTATTTTTCACAGGATGTGAAGAAGTATTTTATGGTTGACCTACTGGGATAGGCTTAGGAAATAAGTGTGTTCAAAAGGGTACAAAATGTTTTTGATGTTTATATTTCATGATTTAATGTAAAACTTATGAATGTATCTATTATTTACAAGGATACTAAACTAATCGGTCTTTCGAGACATGATCTTTTGTGATCATGAAAATGTTATGTAATAATGTACCGACTCTAGGTAACTGGGTTCTGGGCGTTCAACCACCATCGAATGACTTTCTAGTTTGGAATTATAATTATATAGTGGTTATAAATATATTTAATTAGATTTTTAAAATATATATTATAATTAATTCAATGGAATTAAAATAAATTATTTGTGAATAAATAAAAATTAACAATTCACTGGGGAATATACCAATGATTATAAAAAATCTTTTTTAGGAATTAAATTTTTTTTGTATATTATATTACTTTTAAATGACAATACAAATTAAATGTATTGATAAAATTCAAAATTATTTGAAAAAAAATAACTTATTATCTAACTGTAAGGAAGTTTTATTTAATTTTTCATGGACACACACCAATGATTTTATTAATGTCGTTTTTCATATTTTATATTTTTTATTATGAAGTTAAATTTAGAATATTGGTATTATAAAATTTGATGAAATTTATTTTAGAAATATTAACAAATGAACATAGATTTATTCATTCATTAATGATAAGTTAGTAATAATTATAAAATTATTTATTGTCAATAATACATATTTTTCAAATAATGGATTATCTATATGTATCATATTTTTATATTTATAAATTAACCAAGTATCTATTAAATGACAATTTTATTGAAATTAATTTTTCAAAAATTTATTCATATATATATATATATATTAACACAATTTACCAATAATATAATTCATTTTAATTTGTTTGGAATAAAAATAACAAAACTATTCTAAAAAAATCAATATTATAAAAATCATTTTTAATGTATTATGAATTTTTTTTAACAAACTAATTATTTAAATGTTTAAGGATTATTCTATTAACATTTCATTTTTATAAGTACAAAACAAATTATTAATCATATAATGATAATTAATTCATACAAAAAAAGAAAAAGACTAGTTAATATTTGAGAAGTCATTTCTCTATAGAAATAACTATTTTAAATATCATATAATTTAATTTTAAAGATAATTTTTTTATATATATTAGTTGAATTAGAATATATGGAGTCTCAATTTAGAATCATAAGATCTAAATTATGTAATATATGTCATCATATATTTTAGTGTAAAAATAATTATTGTATTAAATAACTAAATAAGGTAAAAATTTGAAAAAATGGTTAAATGAAATGACTCAAATATTTAATAATTAAAATGATATAAAATCATTATGTAGGACATTCCATGTTTCAAAGTTAATATGAAAATTATCATAAACATATCCTTGGAAAAATTACCAAACACCCATTTTTTCATCTTTATCAATTACCTATCACAAGATTCAAATGAAATGTTCATCATTTTCGCCTAATAATGGCTATCATTTCAGCCCAATTTAAACCAAATTTACCATATTATTTTATATTTAATGTAGATAAAATACCCTATAAAAAATATTCCTACATGTTTCATTTTATTTTGAAATAATAATAATGTGTAATTCATTCATTTATAAATAAGACTTTTCAAGATTAGTTGATTCTATCAAAGTAAGGAATGAGTTATTCTTCCTTTATTTAATTTACTTTAACTTTTCCATAATTCAAAATTCCCATTTTACATTATAATGGTGTATTATTAAAATTTTAATTCTTTTAAAAAAATGATATTATCATAATAGAACTCATTTTTTGTTCACAAATATTTGTTATAATGTGTTCATGTTTGGGTCAGTTTTACCACTTACAAAGAAAATTATACAGTGTTATAATAGTTAATAATTAAAATAAATAAATTCTAAAAATAACACTATACAATTAATAATTATTTATTTTTCGGTAATTTTTAAATTTCATTCTATGCAAGTAAATTCATAAAAAATAACATATTTTAGTTGAATCAAAATTCTAAAAAATTGAATTTTTAAATTCTCTTGATGAACCATAACAATAACATCAAAAATATTTAATTATTCATAAACATTATATAAAATAACTAGGTATCCATTATGTTCATTTGAAATTTGATAAAAAAATATCAAGGATCAAGGGATTAAACCTCTATATCGAAACTAGTAGAGAATAAATTAGAGAATTAACACCCAAATAATAATTTTAATAAAAAATTACTAAAAATGGGTAATAATATATTGGGAATGAGTTTTATATTATAAAATAATGATAAATATGGATCATGTATAGATAAATAATATATATGAATATATTATATTTGATAGTAGGGTTGTCTGATCATATTAGAATCAAATTGAAGGGATTTCATATAAATTTTCCTTTTTTGAGAGATTTTATGAACAATATATCTATTTTCATTTTTGTGGTGTATAAACTACCAATTTCAAACAAATATCATATTTACATTTTTCATCTTTCTATTTAAATTTTCAATTTAATCTCTCTAATTTAAGTTCTTTTGACTCAAAAAATATCAATGGTGTAAGGATTTATCATTTAAATTTCCCATTACTGAGATATTCTATATACTCGCCACATTATTCATTTTATATGGTGAATAAATTTTTTCACTAAATTAATTTATCGTATTTTTTATGTAATTCAGTAGACTCAAAATCTATCTCAGATTCTCTAATTTAATGGAATTCGATTGACAATTAACTAAAGTTGTTAGTGTATCATTTCTATCTCATAATGACATCATGATTTTCTATGACTAAATTTAAATTGTATGAAATAATATTTTTTTATCTCTAACAACACCTATTTTGATATATTATAATTATTTCTCTATTTTAACGTTCTACATTCTATTTCCCTACTCTTTAGATAAATATTTAACAAAAAATATTCTTATAAAAGGATATGAACTTCTCTTTTATTTTCAACTAGTAATAGTTATCCCCTATTTACATTTTTTCCATATGATTTTATGGATGTCTGTAGTCCTATATATATGACTTCTTCATGCCATTTTATATTAACATGACATGATTTAAAAATTTATGAAAGTGGCCTTTTTAAATACTTTGCGTACTATTTATTTCCCGTCCCTTTTTATTATATTTTATTGAAAAAGTCTCATTTCCAACTTTTCTTGGTTTTAAAAAATATATGTTATTCAATTATTCATTATTTTTCGTAATACATGGATTCAAAATTTATTTCATTTTAAAATAAATATTTTCAATCAGTGATGTCTATTTGTTTTATTTTTCAATTATATTTTATTATAAACCTATAAAGAGTTTTTTATCAATGTAGATATCCATTGATATTTCTTATAATTAAATAGGGAGAGGAAGTGATGGTTATATCCACCTTCTTCCATTAGATGGATTATGACCATGTCTGGTGAAAATAATCATGAGAACCTATTTCACTATAATGTGTTAATTATTCTATGATGTAACAATGATTGTGTTCATGTTCTTGTGAAACATATATGCATGGTTTATGCTTTATGTGATGGGTGGCCTATACAACCCTATAATTTATTAAGTAAAGTTTTATATATTATGATATTACAATTAATGTTTATTAAACCCCACAATCTGGGAAAAAATATAAAACTATAATTTTTTATGTAAATCATTATTTCTCATGAGAGTGAAAGGAATGGAGAAAGAACCAAAACCCCAAAGGGAAACTATCCTCTATTACTACGAGATTTGGCATTAAACCCAATACCCACTGGATGTATGTCAATTATGTGATGATGATTTAGGATGTGATCCTTATTGGGACCTGAGACACCATAAAAGAGTGTTATAGTTATAGATGTTTTTAACATCATTCAAACATTTCACCTTTCCAATTATAACTTCAATAACTTGATCACTCATTAGAATGAACATTATTCAATCTTTGAGATATTCTTCCACACAAACAAACAAATGCAGAAATATATATACAAGTAACACAATTAATTTAACTTTTTCACCTATAATAGTATAGTCTAAGGAACATACAAAAAATATTTTGCAGCATACATAAGTCCATTATAACTCTATGTCTATCTAGATAAATTTTTTGGAATGGTGAATCCTTAGCAAGGATCATTGGCTGAAAATTACCTTTTTAATTTTTACAACTTTTTTTGTAAAACTGAGAACCCATGTAGAACATGATACAAAACATAAAGTATCATATGATATTACCAATCCAATACAATATAATTTAATCCTATGAGACACATTCTCTCTAAATAATTTCCAATGGAGACTATTTACCACTCTATATCGATAAACAGTGATAATGTCTTCAAAATTGTAAGACATCATGTATCACATTTTAATGTAATCATCTATTTTAATTTTCCCTAAATTAATACTTATTGCAAGAATATGTTCTTGATTGTTGATACAATATGTCTACTGCTTATTATTTAATGAAAATTATCATTACATCACCCATATAATCAGTATAATATAGTGAGGAATTAATTTGGTTTGAATCCACTAACATTTCTTACTCATGGTGTGTTATACGATCCCATGTTTGGGAAATACATGGAACCTACTTTCCTAACTCCCGCTACTGCTCATTAGAAAATCCCTTTGTTAGATCATCCTAATTAGTGGAGTTCTCACTATAGGTTTGTCCTACCACCCCCAGGGTCTCCTATAACATTTTTGATTCTCCCATGACACCATTACCCTTAAATTCTTTGTATAATGAGTTTTCAATCATTTAGTTTCCACACTAAATCATTCCACTCAACATACGGTACTACTCTAAATCATTAAGTTCTAAGTATGTCTCTTTAGGCCACTTTTAATTGGAAAACCTTTTCTCCATTGGATTAATATTGTAGGAATAGTCTCTGTGCCTTTTATATTTTAGTTTTTTATGTAGAATGCAGCTGCATCGATCCTTGTTTTCGTTCCTACCCTTGTTTCTCTAGGGATTGTGGGGCCCTCTACCATGACTTCCCTCCATAATATTTTATGAAAAAAGGTTATAGATTATGTCACTTGCCCTTTCCCTTAGTAAACCCCTATCATTTGAAAACTCGACCTAGATTAGTTCTGGTTTATATTGGACAAAACCTTCAATAAAAAAACATCAAACTGAATTCCCAGCATAATATTGGGAATCACCTTCATAGAACCAATCCAATTTTTTACAATCTTTGTACCCAATGTGACATAAATTCCAATAACTTTATATTCCTCTATAACTTTTATAATTGGTGTCTAGAAACCCACATCACTTGAATAACTAAATCTACGACACACTACCCATGTCCTCCCAAATACCTACTTGTGTTTGGATCCATTGTCAGTTCTCATATCATTTACATAAGAATATTTCTTGAATAAAATAAGATGACCTAAGACACAAATACTCTCAAACCACCCTTACTCAGACATGTCCTATACATCCAAAATAGCCATGTCATGTTTCAATTTTCAATACAAAGCCTCATCCTTTGGATCAATCCTATCCGAATGAAACAAATCCTGGGTAGGAACTACTTTTTCTCCACTTAAACCCAAGAGACTGGTGCCCTGCATAAAGAAAAAAGATTGTGCCTCTAGGTATCCCTGAATTTGAAACTAATTCTAACCATCATTTATATGGCCAGAAATTCACATAATATGTCACATATTTTTATTTTATTTTAATTTATGTAATTATTTTCTTAATTTTTTGTTTAATATTTTCACTTTTGTATTTTTATAAATAAATTAATTATTTAAATAACTTTATTAATTATTTTTTATATTTTTATTCTTTTAGATTATTAATTTTCTTCTACATACGTAATTTGTTCTTTATTTTCACTCATTATGTTTTTTTTTCTACATGTTATGACAGTTTTAGGTCATTTATTAATTAATAAATTATTATTTTTACTCTCATTTTATTAACATAATCCTTAATTTATGTTTTTATCTTGTGTTTTTTTATTATTAATATAAATTAACAATATTATTTATAATTAGATGTAAATAATTAATTTAGCTCTTTAATGTTTAATTTTTTTATGTATGTTTGGTAATTTTATTTTGTTTTTAATTTATGTTCCCTATTTTAATTATTTTATCCTCATTTTTAATTAATTCCATTATTTTAAGACTAAATTAACTAAATTCATAATTTAAATATGCATTTTATAATTTTTTTATCTGGTTTTATTTTATTTGCACTTTTTTATGTCATTTCTAGTTGAGGGGTACTATTGAGGGAAGCCAGCAGTAACTTATTTTACATTGTCATTATTTTAGTTGAATATTCCAGCGGTGAGTCAATACTCACCTCTCAAGCCTCATATGAAATAGCGAGTCATTGATTAATTATTGAAACCCACATTCACTGACATTATTCTCATATCCCACTTACTATTGACCTCAAAGACTTTAATCTTTTAAGTTTAATAATTTAATTCAATGTATTATTTTAATTGTAAATTTTGTAATTGTTTTCCATTAATTATATGTCAGTTTTTTCCATTTATCTTTACTTTTAGTTTCTAAATTTTTTGATTTATACTAAGAATTTATTAATTTGTGAGTCATTGTAATTTATTCAATTTTTAATTTAGATTTTATTTATTAAAATATATTTATTTTATTTTATTTATATTTATATTCCAAATTATTTTTTATAGGAAACATTCTTCCACTGCTCAGTGGGGAGACATTGTCCCACCGTTCCAATATTTTAGTGTCTCACCATCACCCCTTCATATGTATCATTGGTGTTATTACTCACTGACAACGTTAGTGCCACAAATTTCCCACCATTCTTATGTTTGTACACTAACACTGTCCACATTTTCCTATCTCTTCTTCACCGTAATGGTGAGACATTTCTCACCATTCCTCATCACATGTCTCATCTCTGCACCTGTTTCATTGTTCTGCCCATCCACCAACAATGTCTCACATGCCTCGCCTCTACATCCACCAATAACTCATCTCACTAATCTTGGTCAACACATCATTCACATATTCCTCAACCCTTCACACCACTGTGAAACACTGATGCCTCCACTTTTGAAGCACCAGGATCTACCATCTCCCCACCAAAGAAGAGTCATCATGGCCTATAGTAGGATCCTCCTATAGAATCTTCTCACAGAAGCCCAGAACCCCCCCCCCCCCTTGCGAGAAGAAGGGGGTGAAAGATATAATAAAAAATAAAATATAAAATATAAAGTTTATTAATAAAATAATTAAATATAATAATAATAATTTATATTACCTAAAAATTAAAACTAATATAATATTTAATTAAAATAATAAAACTATTATAATAAAATTTATTATAAATTAAATAATTAAAATAATGGTTTATTTAAAATATTTTAACTCTTTTAATTATTATAATTTGATAACCTTAATAAAAATATAATAATTATAATTATAATTCAACATTTAAAATAAAATTATTATTATAAAAATAATAATATTATTTAATAAAATAAACTAACTTGATAAAAAAATTATAAGATTATAAAAATATGAAATTTAATTATAATTATTAAATAATTTATAACTATAATAATTAATTAAAATAAATATTAATAACAAACAATTATAAAGAAATATAAATTAATTATATAAATCTTAATAACAAATGACAATATTTATAAAATAATAATATTAATTTCATTTTAATTTATAGTTTTTTAATAGTTATTGTTTTTTGGCTTTTCATTCCTATGGATATAATAGAAAAATTTGGGATTTACTTAAGATTCATCCTTTTCAGTTGAGTGAAATTAGTTACAAGGGTTTTCTTAGTCCTACAGGGCTTCCCGTAGAAAAGAAACATGTGTGGTGATGTATTGAATGACATCTTATGTTGGAGGAAAATATATGTGATAAACAGATCACGACAATGGGTTTTTAATGATACAAAAGTAGTATCATTTGAAGATACTCACGATTAATTCAACACTTCTCATACGATACCTGGAGTAGCCATGGAATTTCAAGATAACCTCCAATAGATCCTTCAGAGAACAACTGGAGACTTATAGAGCAGAAAAATAGCATAAAATCAAGTTCATAGAGGGAGTTTCCTTCCCTATTATTTTACAATTTAATTTTTTTTAATTTTATGTTTTCAATATTGCTAATCAATATGATTGTAGGGTAAAACTCTTTACTCTGGAATTTAATATCTTCTTGTTTTTCTTTTAGATTTCTTCACACACATTTATTTTGATAAAATCAGAATCAATCAGTAATATTATTTCTAATTGTCATATTAATAGTTCTCACCATAATTCTTTCAAATTCAAAACATCAAGATAAATCGGTGAGATTGATCTTCAATTCATTTATTGAACCATTAATTTCATTAACATTGGAATTTTATGGCATATTTTATTACAATTTATTTATTTAAAAAATTACATAGTAGATAATGAATCATGGAGTGGCGAACTCTATAATACAATCTTATGTTTGATCTACATCTTGGAAAATGGGGTTTATCAACCATTTCATGAGGTTTGATTCAAAAAAAATAGTTAATAATTCATCCCTTTTAACCATTATTTTTATAATTACCAGGTATTAATGTCGATATGCTTCTTCTGAATCCTTATTTTAGTGTTTTAGTTCAATTATCTTCCAATAGTTTCATCATTTATCCAGTTTTAAATCCTACAATATTAGTTTACCATTATTTCTTATTCTTTCTTGGAAAAAATTAAAACCATGATAAATGTTAAAAATAAATAAAATTCCACCCATTGTTGACACCAGTGGGATTTTTTTGAAAAGTAAATTGTATACTCAACCTTTCTTGTGGGTTCGACCCTAAATTTCAATTTATTTTTTGTAGTGGGAAAACAAAAAAAATTAAAATCTAACATGGTTTAAATGAAAATTGGGTCCTTTTTTTACACCATTGTCAGGGAAGTCTTAAAGATACCACTTATTTCAAAAAAAAACAAAAAAATACACACAAAAATAATTAAAAAAATGAAAATTTTGACAATTTCTACAAAACAAATCTACATTTATTATTTACTGTTTTTTACCAACTATTTGGATTGTTACTTTTCTTGTACTACTTTGTACTACTTTGAACCTGTTTTTTAAAGAAATATATTTTTTTACCCATTTCATGAGAAGAAGATCTTCTACTATCATATTTGATACCATATACCCATAAATTGATAAAAATTTAACTTTTCTAAATAAAAAGATTCAAATTTAAATTGAGAACTAAGAAAATAGGTTTCTTACGCCTAAAAATCAATAGCTCTTTCAACCTAAACATATTAATGAAATAGAGAGGCCTAGGATGAGGGATTTTCAACTCCCTCAGGTGTAAAGAAACCCTTATTCCATTATACATTCTTGTAGAGAGAGAAATTATGAGTTGAAACAGTTCCACTTATCTCTTCTTCAATCATTAAATGGACTATCTAATGAGGACCCTCTACCCTTCATTAGTGACTTCTAAAACACTTTTCATCAATTGAATCTATTAAGACTCCCTGAGAATGAACATAGAATGAGTGTTTCCCCTTTTTCCTTAATGGGAATGCAAGGGATTTTTTCTACATTCTAGATGAAAATATTTTCAAGAAATGTGATCAAGTGAATAATTCATTCATCATGAATTTTTATCCTCATATAATAAATGGAGAATTGATAACCAAAATTACAGGTTTTTACAAAGAGGAGTAATAATCCTTCCATTAGTCTTGGGATAGATTTAGGGACCTTCTTGTGAAGATTCATCATCAAAAAAACATTCATCCCTTTTTCTCATAGAAATATTTTATGAGGGGAAATACTCCTCTAAAAAAATATCTTTTTGACCAATCTATTGTGATAATTACAATGATGAAACTAGTGAGGAGTTAAAAATTATTTTCAAAAACATTTATTTGAATTCCAAACATAAAAATTCAGGTAGCAAGAGATTGAACAAAAATCCAAACACTGGTTCTAGAACTATAAATGATACTCAATCCCAACTTTCTGAAATCACAAATCAACTTCAGACCTTAACAAACCAAAACTCTAAACAATCATTGAACCAATTATGATATCAAAACACTAACCAATATCATATAGAACAATGTACTCAATTTGGGATATTTGGTCACACTGAAATATTTTTCCCTAACACTGACTTGCCATCCCAATAAGAAAATCCAAATTTTGTTAACAATATTACTAGGATTCCTGCAAATGTTGACTCATTTTCAAATTATTACAAGGAATTCTATAAGAACCATCCCAATCTATTTTGGAATGGCCAAATAATGATAAAACACCCCATTACTCATTTATACCAAAACAAACCTAAAAAACCTATAAAAACCAATATAGGGTGGAATCTTCTAATTCACACAGAAATTATGATGGTGAAGTGTCTAAAAAATTGGATAAAATTTAAAATAGAATGGAATCTCAATAGGAAATATTGATGAATCAACTGAATAAACATCAATTACAATACAAATCTGTTAAAATTTAAAATGATGTTAGAATGCAGAATATGGAAACTCAACATGGAAATTTAGATAGAGATTGGACATGTAGTGATAAAGGAAGACTAACGATAACAACTGAACTTAATCCTAGGGATAATGGCATAGATTTTGTAACAATAAGTGCGATTAAAAATCAAACTAAACCTGAAAAAGACTCTAAAATTTTCCAAAAAGGAAAAATCATTGAATATGGAAATAAAACATGATTTATTCATAATATGGAATTAAGAGAAAAGTGTTGTAGATGAATAGAATTTCCATTTTTCACCTGAATTACAAAAACCATTCTTCTTAAAATAAAAAATATAGGAAAAGAGAAAAATGTTGATGAAATTAGGTAAATTCAAACTATTCATATAATTTTTTCCCCACCCATCCCTTTTGTTGAAAGACACATGCCCAAAAGTGATACCAAGGATGAACATCATCAGTTCCATAAGGTTTTAAACAATGTCCAAGTGAACATAAATTTAATTCAATATTTGATTCAAATTATATATTATCTAAAATATCTTTAAAATTGTTTCTAAAAAAATAATCATGAATAATTTTCCACCTAATGCTTCACTGAAAAGTGAGGTGTTGTACTCCAAAATAAGATCCATCTAATGCTCAAGGATATTGATAGTTTTCTCATACACTATACATTAGGAAATTATATTCTACTCAAATTCCAATGTGACATAGGTTGTAGTATCAATATACTCTCATACTAATTATTACAACTATTGATTTTGGGAGATCCTCTACCCACCATAGTCTTCATACAATTGGATAATTTTTATTTCACTCATATTGTGGGATTTTTAAATGACTTACTAGTTGCAGCTTGGGAAACTGTTTTTGTCTATTGACTTCTTAATGCTTGATATGGAATGTGACTGGGAGGTTCCCATTATTCCGGGTAGGCCCTTCGTGGGCACTGGTGGATATGTTATTGATGTTTATAAGGGTCAACTTATTTTTAAAAGTGGAGAAAAACAAGAATATTTAAATTTCCTTAAAAATATCAGGGGACCAACATTTTTTAAAATTTTTTATAATATATATTTCTTTGAATATAGAAATTCATTTTAAAATTGTGAAGAGTTGGAAAATAAATCATTTCTTAAAGAAATAAACATGGAATATGAAAATGAACAGTCATATTCTATTCAATCAATTCAAACAAAAAATTTGGAAAATTTTCCAGAACAGAAAAAATGTCCAGTTATTTCTTCTCATATGGATGTTCCTTCTATTTGTGTATAAAAATAATTTTCGATGAAACCTAAGGTTGATTTTATTATTGATAATAATTATGAAAAATTTGATAATTTAGAGGGATAGATCATTGAACAAATTATTGATTCTTCTTTATATAATTTTTAAAATTATGAATTGGAATTCTTTGAGATTGAGTTGTCTACCCTGGACTTTAGTGAGGGAAATCCAAAAATTGGTCCCCAAATTGATAATATTTAATCATTTCAAACACCCTATAAGAGATATGTTTAATATCGTCAACCATCTAGGCCCAAGAGTCTCCCAACAAGTAAAAAAGCACACATACATTATCTGAAAACACATACAACACATATTAAAAATTCATTTTGGGAAATAATTCAACACTTCCTGTAATTATTTATGTTAAGATGAAATATAACCAAGAATAAATATTGTTTAATTTTTTGAAAAAGTTCAAATCTGTCAAAGGCTAGACTATATTTTTTATTAATGGAATTAACCTTTCATTTTATACGCATAAGATACCTATGGATCCAGATCATAATCCAAGAGTAGAATATCAAAGAATATTAAATCCTAATATGATTAAATTTTCGAGAGAGGAAGTAATCAATCTTCAATAAATGGGTATCATATATACTAATTCATATTGTACATGGATCAGCCTGATCCTAGTAGTCCATTTGTTGTTCATTTCTCTGTTTTCACGAATGATAAAAATAATGAAATTCAAGATAGGAAAGTAGCCAAATGGAGAGATAGTATAGACTATATATAGCTCAATTCAGCCACTAGGGAGGATCATGTTCTAATGTCCTTCCTTGATCAATTTTTCTATAGGCTTGCTGGGAATGAATTTTTCTATTTTATGAACAGGTATTCTAGTTACAAATAGATTCTATAAGCTCTAAGTAATTAATATAAAACTACCTTTACATGTCCCTTTTAGACATTTACCTACCAGTGGATGCTTTTTGGGTTATGTGGAGCTCCAGTTATCTTTAAAATATGAATGATGGATATATTTTCTAATATGATTAACAGGATTATATAGGTTTTCATGGATGATTTATCCATTGTGTGTAGAATATTTGATACTTTTTTTTAACATTTGAGGTTAGTTTTAGGGAGGTTCTAAAAGACCAACTTTGTTCTTAATAGGTAAAAATTCTAGTTCACGGTGACTGAAGTGATAGTGTTGGTACATAAAGCATCCAAGAGATGTATAGAGGTAGACAATGCCAAAGTGGATGTAATTCATAAATTACTAGCTCCTAAGTATGTAAAGGGTGTTAAAATATTCTTATGGAATTCATGTTTCTACCAGAGGATTATCAAATACTTTTCAGAAATCACTAAGCCCCTGTGTTCCAATCCTATCAAGGATGCAACAATCAGTTTTGTTCAAAAATGACTCTATTCATTTTATATGTTAATTGAAAAACTCAATACATCACCTGTAATAAACTAAACCTGATTGAGAACATCCCTTTGAGTTAAAGTGTAATTATAGTGATATGGTTATTGGTTCTATCTTAGGATAGATAAGAGATAAGAAGTTGGATGTTTTTTATTATGATAGAAGGATAATAGATTAAGCTCAAAAGAAATATACCACTACTAAAAAATATTTTTTTCTTTTTTTCTTTTCATTATATTAATTTATCTGGTATCTTCTAGAATCAAATATTATCATATTCACTAACCATTTTTCCCTAAGGTATTTGTTTTCTAAGAAGAAATCCAAACCCAGATTTATTAGGTGGAGACTCTAATTACAATAATTTTACATAGAAATTAGAGATAATAAGGGAGATAAAAATATAGTTTATTACCACCATTCTAGGATTCCTCATATTCACTATGAAGATCCAAGTGAGATTACATTTTCCTTTCATGATAAGAAAATTCGCACGGTTAAAGTAAGGCAGTCTTTATGATTTGTAGATTATGCCAATTTCATGGAAGCTAGTGTCTTTTCCCAAGATATTCCAAATAAAAAAATGAATAAATTCATTTAAGATAATAAGTATTAACTTTGGGATGATCATTTACGATTTATGTGGTGTGGTGATGCAATACTTAGAAGGTGTGTTCCGTAAGAAATGATTCTACCTATTTCAGAGAGTTATCACCCATGGCCTTGGTGAGGGAATCATGGTGGTGAGAGGATAGATCTAAAATCCCTTCAATATAGTCTTTATTGGACCACCTTATTCAAGGATGCTATGAGTTTTGTAGTTTGTTGTGATAGATTTTATAGATTAAGTATTTTTGGGAAGAAGCCAGAGTTACCATAGAAGGGTATTCTGGATGTTGAGATTTTTAATGTTTTGGGTTTAGATTTCATGGTATATTTACATCATATAAAGGGAATGAGTACCTTTTTATTATTGTAGATTATGTGTCTAAGTGGTTTGAGCTAGTAGATCGAGCCAAAAATCAGAAAAATAGTTTAAAAATGTTTCCTCAAAAGAATATAATTTCAATATTTGGAGTTCGAATTGATATTATAACGGATAATGGAACACACTTTAAAAACGTGTTGTTGAAGGATTTAATGGGAATGTATGGATCCAAAGATAAAACTGATACTTCCTACCATCCACAATCAAGTTGAAAGATTGTAATTTCAAATAGAGAGTTGAAACAAATTCTAGAAATAACTTTCTCAAACTCGATAAAGGGCTGGTATTTGAAGTTAGAAGAAGATTTATGGGAACATAAAACATATTTTAAAACCCAAATTGTTATGTCCTTATATAGTATTTTATTTTAATCATGATTTCATTTTCCTTTGAAGTTTCAGCACAAGTCGTGTTGGGCAGTTAAAACCTTAAATTTGGATTTTCGGAGTGATGGATAAAGAAGGTTGCTTCAGTTAAGTGAACTTGATGAGATCAAGAGAGGTTCTTATAACAACTCTAGGATATTCAAGGAGAGCTCTAAAATATTTCATGATTCAATCATTCAAAATAATGAGTTTAATCCAAGAAAAAAGGCCCTTCCCTTTAATTCAAGACATAACATCATTCTTGGGAAGTTGAAATCAATGTTTCCTAGCCCATTTAAAGTTGTGAGAGTTATTATGAATGGTGGTATTGAGATTTTAGAGGAGGATAACAAGCTTATTATTTCTAACAGTTATAGAGTCAAACTTTATTTTGAAGGATCTACAATTTTCTTGGTTTTCTTCAAAATACATGAAAATTCGTTCTTAATAAATTCTAACTGAAGACTTAAAAAATAGTGATTCACTGGAGTCATCCCATGGTTCATTAATAGCCATTACTTTTGTTCAAAAAAAATTGAATAAAGTGTTTCTTTCTTTGATTTTTGGTGCATTATTTTATGGATATGTGTCTTTATCTAGATGGTTCTTATTATTAGATTACAATGTATACTATTTTTGGTGTCACAAAAGATTGGAAATACATAAATGGAAAAAATTATTTAGGAAAGTTCATTACTTTTTAATTTCTTCTTTCATTTTTCTCCTCTAATATTACATAAAAAATCTATGCTATGTCACTATGTCTCTGTACAATGGTATGTCATTTTCGATCTGTTTCATCTGAGTCACCCTTATACCACTATTTATGGGTCATCTTGTAATTTCCCTGACCCGGAATCCACTAAACTGATGCTCTGAGCCGGGTGGTTACATGACCTTAAGCACGCCTCCCTGTACGCCAAAGGCTGCCGACTAGTAGCGGGGGTATATGGAGTCAAGTGGGGAGACTATACCCCTTTTTTATCAGAGTAATCCACAAAAGAAATAAACCGAATAGTGGAAATAATAACCAACAAATAGGGAACATGTATAAAAACCATTTCCAACAATAAATATGTCATGGCATACTACAAGTGAAAAAGTGAACAAAATCCAAAAAAAAGGAAAACAGTCAAAATCACAAAAATGGTCCCGACTCCAAGTCTGGATCCTCCACCAAGTACTACCCATTTCCACTCAACTATCTAGCAAGGACCCTTGCCCTTCTTCTGACCTGCAAACATGAAGTCTTCTCGGGTACCCAACGGTGGCCCGAGCAGGGTGTGAGTACAACTCAGTTGGCCACCACCTACGGTGTCTACAAAATATCCAGTATAAACAGGTAGTGCATGAAAAAGGAATATGAATGATAATTTCCAAGTAATTATTTAAGGTTCCATTAACCAATTCAGAGCCAAATCCATTGCCACTTCCATTACCATTCATTTCACACCAATTTTCATTGCTTACCATTTCATCACATTTCCAGGGGTTAAACACATACATTACGTTACATCGGTCTAAGGCCAACAATCACATGCAAGAGGGTAACCACATCGTAATCCTATCTCACTAGGACCAACTCCCACATAGCAACCATATTCTCACCTCAAAGCCTTGGTCCAGGTGGATACCTCATATCAAACATATTCTCACCTCGAAGCCTCAGTCTAAGTGGATGCAACCGTTAGGATAATAGATCATCAGTCCTCATTCCAAACCCGTACATTTAGGGTGAAGTTCAGAGCATCAGTCTTCACTCAACCCATGGGCATAGATCCTCAAGTCATACCCTACACTACCAAGCCATGTGCACATTCTTATATATATATAAGTAACTATCAACCCATCATACCATTTCCCTTGGACAAACACCATTCACAACAAACCACATGAGAATTCACATTATGCCTTAAACCATTAACACATTACCATTTCACATCATTTATCCATTCTCCCAATTCACATGTGTTATGCCTATCTCACTAAGAATTCAACACTAAACCCATAATCCATCCCATTATGGTCTTTAATCAGTTTACACATTAACCCATTTAACCCATTCATCATTCCTATGAATCCACCATTCAACCCATTCAAATTTAACCCTTAGGTTATTTCCAAGTCTAGGTGCCTCAACTAACTTCTATTCCAAGTTCAACCAATCATGCCAACATATTCATCAAGGGATCTACCATTTATTACAACACGGTCACTTGTTTAATAACAATCCCCAACTCCGGGAAAGCCGGCGCATCCCATGGATGGACCTAAATTAGGTCAAGTCAATCCCAACACATCCCACGGGGATTGTGAGGGTTATAATTTTCCATTTTAAACACCATTATTACCAAACATGCCAAGGTTATTCAAAACATAACCAAGTGGAAACAAGAACACAACTAAACATGCACAAATACCCAAATAACCATGGGATATCATTTTTAGACCACCTACCTCAAAACCGTGGTTGAACACACTCTCAATCGAGTCCTTAGACCTCGATCCAACCAACCTTTAGAGCTTAAACCTAAAACTCACCCAAAAGATAGGGTTTTAGAGCTTTGGAACAAGAGGGAGAGAAGATACAAACCCTAAACCAAAAAGGGAGAAAAGGATGGGATTAGCCTTACCCGGAGCTTCGATCCACAACCAACAACACCAAAAACACCTTAGAAATGAGGGATATCGACCTCTTGGAGCTCTTGAGAGATTTGTTTCATGCCTAGGGTGAAGAGGGAGGAAATGAGAGGAAAACTCGAGTGGGTTCTTAAAATCCCAGAGTAGAAATTTTGTAATTTTTTTCAAACATTAAGAGGTCGCACGGTTTGGAAAACCATGCACAAACCTTGTGCATGCTACTGTCCGGAGGAGGAGGGGTCACACGGTTTGCCTGGGTAGGCCGTACGATTTACCTAGGTTGTGCGCAGGTCGTGCGCCCTGGCTTGTCTTGCCCAGCTTCACTTTCTTTCGTGCTCTGAACCCCTGAAACACCCCCAAGACCTCTCATACATTCAGAAGACATCACTTGAATCCCAAAACAAGGGATTCAACCAAAACATAACGAAAACATAACTTTCCAAAAAATGGGATCTTATAACCTCCCCACCTTATAACGGCTCGTCCTCGAGCTGAGTTTCTAAGCCTCATTGATCCACCGAAGGGAAGAGTTCGGGCCACTGGGCCCGCATATATGATCCTCACTCTCAAGTTTCTTCCTGAAACTTCCCATGCTACTATAGTACTCGCACTAATGGCACAACCTTTCCTCGTAAGACCTTTTCACTACGATCCACCATACGAACCGGATTCTCCTCAAAGGACGCATCAGCCTCAAGCTCCACATTCTCCACATCAACCACATGAGATGGGTTAGGGTGATACCATCGAAGCTGCGACACATGAAACACATCATACATTCCACCATACCGCTGTGGAAGATCCAATAGGTAATACACTAGTCTGATCCTCTCCTAAATCTCTAAAGTTCCCACCACTACTACAAAAACGGGAAAGGGAAGTACCCCCTTATATCAGTGCTAAGCAAAACCGCTGATAAAACAACCCTTTATCAGCGCTAGAAAAGTGCTGACAAAGAATGTATGTATGAGCGCAAAAATTCTAGCACTGATATTGGAATAATTTATCAGCGCTTTTTTAGCAATGATAAAGAGTACCATTATCAATGCTAAAAATGCACTGATAAAGGTTACCTTTATCAGAGCTAAAATGTTAGCACTGATAAAACCTTAGTCCATTTTTTTTATAAATTTGGTCACACAGTGCCCTTGTTTTATCACGACCTAAATCTCTTGCGGTACTAGAACCCTACGACTCCCCTCTGCCGCCTGCTGAGTTCTCATTGTCAGACCTCTGCCGCCCTTGCTTCTCTTTGTTGGTCCTCCGCCACCTGCAACGCCCCTTCAGTTTGTCGTTCCTCCACCACCCACAACGCCCCTTCGGTTTGCCGGACCTCCGCTACCCGCAACGCCCGACTTCTTGTTACCGGACCTCCGCTGCCCTCGGTTCGCGTTGCCGGACTACCACCGCCCATAACTTTCTCTTTGGATTTCCAGGCCTCCACCGCCCGCAATGCCCAGACCTCCCTTTAAGGCATGCTTTCCAAATATTTTTTTAATATTCTTCCTGTTGTTTGTTGAATCATTTATTTGGGTTAAATATTTATGGTTATGGTGTTTAATTGCATCTTTAGGGCCTTTCATTAGTTCATTTGGTGGTGTCATTCTGATTTTGTGAAGATATCAAGAAATAGGTAGGTTGTTCCACTATTTGACATTGGTTTAGGTGTTTAATATGATTTATTTGGTTCTAAAATGGTTTTATAAATTGTTTGGGTTGTGGGAAACATGTTTTCCATTTTTTTTGTGCGTAAGGGTTTGATAATGACTTGACTATTGTAAATGGTTGTCTATCGTGTGTGTTTCTATTATTGGAAGTGTGATTGTATAAAATAGATATAATTTTATATAGGGGGTGGAATTGAGCACAATGGAATCCTAGTTATCTAGGTGGGTAGACTAGGTCTAGTATATTAGGTGAATTAGTCAGGCCGATAATTGGTCTTCTTAATAAGGATATACATAACAACACTAACTAAACATTCATGTGCTAGGGATTGGAGGCTCAAATAGGACCTTCATGTCTAAGTGATGTGATCACAAAGAGTATTAGGATCCTAGGACCCTAGTAACCCTAATACCTTAGATATTTTCTATAGTTCTCATACTATTCTTACCATTATCTTGTCACATTTACTATCTCTTTTATTTCAAAGAATGTTTTATTTAAATTGTATCTTCCTTTTTTATTAAAAAATAACATGTTAGTGTTTATCATAATGTCATTACATGGAATATATTTTTGTTGTGTCCTACTAGGTATGTTTCCTCACACCTTATATACACCCTCAGGTTTATGTAGACCTTCTTTTGTTTTACCCAGTTAAAGGCAAGGTTCCCTTGGTGATGATGGTGAATATATGTGCTAGTAGTTCCCTTTTTGGTGACTATTATTGGTTTTGGAATGGGAATATTGACCCTCATGTTTCATGGAGGCTAGTTTGTATTGTTGGTTCCCTTACCTTTTTTTGTTATTTTGGTTTTTGTTGAAATTGTTAAATGCTTATCCCTTATTGCAGTGTTATCTTTTGGTCTATTATATTGTGAAATTTGGTTATGATATGGTGTTTTATTAATATGTAATATTTATGGTTTTTTACATGAAAAAACCATTCCCAAAGGTGTTACTCAATGCCTAGGCACTAGTTACAACCCATGGGGATTGGTAATTTCTTTTGGACCTTCCCACGAGTTGGGTCAGGTGTCAAGTGGGATGTCAAACTGGCCTAGTTCATGACAAGAAGTCTACACAATAGTATGGTTGTATAAATCCTTTCTGTACCGTGTCCATGGGAGGTTGCAACGTGGTATCTTTTTTTATAGTCTTAAATTCCATGAGCCCCATTTTATATTCTTTTTTCTCCTATACAACTCTCAGTTGAAATCTTGATTCTTTAAGGATTACAAGAGTCATTTTAACTCCTCCAAACTCCCTTCTTCTCATATAGAAGCTCCAGTGGATGTGTTTGGTTTCTCTCTGATAAGTGGATCGCTCATCGATTGGAAATCCTCTATCTCCTCTTATATCCTCCTTATATAGTGATATATCATCTTATTTTTAGTGAATCTAATATTCTTTTTTATGAATCTTGATTATAGGTTAGACTACTTGATCTCCTTATAAGGGAGTGGTTCTCTTCTACTATATTTGGAAGTCTTGTTTTGTGTACTTTAACCATAAATACTAATATTTGAGATTCAAATAGGATGAAGATGAATAAAGATTGGATGGATGCTAATCGTTTAACAATAGAGTATGAGAACGGAGTGAAAGAGTTCATCAAGTGTGCAAAGGATCACGCAAAGGATCCCTCTCAAATCCTTTTTCCATGTTTACATTGTTGTTATTCTAGACTACTTACCCCAGAGGAGTTGGAAGAACATTTGATATGTCACAGAATAGATCGGAGTTATAAATTTTGGAATAAACACGAAGAAAAAGAGAATGTAGCTACTGGATAGGATAAAACTGCATTTTATGGATCGTTAGATATGAATAAAAATATGGATAATGAAGAAGACTGTATGGAGGATGTGATTATAGATGTCAAAGATGATGAAAATCGTATTGAGGAAATGATAAATACAATTAAAGATGAACTCCGTGATTGCCCAAAATTGTTTGAGAAGTTAAAGAGTTGTGCAAAGACGCCATTGTATGCAGATTGCACTAAGTATACAACATTTTCAGCTATACTGAAGTTGTATAAATTGAATGTAGGTAATGGATGGAGTGATGCATTTTAATGGAACTACTTTCTCTATTGAATGACATGCTCCCAGAAGATAATGAGCTCCCAAGATGGACATATGAAGCTAGATGAATGCTACGCTCGATGGGAATGATTTCTGAAAGAATACATGCCTGTCCGAAAGACTGTATATTGTTTTTTAAGGAGAAAAAATCACTTACAGAATTCCCAAAGTGTTTTAATTCTCGATACAAGAAAGATAAATCCAATTATATGAAATTTGTATGGTACTTTCCAATCATTCCAAGGTTTAGGCGTCTATATGTAAGTGAAGAAACTGCAAGACAATTGTCGTGGAATGCAGATAAAAGAAATAAAGATGGGTTGTTATGTCATCCATCCAACTCTCGTCAATGGATGAAAATTGATCATGAGTATCCTGAATTTGGAAAAGAGCCGAGAAACCTTTGTCTTGCGTTATCTACAGATGGAGTGAATACTTTTGGTTTTCAAACCAGCACTCATAGTACATGGCCTTTTATGTTGGTAAATTATAACTTGACACACTGGTTATGCATGATGCAGAAATTCATCATGTTATCTATACTTATATCAGGACCAAAACAACCAGGTAACGATATTGATGTTTATCTAGCTCCATTGATTGAGGATTTGAATTTATTGTGGGAATCAGGTGTAATTTTGTATGATGCTTATAAAAGTGAATACTTCACATTGAGAGTGATATTGTATGGGACAATAAATGATTTCCCTGCTTATGTAAATTTGTCAGGATATAGCATTAAAGGAACTCAAGGATGTCCCATGTGTGAAGAATATACAGAATCAATTAGATTGAAACATTCATCTAAATCTGTGTTTCAAAGATATCGTAGATTTCTACCTCGTCGGCATAAGTACTGATCTTGGACGACATCATTCAATGGAAGTTTAGAAAAACACGCAACACTGTCTCCAACAATAGGTGATCAACTGTTTTAGAAAGTAAAAGATCTGAAAATTGTTTTTGGTAATCCATTTTCAAAAAACCTTACGAAAATCAGTTGGAAAAAGGGATTAGTTTTTTTTGAATTACCATACTGGAATTGTTTGTATGTCAGAAATTTTCTTGATGTGATGCATGTGGAAAAAAATGTATGTGATAGTGTTATCGTAACGTTGCTAAATGCCCCTGGAAAAACAAAATATGGAATTAAAGAAAGGTTGGACATGATTGACATGGGAATATGAGAAGAGTTGGCTCTCGTGAAGGGTGAAAATTGAATGTTTCTTCCTCCATATTCTTATACTCTTTCTAGGGCAGAGAGATATCAATTTTGAAACGTCTTTAATGATGTAAAGGTTCCATAGGGTTACTCATAAAATATCAAGAACATTGTGTCAATGAATGATTTGAAGTTAAAAGGTTTTAAATCACATGATTGTCATGTTTTGATGCAAGATCAAATTCCTATAGCTTTATGTTGAATTTTTCCCAATAATGTTCTCCATACGTTAACCAAACTTTGTTTCTTTTTCAAAGCTACATGTAGTAAAGTTTTAGACCTGGGGAAATTTCCATCTATGGAAAAAAGTAATTGTCATCATATTATATGAATTATAAATGTTCTTTCCACCAACATTCTTTGATATGATGGTTCATTTGATGATTCACTTGGTGAGATAGATTCGACTTTTTGGTCCTATGCGCTATAGATGGATGTATCCTATTGAACGGTATATGAAGAATTTGAAAGGGTATGTCAAAAATCGAAGTTGGACAGAGGGTTGTATAGGGGAGTGATATATTGTTGAGGAAGCCATTGAATTTTGTACTGAATGCCTATCTGATGTGGAAAGAATTGGTCTCCCGAAATATCGTCACACTAAACGCATTGAGGGTGAGGGAATTTCTGGAAGAGAAGTTGTGACAATCATTATTATAGATCGGGAGAAGGCTCATATTTATGTTTTTCATAACAGTTGGGAGGTTGCTCCATATATTGAAACTCATAAAGAAATTCTTAGGCAGTTGAATCCATCGAGAGATGAAAAATGGTTATCAGATACACATAATCACCATTTTATAGGACGGTTTCTGGACCATATTTTTAAGTAGTTGGATGAAAATCCGAATTCGATTTCAGAACGACTTCGATGGCTAGCCGCTGGACCAACTGTGTATGTATTATCTTACAGGGTTTATTTAATTAATAGTTATACATTCTATACAGATAAACATGATGAAGATAGTACAATACAAAATAGTGGAGTTACACTAGTGGCTGAAGTGATGCATATTTCTGGTAGTAAGGACAGAAATCCAATTTATGCAAATATGTTATACTTTGGCATTATCAAACTAATATGGGAGTTGGATTATACGACATTCCAATTGCCGTTTTTTCAATGCAAATGGATTCATAACAACAGTGGTGTTAAAATAGATTAATGGGGATTTGTGAAAGTTGATTTTAGTAAAGAAGTGTACAAAGATGAACAATTTATAATGGCATCACAAGTGGTACATGTTTTTTATGTTCCAGATCCCACAAACCAAAAGTGGTCGATTGTTCTGTTATCATCCAAAACTACTGAAGGTTCCGATGAAAATTCAGTTGAGGATGATCCTTTTAGTGGTATGTCTCAATAATTTCAGAGCGGTCCCAATGAAGATGATGTTTTGTATGTTAGAGGAGACCACAACGAAGAGATTTAGATTGTCGATAGAGGTGTCAAATCACTTCAACCTTTGAAAAAAAGAAATAAAGTTCAGTAAACATGTTATATTTTGTTTGTAATATAGATCTTTTTATCTCATGTTATTACCTTATCATTACTGAATTTATGTAATTTGAATTAACTATTCCACCACTTTTGCAGATAATGACTTCTGCACATTCTGGTGCTCCTAACCTTGAGGCTTAACAAATCTCTCAAGTAGCTACTGCTGCTCCTGCAGATCATGTTGCTGTTGCTGTTGCTCCTGCTGCTGCTCCTGCTGCACCTGCAGATGTTGTTGCTCCTGTTGCAGCTCATGTTTCTCCTGCTGCTCCTCCTGCTATGGCTCTTGCTACTCCTGCTGCTCCTACTGCTCCTGCTGTTGCGGATCCTACTGCTCTTAGTGTTGAGGTCCAACAACCATCAGCACATGACATTGATACCATTCTAGATGAACATATAGATGATGTTGATATCGATGAAATGGTCGGGAATGAAGGATAAGCGTCGTAGAAAACACAGGTGCATCATAGTTTGACGGTGTTAGACAATATTATTAAGGTGAAAAGAAAAGGCATCAAATTTGAAGTCTGATGAAATGTATGAGACAACATGTGAATCCCAACAAGGCTATGTTTAGCAGCTACATTGGAGTTGTCACTCGGTTATGCGTGTCGATTGACATAGATTCATTGCACCATGTTGTGTCTGGGCTGAAGGCTGTGATCTGGGAAGAAATTATGGTAACATTATCAATTTATTTCTTTAATTTACTAGAAAATAAAATAATGAAACAATATCTTACTCTTCTCAATCTCTTGCAGAGTATATTTATAGTAGACGATTCACACAAGGGTTATGTACTAAGTCTTGCAGGAAAGCTTCGTCGAGGTTTTTGCACTATTTTAACAAGATTCCACCTGAAACATTCTAAAGGTAAAATAAACCCGCACCCACCCATTGTCTACGCTCACCTACTATCCCAAGAAGCATGGGATGCATTTACTGGACATCGTGGGGATGAGAAGTTTTAGGTACATTGTGGGTGATAATACGTTGTTTGAGGATACCTGTATTCATCAATTTGATTGTCAATATTTCATTTATGAAATAGAAACTCTGTACTGAAAATAAGGAACATGCATCAAAACCAACATACCCCTATCATAAAGAAAGGATGGGGTATGCTTCATTAGAAAATAAAATGGTACGTATTTTAAATTTATAGTAATATTGTTAGGTTCCAATAAAAAACATCATAATTATCTTTCTAGGTTTATATGTAGATTGATGAGTCTAAAAACAAATGTACTTCCATCTCACGTCATGTGCTATCAAGGAGGCACGTGTGAACAAAGAATGCAAGTTAGTAGATGAAAGCACACAGAAAGTGTCGGAAATATGTGTAAGTATGACACGACGATAAAAATATTTGTTTAAAATTGCTATTATATAAAAATAATTAGTTATTTTTCTATATCAGATAGTCACAGGAATTAGCTACTACTGTAGCTGATATGGACCTATTATCGACGGATTTGAAGCAGCCAGAAAAATACGGTCGTGTCAGAGGTGCAGGGTTTGGGGTGACACATCGAGTATATTTTGAGAAGAAGAAAAAATGGATGATACAGATGAAAAATTGGAACAAATTAGAGAAAAAATAACAACCCTTTAAGAACGATTCCAATGGCAGGGGGAGTTGCAAGCAACTTTTATAGGTGGGAAGCAAAGGGAAGACACAACTCAGGAACAACCACCACATGAACATCCCACCCCACCCCCCACCAGCTTTGAGGTGATCCATTCGCCTCAAAGAACTGTCTTAGCTATGGTAATCAATATTCATAATAATTGTTCCCATGAAATATGAATCAGACAAACACTGATAATTTTTATGTACTGATCTTCTGCAGGGTGATAATGATTGTGATTTATATCTGTCAACACCCACCCATCACTTTGTAGCGAGGGCTAGAGTTTTCAATATCCCAGATGCCACACTGCATAATAAACCACTTCTGAAGGATCATCTGAAAGTGACGATTACTGTAGCTCATGAGACAAATACAGAGCTACCTATTCCACTTGATGACGATGATATTCATACGGTCGAAAAGGCAATTGGGACATTCATTGCATGGTCGTCACAACTTGTAAAAGTACATGCAGACAAAGAGGTATTTATTTCCTTTTCTTTTCAAGCTAAACCCTTAACAATAAATGAAAAAAAGGGTATGAACCAATGATTGTTGTCAAAGATGGAGAAAGGGAAGGGGGTGACATACGGTGGATCAAAACCATCTAAAGGATTGACCAACCGATCCCAAGGAGCTACTGAAAGCACAATAACACCACCTGTTCTCTATCCACATTTACTCGCATTGAAGACTCATGTGGATACGAAGTTAAAAGATGGTAATAGTCATATAGTGGTTTTCGAAGAGAATATATATGGAGAGGAAAGTCAAGATTTTATTTCTACTGAAAATGTAAATGAAATCCTTAAAAACAGTTGGCTAGTCATCACATTTGTAAATGTATATATGAGGTATGTTTCCATGAATTGATTTTCTAAAATCTCGTCTAATGTGAAAATTATGACTAAATGCATTTTATATTGTTAACAGGCGCATTTATGAAAAATAGTTGAAGGATTTTTCCCATGAGAAAAGATTTGGACTAGTTAGTCCTTATATCACATCAACACACCTAACAAAAATAGAGCCATCAAAAAGGGATGCAATAGTGAACGGCTTGCTGAAAACATTTAAACATAAGATTACAGATGACAAACTTATTCGTAATACCAACCATGTAGGGGAAATACTCTACGATTAAAGCATATCAATTATATTTTCACTTATTTTATTACTTATTCCTTTTTATGTTTTTAGGCAACATTGGTTGCTAATTGTGGTGAACTTGGATACTCTGAAGATTTATTTTCTAGATTCAATGTAAGGATATCAATCAAACCGACCACACATGATGGAGTTTGTGAATCTGTAAGACACTACATCTTACATTTTCGGTCTAAACATCAAGTACTATAATTTATATCATCTTTTACTGAGGATTCTGTTATGATATGAAAGTGTATCATTATCATCTAAAAAAAGGAATGAGGACAGGGGCTAAGCATAGGGAGGTGAGAAAGTACTACGTCTGGACAAATATCAGGGTATATATAATAAAATTTCACTATCCAAACATATCTCAACACAAGTTTGTTATTCTACTAATGATAAATTTTTTTGCAGTATCCAAAACAAACAAACGATAATGATTGTAGTTATTATGTTTGTAAATTTATGAAAGAGACCATTTTTAATCAGCAAACTAGCATCCCTAAAGAGGTATTTTCAAAAACAACTACTAGTTCGTTTAAGTTATTTATTAATTCTTTATTTTTTTATTTTGTAGTACTACTCTGACTACCAAAAATCCTCATACTCAAAAGACGATATAGATGTGTTCAAAAAAGAGTGGGCCACGTACCTAATGGAAGATTGTACACAAATACAATGAAGATCTGACTTGGGGACATGTACAATTGGTGGTCAATTTTTAGAGGGGTTAAGTGGATCCAAAGATGAAACATTGTTGTATGTAAATGTTCATAGGAAAATTGTAATTGTTATTAAATAAAACATCATTTCTCCAAGGAGTCATTTCCCATTTTAACAGATGATATGCACCAGCAACATGCAAGAATGCTGAACCACTCAAAGGGTCTCTCTTTTGTTTAAAATGGACACAATTTTAATTGAAAACAAAAACTAACATATGAAAATATGACCAAACGCATTTGGATTTTTTTGATATTTTAGAAGAACGATCCAAGGGTCCTTGGTGATGTGTAAGAGTAAACTGCGCCTCAATCCGAGGCACGGTGTGACCGCTATCACTCAAAGGGTCTCTCATTTGTTTAAAATGGACATGATTTTAAGTGAAAACAACAACTGACCTACGGAAATCTGGCCAAACGCATCCGGATTACCTTGATCTTTTCTAAGAACGATCCAAGGGTCCTTGGTGACATGTACGAGTCATCCCCGCCTTAATCCGAGGCACGGTGTGGCCGCTATCACTCAAAGGGTCTCTCCTTTGTTTAAAATGGACACGATTTTAAGTGAAAACAACAACTGACTTACAAAAATCCGACCAAACGCATTCAGATATCCTTAATCATTTATAAGAATGATCCAAGGGTCCTTAGTGACATTAAAGAGTCATCCCTGCCTCAATACGAGGTACTGTGTGGACGGTAACACTCAAGGGGTCTCTCTTTTGTTTAAAATGGACACGATTTTAAGTGAAAACAAAAACTGACCTATGGAAATCCAACCAAACGCATTCATATTTCCTTGTTCTTTTATAAGAACGATCCAAGGGTCCTTGGTGATGTGTAAGAGTCATCCCTGTCTCAATTAGAGGCATGGTGTGGCCGGTAACACTCAAAGGGTCTCTCTTTTGTTTAAAATGGACACGATTTTTAGTGAAAACAACAACTGACCTATGGAAATCCAACCAAACGCATTCGGATTGCAATAATATTTTATAAGAACGATCCAAGGATCCTTGGTGACGTGTAAAAGTCAACCAAGCCTCAATAAAAGGTACATTGTGACCGCTATCACTCAAAGGGTCTCTCTTTTGTATAAAATGGACACGATTTTATGTGAAAACAACAACTGACCTACGGAAATCCAAACAAACGCATTTGGATTGTGTTGATCTTTTATAATAACGATCCAAGGGTCCTTGGTGATGTGTAAGAGTCATCCCCACCTCAATCCGAGGCACGGTGTGGCCGGTAACACTCAAAGGGTCTCTCTTTTGTTTAAAATGGACACAGTTTTAAGTTAAAACAATAACTGACCTATGGAAATCTGTCCAAACGCATTTGGATTTCCTTGATCCTTTATAAGAACGATCCAAGGGTCCTTGGTGATGTGTATGAGTCATCCCCGCCTCAATACAAGGCATGGTGTGACAACTGTCACTCAAAGGGTCTATCTTTTGTTTAAAATGGACACAATTTTAAGTGAAAACAACAACTGACCTATAGAAATATGACCAAATGCATTCAGATTGCCTTGATCTTTTTTAAGAACTATCAAAGGGTCCATTGAGACATGTAAGAGTCAACCTCTCCTCAATCCGAGGCACGGTGTGACCGCTACCACTCAAAGGGTCTCTCTTTTGTTTAAAATGGACACGATTTTAAGTGAAAACAACAACTGGCCTACGGTAATCTGACCAAACGCATTTTTATTACCTTAATATTTTATAATAATGATCCAAGGGTCCTTGGTGACGTTTATGAGTCATCTCTGCCTCAATCCGAGGCACATTGTGGCCGGTAACACTCAAAGGGTCTCTCTTTTGTTTAAAATGGACACGATTTTAAGTGAAAACAACAATTGACCTATGTAAATCTGACCAAACGCATTCATATTTCTTTGATATTTTATAAGAACAATCCAAGGGTACTTCGTGAATTGTACAAGTCAACCTCACCTCAATCTGAGGCACGGTGTCACCGCTATCACTCAAAGGGTCTCTCTTTTGTTTAAAATGGACACGAATTTAAGTGAAAACAACAACTGACCTATGTAAATCCTACCAAACGAATTTGGATTGCCTTCTTATTTTATAATAAAGATTCAAGGGTGCTTGGTAATGTGTATGAGTCATCACCGTCTCAATCGAAGGCACTGTGTGGCCTGTAACACTCAAAGGGTCTCTCTTTTGTTTAAAATGGACACGATTTTAAGTGAAAACAACAACTGACCTACGGAAATCTGGCCAAACACATTTATATTGCCTTGATATTTTATAAGAACGATCCATAGGTCCTTGGTGACGTTTATGAGTCATCATAACCTCAATATGAGGCACAGTGTGGCCGGTAACACTCAAAGGGTCTCTCTTTTGTTTAAAATGGACACGATTTTAAGTGAAAACCACAACAGACCTACGGAAATCTGACCAAACGCATTTAGATTGCCTTGATCTTTTATAAGAAAAATAAAGGGATCCTTGGTGATGTGTATGAGTCAACCGCGCCTGAATATGAGGCACAGTGTGACCGTTACCACTCAAAGTGTCTCTCTTTTGTTTAAAATGGACACGATTTTAAGAGAAAAAAACAACTGACCTATGGAAATCCAACCAAACGCATTCGGATTTCCTTGATATTTTATAAGAATGATCCAATGGTCCTTTTTGACGTTTAAGAGTCATCCCCACCTCAATCTAAGTCACTGTGTGGCCGGTAACACTCAAAGGGTCTCTCTTTTGTTTAAAATGGACACGAATTTAAGTGATAACAACAACTGACCTATGTAAATCCGGCCAAACACATTCGGATTTCCTTGATCATTTATAAGAATGATCCAAGGGTCCTTAGTGACGTGTAAGAGTCATCCCCTTCTCAATCCGACGTATGGTGTGGCCGGTAACACTCAAAGGGTCTCTCTTTTGTTTAAAATTGACACGATTTTATGTGAAAACAACAACTGACCTACAGAAATCTGACCAAACGCATTCGGATTTCCTTGATATTTTATAATAACAATAAAAGGGTCCTTTGTGATGTGTATGAGTCAACCGAGCCTCAATATGAGGCCCATTGTGACCGCTACCACTCAAAGGGTCTCTCTTTTGTTTAAAATGGACACGATTTTAAGTGAAAACAACAACTAACCTACAGAAATCCGACCAAACGCATTTGGATTGCCTTATTATTTTATAATAATGATCAAAGAGTCCTTGGTGATGTTTATGATTCATCCTCACCTCAATCTGAGGCACTGTGTGGCTGGTAAAACTCAAAGGGTCTCTTTTTTTGTTTAAAATGGACACGATTTTAAGTGAAAACAACAACTGAACTATAGAATTCTGACCAAATGCATTCAGATTCCATTGATCTTTTATAAGAACGATCCAAGGGTCCTTAGTGATGTGTAAGAGTCATCCCTACCTCAATCCGAGGAACGGTGTTGCCGGTAACACTCAACGGGCTCCCTTTTGTTTAAAATGGGCACGATTTTAAGTGAAAACAACAACTGACCTACGGAAATCCGACCAAACGCATTCGGATTTCCTTGATCTTTTATGAGAACCATATATGTGCTGGGAATATATTAATACATAGTCAGACCCCATTTTTGTTCCATGTTCATGTAGTAGTACATGAATTGAACGTTATTGTACATATGTTATGTTAAAGTATATATATTGGCTGGATATTTTGGAGTATACACCTTTTACTCAAGGTACATGTCCTGTACTATTCCCTTATTATATATTTGAGGATTCAGGGTTATTTTTCACTCTAGATTCAGAATTGTGAAAAATTGGAGTCCATATTTAGTATTTATCTATGTAGATCATGATGGTGTAATCGTTAAAGTGTTTTTTTAGTACTTTTAAGAGGTGATTCAATGGAATCAATTTATGATAGAGCCTTTTTCCTAGGTTAATTGAATGTGATGGTATCCTAGGTGTTAGAATTGGTATTAGAACTAGAATAAGGTCATGATAATGGTTGGAGGAAATGGAATGGGGTTTCCATGTTCCTCTAATGGAGTATCTTGGGACAACCCCAAGAAAAAGGGACTAGGTTTTGACTAGAGGAGGTAGATTGGTTAGGTGTTCAATTAAACATAGAGTAACTTATGAATGAAATGGACTTGAGGCCATCTCCCTTATGATAATATCCATATTTGGCTTGTGAGGATAGGATATATTAGAGATTGGGTTGTGGGATGTTTTACCACCAAGATATTGACATTGACCCAAGGGTTATTATTAAGATCAAGGACCTCAAATGGGGTGACTTGTTATATGATGACATAGGGGACCCTTGTAGGTTCAATAATAACTTATTGTCCCTAGTGACAATGCATCCATGGGAATTGGTAAATTAAATTATGGGTATTTATTAGGTACCAGAGTCTATGTGTTGATCTTGTTAGGGTTGTAACCACATGGGTCACACTCTTGAGAGTCTATCCATGTTGTCTGGGTGGACTTTTCATATGAACACTCATAATAATTTATATATATATATATATATATATATATATATAGGTTTTTTATATAGTAATTGATATGAGTTTTTATGAATTAATGGAAATTCTCATGGATTATTAGTGATTTTTGGATAGGTTTATATGTGTTTGAGTCTTGTTTATTAGAGTGATTCTTTATGTGATATCTTATAAAGGGTATTTAAATGGGGGGTCATGGCATGTGATCTATCAGGGGCCTCATATATATCAAGTCATGGTTGTCCTGGTATACTAGGGTGATCATGTGTTTGGGTCTATGATACTTATGGGCTTATATCTGGATGAAAATACTCCCATATGGGAGGGTGGATATGCTTATGGGTCTTATTCCTTAAATGAGGATAATCTCATAGGGGAGGGATGAGATGTATATAGGTATTATTCCCCAGATGAGAATACAACCACAAGAGTGGGATGATATTCTTATCGGGAATATTCACTAAAAGAAAATAATCCCATAGGGGAGGGCTGAGATGATTATATAGATTATGCCTCAAATGAAAATACACCCATATTGGAGGGTTGATATACTTCTAAGGATTATTATTTAGATTATAATACTCCCATATGGTAAAGAATATATTCTTATTATTATTATTCCATAAATAAGGGTACTCCCATAGTATAGGGATGAGATCCTTGTAGGTCTTATGCCTCGGAATTGGAAGAACGCATATGGGTGGTCTGAGATACTATTGAGGGTATTCCCTAGATGAGAAAACTCCCATAAGTGGATTTCCATGATGGAGTATAAATAAAACTCACATATTCGAGGTCAATGATAATTATGTATATAGTGGGGAGACCATGGTATATTATATTTTTTGTATGGTTCCTATGATGTACTCATAGAAACCCTAACATTGGATGAAGTAGGTATGTTTGATCAAGCTTTAATACTTGAGGATCAATGTGTCTTGATGTAGATGGGGTAGGACTTGGACAAACTATATTTTTATAATGTTGACATGATCCTTGTGACATTCTTGGTAAAAGTTCAGCACTTGGAA
Organism: Viscum album; assembly: GCA_963277665.1. NCBI lineage: Eukaryota > Viridiplantae > Streptophyta > Magnoliopsida > Santalales > Viscaceae > Viscum > Viscum album. Next base: position 435,270,207 of record OY728139.1, read on the forward strand.
AACTAATTTTGGTTTAATCATGGTCTTGGATTTGAGGATCAATGACGATTTTTTTATTAGTTTTATTCTAGTTATTTCTCAACTTGGTTTTGTATATTGCCTGATCATGCACTTAAAATATCCTATTGCAGGTTTAATATTGGGTGTTTATTAATGATATTCATCCCCCCCCCCCAAGTATGTGCACCTCAGTGTGTGTACAAACCTTATAACTTCCTTGAGGTTGAGAACATGATGCATACAGGATAGATAAAAGTCCAAAGATTTATGTATTGATAAAACACACCCATGTGGAGCCTTAGGATTGAACTAGAGTAGGATTATAAGCTTTTAGAGAATGTTTATATTGTAAAGATCATATTTTTTAGTATTATTTTACTTTTATTTAATTTATTCATTCATGTATGTGTTTTTGACCCGGTGGATGGCCAATTGATCTGTATAGAATGACCATTTGAGTTGTATTTGAAATTTCATTTAATTATAGTATGTTTAGTTTAATTATTCTATTTACTATATTGTTTACGATGAATGGTAATTTTATTTTTATTGTGCACTCTAATAGGGATGTATTGTATCCTTGGACACCAATCCCCCCCTGGACACCAATCTACCCCCCTGGACACCCCCCCCCCCACCCCCTGTAAACCCCCCCCCCCCTGACACCTTGGACACTAGCCCACCCCCTTGTAAAGCCGCCCGGACACCCCCTACCCCCTTGGACAGCCACCCCAAACCCTTGAACAGCCCCCAAACTTCCTGAATTCTGAATTGAATTCTTTATGTATTTAATTAACATATGAATTATGTGTTAATGGTGTACGGGTATACTTGTTGTACGGGTATACTTGGTCTAATTATCTTATGATTTATGAGTTAATTTTGTATGGGTATACTTTCTTTAATTAGCTTATTGAGATGCTGATTTTTTTTTGCAGGTGTTCGGGTGTGCTGCTGCAGATTTATGGTAGCAGCAGAGAGGGAATTTATCAGCACTACAAATTTCTGATAAACTACACCTTTATCAGCGCTTGTTTAGCGCTGATAAAGGGTTGTTTTATCAGCGCTTTTTTAGAATAGATAAAGTACCCCTTTATCAGTGCTTTTTTAGCGCTGTTAAAGACATTTTTTATCGCTGTTAATTCCCGTATTTGTAGTAGTGCACATACCTGGGTGACAACTTACCCTACCTCTGAATCTGATGGTGACCCAACCTTGGCGACACCTGAAGGAACACTTTATCACCCATTGCAAACTCAAGGGGTCAACGCCATCGATATGCATACAACATTTTCCTACTCTGAGTCTTAGCCATCTGCTTCTTGATAAAATTAACTCTCTTTGAAGTCTTCTGCACGAGACTTGGCCCCAACAACTCAGATTCACCAGCCTCTAGCCAACACAACGAAGATTGACATGGCCTCCCATAAAGTGCCTCAAACGGTGAATTCTGAATCATAGCCTAAAAACTGTTTTTTTATGCAAACTCAAATAATGATAGGTGCCTCTCCCAAGATCCACCAAAGTCCAGGACACAAGATCTTAATATGTCTTCCAACACTTGGATTGTACGCTCTGACTACCCATCCGTTAAAGGGTGGAAAGTCGTACTCAAAAACACCTGCATACCAAGCACCTTCTGCAACACTTTCTAGAAACGCGATGTGAAATGTGGATCTCGGTCTGAAACTATGGTTCGCATAACACCATGAAACCACACTATTTCCCAAACATACAGCTCACCCAACTGGTCGACTGTATAGATCACATGAATCGGTAAGAAATGATCCACATTCCTTAACCAATCCATAACCACCCAGATTGCATCATTCTTCTACGGCATCCTCAGAAGACCCATGAAAAAATCCATTGTTACATCATCCCACTTCCATTCCGGAATGGGAAATGGATGCAACAAACCACCTGGGCATTGATTCTCAGCCTTCATATGCTGACAGGTAAGGCACTGCGCCACAAAGCCTGCAACTTTCTTCTTCATTATAGGTCACCAAAACTACCTTCAGAGATCACGGTACATATTGGTCAAACCATGATGCACTTCCCACTTTGATTCATGGAACTCATGCATCAACTCTTCCCGCATCCACTCTGGTACAACAACACGATCACGAATATGAACAACATCATCCGTGCTGATGGCCCAACCAAAAGGCAGTTCCCCACCTTTAATCTTTTCCTTCATGATCAAACACTCTGGATCATTATGTTTACCTTCCTTAACTCGACTAAAAAGCATAGACTCCATCATTAAGGAAGCAAGTGTGACCTGACCATTCTCCTCCTACACCTCCAGGTGCATCTCAGCAAACAAATCCATCACCTTCTACTAGGTGACGGACATTTGAACCACCTAATTCTGAGCCTTCCTGCTCATAGCATCAGCAACACTATTTCCTTTTCCCGGTATGAACACTAACTCAAAGTCAAAATACTGGATATATTCAACCCATCTTCGCTGCCAAAAATTCAAATCCCACTGTGAGAATATGTACTTTAAACTCTTATGCTCGGTAAACATAGTAAATTGTTCTCCCAACAGATAGTGCCTCCAGCACTTCAAGGAGTACACCACTGCAGACAACATAAGGTTATGAGTGGGATAGTTCTGCTCATGAGGTCTCAACTAACTTGACCCATAAGCCAAAACCCACTCATCCTGCATCAGCACATCCCCAAGTCCGACTCCAGACGCATCACAAAACACGATGTACTTCTTACCCGTCATAGGTATGATCAAGATAGGTGCGGTCATCAACTGCTTCTTCAACTCTTGGAAGGCATTATCAGAAGTCTCAAACCACATGAACCTGATTCCTTTCTAGGTCAAGCCCGAGAGTGCTTCTTCCAAGTGAGATAAATCCTGAATGAACCTTCAGTAATACCCAGCCAAACCCAAAAAACTTCGAACATCAGAAACACTCTTGGGTTGCTCCCAATATACAAATGCCCGCACTTTCTCTAGATCCACTATCACACCTGCCTCTAAGATGATGTGACCTTGAAAATGCACCTCACCTATCCAGAATTGACACTTTTATATCTTGTTGTATAGCCGATGCTCTCTTAGCATACCTAGAACGATGTCAAGATGTTTGGAATGATCTTCGTGAGTTTTCAAGTACACTAAGATATCTTCAAAAAAGACAACCACAAATAGATCTAGATAGGGATGAAAGATCTGATTCATAAAATCCATAAACACCACTGGTGCATTGGTCAAGACGAAAGGCATTACCACGGACTCAAACAACTCGTACAGACTCCAAAAAGCTGTTTGTTGTACGTCAGAAGACCTCACCCTCATCTGGTGATAACATGACCTTAGATCAATCTTATAAAACACTGATCCACCCCTCAATTGATCAAATAGGTCATCAATTATAGGAAGAGGGTACTGATTTTTCACCGCCATCTGATTCAACTTTCGATAGACAACACACAGCCTCAACGACCCATCGACCTTCTTTGAAAAAAGAACGGGAGATCCCCAAGGAGACATACTAAGACAGATAAACCCCTTATGCTCTAACTCCTCAAGGTGATTCTTTAGTTCCTAGAGTTCTTTTGGTTCCATTCGGTGTAGCAGAATAAAAATTCTCTCCACTCCTGGCAGCAACTCGATCGTGAACTCAATATCCCCCTTGGGGGGGTAACCCTGATAAATCCTAAAGAAACATGTCCTGAAACCAATCCACCAGAGGATGGAAAACAGATCATTCCTCTATTTTATTATCATCAAGCTTGGGACATGCCACTTGAGCTGTTAGTCCACTCATCTGTTGACCAAACGGTCCTGCACGACCTGCTTGAACATCCCATTCTCCACGATGGACATAAGTGTCACCATCAAGTGGCTTAAACAATACTCTATGATGATAACTTTTATGTGTTCCCGATACAACACCAACCAATCCATTCCCAAGATTAGGTCAAACCCTGACATCTTGATAATCAAAAGGTCCCACATAAAAAGATACCCACAAAATTCCATGGCACTTCCCTTTCTCTTCTTGATATCCTCAACCCGCACCCCCAACAGAGTGTCAATTGACATAAATCCACACACCCTCTCCACAGGTAAACCCAGTGCTACCACAAGTTGAGTATAGGTAAAAGAATGTGTGGAACCTGTGTCAAACAACGCACTAGAAAAAGTAGAATCTACAAGGATGGTTCCTCAAATAATCGACGGTCCAGCCTCACCATCACTAGGCACAAACTGAACTGCTAGAAGCTGACCTGCCCCTCTACCCTGGGCCCTAGCCTGAATTCCCAGTGCTATACTGCCCTACTAGCATGAGTGATCTTTCCCTGGAGTTCCACGTCCACCGCCCCTGCCACTATGGCTTGTGGAGCTCCAACTATCTGCCTGATATGGGGCACCTGATCCCCTTCCCGTACGTGGTACCTGCTTTTCACCATCATAATCACCCACCTGTCGAGGTTTCCTGCAGATCCTCTGCACATGTCCCATCCTACCGCACAAATGGCACTCAACTGGAGGTCAAGGAAACTGACCACGCATATGCCCCGGCCTACATCACTGATAAAAGAACACCTGGTTCTCACTCTGAGAGGCTGACTCTCCCTTCTGACTACCTTTCTAGAAACTTTCCTAACGACGCTTCCGACCTTCGAAAGATGCACCACTTGTCTGCCCAGATGGCACGACAAGTCGACCACCCGAAGCTCCCTTCAGGTTCCCTCCAGAGATGAGTGCATGATCAATCACCTCTACAAACCTATTCAAACAAAAGATATTTACTTGAGACCTAATCTCATGTCTCAGCCCATCCTGGAAATGCCCTTCTACAGCTGCCTCATCCCCTACTAACACTGGGAAAAAGCGCTTCAAATCAGTTAAGCGACTAGCATAGTCCATCACCGATAGTGATCCCTAAGTCAGTCTCATAAACTCTGCAGCCCACTCCTTCCTCAAAGTCTCTAGGTAGAAATGCTCCAGAAACTCTGAAAAACCTTCCATAACATTTCCTCAGCCTGCTCGATCTGAGCATGAATGTCCCACCAATGCCTTTCCTGGCCCCACAACATATAAACGTTCAGCTTTACTCACTTTTCAACATGGGTCTCAAGATGATCCAGTATCATCTGGAAAGACTCTAACAAGAACTCCACTGCCTCTGGCCCACCCTCTCTAGTGAAGGTCAAATGGTGTTGCAGCTGGAACTCCCTGGTCAGCTCAAACATACTCAGTGCAAGCCGCCCTGGGTCCCGATCCATCATTTGTATAAGGCGATCCAAGTTCTCCCAGAACTGGTCTTCTCTACCTTCATTGATCGCAACATTTTTGGGATCTTCTACCAGAGGCGTGTTCTCAGCAACACCCTCTCGTTTCCCAACTGGTAACCGTCATCGTGGTGGCATCTCTCTACATTGCCAAGCATGAGATTTAGCACGCATACCACATAACTTTCCTGACTTTATCAAAAGCTCTTTACTAGCTACAACAACCCATTTTTATATACTAATTCCACAACATTAACACCTCAAATTCACCGCCTCGACCATCCCTACCACGGTCAATGGTCCACATGGGGTAAACAACCATGCACTACCACCAAACTCACACAACATTTCACAAAGCATTTTCGATTTCATTTCAAACACTTATATTTCATTAAACATCATTTACCCACTTGTTTTATTTCATTCTTCTCATTATTTCTTGGTTTCATGAAATGCATGATGTACCCTACTTTCCTGCCTCACACATCCACCTAGTGAGTGTGCATAACACAATTCATGTCACTTATCTCCCTAGGTTCCTACAATGATGCATGAGTACGAATCCTCATGTCGTTAAGGCCACGATCCAAATATCATAAAATAGTCACATCAAACCACATGTGCATCACCCAATGGTGAAATATCATCAACTGTAACATAGAACAACCAAGAACAACATTTCCCACCCAGGGTAACTTGGTTTTTCCATCGTATATGGGTTAGATACTCCCAAGCACGAGCTCATTACCAAAACCCGACACATCTTAACCCTTGGCTACCAATCCTAAATTACAAGCCCTCGGAGAATGAGAAGAAAGACCTGTTCTAATACCACATTGTAACGTCCCCGACCCAGAATCCACTAAACCAATGCTCCGAGATTGGTGGTTACATGACCCTAAGCACGTATCCCCATACTCCCAAGGCTGCCGATTAGCAGCGGGGGTCTATAGAGTCATGTGGGGAGAATATACCCCCTTTTTATCAGAGTAAGGCACAACAGAAATAAACCAAATAGAGGAAACAATAACCAACAAATAGGGAACATGTATAACAACCATTTCCAACAATAAAAATTTCTTTTCATACTACAAGTGCCAAATTGAACAAAATCCCAAAATAAGGACAATGGCCAAAATCCCAAAAATGGCCCCAACTCCATGTCCAGATCCTCCACCAAGTGCTACCCATGTCCACTCAACTATCTATAAAGGACCCTTTCCCTTCTCCTAACCTGCAAACATGAAGTCTGCTCGAGTACCCAACAACGGCCCGAGCAGGGCGTGAGTACAACTCAGTAGGCCACTACAAATGGTGTCTACAAAATATCCAATATATACAGGTAGTGCATGCAAAATGAATATGAATGATAATTGCCAAGTAATTATTTAAGGTTCCATTAACCAGTTTAGAGCCAAAGACATTGACACTTCCATTACCATTCATTTCACACCAATTATCATTTCCTACCATTTCATCACATTTCCATGGGTTAAACACATACATTACGTTACATGGGTCTAAGGCCAGCAGTCACATGCAAGAGGGTAACCACATTGTTATCCTATCTCACTAGGACAAACTCCCTCATAGAAACCATATTCTCACCTCAAAGCCTTAGTCCTGGTGGATACCTCATAGAAACCATATTTTCACCTCGAAGCCTCAGTCCAGGTGGATGCAACCGTTAGGAGAATACATCATTAGTCATCATTCCTAACCCGTGCATTTAGGGTGAAGTTCAGAGCATCAGTCTTCACTCGACCCATGGGCATAGATCCTCAAGTCATACTCCACACTACCAAGCCATGTTCACATGCTTATATATATAAGTAACCATCAACCCATCATACCATTTCCCTTAGAAAAACACCATTCACAACAAACCACATGGGAATTCACATTATGCCTTAACCCATTAACACATTACCATTTCACATCATTTAACCATTCGCCCAATTCCCATGTGTTATGCCTATATCACTAAGCATTCAACACTAGACCCATAATCTATCCCATTATGGTATTTAATCAATTTACACATTAACCCATTTAACCCATTCATCATTCCCATGAATCAACCATTCAACCCATTCCAATTTAACCCTTACGTTATTTCCAAGTCTAGGTGCATCACCTAACTTCTATTACATGTTAAACCAATCATGCCAACAAATTCATCAGGGGATCTACCATTTATTACAACAAGGTCACTTGTTTAATAGCAATCCCTATGTCCGGGAAAGTCGGTGCATCCCATAGATGGCCATAAATTAGGTCAAGTCAATCCCAACACATCCCATGGAGATCGTGAGGGTTCCCATTTTCTATTTTAAACACCATTATTACCAAACATGCCAAAGTTATTCAAAAAATAACCAAGTGGAAACAACAACACAACTAAACATGCACAAATACCCAAATAACCATGGGATATCATTTGTAGACCACCTACCTTGAAACCATGGTTGAACGCACTCTTAATCGAGTCCTTAGACCTTGATCCAGTAAACCTTTAGAGCTTCAACCTAAAACTCACCCAAAAGATAGGGTTTTAGAGCTTCGGAACAAGATGGATAGAATATACAAACCCTAAACCAAAAAGAGAAGAAAGGATGGGATTAGCCTTACCCTGAGCTTCGATCGGCAACCAACAGCGCCAAAAACACCTTATAAATGAGGGATATTGAACTCTTGGAGCTCTTGGGTGATTTGGTTCATGCCTAGGGTGAAGAGGGAGGAAGTGAGAGGAAACCCCGAGTGGGTTCTTAGAATCCCGAAGTGGAAATTTTGAAATTTTTCCAAACATTAAAAGGCCGCATGGTTTGGGAGCATGGTTTGGAAAACCGTGCGCAAACTATGCCCATGCTACTATATAGAGGAGGAGGGGTCGCATGGTTTGCCTAAGTACGCCGCACGGTTTACCTAGGCCATGCGCAGGCCATGCGCCCTAGCTTGTCTTGCCTAGCTTCCCTTTCTTTCGTGCTCCGAACCCTCGAAACACCCCCAAGACCTCTCATACTTTCAAAAGACATCCCTTGAAGCCCGAAACAGGGGATTCATCCAAAAAATAATGAAAACATACCTTTCCCAAAACCGGGATCTTACACATCTCAATGATGTCTCACTGATATGTTTCTAGAGGAATGTCATTATTATTTTTCCACATCCACCTTTTCTGAAAATTATTATCATCTGTACTTGTATGTTAAAAAAATTCTACATGTATTTGTTTGCAAGAAATTGAATTTCATAGATATTAAAATTTCTTTACTATTAGAAATTATTTTTGGGGGATTAATGCAGGATAGATTTTGTTTTCAATAGTATATAATCTTTTAGGTGTTTTAGCATATATTTTTCTACTCAACTAGAAATATTTTTGAATCTAAATTTTGAACTTTATTTAACCCTATCCATTGTGCACATACATGTATCACATGAAAATATTTGAACATAATATAAAATATCTCTCTCTGAATTAAATTCCAAGGCAAGAAAAATTTATGTAATATAAATTGTTTATTATGGAAACAATTTTTGAACTACAATGTGACCCGTAACATATAATTAATCTACATAAATGAAAATATTATTTGATCATTAATAGTATATCTATTTTCTCTATATTTGAATTCATCATTATGGAAAATGATGGTTTTTAAGTGTGGTGGATGAGGATAACTTAACTTGAACTAATCTTTGTCTTATGAGAATCTGATCAAATCCCACTTATTCTATTATTTTTTGTTTAAAATTGGTTATAATTATTCAAAATTATTTCTTAATTTTACTTTCATTATTCTTTACATTTAATATCAATTGAGTCTTTCCTAAGGATGATATCATAATGGTAGTCAATAATTACATCAAATTTAAATTGTTTAGGATAATTGATTGAAAAGTTTTTTTCTATATTGAGTTTTTGAATATTTAGTTGATGAACTATGTTTGAGAGTTTTATAATATATTCTTTTGTCAATTTATGGTCATATATTTAGGAATGTTAAGTTTTAAAATTATCGTAGGGGACACACTTTGTAATAATTATTAAAAAATAATCACCTTAGTGAACCATTATAAATTGTACTCATATAAAACTTTTGAAACCTGAGTAAAATGGTAATTTGGGATCCCACAGTGAACCTATGAGACTTTATGCACTTGGACATTATAGTTTAACTAAATCCATTTTAAATTTTAATATGTGTTATTCACACTAATTTTCATAGAAATATAACTGGGAAAAATAAAATAGAGTTCCCAGTGTAAATAATGAGTTCATTTGGGTGAGGGGAATAATAAAAGCCAACTGAAGAAGGGGAAAATCAATTTATATGGAAATCATTTATCCTGTAAAAATAATTTTATTAAAAAAATTAACTTAATTTTCTCTTTTTGGAACTGTATTGTAAGTCAAAATAAATGGTGTATTTGGTTAAAATATTGACTCCACTTATTCCTAAACTTTTATCACTCTTGGATTTAAGACTTAAATTTGATTTGAAGAAATTCATTAAGAAGATTCATAGATGAGGCGTGACATAATTAGTGGTATATGATTCTTTATTTCTTAGATTACCTTCATTATATGATAATTAGGCAAGATTTAATTTGAAATATCCCATATAAAAAGCCTCACATATATTTTTTGGTCCTTTTCTTCTTAAATACATAACATGCTTCTTTATAAGTCTAATAATTGAAAACATTTTTGTTCTTCAAAAGACAATAAATCATGGAATTGATTGAGGAAAATCAATTTTTACGTATGGGGTAATTGATGTGTCCTTAAATTAATATAATTTTCTATGCATTTTTACTTTATTTTTTTTCATATATTGAATTATTTTTACAATTTTTCTTTAATACTTTCATTTTGTATTTTTATAATTAAATTTATTATTTAATCAATTTTCATAATTAATTTTGTTTTTTAGTGTTTTAAATTATTAATTTAGTTCGGGTTACTTATTTTGTTCTTTATTTTCACCCCATAAGTTTCTTTTCTGCATGTTATTATAGTTTTATGTAATTACTTCATTGATAAATTAATTAATTTACTATATTTTTACTAACATAATCATTAATTTATGTTTTTACATTGGTTTTTTGTATTCATATTATAAATTTACATTAATTTTAATTAATTATATTTAAATAATCAATTTAACTCTTTCACAAAAACTTTTATCTCTCTATTTGTTAATTTAATTTAGTTTTTAATTTATGTTCATTATTTAAGTTAATATCTCTTAATTTCTAATTGAATCATTTTTTAAGACAAAAATTAAATAAATTCATAATTAAAATATTTTTTTAATATTTTTAATATTTTCTCTTTTTTTATTTTTATGTAGTTTTTTATGTAATCGCCACTTAAGTGATAGCATTGGGGGAACCCAATAGTGACTTATTTTACTTTCTTATTTTTTTAGTTGAATGTTCCTGAGGTGAGTCATTACTCACCGCTATATCCTCACAAGAAACCTTGAGTCATTCATTCCTTGTTGGAACCCACAGTCACTGACACTATTCCATCATCCCACTCATTATTGGCCCTGAAGACATTGATTTTTTTAGTTTAATTTTTTAATTAAATTTATTATTTTAATTTTAATTGTTTTAATTGTTTTTAATTAATCTTAAATTAATTTTTTTAATTTATGTTTACTTTCAGTTTTTAATTTTTAGATTTCTATTTAGAATTTACTAATTATTAAATCTTTTTTATTTATTCAATTTTTAATTTATATTTTATTTAATTAATTAATTGAATTGAATTTTCTTTTTATAATTATTTAATTATTTAATATTTTAAATTTATTGATAAATTTTATATAGGAGACACTATTCAATTGCTCAATGGTCTGATATTTTCTCACCATTTAATCATTTCTGTCTCTCGCTATTACCCCTCCATCTGTATCATCGATGTTATTATTCACTAACACCATCAGTGCCACAAATGTATAATCATTCCTCTATTTATATAGTGAAACCCTCCTCCTTTTCCTACCTCCCCGTCACTACAATGGTGAGACATTTAGTACACTTCCTCATCACTTATCTCTCCACTTCACATATCTCACCATTCTCCCAATCCACCTACACCATCATCATTGCATTGCCATGACTTCCATTAGTAACTTATCACACAACTAATAGATAAAACATATTTCACCGGTTCCTCAACCCTTCACACCATTTTGATACACCAATACTACCACATCTGAATCACCTGGATCCTTTGTCATCGTACCAAACAAGAGGATTTATCGTGGCTTGTAGATGGAGCTTCCTGCGGAAGCTTCTCGGAGAATCCCAGACACCCCCCTATGGAGTGAAAAGGAATGGGGTGGGGAAGGTGTAATGAATATAGAAATAATAAATAAAATACAAAGTATATTAATAAATTAATTAAATAAAACTACCATAACAAAAATAATAATATAAATTAAATAAAAAACCTAATATAATGTATAAATAAATACTAAAAGTTATTTTAATTTAAAAAATTAAAATAATTTAACTATATTAAATTTTATAATTTAATAACTTTAATAAAAATATAATAATTATAATTATAATTTATCATTTAAAATAAAATGATTGTAATAACAATAATATTATTATAAAATAAAATAAACTATCTTGATAATAATATTTTTATATAGTTATACAAATATTAACATTAATTATAATAAATAAATAATTTATAATTATAATAATTAATTGAAATAAATTTTAGTAACTAAATTTTAATAATAAACAACTATAAATAAATATAACATAATTATTTAAATCATAATAAAGAATTAAAAAACAATATTTACAAAAGTATAATATTTGTTTCATTTTAATTAAATGTGTTTTAACATTAATTTTATTTGTTGGATTTACATTTATTTACAGATACAAGGAGAATTCATGATTGCTTTGAGATTCATAATTATCTAGTTGAGCACAGTTAGTTACAAGGGTACTGTTAGTGTGATATGCCATGTCACTGAAAAGAACACATGTGTGGTGATTCTCTGAAAGATAACTTAATTCGGTGGAAAAAGTGGGTGATACACAGATCACAACAACATATTTTTAGAGATACATATGTAGTAGTAGAGGAATATAATCATGAATTATTAAAAACTTATCATACAGGACCCGAAGTAGTAGTAGATTTTCATCAGTATTTCTAGGAGACCATTCGAGGCGCAACTGGAGACTTATAGAGAAGTAATATAGCAACAACTCAATTACAGAGAAGGAGTCACCTTCTTCATTATTTTTAAATTTCTTACCTTTTAAACATATTTTTTCAATAGTGTTAATCAATATGATCATTTGATAAAACATTTTCCTTAAGAATTTAAAATCTACTTATTTTTATTTTAGATTTCTTCACACAATTTCCTTTTTACAAAATCAAAATCAATCGATGATATTGATTTTGATTCTAATATTAATTGTTCAAACCATAATTCAATTTAATTTAAATAATCAAGGTCAATCAATGTGATTGATCTTAAAAGAATTTATCGTAGATTTGATGTCATTAATATTGTAATTTTACAGCTGGTTTTATTCTAATTGATTTCTTTATAAAATTACTTATCTGTTGATGAATATTATAGTGAAAAAATCCAATAAAAAAGTCAATTTGATATATCTCCTAGTAAGGGAGGGTTATTAAAAAATTCATGATATGTGATTCAAAACAAATTTGTGAATAATTCATCCTTTTTTAACCTGTAGTTTTAGAATTCCCATGTATTATTCATGATAGGTTTCTTCTCAGTCATTGTTTTAGTTTTTTAGTTCAATGCATTTCCAATATTTTCATCCTTACCATAGTTTTGAAACCTTTATTTTTAGTTAACCATTATTTCTCATATAGTATTTAATGAAAATAAATAGAAGAATAAAATTTATAAAAATAGAAAATTACACCCTCTGTTGACACCAGTGGGTTGTTTTGTAGAGGAAATTGGTTACTCCACCTTCCATATGGGTTCGCCCTTACTTTTATCTTTATAGTAGTAGTAGGAAAACATAAAAAAATTAAAATTTAATGTGGTTTCAAGGAAAATTGCTTCGGGTTTTTTTTCCGTGGTTGAGGAAGGCTTCAAGAGACAATTTTTTTCAAAAAAAAATCACATAAAAATTTTCAAAAAAATTAAAAACATTGAAAATTTATGCAAAAAAAATATCTTATGTGATTGTCTTCTTTTTTTACCTACAGTTTGTATAGTTACTACTCTTTTACTAATGTGTACTTCTTTGAACTTGTTTGTGATGAAATTCACATGTTTTTACCCATTTCATCTGAATGGTATCTTGTGCTTTTAGATTGGAGTCCATATACCCATAAATTGAAAAACATTTAACTCCTATTATGAAGACAAATAAAATTTTAATGTAGGACCTAGAAAATAGGGTTCCTGCATCAAAAAACTGACAACACTTTCAACCTAAAATTTTTTATGAAATAGAGAGACCTATGAGAATAAAGTTTCAACTCCATCATGTGTCAGGGAACCTTTATTCCATTATAAATTCTCCTAGATCTAGAAATTAGAATTTAAAATAGTCACATATATCTATTCATATTGATTTCAATGGGATGTCTAATTAATATTTTCTACCCTTCATTAAATACTTCTACAACAATATGCAGTAGTTACCACTTTTAGGAATCACATACAATGAACTTATAATGGGATTTTTTTTTTCTTTTCTCCATAATGGGAATGCTTGGAATTGGTTCTTGATTCAAGATGGAAATATTTTTTGAGAACTTGGATCATGTGTATAATTAATTCATCATGATGTTTCATCCCCAAATACATAATAGAATATTTAGAACAAAATTAAAAGTCTTTAACAAAATGATAGAGAATCCTTTCATGAGTCTTATGATAGATTTAGGGACCTTTTTAGGGATTGTCCATATTATCAACTCTCATTCCAAGTCCTCATGCACATATTTTATGATGGGATGTATTCATTCGGCCAAAACCTTGTTTACAAATCTACTGGGGTATTTGAAATGATAAAACTGATAAGGAGTTAAGACATATTTTCAATAACCTTTCTTTGAATTCCCAAAATAAAAATTCTAGAAGCAAGAGAGTGAACAGAAATCCAAATACTGGTTCTGTAATTGGAAACGATACTGAAGATAATCATGCTAAAATCACAAATCAAATTCAAACCTTACTGAACTAGAATTCTAAAAAATATGTAAACCAATTTGGCTTTAAAAAATATAACCAATAACTTCGAGAACAATGTACTCAATTTGGGTTTTTCAGTCACACTAAATATGTTCCCAAACATTGACATGCCATCCCATCAATAGAACTCAAAATATTTTTTACTATGGTGTTAGTATTCCTACAAAAGATGACCAATTTTCATAAAATTACAATCATATCTATAGGAGCCATCCCAATATATCGGGGAAAGAACAAGGAAAGATCAAACAATACACTGTCAATGCCAACCAGAACCAACCTAGACAATACTATAAAAACCAACAGAGGGTAAAATAGTCTAATTTACAAGGAAATTATGATGGTTAAGTGTATTCAAAATTGAATCAAATTTTAAAATGAATGGAAACTCAAGAATAAAGATTCAAGACTCAACTAAATAGTAATCAAACCCTATATTAATCTAAAAAATTAGAAATGAAGTTATAATATAGAACAATGAAACTCAAAGGGGCCAACAAGCTAGATATTTGACTTCTAGGGATAAAGGAAGACTCAAAAAAAACTGAAATGAACCCTAGGGATAATTTCATTGATTTTGTAACGAGAAGTGGTCTTAACAATCAAACTAAACAAGAAAATGACTCTAAAAATTACCGATCCTAAAAATTCAAATAATCTAGAAATAAAATTCTAATTTTATTGGAAACTATAAATCAAGATAAATGTGATGTAGATAGAAGAAATTTCAATTTTTTAAATAAATTAGATGCTCAAAATTCATCTAAAAATAATAATATTAAAGGGAAAAATAAATTTGTTAAATAAATGATTCTATTTATTATTATTATTATTAGAAAATTTTCCCCACTAATCCCTTTCCTTGAAAATATAAAACCTAAAAGTGATACTAATGATGAACTTCTTCATTTTTTTAGTCTTTTAACTAGTCTCAAAATAAACAACCATTTCATTCACACATTGATTCAAATTCCATCTTATATGAAATCTATTAGAAACATTTTTTCCAATAAAAACAATCTTGAATAATTTTTCACCTATAGCATCAATAAAGTGTGTATTGATGTCCCTTAAAAGAAGATCCCTCCGAATCTTATTTACCTAGGTCATTTTGTCAAACCATGTACCTTAAATTTTTCTATTCACCTTAACTACCTATGTGACATATGTGCTAGTATCAATTTTATCCCATAATAACTTTTCAAACAGCTGATCTTGGGTGATCTTCAAATCACCAAAATAATCCAACAGTTGGAGGACCATTCTTTAACTCATCCTCTGGGAAGATTAGATGACTTAATATTTTAATATGGGAAATTGTTTTTTCCTAATGAATTCTTAGTGATTGATATGGAGTGTGAACAAGAGATTCTCATCATTCTATTTAGGCCCTTCGTGTCCACTAGTGGAGCTATTATTGATGTTTTTAATGGTCAACCTAATATTAAAATTGGACAGAAAAAACAAGATTTCAATGTATTTAAAAATACCAAGGGAACAACATTTTCAGAAAACTTTTATAAGATAGAATTATATAAAGATTTAAATTCATTTTAAAATTCTTATGTGTTTGAAAATCAATCATTTTTTGAAGAAATAAAATTCTAAGAATAAAATGAACTCTTATATTCTAATCAATAAACTCAAACTAAAAATCAATAAAATTTTCCAAAATGGTACAACTGTCTAGTTCTTGCTTCTCATAGGGACGTTCCATCTATTTATGGCTACAGATAATGCTCGAGTGAACATGAATTCCATTATACTATTCATAATAATTCTAAAAAAATTGATAATATATACGGATAGATGAGTGAACAAATTGATGCTTCTGAGTTATTTAATTTTAAAAAATCTTAATTGGAAATCTTTGAGAGTGAGTTTTCTACATTAGACAGCAGTGAGGTAAATCCAAAAAAATTTCAGGTAATTGAAAATATTTCATCATTTTATACTTCCTATTATAGATATGTTGAATAATTTTTACCACCTCGGCCCAAGAGTCTTCCATAAATTGAAAAATAACCCATCCTTAAATAGAAACCACTTTCTCCACATCTTTACTATTCATTTTTGGGCCATAATTCTGCACTTCCTATAATTATTTATGTTGATCTGAAAGAAAACCTTGAATAATTGTTGTTGAATTTGATAAAAAAATTAAAACCTATCATAAGATATACCATATATGATATTAAAGGAATTATCACTTCATTTTCCATGCATAAGATCCCTATAGAGCCAAATCACAATCCTAGAGTATAATTTAAAATAAAAATAAATCCTAATATGATGGAAGTTTTGAGAGAGGAAGTATTAAAACTTCTACACACTTTTATCATGTATCTAATTTTATATAGTACTTGGGTCATCTTGATCCATGTAGTCCCTAAGAAAGGTGTTTTCATTATAGCCTCAGATGGTAAACATGAAGAAATTCATGTTAGGAAAGAATCCAAATTGAGAGTCTGTATAGACTATAGTAAGCTCTATTCGGCCACTAGGAAGAACCATTTTCCATTACCCTTACTTGATCAATTGTTTAAGAGTATTTCTTGGAATGATTTATTTTATTTTCAGGATGGATATTTTGGTTATTACCAGATTCTAGTAGCTCAATATGATCAGGATAAAACAAATATTACATTACCTTTGGGAAATTTCCCTATCGGCGGATTCATTTTGGGTTATGTGGAGATCATTTGACATTTCCAAAATGCATGTTGGAATTTTTTTTATATGATTGAGTGTATTATAGAGTTTCTCATGGATGATTCCTCCATTGTGGGTAGCACATTTGATAATTGTTTAGGAATATTGGATTTTGTGTTATAGAGGTTCTTAGAGACTAACCTTGTTCTTAACTAGGAAAAATTCTATTTCATGTTCACTAAATGGATTGTTCTGGGATATAAATTTTCCATGTGGGGTTTATAAGTATACACTACCATATAATAAATTCAAAAATTACCAACTCTTGAGAATGTAAATGGATCTAGAAGATTTTTAGGGCATTCTAGTTTCTACCAAATGATTATAAAAGACTTTTCCAAAATCACAAGTCCCTTGTCTTCCCTTCTTGTAAAGGATGCACCCTTAAATTTTGATCAAAACTGTCTTGATTATTTTAGTTTGTTAAAAGGAAAAGTCACTATGTCACCTATCATTACTACACTTTATTGGAAACTTCCCTTTGAGTTAATGTGTGATTCTAGTGATATTGTTATTGGAGATATATTAGGATATATGAGTGATAAGATATTGCATGTGGTTTATTTTTCTAGCAGGCTACTACATGAGGTTTGGAGGAACTATACCACTATGGAAAAGGAGTTTCTGTTTGTGTCCATTGCTTTAGATAAATTTAGGCAGTATCTACTCGGATCAAAAGTTATCATATTCACTTACCATTCTATGCCAAATTATTTTCTATCTAATAAGGGAGACAAAGCCATGATTATTATTTGGATACTCATATTACATGTATTTGAAAGATAAATTAGATATAAGTAGGGAGATAAAACATAGTTACATGCTACATTTCTAGGCTTTCTCTTACTCACTGTGAATATTCAAATGAGATTAACTCTTCCATTCATGATGAGAAACTTCTCACTATTACAATAAGGTGGTCTATATGGTTTTAAAATTATTCCAATTTCCTATAAGATAGTGTGTTTCCCAAATATCTATATACTAACCAAATGATGAAATTTATTCCAAATCTTAATTATTACCTTTGGGATGATCCTTTGATGTTTAGGATATATGCTGAGGGAATACATAGAAGGTTTGTACTGGAAGAAGAGATGGTGCCTATTTTAGAGAGTTGTCACTCCTCTATTGGGGAGGACATAACTGTGGTGAGATGAAAATTATAAAATCCCATAAATATAGTTTTTATTGGACCACGTTAATAAAGGATAATAGGGGTTTCGTAGTTGGTTGTGAAATATTTCAAAGGTTAGGTATTGTTGGTAGGAAGCAGGATTTACCCTAGAAGGGTATTCTAGAAGATGAGATTTTTTATGTTTAGGGTTTGGTTTCATGGTACATTTACATCATATCATGTGAATTATTACATTATTATTTATATATATTATGTGTCTAATGGGGTTGAGGTAGTATCTCTTCTCAACAATCAAGAAAAAATTGTATTGATGTTCGTTAAAAATAAAATCTTCTCAAGATTTGGAGTACCAAAACCTTTTATAAATGATAATGGAACACACATTAAAAACTAAATTTTTAATTCATTAATGTAAAACTATGGATTCACCAATAAAATGGGTACTTCCTACCATACATAGTCTAGTAGACTGGTACAAATTTCAAATAGGGATCTGAAACAAATTTTAGAGAAAACTGCCTCAAAATATAGAACGGACGTCTCTATGAAGTTATTTGATTCTTTATGGTCATATTGAATGGCCTTTAAAACACCAATTGGAATGTATCCATATAGAATATTTTTTTGAAAATTATGTCTTTTGTTAGTGGATTTTCATCACTAGTCATATAAGGAATTTAAGAAATTAAGTTTTTTATTTTAGGAGTGTCAAAGAAATAATATTTTATGAGTTGAATGAACATGATGATATATGTATAGAATCTTATGAAAACTCTATGATATATAAATAGTGGTCTAAAATATTTCATCATTCCTTCATTAAAAATAGAGAGTTTAAAACTGTAATGAAGGTCCTTCACATTAATTCAAGACATCATCTCTTTCCTGGGAATTTTAAATCAAGTTTTCTAGATCTTTTATATTTTTGAGTGTACTTAAGAATAGTATTGTCGAGATTGTATGATAGGAGAGCAAGCCTATTCTTTTTAATGGTCAAAGAGTTAACCTTTGTTCTGAATGTCAGTCGAAGGGATTTTTATCATTCCCTCTTCTTTAAATTTATTTATTAATAAAGTTCAACTAGATAATTAAAACTTAGTTATCCATGTGAGTCAACCCATGGTCCACACCTTTTTATAACTTTTGTTCATGTTTTGTTTTTGAATAAAGTGTTTCTTTATCCTTATTTTGGTTCATTTTTTTCTAGATCAATGTCTGGGTATTTCTGGTTTTTTTTATAGATTAAAAATTATGGTATTGTTGGCGTCACAATAGAGTGGAATTCTTTTAATGAATCATATCTTGAAAAAATTAATCAGGGATTCTCATTAATTTTTAATTTCTACATTGATTTTTATGCTCCAATATTACATAAAAAATCACAACTATGTCATTGTTTCTCAATACATATATATTTCATTGGATCACTATTTCATGTGAGTTTCCATTGCAGTAATGTAGGTGATTAATCTCAATAGTTTCTCAATGATAATTTTCTAGAGGTGCGACATTAATTGTTTTCACATCACCATTTCCTGGTATTTTTTTTGGAATTTTAAAAAAATATGCTACATGTATTTGTTTTTTTCAAAGTAAATTTCATAGGTATTAAAATTTATTTACTATTAGAAGTAATTTGGGGGGTAAATTGCAACTACCTTTTGTTTTTAAACGAATCTACTTTTATTGTTGGGTGTTTTATCAAATATTTTTCTTCTCAACTAAAAATATGTTGGAATCAAAAAAATTATCTTGTTTCACCCTATTAATTATGCACCTACGTATTCACATGAAACTATTTATACATAATTGAAAACATCAGCCACTATCTTAAATTAAATTTAATTTTAAGTTTTTGTTATATTAATTTATTATGGTGGAAAATATGTTTAAACTTCAATATGACCCTTAGCTTGTCATTAATCTGCTTAAATTAAAATCTTCTTTCAGATTAAATAGTCCAATTTTGTTCTCCATATTGAATTAAACTTTGAAGAAAAAATTGGGTTTTATGCGTGGGGGAGGGGGTAATCTTATGTGGAAATAATTGGTCTCTTATTAGAAGCCCATAAAATCCCACTCCTAAAATTTTGGTTAAAAATTGTAATTTTTTTCAAAATTCTTTCAAAATTTGAGTTTCTTATAGCTTTACACTGTATTTAAAATTTGTATTGACTATTTATGATACCTTACTTGTAGTCATGGGTTGCATTTAATTTTAATCTTTTTTGGATTAATTATTTATGAGTGACTTTTCTTAATGATTTTATGAATATTAAGTTTAGGAATTATGTTTGAGAGCGTTATATGATACTTTTTATGGATTTGTGATCAGATATTTAGGAACTCGAAGTTTGAAATTTATCATATAGGACACAATTTTTAGTTATGATTAAAACATAATCACCTTACTGAGCTAATATAAATGGTATTCATATAAATATTTTGAAAGTATAAAAATGGTAATTTGAAAACCCATGGTGAAACATTGATAATATAGATATTTGGTATGTTTTTATAAATTTAAATAAGTTATTGGTACATGAATTTGTATTGGACATACGTCTAGTAAAAATAAACTAAATAGCCTTCAGTCCAAAATGAGTTCATTAAGGTGTGGGGAATAATGGATGCTAGATGAATAATGGGACAATCGATGTAACATCCCAGGTAAATAAAAAATAATACATTTTCATATTTATTAATATTTGTGAATTAAACATTAATTTTACTTTGAAGGGGATGATAAGATCAATGGCGTACTCAATACACAACAACAGGTTTCTTTGAAATCTTACGTTGCACACAAATAATATAATAATATTATTTTAAATGGTAGTTAATGTCTAGCCATTGTATTGACGGGAATGAATAGAAATAAATAAAATATGATTATATATGTCTATTAAATGTTTTAACAGTCATCCAATTAAATTTAGAGGCTTAAAATGTGAATTAATCCAATTTTAATCACAAATACTCTAATATTTTTTAAAAGGTCGATTTACCGCCTTTCGATGAAGAACCCTATTTAAATCTAATTTATTTCAATTTTATATGTTCTATTTGAAAAAATAAAATTCTTATTTAGAATTGGGGAATCAAAAATTAATTTGGGTAAATTCTTGGTATTTTTCTGATAAAATCCATTTTTTAATAAATAGTGAAATATACTGTATTTTAATTCAAAACAACCTTTTAATCAAATTTATTTATATGGATATATTATATTTTTATTTGGTTTTAAAGTTTAATTAGATTATATTTTTTCCATTTAATCCAATTTTTTTCATTGGAAGTAATTTCAATTTGAAATTGGACATAAACAAGTGTCAATCTTTTGATAGTTATTATTTCTTAAAAACACACTTTGTTTTGACAGTGGGTATTAATTATAAATTAATTGCATCTACTTCTGTTTTTATAATTTGTAAAAATTGATTCCATATTTTGGAATCATTAGGTCTAAATTGTGTAAATTGGTAACTTTTATTTTTATAATTTTTAAATATTTACTTCAGTAAATATTTTATTTACCAAGATTAAAGGGTAAATCTGGTAAATAAGGGTAAAAATTAATATTATAATAATGTTAAATTACCCTAAAATGAATCATAATCCTATTTTTTGATACATATCCGACCCTGGTAATCCTTGGGTCGATTTTGGGATCCTATGGAGCCACTTGGGAGTGATAATGAAACTTTATATTAATTAACATGAAGTAAAGGAAAAAAATGACATAAAAATATCTTTTTGTAAATAAATTTGGACATGGGGTTATATAAGATATATTTTCGATTATAAATATTCATTATAAAGATAAAATTATTTCCTAAATCATGGTATTTTTTTATACTTTTTATAAATCAAATAAATAAAATTATTTATGACACAATAATGATGCAGTGTTTACCTCATTAATGAATGATTTAAATAAATAAGATTATAAATACTAAAAAAATATCCAAAACTTATCCAATCTTTATTTAATGATTTTATTTAGAACACGAGTCATCTTATATTTTACTTTAATTAGTTTTGGACCTTTTGAAACTGATGATTATTTTATAATAAAAAAATTGTTTCAAACTTTCCGAAAGAGTCCCTCCTCCCCGTTATAAAGGGACACCACTTCTAACCCATTACTCACACTTCTCAAGCACCATGGCTCTTCCAAACTCTAACCAATTAATCTCCTTATATCCCTCCCCTACTACTATAAGACTTACCTTAGTAAAAATTTCACTTGAAGGGTCCTTTTAGTTCAAACAAAAAGGAGTTACCCGAATTAAATGTAATCATTTCTCTTAAATTATTTTCTTTTATTTTACTTCTTAAAACCCCTAAACTCTTTTTATTCCTTTATTTTATGACAACACCAGTATCCTAAATATAGTATAATTTTGGTATGATAATATTCTAAATACACTTACACACACCACCATCTAATGGGTAAAGAACATATAGTTTCTATGGATGGGAAACTAACGCCTCACGAAACAATGATTGTTCAATTATATCCTACCACCTGTCATGGTGTCCATTAAGATCTAACTGTATTTATATATGATATATATTATGTTTATGTTTTCTTTATGATTCTGTATTTTCCATTTATATCATACCTTTATGGTTTCCATAATGGGTAAACGCGATAATTTCATTTGAGGAAGTGCAAACTACCGCCCCCTCAAAGTGACATGAGTCGTTCATGCCATACGTGGAAGGTATAAAGGATTGATTTAATGATATTATATATGATATTATACTGGAATTATAATATATCAATTTATCATGATGTTTTTATTCCATTAAATATGAAATATAAATGAAAGTAGCATTCATGCATACGTACGACTTACCATCTCCATGAACGATGCATTTCATTTATTATCTCTAAATGTTATGTACTATTATAAATACATATATATACTAGATATATATTATATATATTATATATACATAATGAATATCATTTTTTAGATAATGTACCTTTTACCACATGAACAACTTGTAAATATAAGTTCATTTTTGACTCAAGTACCAAATATCGACAAAATGGTTGTTATTAACTTAAATTATTACATAATGTCTATAACATGGTAATAAGTGTTATAAAAGTAAAAATAAACTTTAAAAATGTTTTTATGTAATTATAAATTAACTTTAGTTTATTATTCATGAGATTAAAGAATGAACGGGTCAAGTCGGACACGAGGTAAGGGATTTCTTATCTCACTTTTAATTTCATGAGAATTCGATTGTTCAGCACTGATTTATTGAACGTGGTGTATTTTGTACTACCATTTCATATATATTATCATGATTCTATTTATATTCATAGTATTTTTTGATTAATTTGGTGTTTATTAACTTTTGGTCATACAACTTGATTGATTACAACGTGGTAAGGGGTTTTCATCTCACTTTTTATTCCCGTGAGATTCATGTAATATTGCCACCATTTCCTTTTGTGTGGTGTATGGACTAACAATGATTTTATTCTTTGTTTAATATTATTTAATTTATTAGTATCTACATATTCATTTTATGATCATTCCTTCATGTTGTGTATGGTACTTAAGTTACCAAATAGTTAAGGGAACTTTTTAACCTAATTTCCATTCCTTGGGTTAATATTCTAATTCTTAATTATGTCATGATATGATTATGTGTGGAATCACTATTTATTTATTTATGTTGTAATTTCCACTCCCCTTTGTGTGTATATACTTTGATACACATAATCACTCCTTTTATAAATTCATATTCCTTTTATATGAACTTGTTAAGGGTAACCTTAACTCAATTTCCATTCATTGAGTTAAACATCCAAGTCATAGGTTTTGATTTTACAAGAATATGTGTGGATGTAATATAATTGATTTACAGTTAATATCCAATAATATTGAGTATATTTATATTTTTTACACATACTAATATAATTGATTTATTTTTAATCAAAGGATACTGTTTTTATAAGGCATTTCGTCACAATTTACATTCTATTGAGACTTTATTTTTGTTATGCACCAATTCACTCTCATATGGTGTATATACAATCATTTGGAATATTATATCATGAATAAATTTATTATCATGTTATTATAAAGTTCTGATTAAATTTTATTCCTAAATTATTTGTATTCAATCATCTCTCATTTTGTTAAAAACTCTTTAACTAAAATATCGGTTAAAATGTTTTAAAGATTTATTCTTCGAAATATTTCTCATTAATGTCCATGATTTCAAAATGGTTTTTAGGATTTATTTATATGGACATTAATGTTTTCAATTATTGATTCCATTAAAATATTCAAAGTGGTATGGGACACATTGATTCAGAAATATCTTTATAAAAAAAATTAATTGTTTTGAAAATCGTTTGATAAAGCATTGTTTATTTCAATATCTTGAATTGATATATTGGTATTGGAATGTGGAAATGTTATCATTACTTTATGCATGTGTTATATGTTATGATTATGCAATGGTTATTGGGCATTGTTTATGTATACGGGTGGTTCCATGATAAACCTATGGTGGGTGAGACCGAGATAGCTCTTCAATGCATTAGGTAACGTGACAGAGGTAAACATTAATGTTTCTCCTAAAATATTTAGCGAATATACTATGATGGATATTCAAAATGTGACTTCTTATGTAGATGTGGAATCTATAATGTAAGTTTTTTATGTTTTCCATAAGTTTCCTTCATTATTTATGACTTTTCTGTGTTATTCATAAATATTATTATTTAATGACCTATGTTATGATTGAAAAGTAGGGTTTCATTGATTTGTATTTATTGATAGGCTAATGTTTTCTTTAATTATTTTATAACCCTTACTGAGATTTTTATACGCATCCCATGTTTTTTTGAATTTTTTTTAACAAGACTTAAAGGATGAATAAGATTCAAGGATGGAATCAAGTAAAAGTCATGTTGTCTCAAACATTGAACTATACATGTTTTTTTAAGAGTTTTTATTCTATGAAAAAAAATGGATACTGAGTAGTAATGTCTACATGTAATTTTCAAGTTGATATATAATATTTATGGCCTAATTCTTTAAAACTCTAAACTTGAATAGATCCTCAATGTGAATTATTCATTTAATTCAAGATTATGTAATGTTTTAAGTCCAGGACCTTATAGTTGGTATTAGAGGACGGTTTAGATAACTTTAGAGGTTGGGGTGTTCTTAAATCATAAGGGACATTAGCATAATAGTTATGATTTTGGAAGGTGTTATAGTTATTTTAGATTAAGTGAATGAGTTTAAGATAACATGAATAAGTATATCTTAGTATTTTCCCTCCTCATAAGATATTATATGATGATTTTACTGATATACTCACACTGAACTTTCTGGTTTTAGTAAACGGTTGGATCTAGTATGCACCAAAGTAACAGTGGATGTGAAGAAAACTATGAAGGTTTTCTGAATGAGAAATTGAATGAAATGGGAACTGAAATAAGAAATCTTGTAGTTATTATCAACCAACTATCTGGAGTCATGATTGACCACTTGAACCTTGGTGATTTATATAAGGGGTCATATATGTGAGAAAAAAATCCCGATGGAAGTTCAGGTAATAATCATAAAGGTATGTATACTAAAAAACTTATGTTTCAAGGATGTGGAAAGAAACACATAGGAAAATGTTTTAAAGGGATGATAAGATGCTATAGATGTAGAAATGAAGGTTATAAAGCAATAACCTTCCATGGAAAAATGAAGAATCCAATTGACTCTAGGAAAGGGAAATAATATCTTTCTGAAAGATCAATTGAATGTTTTAGATGTGGTGTGCATGGTAATTATACAAACTGATGTCTCACGAAGAAGTTTCAGGAATGGGGTCACTAGGATCATAAAAATATATGTTTACCAATACCTAATTCCATTCCGATTGAGGGTGAAGAAACTGAAAACGACCAATTAAAGGTATGTATTATTTCTTAACATAAGTTTTGATATTATTGAATCATAGGATATGACTCATGATTTTTTTTGTAGAAAAAAAGTATTTCAGGATAAGTTCTAAATGAATGGTTAGTGGTTCATGAAGAACATTGAATGAGTTAGAATTCCACATATAAGGGATTTAATAGTTATGGTAGATTTTAGGATGGTGAAATTCTTAAAAGTTTTAAGGCTATTTTGATGATGGGATTACATTAGAAGACATTTTATAGTATGTGAAACCCTGAAGATTGATATACGAATGTTTTATTAATAATTATCTTTTCTTTTGTGGATATAGTTATAAAGAACCATTTGGGTGTATATGATCCTTGAATTTGAGGCAATTATTGGTTAATACATTTTGGGATGCAAAATGAAAGTTATTAGATAAACTTTGAGGTTAAAATTTTGTATGGTATTTTTTGATGAATTTATCTCATTTTTGGGAATGTTATATAATTATATAGTTTTTGAAAAAGGACAACACGCAGACCGCGTGACAACCTGCCACATCAGACAATACTATGGGAGTCGAACCCACAACCAAAGTGCGAATGGGATATATCACCTACCACTGGAATACGTGGTGTCCCAGGTTAGTATGAGTATTTCTTTTTAGTTAGATGATTTAATGAATCAAGAATGAGTTGATTTTGAGTTATCTATGTAAATTATTAACCTATCATGGATAATACGTGATTAGGTTAATTACTTTTAAATATGATACATAAGAGTAACCGATATTATTTGGAGATAAATGTTAAGATTTATCTTGGAAGACTATGTGATTAAATCATTCTGAGTTTTGGTTTCAATATTAGTATATATTAAATTGATGAATTTTATGGACAGTTGTTTATTGAATAGTCTTTGTTGAACTTGGGGTATTATTTGACAATTTTTGGAGATTAAGAGTAGTTTTTCTTTTTGGAAAAGGTTTTCCTTTTGGGGATTATCTAAAATTTTACTAACCATTTTGGTTTTGATTAATGTCTAATGACATGGGAAATATATATTTCATCTTTTGTAGATTATGTAATTATCTAGAAGTTTATTATAACACTTTTAATGTGAACAAGTCATCTTTAATACTCATCATTAGGATAAAATATTAGTTTTTTGTATAAATCTAGTAAAGTATGAATGTCTACATGAAAAGTAAGTATTTTTCCTTAGGTTATTATTAAAGATATTAAATAAATTCCTAAACATTGTGAAACATTACTTAAAAAAACGTTTTCCATTTACT
Organism: Viscum album; assembly: GCA_963277665.1. NCBI lineage: Eukaryota > Viridiplantae > Streptophyta > Magnoliopsida > Santalales > Viscaceae > Viscum > Viscum album. The sequence goes on from OY728139.1 coordinate 435,297,786, forward strand.
TTACTTACTGGGAAATCAAAGACCGTTTAACCCATCACAAGTTTGTGATTTTCTGGTGGTTAAAATTCTCCAAATCTTGTTTTCTATCACTCTCCAATCAGAACATGATATTTTCTTATCTCCTACATATCCATGCTTTCATGGAATCCTAGTATCGGTAGTCTCAGGTGACCTTTTTCTTTTCATTCTTTCTTTTAAAGTGATAGTTTCGTTTACACTTTTTCAATGTGGGACTTTTAATGAAGTTTCTGAGCCCAATTTTAAAATTACGAGGATGCAATTTCCAAAAGTGGGGAAGGATGTAACATCCCTGGTAAACAAAGAATAATAAATTTTCATATTTATTAATATTTGTGAAATAAATATTAATTTTACTTTGAGGTGGATCTTATGTTCGATGGCGTACCCAATACGCAACAACGGGTTTCTTTGAAATCATACATTGCACACTAATAATATATTAATATTATTTTAAATGGTAGTTAATTCCTAGCCATTGTATTGGTCGTAATGAATATAAATAACTAAAATATGATTATATATGTTTGTTAAATGTATTTACATTCATCCAATAAAACTTGGAAGCTTAAAATGTGAATGAATACAATTTTAAGTACACATGCTCTAAAAGCCTTACCTTAGGCAGAAGGCTCTTTAAGGTGTATTTTTGGTTCAAACCAAAGGGAGTTACCTGAATTAAAGGTAACAACTTCTCTTAAATTATTTTCTTTTATTTTACTTCTATAACCCCATAAACTCTTTTTATTACATTATTTTATAAACAATCAAGTATCCTCAATATTATAGGATGTTTGTATGAGAATATTATAACTACACTTACACACACCTCCATCTAATGGGTAAGGAACATATTGTTTTTGTGGATGGAAAACTAAGACCTCACGAAACGATGATTGTTCAATTATCTCCTACCACCTACCATTGTGGCCATTAAGATGGAGATATATTTATATATGATATATATTATTTTTATGTTTTATTTATTCTTTTGTATTTTCCATTTATATCATACCTTTTTGGTTTCCATAATCGGTAAACGTGAGAATTTCATTTGAGGAAATGTAGACTACTGCCCCCTAAAAGTGATATGACTCGTTCATGTCATACGTGGAACATATAAAGGATGTAGATAATGATAATATATATGATATTACACTGGAATAATAATATACCTATGTATAATTATGTTGTCATTCCATTGAATAATAAATATAAATGAAATTAGCATTTATGCATACATACAGCTTACCATCTCCATGAACAGTGCATTTCCCTTCTTATCTTTAAATGTTATGTACTATTATAAATACATATGTATACTAGATATATATGATATATATGATATCTAAATCATGAATATCATTATGTAGATAATGGACCTTTGACCACATGAACAACTTGTAAATATAAGAAGTTCATTTTTGACTCAAATACCAAATATCGGCAAAACAACCATTATAAACTTAAAAGATTAAATAATGTTTATAACATGGTAATAAGTGATATAAAAGGAATAATAGATATGAAAAAGGTTATTAATAAAGTAGAAATTTTATTTAGTTTATTATTCAGGATATTAAAGAATGAACGGGTCACGTCGCACATGAGGTAATGGATTTCTTATCTCACTTTTAATTTCGTGATAATTCCATTGTTCACCACTGATTTGTTTCATGTGGTGTATAGTGTACTACCATTTCATATATTTTATCATTATTATATTTATATTAATGGTATTCTGTGATTAATTTGGTGGTTATTAAATTTTTTTCATACGACTCGATTGATTACAACGTGGTAAGGGGTTTTCATCTCGCCTTTTATTCCCGGGAGATTCATGCTATATTGACACCATTTACTTTTGTGTGGTGTAAGTACAACCAATGATTGCATTATTAGTGTAATATAATTTAATTTATGAGTATTTACATCTTTATTGTATGATCCTTCCTTCATGGTGGGTATGTTTCATAAGTTACTAAATCGGTAAGGGAACTTTTTAACCCAATTTCCATTCCTTGGGTTAATCTTCTAATTCTTAATTATGTCATGATATGATTATGTATGGAATCACTATTTATTTATTTATATTGTAATTTTCACTACCCTTTGTGTGGATGTACTTTGATACACATAATCAGTCCATTGATAAATTCACATTCCATTGATATGAACTTGTTAAGGGTAACCTTAACTCAATTTCCATTCATTGAGTTAAACATCCAAGTCATTGGTTTTGTTTTTACAATAATATGTGTTAATCTAATATAATTAATTTACACTGAATATCTAATAATATTGAGTGTATTTATATTTTTCACACATAATTATATAATTGATTTATCTGTAATCTAAGGATACAGTTTTTATAAGGGATTTCGTCTCAATTTACCTTCCATTGAGACCTCATTGTTGTTATGCACCAATTCACTCTCATATGGTATATGTTGGGAAAAAATCTATCAAGGTAACATTGCAGTATTTTTGGGTTGATTGTGTTTGTTGACAAAGCAGGTTTTCATGGATATTTGTCGAGTTCCCAAGAAGTTATTGACAATACTTGTTGAAAAAGAACGATGACAAAGGAAATGACGATCTGGAGGCGGTACAAAATAGCAGTACAATGTGGCGCCGTTTCCCAGTGTTTGCCAAATTTTTGGGGTCTAAAATTTGGAATTTGGTGAGCATTGAGAAAAGTGGATTTCCATGAAGATCATATTTTTATATGGCAAAGGCATGAGTTTCGCGAAGATGGGATGTATGGATTGGATTTTGTGAAGGCCAGAAAAATGGAGGCGGTGATGCTTCGCGATTACGTCAAAGCTTCACGAACGGAAGATTTGAAGCGCATCGCGGTGGTGAAGGGATTTGCAAGGGAGCTTCTCGGTGAAGTCGCGAAGTAATTTTGACGGTGATCCTTCACGATTACGACGAGCTCCGAGAACGGAAAATTGTCGTGGTGCTTCGCGATTTGGACAGAATTCCAGTGGAAACTTCGGAGCTTCTCGATTGGCGATGACGTGGTGTTGACTTCGCGCAGAAGGGCCGAGGGTCGGTGGAATCACCTATAAATAGAGGCTTACCCCCTCGAGAGATGTAGAGAGATTTTTCAGAGGAAATCATTAGCTCTCGATTTGCGAAGGTGGTTCGCGGAGCCAGTGTGCTTCGCGAAAGAGGAGCTTCGTGGTGGCTATTGTAGCTCTACGAAACCTGCGAGCTCCGCGTTGGCTTAGTAAGCTTTGCGAGGGATGTTGCTTTGCGACGGCTTGAGCTTCGCGAAAGTGCTTCATGAAAGTGCTTCGCGACAAGGCAGGATCTTCGCAAAGGCTTGTTTGAGCTTCGCGAAATTGGGAGCTTCGCGAAGTAGGGTGCTTTGCGAAGGTGTTTCCAAAAGGAATTTCCCAGTGTTCAGAGGCAAATAGGTATTCATCAGTGGATGAAATTTGTACATTAATAGAGAATCCATCATCATTAAAGGATGAGTTCATTCATGCAAATGAAGAGACATACAGGTCTATAAACTGTGAGTGGATTCCCTTCTAGAGCAGTGAGCTTAGGAAGAGGAAGAAGGTGATCCTCTCCACCGACAGTGATCCAGAGAGAGAGAAATAGGGAGTGACCCTTGGGAAAGCAGTGAGCTGACCCTAAACCTTGTGAAGGTAGTGATCCTGGGAATAAAAGTGCTCTATCCCAAATTTTGTATCCACATCTTATGAAGAGTAGTGGGATTTGGTACGCACGGCAACTTGTCGGAGTATGCTCCTTGGACGTATCCCAGTGAGGGTGAACCAAGTAAAAATATTTGTGTCTGACTGCTTACTTCCCTGCATTACATTTGAAGCGTCATCATCAGAAAAAGAAGAAAATATATGATCATAATAAACACACAAGTGCAAACAAGGTGACCCTAGAAATAAAGATGTCAAGATCCAGTGGGGCAGGAATAATTTTGAAAAAGAATATCCATACCCTGATTCACCCCCCTCTTAGGGTATATAGGCCCCTATTGGTCCTAACAGTATATATACTATCCTTTGGAATATTATATCATGAATCCATTTATTCTCATGATATTATAATTTTATGATTAAATTTTATTCCTCAATTATTTTTATTTAAGAGTCTCTCATTTTTGTTAAAAACTCTTTAACTAAAACATCTGTTAAAAAGTTTTAAAGATTTATTCTTCTCAATATTTATCGTTAATGTCCATGTTTTCAAAATTCTTTTTAGGATTTATTTATATGGACATTAATGTTTTCAAATGATGATTCCTTTAAAATCTTCAAAGTGGTATGGGACACTTTGATTCAAAAATATCTCTATAAAATGTTTTAAATGGTTTTGAAAATGGTTTGATAAAGCACTGTTTATTTCAATATATTGAATTGATATATTGTTATTGGAATATGGAAATTTTATCTTTCCATTATACTTGTGTTTTGTGTTATGATTATGTTATGGTTATTGGGCATTTTTTACGTATATGGTTGGTTCTGTGATAAACCTAGGGCGGGTGAGCCCGAGATAGCTCTCCAAAGGATTGGGTAACATGATGGAGGTAAACGTTAATGTTTCTCCTAAGAGATTTAAGGAATATAGTGTGATGGGTATTCCAAATTTGACTCCCTACGTAGCTATGAAAGATATAATGTAAGTTTTTTATGTATGCCATAAGTTTCCTTTTTGATTTTTTACTTCTGAGTGTTATTCATAAATCATAAGATTTCATGAGGTATGTTATTATTTAAAAGTAGGGTTTCATTGATTTGTATTTATTGATCGGATAATGTTTTCTTTCCTTATTTATAACCCTTATTCATATTTTTATGCTCATCCCAAGTTTTTTGAAATTTTTTCCAAATCACTTAAAGATAAAAAATGTCAAGGATGGGATCAATGAAAAGTCTTGTTGTCTAAAACATGGAACTAGACATGTTTTATTTTAAGAGTTTTTATTTTATGAAAAAAATGGATACTGAGTAGTAGTGACTACATGTAATTTTCAAGTTGATATGTAATAGTTATGTCCTAATTCTCTAAAAATATAAACCTGAAAAGATTCTCAATGTGAATTATTGATTTAATTCAAGATTGTGTAATGTTTTAAAGCCGGATCCTTATTATCAATTTATATGGAAATCATTTATGTTATAAGAATAAGGTGATTCAAAAATATAAACATAATTTTCTATTTATGGAATGTAGGTGAGTGTCAGTGTACAAGGTTCCTTTGTTTAAGATCTTAATTCAACGTATTTTATACCACTTATTAGTCCTATATTTAGGACTTAAATTTGATTTTAAGAAATTCATTAATCAGTTTCATAGATCAGACATGACATCATTAGTGGCAGACAATTTTTTATTTCCATGATTACCATTAAGTATTAATAATTTGGTATGATTTAATTTGAAATATTCCATTTAAAATCCATACTTACATTTTTTGTTCCTCTTTTTTTAAAATGATTAACACTCATCTTTGTGAGTTTAGTATTTGAACACATGTATCTTCTTCAAAAGACAATAAAGCATGGAATTTATTGAAAAATATCAATGCTTATGTGTGGGTAAATTTGATGTGGCCTTAAATTCACATTATTTTCCACATATTTTTATTTTATTTTTATTCATTTTATTAATTAAATTTTTATTTTTTGTATAATATTTTCAATTTAGTATTTTTAAAATTAAATATATTATTTAATCTATTTTTATAATTAATTTTTTATTTTCATTATTTAAAATTTATAATTCACTTCTACTTATTTTGTTCTTTATTTTTACTCTTTATGTTTGTTTTCTACATGTTATAAATGTTTTAGGTTATTTTTTGATTAATCAATTTACCAATTTATTCTTATTTTTTTAATATAATATTTAATTTATGTTTTTATCATTGTTTTTGTATTCCTAATATAAATTAAAATTAATTTAAATTACTTAGATTTTAATAATTACCCTAACTCTTTTAACTTATATTTCTTTCATATTTGTTAATGTCATTCAGTTTTTAATTTTTGTTCACTATTTTGAGTATATTCTCCTCATTTTTTATTAATAAAATATTTGTCACGACCCGTCCTCGGGGACCGTGCCCTGACTACCCCGAGCCCGCATTCCATAGGCCAAGGGCTGGCGACTAGCACCAAAGGTGTAAATCCCGATAAAAGGGAAGGCATTGCCTTTATAAAGTAAACAAACAACACAGAGTACACAAGCTAAAGTAAACACTAAGTAAACCTAGTACAAAAGTAAGTGCTGGAAAGTAAATGGGCCAGAATACAAACCCAACTGAAAGTAAAGTATAACTAAAAGAAAGTACAGTAATAGAAAAGTAAAACAGCAACTCCTAGTTGTCCTCTGGAAATCCCACCTGAAGGGTGGGTATAGATAGTCTCCTCAGCTCCTCGGCCCCAGCTGTCTGCTCCTTGTACATCTCGTCCAGTGATCCACCTCCAGATACCGTCCAGCTCTACGAGCCTCCACCTCGATCAGCGTTGTCCTTCGTCTGCATCCAACACAACGTAGTGCGGGAATAGCCCGTGCAGGGGTGAGTATACGCTACTCAGTAGGGACCCCGAGACCCCCAAAGGTCTCCCAGAATCCACTAAGGATAAACCACAAAGGAAAGATACAATCATGAAGAATCAACCAACTCTACTTAGGTATAATCCCATACATATACCTAAGTCATCAATTCCATCTTGGCTCCAGCACACAAGCTCAAGTACAACCCAGTCCACCCAGGAAAGCACAACCCAAACCACATAGGAAAGCATAACCCAATCCACACAGGATAGCAAGTCAATAATATAGAAGATAATGATTGAAAGACAAGACTACTCTCACATAGGTATACTACTTCTGAAGATGGGTGGAGATGATTAGATGTAGCCTCTGAATCGTCTCTTCTGCCGAACCCACGTAGGATCCAAGAACAGTAGTCGTCGCTGCCAAACCCACGTAGGATCCCAGTACAGTAACCATCTCTAATGAACCCACATAGGATCCAAGTACAGTCTCCATCGCTGCCGAACCCATAGAGGATCCAAGTACATTCGTCCTCGCTGCAGAACCCATTTAGGATCCAAGTAAAGTCATCGTCGTCGTCGCATCCAACACTAGGGTTCCCACACACAGCACACTCGATTTCGGGAGGGTCTGCTCCACGAGCCAAGGGTTCGATACATCAACTGTCACAATGTCCAAAGTTTATGTATCCCAAATTTCTGTCTCGTTAATAGAAACTCAACACGACAGACAGCGGGTTAATCGGACGCCCGGTCTGAGAGTTATTGGCTTTTCTGTCCCAGGGGCCTGGTTGGTTTTTAAGCTAAAACCAACCCGACCGTACTCTAGCTACGTCCAAACCTCCAGAGGAGTAATCCAAAAAGATCCATCTCACTAAGAGGAATCCATCAAAGTCGATGGCACGTCAATCAGACGTCCAGAGCTCAAGTTATAAGTGTTTCCACTCCGAGGGCCCGGTTGGTTTCGTGCTCGAACCAACCCGGCCATTCCCAAAGCTTTCTGACACCTTGAGTGTAATATACCAAAACAACCGTCTCGATCCAAGGATCCTAACACAACTGATGGTGCGTCGATCAGAGGTCTGTAGCCCATGTTTTGGGCATTTGAACGGATCTGTCCGAAAATAGGGGGTTTGGGCTCGGTCCGACCCGGCCCGATACCCCCTGGGTCTGCCTGAACCGGGTCAACCCGACCCGATTCCAGGTCCGGGTCTGGCCCAGTTGGGTGCGGCTCGGCCCGGCCCACCGCTGGGAATAGCCTGCGACCTGGCTCAGAGCCGGCCGCAGGGTGCGAAGGGGGGGCGCCGCCCCCCTGTGTTTCGGAACGGCAGACCCTACGGGGTCTGCCCTTTTTGCACCGACTGGGGGTTTCAACCCCTGGATTATCCAGATAAAAATGGCCATTAAGGCCGGCCGGTTGGACTACCATGGGACCCTTCAGGGTCCCGGCTCTCAAAGCATCGGCGGCCGGTTGTCCAGCAGCCCCTGCTGGACTGTCGCAGCCTAAGGCTACGGCTCTTCTTCGGTAGGTGTCGCGCCCTTCCGTCGTGGCCCACTCCGGCCGCGACCTCTCTTGGTTTCTTTGCGCGACGCGACGACGCCGCGCACCACCACCATATCCTGCTCCGTTCATGGTTCTCCTTGGTCCCGCGTAGTGCAACGGTACCGCGCCGTCTTTGCCACAACTCGCTAATAATGTTAAACAAGAAAACGGGGAGGATAAATCGGTCGTGTCTGTGCAGTCTAATACCCTCTCGTTACGTTGGTAACAATCGACCAAATTTATCCAACGAAGAACAATGAATTAAACATGGATGAGGATAACCCCTACCTCAAAACAAGTTGTCAAACTATGAGCGTCGCGGAATAACTTCGTCGCGGGGTGGGGTTCCGTAAACGTTGACGAAGAGCGTCTGAGGAGGAAGCAGTGTCTCCCTTCCTTTGACGCGGAGAGATGATTGAATGTCATGAAGTCTTTGGAGAGTTCCTGCGTCAGTGCCTCCTCCTTTATCTTGGAGTAAGAAGAAGATGGAAGAATCTGGGTCGTCGAGTCGACGATCCTTGACGAAGTGTTGTCGTTCTTCGTTGAGGATGAAGTTCTTCAAGAGAACTTAGAGCTCTCTTCCCAATATCCTCACACAACAAGCCAACCTAATAAAATATGGCCTCCCATTATTTTATTCTTTGGCCATGATTTTCAAAAACTCAAAAATTCAAAATTGATTTCACTTAATTAATTAATCTTGAGTTGTCAAATTAAATGGGGTGTTATGTTGGAAATATTAATATGGAAGAGGAGAAGCCACATAATTAAATACAAGAGGGGTTTAAAGGGAGTTTAAGGGGTTATGGGGAATGTGAAAAGTTGGGGGATCTTGTAGGCCCCACCTCTCCTTTATCCTCTCAAGAGAATTTAGCAACCTAGTGGTCCCACCCCAACTTCCACACATAGGTTATAATCACATAGAAAAGAAATAAAATTGTAACACATATTTTATTTCACTCTTCAATTAAACCACATTTTTTAAAATAACTCCTCCTGAGCAAATGCACCTTCGGAAAAGGTCCTTTTAAAAAAAAACAAGTGTTGCGGTTTCATCGGTGCCTTCAGATTTCGATTCCGAGCACCGAATAAAAATTTATAAAAACCCGCTCGTTCTCTCACTGAACGTATCCGTGCTAAACTTTGGAAAATTATTCCGGGCACACCGGGTCTCAGAATCTGGTGTTGTCAGAAACTACGAACTCGTAAAATCCCAAAGAATTTAAGAAAACAATTTCCTTGAAATTTACGGGTCTTTACATTACTCTCACCTCAGGGTTTTACATCCCCGTAAAGCTACATCATAAACTAGAGAAACAAATGGGGGTATTGTTCACGCATCTGATCCTCTCGATCCCATGTGATCTCCTGGAGGTTCCCGTGCTTCCATCTGATGCGCACTAGAGGAATACACCATCCACGTAGGACCTGATCCTGTCGATCCTCGATCTCTGCTAAAACCTCCTCAAAATTAGGCACGTCATCTATGTCTGGCTCCCCATGATCGATGATATGCATTGGGTCGTTCACGTACCTCCTCATCTAAGATACGTGGAAGACGTCGTGAACCCGGTGCAACTGAGGTGGAAGGTCCAGGTGATAAGCCACCTCACCTATCCTACTGAGAACCTGGAATGGTCCGATGAAGCGCGGAGATAACTTGTCGCCCTGGAAAAATCTCCGTAATCCATGTCGAGGTGAGACCCTTAAAAAGATGTGGTCGCCATCCTCGAACTCTAGTGGTCTCTGCCGCCCTTCAGCATAGGACTTTTGTCAGCTCTGTGCAGTTCACATCTTCTCCTAGATGATCTGCACCTTCTCTGTCATGGCCTGGACCATGTCTGGTCCTACAAGTGCTGAATCCCTAGGGTCTGTCCAGCACAGGGGTGATCTGCAAGGTTGGCCGTAAAATGCCTCTTATGGTGCCATCCCGATGGTGGAGTGGTAGCTGTCGTTGTACGCAAACTCCACCAAGGGTAGGTGATCCTCCCAACTGTGACCAAAGTCAAGGACACATGCACGGAGCAAGTCCTCGAGAGTCTAAATATTCCTCTCTATTTGTCCATCCGTCTGAGGGTGAAAGGCGGTGCTCGGGTGTAGCTGTATCCCAAACGCCTCCTGCAACCCCTTCCAAAGTCGAGAAGTAAAGAGAGCATCTCGATCAGAGACGATAGAAGATGGCACACCATGAATCCGTACGATCTCCTGAATGTAGAGGCATCCCAAGCTCTCTACTAATCCCTGCTCTCTGATAGGTAAGAAGTGGGCCGACTGGGTGAGTCAGTCGACAATCACCCAGATGGAGTCATGTCCTCTGGAAGTATGTGGGAGCCCTGTCACGAAATCCATATATATCCCGTCCCACTTCCACTCCGGGACCTCTAAGGGTTGTACCAAGCCTGCTGGTACCTGGTGCTCCTCCTTCACCTGCTGGCAGGAGAGGCATCGTGAAATGAACTCTACCATAGCCTTCTTCATACCCGTCCACTAGTTATGTCGTCTAAGATCCCAGTACATCTTCACTACTCCTAGATGTACCGCCAATGGGGAAGTATGAAACTCCCTCAGCACCTCCTCCTGCAAAGCAGCTGGTACCATGGTACGTCCTCTAAAAAGGACGACATGCTCTCCTCCTATATAGAATAAATCAGGTGCATGTCCTGAGGATATATGTGCATGCCGTGTCTCACAGCCAACGTCCCCACGCTGTGACTCTCTGACCCGCTGAAGAAGTGAAGAAGTGACTGTGAGCGACTGTAAAAAGGTTGCTTCATCTCTATCCACATAGGATATCTATAAAGTGGCTAACTGCTCTGTTTCCTCTCCACGTAGCTGGATGCTCGACCTCCTGCTGAGAGAATCAGCTACTACGTCCCCCTTCCCAGGAGTATAGACTATCTCAAAGTCATAGTCCTGGAGGAACTCGAGCCATCGCCGCTATCTTAGGTTCAGGTCCTTCTGCGAGAAGATGTACCTGAGACTCTGGTGTTCATAGTAAACTGTAAAGCACTTGCCCATTAGATAGTGCCACCACATCTTTAGGGTGAAGACCACTACTGCTAACTCCAGTTCATGGGTAGCGTAGTTCTGCCCGTGCTGCCTCAAATGTCATGATCCATAGGTTATCACTACCCGCTCCTTCATCAAGCCACACCCATGTTTGGTCCCTAATGCATCGCAGTAAACTACATACCCTACTCCCTCCTCTGGTAGCCTCAAGATAGGTGCAATGTTCAATCTCTTTCTCAGCTCCTAGAAGCTCTTCTTACATCTATCCGACCACATAAAGGGTTTCCCCTTCTTCGTCATAACTGAAAGTAGTGCTGCAACTCTGGAGAAGTCTGGCATAAATATCTGATAGTACCCAGCCAGACCCAGGAAACTTCACACCTCTTTCACGCTCCTGGGTGGCTCCCAAGCTAGTACTACCTCGATCTTCACAGGATCCACCACAACTCCCACCTCAGAGATGACGTGCCCCAAGAAGTGGACCTCTCGAATCCAGAACTCAGACTTTGAGATCTCACCATAAATATGGTTCTCTCGGAGTGTATCCGGCACAACTCACAAGTGATAGGCGTTCTCCTCCTCAGTAGTTGAGTAAATCAATATGTCGTCGATGAAGACTATGACAAATCGATTGTGGTAAGGCTTGAAGATCCAGTTCATGAGACTCATGAACACTTTTGGAGCATTTTTTATGCTGAAAGGCATAACCAAATACTCATAGTGGCCATACCAACATCTGAAGGCCATCTTCTGCACATCCTCATCTCTAACTCTGAGCTGATGATAGCCTGACCTAAGGTCTATCTTCAAGAACCATCATGCTCCCTTGAGCTGATCGAAGAGGACTTCAATCCTCAGAAGTGGATACTTTTTCTTTACGGTCACCTTATTTCGGCGATGGTAATCGACACATAGCCGCAAGCTCCCATCCGCCTTCTTGGATAACAAAATCGGGGAAGCCCAGGGTGAAACAATGGGTCGGATGAATCCATTGCCCTGCAAGTCCTCCAGCTATACCCGCAGCTCATGTAGCTCATCAATAGCCATTCGATATGTTGGATTAGATATCGGGGTTGTCCTAGGGTACAGGTCAATATAAAAGTCTACCTCTCTGCGATGAGGTAGTCCTAGAACGTCATGAGGAAAAATTTCCGCATACTGATCCACCACAATAGGAAAACTCGGACTCCTCGCATAAAATGCTCCCAGGATGAGACTAGCCAACTGATGAGTGATCGGTTGTCCTCTCCTCTATGTAAGTCCGTCCTGCACTGCAAAGGATCCCTTCTTGCCTATGAAGGTGAACCTGCTCCCATCTGTGCAGACACACTGCACCTTGCGCCTAATACAGTCGATCTGGGCATGGACTGTAGATAACCAGCCCATACCCAATATGACGTCGTAAGACATAGACACCGCTACAAGAAGATCCCAACCAAAGTTCTCGTCTCCTAGAGTAAGCTGACACTGTCGGCACCAGTGCATAATCATCGAGTCTTCTCCCGTAGTAGTCTCTAGCAGTAAGGATCGAGCCAACGGCTCCGTCGGAATCTCCGAGCTCTGAACAAGGGCAGCAAAAATGAAAGAATGACTCTATCCTATGTCTATAAGAACTACAGCAAGGGTGGAGTAGACACAGATAGTACCTCGAATCATCTTAGGTGCGATGTGGTCATAAATCTTTGCTGCCTGGAGCTAGGTTTGCCTCTGTCCGCCAGCTCCCTGTGGTCGGGGTGGACCTCCTGGTGGTGGTGGTGGTAGAGCCTCAAAGCGTCGTCCACCACCCACTTCTCGGCCAGCTCCTCTGCCTCATCTACCTGCTCCTTTTGGACTGCAACAGTTGAACCTCTACCTCTGCCTAGGTGGTCCCACAACTGTTGGCTACTCCTCTGCATGGCGGTTCGGACAGTCTCGAGCCATGTGGCCATGTACGCCGCATGCATAGCACTGTCTGCCTCGCATATGACTGGCTCTAATGTCTGTGCCCTGCACCTCCGAACTAGTATCCTGAGGTCGTCCACCTGATGGTCTAGTCCGCTTGGACCCCTATGACATTCGTCGACTGCCAGCTGCAGAAGACTCCGCTATGTGTCGCCCTGTAGTAGGCCTCGCTGCTGGTGTAGGCTTAGCAAGGAAGCTCTCCACAAGAAGTTCTCTCTCCAGTACTCCTTCCAGAGTTGGGATGGTGAGGGAGTTCATCAAATCCCTGATCTCATGCCTCAGTCCCTGCTCGAAGGTCTGGGCCCAGAAGAATGGGTCCCATACCATGTCTGTGGTGTAGCGCGAGAGGTCAGTAAATCTCGTCGAGTACTGGGCTACTGTCATGTTGCTCTGCCGCAGCTATAGTAACTCCTAGATACGCACCCCACGGAGGGTGGCTGGAACGAACTCCAAGAAAAATAGGCTCTCAAATTCTGCTCAAAGAAGTGATGCCTCGTCGTGCACCTGGAGAATCAGGCTCCACCATCTACATGCTGCTGCATGTAGGAGACTTTCCTCAAGGATCACCATGAGGTCTGTTGGTGTCCCTACCAACCTGAAGACTCGAATAAAAGCCTCCAACCAATCCTCGGTTACCTGAGTGTCCGTATCTCCACGGAACCTGGGTGGCCTCTGTCTCTAAAAATCATGCAGCGCACTCAGGCGGTGTGCACTCTCCGCTACTAGGGCTGGTAGTACCGGTGGCTCGGTGGGTAGAGGAATCGTCGGTGCCCCCGCTGTAATGGGGCCCTACACCGAGGCCTCGTCGCTCGGTGGGCTGTCATCTCGCACGTAACTAGAAACCCTAGCTGGCTGCCGTCGTGGGGCCATCCTGAAAAGAAACAGGTGTGCCACGGTTAATACAGTATACTTGGTATGCTGACACAAAGTAATCACAAAGAAAACTTTTGAAACACACATGCAATCAATTTTTTTATGCACCGAGTCAGAAATCAGAACTCAAGGTCCTGGTGTATGGATACGTCGGCGGCCGCACCAACATTGGACTCCCTGGACTGATAACCACACTCAAAACACTTAACACAATTTTTTCACATTGAAGTAATTATCAGAGTCCTGAGTTCTACGGTAGAACCGACTCCTCCGATACCAATTTTTCACAACCCATCCTCGGGGCTCGTACCGTGACTACCCCAAGCCCGCCTTCCCAAGGCTAGGGGCTGGCAACTAGCACCAAAGGTGTAAATCCCGATAAAAGGGAAGTCATTGCCTTTATAAAGTAAACAAACACCATAGAGTACACAAGCTGAAGTAAACACTAAGTAAACTGAGTTCCATAGTAAGTGTTGGAAAGTAAATGGGCCAGAATACAAACTCAACTGAAAGTAAAGTAAAACTGAAAAAAAGTACAACAGCAGAAAAGTAAAACAGAAACTCCAAGTCTTCCTCTAGAAATCCAACCAGAAGGGTGGGTACAGATAGTCTCCTCAGCTCCTCGAATCCAACCGTCCGCTCTGTACACATCCCGTCCAGTGATCCACCTCCAGATATCATCCAGCTCCACAAGCCTCCACCTCGATCAGCGTTTTCCGTCGTATACATCCAACACAACGTAGTGCGGACATAGCCCATGCAGGGGTGAGTATACACTACTCAATAGGGAACCCGAGACCCCCAAAGGTCTCCCAGAATCCACGAAGGATAAACCAAAAAGGAAATATACAATCACGAAGTATCAACCAACTATACTTAGGTATAGGCCCATAAATATACCTAAGTCATCAATTCCAGCTCGACTCCAGCACACGAGCCCAAGTACAACCCAGTCCACACAGGAAAGCACAACCCAAACCACATAGGAAAGCACAACCCAATCCACACAGGATAGCAAGTCAATCATATCGAAGATAATGATTGAAAGAAAAGACTCATCTCACACAGTTATGCTACTTCAGAAGAGGGGTGGAGATGATTAGATGTAGCCTCTGAATTGTCTCCTCTGTCGAATCGACATAGGATCCAAGAACAGTAGTCGTCACTGTCGAACCCGCGTAGAATCCCAGTATAGTAACCATCGCTGCCGAATCCACGTAGGATCCAAGTACAGTCACAATCACTGTCGAACCCACGGAGGATCCAATTACAGTCTTCCTCGCTGCCGAACCCACGTAGGATCCAAGTAAAGTCGTCATCGTCGTCGCAGCCAGCTCTAGGGTTCCCACACAAAGCACGCTCGATTCCGGGAGGGTCCACACCACGAGCCAAGGGATTGATACATAAACTGTCACTAAGTCCAAAGTTGATGTATCCCAAAGTTCTATCTTGTCAATTGTAACTCAATGCGATAGACGGCGCGTCAATCGGACGCCCGGTCTGAGAGTTATTGGCTTTTCTGTCCCAGGGGCCCAGTTGGTTTTTAAGATAAAAACAACCCAACCATACTCCAGGTGCATCCAAACCTTGATCGGATGAATCCAAAAGAACCATCTCACTATGAGGAATCCAACAAAGTCAATGGAATGTCAATCAGACGTCCAGAGCTCAAGTTATAAGCATTTCCTCTCCGAGGGCCCGGTTGGTTCCGTGCTCGAACCAACTCGTCTATACCCAAAGTTCTCCGAAAACTTGAGCGTAATATACCAAAATGACCACCTCGATCCAAGGATCTCAACGCAACTGACGGTGCATTATTCGGAGGTCCGTAGGCCATGTTTTGGGCGTTTGAACGGATCTGTCCGAAAATAGGGGGTTCGGGCCCGGTCAGATCCGGCCCGATACCCCCTGGGTCGGCCCAAACCGGGTTGAACCGACCTGGGTCCATGTCCGGCCTAGTTGGGTGAGGCCTGGCCCGTGGCTGGGCGTAGCCTGCTGCCCGGCTCAGAGCCAGCCGCGGGGTGCGAAGGGGGGGCGCCGCCCCCCTGTGTTCCGGAACGGCGGACCCTACGGTGTCCGCCCTTTTTGCACAGGCCGGGGGTTTCAACCCCTGATTTATCTGAAAAAATGTCTGGTTTCACTTCCGAGGGACCCTTCATGTTCCCTCCTCCTGGAGCACTAGGGACCAGTTGTCCGACCGCCCCTGCTGGACCTTCGTGGCCTAAGGCTGCGGCTCTTCTTCAGCTGGCATGGCGCGACGGCGCCGCGCCCCTCCACCACGAACTGCTCCAGAAGCGGCCTCTCTTGGTTTCTCCGGCGTGACGCGACAGCTCCACGCACCACCATCGTGGCTCGCTCCGGCCGCGGTTCTCCTCATTCCCGTGAGGTGCAACGTTATCGCGCCGTCTTTGCCACAACTCTACAACAATGTTCAACAAGAAAACTGGGAGGATAAATCGATCATGTTTGTGCGGTCTGATATCCTCCCATTATGTTGGAAACAATCGGCCAAATTTAACTAATGAAGAACGATGAATTAAACATGGATGAAGATAACCCCTACCTCAACACAAGTTGTCGAACGATGAGCGTCGCGGAATAACGGTGTCGCTGGGTGGGGTTCTGTAAACGTCAACGGAGAGCGTCCGAGGAGGAAGCGGCATCTCCCTTCATTTAAAGCAGATAGAAGATTGAATGGCATGACATCATTGGCAAGTTCCTACATCAGTGCCTCCTCCTTTATCATGGAGGAAGAAGAAGATGGAAGAATCTGAGTCGTCGAGTCAATGATCCTTGACGAAGTGTTGTCGTTCTTCATTGAGGATGAAGTTTTTCAATAGAACCTAGAGCTCTCTTCCCAATATCCTCACACAGCAAGACAACCTAATAAAATAAGGCCCCCCTTTATTTTATTCTTTTTCCATTATTTTCAAAAACTCAAAACTTCAAAATTGAATTCGCTTAATTAATAATTCTTGAGTTGTAAAATCAAATGGGGTGTTAGGTTGGCAATATTAATGTGGAAGAGGAGAAGCCACATAATTAAAAACAAAGGAGGTTTAAAGGGAGTTTAAGGGGTTATGGGTAATGTGAAAAGATGGGGGCTCATTTGGGCCCCACATCTCCTTTATCCTCTCAAGGGAAGTTAGAAACCTAGTGGTCCCACCCCAACTTCCACACATAGGTTATAATCACTTAGAAAAGAAATAAAATTGTAACACGTATTTTATTTCACTCTTCAATTAAACCGCGTTTTTTTAAAACAAATCCTCCTGAGAAAACACACCTTCAAAAAAGGTCCTCCTAAGTAGAAACCGGTGCTGCGGTTTCATCAGTGCCCTCAGATTTCGATTCCGAGCACCGGATCAAAAGTTAGAAAAACTCGCTCGTTCATTCACTGAACATACTTGAGCTAAACTGTGGAAAATTATTCCAGGCACACCGGGCCTCGGAATCAGGTGTCTTCAGAAACTACATACTCATAAAATCCCAATGAATTTAAAAAAAATCCTTGAAATTTACAGGTCTTTAGATTTTTCAAGACTAAATTAAATCAATTAATAATTAAAATACCTTTTTAATAATTTTTTATATTTTAACTATTTTATTTTTTATGTTGTTAGTTAAGCCATTGTTAGTTAAGTGATACATTTGATGAAACCCAACAATGACTTATTTTAATTTCTATTTTTTAGTTGAAAGTGTCATCGGTGAGTCATTACTCACTACTGGAGCCTCATGTGCAACACTGAGTCATTGATTCACTATTAGAACCTGTAGTAACTAACACCATTCAATAATCCCACTCACTGTTGGCCCAAAATACTTTAATAATATTAGGATAATATTTTTATTAAATTTATTATTTTAAATTTAAATGTTTTAATTGTTTTGGTTTAATTTTTTGTTAATTTTTCAATTTACGTTTACTTTTACTTTTTAATTTTTTATATCTGCTTGGAATTTTTATAATTACTGAATCATTTTAATTTATTCAATTTTAAATTTATATTTTATTTTATTTTATTAATTTTATTTTTATTATTCATTAATTCATTAATATTTTAATTTTTATTGCTAATTGTTTTGTACAGGACAAATCTTTTGACTACTCAAAGGAGAGACATTGTCTCATCAATCCCCCCAAAAAAAGATTGTGGCCCCAGATAGCCATGAATTTCCAACTCATTCTGACTAGAATCATTAATGAAATCCCAACCACTTCTAGTAGGACTTGGCCCCTCCTCATTATTATTCTATAGTTGGTTCAATATCTCAAACCCATATATTTCAATCACATCACAAAGACGCTTTCATAAAGATCAATAATATTCCCACTTCTCAAAACATATGGGTTTTTTGTACCATAATTCATCACAAACTATGATCTACATGTACTCAATATGCATTAAAGAAACTTCTACATAAATGAATATTAATGGGGAAATTCGGCGAAAACCCAGATGAGTTATACTATCATATCATAAATACTGACCTATTAAATTCACAAGCATTAAAATGATTGAGGGGTTTTGAAATAGAAGGGTAAGTTCGTGAAAACATACCCAAATCCCCATTAGAGGTGAGTAATGGTTTGTTTGGAAGTCATAGGACCACCTACACCTGATGAATCAAAATCCATTACAGATATGGGGAGCACTAGACCTAGACCATATCATATACTCTTATGAATTAAATTGAATAATTATATGCATATTATCAATAAGACCAATAGTTGAATATTCCTTTAAACTCGTTCTTCAAAGAAAAATATGTCAAACATGTCCACCAATGGGCAGTGATGTTTAAGTTGAGAAACCAAAAACATACATGGAATACATGAATCACCTATGAAATCTATTTCCAAGAGTGAAACCTATAGAAGACTATCAACCAAAGACATAACTTTAGGGAAAGGAGATATTTTAGGGAAAGGAGGAAGAAAATATGGTTTGGAAAAGGGGGGTGGGAAATGGGTGGAACCCTATGAAGGATGATGGAGATCCCTTCCCTCATATTTGGGAGAGAGGGAAGTAACATACATTGTCTCCTAGGGCATGGTGGTGATGTGGCCAAAAGCAATATCTCCCATGATTCCACACATATCCTCTCTATCAAGGATCATTACCTATATATGTTTTAGGGATAATGTCACTACCTTTAAGTCTAATTTTTTTTATTTTAGGGATAGATAGAATATTCCCATGGTTCATTCCCTATTATTATATTCTACTAACTACATTATATAATATTTAGATTATAGACTTATCAGTCTCAATTTAGTTAAAGGACATGACAGTCCCTCAGTGAATGGTCAGTGAAATCTACATTAGAGACTCATATCATTGATTGTTCAATGTATACCAAATTATTATCTCTATTCCATTTCTAGATATCAAAAAATCTTGTAAGGATCATTGACTCATTGATCATCAATCGTACATTATACAGTAGTAAAATGTTATATGGAATAATTCCAATACTAGAATTTTATTTACCCTTATGTTTAATGATAACCACAACATTAATATTGACTCTGTATAACATGGTCTTCAAAAGTATTCATTGAAAATTATAAATTAAATCATTATAGATAAACACAAAACAATATTATTTATATATATCAAACATTTTTGTAAAATTAATACCAACCATAAGTAACACAAAAATATACTATAAAAGATCTTTATAGATCTCTTTGTTTCTCTCTTAATCCTATTGGAGCACGTAGTTCCTATATATCTCCTTGTACACATAGTTCCTCTTCACTAAAAAATTCATTTTCTATTTTTGAATATTTCTTTAAAATCATTATATAGGTTTTTTATATATATCATATATATTTTTAATTTATAATTTGAAATTAAAGCAGCATCTAGAATCCCCTACTTTAACCTAAAACTATTTATCATCCACCATCCAATTTAGTCCATCTAAATTCTAAACATCAGTTTTAAATAGTTGTAATAACTATAATATTTCACAAATAATACCATTTAATCACTTTTTTTAGATAGATAATTTTTATAACATTTTAGTGTGACACAATGTATTAAAACATAGTCTATTGGATTCTAGTAATTATTCCAAAAGTTCATGATGTATTAATGTGTAGAAAAATCATTATGTTGTGGATTTCTATGATTTCCCAGGAATATAAATGCTATATATTCAATTCCATTACGATGAAACATATTCCTTTATGGTGAAGAACTCGTAAAATTTTCATAAATTATTTCTTTTAATATAACCATATTATCCATGTTATAGACCACTATATCCAAAAAATCAACAATATATAGGTTTCTATTGATTTAAAACCCTACATTGTATAACCTCTTTCACATTGAAGAATAAATTTTTCTTATCCAAGCTATGGAATAACCATTGACTATGAAATTTACATCACCAAATATTTAGTGCGACTAAAAGATTCATAGATATCCTTCCATGTAATTCCTCAGCTAGGGTTTGATGTGTTAGTGACCTAATCCAGTTCTCTACGTGACCTCAAGCACTCCTCCTCGTATGCTAGGGGATTCCCATTTGTAGTGAGGGTCCAATATCAATATTGGAGAGACTATACACTCTATTATCATATTAATAAACTTGTGAAAAAAATAAACAATAACAACCTAATAAAAAAATGATATCAAAACCCAAAAAATACCAGTATAACAATATATCCAAAAATCGAAATAAAATTTCAGAACTAAATAGTAGAAATTCCTTTCCAAAATACATGTCTGGTGTCAAAATGAAGACTAAATCTAACAAAACTAATGACTCTCAAGCGGGTCCCAAATCCTGTTTGGTCACATCATCCATACTCTATCCTGCCTAAGCCAACAAACATATGGACTTTTCTCTTATCTTATCTAGTTATCACGAAATCTATTTAGGTACTAATCAAGAATCCCAAGTAGGGTGTGGATACAAATCAGTAGATCACCACAATTGGTGTCTACAACAATCTAAAGTTAATAATAGTGTATTTAGTTGTAAAAAGAATTAATAAAATTGTATAAATAATCAATTATCACATTATCGGACTATTCATTATTGGACAACATTAACTCCTCAAGTTTCCAAGGACACCCAAACTGCAATACCTACTTCTTCTCACATCAGAGTATACACTATCCCCAAGGCATTTCGTATCTTATAACTCCACAGTTACCATGTGAGATCACAACCTTTTATACCGATGATTCTAGATTGATTTCAGGTATTCGTTTTTCATTAAATAAACATAGTTTGTTTGGGTTTTACACCATGGGGTGTGTTTTAGTGTAAATAGGGAAAATAGGCAGGAAGGAGGGCATTACACGGTTGGAACATAGTTTACCCTAATTGTGTGCATTTTCCCACTAAACCGTTCAACCCTGTACTATGAGGAATTGTATGGTTGGTGCATGGTTTGTCAAACTGTTTACTCTATTGGGAGTAACCAAGCACCCCAATAGTAGAGGATGAATGTTTAGGTTCATTGTTTTAGTAAACTGTCTGCCATTACCCAACAAACCATAAAATACATATTTATTAACTTAAAAATTAGATTTTAAATACCTCAATCCCTCAAAACTCACCCAATTCAATCCTACTCAGAGAAAATCATACCCCAACAATTTTAGAGAAACATGGATAAATTCTAAGCCATCTTGTCCTCTTTTCTTCATTATTTGAAGCCTATATCAAAGCTCTTCACCCCTCCCAATAAGAGAATCCAACACCTATTGGTTTCCTGTTCCTCTAACATTGTTCTTCCATCTTAGAAAGGGTTGTTCTTTCTTTTTGATTATATATAGATCAAGGATTTTGGAGCTAGAGATATAATTTTAGGATCTTTATTTATTAAATCTGGTTTATTGGTTTTAGATCTAGATCTCATTTTATGTCGTTCGACCCCTCAATTCTTGGGGATTTTTTATTCAGTGATCATTCATTAATGAATTGAGATAGTCTGTCTATAATTAAAATCACAAAAAATTTTATGGAAATAATATGTTTGTAATTGTGGAATTATTATTATATTAATAGAAACGGAGTTTGTGATTGAATTAATTAAGTTGGTGAATTTAATAATTAAGGAAATTTTGGAAATTAAGGATATTGGAATTGTAGATTGTGAATAATTAATTGCTTAATTAATTAAGGGACACTGGAGTTATTGAATCGAGTAATTAAATGTAGAATTAATTAGATTATATTGATATTTTTGAATTTATTAATTATTTTTTTAATTAAGTATGTGTTATTCAGATTGTTGAATAGTGTAATTAATTATGGAATCCATTAGAGGATATTGAGATTGTTGAATCAAGTAACTAATTATGGAATTAATTAGGGGATATTGAGATTGTAAACTTGAATAATTAATTTTCGAATTAATAATATGATGACAATATTTTCTATTGAATAATTAATTAAGTAATTATTTATGGGATTATTGGGATTGTTGATTTCAATTATTTAATTGAGAAATTAATTAACGGAATTAATTTTATAAACAAATTATTATATTATTAATGTACTAAGATGATTAATTAAATTTTGAGTTAATTAATAAGGTTATGAATATAGATTAATTATTGAGTTAATTAATGAGAATGAGATGATTAATTAATTATTGAGTTAATTTTTACAAATGATAAGATTAATTAATTGTTTAGATTATTAATATGATTGAGAATATTGATTAATTATATAGGTAATTAATAATAATGAGAAGATTAATTAATTTTTGAGTTAATTAATAGGATAAGATGATTATTTAATTATTGAGTTAATTGATAATATTGAGATGATTAATTAATCGTTGAGTTAATAAATGATATTTAAATGATTAATTAATTGTTGAGTTATTTAATGTGGTTAATAATAATAATTAATTATTGATTTAATTTCTGGGATTGATATTATTAATTAATTGTTGAATTAATTAATTAAATGATGAATGATAATAATTACATTCAGATAGTAATCAAGATTGTAACGCCCCAACCCCAGTTACCCAGAGTCGGTTCATTATTAAATAACATTATAATGATTACAAAAGATCAAGTCTGGAAAGACCGATTAGTTTACTAGCCATGGAAATACTATATACATTCATAATTTTAATATTACATCATGAAATAAAAACATCAATAACATTTTGTCCCATTTTGAACAAACTTATTTCCTAATCATATCCCTGCAGTTCAACAATAAAATACTTCTTCACATCCTAGAAAAAATGAAACATAGAAATGGGTGATCTCAGATGCTCAGTAAGGATAACTATATAGCATAAACTTTCATAAATTAGAATAAACATTTAAGGCAATGTATAAGACTAAAACAAAATCCTTTCAAAAAAGAACTTCAGCATAATATGGAAATGTTAAAATCAAATGATTCCATTTACTTATTCACATGGATATTCTACTAGTTCAATAATCACATGCCATATCAATATCCACTTTTATAATGATGGAATGCATAATGTCATACTTTCATTACCACATAGTCAAGGCCTTATACCAAGACTACAAAAAACATTTTTTCAAGTCCTTGTGCTAAGACACTAGTTTTTCTCATGAGACCTACCGATGCATCGAGGAGCTATAGCGGGCTCCACCTATCACATAATTAGTCCAATTCATTCCTCATATGAAAAGGTTCAAACATTACATAAACATTCGTATTAAAACTATCATACAAAATGTCAATACTTTATACATAAACCGTGAATGGTATAAAAATAACACATCCACAGTCAAACATATCACAAAACCTTCAATACAATATGGAATATTGGTATCAAAATTAATCAACTTCAAACTGGTGTAAAATCCATCAAAGGATGTTGACATAGATGAAATCAAAACTATTTGAGAGAAATATGTCTTTCCTTTTTTGAAATCATTTAAAAGTCACATAATTATATAAGAAAAAAATTATTTTGAAAATATTCTTATAAGTTTGTAAGGGAATCTTTGATGATGTTATAATGGCGTAAAATAGAGGCACCCTCCATATAAGTTAAAAAATGACATTATTACCATAATTTTGTCAAAAAGGTCATAAAGTACCTTGTTTGGAAAATAAAGGAAAGATTACTTTAAAAACATATAAGGTCAAATAAGTTTTTAAATTAATTTAACCCATAGTCTATTAAATAGTAAAAAAAATTGAAATATATTTTAATGAAACATGGATGTGGGTGATAAAGACGTCCCAGTAGATAATTATGTATAAACAACCTCGGATAAGTAAAGAGATTGTGAGATTTAACCTTTACCTTGTACTTTTCCTTGTTCGAGGGTACGTTAACCTCCTGTATAGTAGTTAAATCATTGTTATTAAAAAATAAAAGAATCATATACATAAATATGATATCATATATGATCTTCTAATATTTCTTTGTTAATAATATTTGATTATTATCGTTGTTTCGGGTGTTAACTTACTCATTTTATTTTATATGTTTTGTTACATAAGACATATTTATTATGGATAGGATGTATCTTATTCATATACAGAATGATATCAAGTCCTCAAACATTATTTTTAATCATCAAATGAAAATTAGTCTTGAATGGTTATGATGTGGAAATGAATCTTTTTGTGTTCGTGGAGACGGTATTCCGCACGTACGCACGAGTGACAATATCATTATTTTGATATTAAAATAGTATATAATTGGATGGTATATCTTATATACAGATTAATTATAATGTTATATTTATTATTTAAATCATTTATACTCATTATTATACCTATCCAAATGATGAAATGTTTGAATAAAAAACTACACCATGATGTGGAGATGGTAATCCGTACGTATGCACGTATGGTGACTTTGTCATTTATAGGATGGGTAGAATAAGGAATATTGTTGGGACATTTTTATAATAACATCACAGTATATAGAAGATACTAGAGTTATTGTTTTAGAATGGAAACAACAAATAAAGAAGAAGTTGAAA
Source organism: Viscum album (assembly GCA_963277665.1). Taxonomy (NCBI): domain Eukaryota; kingdom Viridiplantae; phylum Streptophyta; class Magnoliopsida; order Santalales; family Viscaceae; genus Viscum; species Viscum album. Next base: position 435,322,682 of record OY728139.1, read on the forward strand.
AGAAAAGAACTTGAAAGATGTGATAAAATATTTACCTCTTCTTTGGGTTCTTCCTTTTGATTTGATCAAAATGGATCCTTAGGATGGAGTTATGACTAAAGGAAGGTATATAAGAATTAAGTGAGGGAAGTTGGGAGGATATTTTTTCAGAGGTTTTCTGAGCCAGATGGCTTTGAATGTCTGAATTTGAGAGAAGAAGAAGTTCCTTTTATAAGAGGGGTGAGGGGCACCTTAAGAAAAACCTAAAATATTATTTTATAATAAATTCATATTCGGTTTATAATGGATCCAAAGTGACTTATTTCTAGGATAATGTGGGTATGGGTTGAAATCCTTTCAACAAATAAATTTTATATAGTTTTAGATCACCACATTAACCTTATTATTTAAATTTAACTCTTAGTTAAATAGTTTTATATTTACCATGTCTCTTGGTATTTTTATATTATATGGTTAATAACCCTACTATAACAAGCCAAGAGAACCCCAAGTGGTTCATTATTAATATATATAACCTTATCTAAGTCATTTGGACGAACATTAGATTTTTAGAAATAGAATATAAATTAATAATATAATATTTGTTTTAAAAACTCTTTTTTGTCAATTTTTACACTATTTTGTAATTTATTTTTGTAAAACTCATAACAGCATGATTACTTATAAAAAAGTTAATTAAATCCATCCTAACATGTCTTATTAACCTATAAAATTTTTGTAATTCATCAAAAGTCTTAATTTACATTTATTTGGGTATTTATAATATGAATTATTTTAATATTTCATTAATAAGGTAATTACTGCATCATTATTATGTCATAAATAAATTACATTATTTAATGTATAAAAAATATAAATAAAATACCATTATATAGGAAACGATTTTATCTTTCTAATGAATATTTATAGTCTAATTTATCTTATTTTTAACCTTTTAATAAAAATTATTTAGTTATTAAACTTTGAATTTACCACTTTTAACTCTTCCTTAAATAAAATAATAATAAATGTTCTAATCTAATACAAGTGGACCTAAACGATAATGTTTTATTCCTAAGGATTTTTTTTGTCGAATTAAACCTATAAAATAGAATTAGGACATGTGTTAGGGTAAAAATAATATCATTTTTACTTTTAATTACCCTATTTAATTTTAAGTGTGATAAATAAAAGACAAAAGTTACTATTCACCAAAAATTATTCTCATCTCATTAAACCACATTTTACTTACTGATATCAACTATGTCTCTTGAATTTTTGAAATTTAACTCAAAGAAGCGGTAAAATTAAGTTTTATGCAAATTTTCAAATGCTCTTAGGAGATTGGTAAAAGACGGTAAAAAGTTCAATAAAAATTTATATATCTATACTTATTATAAAATGACTGAAATGAATTTTATTGAACTTATATAGGTATTATGTATCTATTTTTACGTAATATAAATTCAAATAAAATAACTAATTATTTAAAAAAAGTCGGTTTTAACCAATAACGCAGTGTTTTTCACTATTCATCAAAATTTGAAAGTTTTCAGAAAAATACCAAAAATTCACACTAAGCTAATTTCGATATTCAAAATTCAAAAATGAAGTCCATTTTAAAAATTAAAATTTATAAAATTTTAAAAGGTGGGTATTACTATTCATAACTGCTAGTTTGATTGGTCGCAGTGTGTTGGAACCTCGAAGTTGCGTACAATGCCAGATATTGCATTATTCAAAGGGAGACGTACCGTGGAAGCTTAAGATGTTACATTCTCCCCTCCTTCAATAAATTCCATCCTAAAAATTTCTAGAATACTACCGCACAAAAAGATTCGGGTGGTTTTTCATCATAAGTTCTTCGGGTTCCCATGTTGCCTCTTCCATCTTATGGTTTCTCCATACAACTTTTACTAGACGAGTCATCCAGTTTCTCAACACTTGATCTCTAGTATCAAGAATTCTGATAGGATCTTCGCAATAAGACAGGTTGGGTTCAAGTTCTAATTCCTCATAGGGGAGTATATGTGTTGGGTCAGACATGCATTTTCTCAAACAGTGACACGTGGAACACATCATGAACTCTATAGAGACTTGGCATAATTTCCAAACGGTAAGCTATAGCCCAAATTCGTTCTAGAATTTCAAAAGATCCAATGTACCTGGGACTCAATTTACCCTTCTTACCAAATCGTATAACTCCCTTCCATGGAGATACCTTCAAGAAAACATTATCTTCTACCTGAAATTCCAAATCCTTCCTTCGGTTATCGGCAAAGATATTCTGCCTACTTTGTGCTGGTTTGATGTGGTTTTGGATAACTTTCACCTTTTTTGTCATTTCCTCAACAAGTTCTGGGCCAACGAGTTTTCTTTCACCAACATCATCACCAAATGTTGGGGTGCGACATCTCTTTCCATATAACGCTTCATATGGTGCCATCTGAATACTTGAATGGAAGCTATTGTTATAGGAAAATTAGACCAGAGGTAAATATTGATCCTATATACCCAGAAAGACAAGTGATAAGAATATCAACATGTCTTCTAACATTTGAATAGTTCATTTGTATTGTCCATCTGTTTGAAGGTGGTAGGCATTACTCATACAAAGTTTAGTATCCAGGGTTTTCTAAATAATTTTCTACAATCTTGATGTAAAATAGGGATCACGATCATAAAAAATAGATAGGGGTAAAACATGAAGTCTTAAAACTTCATTAATGTATAGTATTACTAAATGTTCAGGTGGTAAATCTTCACTTATAGTAAGAAAATGTGTTGACTTGGTAAGACGATCAACAATGACCCATATTGCGTCATTCTTTCTAGGAGTCTTTGGTAGCCCCATGACAAAGTCCATCATAATATTATCCCATTTCCACTCAGGTATGGGAAGAGGTTTCATGACTCTTTCAGGCTGTTACCTTCCAGCTTTCACTTGTTGACAAACCATACATCTTGACACATATTCAGCAATATCCCTCTTCATGTGGTCCCACAAAAAATGTTCCTTCAAGTCTCTATACATCTTGGTGGTCCCAGGGTGTATATAGAAATTGGAGCTATGAGAATCATCCAAAAATTCTCTTTTTAGATTAGGTATTTTAGGAACACAAAGTCTCTTCACAAATTTCAAAATTCCATCTTCATATACGAAGTCACTCAATATTCCATCATTCACAGCTTTAATCTTCTTTTGAAACTCCTCATCATCAATGTGAGAACTCTTTATCCTTTCTATTAAATATGTTTTGGAAACCATTTGAAAAATTATTGATGTTTCACATTCCATGGTTGTTCCCATATCTATATTTACTAGATCCTTGAAAATAGGATCCCTTTCAACTCTCATCTTGTTCAAAAACTCCATGATCATTTCTACTAAAATCATTTTCCACCTTATTTGTCTTCCATAGGTGGTAGTGTATAGTTCAATCAAATCTTTGAGTAGTTCAAGACATCTCCTTTGCCTCATGTTGAGCTCCTTCTGTGATAAATATACATCAAACACTTGTGATCGGTATATATCTCACATTTTTCACCATAGAGATAGTTTCTCTATATCTTCAAAGCAAAGATCATAGCTACTAACTCAATATCATGAGTAGGATAGTTTTTTTCATGAATTTTTAGTTGTCGTGATGGTTAGGTAATTACCCTATCATTCTGCATAAGGACACAACCAAGTCCTTTCTTTTAAGCATCATTATAAATAACAAACTCATCATTCCTCAATGGTGGAGTCAATATAGGGGCATTGACTAATATTCTATTCAGTTCTTCGAAACATTCATCACACTCTTTTGTCCAAAAAAAATTAACCCCTTTACATGTGATCTCGGTTAATGGGTTAGCCAATTAGGAAAAATTCTTGATGATACACCGATAATAACCTGCTAAATCAATAAAACTGTGTACCTCATTTATACTCGTTAGTGATGTCCATTCTTAGATTCCTCTTGTCTTAGAAGTATCAATAGAGATTCCATCCTTAGAGATAATATGGTCAAGAAAAGAAATATCTTGAAGCCAGAATTCACACTTCCTAAACTTCCCATATAATTCATTTCTTCGAAGAGACTTTATGATAAACCATAAGTGATTTTCATGATATTCATAGATTTTGGAGTATACCATAATATCATCAATAAATACCACTACAAATTCATCAAGATATTCCTTGAAAACTACATTCATTAGATCCATGAAAACAGAGGGTGCATTAGTCATTCCAAAAGGCATTACTCTAAACTCGCAATGCCCGTACCCAGTTCAAAATGTTGTTTTTAGAATGTATTCTTTCTTCACACACAACTGATGATATCCGGATCGAAGGTCAATCTTTGAAAAATATTGAGCTCTATGAAGATGGTCGAATAAATCATCAATGCGAGGTAGGGGATACTTGTTCTTTATTGTTTTAGCATTGATCTCCCTGTAGTCAATGCACAACCTCATAGATCCATCTTTCTTCTTAAAAAAAAGAATAGTGATTCCCCATGGAGAAACACTCGGGGAAATAAATCCCTTATTACTCAATTCCTGTAGTTCTTTCTTTAGTTCCACTAATTCCATAGTGGCCATTCTATAATGGGTCTTCGATATGGGCCTTAAACTAGGAATTAAATCAATGGAAAACTCAATTACTCATTCAGGAGGATGTCCAGGTAAATCCTTCGGAAACACATCAACATATTCTTGTACAATAGGTACATCCCCTATTCGAACATTCATTTCCTCACCCACAGTTATTTCATTCTCTTCCTCCCCAATAATTGAATTTAGTTGAGCTACAGGGGGAAGATATAGATAAGAATCATGTGGTGAAGTTTCTTATCTAAAGATAGGATACTCCTTATCATCATCGAAATTTGTAACCTCCTTCTTCTTACAATAAATTTTTTCATCATGGTCCGAAAGACAACCCATACTGAGGATTATATCAAATTAAATCATGGGTATAATGATGAGATCAACAGATAAAGAACATTTATATGCTCTAATGGGAACTGATTCACAAAACATTGTTGCAATGATACGTCCCTTAGGAGTTTTGACTGACAACTCCCTTATTAAATAAAATTGGAAATATCTAATTTTAATATCAAACTGAGAATATATGAAATAATGCGATGATCCAGAATCAAATAAATCATTGGATAAACATGAGGAAACCATTAAATTACCTTCCACCATGTCTTTTGGAGCTTCAACCTTAGTAGTAGTGATTGCATAATCCTGTCCTTGATCCCTTGTCCTTTTCTGAGGTCATTTTCCTTAATGCTTAGGACATTCATTTGAATAATGCCCCATTTATATACAATTGTAGCATTCAACATTGACATCCTTTTTCCCCTTGCAATCACGAGCTTGTGGGCCTTTTTCACCACACTTGTAATAGACTCACATTCCTTTTAGGAAAGTACCAGGGTGTTTCTTCCCACATTTACCACAGGATGGATATTCAACATTTCCCTTATTCCCCTTATTTCCATTTCCATAGTGTTCAGCATATCACTTCTTCTCTTGCTTTTCTTCTAAAGTCATAAGACTTAGATAATTCCTTTTCTGTATTGATATCACATGAGACAATATCTTTGTATGACGAGAAGGATTGTGATACTAATGATCGATAGAGAAATGGTTTTAAGCCATCAAAGAAACGATCAATATTACTTATCGGGTTATGTATATAATCTTATGTATGCCTTTCTAACCATGTAAGGTTAGCTTCATACTTTGTGACATTCTCATCCTCTTTTTTCCTCAGACTAAGAAATTGTATTTCCATATCTACTCGATGGTCATGAGAAAAGTATTTTTCTAAGAAAATGTAACGACCCAAATTTTCATTAATGGAAAATCCCTCTTGATCCAGTTAAATGATTCTTTATGTTTTTATAAGATGTCAACTTCTTTAAGTTTTACGTTAAGATTTTTGACCGTTACTTTTATAGCCGTTGAACAGTGATCATCTGGGTAGTTTAAATATAAGGCTTTAACGAACAAATTTTCTACTCAGACAAAGGAAGCGATGGCCTCATCCAGTAGAATTGCCCCTTTCGAAGCCCATTTGTCGGAGCTCGGAAAGGAGGTGGCGTCTTTGGGCTTTGCCCTTGACCAAGCCCAAGCTGAGCTTCATCAAGTCAAGCTCGAACGTGATCGTCTACGGGAAAAATGGAAGTTGATAGAGATCACCACTCGAGCGATGTTATCCGAGCAACCCCAAGAGTCTGTCACCATCGCACACCTTACCCTTAGGTCTTATGCGGCTATTTTAAGGGGTTATGTAACAAATAAGTAGCACCATGTTCATGTACATTATTTTTTTATATAATAATGAATATAATTTCTAGTCATTTTTGATACATTGTAATTAGTTTTTAAAGTACAAATGGTGTTTTTAGTTATTATTTAATTAAGAATTATATTTTATTAAATTAGAGGATTTTTGAATTAAATAATATTTTAATAAAATATTATTATTAATATTAAATTAATTGTCATTAAATATAAATGATCTTATAATTTTATGAATGCAATTAAAATGTTTATTAAGGTTTGAAAGCCATTTCTGTCAAAACCCGTGAATTTTTTATAAATGTCGGTTTTTATTTTAAAAGTGAAAATTCACATATTTAGAAAATTATTTAGATAAAATAAATATTATTTTTGGAATCAGGACGTCGAAATTATCCAACGGTGAATTTTTCATAATTTTCTGAGACAGTCAAATTTTTGGGTAAAAATTAAATACCATTTAAATATATAATGTGTTTTATGACATCATAATGACCCAATAGTGATGTAATAAAATACCATAATCCTTATGTTCGGCCAATATGTGTTTTATCATTAAAATAATGAGGTTTTGGGTTTGTTTGAATCACTTTTCAAAGCATTAATGGAGCCCTCAAGACTTATTCAACACTTTGCCTTTTTAAATTAATTTCCATGGGAGTGTGACTCACCTCCACATAAGCAACCCTAATTTTTTAATAAGTTCGGACCTTGGCCTTATAAAATATTATTTTCCTCTCTCCTTTTCCAGAAACCATGGGCAAATACCATGGGATGGTTTGTGGTTTGGATTATTTTAATATAAGGGGTCCCAAACCTAAATAATAAAGAATTCTCTCACCTTTCCTATATAAACCCACCCAAGCTCCCACTTCCTCCTCACTCAAAGCCCTTGAAGTTCATCCAACCTCTGCCCTACTCTCTCTAGAATCCTCTCAAGGTGCCCCAAGCTCCCAAGAAGCCTCTCACAAGCCTCTCTCTAGCCTTTGGAAGCACACTTCCAAGTAAGGGTTTTTCTTCCTTTCTCATTTTTGTCAATTTTCTTTAAGTTGTATTGCCTTTTTAATTTCAATTATGAATGTTGGGGTATGGTTTCTCACCTCCCCCATACTGCCCTCTTATTTTTTGAATGATGGGAGACCCCTTTCTCTCTCATTAAATGCCTCCCATGTACACCCGTTACTATGCCGAAATTCCGAAAGGAGCTTCTCTCTCTTCTTTTATATTCAAGCAATACTTTTGTATCATGAATCTAAATTCCATTTCTATTGTTGGGACATGTATATATATGATCTCCTTACTGTCCATTACATGTAAATATGATGAGGAACCCCTTTCTCTCTCATCAACCTTTTTATGAATTCTTATGTCACGCCGTTACGCCGCCGAAATCGCACCGATTTTCTAAGCCAATGTCTTTGTGTAGTGAATACCATGCCCATTTCTCCATCAAGGGTATTCACCTTTATGCACATTTACTTATTGATTGTAAAGCTTCATGTATGAATTCCACATTCCTTTATCGTGGAAAAAATGATTATGTTTTATGAATCCATGTTTTATGATCCATGTGGCACACTTATGCATGAAATGAAATGTTTAAGAAGGGTGCGCCCTGATAGCGCTCCAATGCATTGGGTAAAGTATAGTATCATGATACGTCATGTGCAATGAGTGTTGACTCATGCTAATTCAAGTGCAACGAGGGTTTACTCGTGCTTCAAGTGCAATGAGGGTTTACTCATGCTCCATGTGCAATGAGCCTTGGCTCATGCTAATTCAATGTTAAGTGTTGTTGCCACATTTCCATGTTATGATTATCATGCTTTATCATGCCTTTATGTTCATGTCTCTCTTATGCTCTATTGATATGCCTATTGCCTAACATGTATTTCACTCCTCATGTTATTCATTGTTTACTCCCTTACTGGGCTTTATAGCTCACCCTTTTCTTATGCATGTCCTCAGGTTATCCCATGCAATGCTAAGTACGAAGGAATGTAGTGGTCATGTAAAGGAAGTTTTCAATAAGGATGTTGTATTTCAAGTTTAAAGTTTTTATGTAATAATCCTAAGCCCCAAAGACACTAAACCTCTCGATCTTCTTTGTTGTATCAAGTGAAGTTTTATGTAATAAAGCATGTTTAAGTTGTAATAAAAAGCAGGGTTGTCATAGTTGGTATCAGAGGATAGGTTTAGTTATTTTTGGGATTAGGAAACCCTAGTAAAGCCTTAGATACAAGACTAAGCATAATAAAAACATCCCTAAGTTTTGGTAAATACTAAGTAAGTGGTTTATCAAACAAATACATCCCTGTCTGGATACGAGCAGGTAGAGGCGGCTCTGGCACAGATGTATCCTAGGGGTAAAACCCGAAAACACCGCTTTGAGCTAGACTCGAACGGGAACTGGTGCACGACAACGGGCCTTGCTGCACTCTTGGTTACGACACTCCCGGGGGATATGTTTTGATAAATTCACAATCTTAGTATGAACCCTTATTAAGGGAAAAATGCCCCTAAGAATATATGTTAGAAGGAAGATCATGAAAAGCCTGGATTGAATCCTATAGACTCATGAGTTGAAGATATTAAAGTTTATTTATAAGTCATCAACTTTTGTCTTTGGATTACCCTTTATGTGTTACCCCTAACTTTCCTTTTATTCCAGCCAATGGCCGGTAATAGGAGAACTCGGGCTAACAACCGTTGTGAAGATCAGTGTGAGGATTGTACTAATGAGATGCCCAATCCGATGGGAGCGGGAATCGCGAACTTTGTCATGCTTCTCTCTCAGCTAACTCAAGTTTTGAATAGAAACACTGGTCAAGAGGAACGTTCAACCCCCCCTAAGAAAGAACAAGTCGCTATTGAAAGCTTCATGAGACAAAGGCCTCCTACTTTTAGTGGATCATCTGATCCCACGATCGCTGAACAATGGATCAACTCCATTGAGAAGATATTCTCCATCCTCCAATGCTCTGAAAAAGAGAAGGTTCTCCTGGCGGCTTATCGTATGGAGGGTGAAGCTGATCAATGGTGGACATTGATCAAAAATACGAAGCCTGAGGAGGAGATCGAGGCTTTGGAATGGAAGGTATTCCAGAAGATGTTTTTCGATAAATATTTTCCACGCACCCTCCGTCTTAAGATGGAAAGGGACTTCCTTTCCCTCAAGCAGAAAGATGAGGAATCTGTGGGAGCGTACGAGGCAAACTTCACAAGGCTTGCACGATACGTTTCCGGCTTTGTCGTTACCCCCGAATGCAAGGTTGACCGCTTCTTTGGTGGGCTGAAGCCTAGCTTGCGGAAAGCATTAGCGATCCGTGACTTCGATAGCTATGAGGAAATTGTCCGATGTGCCCTCAAGGTTGAAATGGAGATCGTAGAATCACAGGGGTATCATGGGGACAAGAAGCGGAAGGTGGACTTCAATGCTGGTGGTCCGATGGATAAATCCAACGGCGCTAAGAAATTCCAGCACCCCACTTGCCAAAAGTGTGGAAAGAAGCACCCTGGAAATTGCCTTAGGGGGACAAGAAAATGCTTCAAGTGTGGAAGAGAAGGGCACCTAGCTATTAACTGTCAGCAAGAAGGACCCGCGGCTGCGACGGAGGGGAGGAACGCTCCGTTCGAACCTCAACGCGTTGTTCAATGCTTCAAATGCAAAGAACCGGGTCATTTTGCGAATCAGTGCCCTAATCCAAGGGTTTTCGGAGGCAATCAACAACCTCCAAGACAGCAAGGAAGAGCTTTTGCCATCACTTCTGCCGAAGTGAACCCCGACAACGAAGTGGTGACAGGTATGCTAGTTATTCATTCAAGAATAGCGAACGTACTTTTTGATTCAGGTTCTACGCATTCTTTTATATCTCAAAAGTTTAGTAGAATAATCCCTGCACCACCACAAATCATGGAAGTAAAGATGTCGGTGAGTACGGCAAATGGGGCAATCATTGCATCCCATGAGTATAAGTCCTCCCCTGTTATATTATGTGGATTGAATTTCCCGGCGAACCTCGTCATATTTCCTTTGGTGGAATTTGATGCAATTCTTGGCATGGATTGGCTTTCCTTATATAGAGCCAACATAAATTGTCGAGAGAGGGAAATCACACTCCATATGGAGAATCGACCCCCGATTCTTTACAAGTGTCAGGAGGAAGATGAATCTCCTTTAGCTCCATCATCTCAAGCATGGATATTACTGCCTTATAAGCACACATATCTGGCTCAGATGATTGAGTCCAAGGAAGAAACCACCCGTGAAGAAATGCCTATTGTGAGGGAATTCACTGAAGTATTTCCCGAGGAACTTCCTGGTCTTCCTCCAAGAAGAGATGTTGAGTTCTCAATTGAACTTATACCTGGGGAGCTACCAATATCCAAGACTCCATATAGAATGGCTGTGGTTGAGCTTGAAGAACTGAAGAAACAACTACAGGAGAATCTGGATAAAGGGTTTATACGCCCAAGTGCATCACCATGGGGTGCACCAGTCCTCTTCGTCAAGAAGAAGGATGGGTCAATGCGGCTTTGCATCGATTATCGTGAACTTAACAAAATCACGATAAAGAACAAGTATCCTCTCCCAAGAATCGATGACTTGTTTGATCAGCTGCGTGGAGCTCAATACTTCTCCAAGGTCGACTTGCGGTCGGGATATTATCAAGTAAGGGTGAAGAAGGAAGATATCCCCAAGACTGCTTTTCGTACAAGGTACGGGCACTATGAATTCATAGTAATGCCTTTTGGACTCACCAATGCTCCAGCAATATTCATGGACTTGATGAATAGAGTCTTTAGAGATTACCTAGATAAATTTGTGGTAGTCTTTATAGATGATATTCTGATATACTCCAAAACCAAGGAGGACCATGAGGAGCATTTAAGAACTGTACTGGAGACTTTGCGCAAGGAGAAGCTCTATGCCAAGTACAGCAAGTGTGAGTTCTGGTTGAAGGAGGTCTCATTCTTGGGCCATATCATCACAAGCAATGGGATATCTGTGGACCCCTCTAAAACAGATGCAATTGAGGGATGGCCGAGGCCAACATCGGTAACTGATATCCGTAGCTTCTTGGGGTTAGCTGGATATTATCGACGATTTGTGAGAAACTTCTCACGATTGTCCAACCCTCTTACCAAGCTAACTCGAAAGGGAGTAAAGTTTGCTTGGAGTGATGAATGCGAAGAAAGCTTCAAGGAGTTGAAAAGGAGGCTTATCACTACACCTGTGCTCACTTTACCCACAAGTGGGGAGCTTTTTGTGGTATTCAGTGATGCTTCGAAGAAGGGCTTAGGATGTGTGCTGATGCAGAATGATAAAGTGATATCCTATGCCTCAAGACAGTTGAAAATCCATGAGCGAAACTATCCAACGCATGATCTGGAGTTGGCGGCGGTGATCTTTGCCTTGAAAATCTGGCGGCATTATCTCTATGGAGAGAAATGTGAGATATATACTGACCACAAAAGTCTTAAATATATATTCACACAGAAAGAGCTTAATATGCGCCAGAGAAGATGGATAGAGCTCATCAAGGATTATGACTGTTCAATACACTACCACCCTGGGAAGGCGAACAAGGTGGCGGATGCCCTGAGTAGAAAGGATCCAGCAATTCTATCAATGATGAGAATTGAGAAGGATCCAATCTTCTTAGACTTGATGAAGATGGACGTGGGAATCATAAAGAAGGGAACATCATCAATCCTTTCACAAATGATTGCTCAACCATCTCTTTTGGAAAGGTTAAAGGATGCTCAAAAGGATGATGCGAGAATCCAAGAAAAAGTGGAAGCTATCAATAAGGGAAAATCCTCAGAGTTTAATGTTAATGAAGAAGGAATTGTGCGGTTTGGGAAAAGACTATGTGTCCCATCAAGTTCGGAGCTGAAGAAGGAACTTTTGGATGATGCACATAGTTCAAATTTCTCTATTCACCCAGGAAGCACAAAGATGTATCGAGATCTCCGAGAAAACCTTTGGTGGGATAATATGAAGAAGGAGATCGCTGAATATACATCAAAGTGCCTGGTGTGTCAGCAAGTGAAGGCAGAGAGGCAGAAGTCTAAGGGGATGATGCAACCATTGCCCATACCAGAATGGAAATGGGAGAACATCACCATGGACTTCATCACTGGACTTCCAAGGACATCCAAAAGCAACAATGCAATCTGGGTTATTGTGGATCGTCTTACAAAGACTGCACACTTCATTGCTATTCGAGAGGACTTCTCTTTGGATCAACTGGCACGGATATATATCAGGGAAGTGGTACGGTTGCATGGAGTACCACTATCTATTGTGTCTGACCGAGATCCAAGATTTACCTCTAAGTTTTGGAAGAGTCTTCAACATGCTCTGAATACTGAACTGAACTTCAGTACGGCCTATCATCCTCAAACTGATGGCCAATCCGAGCGGACTATCCAAACACTTGAGGATATGTTGAGAGCGTGCTCAATGGACTTTAAAGGAGGATGGGATCAACATCTTCCCCTAGTTGAGTTCTCTTATAATAATAGTTTCCACTCGAGCATCCAAATGGCACCATATGAAGCCCTGTATGGGAAAAGGTGTAGAACACCGGCATGTTGGGATGAGGTCGGTGAACGTAAGCTGCTTGGACCAGAAATGGTCGAAGAAATGGTGGAGAAGGTGAAAACCATTCAGCAGCATATCAAGGCAGCCCAAAGTCGACAGAAGAGTTATGCAGATAATCGTCGACGAGACCTTGAGTTTAAAGTCGGAGACATGGTGTTTTTACGCATATCTCCGTGGAAGAAGGTCATGAGGTTTGGAAAGAAAGGGAAGTTAAGTCCAAGGTACATCGGCCCATTCGAAATTCTTGATCGTGTTGGGGCTGTGGCCTATCGACTAGCACTTCCACCTACTATGGCCAAGGTGCATGATGTCTTCCATGTATCCCTCTTAAGGAAGTACATACCAGACCCTTCACATGTACTCTCTTCTGAGGTGGTACAATTAGAAGACGATCTTTCTTATGAGGAGCAACCAGTGAAGATCTTAGATCGTAGAGAAAAAGTTCTACGAAATAAGACAATGCCCCTCGTCAAGGTGTTGTGGAGAAACCACAAGTTTGAAGAAGCAACTTGGGAGTCAGAGGATATGATGAAGCTAAGTTACCCACATTTGTTTTAGAGTGGGAAAAGGAAAATTTCGAGGGCGAAATTTCTTAAGGGGGGAATGTTGTAACGACCCAAATTTTCATTAATGGAAAATCCCTCTTGATCCAGTTAAATGATTCTTTATGTTTTTATAAGATGTCAACTTCTTTAAGTTTTATGTTAAGATTTTTGACCGTTACTTTTATAGCCGTTGAACAGTGATCATCTGGGTAGTTTAAATATAAGGCTTTAACGAACAAATTTTCTACTCAGACAAAGGAAGCGATGGCCTCATCCAGTAGAATTGCCCCTTTCGAAGCCCATTTGTCGGAGCTCGGAAAGGAGGTGGCGTCTTTGGGATTTGCCCTTGACCAAGCCCAAGCTGAGCTTCATCAAGTCAAGCTCGAACGTGATCGTCTACGGGAAAAATGGAAGTTGATAGAGATCACCACTCGAGCGATGTTATCCGAGCAACCCCAAGAGTCTGTCACCATCGCACACCTTACCCTTAGGTCTTATGCGGCTATTTTAAGGGGTTATGTAACAAATAAGTAGCACCATGTTCATGTACATTATTTTTGTATATAATAATGAATATAATTTCTAGTCATTTTTGATACATTGTAATTAGTTTTTAAAGTACAAATGGTGTTTTTAGTTATTATTTAATTAAGAATTATATTTTATTAAATTAGAGGATTTTTGAATTAAATAATATTTTAATAAAATATTATTATTAATATTAAATTAATTGTCATTAAATATAAATGATCTTATAATTTTATGAATGCAATTAAAATGTTTATTAAGGTTTGAAAGCCATTTCTGTCAAAACCCGTGAATTTTTTATAAATGTCGGTTTTTATTTTAAAAGTGAAAATTCACATATTTAGAAAATTATTTAGATAAAATAAATATTATTTTTGGAATCAGGACGTCGAAATTATCCAACGGTGAATTTTTCATAATTTTCTGAGACAGTCAAATTTTTGGGTAAAAATTAAATACCATTTAAATATATAATGTGTTTTATGACATCATAATGACCCAATAGTGATGTAATAAAATACCATAATCCTTATGTTCGGCCAATATGTGTTTTATCATTAAAATAATGAGGTTTTGGGTTTGTTTGAATCACTTTTCAAAGCATTAATGGAGCCCTCAAGACTTATTCAACACTTTGCCTTTTTAAATTAATTTCCATGGGAGTGTGACTCACCTCCACATAAGCAACCCTAATTTTTTAATAAGTTCGGACCTTGGCCTTATAAAATATTATTTTCCTCTCTCCTTTTCCAGAAACCATGGGCAAATACCATGGGATGGTTTGTGGTTTGGATTATTTTAATATAAGGGGTCCCAAACCTAAATAATAAAGAATTCTCTCACCTTTCCTATATAAACCCACCCAAGCTCCCACTTCCTCCTCACTCAAAGCCCTTGAAGTTCGTCCAACCTCTGCCCTACTCTCTCTAGAATCCTCTCAAGGTGCCCCAAGCTCCCAAGAAGCCTCTCACAAGCCTCTCTCTAGCCTTTGGAAGCACACTTCCAAGTAAGGGTTTTTCTTCCTTTCTCATTTTTGTCAATTTTCTTTAAGTTGTATTGCCTTTTTAATTTCAATTATGAATGTTGGGGTATGGTTTCGCACCTCCCCCATACTGCCCTCTTATTTTTTGAATGATGGGAGACCCCTTTCTCTCTCATTAAATGCCTCCCATGTACACCCGTTACTATGCCGAAATTCCGAAAGGAGCTTCTCTCTCTTCTTTTATATTCAAGCAATACTTTTGTATCATGAATCTAAATTCCATTTCTATTGTTGGGACATGTATATATATGATCTCCTTACTGTCCATTACATGTAAATATGATGAGGAACCCCTTTCTCTCTCATCAACCTTTTTATGAATTCTTATGTCACGCCGTTACGCCGCCGAAATCGCACCGATTTTCTAAGCCAATGTCTTTGTGTAGTGAATACCATGCCCATTTCTCCATCAAGGGTATTCACCTTTATGCACATTTACTTATTGATTGTAAAGCTTCATGTATGAATTCCACATTCCTTTATCGTGGAATAAATGATTATGTTTTATGAATCCATGTTTTATGATCCATGTGGCACACTTATGCATGAAATGAAATGTTTAAGAAGGGTGCGCCCTGATAGCGCTCCAATGCATTGGGTAAAGTATAGTATCATGATACGTCATGTGCAATGAGTGTTGACTCATGCTAATTCAAGTGCAACGAGGGTTTACTCGTGCTTCAAGTGCAATGAGGGTTTACTCATGCTCCATGTGCAATGAGCCTTGGCTCATGCTAATTCAATGTTAAGTGTTGTTGCCACATTTCCATGTTATGATTATCATGCTTTATCATGCCTTTATGTTCATGTCTCTCTTATGCTCTATTGATATGCCTATTGCCTAACATGTATTTCACTCCTCATGTTATTCATTGTTTACTCCCTTACTGGGCTTTATAGCTCACCCTTTTCTTATGCATGTCCTCAGGTTATCCCATGCAATGCTAAGTACGAAGGAATGTAGTGGTCATGTAAAGGAAGTTTTCAATAAGGATGTTGTATTTCAAGTTTAAAGTTTTTATGTAATAATCCTAAGCCCCAAAGACACTAAACCTCTCGATCTTCTTTGTTGTATCAAGTGAAGTTTTATGTAATAAAGCATGTTTAAGTTGTAATAAAAAGCAGGGTTGTCATAGAAAATATATGTAAACTCCCTATATTCCATAGTTGATACTTCTTCATCTTCCTTTGTATTTTTAATCAATGACCACCATTGATCTGCATCTCCCGTTAGGCGATAAACTGCCATGACAACTTTTTCCCTTTCACTACTCCCCAAAGCATGAAATATTTTCTCTAAGGAACTTATCCATTGCTCAACTACCAATGGATTTGTACTCCCATTGAATATTAGTGGTTGTTTCCTCATGAAGAGATCTAACAATGATCCTCCGCATTGTGGGTCAGGGTGCTCTATACGGGTAAGGTTATTATTCATAAACTAATTGAGTTGTCCTAGTATTGTGATAAGATGATCAGCACTAGTTGCATCACCGGCTCCACTATAATTATCTTGAGTAGGAGGGAAATCCCTACATGGATTACATGCGTTTATACGGTTTCCATCTCTTCCACTAGGAACCATTTCTCAACAATGGCATACACTAGATTAGTTTATCAATTGAAATACATAATTCCAAACTTGTAAAACACTTAATATAAATTGAACAGTTTATGGATATAATACATAATAATAAAAAAATCCTTGTGGAAGTATATACTCATAAACCCTTCATAATGGTATGTAAAGAAAATGAGAATTATCCTAATCATATCCCCCTGGATTATTGTAACCAAGAGTTAATCAAGGCCCATTTTCGTGCAGCAGTTCCTGTTTGAGTCTAACTCAAAGCGGTGTTTTTGGGTTTTACCCCTAGGTACATCTATGCCAGAGCCGCCTATATAAGCTCGTATCTAGACAGGGATGTATTTCTTGGAAAACTCACAAAATCTCTACATTACCAAAATTCTAGGAAGTTCTGTTATACTAATCCTCAAAGTCTTTCTTAGGGTAATGTGATCTAATCAGAGTTTATCTAAATCTAGTTTCCAAGGTTTGTAATAAATTTCCTCTGATACCAGCTGTAATGCCCCGACCCTAGTTACCCAGATTCAGTGCATTATTACATAACATTGTCATGATCACAAAATATCAAGTCTCGAAATACCGATTAGTTTAGTAGACTTGGAAATACTAGATACATTCATAAGTTTTACATTATATCATGAAATAAAAAAAATCAACAACATTTTGTCCCCTTTTGAAAACACTTATTTTCTTCGTGTATCCCTATAGGTCAACAACAAAATACTTCTTCACATCCTTGGAAAAATAAAACATAGAAAGGGGTGAGCTCAGATGCTCAGTAAGGATAACAATATAGAGGAAACTTTTATAAATATGCATAGACATTTAAGGCAATGTATAAGACTAAAACAAAATATTTTAAAACTTTAACTTTATAATAATATGGAAAAGATAAAATCAAATAATTTCATTCACTTATTCACATGGATATTCTACTAGTCGAATAATCACATGCAATATCAATAGTCACTTTCATAATGATGGAATTCATAATGCCTGACTTTCATAACCACATAGTCAAGGCCTTGTGTCAAGAATACAAATAAGATTTTGTCAAGGCCTTGTTCCAAGACACTAGTTTGTCTCATTAGACCTACCGATGCATCGAGGATCTATAGCGGGCTCCACCCGTCACATAACAAGTCCAATTCATTCCTCATATGAAATGGATTAAACATAACATAAACATTCGTATTAAAACTAGCATACAAAATGTCAATACTTTATCCATAAACCAGGAATGGTATAAAAATAACACATCCACAGTCAAACATATCACAAAACCTTCAATACAATATGGAATATTTATATCATAATGAATCAACTTCAAACAGGTGTAAAATCCATCAAAGGATGTTGACATAGATGAAATCAAAACTATTTGATAGAAATATATATTTATTTTTTTCAAATCCTTTAAAAGTCAAAATATTATAAAAGAAAACATTTATTTTGAAAATTTTCTTATAAGCTTCTAAGGGAATATTCGACGATGTTATAATGGAAACAAATAGACGCACCCGCCGTATAATTTAAAAAAATACATTCTTGACTTAATTTTGTCAAAAAGGTCATAAAGTACCTTGTTTAGAAAACGACAGAAAGATTCCTTTGAAAACATATAAGGTCAAATAAGGGTATAAATGACTTTAACCCATAGTCTAGTAAATAGTAAAAATTATTTAAAATATATTTTTATGAAACATGGATGTGGATGATAAAGAGGTCCTAGTAGATAATTACGTATAAACAACCTTGGATAAGTAAAGAGACGGTGATATTTAACCCTTACCTTGTACTTTTCCTTGGTCGAGGGTACATTAACCTCTTGTATAATAGTTAAATAATTTTTATTAAATTATAAAGGAATCATATTCATAAATATGATATCATATATGATCTTCTAATATTTCTTTGTTAATAATATTTTAGTATTATCCTCATTTCGGGTGTTAACTTACTTGTTTTATTTTATATGTTTTGTTACATAAGCCAGGTTTGATATGGATAGGATGTATATTATTCATATCCAGAATGATTTAAAGTCCTTAAACATTATTTTTAATCATAAAATTAAAATTAGTCTTCAATGGTTACGATGGGGAAATGAATCTTATCGTGTTCGTGGAGACGGTATTTCGTACGTACGTACGAGGGAAAATATCACTCTTTTGATATTAAAATAATATATAATTGAATGGTATATCATATATAAATAATCATTATAATGTTATATTTATTATTTACATCATTTATACTCATTATTATACTCATCCAAATGATGAAATGTTTTAATAACAAACTACGCCACGACTTGGAGACAGTAATCCGTACATACGCACGTATGGTGACTTTGTCATTTATAGGATGGATAGAATTACGAATATTGTTGTGACATTTTTATAATATCATAATTGTATATAGAATATACTGGAGTTATTATTTTAGAATTGAAACAACAAATAAAGAGTAAGTGGAAGAAGAAAAGAACTTTAAAGAGGTGATGAAATATTTACCTCTTCTTCATGTTCTTCCTTTTCATTTGATCAAAAGGTCTCCTTAGGTTGGCTTTCTGACCAATGGAATGCCTCTATGATGAAGTTAGGGATGTTGGGAGGATATTTGGGCAGGGGTTGGCTCAGACAAATGGCTTGAAGGTGTGAATGTGAGAGAAGGGGAAGTGCCCTTTTATAAGAGGGGTGAGGGGCACCTTAAGAAAACCTTAAAATATTATTTTATAATAAATTCATATTCAATTTATAATGGCTCAAAACTGACTTATTTAGAGTCTAATTTTGGGATGGGTCTAAATAATTTAATGCAATAAATTTTAGACAGGTTTATGTCACCATATTAACCTTATCATTTATATTTAACTCTTAGTTAAACAGTTTGACATTTACCATGTCTCTTTGAATTTTTATATTATATGGTTAATAAAATTAGTATAACAATCCAAGATAACCTAAAGTAGTTCATTATTACTATATATAACCTTATCTAAGTCATTTGGCCAAACATTAGATTTTTAGGAATAGAATATCAATTAATAATATAATATTTGTTTTAAAAACTCTTTTATGTCAATTTTGAAACAATTTGGTAATTGATTTTTGTGAAACTCATAACAACATGATTACTTCAAAAAAAGGTAATTAAATCAATACTAACATGTCATATTAACCTATAAAATTCATTTAATTCATAAAAAATCTTAATTTACATTTATTTTTGTATTTATAATATCAATTAATTTAATATTTCATTAATAAGGTAATTACTGTATCACCATTGTGTCATATATAAATTAACTTATTTAATGTCTAAAAACTATAAATAAAATACCATTATATAGGAAATATTTTTATCTTTCTAATTAATATTTATAGTGTCATTTATCTTATGGGTAACCCTTTAATAAAAATTATTTATTTATTAAACTTTGAATTTAACACTTTTAACTCTTCTTTAAATAAATTAATAATAATTGTCCTAATATAATCCAAGTGAACCTAAATGATAATATTTTATTCCTAAGGTTTTTTTGGTCGAATTACACTATTTAATAGAATTAGGATATGTGTTAGGCTTAAAATAATATAATTTTTACCTTTAATTACCCTATTTACTTTTAACCGTGGTAAATGAAAGTCAAAAGTTACTATTCACCAAAAAATATTTTCATCTCATTGAACCACATTTTACTTACGGATATCAACCGTTTCTCTAGAATTTTTGAAATTCAACTCATAGAAGAGGTGAAATTAAGTTTTATGAAAATTTTTAAATACTCCTTGGAGATGGGTAAAAGACGGTAAAAAGTTCAATAAAATTTTATATTTCTAAACTTATTATAAAATGACTCCAATGACTTACATTGAACTTATATAGGTATTATGTATCTATTTTTTCCTATTATAAATTTAAATAAAATAACTAATTATTTAAATAAAAAGTCTGTTTTAACTAATAACGTAGTGTTTTTCACTATTTATCAAAAATTGAATGTCTTCAGAAAAATACCAAAAATTCTCCCTAAGATAATTTCAATATTATGAATTCAAAAATGAAATCCATTTTGAGAAATTAAATTTATAAAATTTTAATAAGTGGGTTTTAATATTCATAACGGCTAGTTTGATTGGTTTTGGGGTGTTAGAACCTCAATGTTGCGTATAATGCAAGCTATTGCATTATTCAAAGGGAAACATATCGTGGAAGATTGGGGTGTTACAATGATCCTCAATGGTAAAAATTTACCTCTGATATATAATCTGAGATATATAATGGTAATACTGTAATTCTAGGACATAACATCCCTTGGGGGTGGTTTAGACTTTGGCATGGGCTGAAGCAGATATTGAGGTACGAGTGTCCTCTAAAACACTAGGAGTTTATGTGGTTAAATAAAGAATAATGTGATAATGATATAATTTATTATTTATGTATTGTGATTATTTATTTATATAACTTCATACACTATTATTAACTGGATTCTATTTTAGACACCTTTGGTGGTGTCCTACTGAGTTGTACTCACACACTACACATTCTACTTGACAGGCCCTCGAATATATATCATTGTTGGGTGACATGATAAGGTAAAATACCTTATGTAAGATTTATAATATGGGGATGTACTAAGGTTGAGGGAACCATATGTGGACCCGGACCCTCATGGGAATCATTAGGGTCATTACTTTGAGTTTTCATTTTGACACTGGACATGTATTTTGGCATGCTATATCTACTTTTTAGTTTTGAAATTGTATTTCTAGTTTTGGTTGTCTTGTTATACTAGTATTGTTTTGGTTATGATATCAATTGGTTATTTAGTATTTAGTATTTATTTATTTCCACTAGTGTAATACTCTGATAAAAGAGGGTGGAGTTTCCCCATGATCGATACTAGAACCTCATAGCTAGTCATCAGCCTCTTTAATATGAGGAGGCATTCGTGAGGTCATGTGGCTAACTGGTTCCCAACATCGATGTGTGTCACCTATCCCAGGATGTCACAATGTGCTATTAGATCCCATTTTTCTTTTCCTTTCTATTTCCTTTCTATCTATAAATGGTAACAATTATACTAGGATGACTCAAGACTTCGTTATGGGATCTTTTATGGGAGTATCTAACTAATATAAGAGGGAAACCCCTAGTTTCAAGGGTGGGATTATTGTTATTGTTGTTTTTTGTTATTGTAGAATATTATTTCACCATGGGTGATGCTCATGTGGGATGATGTTGTTGTTTTATCTTATATTTTCTAACCAATTAATCATGGATTAGTGTGGCATGAGTGTTTAGTTTTCATGCATTATATTATAGGCTTGGAATTATTTTTTGAAATGGATCATTTTAGGCATGTACAAAAAATGAGTTTTGGGTAGGTTATTATATTTGAACTATTTTCTATTTCATATGAAATGGAATTAAAAATGTTTCATACAATGAAATTGAATGTGTTAAAATTATGCATGATGAGAATAATTTGGTATCTAAATGAGAAACATGGATACTGAAAATGAGTTTCCCTTTGTTAACATTGATATATATGTAAGACGGTTAAGGGTAGTGTTAATTCCTCTGTTTTTATTTTGTGGTGGGTTTGAAGAAAATACATGTTTTTCTTTATTTTGTATTCTCATAAATGTGTTGATGTTAAAGAAAAGTATCACATGATGTTCATTTTTCTTTTAGATTTATGCCTCCATGATTATTCTTGTTGACAGGAAAATAAGAGGACATGTCTTGGGATGATCCTTAGGTAGTGGAACATTAGGCACCCACAGTTCCAGGAAAGGAAGTGGGAGAGATATTCCATGAGAACATTTATCGGTTCATAGAATTCGTGGAAAAAGACCTAGGGTGGGTCGAGAAGAGCATGACTTACTTGAAATGGGAGTTTCAGTTGCATCACCCTCTGAAATTTTCTGGAGAGGGTGGAAATAAGGGGGCTAAGTTCTGCATTGAGTCTATCCAAAAATTACTTGACCACTTGTATACTCCTTACAAGAATAGGTTCATGTTAGGAACTTATAAGATAAAATAATCAGCAATGCACTGGTGGGATGTTCAGGATCTGAGAGGAAAAGATGATGATATGTTATGGAAGGAATTTTTGAGAGGTTCTTAGAGTAATAATATCTAGAATCACTAAGGTAGGAGTGAGTAGTTCAGTTCATGATATTGAATCAAGGGACTAGGTCTGTGATGGACTATATTGGATGCTTTATAGATTTCTAGTGCTTTACTCCAGTGTTGGAAATGGATTAGGCTACCTCAGCAAAATAATTTCATAAAGGACTAAATTGTGAAAATTAGTCCCATGTGAACATATTTAGATAGAATAAGTTTTTAGAAGTGGTGAATTCGTCTCTCATATATGAGGGAACCTAGAAGAGGATACCAGTGTATGATAGATTCTTGTTGTTGGATGATCAGGTGGTATGTCTTCTTAGAGAAAGAAGCATTGTTATTATAATATTATCCATACTAGTGGAAAATAGAGTTGTTAGGGTGGAAAGTCATTCACACAAGACCATTCTCTAGTTATTCTCCACCGGTGTGGTAGGTCAACCCCCTATCATAGACATTCTCCTAGACCAATGGTCATGTAAGGATATTATAAGAAGAATGTAAATTTCCATAAGTTTTGCAGGAACCTATGAAAGTTAGGTAACGATGTGGAAGATATGAAAAATAAAAGTGTATGAAAGGGATCAAGTACACCATATCAGGCTCGTAGTTGGAGTTCCACGGGTCGTGGTGGTAGAGGTAGTGAATGTAGTACTTTTATGAAAAATCACCCATAGCAACATAGTAGTGAATCATAGGTGATTCATACTATGTCATGGGCAAGAAGAGAACAAAAGATGCATATAATGCATCCTACACATGGGGATACCAAGGCAAGACTATCGACAGTGAGAGGTATTATTTTTTCAGATTCTATATTAAATAGTGCCTTTTTTTATATGGGTGTCTCTTACTCATTTATTTTAACAAAACTTTTGAAAATTTTGATCCATGTGGTGGAGTTCATGAGTGGGGTGTTAAAGAAAAATAAAAAATTATAATTGAGGTCTATGTACATCCTTTTGGGCATGTTATTTTCTCTCAAAGTTGATGAGTATCATTTTCTATGGGATATCTACATTAAATACTTGTGAGGATTCAACCTAATTTGGGTAATGGACTATTTAGTAGCATAAGAATATAATATTGATTATTACCACAAGATTGTGACTTTTATGTATCATAGGGGAAAAACTATGTTCACCAATGAGAGTTAGATATCTAGGAGGACTAAACATTTCAAATTACTCAGCAACTTGAAGAGCTCACTAACCAGGTTTGTAGTCAAATACTATATAAAAGTGGTGTGAAACATAATGACCTTATATCTATTGATGATGGGATTAATGATGTATTTTCTAAAGTCTCCATTGGGAAGTAATCTAAGAGAGATGTTGAATTTACTATTTATATTTTTCTAGGATATGAACCGGTTTCTACTTGACCATAAATAATGGTGCTGACATAGCTTCAAGAGCTCAAGAATCGACTGTAAGATTTTATGAATAAGAGTTCTATATGACCTAGAACATCACCTTGGGGATCACCACATCCATGTGAAAAGAATTATGATATGAGTTTTCACTTTTGTTTCTATTACTTGATTATAAACCAGATGAAAATGAAGAACCCATATCATATTCCTTGAATTAATGATACTTTCAACCAGCTGAGAGGGTATTGATTATTTTTCAAGATTGATATGAGTTTGGGTATCATAAATTGATATTTCAACCTTATTATATTTCTAAATATACCTTTATAATAATTTATGGAATATATGATTTAGTCATAATAGTGTTGGGTTGAGTAATTCTCTAGTAGTTTTTATAGCTGTGATGAAAAAAAAAATCCTCCATTCATACCTGTATCAGTTTGTGGTAGTGTTTGTGGATGAAATGTGTCCATAATCAATGACTCGTGACGATCAAGAAAAATATTTCGACATTGTCCTATGTACACTTACAGATAATTAGTTATATGTTAAGCTATCTAAAAGCATGTTTTGGATTCATCAAGTATACTTCTTGGGAAATATAATCTCAGAGGATGGTGTGTCTCTGTATCTAATGATAGTGGATTTTGTAGTTTCTTGGGTGCATAAAAATAATGGTTCTGATATTCTAATTTTTCAAAGGTTGGATATATATTATTATTGGTTTATCAAGGAATTATCCCATTTGGTAGCATCAGTTTCATTCTTGAAAAAAAGGGGATAATGTCTGAATGGTCTATTGAATGTGATGGTACATTTTAGTAGTTCAATAATAACTTGATATCGGCACAAATATTGATCATACACCTGTCAGGTTAGGAGTACATTTTGTTTTTTACACCTATCATATTGGTATTTTAGTGGTATTTGTGAGGGAGATTGAGTTATGGTATATGGGTCTCAAAATTTGAGGCCACATGAACAAAATTACCCAATAAACAACCTCAAGTTAGTTTCAGTGTTTATTCTTTGAATTTTTACAGGAATTATTTGTTGGGTGACAAGTTTATGGTGTTTATAGATCACAGCAGATTAAGGTATATCTTCTCAAAGTGATATTTGAATCTTCAATAATGATGATGGGTTGAATATATGTAATAATTTGTATTTGTTCTATCATATGTGCTAAGTAAATGGAATAATGTTACTGATTCATTAATAATACACACATTAAAATAAGTAGTTTAGGAATATTAGTGATTGTATGATGATTAATATTCCAGCTATCAAGAATCTAGGGGTTTATGAGAATCAGGAAGAGATGAATCTTGTATTAGTTTCATTGGATTCTACAGTTTTCAGATTGATCAAGGATAGTTATTATGAGCATTGGAATATATATATTTAATGAAAACCCTTGAAGATGAGGATACACTTTCATTATTTTTGATAGATGGGGATGAGGTCATCTATGTCAGGAATTGGGTTGTTGTGCCTTCGAGCATGGGGGAGGAGTTGATGAGGTAATATCATGACTGGAAGTGGGTGTTACATCCAATGGTGACCAAAAGTGACCATGACATATGATGAAAATTTTGGTGGTTGGGCATGGAAAAGAAAATATTAGGGTTCTTCAAACGATGTATCACTTTTCAGTAGGTGAATGCATGGAATCAATGGCCTAGAGGTGTATGACAGCCTTTTCCTATTTCTTAGTGGATGTGGGACCACCTTAACATTGATTTTGTGGTGATTATCCCAGGTATTCCTTGGAAGAATGATGTTATTTGGGTTATTGTTGACAGAATGATGAAGGTAGTTCATTCTTTGACTACATGTGGACCTTTCTCAGTGGAGATGCTAGGATATTTTCTTGTTTGGGGGATAGTTCATCTGCAAGAGAGTCCATAAACCATAGTTTTAGATCTTGAATAATGTTTTACATTAAACTCCAAACCATGCTTATAGAATACACTAGGTATGCTAGTTTTATTGAGTATGTAATTCCACCCATAGATAGATGGGAAGTAATAGTATTCCATATAGTCACTTGAGGATATGATTTGTGTGTGTGTCCAAGACTTCGATGGGTATTGACAGAAGCAACTATATATGTTTGATTTTTCCAAAAAAATTATAAGGAAACTATATAGATGTCTTCATACAAGGCTATTTATGGGAGTCTACGCAGATCACCACTATCCCAGATGGAGATAGGTAAGTCAGTGTTGTTGGAAAAAAAGTCTTGTGTCCGGGACATCAAATAAATTACAACATATTCGTAAATGTATGGATGCATATAAGAGTAGTAATATGTCCAATACTGATAGATATAGATGACCTCTAGAGTTTACAGAGGGTGATCATGTATTACTTTAGGTATCACCATAGTTGGCTGACCACAAGATACATTTATAGGGAAAATTGGAAGCCATGTGCATTTTACCGTTTGTGTATGTTAAAAGAATCAGAACAGTGGCATACTGATTGTCTCTTCCACCTAAATACAATATTATGCATGAAATTTTTATTATGTCACACCATTGGTGGTATCACCCTAACCCTTTTCATATAGTCTACGTAGATTATGTTGAGAATAAAATAGATGTGCCCTTTGAGAAGAATCTTATATTTTTGTTGTATCATAGTGAGAAAGTGTTGTGAAGAAATATTATTGCAATAGTTTAACTAATGTGGAATCATATATGTGTGTAGGAGGAAACATGGGATAGGTAAATGGATATGTAGGCTCAGTTTCTTAATCTTATTAGATTGGAATATTAGAGATGCCTCAGATTTCAGCTCGAGGATGACCTATTATAAGGTCTGGAGATTTTGAGACCCCAACCATTTATAGAGATGACTCTGGCTTGATTTTAGGTATTATTTTTTCATTTTTTGATCATAATTTTTTTGAGTGTTACCTTGGGGTGTGTTTTATTGGAAATAGAGGAAATTGGAATGAAGGAAGGTAGTGCATAGTTCGCGCAGTGTTTAGGCGAACTGTATGTCGTGGCCCAACAAACTGTGCAACACCAGACAGATGGGAATTACATACTTGGTGTATGGTTTGTCAAAATGTGTTCCATTTTAGGAGTATTCATTCACCCTTATAGAAGAGTATCATGTTTTAGGTGAACAACTAGGGAAAACAGTGTACCCCTTCTAGGAAAACCAATTGCAACTTTTTAATTCACCTGAAAATTAGTTTTAAATCACCCGAACGCTTGAAAATCACCCTATTCAACCCTATGTCGGACCAACTCTATAATTCACTAACCCCAGAATCCAAGTTCTAGTGCATTATTTTGATAAATTGGCAAGATTACAAGGAATAATTTCTCAAAGGACCGATCAGTTTAGCAGTCTTGGAAAATAAATTACATATGTGAATGTTGCATTACAATTTCTAAAATAAAATGCCACAAAAATAATCCTTTGAGAACACCATTATTCCCCTTGCTTAACCATGAGTATCAATCATAATACACTTCTTCGCATGCTAGAAATAATAAAACATAAGAAAGGGGTGATCTCATATGCTTAGTAAGGATAACAATATAGTGAAAACTATTATAATTATGCATAAATATTTAAGTCAATGTATAATACTAAAACACAAGCCTTTTAAACATAAACTTCAGCATAATATGGATAAGATAAATCAAATAATTCCATTGACTTATTCCCATGGATATTCTCTTTGTAGAATTATCATATGTAATATCAAAATCTAATTTCATTATAATGGAATGCATAATGTCAGACATCATAAACACATAGTCAAGGCCTCGTGCTAAGATTACAAAAAAATTGTAAGGGCATTGTGCCAAGACACTAATTTGTCTAATTATACCTATTGATGCATCAGGGATCTATAGTGTACTCTACCCATCACTTAATAACTCTAATTCACTCCTCATATGAAAATGTTGAAATATAACAAAAACATTCATATTAAAACAAGAATAAGAAATGTTTATACCTTAACCATAAACAATGAATGATATAAAAATTTCACATCCACAGTAAAACATAACATTACTCATTCAATACAATATGGAAGATTTTATTTTAATAAATCAACCTCAATCAAAAAAAATATCTTGTAAAGGATGTTGACATAGTTGAAAATGATGAGTAAAACTCTTTGAGAGAAATATCCCTTTTTGTGAAATCATTTAAACGTCACACATTTATAAAAGAATTAATTTAAAATATATTTTTGAATCAAATTGTCCCATACCACTTTGAATCTTTTGAAATGAATTAAAATTTTAAAACAATCATGTTCATATAAATAAATCATTAAAATCCTGTTTAAAACATAGACATTAATGAGAAATGTTTACACAAAAATATTCATTTTGAAAATATTTTTATGAAACATGGACATTTAGGATAAAAATTACCCAGAAAATACATACATATAAATAATCTCATATAATAATGAGATTGAGAAATTAACCCTTGCCCTGTACTTTCCATTAGTTGAGGGTACATTTAACCTCATGTATAATGACCATAGTATGTTATTAAATTACACTAGAACCATATTAATATTCCTGATATCATATATGATTCATTTATTACTTTATACTACCCATTTGATAATAATTTCTAGGTTAATGTAACATTTTTGGTAATAATTGCTTTCTTTATTGTACGGGTTTTAGCTTGTTATTCTTAAAACTATCACATAGATCATGATTTACATACTTAAAGAATATAAAACATGGTTTATATATCATATATATTCAGAATATAAATATGTATAATAGATTTATATATGAAATAGAAACACTATTCATGGAGATGGTAGTTCGTACGTACACATGAATGTCGTTTCCATTTTCTTATCGTATAGTATGGAAGCATGTAAATAAAATATATTTATCTATATAAAAATATATTATTACTGTAGAGATATTATTTAATATACCTCATAATTAATCAATTTTTTTATTTTTATAAAAAATCATGAAGGGTGATCATTGAAGATGAATCTCATCGCGTCGTCGAGACGGTAAGTCGTACGTACGCAAAAGCGATAATATCATTCCATTGATGGTGAAATGGTGTTTAATTGGATGTTATATTACATATATAGAATCATTTCCATGTTATGTTAATTATTTAAATAATTATTCTCATGATTATACACATCCTAATAATGTGGGTTTGAATAACAAACCACACCACGACGTGGAGACGGTAAGTCGTACGTGCGCACGTATTGTGACTTTGTCAGTCATAAGATGGATAGAATAATGAATATGGTTCTACCATATTTATAATAACATCATAGTATGTATATTATACTATAGTTATTATTTTGGTAAAGAAACAACAAACAAAGAGGAAGTGGAAGAAGAAAAGAACCATGAAAGAGGTGATGAAATAATTACCTCTTCTGCAGGTGTTTCATTTTGATTTGAACAAAATGGCTCTTATGTTGGCATTATGGTCAAAATATGGCCTCTAGGTTGAAGTGGGGATATTTGGGAAAATATTTGATCAGGGTTTGGCCGAGAAAAATGGCTTTGGTGGTGTGAAATTAAGAGAAGGGGAAGTACCCTTTTATAAGAGAGGTGAGGGTCACTTTAGGAAAAGCTTGAAATATTATTTTATTATAAAATATGTTTCAGTTTATAGTGGCTCAAAATCAATTTATTTCTATTATAAGGTGGGTATGGGTAGAAATAAACTCAACCAATAGGTTTTAGACAAGTTTAGGTTTCCATATTAACCTTATATTTTGGATTTAACCATCAGTTAAATAGTTTAACATTTATCATGTCTTCTTGTATTATTATAATACATGGTTAATAAATGTACAATAAAATGCCATGAGAATATAAAGTGGTTAATTAATAACATATATATTATTATATAAGTCCTTTGGAAGAACCAAATATTTTTAGGAATATTATACCATTTAATAATATATTTGTTTTTAAAAAACTCATTTATGTCAATTTTGAAACTTTTTAGTAATTA
This sequence comes from Viscum album, assembly GCA_963277665.1. Classification (NCBI taxonomy): domain Eukaryota; kingdom Viridiplantae; phylum Streptophyta; class Magnoliopsida; order Santalales; family Viscaceae; genus Viscum; species Viscum album. The sequence goes on from OY728139.1 coordinate 435,352,796, forward strand.
ATTTTTGATAAAGTCATAAAAACTTGATTAATTCGAAAAAAATACATTACATCTTCCCTAAAATGTCATATTCACCTAGAAAATTAGTTTATGTAATCAAAATTTTCAATTTATATTTATTTTAATATTTATAGTATCTATTATTTTAATAGTTCATTAAGAAGGTAATTACTGCATCATCATTGTGTCATTAAAAAGATTAATATTTTGTGTCTAAAAATTATAAATAAAATACCAATATGTTGGAAATAATTTTATCTTTATAATGAATATTTATAGTCTAATTTATCTTATGTGTTCCCCTATATAAAAAATGGTTTATTTATTAAACATTGAATTTAACACTTTTAACTATTTTTTTAAAAAAATATAATAAATGTCATAATCTAACCCAAATGGATCAAAAGGATCTTATTTTTTTCCTAAGGATTATTTTGGTCTAAATACACATATCTAGTAGAATTAGTACATGTGTTGGGGCAATTTTAATATTATTTTTACCTTTAATTACCTTATTTACATTTATTCGTGGTAAATAAAATTGAAATGATACTATTCACCAAAAATTATTTTCATCTTATTGAACCACATTTTACCTACTGAGGTCAACTGTGTCTCTATGATTTTTGAAATTCAATTCACAGAAGCGGTAAAATTATGTTTTATGTTAATTTGAAAAATTACCTAGAAGGTGGGTAAAAAATGTTCAATAAGATTTTATATGTCTAATCTTATTATAAAATAACTCCAATGAATTGCACTAGACTAATATATGTATTACTTAACTATATTTAATTTAAGATAAATTTTTAATTAAAAATAATTATTTAAATGAAAATGTTGGTTTTTATCTATAACATAGTGTTTTTTATTATTCATAAAAAATTTGAATGTTTTTAGAAAAGTACCAAAAATTTCACCCAAAGCTAATTTTGATATTCTAAATTCAAAAATTATTTATATTTTACCAAATTAAAAACATAGAAGTTTTATTAATTAATTTAAAATTAATTCTTGTTTTCAAAACCAAAAAATGGGTTTTTAAGAAGTAAAAACTATCAAAAGATTGACATTTGTTTATGTACAATTTATATGTGAAATTACATAAAATTACCAATATTATATTATATAATAAAAATATAATCTAATTATACATTAAAACAACTAAAATGAATAATTTAACACTATAATTATTTCGATTAAAAAAGTTTTTTTCAATTAAAATTTAGTAGTTTTTTTTTATTCATCAAAATATGAAAGTTATCCGAAATGTACAAAAATTTTACCCAAAATAAATTTTTATGTCCAAATTCTATAGAAGAATTTAATTTCATTAAATAGAAAATAAAAAAGTTTCAAATATTTTATTTAAAAATCATTCGCCATTAAAAGGCGGTAAAATTGCATTTTTCTAAAATTACTTCTTTTATCTGAAAATTTGAATTTGTTCTTATATTATGTCTAAGAAACACATAATATTGATGTTAAAATTATATGTAGTACATAAAATTAAAAATTCAGTTATTACTATTCATAACCACTTTTTGAACGTCTAGTTTGGTAACTCGTGGTGTGCTCGAAATCGGTGTTGTGTGTAGTGCAAGATATTGAATTAATTTAAAGAGATAAAGTATTACTAAATCATAGAGTGTTACATTCTTCCCCCTTAAATAAATTTTGTCCTCTCAATTTGAAATTTCTCTTTGAAAATAAAATATTGAAAATAGAAAATACTTTTGTCGAAAACCCACATCGTAAATAGGGTTACTACAATTTTGTCTTAATAAGAGGGGAAGGGAAATGAAAAAGTCACCACCAAATTAGTATTTCAAATAAGAGAACATTGGTTGAAATTAGAGACTCATAATTGGAGGAAAAATTTAAATATTTATTGGGATTTATTGAGGTCATCAATCACAAACAAGTGAATAATAAATGGAATATTGAGGGCCTCAAAGCCATAAATCTAGGATTATTTAAATATCAGCGGTTCAACGAAACTCAAAGTATTAGGATAACACATTTTTTGTTTTAAGATCCCTTCCATACTGTTTAAAAAATAATTCCATCATATAATAAGAGAAAAAAATACTTGACAAGTACAGTTCCATCATTCAACTAACTTCTACCACAAACTCATCTTTGACTCCAAAAGATAATAGAATTAAAAAATATTCTATTAATCCCAGTTGTATAGGGTTAAAAAAATAATGAATTTATAATTCATCTGACATACCATTTAAAAAACTTCATTTTACAAACTAGCACATCACATAGTCTAGTGGTAGGTGATGTATCCTTGTCAGCCTTCGGTTGTGGGTTCATGTCTCGCGGCCTTGCGGACGTGATGGGTTGTCACCCGACCTCCGAGATGTCCTTTTTATAACAATCCAAAAATAATCTTAAGAAATGTATTAACCTTAAAAAATAGTGTCCAAAGTCCCACATAATTCATTCCAACCATTAGACTTATCTAAAATATGTATGTCGACACTCAATGTCCAAAATTTATAAGGTAAACATAATGAAGATCTATTTTTTCACATAATGACATGTGAATACATTCATCATGTATTCTCTTAAAACATGGTAACACCCTAAATTACCATAAAACCTTATTGAATACATACATACTCCCTTGTTCCTTATATAATACTGGATATAATCCTTAAATCCAAAATTTTTGAATACTCCAATAATTATGGAATAAACAAACCATTAATTAGTTCCAAGGTTGTCAATAATACCCAATATACATTATCCAACTCAATTATATCTTATTTAAAAATAATTACCTTAGTATCAAGTCCATATTAAGGTTTATCTTTCTCTCAACCATATATTTTCCTAAATGTTTAACATGAAACTGTGTCACTTTACTTGGTACAATAAAATCTCAAATCCTTGAAGAAAATGTACTGCAACATTATCCTTATATACTTTATAATTATTATAACTAGTACATAATTAATACAATACTAAAATGACACAATTCTTTAAAAAAAACTTTAGAACACTAATCATTCCTCTTCATCTGTAGTAGTATCATAACTTTGTTATTACCCAATATCATCATTTAGGGTATACTCTGATGATTGGGATATTGATTCACGTATTATCCCATCTCTTTTCAGATGAAACATTATACATTTGAAACCTTTTTCTTACCATTGTAATCACTAACTTCGTGTCTTTTTTCTCCAAAATTATAACAAACTCCCATTCCTTTCAATCATTTCCCTGGGTGATTCTTTCCAGAGTTATCACATATGGAAAAATCCTCTTTTCCCTTCTTCCTATTATCCGTCTTTCTCTTTATCATCCTCTTCTTCTCAGGCTTCCCTTCAAAGCTATATGACTCAGATAATTCATTACTTATCTTACTAAAACATGATATTATTTATTAATATGATGAAAATATGTGGGAGACTATTTCCCTTCTAAATGTTTGATTAAGACCCTGAAAAAGATGATCCTTCTTACTCTTTGGATCATACGTATTGTTGGAGTTATCATTCCTTTAATTGGGATCCATTTCTAAATGAAAAAATACACTAGGTTAGATCATATAATAATGCATAGTCTAAAAACTAGAAAATTCCTCAACATTAATTGAATATTTTCACGTATCTAGTCTCATAATCATAAAAATGGTTTCTTTGATAACATATTTACTAATAAACCCTACATAATGGTCTGTAAAGAAAATGTTAATTATCCTAAGCATATACCTTGGGAGTGTCGTAACCAAGAGTGCAGCAAGGCCCGTTGTCATGGACCAGTTCTCGTTTGAGTCTAGATCAAAGCGATGTTTTTGGGTTTTACCCCTAGATACATATGTTCCAGATCCGCCTTTACCTGCTCGTATTTAGACCGTGATGTATTTTGTGGAAAATTCACAAAATATCTACATTACGAAAATTCTAGAAAGTTCTTCTATACTAATCCTCAATGTTTATCTTAGGGTAATGTTCTATAATCAGAGTTTATGTAAATATATTTCCAAGATTTATACTAAAATTCCTCTGATTCCAACTGTAATGCCCTGCCCTCAGAAGCCCAGAGCTGGTCATTATTTTAATACATTGGCATGATTATAAGGAATGAAGTCCCGAAGGACCGATCAGTTTATCATACTAGGAAAATAGATTAAATATATGAACATTGCATTAAAATTTCAAAAATAAAACACAGAAAAAATAATCCTTTAAGAATACCATTATTCCCCTAGTTTAACCCTAAATATCAATCATAATACACTTCTCCGCATCCTTGGGAAAATAAAACATAAGAAAGGGGTGAGCTCAGATGCTCAGTAATAATAACAATATAGCGGAAACTACCATAAATATGCATAAGCATTTAAGGAAATGTATAAGACTAAAACAAAATCCATTTAAACTTAAACATCAAAATAATGTGGAAATGATAAATTAAATAATTCCATTTACGTATTCACATGGATATTCTACTATTCGAATAATCACATGTAATATCTATAGTTAATTCCATTATGATGGAATGCATAATGTTGGACATCATAACCACATAGTAAAGGCCTAACGTCAAGACTATAATTAATTTTTTTCCAAGGCTTCGTGATAAGACACTAATTTTTCTCATGAGACCTACTGATTCATCGAGGAGCTATAGAGGGGTCCACCTACCAATTACTAATTTCAATGCATTCCTAATATGAAAATGTTAAAACATAACATAAACATTCGTATAAAAAAATAATATACTAAATGTTAATAGTTTAATCATAAACCATGAATGGTATAAAAATTTCATATCCATAGTCAAACTTATCATAACTCATTCAATACAATATGAAAGATTGTATTATAATAAATGAAACTTAATAAAGAATAATATCCAGTAAAGTATGTTGACATAGTTGAAAATGATCAGTAAAACTCTGAGGGAAATATCACATTTAGTGAAATCATTTAAAAGTCATGCATTTATAATGGAAGTCATTTAAAAAATATTTTTGAATAAAAGTTTCCCATACCACATTGAAACATTTTAAAGGAATAAAAATTTTAAAACAATCATGTCCATATAAACAAATCCTTAAAATCATGTTTAAAACATGGACATTACATAAAAAGATTTAAAAAAATAAATCATTAAAACATTTAAAACGCTGATCTTACTAAACTGTCACATCTAAAAAACCTAAAAATATTCATTTTGAAAACATTTTTCTAAAACATGGACATGGATGATAAAAATTTCTCAATAAATACTTACACATAAATAATCTTGGATAATGATGAGATTGAGAAATTAATCCTTACATTGTGCTTTCTTTTAGTCAAGGGTATATTTAAACTCCTATATAATGACCATAGTATGTTATTAATTCACACCAGAACCATATTAATATTCATGATATCATATATGATTCATTTATTACTTTAGACTACCCATTTAATAATAATTTCCATGTTAAAATAACATTTCGGGTAATAATCGCTTTCTTTATTATACATATTTTAGATTTTTATTCTTGATTATAACACTTATATCATGATTTAAATACTTCTATAATATAAAAAATTACTTATATATCATATATATTTAGAATATAAATATGTATAATAGATTGATATTTGAAATGGAAACACCGTTCATAGAGACGGTAGTCTGTACATACGCATGAATGTTGTTTCTATTTTCTTGTCGTATAGTAAGGAAATATGTAAAAAACATATATTTATCTACATAAATATATATTACTCTAGTAGATATATTATTTCATATACCTCATAATTAATCAATGTATTTATTATTAAAAATATTCTCGAAGGGTGATCATTGAAGCTGAATCTCATTGGGTCATGGAGACGGTATGTCGTACGTACGCACGGGCAATAATATCATTCTATTGATGGTGAAATGGTTTTTAATTGGATGATATATTATATATAAATAATCATTACCATGTTATATTCACAATTTAAATTAATTATACTCATTATTAGACCCATCTAAATAATGTAGTGTTGAATAACAAACTACACCATGACGTGTAGGCGGTAAGCCGTACGTACGCACATATGGTGAATTTTTCATTCATAGGATGGATAGAATAATGAATATGGTTGTACCGTATTTATATTAACATCATGGTTTGTATAGGGTACTGAATTTATTATTTTGGTATGGAATATACAAAGAAATAGAAAGTGGATGAAGGAAAGAACATTGAAATAAGTGATAAAATAATTGCCCCTTTTCGGGTGTTTTCTTTTGATTTGAACAAAAGGTCTCATTAGGTTGGCTTTATGATCAATGTAAGGCATCTAAGTAGAGTTTAGGATAATTGTGAGAATATTGGAGTAGGTTTTGTCCGTTTTAAATGGCTTTTTAGCTGTTAAATTAAGAGAAGGGGAAGTACCCTTTTATAACAGAGGCGAGGGTATGTTTAGAAAAAGATTGAAATATTATTTTATTATAAACTAATTTTTGGTTTATAATGGCTCTAAATGGATTTATTTCAAGGATAATGTGGGGATGGGTCGAAATAATCTCAAAAAATAGGTTTTATAAAAGTATAGGTTAGCATATTAACCTTATCTTTTAGATTTACCGTTAGTTAAATAGTTTAACTTTTATCATGTCTTCTTGTATTATTATAATACTTGTTAATAAACTTACTATAAAATTTTAAGAGAACATTAAGTGGTACATTAATAACATATATATCATTATATAATTCATTTTTCCAAACCATATATTTTTAGTAATATTATATCATTTAATAAAATAGTATTTGTTTTTAAAAACCCATTTCTGTCAATTTTGACAGTATTTAGTAATTGGTTTTTGTTAAAGTCATAACAACATGATGACTTAGAAAAAAATACAATGAATCATCCCTAAAATTTCATATTCACATATAAAATTAGTGTATTTCTTCAAAAATTTCAATTTATATTTATTTTAATATTTATAATATCAATTATTTTAATATTTCCTTAAAAAAGGTAATTATCCCATCATCATTGTGTCATAAATAAATTTTATTATTTGGTGTCTAAAAAAATTATAAATAAAATATCATGATGTATTAAATCATTTTATCTTTCTAATGAATATTTACAGTCTAATTTATCTTATGTGTAAACCTTTATTAAAAATGGTTCAGTTATTAAACATTTATTTTAAAATATTTAACTCTTCTTTAAATAAAATATAATAAATGTCCTAATCTAACGAAAATGGATAAAAAGGGGTTTATATTTTTCTTTAAGGTTGATTTTGGTCAAAATACACTTATCCAATAGAATTAGGACATGTGTTTGGGTAATTTTAATATTATATTTACCTTTAATTACCTTATTTACATTTAACTGTGGTAAATAAAAAAATTACAATTCATAAAAAATTATTTTCATCCTATTGAACAAAATTTTACTTACTGATGTCAACAGTGTCTCTCGATTTTTTGAAATTCAATTCACAGAAGCTATAAAATTAATGTTTATGTAAATTTACAAATGTTCCTAGAAGGTGGGAAAAAATTTTAATAATATTTATATGTCAAACCTTATTATAAAATGACTCAAATGAATTAAATTGGACTAATATATGTATTATTTAAATATTTTTACTTTAAGATAAATTTTTATTTAAAAATTATAATTTAAATGAAAACGTATGTTTTTATCTATGACGCAGTATTTTTCATTATTCATCACAAATTGAATGTTTTCAGAAAAATACCAAAAAATCACCAAAATATAATTTTGATATTTCAAATTCAAAAATTATGTCTACTTTACCAAATTAAAAACATATAATTTTTATTAATTAATTTAAAATTAATTCCTTTTGGCAAAACTTGAAAGCAATTTTTTGAGATGTAAAAACTGTCAAAAGATTGACATGTGTTTATGTCCAATTTAAATGTGAAATTACATAAAATGGAATTCATTATATTATATGATAAAAATATAATCTAATTATACTTTAAAACCACTCAAATGAATAATTTATCACTTTGAATTATTACTATTAAAAAAGTTGTTTTCAATTAAAATTTAGTATTTTTTTATTATTCATCAACATATGAAAGTTATTAGAAAAGTATCAAAAATTTAACCAAACTTAATTTTTATGCCTTGATTCTAAATATTAATTTAATTTCATTAAATTTATTATATAAAAATGTCAAATATTGGATTTAGAAAGGGTTCGCCATTAAAAGGTGGTAAATTTTCATTTTTTTGAAAAATATTACTTTTATCTAAAAATTGAATTTGTTCTTATATTATTTCTGAGAAACACATAATATGAATGTTAAATATATATAGAGTCTATAAAATTCAAAATTAATTTAATACTATTCATAAGTTCTTTTTGAACGGCTAGTTCGGTATGTCGAGGTGCGCTCAAACTCGGTGTTGCGTGTAGCACAAGCTATTGAATTACTTTAATGATATAACGTATTACAAAATCCTAGGGTCTTAAAAACTCATCTGCTCATAATCTCATATTCTCCCATTTGGATTCTAAGACTTCATGGAATACTTTCTTCACAATTTTAATCTCATATCGAAGATTTACACCCTCCCTGAAATATAATCCTATTACGCTTGGTTTCCCATTCCACTTCCCTTCTTCTCCCATCCTATAGGTATTGTTATTCCAATTTTTATTATATCAAGATCTTTGATTGTGGATCTAGATCTAGAAGTGAAGGATCTTAATATTTTCGATCTATATTTATGGTTTTAGATCTTGATCATATTCTACATTATTGTGCCACACAAATATTTGGGATTTTCTATTGAGCAATCGTTCATCATTAAATTGAGGTCAGGTGCCTATAATTCAAATCCAAAATTATTCATTGAAATTAACTAAATTTATTTTTATAATTTATTTTTCATTTTTTTCAATTTAGTTAGTGAATAAAGTAATTAAATTGGTTAATTTAATAATTAATAAAAATGTGAAATTTGGGATATTTGAATTGAATATTGTGAATAATTTATTGTGGATTTAATTTGGGGATATTAGAATTACTGAATTGAGTAATTAATTATTTAATTAATTAAGGGAAATTGATATTATTTAATAAAGTAAATAATTGTGGAATTAATTATATGATATTTATATTGTTGAATCGAGTAAATTAATCATGGAATTGATTAGGGGTATTGAGATTGATGAAGTTTGTAATTAGTTGATAAATTAATTTGAGGATATTGATATTCTGAATTTGAATAATTAATTGTTGAATTAATTATATGATAATGAGTTTATGAATTTAATAATTAATTCACTAATTAATTATGGGATTACTGGGATGGTGGATTTTGACATATTATATAGGAAATTACAAAATTGGGTTGATGTGATAAACTGAATATTAAATTACTAATTAATTGAGATGATTAATTAATTGTTGATTTTATTAATATGATTTAGAATATAAATTAATTGATGATTTAATTAATGATATTGATATTATTAATTAATTATTGAGTTAATTAATATGCTTGAGAGCATTAAATAATTATTAAGTTAGTTAATAATATTAATAATATTAAATAATAGTTGAGTTAATTAATGAGATTGAGATTATTAATTAATTGTTGAGTTAATTGATAGGATTGAGAAGATTAATTAATTGTTGGATTAATTAATAATATTTATAAGAGTAATTAATTTGTAATTTAATTAATATGATTGAGATGACTAATTAATTATTGCGTTAAATAAGGATATTTTTAAAATGAATCAATAATTGAGTAAATTAATGGAATTTTTATGATTAATTAATTGTTGAATTAATAAATAAAATTATTAAAGGTAAAAATGGAATTCATTTGATAATTGAGATATAGAATTATAATAATATAATTAATATATATGATATGAGATATTGAATGGTAATAGTATAATTCTAGGTAATGTTATCTCTTAAAGAATTTTAGACTCCGGTTTGGGCTGAAGTAAGTATTGAGGTACGGTGTCCTCAGAAACACAAGTTATTTATGTGCCTAATTAATGAAGAATTTTATAATGTGATAATTTCTTACTTATGAATTATGATCCTTTATTTATACAACTATATACAGTGTAATAGAATGGATGTTTCTTAAGACATCGTCGGTGGTAGCCAACTGAGTTGTACTCACGCCATACTCGGGCTACCTGGCCGGTACCGAAAAAGATTTCATTGTTGCATGAAATGTTAAGGGAATAAACCTATGTTAGATTAATGATTTTGGTATGGAGGATGGATAAGGGAACTGTACATGGTTCAATACCCTCTTGGGAATTTTTAGGGTCTTTAATTCTAGTTTTCATTTTGACAGGGGACACATATTTTGATTTGGAATATTTGGTGTTTAGTTTTAAAATATTATTTTTGGTTTTGGATATCTTGTTATATTTGTATTCTTCTAGTTATGATAGTCTTTTTTTATTCATTTGATATTGGTTATTTATTTCTATTTGTGTATTACTCTGATGAAATATGGTATAGTATCCATATGATTGATATTAGACCCTCACTACTAGTCGACGACCTCTAGAATATAGGGAGGTGCGCTTGAGGTCATGTGGTGAAGGAACCTGGGGCACCAGCATGTAGATCTCAGGTTAGGAAATCACATACAATTCTATATCACTAGTCATATCTAAAAATTCCATTATTACCATTCTACATTACATGTCATATCTCTTAATGTCATTGTTACCATTCTAGATTTAGGACATCATATGAATTCCATTGTTACCAGCCATCATTACAATATTATTCGATTAATTGATTCAAAAATTAATTAAAAATATCAATCTTATTAATTAACTCAATAATTAATTATTATTCTCAATCCTACTAATTAACTCAAAAATTAATTAATAATCTCAATATCATTAATTAACTCAACTATTAATTAATCTTATTAATCCCATTAATTAACTATAAAATTAATTATTTTTCTGAATACCATTTATTAACTAAAAAATTAATTAATCCTATTAATCCCAATAATTAACATGGAAATTAATTAATCCTCATAATCCAATTAATTAATTCATTTGTTAATTAATCATCACTACTTCATTACATATTAATTAATTAGTTCACCACATCAATTCCATTAATTATTTTTACTAATTAATTATTGAAAATCTATCATCCCAATAATCTCATGGTCGGCCATGACTCAAACAATAAGGTTAGGACAAGTGTTAAGGTAATTTTTTATTATTATAATATACTTTTTACCTTGAATTTCCCTATTTACCTTTAACTGCGGTAAATAAAAGTCAAAAGTTACTATTGACTAAAAATTACTTTCATCTTATTGAACCACATTTTACTTATTTTCATTTTCACGAAAAGTCATTTTTTAACTACTACTTAGTGGTTTCACTATTCATCAAAAATTGATGTTTTTCAGAAAAATACCAAAAATTCAGCCTAAGCTATATTTGATATTCTGAATTCAAAAATTATAAGTTTCATTAATTAATTTAAAATTAATTCTCATTGTCAAAACAAATAGCGGGTTTTTAAGAAACAATATTTTTCAAAAGATTGACACTTGTTTATGCCCAATTTCAAAGTAAAATTTCTTCTAATTACCAAAATTGGATTAAATGGTAAAAATATAATCTAATTACACTTTAAAACCATTTAAAAAGATAATATAACCATATAAATAAATTATATTAAAAGGGGGTTTTGAATTAAAATATAGTATTTTTTACTATTCATAAAAAATGAACTTTATCGGAAAAATACCAAAATTTTACCCAAAGTAAATTTTGATGTCCTGATTCTAAAGAAAAAATTTATGTTAACAAATTGAATATATAAAAGTTTCAAATATTTGATTTAGGAAGCGTTCTCCATTAAAAGGCGGTAAAATTGCATTTTTTGAAAAATACTTATTTTATCTGAAAAAATGAATTTGTTCTTATATTATCTCTAAGAAACTCATAATATGGATTCTAAAATTATAAGGATTGTATAAAATTCAAAATTCAGTTAATATTATTCATAACCGCTTTTGAACGGCCTGTTTGGTATGTTACAGTTCACTTGAACTCGGTGTTGCGTGTAGTGCAAGTTTTGAATTACTTTGAAGAAATAACGTACTATGAAAACTTCAGGTGTTACATTCTCCCCTTCTTCAATAAATTTCATCCTCGCAATTTGAAATTGTTCTTTAAAAATAAATGGTTGAAAATAGAAAATACCTTCGTGTAAAACCCACATCAGAAATTGGGTTAATAAAATTTAGTCTAAATAAGAGGGAAAGAGAAATGAAAGAGTCACCACCAAATTATAATCTCAATTAGGAGAACATTGGTGGAAATTAGAGACACATAATTGGAGGAAAAACGTAAATATTTATAGGAAGTGATTGAAGTCATCAATCACAAACAAGTGTAAAATTGAAGGCCTCAAATCCCTCAACTTATGATGATTTGAAATATCATTGGTTCAACAAAACATAAGGTATTAGGATAACAAATTTTATTTTTAACATACCTTCCCTAAAGATTAAGTTTTAATTTATTCATAGAATAAAAAAGTATACTTGACAAGTAGACTTACATCTTTTAACTAATTTCTACAACAAACTAATCTTTCACTCTAGAAGATAATAGAACATAAAGATATTCTATTTATCCTAATCGTATAGGGTTTCAAAAAAATGAATTTATAATTCATCAATCAGACATTTTTTTCAAAAACTACATTATACAATCCAAGACATCACGTAGGCTAGTGGTAGGTGATTCACCCTTGTCTCCCTTCGGTTGCGGGTTCTAGTCTCGCTGCCTTGCTGAACGTAACGGGTTGTCGCCCAACCTCCAGGTTATCCTTTTTATAACAATCCAAAAATAATATTTAGAAATTATTTAACCATAAATATAGTATCCATTGTCAAAATTAATCTATTCAAACATTTACTCTTATCCAAAAAACTTTTGTCCAAACTCATAGTCCAAAATTTATAAGGAAGATCCTTTTTCCACGTAATAACATGTGAATATTTCATCATGTATTCTTTTAAAACACAATAACACACTAAATTACCATAAAACCTTATTTATTACATTCATGATCCCTTATTCCCTATAGAACACTGGATATACTCCTTCTATCCAAAAATGTTGTAAACTCCAACAATGTTGGAATATACAAATCATTAATCAGTTCTAAGGTAGTCAAGAATATCCAATATAATTTTTTAAAATCAATCATCTCTTATTCGAAAATTAAAACCTCAGTATCAGGACAATATTAAGGTCTATCTTTCCTTCAACCATATATTTTCAAAAAAAATTAACTTGATTTTGAGTCACTTTTCATAGTAACATATAATTTCAAATCCTCAATGAAATAGTACTGCAGTACAATCCTTATTTATTTCCATAATTCATATAACCGGTACATCATTGATACAATAATAAAAAGATATAATTCATTAATAACAACATGATAACACTAATCATTCCTCTTCATTTATGGTAATATCATAACTTGATTATTATCCAACAACATCATTTGGGTAATACTCTGATGATTTGGACATTGGTTCACATAGTGTCTCAACTTCTTACAGATGAATCATTGTACATTTGATACCTTTTTTTACCCTTACAGTCACAGATTTGGTGTCCTTTTTCTCCACACTTATAACAAACTCTCATTCCCTTCAGGAAAGTTCCTGGGTGTTTCTTTACACAGTTATCACATATAAAAAAATTCTTCTTTCCCCTCTTCCCTTTATCCTTATTTCTCTCTTCCATCCTTTTCTTCTCTTGATTCCCTTCAAAGCCATAGGACATAGAGAATTATTTACTTTTCTTGTGAACACATGATATTATTTATTCATATGATGAGAATACTTGGGAGACTATTTCCCTTCTAAATTTTGGCTTAATACCTTAAAATATATGATCCTTCTTACTCTTTGGATCATACAGATTACTGGAGTTCTCATTCCTTCTACTGGGTGCCATTTCTAAACAATTTCATACACTAGGTCAGTTTATGAATTGCAATTCATAATTGAAAACTTGTGAAGTTCCTAACATAAATTGAATAGTTTATGGATATAATCCATAATCATAAAAATGATTTAATTGAGAATTTATATACTCATAAATCCTTCATAATGGTTTGTTAAGAGAATGGGAATTATACTAAGCATATCCCCCGGGAGTGTCGTAACCAAGAGTGCAGCAAGGCTCGTTGTCATGCACCAGTTCTCATTCGAGTCTAGCTCAAAGTGGTGTTTTTGAGTTTTACCCCTACATACATCTGTGTCGGAGCTTCCTATACCTTCTCGTATCCAGACAGGGATGTATTGCAGGGAAAAATCAAAATATCTCTACAGTACCAAAATTCTAGGAAGTTCTTCTATACTAATACTCAAAGTCTATCTTAGGGTAATGTTATATAATTAGAGTTTATCCAAATCTATTTCCATGGTTGTTGCTAAAGTTCTTCTAATACCAACTATAACGCCCTGACCCAAGTTACCCAGAGTCAGCGAATTATTTTAATACATTGGCATGATTTCAAGGAATCATGTCCCGAAGGACCGATCAGTTAGGCAGTCTTGGAAAATAGATTACATATACGAATGTTACATTACACTTTCTAACATACAACACAGCATAAATAATCCTTTGATAACACCATTGTTCCCTTAGCTTAACCCTGAATCTCAATCATAAAACACTTCTTGGGATCCAGGGAAAAATAAAACATAAGAAAGGGGTGAGCTCAGATGCTCAGTAAGGGTAAATAATTTAGCAGAAGCTATAAACTTTTATGGAAAGATGTGTAATAAAAATAGTAGCCTTTTAAACATAAACTTGAACATAATATGGAAAAAGTAAATCAAACATTACCATATTAACATGCACATGGATATTCTACTATTCGAATAATCACTTGTAATAACTAATTTCATAATTAAGGAATGCATAATTCCATAATTTTATAACCACATAGTCAAGGCCTCGTGCCAAGACTACAAATAAATTTTTTGTCAAGTCCTTATGCCAAGACACTAGTTTGTCTCATGATACTTACCGATGCATCAAGGAGCTATAGAGGACTCCACCCATCACTTAATAAGTCCAATTCATTCCTTATTTGAAAAGGTTGAAACATAACATAAACATTCTTATTAAAACTAGCATATGAAATGTCAATAATTTATCCATAAACCATGAATGGTATAAAAATAAAACATCCACAGTCAAACGTATCACAAAACCTTCAATAAAATTTTGAATATTTGTATCATAATAAATCAAATTCAAACAAGTTTAAAATACATCAAAGGATGTTGACTTAGATGAAAATGATCAGTAAAATTCTTTGAGAGAAATACTCAGTTTTCATGAAATCATTTAAAAGTATCACAATTTATAAAGGGAGTAATTTAAAGATATTTTTGAATCAAAGTGTCCCATACCACTTTGAATGTAATGCCCCAAAGTTTTTCAGTAGAAAATTCCCTTCTTATATCTATGTCATAAAAACACAAAATAATGAACTACTATGTGATAAGTGACCTTTAAACATAATTTTGTCACCCCTATGTTTGGAATTTTAAAAATCCAACATTCACGATTGTGTTCAAGATAGTTTTTGGGGTCTAATGAAACAAAAATAATTTTTTTTGTGAATAGTAACCTACCCTTATGAATAGTAATATGACCCTTATGAATAGTAAATAGGAGTAACATTACCTATGAATAATAAAATAAAATTTATACATCTTAGAAAGTGACAATTTGACCTCAATAAACATTTTTGGTATTTTATAAGTCATAAATAAATAATTTTAATTAATTAATTAATTTAAAAGAATATTTATTCCCCTGGAATGTATTAATAAAGTATTAAATCAATTTCTAATAGTTTTTAGATAATTTTATAAGACCCTAAGTAATTTTTGAAAGAACTGCAAAATCAGTTTTGATTTTAAAAACTATTTTTTAAAGTAAATTATGATTTTAATTAAATATTAAATTAATAATATTTAGAAAATTATTTTTGAAAAATTGAAATAATTTTTGGATTCTACACGTCGAAAAATGGTAGGGGTAAATTTTTGGGTTTATTCTGAAATACTTCAATTTTCGGGTGAATAGTAAAAAAATACAATTTTTCGCATAATTGGTGTACACTAAATTGCATCATTAATGATTTAATGATGACATAAACATTATAGAACTTTAGCTTCGTCCAAAAAAAAATAAATTTCCTAAATTGTTCCTTTAAATACAATAAATCCAATTCTCAAACCTAAAAAGAACTTTCCAAAGCCTAAAGTTAAAAGGTGATTTCTTAAAGTGTCTTTTTCTCTTCCTTTCACTTTCCTTTTAATAAATTAATAAATTCGACTTATAAAGAAGAGTTAAACCCCAAAACGAATTTTATTATATTAATATATGATTTAGGATGTCAAAAAACTACTATTACAAGTCTAACGTGTGATACATTATTTTATTTAATATTTTATGCCAAAAACACCTCCCTCCTCATGTATAAATAAGCCCTCCCCCTTCTCTTGCCAAACCACACCTCTCAACCTTCAAGCATTGTCTAAGCTCTTCCCAATCATCTCCCCTAGCCCCTCCCCCATGTCTAAGAGCCCATGGTCTCATCAAAAGACCAAGCATAGGCCCTTAAGGAGGTTCTTAAGAGGAGGATTCTAAAGGTAATTTCTCTCCCTCTTCTCCTTTAATTTCCTTTCAAGTTCAAGTTCCTTTCTTGATCTCTCCCTACCTATCTTCATCCAAACTGTTTTGTAACTCCAGTATTATACATATACTATAATCTTATGATTCTAATGGTATATTATATCACCCCACACCCTTTCCCTCTTCCTTTTATTTTATTAAAAGAGAACGTTGTTCATGTGGTGATAATTTATCACCTTCAAAAACAACATGCTCTCTTCTTCCATTTCTACCTTCAATCTGGTCATGAAACCATTTTTATGGTTGAACCAGAATATTGTATATGTATTATGTTCTATTTTAAGTTCTGGAAATAACCTATGGCCTTATTACTAAGATAAATGTTAAAACAAGATCGTTGTGATCCAAAAACCGCTCAAATTAACCCAAATAACCATCATTAAATTTTTATCTAATGATTCGTCCACTTGGATCTAATATAACTCATTATAAAATCATTAAATCTTATTCAATATCATTAATAACATGTAATATCAGTTCTGGATGTTTACCCATGTTCTACCAAGCATCAATTTAAGAATACAAGTGGACCGCTCAAGAAAACCATAAAAACGAACATCCCCGATCAATGTTTTTAAACTCTATAAGTCATCAAAAGGAACATAATATAAAATAATGAAACCATAATGAACCCTATTAATGTATAAAAGGTTATGGAATTTCTAATTAATGAATATCATGTCATTATACAGGACGTTAAAGAGAAGGAGGCACTCTAGTACAAGGTAAGGGGAAATCTGGAACCCAATTTTCTTCCTTCGGGTTCTCCCTCTTTCACTCCATTTTTGATATGGTTACTCCTCAAAGGTCTTTTGTTCATCATTTCCTTTAATTTTCTGGGATATACATTTTTGTAAATGGTTTTTATGTCCATCAAAATGTTTTCCAAAATAACTCTTCTTTCAAGATCTCACCTTTTACCTCTCATTCAAGGTTGATGGTTCTTATATCAAGTATGTTGTTCCCTCTTTATTTTGGGAACCCAAAGCTTATGAATTTGTTATTATGATATGAAACCCATTCCTTTACATGGGTTATTTATGTACATGTTTGATATGTGTTCTATGTGGAAAGCATGATAATGATAATGTTATGATGTGACGGGTGCGCCCGGAATTATATAGCGCAATATGAATGTTTAAATGTGACGGGTGCGCCCGGAATTATATAGTGCTCTAATGCATTGGGTAAAGTGATGAATCTCATGAGTTAATGTGAAATTATGCGTGAACATGATGGTAGCTTTGTTCACAATTATGTGTGGTAGTTAACCACTAAGACATGATGTTTCATTTTTATGCTTTGCCACATTTCAAGTTTATTGTTTATGCTCCTCTCATGTTCAAGATCTTCTTCCTATGTCATGATTATGATCACCCTATGATATTTTGTTCTTATATATCCTCTTACTGGGCTTTTAGCTCACCCATTTTGATGTATATCCTCAGGTGGCTACATGTACTAAGGAGAGGACAGGTGCCAATAAGAAGCTAGAGAAGATGAAATTAAAAGAATGTTTATGCTTGATGTTGTATTAGTTATGTGTGGTCCTAGTTTCCCAAGACACTAAAACTATGGATCCTCCATGTGTAATACTATTATGTTTTTTATCTTTGAAATGATGTAATAGTAATGTAAGAAAAGGCCGGGTCATTATAGTTAGTATCAAAGGAAAGGTTTAGTTAATTTGGGAATTAGGATTAGTGAACCCTAAAGAAAACCTCTAGCATGAGACTAAGTAAAAATATGCACACAAGGATATTTACCTAGGGATCCCATATGTTATGTTTTTGGTATAATTTTTTAAAAGGATAAGTTATACATGACTTGTTTACTTATGTTTTGTTCAAACCTTTTCTATTTTAGAAAATGGTGGGAACCAGGAGAAATCAGGCCAACAACTCCTGTAAAGGCCAATGCAACGATTTCCCGAACGACATCCCAAATGGTTTTGGAGGTGGAGTTCAAAACTTCATGGCGATGCTTACCCAATTATCCCAGGTTATGAATAATAACCATAATAATGGGGAACGTCCTCCTTCACCAAAGAGGGAGCAATTAGCTGTCGAAAGTTTTATGCGGCAATGACCACCGACATTTTGTGGATCTTTTGATCCACTAGTTGAGGAATAGTGGGTCAACTCCATGGAGAAGATCTTTTCTGTTCTTCACTGTTCCGAGACAGAGAAGGTGACTCTAGCCGTTTATCATCTAGATGGAGAAACTGGTCAATGGTGGGCTTTGATTAAGAACACCAAGCCAAGGGAAGAAATTGAAGAGATGGAATGGGAAGACTTTAAGATAATGTTTCTTAATAAGTACTTCCCATGAACTCTTCGCACGAAGATGGAGAGAGAATTCATAGAGCTCAAGCAAAAAGAAGGAGAATTTGTCACAACCTATGAAGAAAATTTCACAAGGATCACAAGGTATGCTTCGGGTTTTGTTATCAACAATGATAGCAGAATTGATAGATTCTTTAGTGGATTAAAACCACATCTTCGAAAAGCTCTTGCAATTCGAGACTTTAGGAGTTATGAAGAAGTTGTTCGGTGTGATCTCAAAGTTGAGATGGAGTTTGGAGAATGGTCCCATGGCTATGGTGATAATAAAAGAAAGATGGAGTTTAAAACTGGTGGATCTAGTGATAAAGATGGGAAGAAAACACAACGACCCACTTGCCAAAAATGTGGGAAGTTGCACAATGGGAACTGCCTCAAAGGGATGGGGAAATGCTTCAAGTGTGGGAAAGAAGGACACCTAGCTCACGAGTGTCGAAGAGACATGAAAAGGAAGGATAATGTAGCCGATTAAAGGAGAGAACCACTCGTGGTTCAATGCTACAACTGTAAGGAGCTAGGGAACTATTCAAACCAGTGCACTAAACCTCGAGCTTTCGAGGGTAATCAGCGCCAACAACCACCAAAGCCAAAGGAACAAGGGAAGGATTATTCCATCACTACTGCGGAGGTGGAACATGATAATGAAGTCGTACAAGGTACACTTCCTATTCACTCAAGAATGGCAAAAGTCTTATTTGATTCGGGTTCTACGCATTCCTTTATATCTTTCAAGTTTTCTAGAACTATAGAATCGAAGCCCCAGAACCTTGAAGTAGAGATATCTTTAAAAACACCAAGTGGTGCAATCATTGCAACCCAAGTGTTTGATTCTTCTCCTATTGACGTATGTGGGAAGATTCTTCCGGCAAATCTCGTAATACTTCCCTTGGTTTAATTCAACGCAATAATGGGAATGGATTGGC
Source organism: Viscum album (assembly GCA_963277665.1). Classification (NCBI taxonomy): domain Eukaryota; kingdom Viridiplantae; phylum Streptophyta; class Magnoliopsida; order Santalales; family Viscaceae; genus Viscum; species Viscum album. The sequence continues at coordinate 435,372,834 of OY728139.1, forward strand.
TCTCTTTATATAGAGCACATATCAACTGTCGGGAAAAGGAAGTATATTTTCATATTCCGAACCATCCCATGATCCTCTAAAAATGCAAGGAAGATCATGAATCTCCTTTGAGAAATCCTTCAATGGTGTGGGTGATGATTCCCTATGAAGAAGCATACCTCGCCCAAATGTTTGAGTCAAAGGAAAGTTTCAACCTTCAGGAAATGCCCATCGTAAGGGAATACGGCGAGGTATTTCCCGAAGAGTTGCCCGGAATTCCCCCGGATCGTGTGGTAGAGTTCTCAATTGAACTCATACCCGGAGCTACTCCTATCTCGAAGTGCCCCTATAGTATGGATCCTATCGAACTGGAGGAGTTAAAGAAGCAGCTGCAAGAGCATCTGGACAAAGGGTTCATACGCCCTAGTGCATCACCTTGGGGTGTGCCAGTGCTCTTTGTGAAGAAGAAGGATGGTACCATGCGGCTGTGTATCAATTATCGGGAACTCAACAAGATCACCATAAAGAACAAGTATCCTCTCCCAAGGATTGATGACTTGTTCGACCAGTTAAGAGGATCTCAATACTTATCAAAGGTGGATCTTCGTTCTGGATATCATCAAGTAAAGGTGAAGAAGGAAGATATTCAGAAGACTGCCTTCCGTACAAGGTATGGGCACTATGAGATTTTGTTGATGCCCTTCGGACTTACTAATTCCCCTGCAATCTTCATGGATTTGATGAATAGAGTCTTTAGACATTACCTCGACAAATTTGTGGTAGTGTTTATTGATGATATTCTCATTTACTCCAAGAGTAAGGAGGAACATGAAGAACATCTAAGACTTGTGTTGGCGACATTGAGAAAGGAGAAGTTGTACGCCAAGTTCAACAAGTGTGACTTTTGGATGAATCAAGTCACGTTCTTGGGACATGTGATCACAGGCGAGGGAATTTCTGTGGACCCTTCAAAGACAAAGGCGATTGAGGAATGGCCCAGGCCCTATAGTGTAACATAAATCCGTAGTTTTCTTGGATTAGCTGGGTACTACCGACGTTTTGTGAGAAACTTCTCACGACTGTCAAGCCTACTAACTAAGTTAACAAGGAAAGGGGTAAAGTATGTATGGACGGAAGAATGTGAGGGAAGCTTCAAGGAGATAAAGAGAAGGCTGATCACTGCACCTGTACTCACACTATCGAAAAGTGGAGAAAGTTTTGTGATATACAGTGATGCTTCAAAGAAAGGATTGGGTTGTGTACTCATGCAAAATGATAATGTGATAGCCTACGCCTCACGACAGTTGAAGATCCATGAGAAAAACTACCCGACGCATGATCTAGAGCAGGCAGCCGTGATTTTTGCCTTGAAAATCTGGCGGCACTACCTTTATGGTGAGAAGTGTGACATATACACCGACCACAAGAGCCTAAAGTATATATTCACACAAAAGGAGCTCAACATGCGTCAAAGGAGATGGTTAGAGATAATCAAGGATTACGATTTCTCTATTCACTATCATCCTGGAAAGGCGAACAAGGTAACTGATGCTCTAAGCAGGAAAGAACCTGCTACTCTATCCATGTTGAGGATTGAGAAAGACCCTATCTTCTTGGATATGCAAAGGATGGATTTGGGAATCGTAAGGGCAGGGGATACATCCTACCTTGCCCAAATGATTGAGCAACCATCCATCCAACAGAAGATTAAGGAAGCACAAAGGGGTGATTTGGAGATACAAAAGAGGGTGAATGCAGTAAAGGAAGGGAAGCTGCAAGAGTTCCATATCGAAGATGATGGTGTGATTCGGTTTGGAACGTGGATTTGTGTGCCTTCATCACCCGGAATAAAGAAGGAGATATTGGATAATGCACATAGCTCAACTTTCTCTATTCATCCTGGAAGTACCAAGACGTATCGTGATCTCCAAGAACACTTCTGGTGGGATAACATGAAGAAGGAGATTGCGGAATATATATCAAGGTGCTTGGTATGTCAGCAAGTTAAAGATGAGCGACAAAAGTCCAAAGGTATGATGCAGCCTTTGCCTATACCCATGTGGAAATGGGAAAATGTTACTATGGACTTTGTCATGGGTCTCCCGAAAACGTCAAGAGGAAATAATGCGATATGGGTTGTGGTTGACCGACTCACCAAGACTGCCCATTTTATCGCTATTCGGGAAGACCTCTCACTTGAACAACTTGCAAGGATATATATGAAGTAAGTAGTGAGATTGCACGGTGTTCCACTCTCTATTGTCTCTGACCGTGATCCTAGGTTCACTTCTAAATTCTGGAGGAGCCTTCAACGTGCTTTGAGTACTGAATTAAATTTCAGCACGACCTATCACCGCCAAACTGATGGCCATTATTAAAGGACTATTCAGACACTTGAAGATATGCTAAGATCCTGCTGTCTTGAATTCAAAGGTGGTTGGGATCAGCATCTCCCATTGGTTGAGTTCTCATACAACAATAGCTTCCACTCGAGTATTCAGATGGCTCCGTATGAAGCTCTTTATGGGAATCGATGTAGAACTCCAACCTGTTGGGATGAACTTGGAGAACAAAATCTACTTGGTCCCGATCTTGTTCAAGAGATGACAGAGATGGTTCAAGTCATCCAGAAACACATCAAAGCTGCTCAAAGTCGGAAAAAGAGCGATGCTGACAATCGTCTAAGGGACTTGGAGTTTGACGTTGGAGATAAAGTCTTCCTTAGAATATCTCCATGGAAGAGAGTCATGCGATTCGGGAAGAAAGGGAAGCTAAGACCAAGGTACATTGGCCCCTTTGAGATCCTTGATCGTATAGGATCTGCGGCCTATCGTCTGGAACTCCCACCGAGTATGGCTCAAGTTCACGATGTGTTTCACGTATCACTACTGAGGAAGTACATTTCAGACCCCTCACATGTACTAAACTCAGAGGTGGTACAGCTGGAAGATGATCTCTCCTATGAGGAGCAGCCGGTAAAAATTCTGGACCGAAGTGATAAGGTTCTACGCAACAAGACAACCCGCCTTGTCAAAGTGTTGTGGAGGAATCAAAAGTTTGATGAAGCAACTTGGGAACCAGAAGAGGCAATGAAGGAGAAGTACCCTCACCTGTTTGTGTAAAGTGAAATTTCGGGGGTGAAATTTCTTAAGGGGGGAAGAATGTAACGACCCAATGTTTTTCAATAGAAAATTCCCTTCTTATATCTATGTCATAAAAACACAAAATAATGAACTACTATATGATAAGTGACCTTTAAACATAATTTTGTCACCCCTATGTTTGGAATTTTAAAAATCCAACATAAACGATTGTGTTCAAGATAGTTTTTGGAGTCTAATGAAACAAAAATAATTTTTTTGTGAATAGTAACCTACCCTTATGAATAGTAATATGACCCTTATGAATATTAAATAGGAGTAACATTACCTATGAATAATAAAATAAAATTTAGACATCTTAGAAAGTGACAATTTGACCTCAATAAACGTTTTTGGTATTTTATAAGTCATAAATAATTAATTTTAATTAATTAATTAATTTAAAAGAATATTTATTCCCCTGGAATGTATTCATAAAGTATTAAATCAATTTCTAATAGTTTTTAGATAATTTTATAAGACCCTAAGTAATTTTTGAAAGAACTGCAAAATCAGTTTTGATTTTAAAAACTGTTTTTTAAAATAAATTATGATTTTAATTAAATATTAAATTAATAATATTTAGAAAATTATTTTTGAAAAATGGACATCATTTTGGGATTCTACACATCGAAAAATGGTAGGGGTAAATTTTTGGGTTTATTCTGAAATACTTCAATTTTCGGGTGAATAGTAAAAAAATACAGTTTTTCGCATAATCGGTGTACACTAAATTGCATCATTAATGATTTAATGATGACATAAACATTATAGAACTTTATTTTCAGCCAAAACAAAATAAATTTCTTAAATTGTTCCTTGAAATACAATAAATCCAATTCTCAAACCTAAAAAGAACTTTCCAAAGACTAAAGTCAAAAGGTGATTTCTTAAAGGGTCTTTTTCTCTTCCTTTCACTTTCCTTTTAATAAATTAATGAATTCGACTTATAAAGAAGAGTTAAACCCCAAAACGAATTTTATTATATTAATATATTATTTAGGATGTCAAAAAACTACTATTACAAGTCTAACTTGTGATACATTATTTTATTTAAAATTTTATGCCAAAAACACCTCCCTCCTCATGTATAAATAATCTCTCCCCCTTCTCTTGCCAAACCACACCTCTCAAGCTTCAATCATTGTCTAAGATCTGCCCAATCATCTCCCCTAGCCCCTCCCCCACGTCTAAGATCCCCTGGTCTCATCAAAAGACCAGGCATAGGCCCTTAAGGAGGTTCTTAAGAGGAGGATTCTAAAGGTAATTTTTCTCCCTCTTCTCCTTTAATTTCCTTTCAAGTTCAAGTTCCTTTCTTGATCTCTCCCTACCTATCTTCATCCAAACTGTTTTGTAACTCCAGTATTATACATATACTGTAATCTTATGATTCTAATGGTATATTATATCACCCCACACCCTTTCCCTCTTCCTTTTATTTTATTAAAGAGAACGTTGTTCATGTGGTGATAATTTATCACCTTCAAAAACAACATGCTCTCTTCTTCCATTTCTACCTTCAATCTGGTCATGAAACCATTTTTATGGTTGAACCAGAATATTTTATATGTATTATGTTCTATTTTAAGTTCTGGAAATAACCTATGTCCTTATTACTAAGATAAATGTTAAAACAAGATCGTTGTGATCCAAAAACCGCTCAAATTAACCCAAATAACCATCATTAAATTTTTATCTAATGATTCATCCACTTGGATCTAATATAACTCATTATAAAATCATTCAAGCTTCTGTAATATCATTAATAACATGTAATATCAGTTCTGGATGTTTACCCATGTTCTACCCAAGCATCAATTTAAGAATACAAGTGGACCGCTCAAGAAAACCATAAAAACGAACATCCCCGATCAATGTTTTTAAACTCTATAAGTCATCCAAAGGAACATAATATGAAATAATGAAAACAGAATGAACCCTATTAATGTATAAAATGTTCTGGAATTTCTAATTAATGAATATAATGTCATTATACAGGATGTTAAAGAGAAGGAGGCACTTGAGTACAAGGTAAGGGGAAATCTCGAACCCAATTTTCTTCCTTCGGGTTCTCCCTCTTTCACTCCATTTTTGATATGGTTACTCCTCAAAGGTCTTTTGTTCATCTTTTCCTTTACTTTTCTGGGATATACATGTTTGTAACTGGTTTTTATGTCCATCAAAATGTTTTCCAAAAGAACTCTTCTTTCAAGATCTCACCTTTTACCTCTCATTCAAGGTTGATGGTTCTTATATCAAGTGTGTTGTTCCCTCTTTCTTTTGGGAACCCAAAGCTTATGAATGTGTTATTATGAGATGAAACCCATTAATTTCCATGGTTAATTTATGTACATGTTTGATATGTTTTCTATGTGGCAAGCATGATAATGATAATGTTATGATGTGACGGGTGCACCCGGAATTATATAGCGCAATATGAATGTTTAAATGTGACGGGTGCGCCTGGAATAATATAGCGCTCCAATGCATTGGGTAAAGTGATGAATCTCATGAGTAAATGTGAAATGATGCGTGAACATGATGTTAGCTTTGTTCACAATTATGTGTGGTAGTTAACCACTAAGACATGATGTTTCATTTTTATGCTTTGCCACATTTCAAGTTTATTGTTTATGCTCCTCTCATGTTCAAGATCTTCTTCCTATGTCATGATTATGCTCACCCTATGATATTTTGTTCTTATCTATCCTCTTACTGGGATTTTATGTCACCCCTTTTAATGTATATCCTCAGGTGGCTACATGTACTAAGGAGAGGACAGGTGCCAATAAGAAGCTAGAGAAGATGAAATTAAAAGAATGTTTATGCTTGATGTTGTATTTGTTATGTGTGGTCCTAGTTTGCCCAAGACACTAAACCTCTGGATCCTCCATGTGTAATACTATAATGTTTTTTATCTTTTAAATGATGTAATATTAATGTAAGAAAAGGCCGGGTCGTTATATTGAATATTTTGAAAATAATTATCATTTCAAAACATTCATGTCCATATAAATAAATCCTTAAAATCATTTTTAAAACATGGACAATAATTTAAAAGGGTTTAGAAAGATAACTCTTTAAAACATTTAAAATTATGATCTAGTTAAATATACCCTCCCATAAAACCTTAAAATATTCCTTTTGAAATTTTTTTTTATGAAATATTGGTATCAATAATAAGTAGTTCCCAGAAAATACTTACACATGAAAAATCTCGGATAATAATGAGATTGATGAAATAACCCTTACCGATTTGGTAACTTATGAAACAAACACCCCATGAAAGAAGGATTGTACAATGAAGATGTAAATACCCATAAGTTAAATTATATTACACAAAGAATACAATCGTGGTCAATAAATATACTACACAAAAAGAAATAGTGGTAATTATAGCATGGATCTCATGGGAATAAAAAGTGAGATGAAAACCTCTTACCTCGTGTCTGACTTAACCCGTTCGTTATTTAATATCCTTAATAATAACATAAAGTTAATTTATACTTTCTTAAGAACATTTTTCAATTTTATTATTCCTTTTATATTACTTGTTACCATGTTATAAAAATTATGTAATCATTTATGTTAATAATGGTCATTTTCTCGATATTTGGTACTTGAGTCAAAAATGAACTTCTTATAATTACAAGTTGTTCATGTGGTCAAAATTTCATTATATACAGAATGATATTCAGGTTTTATATGTAATATACATCATATATATCTAGTATATACATTTATTTATAATAGTACATAACATTTGTAGATAAGAAATGAAATGCATTGTTCATGGGGATGGTAAGCCATACGTACGAATGAACGCTACTTTCATTTCTATTTCGTATTTAATTGGAATGAAAAAATAATGATACATAGGTATATTATAATTCCAGTATATTATAATATATAATATTACTAACTCCATCCTTTATATGTACCACATAAGGTATGAGCGAGTCATATCACTTTCAGGGGGTGGTAGTCCGCACTTCCTCTAATGAGATTATCGAGTTTACCCATAATGGAAACGATAAAAGAATGATATAAATGGAAAATAAATAATAATAAATAAAACATAAACATAATATATATAATATATAAATATATTGTCATATTAATGGCCATCATGAGAGGCGGTAGGAGATAATTGAACAATCATCGTTTCGTGAGGCGTTGGTTTTCCATCCACAGAAACATTATGTTCTTCACCCATTAGATGGAGGTGCGTGTAAGTGTAGTTAGAATACTTCTCATAAAAACATCCTAGTATATTTAAGATACTTTTTTGTTATAAAATAAAGGAATAAATATATTTTAGGGGGTTGGAGATGTAAAATAAAAAAAATAGTTTAAGAGAAATGGTTACCTTTAATTTGGGTAACTCCCTTTGGTTTGAACAAAAAGAACTTCTTAAAGTTCCTTCTGCCTATGGTAAGGCTTATATGTGGAAGAGATGGATGTAGGTAGATTAATTGGGAAGAGGTTGGATGATCCAAAAAGCTTGAGAGGTGTGAGTAATTGGATAGAAGTGGTCTTCTTATATAAGGAAGAGGAGGGGCTCTTTAGGAAAGCTTGAAACAATTATTTTATTATAAACTTATTATTGGTTCCAAAAGGACCAAAAATCATTAAAGTCGAAGATAAGATGACTCATGGTAGAAATATAATCATAAAATAGAAATTGGATAGGTTTTGTATATTATTTTAATATTTATAATCTTATTTATTTAAATCATTTATTAATGAGGTAAATACTGCATCATTATGGTGACATAAATAATTTATTTTATTTGATGTCTAAAAATTATAAAAACAAATACCATGATGTTGGAAATATCTTTATATTTCCAATGAATATTTATTTTCTAAAAGATAACTTATATAACCCCATATAAAAATTAATTTACTAAAATATATTTGTTTATGTCATTTTTTCCTTTACTTTAAGTTAATTAAAATAAAGTGTCATTATCACACATAAGTGGATCCTTGGGGTCCCAAAATCGACCCAAGGATGCCCATGGTCGTCCATGACTCGTCCAATAAGGTTAGGACAAGTGTTAAGGTAATTTCGTACTATTATAGTATAATTTTTACCTTGAATTACCCTATTTACCTTTAACTGCGATAAATAACTCAAAAGTTACTATTCATCAAAAATTATTTTTATCTTATTGAACCACATTTTACTTATTAATAACAACCATGTATGTCATATTTTAGAAATTCAATTCACAGAAGCGGTAAAATTTCATTTTAATGAAAAAGTTGGTTTTTTAACAACTTCTTAGCGGTTTCACTATTCATCAAAAATTGATGTTTTTCAGAAAAATACCAAAATTTCAGTCTAAGCTATATTTGATATTCTGAATTAAAAAATGATTTCTATTTTACAAAATTCAAAACATCGAAGATTCATTAATTAATTTAAAATTAATTCCCGTTGTCAAAACAAATAGTGGGTTTTTAAGAAACAATGTCAGTCAAAAGATTAATACTTGTTTATGCCCAATTTCAAAGTGAAATTTAATCCAATGATCATAATTGGATTAAATGGTGAAAATATAATCTAATTACACTTTAAAACCATTTAAAAAGATAATCTAACAATATAAATAGATTATATTAAAAGGGAGTTATGAATTAAAATACAGTATTTTTCACTATTCATCAAAAAATGAATTTTATCAGAAAAATACCAAAATTTTACCCAAATTAAATTTTGATGTCTTGATTATAAAGAAGAAATTTATTTTTTTCAAAATTAATATATAAAAGTTTGAAATATTGGATATAAAAAGGGTTCTCCATTAAAAGGCGGTAAAATTGCATTTTTTGAAAAATACTTCTTTTATCTGAAAAAATGAATTTGCTCTTATATTATGTCTAAGAAACTCATAATATGGATTATAAAATTATAAGGATTATATAAAATTTAAAATTAATTTAATACTATTCATAACTTCTTTTGAATGGCCAGTTTGGTATGTCGTGGTTCGTTTGAACTCGGTGTTACGTGTAGTGCAAGTTATTGAATTACTTTGAAGAAATATTGTACAATGAAAACATGGGGTGTTACAATTCTCATACCATGAGGGGTGAAAATATTTGATCTGTTCTTCGAATCATGAATAATGGAGGTATAAAAGGCCTAGAATCTATCCAGGAGGCACAGAAATCATGAGGATACGAGTATACCCATTTTATTCTATAATATGGTGAGTTGTAGGGGTTCTGGTGATTTAAAACCTAATTTTCATGTCAATTAAAAAACCATGAAATTTTTGTTGGGTAGGGACACAAGGTTTTCTCTAACTATGTGTAGAGACCCAAATCTTGACATACATGGACATTACATTAATTTTGCAGAATACTTAATACATAACAAAAACCAACACTCAAGGATCGTAATAGTTTAGTGTCTTTGGAAACTCGGAACATAATCCTCTAATCATGGTGAAAGATCTTCAACATCTCCCATAAAGATATTCCCCTTTTGTTTTCTTACCTAAAACCATTCTTTATATCCTAATAAAAAAAATATAAATGGTGAGCTCAAATGCTCAGTAAGGGTAAGAATGTAGAAAACAAAACAAACCATATACATTTGAACATAAAAACATGAATATACTGTTTAAACATCAAAATCTTGAGCAATGACATAAAACATGGTAGTACGTAAGGCATAGATAATAATGGAACATCAATCATGATAAAATAGCATGGAAATAAAACATGTAATTGTGGAAAACCATTAAGAACATGTTATGATTTCCATAGTATCCAAGGCATTCCTTCCAAGATCATATTAGTGGAAAAAGTCCCTTACTGAATCGAGTTCACTCCTCGTTCCAGTCATGTATCACTGAACCGGATTAACTTATCATTCCAGCCATGTCTATCTCATGAGATATAAATCTTTACCCAGTGCATTAGAGGAAGATATTGGTCCCACCCATCTCATAATGAAATCATTCTTACATGTGCCACAACATAAACATAAATCATTCATCATAACCCAAAGAATAAAATGGGTTTCATAAACATCATCCCATTATAACATAATCCATATAAAACAAATGGATAACATTTAATCATAAGAAAATTGAAACCATGTAAATCATAAATAAATTATACTTTAAACATACACATATGAAATAATGTCATCTTAGATGGAAAATGGTTTTGATAAAACACTTGAAATGAATTCTTGAGGAAAATATCCTTCCTTCTTCAAAATCATTTTATATTCACAAAATTCCATGCAATTTTAAAAGGATTTTGTTGAAAATAGTAATGAAATATTATAGAGTAAGCTTCATTAAAATAAGGCATTATAAAACCTTAAAAATCTGTTCATGCCGTATAAGATAAAAAAACATTCTCCTCGTACTTTTAACGGAAAAGTCAAAAAGTACCACGTATGTTAAACAAAAGAAAGATTTCTTCCATAATACAAAGTAAAAGTCAAAGAGAGGTAAACATGACTTCAAACATACAATGAAGAATATTAAACACTTTATGAAAAACATTTTTATAGACATGGATAAAAAATATAACCCCAGTAAATACTTAAGAATAAACAATCTCAGATAAAAACGAGATTGGAAAAGTTATCCAATACCTTATGTATGATATGCTTCGCAAGTATCCGAACCTCCTCTTTTAAGATTCCTCTTAAAAGACTTGAGTTGGTCTTTTGAGAAGACCAGAACCTTAAGAATGTTTTTAGGTAAGTGGAGAAGAGAAATGGGCAGGGTTTGGCAGAGCTTGAAGTCTCAAAGTGTTGTGAAGAGGAGAGGGAGGAGTTTCCCTTATATTGGAGAGGATAGGGGCACTTTTGGAAACCTCAAAAATATTAATTAATAATAAATTGAAACCCCACTTAAAAACCACCAAAAACGACTCCATTCGAAGATGAGATGAAATAGGGTTGTAATCTAATAAACCAATAAAATTTAGACATGTTTTATGTTTATTTTAAACCTTATCAACTTGATTTATCATTATTTAATCTATTTAATTTTATTTGTGGTGATAAAATTCTAAATTTTAAATTGTTATAAATACATAGATAATGTTGTCAATTTCCCATAATTGGATACTTTATAACCTTTTAGACTATATAATTTTCAATTTGTAGTTTTTAAATATTTTTGTGATTTTTAAATAATTTAATAATATGTTATTTTTATAAAATATGAATAGTGTCAATTTTTACGTTATTCATTATTTTAATTTACATAAAAACCACACACGAGATATGTTCAAACCAAAATATATAATAGATTCCTAACATTTCATATCCATAAAAAAAATCATGGGGCACATTAATTTGTTCATATATTATTTATTTTAATATTTTTAAAATCATTTATTTGGTATATCTCTTAATAAAATAATTAGTACAACATTTTTGTATAATTAATTATATACTAATTTTTTGCATGAAAATTAAAAATAAAATCCTATGATGAAGATAAATATAATTAATTTCATAATAATATTTTTACTTGAATTTATCATATTAAAATCACAGAATTTAAATTGTTATTTTTATTAAATTATGAAGGTGACATCTTTGACATCATTTAAAATAAAATAATATAAATGTTCTAATAGATTTTATAAGGATCCAAATTGTCCAAAAATATATCCTTGGATGATTAGCGTACAGATATACTCGACCAATATTGTTTGGTAAAGTTTCTGGTCTTTTTGATAGGTATTTTTATTTTAATAAAAACTAAATTATTGATTTTTCACAAAATAAATAATTTATACATCATTAATGTATAGGCTATTAAGGTAATTAAATAATTTTTAAAAATTAAAAATAAATTACCATGATAAAGAAACACATTTTAACTTTCAAATTAGTTTTTATAATCGAATTTATATTTTGTATAACCTTATATTAAAAATAATCTAATTATTAAAGTTTGAGTGAGACATATTTCACTTTCCTTTAAATAAAATAAATAAAAGGTCATAATCAAATAAAAGTGGTTTCCATTAGATTACATTTCGACCCAAGTAAGATTTAGGGCAAAATATAATCATCCAATTATATTAAGACAAGTGTTAGGGTAATTTTATAAAATTATATTTACCTTTAATTACCCGATTTTCCTTTAATTATGGTAAATAAAATTTACCGTAGTTACTATTCATAATGCCTAAAAATAAAAAGTACCTTATTAACATAATTTGGACTAACTGATTCCAAATATGGAATCCATTTTTCCAAATTCAAATCACAGAAGTTGCAGAAATTAATTTAAAATTAATCATGTTGTTAAGAAAACGAGTTTTAAAAGTTAAAACATTGCAAAAGATTGAAATGATTTTACCTATGAATTTGATGTAAAATCAATGATAATGACATAAATTATATTAAATGCTAAAAATATATTCTATTTATTCTTTAAAACTATTCAATATTATAATTTAACCATATAAATTATTACGATGAAAAAAAGCTGTTTTTAATTAAAATATAGCGTGTTTTTACTATTCATTAAAATATAAAAGTTAGCCGAATAATAGGAAAAATTTATCCAAAGTAAATTTTTATATCATGATCCCAAAGAAGAATTTTATTTTTCCAAATTTACCTTATAAACATTTCAAAAACTAGAGTTAAAGTGGGTGTGCCATCAAAAGGCGGCAAAACTACATTTTTTGAAAAATACTTATTTTACCCAAAAAATTTATTTTGTTCTCATACCATGTTCTATAAAATGTGTAAGATGAATTATAATTTTATAAAATTAAAAATTTAGTTACTATTATTCATAATGTCTAGTTTATAATAATATTATAATCATATATCGTTATTTAGTGAAACCCGGTATTGCTTACAACACACACTATCGAGGAAGGTCGTGATTGCATGTAATGCAAGCCAAGTCATGGTTGTGTGTAGTGAAAGACTCCTTTGTTGTTGAGTATAACTAAATCCAACCATATTTCATTTATACATTGAATATATATATATATATATATACTCAATGTTGTGTAGAATAACTATTATCAAACAAACTTGAAATTGTGTGTAACACGATCCAAGAATAGTGTTGCGTATACTGCAATATAATACGGTGTTGTGTATAGCGCAAGATAGTTTTTGTGTATCATACAACACAAGACATCAATTAAATTTCATAAAATCTTGTAGTGTTATATTCTACCCCCCTTAAAATAAATTTTGCCCTCGAAATTCGTCGGGGTTATAAATGGTTTACTACTTGAAAGTTTCTTTAATAGAAACCCACATTGTAAAAAGGAAATACAAACACTTAACATTAAAAACTAAATTATGAAATGTAACAGTTACCCAAATTAACTAATAATAGGGTTTCCACATAGGATAACATAGGTGAAAATATGGATATGGAATAGAAATCTAACCATCAAGTTCTGATGGAGTGTGGTAGAGAACATGGCTCTAAAAAATCCAACAATCACAAAGCCATAAATTTGGGATGATCTAAGATACAATCTGATTCATCGGATATGTGGACACTATGAAAAAAAAATTGGTTTTTAAGATCATTTCCCTAAAGTTGAAGAATTTGAATTAGAATAAATACTTACTTTATTTCGGTACAATCTCACCTTTGTTCGTGCCTTGAACAATTTCCACTTCGTCTCTAAAATAAATAAAGTTGAATTTGTCATTCTTGAAGTGTTCGCAAATCACGTGATAGAATGATGGGTCATTCCATCTGTCTCAAACAAAAGGTTAGAAAAAGTTATCAAGTATACATAATTCCATCTATGGTGATTTTAATCATATATAATTCCAAAAATAGACTTATACTTAATCTCTCATGCCGCTTAATAAAATAAAACTAGTTTCTATAAACCAAGAACATCCTATAGGTTAGTGGTAGGTAATAAAGGCCTATCGCACTTCGGTTGGGGGTTCAATTCCCATAGCCTTGTCTGACACGACTGTTTGTCACCTGTCCTTCAGGTTGTCCTTTTTCTAAAACTAAATTATTATAACATTCCATCAATAATATAAACAAAGTTCTAGCCTTAAACAATACTAAATTATGTCCATCATAACCCATTCCAATCTTTAGGCTTATCCAAAATACTTCTGTCCAAGCTCATAGTATAAAGAAAACAAGTACTAGAAATTTCATCTACCGAGCATGTGAATACCATCATCTCTCCCCCATACATCATACAATATATCTTGTTGGTCACATTACAAACATGTGAATACCTTCATCATGTATTATATTTAAAAATAAATACCCATTGAACCTTAGTGAAAACATGAATGCTACCAAAAGTTAACTCTTTCCACATACCAAAATCCCAAAGTTTCTATATACTCAAACCATGATATAAATTTGTCCTTATATATGTCATGAGATCATTTCATTTTCTCTTTATCCTTTCATTATGCACATGTCATCTTCTTTTCAGAAATATTTCAATCACTTTTCATGGTTACCGGTGCCATATTCTTATGGAAAACCACAATAGAACAATACATAGGTATTTCAATATACAATAAAAGTACCTTAACAACATTATTCTTGAATTCCAATACATAATCCCTTAAATCCATCCTCTTCAATTATTGGAATGGAATTGGTTCTTCCTCAATTTAGAAGTAACCTCTTAGGTCAGGGTATTGAGTTGGGTAATGCCCATGTTTTCCACAGAAAAGACATTGAACTCCATAACAGTCTATCACTCTATGACCCTTCTCCCCACACAGATAACATTTTCCTCTCCATGTGATGTATTAATCAAGGTTCTTCTTCCCTTCTTCAGAAATATCAATCTTCATTTTTCTATGCTCCTAACCATGAGATCATGAATAAAAGACCATCTTCCTCTTATTTGATGAACTATGAATACTACTAATGTTCACCTTATTAATCATATATCGTGATGACTGATTCGGCATAACCACAATATCTCTCTTTCTAGGAATTATGCAATTTCGTTGATCATAATCACCAATTTGTCCATTAGATTCAATGTTGACCCAATTTCTTCTTGTTCCCTTCTTTGACAAAAACCAAAAACCATGGTGTAAGAAATAGTTAAAATAATGAGGAACCACATAATCATAAAAAGTCACTTATGGGATGTCTAACATATCACACATTCTTTAATCCTTGACAACATAGGTTCACCCTAGGTTATTCATGATTGTTAACATAATTCTAGGACTATAACCTATAGTTATAATAAACTTTTTGGACATCCCTAGACATACCTTAGAAATATATTTAGGGATCTCACTAAATTTTTCGCATCCTAGTTCCCAAAGGTTAACTAAACCTTTCCTCTGATACCAACTGTAGAGACCCAAAGCATTACGTACATGGACATTACATTACTTTTGCTGAATACTTAATAGATAACAAAAACCAACACTCGAGGATCGTAATAGTTTAGTGTCTTTGGAAACTCAGAACATAATCTTCTAATCATGGTGAATGATCTTTAACATCTCCCATAAAGATCTTCCCCTTTTGTTTTCTTACCTAAAACCTTTATTTATATCCTGGGAAAAAACATATAAAGGGTGAGATCAAATGCTCATTAAGGGTAAGCATGGAGAAAATAAAACAAACCATATACATATGAACTTAAAAACATGAACATAATGTTTAAACATCAAAATCTTGAGCAATGACATAAAACAGGGCAGTATGTAAGGCATAGATCATAATGGAACATCAATCATGATAATATAGCATGGGAATAAAACATGTAATTGTGGAAAACCATTAAGCACATGTTATGATTTCCATAGTAGCCAAGGAATTCCTTCCAAGACCATCTTAGTGGACAAAGTCCCTTACTGAATCGAGTTCACTCCTCGTTCCAGTCCTGTATCACTGAACCAGATTAACTTCTCATTCCAGCCATGTCTATCTCATGAGATATAAATCTTTACCCAATGCATTGAGGGAGATATAGGTCCCACCCATCTCATAATGAAATCATTTTTACATGTGCCACAACATAAACATAAATCATTCATCATAACCCAAATAATAAAATGGGTTTCATAAACATCATCCCATCATAACATAATCCATATAAAACAAATGGATATCATTTCATCAAAAGAAAAGGGAAACCATGTAAATCAAATAGAAATTATACTTGAAACATACACATATGAAATAATGTCATATTAGATGGAAAATGGTTTTGATAAAACACTTGAAATGAGTTCTTGAGGAAAATATCCTTTCTTCTTCAAAATCGTTTTCTTTTCAAAAAATTCCATGAAATTTTAAAACTATTTTTTTGAAAATAGTCATGAAATATTGTAGAGTAACCTTCATAAAAATAAGTCGTTATGAAACTGTAAAAAAAAATTCACGCCGTATAAGATAAAAAAACATTCTCCTCGTACTTTTCACGGAAAAGTCAAAAAGTACCATGAATGGTAAATAAAAGAAAGATTCCTTCTATAATACAAATTAAAAGTCAATGATAGGTAAAAATGACTTCAAACATACATAGAAGAATATTAAACACGTTATGAAAAATATTTTTATAGACATGGATGAAAAATATAACCCCAGTAAATACTTAATAATAAACAATATCTGATAAAAATGATATTGAAAATGTTATCCCTTACCTTATGTCTGATATGCTTCGTATGTATCTGAACCTCCTATTTTATGCTTCTTCTTAAGGGACTAGAGTTGGTCTTTTGGGAAGACCAGAACCTCTAGAATGTTTATAGGGAAGTGGATAAGAGAAATGGACAAGGGTTGGATAATCTTTAAGGCTCAAATTGTTGTGAAGAGGAGAGGGACGAGGTTCCCTTATATAGGAGAGGAGAGGGGTACTTTTGGAAACCTTAAAAATATTAATTAATAATAAAATGAATCCCCACATAAAAACCTCCAAAATGACTCAATTCTAAGATGAGATGAGATAGGGTTATGATATCATCAACCAATAATATTTATACATGTTTTAAGTTTATTTTAATCCTTATCAACTTGATTTTTCATTATTTAATCAATTTAATTTTATTTGTGTTGATAAAATTCTAAATTCAAAATTGTTATAAATACATACTTAAATGTTTTCAATTTCCCATAATTGGATACTTTATAACCTTTTAGACCATATAATTTCCAATTTTTAGTTTTTAAATATTTTTTTGATTTTTAAATAATTTAATAATATGTTATTTTTATAAAATATCAATAGAGTCAATTTTGACACTATTCATTATTTTAATTTAAATAAAAAACACATAAAAGATATGTTCGAACCAAAATATATACTATATTCCTAACATTTAATATCCATAAAAAATCATGGGGCACATTAATTTGTTCATATATTATTTATTTTAATACTTTTAAAATCATTTATTTGGTATATCTCTTAATAAAATAATTAGTACAACATTTTTGTATAATTAATTATATACTAATTTGTTGCATAAAAATTAAAACTAAAATCCTATGATGAAGATAAATATAATAGAATTAATAATAATATTTTTACTCGAATTTATCATCTTAAAATCACAACATATAAATTGTTATATTTATTAAATTATGAAGGTGTTATCTTTGACATCATTTAAAATAAAATAATATAAATGTATTAATCGGTTTTATAAGGCTTCAAATGGTCCAAAAAATCGACCCTTGGATGACTAGGGTATATATATACTCGACCAATAATGTTTGGTCAAGTTTATGGTCCTTTTGATAGGTATTGTTATTTTAATAAAAACTATATTATTTATTTTTCACTAAATAAATAATTTCTACATCGTTAATGTATAAGATATTAAGGTAAATAAATATTTTTTTAAAATTACAAATAAATTACCATGATAAAGAAACGCATTTTAGATTTAAAATTAGTATTTATAATCTAATTTATATTTGGTATAACCTTATATTATAAATAATCTAATTATTAAAATTTGAGTGATACATATTTCACTTTCCTTTAAATAAAATAAAAAAAAGGTCTTAATCAAATAAAAGTGGTTTCAATTAGATTCTATTTTGACCCAAGCATGATTTAGGGAAAAAATATAGTCATCCAATTATATTAAGACAAGTGTTAGGGTAATTTTATAATAGTATATTTTCCTTTAATTACCTAGTTTACCTTTAACTATGGTAAATAAAATTTACCGTAGTTACTATTCATAATGCCTAAAAATAAAAGGTAGCTTATTAACATAATTTGGATATACTTATTCTAAATATGGAATCCATTTTTCCAAAATCAAATCACATAAGTTGCATAAATTAATTTAAAAGTAATCCCGTTGTTAAGAAAACGAGTTTTAAAAGTTAAAAAATTACAAATGATTGAAATGATTTTACCTATGAATTCAATGTAAAATCAATTATAATGACATAAATTATATTAAATGGTAAAAATATATTCTATTTATACTTTAAAATCATTCAATATTACAATTTAACCATATAAATTATTACGATGAAATAAAGTTGTTTTTAATTAATATATAGCGTGTTTTTACTATTCATTAAAATATGAAAGTTATCAGAATAATATGAAAATTTTATCCGAAGTAAATTTTTATATCCTAATCCCAAATAAGAATTTTATTTTGTCAAATAAAACTTATAAACTTGTCAAAAACTAGATTTAAAGTGGGTGCACAATCAAAAGTTGGCAAAACTGAATTTTTTGAAAAATACTTATTTTACCAAAAAAAATTATTTTGTTCTCATACCATGTCCTATAAAATGTTTAAGATGAATTATAATGTCATAAAATTAAAAATTTAGTTAATTATATTCATAATGTCTAGTTTATAATAATATTATAACCATATATCATTGTTTAGTGAAACACGGTATTGCTTACAACACACACTATCGAGAAAGGTCGTGATTGCGTGCAGTGCATGCCAAGTCAGGGTTTTCGTGTAGTGTAAGACTCTTTTGTTGTTGCGTATAACAAAATCCAACCATATTTCATTTATACATTGAATATATATATATACACACTCAATTTTGCGTATAATAACTACTATCAAACAAACTCAAAATTTTTTGTAACAAGATCCAAGAATAGTGTTGCGTATACTGCAAGCAAATATGGTGTTGAGTATAGCACAAGATAATTTCCGTGTAGCGAACAAAAAAAGACATCAATGAAATTTCATAAAATCTCGGGGTGTTACACTATGTGCCTTAATCATGCCCCAATTTTATAATTGGTTCATGGTTTATTCTTTTTGGGTTCATGGTTTGACAAAATGTGTGCCAGTCATACAGATTCTCTATGTTTGGGTTTTCACGGTTTGCTTGGTTGCATTGCATGGTTTTCCCTAATCGTGAGCTAACTATTTACCTCCCTCTTTTTGCAGTTTTTTTCTAAAAAATTTCACCCAAAGACACCCTAAAGTGATGAAAAAAAAAGTACTCAACACAAGGCAATATATTACATGAAATAAATCTTCAGTCATCTCCATAAAAGGTTGAGAACTTATGATTTCTTTATCTTATAACAACTCTCCCTTAAGTCGTACTCCCAGACATCTCTAATATTCCAAGCCTAAAATGTTGGGCCACTATTCCCTCATATCTGTTTCACTGTCATATGTTTCCTCCTCCACACATCCATGTTTCCACAATACATGAATATTTCCATACTATTTCTCCTCAATACCTTTTTTATACTGATACAACTCACATATAAGATTCTCCTAAAATGACACATCTATATGAAGATCAACATCATCCACACCGATCACATGATATGGGTTTGGGTGATACATCCAATGTTGTGACTCATGAAAAATATCGTGCATATATTTTTATTAATGTAGAAGATCCAATCAGTATTCCACCATCCCAATTTTTTCCATAACCTCAAATGTTCTAACAAACCTAGGTTATAGTTTTCCCTATCATTGTATCATGCGATGACCCAACCTTGGTAACACTCAAAGGAATACATGATCACCCTCTTTAATCTATATGGTTCATCAAGACCCATCATCATATGAATTTTGTCTTCTTTGATATGTAGACACATAATTCCTAATCTGATAAACCTGCTCTCACGTCTCCTACATGAGACTCAGTCCCAACAACTTGGACTCACCAGCCTCCATCCATCATATAGGTGATGTGTATGGTATAATATAAAGTGGCTTTAATGGTTCAATCAGTATAATTATTTAATAACTTTTTTTATAGGAAAACTCCAAAAAACTAGGTGCTTCTCCTAAGAACCACCAATGTCTAGGACACATGATCAGAGAATATAATCAAGCACATGTATAGTACACATTGACTACACATATTTTTATTAGTGAAATTCCATATTTAGTAAAATATATGTACCCAGTTCCTTCTATAATATTTTCTAGAAGCAAGAACTAAAATTTGTGTCACATTCTAAAACATTAGTCCATAGAACCTATAGCTGACGGACTGTCTCCCAAAAATAAAAAACTCCCAACTGATCCCCTGAGAAAGTCACCCCTATTGGAATGAAATTTTTTTTTGTTAGTCTATCCAATATAACCCAAATATAGAAATTATTCTATGGTATCCTTGGGAGACCAACCATGACTTCCATATTCACAGTGTCCCACTTCCACTATGGAATTAGAAATAGTTGTAGTAAACTTGTAAGTCATTGATGCTCATCTTTCACCTGTAGATATGTATAACATCGTGTCACGAACCATATTGTATCTTTTTTCATGAATATCCACCAAAACTAATCATCATATTTCTAGGTATATTTTGGTCACCCCTAGATGTACCACCAAATTCAAGGAATAAAATTCCCACATCAAATTTTCTCGAATAGTCAAAGGCTTGGAAATCTAATTCTTAATGTAGATAATCTCATCCTCATCTATCAACTAGTATGAAGGTGTCTCCCCAACTTCAAGGATTTACAGCAATGATAAACATTCTGGATCCTCATAATGCATTTTCTTGATCCATCTCATATGGTTAGACTCCACTAAAAATAAGATCAGATTCATCTGCAACTAAATCTCCTAAACCACCACATGTATCTCATCCAACAAAGTCATAATCTTACACTCAACACTAGACTCTTCAATATCCTAATTCTATGTTTTCCTACTCAAAGATTCAGCCACATTATTTCCCTTACCCTGATTTTATGCTACCTCAAAATCATATGACTACATATAATCAACCCATATCCACTATTGAAGAATAAAATCTCCATTTGAGAAGATATATCTTAAGCTCTTCAAATCGGTAAACACATTATTCTTCATTCCCAAAAAATAATGTTTCTAACACTTCAAAGAATAAACCATTGTATCCAACTTGAGGTTATATATAAGGTAATTCCATTATTTTAGCATAAACATCCAAGACCTATATACCAAAACTTGATCTCTCTTCATCAAAATTCCACCAAGACCTATCCCAAAAGCATTATAAAACACAGTGTACTCATAACCTTTCATAGGACGGATCAACATTTGTTCTGATGTAAATCTCTTCATCAGCTCTTGATATACACTCTCAAAAGAACCAAACCAACGAAGATTTATCATATGTTTGATGAATCCCTAAATAAGTGAATTCAAATGGGAAAGTCTTGAATAAACCTTCAATAATATCCAGTTATTCCCAGAAATCATCACATATCAAACACGTTTTTGGAATGATCCCAAGAAACAACTGCCTAAAACCTCTCTGGGTCCAATGACACACCTTCCTATGAGATTATGTGACCCAGTAAGTGTAACTAATCAGTATTAATCTAACACTTAGATATCTTGGTGTATAGATTATTATCCCTTAGTGTACTCAGGATGATGTCAAGGTGATGGGAATGATCATCATGAGTCTTGATGTACACCAATATTTCATCCATAAACCCTACCACAAAGTGATCTAGATAATGATGGAAGATTATGTTCATCAAGGACATATACATTTCTTCTGTGTTCATAAACCAAAATAGAATTATGATGAGATCATATAGGCTATACCTGCTTTCTGATTGTGGTCTTTGATATGTAAGAAGGTCAAAATCTCAAATAACGATACCCTAATCTCATTTTATTCTTGGAAAAGACACCATCCCCTCTAAACTAGGAAAAATTATCATCAAATTATAAAATAGGATATAAGTTATTCATTGTCATCTAGTTGAAATTCTGGTAGTCGACACACAATCCCAAACTCCCACCATCCTTCTTTACAAACAACACCAATGATCTCCAATGAGATGTAGTCGTGAAAATAAATTCCTTATAAAAAAACACCTCCATTTCAGTCTTGATATCTTATGTCTATGTCTGTTCCATTATGTATGGGGAAATATAAACTAGTTCAACTCCTATAATGATCTCAATTGTAAATTCCACATCACTCTCAAGAGGAAAACTAGAGAATTATTGAGGAAACACATCCTGAAAAATGTCTAATACTGGTGTAAATGCATCATGTTTCACACCCCCTTTATCCAACATTATTCTAAAAGTCGGGGGTGTAAGATCTCCTAGTATATAAGTAATTGGCCCTTCTCATCCTGCTCGGACATCCCACTCTCCGTAGTGAACATTGCTGTCACCCATATGATATGTAGTAGTCACACTCTTTTGGTAATAATCATTTTGATCATGTTATGGTACTAACCAGTCCATACCCAAAATTAGGAAGAATAATGACATGTCTAGGATGTAGATATCCCATAAAAAATGTTACTCCCCAAATTCGATAGAACGTCCCTTCCACAAGAATATGTCTCTAGACTGTACTCCCAACAGTGTATCTATAATCAACTCCCCACTAAAAAAATTCATTACCAAACTCAAACTATTCCAATTTTTTATGGAAATAATATAAAAAAAGGCACTAGATTCAAATAAGTAACAAGATAATATTTAATCCACAAGAATAGTTCCTCTCACTATCAATGTTCTAGCCTTGATATCCACCAGTGTAAGCTGAACTACATGAAACTGTCTAAATACTCTTTCATATGATACATTATGAATCACTACACTACACCACTCTACTGCTACCAATTCTCATTCCTTGAGGTAACACATCAACTACGTCTACCACCACATCTAGTAGAACTCTATTTTATGGCCTAAAAGTGTGTAGAAGACCCCCATCTACACATTAATTCTTTGAATAAATCCCATCATTATCTGTCAATCATAGGTTCATGTAGAAATTCTATAGATGTCCCATATTTTAGTAATATCAACACTCTACTAGTTATTAGGGGTAGTTTCTACGATAGTGGGCAGTCCTACTGCACTAGTGGAAAATAACTATATAACAGTCCAATGAAACTGACTTTTCCACAAGACCACTCTTTTGTCCACTACTCCGACTAATGTTCATAACCACACTTTCAGTTCGTGGAATACATACCTCCTAATTATTCAGAAGCGACCACATATTCTGTAATGGAAGACTCTTCCTAGTTCCACTAATCTATGAGATCCTGAGTCACTGCTTTTTAAATCTTCTTTAGCCTGAAGATGTTCACGTATGTGTTAATGTTACACTAAATTCTATCCTGAAATATTTTTTCTCATATAGCTTCATATTCTTCCAATGCTGGAGAAAAGCGTTGTAAATCTGAAAATTGTCCAACATTGTCCTTCATAGACTTACTCCCCTAAGTAAATCTCATGAACTCAGATACTATCACTAGCCTTAGTGTATCTTGATATAAATTCTCCAAGAACATATCCAAAAATTCTTTCCATAACATACCATCATCATGCCAAGTTAGAGACTAAACGTCCCACCAACGCTTCACTGATCCACATAGTATATAAGTAGCCATCTTGACCTTATTCTTAGTTAGACTCTCTATGTAGTCCAGTATTTTTTGGATAGAATCAATCTAGAACTCGTTTTTCACGTCCACCCTCTTTAAAAAGTTTCAGATGATGCTACAGCTGAAATGCCTTCATAAACTCATACATTCTTTTCTAATCCCACTATAGGTATCTGTTCATGAGTTGAATGAAGTGAGAAATGTTCTCCCTAAACTTATCTCCAACATCCTCACTAGAAAAATATGTGCCTCAGGTTCCACCATTGATGGATCATCCCTATCCATATCTACCTTTATTCTTCTCAACAAGCATTATCATGGAAGCATAACTCAAAAATCCAAAGACACACCTTGGGATACTTTTCTCAATGTTAACACATTTATGATAATTCAAAATAAGGAAAATGATTCATATTTTCCCAAACCCCACCACAATATCATTACAGAGGAGCTAACACTACCCTTAATCATCCTATATCTTGGTCATGGTAAACAAAGGGTTTTAATTTTTGAATTTTCTCAATTATACACCCAATTATTATCATCTTGAATCATTTCACAACATTCAATTCCATATTAGGAACCATTTTAAATTAAATTTCTCATTCAATGAAATAAATATCAAGTTAAAAAAATTACCCACATCCCAATTTCCATGTGGGACTAAAATGATTCATGTCACGAAACAATCCTGAGTGCCTAGTATAATGCATCAAAACTCAACTCTCATGCTATCCTGGTCCACGAGTCAATTCTCAGAAAATCTCATAAACAAAAATCAAATCACACCACAAGGTTGTCATCCAAGTTGAAATAATATTCTACTTTAACAGCCAACAGTAGTGAAAATAATCCCACCATGGGAACTTAGGTTCTCCCCCATACATGGGTTAGCTACTCCCATGTATGAGCTCATAACCATGGTATAACTCTTACTTGTCACTTTTCTTCCATTCACAAGTAGTATGAAAAAAATAAAACTAAAGTAAATTAAACATTTTCATTACATTAAAACATCTCATCCTGGGTACCCCACCTTGGTGCCCCAAGTCTCTTCGCTACATGACCTCAAGCGCACCTCCTCATATACTATAAGCTT
Organism: Viscum album; assembly: GCA_963277665.1. Lineage (NCBI taxonomy): Eukaryota > Viridiplantae > Streptophyta > Magnoliopsida > Santalales > Viscaceae > Viscum > Viscum album. The sequence continues at coordinate 435,397,878 of OY728139.1, forward strand.
TTGACTAGTAGCGATGGACAAATATCGATCATAGGGAAACTATAACCTCTTTTATCAGAGTAAAATAGTAGTGTAAATAAATAAACAATAATAAAAAAATAAAAAAATAACGTCACAAATAGTACAATACCAATATTACAACATAACTGAAAGTGGAAATACAATTTCAAAACTAAATTATAGATATTCAATGCCAAAATATGTGTCCGTTTTAAAAACGAAAACTCAAAGTAAATATACTAACAGATCTTAATTGGGTATGGAAACATGTATGGTTCCCTGATCCATACTCAGTCCTAACTCAGCCATCTAACATAGAGAATTTTCAAATATCTTGTCCTATAATCATAAAATCTATTCAGGTACTGATCAGGCATCCCGTGTAGGGTGCCAGTACAACTCATTATTCCACATACAACAGAGTCTAAAAAAATACAATCAATAACATTGTATGTAGTTTAACAAGTGAATAATCACAATACATAAATAACCAATTTTTGTAGTATCAAATTATTCATTATTTAACCACGTAAACTCCTCATGTTTCTTAGGACACCTGAACAAGAATACCCGCATAAGCCCATTTCAAAATATCTACAATCCTCAAGAGGTATCATTTCATATAATGACATTACTACCATTATATTTCTCATATCACATCTCATAATACCGATATTATCATTCTAGATTTCATGTTATATCTCAGAATTCTATTGATACCATTCTAGATTAAAATTATCATATGAATCCCATTGTTACCATCCAACATTTCAATATCCTTCCAAAATATAATTTAACAATTAATTAATCATATCAATCGTATTAATTAACTCAACAATTAATTAATATTCTCAACACCATTAACTAAATAAAAAAATCATTAATCTTATAAATAAAATTAATTAACTCAAAAAATAATTAATCTTCTCATTCCAATTTATTAACTCAATAATTAATTATCATCTTAGTCTCATTAATTAACTCAACAATTAATTAATATTCTCAATACCAATAATTAACTAAAAAATTAATTAATCTTCTAAATCCAATTAATTGACTCAACAATTAATTTATTGTATCTTCATTATTACTAATTCAACAATCAATTAATCACATCAATTACTATAATTAATTACATAAATAATAATTAAAAACCAATAATCCCAACAATCCTATAGTTAACTCATAAATTAATCATTAAATTACCAATCTCATTATACTATAATTAATTCATCAATTAATTATTTAAAATCACAACATAAATATCCTATAAGTATTAAATCAATCATTTTTTTAATTCTCAATACCAATAATGAAACAATTAATTTAAAAATTAATTATCCCAATTATAAAATCACATTATTCAATGAAATCCCAAATCACTTAATTGATTAATTGACCACATTTATTAAATAAATTTATTATATTCCAATTTGTAAAAAATCCATCTAAATTCTATAATTACTTACACGTAATTCAAATCATGACTATGGGATTTGAATAAAAAAACTCACACTGTAATTTGTTTATGAGGTATCACTCAATGGAAATCCTACAAATTTTAGTAGCATAATGGCTTATAATGAGATCCAGATATAGAATTGTTAATCAATAACGAAATAATGATGATCCTTTAATTATAGATCTATATCCTAAATTATATCACTTTATATGATCAAAACAGTAAGAACAAACCTTTCTAATGTGGGAGAATAACGTAAGGTGAACATGAAACCAAGCAGGATATGATTTTCTTACTGAGATCTTTGATATGGTATTCTAATCGTAAATAACAGAGGTTTTCCAGGATTTGAATCCATTTAGGATGATCTAAAGATAATGAGGAGAAGGGTTGGTTTGATTTAGGGTTGAATAAGGTGAGTTTTGGGGGTTTGGGAGAATTAAAATCTAATTTTTTGGTGAATTAAAATGTCCTGCATAGTTTGTTAAGAAAGGGTTCATGGTTTAACCCAACCATATAACTTAGTTGTTTTCCTTTTTGGAGGGTTGCATGGTTTTTCTATTTATGGAGAATGGTTTGACAAACTGTGGTCCAACTATGTGAATCCACTCTATTTGGGTTCGCACATTTTGTTGGGATGGGATGTACAGTTTTCCTTAACCATATTCCAACCATGCACTACCCTCTTTATTCCATTTTAAAAAAAAATCACCTAGACACACCCCAATATAAATCACAAATAAAATAGTTCTCAGTGCAAGGAAATTTTCTACTTGAAATAAATCTTCATTCATCTCTTAAAAAATTCAAGATCTTCCATTCCATTTATTAAATAAATACATCATGTGGTATAATATAATTTTGTATCATGGAGAAATAAAAACATTCATGTTGTGACATATCCATAGTATGGGGCATGAACATCACCAATTTTTTAGGGTAACTATATTTCTTATGAATTATTTTATGGTGTATCAATTTGTGTTTTGTTGTAGAAAATATGTTTAATCTTCAGATTGAGCTCCAAGCACTACAAAAAATCTATAATTATCTCTAATGTATTGAACTTCCCATACTCATATTTTTACATCTAAAACTATTATAAACATTGTGAAATTTTCCAATTAACAACATTAAAATATTCAATGAATATATATGTTTCCATAGCATTTATTCTCTTATTCTTCATTTATTCAATAATACTCTATCATCATTATCATAAATCATTCAAAATTATTCAAATTTCATCTTGCAATTCAATATTTATACATCATATAGTGTTCCCCTTCAATATTTTGGCATCCAATTTCTTTATTAAGGATACATAGAAATACATATTTAACCATCCACTTTATTAAAACCCATTAAAATTCTTCAATATCCAATAGTATTAACATTCAATAATATCAAATACTATTCATCATCGTCCCTAATTGAACATTATCAATAATTATTCATCATAATCCAAATTAAATAAATCTATAACCAGGACATCAAATGATTTCATAATGCTTACACACTCTAAGAATGAAATCCATATCTTGCACACAAATATCAAATACTCCATGTGATGCATCATGAAACATAATTCATGAAAAATCTTCACCTTAAATTAATAAAATTCCATTAATCATATTATATATCCTTAATCTATATTTTAAAAAAATCCAACACAATCATATGGTTGTAATAAACTCCCCCTTTGGATTCCTATTGATAATATATAATTCTATAAAACCCTACACCTTTTTTAACTAAATAAAAATTTTCTCATTAAATCCATTTCTTTATATTCCTTTGTATTTATCCTTATTCGTTTACGTCAATAATTCCCCACCTAAATTAAATAGGATAATCTTCACCACCTCTTTCTCCCCCTTGATCAATATACTTCTTCTATAATAATTTCAAGAGAACTCATAACTATATAACACATTTGAAAATACCTGTATTTTAAAAATAAATAAACCTACATCCATTCAATTATAAGATAAAAAATAATAGAGATAATTTTACATATTTCTCATATATTCCTTCTCATATCTTCTCTCACCAATTTTAGAGATATAATCAATACATATTAACGGAGATTTTTATTCTTGTCAATAATTATAGGGAGTTAATTTGACGTTTATAAAAGAGTCATTAACAAATTCCCTAGTTGTACTGACCCACATATTGATGTACAAAATATGATTCCTTTTTATCAATGTTATTTTTATTCATATTACTAAAATATTATCATACACCACAAATAGCTTGTACAATTTAAGAAATTCAATATTAATCTTCAATTCATCTCAATCATAAGAAAAAATATGCTATTTCATACCAAATTATGAACTATATTTTGATTCATTCTATATATAGAAAAAATTTATACCACTTGTAAGAAATTAATACCACTTTTTTTTCGTTATCTTAATAAAATCATAGGAAAAAATTCTCATATAAGGCTGAATGTCATTTGAATTATAATAATAATCATATTTCCTTGTTTTTTATCATTAAAATGATGATACCAATTATTTATTATAATCCATTCATTCTCATTATCTTTAAAAAAAATTCAATTAATATTAATATGTAAATAAACAATAGATAAAAATAATTAAACATATAATATTTTAATTTCCTAATAAATTGGTCTTCTATTAATATTTTCATAAACTATCAACACATTATAATACATGATAGAATTTATAAAATTCTACAAATGATTTTATACCATTAAAAAAATTTATATATGTTAATTTTAACAATTTCTACCCCAATGAGGCTTCAACTCAATGTTTAGTTCAAAATTACAGTACACTCCAAGTAATTTCACATGTAGATGATTTTTTTACCTCTTGATAATCATTAAGTGTCTTAACATAAAATTCAACCCTTTATCCATATTCAATAAATATCAATATATAATCATTACATCATCATGGAATGTGAACATCTATCATCGCCACAAAAATGGTAAAACCATTTTTTTAATACAACTTGTAAAAACAAATTTTTACTATGACATACAAAATTTATGTACTTTAAATGTATACAAATTTAAATATAACGTTCAATAAGTTCACACAAACAAAATTCACCACTTTAAAACGTATTTATCTTATTTTGAATGCATCTACCCCATGGATCACTTCCCCCCTTAACCTATTGTAACTGAAACAATTATACACATTGTGGAGAGGGGTAACCTCTAATATCCAATGTTTTATGATTTTCATTAACATTGATAATAAAACAAATTTTTTCTATATTAGTTAAAATTCATATTTGTGGTAGTCATTTCAATGAAACCACTAGTGCAGTCTTATTTGTTAATCATTTCACTCTCATACTTTTTTCTACTATGTATTCATTAAAAAAACCATGTTTGTTAATATTCTAAATGGTTAGACTAGATAAAGATTCCATACACAATACAACATATATAAATTTTTTTCCATACATCATTATCTATGTATGGGTTGCGCCACTTTCTACAGTTCAAACATTTTAGAACTATATGTTAAAATATTTGAGAGTACTTCATTTATATCTCCCCAAAAATCTATGAGATAAATATATTATTTATTTTTATATCTCTTCATTTGTATCTTTTTCATCCATGTTGACTATTGTGTCATAATAACCATTTAGTTTTGATACACATTCTGTAGATGATAATCATGTTTTATCCTCCTTCATATTCTTCTCTTATTTCAATATCGTGTAATATGAACATTATTACCACATCGAGAACATATTTTAGTATGATAATTAAATATAATTTTTCTCTTTACCCCATTACCTATTTTTTTAATTTTTGATGTTGAAAACATACCATAAAGGAAACTAGGATAATTTCTCTTGGCCATTCCACATTAAAACCATAAAGTTACCTAAATTAGTTTTAGAGATGAAATGATTTATCATCCATTTTTTAACTCCTCATTATATTAGGAGTGGGGAATATATTTATGTCTCCATCATTATTAAAATTTATTTTTATATATTTTTGTGGTTTTCATATAATTGAATGTTTCCTTTTATTTCACTTAAATAATTTTTACATTCACTCAAGCATTATTTTTCAAAGGATTCAATAAATAAAGAATCTTATTAACATACACTTTATTAAGATTACTTTTAATGATATGGCTTCCATATTCCTATTCTCTATATATTCTGCACTTGAGTTATTATTTCTAATGACTAAATTTTCCCTAATAATGTATTAAGTAAATTTCATCTTATTCAAAAACAAAATCACTTCATCATGCTTCCTAATGCTCATAAACATTTCCTACAATATTCCATCCAAATTCTCAATGAAAGAATTATTTTCCTCATTAAAAATCTCTAATTATTATTTGAAATTTGATATAATGATATTTATTTATGTTGAATGATTTTTATAATTATCTTTTTAAGTTGATATATATAACAAATTATTAAATCATGTTAATTTCTTCTATCATTATATTGTTTATTTTCATAATGAAGTCATTTGAGTCCATCACTACCTATAATAATATTTTATTTGATTCCTACCAATATAAAATATAGATGAATAATTAATCTCACTTTCATCCTTCAATAATTTAATTTCACTTATTAAAAATTTTATATCCTTCATTTTCCACACAAACAAACACCAGAGCTATTGCATGTTATAGTAGCTACTTCTCTACAAACATCCTCTATGTACTCATGTGATTTGATGAATGCCACTCAAATTTATAGGAAACTTATAAAATAATTTCATATTAAAATATACATAATGAATCAACAATTTTCACTTCATCAACATAATTCATTTCCAAACTTTTAACTAGTCCATATTCTATACATGTAGAATAAATGTCATTCTCTTCTCTTAATAAATATTAATCCCCATACCATCATTGCAATTTTAAACAAATTTATTTTAATATATTCCACTGAAAAAAAAATATCTCGATTAAATATTCTAATAAATAATTCATTAATTTTTTACTATAAATATCATAAAACATAATTTTCATTTTAACTGATTCATATGATACCATGTCTACAAAATAAAAATAAATTTTTTTCAGAAATATTCAATGAGATTCCAACATATAAATAGAAATATTATATGAACTCTTCCTTATAATTTGAAAATATACATCCATAAAATATAATGGTGTTCACAATATATTATATTTATTGATCAATCATTGTTATTAGAATATATATTTTTCGATCCTTAACAAAACCTTTATCTTTGGTGACACTTATTATGGCCTCAGACACCCTTAGAGGGGGCGAATCAAGGTTATTGTAAAATTTAATATCATTGAAACATTTTCCACTTCTATTATTAAATTTTTGATTTCATTCCCTCATTTGAAGTAAAAATATACAACCTCTGAGTTCCACACCACACACCAACATGTATACAGAATTTTCAGCATAAGGAACATGAGGAATTTAATTAGTTCACCTATGAAAGGATAATCTAAGGATAATACTATCACAATGGTGTTACATAAACTGAGACAAAAATAGCTCATTATTTGTATAGATACAATTTCTAGGTAATGGAACACCTCACCAAGGATCACTTTCTATAAACATTCGACATATCAGCTCATTTACTTTGAAGGATTAGTTCTTGTTGATGGATTAAGGATAGATCAATTATTACCCTGGATAATTTCCACTTCTACTCTACCACTCATTACATTGGTGAGGGAATATATTTATAAACTACTATGTATTATATCAGTTCAAGGACATGAATGTACCTCTATAATGTACCTTGAAATTTATATCACAGACTCCTATTATTGATTATTTAATGTATTTCAAATCATATTATTTATTACTCTTGATGATATCAACAACTCTTATAGTGGGAACTAAGAGTTTGATAATGAACATAACATTGTATACAAGTATTACATTACATATATCAATACAATGATTATACGTATCATCCAACTAATAATCAATGATAAGACCAACCACTTCTCTAAATATATAAAACATTGTTTTCAATAAAGAAAAATGAAACTTATAATTCTATTATTTTTGAATATGAACATAGAACTCATATTAATCACTATAAAACCTTATCATTAATGTAATACCAAACAAAAACAAAATTAATATCATACATTTATGATATTCAATGATCCCCTTCTTCCTATCTTATTCTTGTGGTAACAAATAGTTCTATTGTATGTTTTGGAACACACTATTCCAATTAAATAAAAAATTAGTTCTCTTTTATATATATATTTATTTATTTTACTCATCGATACATTATATTTTGGTATATTTAAAATTTTGTTTTAAATTCAAACATCATTTAACATCTCCCAATTTAGTCACGTAATTTTTATCATCCACCATTTAACTTGAATAATGTAAACTCGAAATTGTAGTTTTCATACGTAAGAATAACTAAAAAACTACTCAGTAAAGACATGTTAGTGATTCTATTTGAATAGCCCTATTTTCATTATTTGTTTCATGGAACCATTTATTACAGTGTAGCAGACTACTATCCATTAGTTATCCAATAACTACTTGAGGCCTTGTGGAGTAGACCATGTACTGTGGTGTGTGTCTCCATAATTTTAGAGGTCCATAAAATTTCATTATTTTACAGTATGTCTCAATGAATCATATTTACATGTTGAACCCCAAAAAATATCAACCATTATTTCTATATGGTATGACCATATATTTCATGATGTGGTCTCTTATAAAAATTAAAAAAATCTTGGTTTCTGATGATTTCATAGACTATTTGGTTTGAACTATTTCTACAGTGTATAAGAATAATTCCTCACCTAAACAATTTCATAACATTAACTCTTTCTTGGGCACGAAAAAATCAATATTTTGACTGAAAAACATATAAATATACATTGACCTATTAAATAGAGACCCTCCATGGTGAAATATAATTGTAAATCAGGGAGAAACCCAAACCATTAATGTTACGGCATAGCCATAGTCTATATCCTAGACATAACAAAATTTATATGGAAACTATAATTCTCCAAGCCATCATTATGAAATAGACTTTTTTGATGCCTCGTTGAACATTTATTCTATATCCAGACTGATATTCAACCACCACCAAAGATTTTTATTGATCTCTAATGACTATAACATCCCTAGATCAAGTATTAACACCTAAAAAATTGGGAAACAATGGGAAATGATTCCATGAACTACATAACCATATTTAGATAATTTTAATTCAAGGATTTGAATTGAATTCTTCCTCTATTATCCCATGAAACTAAAACATCATTAACATAATTAATTTTAATATATTTAATTTTCTTTCAAGTCTTATACATTCATACATAACATAATCTTTCATATCTCTTCCACAACATTCAATATCATTATCAAGAACACATAGAAACACTTATTCAATGATCAAATTAATTGAAAAAATTATAAATTCATCAATTCCTAACAACATAATTCTTTTTAGATATTAAACAGTATTCATTGGTATCTAAGAAATAAAAAAATACAACATCATGAAATCACCATCGATACTCAACACAATATCCAAGCCTTAGAATCCAATGCTTATATATTTCTTACACACCCAAATATTTGAATCCATTCCTTGCACACTAATATCAAAAACTCCAGGAAATACTGCATGAAATATAGTTCATATAGCATCATCACATTAAATTTCCAAAAATCAACTCAGCATATTATAATTCATTAATCCACATTTTTCATTAATCCATAGAAAACCTTATGGGTATGATATGATTTTAAATAAATAGTTATTTTTTTATCATTATTTATCTTCCACGTTATTTTTCTACAAAAATATGTAATAAAATTTTGGTAGGTACTTCTTTTTGGACTAAATATTATTGTCTACTGTATCAGAACTCATATAATTAATGGGTTTAGTGATTCCAAAATTCATATGTCACCACTAAATATTTAATATCTATGTTTTATTATTTATGATTTTATAATTTTATGTTAATACACTATGATTATGTTTTCATAACCACATGTTAATATTATACTCACATATGATCCTTAATTATTTTCTCTTATGTCCACACTTATTGGGATTCTATTCTGACCCATTTCATATTTTTTAATTCCCGAGGTTATGATGAAGATTATAACATATAATATTTATATATGGGGGTTTGGTGGGGTGAAACGATGGTGAAATGATAAACATATAGTAATATATGTTTCTTATGTATCCAATCTCAAAAAAAACTAAACATATAGGTTCTAGGGTGTGTTTAATTATGACATTCAATTAATATTTATTAAACCTTTTGGAATATATATATAGGTTATAGTTGTGTCATATACTTTGGTATTTGAGTGGGGTTTAGTTATTTTTGGGGAGTATGATATGATGAATAAAAGGATATAATATAAAATAATTGATTTTGAAACAAAATTTATATAATATAAACCTAAAATTCGATTATTGAGTTTAATTTTTTATAATATATGACATATTTGTATTGATTTTAAATATGATGTGATTTCATACTCTAGTTATTATTCATTGATACTCATTTTAACCATTTTGTGTTAGTAATGTATGGGAGACAAAATATGAAATTGGGGATGTGATAAGTATGCATAATATTAAAAACATATTATTTGAGTGTAGTTCTATAAATTACATTAGATATCAAAAACACTCTAACTCTATTAACTAACATATAAGAATTATTAGATATTTAATTATCAATGAAAGATCATAGTTTTAAGATGACTTGATAAAATTTTTATAACACCTATGTGATATAATTTTATTAGAATGTTCCACCTTTAGTTAAATTTCATATAAATCTTTGAATTTATTATATCTCTATGTATAAGGGCTATATTTATTTTTTTGGTACGTAAATCATATTTTATATCAAAATTCAACCTATGATAATATATTTCTGAAATTATATCTCTTAACACACTATATAAATTACTTTAATTTTATGATAATTAATTCCAAATAATTTGAGATATATATCCCAAATGTTTGGGAGGGACACATTCTTGACGATATACTAATTTTGAAGGGGTCTGTTGATATATGTCGTATATATATTGTTGCAATTCCCATATATCATGATATCAATGTAATACCTATAAGTATTACTATATCAATGGATCTTTATATTGTAACCCATCTTGAATTATAATATTTAAAGAATAAAATACATGCAAATTTGGAAAATGTTTTTTTATATCATAATGTTTCACCATGGGGTGAAATAGTACTCATTGTTAAGAATAAATATGGATCAATTTGTATCCATGGTGATTATCATTAATTTATAAATGTCGCAATCAAGTACGATTATCCTTTACCCTGTATTGATGACATGTTAAAAAAATTATGATGTGTTTAATAATTCTAAACCATTTACCTTCAATCGAGATATCTCTATTTAAGGGTGAATATAGATGATTTTCCAAAGAAAACATTTATTAAAAGATATTAACTCTATGAATTTATAGTGAATCCATTTATATTTAATTATCCCCTTACTATATTAATGAATCTAATAAATTGAGTAATTATAGATTAATTTAATCCATTTATATAATTGTTTTTATTTGATATTATAATATATTATAAATTCAAGGAAGTGCATGAAGATCATTTTTTAATTTTGATGATGACATTGAGAAATAAGAAATTATATATAAAATTTAATATGTATGGATTTTGGATATCTAAAGTATCAATCATGGGTTATGTAATTTTAAGAGAGGGTATAAATATAGATTATTCAATGATATGAGTGACTGAAAAATGGACTAAACCAATCATTATAACAAAGATATATAGTTTTGTAAGATTTGATGGATATTATTAATGATTGAAAGGAAATTTATAGTTAAAAACAAATAAAATAACCATGTTAACTCTTAAAGTGATTATGTTCCTATGGAATGATGAAGTTTAATAGAATTTCAAGGTGAACAATAGAATAATTTTCAATGAACCTATATTCACATTACTATTCAATATAGAAGGTTTTTCTATATACGTGGTTGCATAAAAGAAGTTATAGATATGTGTACTCATGAAAAATTTTATATTTGTAGATTATCCATCATGTCAATTAATTTCTATGCAGATATTTATCCAACAAAAGATCTAGAACCTCAAATGGTAATATTTTCATTAAAGATATGGCGGAATATTTGGTATATGTTTTTTGTGAAAAATGAAAATATGAACCTATGCCTTTTATGAGAAAAACATGATTTTTTTATTTAAACATGGATAGTAAGGTATGTATCCCATAACAAATTGTTTTATTGGTTATGGAAAGTTTAAGAATAATATCTTTTATTTTTTTAATTAATTAAATTTTAATTTTGATGATGAATCTAATATAAGAGCAGATAATTTCATATCCCATATATATGTTTTAGTTTTATTTACCTAAATTAAGTGACTTATTATTTTTTCAAATTTAAACCTAAATATGAATTATAATTTTATAAGAAAAGAATAAAAATTATAACAAATTATTCACTCGTAATGGACAATTGTATGAAAAGTACATTAAATCATGCATTTCATACCAAGGATAATTATACACTAGGAATGATTTCAACTCTGAAAATTGAATCAATTAAAATGGTATAATAAAAATAAATGATAATATTATTAAAAAGAGGTAATATATTCCTTGATAATTTATATTTATAATAATTTCTAATATAACAAAACTTAAAATAATAAAGAGAATTATCTTGAAAGGAGAACACATTTGGAAAATCCAATAAGGAAAACAATATGAACGAGAATTGTGATTTGTGATGCTAGAATACAATGAAATTATAAGGTTAAAAGGGGGTGATATATCAATTATACTATTGATAATAATGGGTATATATCCAACTTTTATAATAGTAGAAAAAAACTTATTAGTTTTCAACTTTTGGTATATAGTTAATATAAATTATATTTTACTATACGTAAAAAAGATTTATTTTAAGTAATTTAAAGAAAATAAAATAACCCCGTTTCAAATATAATTTATGATACAGTTCACATGGGAAATTTATATTGATTTTAAATAATATATTTTTAGATATTACTTATTTTTGATAAAATTATTTATTTTATAAAATGATATCGATAAAAGATTTTGAAACCATTTAATGAATTATTAGTCAAATAAATTAACTACTAATTAAGAAACTATCAGGATTAAAATTTTAATTTTTCATCGTTGAATGAAAAATGATTTTTTTTAATAGTTTTTTATTATATATTTTATATTTTATTAAAATATAAATTTATCATATTTAGAGAATAAAATTTAATGAAATTTAGTGTATATATTTATAAATTAATAAAAAATCATGAATTTATTATTAATCAGATAATAAAAAATATAAAATCATTTAATGTTAAAATGGACTATTTTTTAAATAATTGATTTTTCTATTTGTTATAAATGTTAATTTTATTAAATTAATTTACTCAATATTAAATAATAACATTAATAAAATGAATTATATATATATTTGAAAATTTTACCAACCTGATAATTATTATTATTTGCATGGTGTATGAATAAATTATTTTTTTCTTATAAATACAATTTTATGATTTTTAACAAACTAATTATGTACTATTTTAAGAAAAATTTAATTTAAATTTAGTTTATATAAGTAGAAACTATTGGGGTTTATTAAATATAAACAACTACTAAGTAGATGATGATTTCATGTATGTATTTTCCTAGATATTAATGAAGTGTCATAACACATCATCGTTATTAATCTGCATTACATAGTATGTGGTAATTTCAAAAGGACACATGTCTGATATGAAGTACACAGTAGATCCACACTACGATGAGAAACATTAGGTTTTATGAAAATATTTTGTCTATCCATGTTCTATGACTAAATGATATTGTCTAATGGGATAAAGATGATACAAACTATCAGGGGTAGGTGGCTCAAAAGACATTTAGACACCTTCTCATTGTATTCTCCCTAGGTAATATCCAATAAGGGGTTATGAGAATGAGTACCACTAATAGAAAATCAAAACATATACATTTCATTGGATTTTCCATCGATGAACATGTGTTTTGATCCTTAAAAATTAAAATTATCATTACGGAATATGATAAGTTGTGCACATTAACATATTTATGAATAACATGATGGTATATAAAGGCAGTGAATTACGATACATTGGGTTCATAAAAAAATATTTTTCAAGAATGTATAATGTGATATTGTATTTATACCTTCTTATATTAAACAAATTTGATATCTTAGGCACTTTAATGGAAATGTAACGACTTCGATAAATCTGAAAAAATAGTGTTCTATGGAAAAGTTCATTTGAAAAATGTAAAATAAAGATAAATAAATAACATGGATTCATATAACCATTATTCCAAATTCTGGATTATAGATATCATGACAAAAAAACTATATTACATAGTGATGATTTGTATGAGGTTTTAAGTCATTGTGACATTAACTTCTTTGTCTATGGTAACCTTATCATGTTTCATGATGATAACATTTATATTTAATTGAAACCACCTTTTCATAAAGAAGTATTACTTAATAATCACACACAAGGGTATCCAGAATCATTATTAAATTTTTTCTAAAATCATGAATAAATATTATTCTTTATTTATGGTTTGATAATTATTTCTGTTTGGTTTTTTGGTAAGATTTATTTACATGTTATTCCGAAGAATAAATTAGTAAAATAGTAATTATAAATATTTGTGTACAAGAATTTGTGAATATAATATTTATTATATTTACTAAATAAAAATTCATTAATTTTTTTTTCTTATATAAATAGTCATTATTTATTGTTCAATAAATTCCAATGGGGATATGCAGACCAAGCATAATGCTCTGGTTAAAATGATTTAATTTATATTTATTTATAAATTCTTAAGTGATGCACATGCCATGTCAAAAATAATAATATTTGAATTGTTATAATTAAACATGATCTCAACTATGAATTATATAATTTTCAAGTGACATATGTGATAAATTTTAACCAAAAAAGTTCCATTATAAATATCTAATTATATTAATTTACATAGAAACACTTGTTATGACCAGTTGATAGAGAGAAGCTCTCTCATGACCCTGAGTAGTTTATAGAGATATAGACTGTTATAACTCATCCTCTTCTCTCAATTGATTTATAAAACATCACAATTATTCATCCTCAAATATAATTCTTTTCTAATCAACCATGATGATTGCATGAAATCGTGATCATCAATGCTAACAGATTTTGATTCTATGGTGATGTTTATAGATTTTATTGAAAATGTGGATCATAGATATGAGTATTATACACATTGATATTTAAATTCAATGATTTTTTGATTATATTGAGTCAACTAGATAATTTTGAATAAATAATTATATGTTCAGTTAAATTTAAATTTTATTATAAATTATTTATAAATTACATGTGATTATACTTCTCTTTTGGTTCTAGAAAATAGTAAGGTAATAAATGAATTTCATTGGTCAAGATGACATTTACAAAATTAAAAATCAAATTTATCATAAATTAATATTAAAATCCAAGTTGGATAGGAGAAACATGAACTTCAACTATGCATGGAACCTATAAATGTTTTCAGAGTAGTCACGTGGAAAGTTTTTAATTTTTTATTATTTATTGATTTAATGGTTTATGTTTGTAATTTTTGTTCCTTACAGTCTATTTATTTATAATATACAAAAAATTATCTCTTAATATTCATTTTCCTTTCTACCATAACTAATAAATGAATTAAATTAAAATAAACAATCTTCTGAAGACACCATCTTGAAATTAAAAATTTTCTTGCATGATAACATAGTGTTAAATGTTATTTTCTCCAAAAATACACACTATGTAACTATGTATCTTTTCTTTATCTCATGTAAATATCATAAATTTATGATAAATTCAAAACCATCATCTAATAGAAGTACATCAGTGACTATATATAGTCACAAATGACATATAATTCTATAAACACACATCATGTAACATATATACACACTGCATACTCCTTGTGTCTCTTGATAAAGGATGTAGTGGTTAAATCATGTCATGTATATATTTCATGACACAAGGACTGAAAAAAAATTACAACATTGAGGCCATAATACATTTATGAAGATCACAAGACAAGTACCTCATACTTTTCTATGGTACGTAACATGCTCGTTCCCTCCATGTATATCATAGACATGAACATAAGAGATTACACATCATGTAACCCAATACAATTCAAGTAGTCTTCTACAAATAATATGATTAATATAACACTAATAGAATAGTTAATTATATAATTAAACCTATGTAAAATAAAAATAATATTAACAAGTTATGTGATAAGATAAAAATGGGTATTTTTGTATAATGAAAAAAAATCTTCAACAAAAATATTATGCAAGTATATCTTTATATTAATGTTGTTACCATTAAACCCACAGTTCATGGTTCTAAACTGACCCATGTTAGGGAGCATTAAAATATCTATGAACATATAGATTACTATTTCGGTATGAATTAACAAGGTTTACATAAAGGATTGACTTCCCAGGAAATACATGGTGTAGTAGAGAGGAAAGAGTTGAGGAAATCGTTATCTTGTATTTTCTAGATTGAGTAGTCCACTTAGTATATCAAAGAAATATGATTAATGGTTTTTCAAGTTATTCTTAACTAGAACCCTACAAATGACATGTCCGGTAGAAATCTATATTTTTAGAAATATAATATGGTTCATTTATAGTATAATATCTATTCGACGTGATATTATTATAGTAATGGTGAAGACTATTGTTTTTTTGAAGTAAATTTGGTATTAATATAATTTAATGAAATTTAAATTTTTTAATAAGATTTTGAAATCATTGATGTACTAATAATCAGATCATAATTGTTTTATAAATGGAAAACCATGAGACTTCTACCAAGTCATTTTGATCCATACTGGAGAAAAATAACCTTAATACTATCACAAATTTCTTGTAATGGTATATATTCTTATGTGTTGTATTGTGTCATGAATGAGAATTATACATGTTTGAAACCCCACAGCATAAGTGTCTTGAAAAATATGCTATTGAGGAAAAAGTATCTCTATTCTTGAAACATGTGGACTACACATTAGATGTCTAATTTTTCATGATAATGTCCATTTCCAATTTGATTCTAAAAAATTATTAGGTTATAAATGTATATAGAATCATATGTGAACATCATGAACATTATCCATATAAGTCAGGATAAGAGATAATTGACATCTCTGGATCACTATTCATGTGATTGTTAAGTGTTTCAACAATAGATGGACCCCATGTAGTCAAGTTTATTGGATCCATAAAACTCTAGAACATCATAGGTTTTGGTATCCCAAATTAGTTGCACAATGATCTCATTTTTTCCCCAATCACTAAATTCATCACTAATTTTATTATGATGTATATTATGTGAAATAATATTAAGACTTGTTGAAAATATATTACTCTTTTCACCAAGTAGATAGGTACATGGGGTTAAAAACACATTATTCCTAAGGTCAATACAAAAAATAATATTAACAAATATTTATGATTACTCATTCCTAGTATATGGCTTTATAATAGTATCCTTCCATGAAGAAGAATATCTCATTGAAATATAATTAGTATAATGAGTTTTGTTTTTCATTTTGCAGTGAATGTAACTAGGATAGGAACGTTTCATTTCCAATAGAGCACCAGAAAACTTTCGGTGCATTAGTTATTTACTTTATTTTTTCTATATCTATATGTTCGGTATTAGATACTGCATGTTCTTTTTAAATTTGTATCAAAAATTAAGAACCAAGTATAATTCAATAGGTTTCTATTAGTTATGTAGATATTCAGTTTACAAATGGGGTGAGAATTTCTATTCTTTATAATGGATACAACCAACCCATGTTGCCAGCAAGAATGATTTTGGTTTTAATATAACTATTATTATGTACTTAGTTCTGCTAAGAACATCATATCAGATTCTTGTTTATAAATGGATAGATTTATTTTATATATATATATCAGAGACACTTATTTTATATAGATTTAATTTTTTATAGTTTGGGACGTCGAAATAATGATCATTATACATTAAATTATAACAAAAAATATTTTAAATTGATAAAAAATAAAATTCTTGAGAATAATTGGACAACTAGTTGTGGAATCATTATCTTTTAAACTTAATTAAGAATAATTTCACAAATATCTATCAGGGAGGTTACATAAATTATTTTTATATTAATTCACATGAATGATGTAAATCTTATTTATAATCCAATATGAATAAACCCATCATTTTATGGTTTAGGTGAATGGTCCACGAAGATTATGGAATTGGTATGCACTAATGTGTGTGGGGAATAGAATGTATAAGCTCAAGGTGTATTTTCAAACATTATGAATTATATTAATGACATGACCAGGTATGCTTATTTCAAACTAATTTTTTATATGTCTAAATCATATTATAATTTCAAGGAGTTTAAGAATATATTTGAGAATGAGATTGGATAAAACATAATTAAACTTATATCAAATCAATTTGTGAATATCATAACTATGTTTTTTTAACATTATATCTGTGTAGGAGATTTTATATAAACTTACACCTCCATGTAGGCCATAATTGAATGGTATTAGTGAATTAAGGAACCATACCATTCTATACATGGTACGGTCGATGATGAGTTAATAATGTCACCCATTATACATTTAGGGGTATGCATTACACAAGATATCATAAATTCTAAACTAGGTTCAAATTTAAGAACAAAATAATACTCCCTTTTAGTTATGGATTTGATTGAAACTCCTTTTATCACATATTTTTATATGGGTGGTCAATTATTTTTGTTGAGCCTAACTTAATAAAAAAACTAACACCATAGGGAATAAACTGTGTCTTTATTGGATTCCATAACTAAATGAGTTGATGCTGCCTATATGATACCTCAAATAAAAATTTCATAGGTTTCAACAATTTTTTATTCCTTGAGAGGATACACATCTTGAAAAGGATAGTAGGATCAATATTTACTTAAATGCAGTTGATGATCAAGAAAAAAAAAAGAATGGGTAACAGAATAGATTCCACAGTGCCTTGTTGAAGAAGTTGTTCCTAAAACATAAGTACTGTGTAGGAGGGAAAATAGGTTATAAAAGATGATAGATATGGTTTTATAATCATTTGTGATAGGGAAACAATAATTGTCAATAATAATGACCATCCATCTTGTAAAAAGGAAGTGTATGACCCATAAAAAGTAAAATGGTAGGAATCCATGAATTATGAGATGGAGTCTATATACCAAAATTTTATATAGATGTTGGCCAACCATCTAGAAGATGTGAATAAAATTGGCTGAAAATTTTTATCCAAGAAAAATATGTACATGTAATTCAAATTTAGTACCTATAAAGTGTAACTAGTGGATAAAGGGTTTAGGAAATATTATGGAGTACGCTATGATGGAAACTTTTATCTAATTTCAATGTTAAAATCTATCATAATTATACTTTTTATAGAATATTTCTTAGATAATGAGATTTGGTATCTTGATATCAAAACTAATATATTTAAATTATAACTTCAGTAACATTTGTATATAAAACACCCATAATGGTTAGTGGTTCCAGATGATGACAAAAATGTATGGAAGATGAAAATATCCATTTGTATATTTAATTAGACATCCATTCCATGGAACTTTAAGTTCAATAAAGCTATATAAGAATTTGGTATTCATAATGCATGAATGGTATACATGTGTTTATAATTAAGTTTAGGGGGAGTAAAACCATTTTCATGGTAGTATATTTTAGGTATATATTACTTATTGAAAACAAGATATTTTCCTTACAAGAGGTTACTGAATGGTTGAGAAATTTCTTCTCCAAGAAGGACATTAGCAAACTAAATTAATAGTATCAAGATCATTTGTGATTTATCAAAGAGGATACTTGAAATATGACCAAGTACATACATTGACTATATAATGAAGAGGTTTAGTATGGAATAATTCATTACGTGACTGGTTCCAGAGTCATATGATATAGATCCTTCACAAAATATGTGTATGTGGAGACAACATGAATGATATTCAATGAGTGAGAGCCCAAATTCATTTACGATATTATTAGTCATGTGTCAACTTTTATATATGAGGAGTGGTATTTCCCATAATTCATTACTTTTGGGAATATATCAAATTGATCCAATTGAATAGAATTATACTACTGTTATAGATATCCCTTATTATTTGAGGGGAAAATGTAAATATTCCCAGTGTTTGTAGTAGATTCAGATATTATAATTAAGGTTCAAATATATTAAAGATTTAAAATAGATCATAATGATCTCATGATTCATTCGATATATGTATATTTTCTCATATATTTAGTTGGGATCATTATGAGTAAAAATTGATATTTATTACTGATTCTACAGTGGATTCTGAGAATATTATAGATTCTAATTCCTCTCATATTATTGATTGGTTTCACATAATTTACTAATAGATTAATGTTCTACTTATTTATATAGAGACTATCACTATTTATTGTGATAAAATTGTAATAAATGATCTTTCGAAATAGAAAACTTCATATTAATGGGTAAAGAATATACATAAAAAGTTTCCTCTCATGGGGGATTTTTCCCGAATAGAGGAAGTTGCATTGGTCAAATTAACCTATGAGGTAAACATTGATAACCCCATGTATAAGTCCATATCCCAATAGAGGCATGATTATCATGTTATATATATTATACTATAGGATTCTAATAGTCATATCTAGTGAAAGTTCTATTTTGTTCATTTGGTTCCTTATAATTAAAATCTAAGCACTTGATGATTAAATGTACTCATTGTCTTGACTATTAATGATTTTTCGTAACAAATCATTATTGTTCCTACACATGACATGATATATTATAATTCCCCAACAATACATGAAACATAGAAAGTATACATCATTTCCCCCTTATGAAGATATATTTTATTTTATATGACATTATTCTCTAAATACCTCTTGTATAGTCAGAAGATATTTTCTGATGGGACACAGAAGATACCTGTTATAAATTGTTAGATGATAAAAATACATTGATACACCTTCTCAAGTTATTCACCCTATGTAATCATAAAAAAGGGAGGTTATGAGAATGAGAACTGGACATAAAAAATAAATATTTGTTTGTGTAATTTTATTTCCATATCTAAAAACATGTGGTTTATCCTCTAACTTTATTATTATCATTAATGAATATCAAAATTATCATACATTATTGTATTTATAAATACCATGAAGGAATATGCTCCCGGTGAAGTAGAATACATTTTTTGTGGAATGAGTGATCTTGAATTAATGAATACTATGAAAAAGAATTTAACCATTATATCTATTAACGGGTGCTGATATCATAAGTTCATTGATTAGAATGAAACAAAATGGATAAATCGATAGATATAGTGTTTTTAAGGCTTGGTAATTTTTTGTAAAGTCAAAGAAAGAGACATCGATAATATAGGTTTATGACACTAGTATTAAACATGTTTCATTAGTGATATAATTATAAATGTATTATATTACATAGTGAGTATTTTTATGAGGTTTTATAAAATTGTGACTTTAACATATTTCTCTATGGGTTCCTTGGTGTGTTTATAGATGGTAAACATGAACGTTATGTGTCTCAGCGTAATTATACTATGAAACATTACTAGAGGGTAACATATTATGTGTATTTGGAATCTCAGAAGAACTAAATGTTGAATTTAATATGTTAGATAAAATATTATTCATTCTTATTGGTTTTATAATTATTTTGGTTTGGTTGAACATCAAGATTTAATCACATGTCATTCAAAAGGATATGTAAGTTAAATAGTAATAATAAATATTTATTTTCTTAGTTTAGTGAATATATTACTTATTGTATTTATCACTTTATATGGAAGTGATAATTTTTGGTTAAAAATAGTCATTTTTTAGAATTTAGTAAATTATGAGGTGGATTTTCCGACAGAACTGAACGGTCTAGTTTGAAATGGTGTAAAAGATATATATTTATAAATTATTAAGTGATGGATATGAAAATTAATTAATATTTATGTTATTATTATTAATAATATTATTATTCATGTGGTCAATTAAGAATTATTTATTGGAAATGGAAAAATATGAAAATTACTGAAACTAAAACTTTCATAGTAGATATATAATTGTATAATATTCTATTCAATAACTTGTTCTGAACAATGGATGGATAAAATTTATATCTATCTAAAGATAGATTTCTATAGATCCACAGTGCACTATCTACTAATATTCTCTCAATCCATCAAGATAACATCATGAATTATTAATCCCCAGAGTGAATTCTACTGGGAACATCGTTGAATGGTACAAGAGATCGATAAATTCATTAATAGCACATAGAGATTCTATAGGGACGTTAAGATATCCTATTACACAAGTACATCACTGATGGTGGGATTCTACACTTGGATCATGTTACACAATGATGGTATATTGATATTATACCATATGAATCATCATTTAAGGAATAATTACAAGTTTAGGTAAATAAATACTTTCTTTTAATTAATTATAAATTACAAGTGATGATCCTCCCCTTCTGGTGCTGGTATTTAATCAATTCATATAATATATGAATTTCATTGGTGACGACATAATTCATCATGAATAACTCAAATTCCTTGTAAATTTATAAGAAAAATTAAGTTATCCAAGTAAAAAAAAGTTTTTCAACTACACATTATAAATACATAAGGAAAGTGGTTATCACTCATGTGGTAATTAGTAATTGATATTAAATAACATTAACAATTTTAATATTTAAAAATTAATTTTTCGATAGAAAATTGTTTTTAGATATCATAAAATTTCTTATAAATGTAAAAATTTATCATATATAGAAATTGAATTAAATCCCATATAGTGAAATTTTTGAATAATCATGTTGAAATTATTTAAGATATGTTATATTATATTTCGGAAAAAAATTCAAATAAATTAACATGTTTTAAAGCGGTAAAAATGACATGGATCAAATTTTTGATTAATGAAATGATATAAAATAATTATCTAAGGAATTTTATGAGGATTACGATCCAATACTAAAATTATCACCTACAATTATTTTTCAAAATCATAAAATATTCATGTGATTTCATCTTTATCTTTCAATGAATGCTTATTTTAAAAGAATATTTCATCAATTTTTCTTATAAAAGAAGACCCCCCCCCCCCCACTCACTCCAAACAAATAAAATCACTTTTTCAACATAATATTATACTAATTTAACTCTCATAATGTTTTATTTTAATATTATTTGGACATTTACAAAAATATAGATGAATAAGTTCTTCAAACTAGAGGATGGTTTTGGGAAAATGAGTGATTCCAAACATGTAAGTATGAGTTCTTTTTGACTTCATTCATTTGCACTATCTTTTAAAATCTTGTTAAATTTCATGTTATAAAATATTTTATAAATATAAACATATGTATTCATTATTAAAAATGATTTAATCATAATATAATAATAAGGTTTTGCTTATTCATTAGTTATAATGTGATATTATTTCAGTCGGTCTTACTATTGCCATGAATAGTGTAACAATGTTACTATCATGACTAATTAGTAAAACTAAAATACTTATAATAAGATTTAATAATGATAAATTTATTATTTTATCATAATTATAAAATGTATATATATATATATATATTCATTAATAAAATCAATAGTTTTTATTAAATCAAAATTCACAAAAAAAAAGAGACGTAACCACTCTTGATTAGATATCAACATTATAACTATAAAATCTCTATTAGATATATTAATTATTTAAAACACAACCATGTAACCTTAATTTATATTTTCCAGGTTGTGAATTCATGATAAGGGATCAAGTTCCAGAACCCCTACACTGAATCTATTATGGAACAAAATTGAAAATTAACAACCAAATGTTCATTTTAAAAAATTATTAAAGAATAGGTAATAATAAATTTGGATTTTTTTATGTGAAATCTAATATATTTTGAACTATTTTCAATATATATTTTTTTAATTAAAACAAAATTATTTTATATGGTGTTAGGTCATTCCTGACAGATCGAGAATCCAAGGTAAGCATTTTTAATCTCAATATTATTTTTTGGAGACATGCTTCGTTTTACTCACATATTTTTTATATGGTTCATATGCTCCCAATTTGACATATTTTATTGTAATTAAATTTTTTTCATGGTGTTTAATTTTTAAATTCAATTATTCTATTTTAATTAATTTTTTTTCAAAATTAACCCATTCCATAGGGGTTTCTTATCTCAATTTACTTTACTTGAGATATTCTTTATATTACCTACTTGTTTTAAAAAACAATTATATACAATCCCATGAAATTATTTTTTTCCATTATTTCATGTAATTTAATGTATTTATTATTTGATACATATTTTTCTATATCACGGTATATTGATTCAAAAATCTGTATATTCATATGTGTTTTATTCCAAATATCATATTGAAATTTATATTTTCATTTAATAAATTTACCTTGGGAAAAAATCATTCTTATTTTTATCTATAAATCCTTCTATTTTATTTTATTGTAGTTATTTTTTTTGGATTTACGTACCCTCTTAACATTTCTCCTCAATTTATTTCACCCTTAAACCTTATGGATTATTTTATGTGGTGTTACCAATATCTCATATTTTTGGTGTGGAATATTTCTCCTTCATGTCCATATGTTCCATACGATTTAATAGATGTTATTATACGTACTTATATTATTTCATAAAGTCACTTTCTAGGGAAATTTACTTTTATTAGATATGTATGAAAGGATTCATTTTTTAATATTTTTTTTACATTGTCTCTTTCTCCCACATTTTTCTTTTATTTTATTTATGAATACTCACTTTTAATTTCTCATTACCAACAAATGTAAGTTTTTTAGTTTAAAATTATTTTTGTTAACCTAATTACATAAAAATTATATAAATTTAAGATAAATTTTTTAAATACACAAATGATAATTATTCATATATTTCAAAGAAGTTTTCTAACAAACATGAATAGTTTTTTTTTACTTCTGTCAAAATTGTTTAATATTTCTAAATATTCACTAGGGTAAATCTCTATCGTTATGCTCCAACTTTTTCATATAGAGAGATTATGATCATTTTTTTAAATATTTATGAAATGTTTTTATTTCCCACTTGTTCATTATGTTATGATTGAATTATTAATATGATCATGTTCATTTGACAAAATATGTATCGTTTAACCAATATATAATGAGTGGGATATTAAATATATATACATCCAATGCATTGGTAAAATATTTTAATCACATGATATGATAGGGAATTGGGAGTAAAAAAACTAAGGGTATTTTTCCCCTATGTTTAATGTATAGAGATGTTAAGATAATCAAATATTTTACCCTATCAATTATTTGATTGTGGTCTTTTCCATGATGCACCATAAAAATAATTTTTTTTATATACTTATGTAGGTTCTAAATTCTAGTGCTAATTTCCACATGTTATGAAAAACTAATTTCTTATTTTTTTATGAATCAATATTATTGAATCAAGTTTCTATATATTTATCATTCATATATTATGTTACCCCAGAAAGAGTACGCAATAAGGCTGAATATTATCCTTTTATTATAAAATAAGAAGAATTATCCCAGATCAGGGGTAGAAAAAGTTTTATATAAAGAGGTTTTCTACCCTAAAAATTAGTTTAAAATTATTTGTAAGTGATTTGAAAAAAATACAAAATTATACTCTTACTAGGGTCCCCTTGTTCTACCAAACCATCTGCAGAAAAATTGACTTCCCTCAATGTGTGTCAAACACCAATACCCTAATTAAATGATCATCCTATACATACTAATGATGTAATCCATTTCTCATGGAGGTTTATCATTCTAGAGACTAATATGAAATATCCCTTCATAATCTGATTCAACCTTAAAAATATTAATTTTGACAGTTCTTCACATTGTGAGTCCACTTACCACAGCCCTTGCATATACTCTAACAGACTTGATGGGATAATAAAATGAGATGAAACCAAAAATAACTAATCCTCTTGTATCTTTAAAGATAACATATCCTCTCATTTTCCAAATCAAAAAAGATATTTCAACAATTATTTTCATCCCCATAGTTGGAGTATTTCAACTAAACCACCTCCCCAGATTATTTCTTCCTCCTCCTTCTACATTGAAGGCCAACCTTGGGATAAATTGGAATAGAGAAACCAAGGACCCAACATCAAAAAAGATAAAAGCAAGATCTACCCCGAAAAATCTCACTCAAATCTAAATTATCATATTATTTTAACATATTCCTTCTCTCACATTTTTTTTAGCCTCCCATATAATCAATCATGCTGATACAAAACCCATCTTATGTTTATTAACCTCCACACCATTTTGGTCAGACCCTTGAGCCTATAACTCCATTTACTCCAATATATAATCCCCACATCCAAAAAAATATCTTGTAATATCAAATAAAACTCTACATAAAATCACATATTTCACACTAAAAATACATTCCATGTAGATTTTTTACTAAATTAAACACATCACTAGTAAAGAAATGCCAGGAAAAACCCCTTCTTATGAACATTATCGATCATGAAAAAGTTTAGATCCCTCAAAATCAACAACAATATGTTCATATTTTATGGAATCAATTTAAAAAAACTCATCAATGCACACCTATCAATTCCACTGCTTATATTCACCATCGCTCGAATGTACAGACCGCTGAAATGTCCAGATACTAAGTCTAAAAAGTTGAATATGTCGGGCTCATCAATCAGAGTGATATTATTATATGTGAACCATTATAATTGATTAATATTGGTATTAAGATAAAACATGATTCCTTTAATTAACTTTCTAGAATTGGAAAACCTAGAAATAATAAAGGTTCTCCATCCTAGTTATCTTTCTTGTAGTTAAACTTCCCATGACCCACAACTCACTGTACCATAGTTTCCAATGTCTCCAAATGATCTATAATACACATTGTAAGGGTTTATGTTCCCCCATAATGATTTAACCACTCTCTCTAGTCTTTATAATAAAACAATTTCATGAACTTCTCCCATAACATGCTTCCTTCAATAATTTTCTACTCCATCTTTGCAAGCATTGATTGCATGGAATCCAAAACTCTTTGTAAGTTAATTCCACCTTCTAAATTATTATTCTTCATCGAATTACAAGACACCCAGTAGAATATTATATATGGATTTATAACCAGATAAATGTGTTAAATGTTTTTTAAGATTATCAATGTTCCCTTTCATATCCTTAATGATTGAACCGCATACATTGATGTAGAGGTGAGTAAACAATACACCAGTGTGATGATCCCTCCAAATGATAGAAAATGATTTTTCCAATGGAAAATTTTCCTCATAATATGATTGACTTTGCCTTCAAATATGAACTTCATTATTATTCCACCTCAAATGGGTGTTTCCAGGAACACCATGAGAATGTAGTTCCTTTTTAGGCCCATCTTAGTATGTATAATTGTGTTGTGTTGATAAGGGCATTTTTTTAGAAGTAAAATTTTCCCTTCCCCTAGTTTATCATTTTCTTTATTTCCTTTCCATATCCCCCCATGATTATATTTATCCCTTTAATGTATATTTTATTACTATTAAATAATAAAATATTATCACCACCAAACATTAGATAAGAAATAATTCCATCCCATGACCAGTTCAGGTAATGTAGAATGATCCCCTCTGGTAAACTAAATTTTATATTTCTTGTGAGTGCCTCTTGATCCATATAAATAGCCTTGGAGACAGAGTATCACCTTTCTTTATTCCACACATGGTCTTTAAAAAACAAATCCATTCCCCATTAAAGAAGTATATATCCATGGGGAGGTGTATCAATAAAACAACTGGTCACAAACCCAAACATTAAACAAAAAATTCCTCATGAATATTATAATTGAGATCCACTATATCCTATTATAGTACATTTCATTGTCCACTTTTATGAAAACATTTAAATTGAGTGTCTTATTATTTATATAATACACCATTTGAATCATTTTCTCATATGCTCCTTGAATACACCATACCTGAATGAAAACATGTTTCTCATCTGATAATAGTGTTGAAGTACCTTAATTGAGTCTTATGATTATAATCCCTATAGGTGTCTTATAATATTAGTTACAATGGTAGATATGGTGATATTGATTGTTAGCTTTAGAATGTTGGTTTGTTAGAATAAAAACCAACCCAGAAGAACAAACCTCCCTCATAAGTGCCCCACATTTATAATAATTATATTCTTCTTCAATAAATGTCACCATAATAATATCCCATGTGGAAATGTAGAAAGAACCTAGGAACCCATCCAGTCTAGGGGAACTTTCAAGTTTGTGATTATAATAATGTATCTTGCATCTCCTCCTCTTATAGGATATCTTCTTACTCATCATTTTCCCAATTCTCCATCATTCTATGAATGTAATACAAAAATATCTCCTCTCATGTTTCATAATCTATCATTAAACCCCCAAATCACACTGATCATACTAGAACACCCTTGAAATGAACAAGGGAAAGATTCCCTTCCACCTAAATATCTATTGTATATTACCTATATTGTAGCTTAATATTAATATTCCTGGTAACATTATTTCCATTATATATTACATTATATAATCATTGTTTTGATCCCCTATCTTAGCCAAACATACATTAATCAATCCCCAAAAACTCATTCATTGTCCATCATTGTTTTTCCAACATGATTTTTTTCTCATTCAAGGTGGAAAAAAGTTTCACTATCATAGTTCTATTGAATCCTCCCTTAAAGACTCTCTATTTCATATTTGATCCATTCTAGAATTGTAACATTTTTAGATATTCTAATGATATACTCCAATAAATATTATATCAGATGATTGATATAAAGTGTCATCACTGCCCATGTATTTAAAATCACTAGTTGATTCCAAGAACATCACACTATTTGTAAAAAAATATCCATTTGTGACAAATTTGTTGAATATATGAACCATTATAAACTCATGATATCCTTATTTATGTTCACAAGAAGAGGTTAATGGTCTGATAGTGAATAATTGAGATGAGTGATAAAAGTTTGAGGATTGGAATCCATACCTTTCATCTTGGATAAAAACTAATACAGTCTACTCCATATATGTCTGCTCCCTTTTCAAGGGTTACACTAGGTAAATATTCTTCTCAATAAAACTATATTCATAATACCATTAGACTCTATAAAATCTATGAAATACTATATAGCATTTAGAGAGAAAAATACTCCACCTTTCTTCACTGGGTTTTCTTTTATAGTGTTGAAGTCACCACCCACAAAACCAAAAGGACTTCCTAGTTCGAGGTGGGAATTATTTTATGAAAAATAAATTCCTTTTTAAAACTAACATTTATCATGAAAAAATATAAAGATAATAGCCATCCCCTAACTTCACCTTTGCTGAAATGTTTTTCAGCAATGTATCCACAAATTCCACTATAATTTTGTGATTGTAGAAAATCCAAATACATGGATTATATGAACTTTTAAGCTTGAAATTCAATAATACCACACACTTTGTGAAGGATGTTGTGTGATGAAAACATTTTTTAGGTTCTATAAAAGATATAATGGATTCCTAAAGATGATGATATTCTTTTAAAACAAAATAACTCTTTTTCCCACACACCCATACCTCTAGCATTAAAAACATGATAGAAAAAAAATTTACATATATAATGTATTCTTATGGAATGAAGGATTTATTTAAAAATAAACTGATCTATTTTTAGAGAATATTTTTCACTTTAATGGGTTATTAACTTTCTATTCACCATATGTGTATAGACCTTTAACCCATTTTTTTCCCTGGTACCTAGGGAATCTGATATATCCACATTATTCACTTGTTCAGGAACACAATATAGATATTTGGGGAGCATTCCAAAAAGACCAAGGATTCTAAAATAACCCCTCTTAGAAATATTGGAAGATGATTGATCATTCCCTGGTGGATAATGTAGCAAATTGGAGTCATGTTCCATGACCTTCTAAAGCAAGACTTGAAACATTGGAAGTGGCAGGAAGTCCTCCAGCCCACCCCTCGAAGAATCCTTATTTCACATCATAACTTTAATTTCGAAACTACTATCTGATAGCAGTGATCCAAATTTTTCATCTATAGGCCCTTGGTGTGAAAGAGACTCTGGAGGAATCCCCTTCAAAATGGATGAGTCGGAATAATTATATTATATACCAACTTGTTCATATTATTCTAATTTATGATCACTTGTTATTATCTCTTATGTTTACCCTTCCAGGGAATCTAATATAAAAAAATTAATGTTTCCATTCAAAATATTATGAATAATTGAATAAAATATAATATATCTAGATAGGGTTCTAGTGTAGTGTGAAAATGGGTAAATGATCTGGGTGTTATAAAATAAGTTCTTTTAGTATCCAATCAAAAAAGAAACTAAAAATATAGGTTATGGGGTTTAGTATATTTTTATATATAATGATTATGTATGTAAAATGATATAATATTATGTATGTTAATTTTGGGCCATAAAACAATTCATTATATATTATATCATATCTTATTCTATATAAAACACAATATGATCATTTGAGATCAGCCCTTTATTCAATTTGATTTTTCCCTAATGAATTCAATAAGAATAATATATAAGATATTAGGATAACTAGGAATTATTATTATTTCTTTCATTTATTTTTATGATATGTTTTCTGTTTTCAAATATATTGAAAGGATCATGTTTGTATGATGTCTTATAAGACTATTAAACTCGTGTATCATTTTAATTATAAGATCATATATTTATAATAAATTTAATAAATTGACCACTTACTCTAGGTTTCTAGAGTCAGGGTTATTATAATATAGTTCCTCGGAGTGTTTCATGACATATTTGTTATTATTTGGTGATATATTTATTGGGGTGATATATGCAATGCTTTTTATATTTATCTATTTTAAATTAATAATATATATGTTTACTTTCTATGTAGGTATATATGTATTGATATGTGTGTGTAACTATATTATCTATAAAATTTTAATGTATTCACTAAATTATATACATATGGTAGTTAAGGTACTTTGATTTTCCCTTCCAATTATTCATACATATAACCTAAAAAGGATAGAATTTATCTATGAATGGAATTTGTTGTTCACGTGTGAATTTTCTACCAAGACAAGAGGTGTTGTTTCGGGAATGATCTAAAATAATGGTATCTTATCTATATATGTGATTTAAAATGGATTTTGAAGTTAGGAATTGATGATGAATACATAGGTTTCCTTGGGAAACATAATCATTCAAATTTAGTATGTGATATAGGAAATGGAGACCAGATTGTACACATAATAATAGGGCCCCTTATAGTCCATTATAAAGACTTAATCCTGCTGAAAAAATAAAAAATATGATATATGTTGTGGTGTTGAGACCTTGGTGTTGTGAATAAATCATAATTGGTTACTGATTTATAAAAATCTTTTTTAAAATTTTTGGTTTTGATCCCAAACTATTACAAATATTTTCTATAAAAAACTATATATCATGAATATTTTACATCATTTTTGTATTAATGGGAATAATAAGATCAAAAAAATAATCCACACATAGATTTTTGTTTAATCATATATAATTTAAAATTTGATTTATTTAAAATTGAATGACTACTGTTATTTTATAATTTTTCAAAGAAGATGGGTTATATAAGATTAAATTATGAAATTAGTTTGCTACAAATTATATTGTTGATAAATGTAGGATACATACATCTAAAAATTATATATTTATTGTTTTTCATGATATATTGTTAAATTTACAACATTTTCTATGAATCTGGTTAAGTCAGTGTCACCAAGATAATATATTATGAACCAAACATTAACAATACACAAGACCCAATGTTATCTCACATTTAAACATATGATAATGTCATAATATTAAGGCTTTCTTGAATTTGTCATTATAGAAATATATTAGATCTAGTTTGAATCATGGATATGCATACAACGAAAATGTTACCATCAATTCTATCTAGAATAATTATTTAAGATAGTATCAACTCTAATGAGATATACTTTGTGTCTAATGAAAAATTACCTAACTCACCACTGGCTTGGACATAAAAATAAGAAATTATTAAATTTAATATTTAGTAGGAATTTCAACTCTCTATTCATTAGTAATTTGAAGCAATCAGATCCTAAAATATTGAAATCACCCAAATAGAGTGTACTGAATATTAAGGTATCCCCAACATGAATGTTGTGTGAACTAGTAATGAAGGATACAACCACACCTCAATTTAGTCTAACGGGGGATTATTAACACTTCACCTCCTCTCCATTTTTTTTAGAATCCAATGAAAACTGAAATGAGAGCCTATGTTGGATTATTGTAAAAATTATAGAAATATTTTATTTCAACCAATTGGACAACTTAATTATTCTATAATATTTTTCACCACCAAATAATATTCATAAATTGTCAGAATTTATCAATATGTTAGAATGAAAGAGATAATTAATGAAGGGAGAAATTTATATGATGTAGTAACCTATGAAAGAAACATCTTGTTTTTTAGGATAAATAGAATTCCCATACATTGATATACTACTGACTCCATAAATATAATGACTCGCTATATAGAGAGAAGTTAATCCTTTAGAGATATAGAGATAGAGAGAAGATGAATAATGTGGAATAATATTGTGAATATCTGGGGATAAAGTTAGAGTAAACTATAAGTATTATATGTGGAATTATATGATCACATGTTACCAATAAGGATAGATCAAAGAAAAATAGTGCAAAGAGTTGTGGATGATTATTACAAGAGAAATGAGATTTAAACTTTACTAGAGATTTGAAGAGGAGATAAACCTAAGGAGGAAGACCCATGAATCATCATAGAAATACTTCTTTAGTATCACTCAAATTTGTTTTTATGGAAATAAGAATATGTAAATAATTCATTAGTGGGTTTCAGTTGAATATTAATTATGGATTACAATTATTTCATGAATAAACCATTCTATTGATATCACATTCTCCTATTCATAGTGATTTAATAGTCTAATCGCCTAGGATGTTGTTGGAGATATTTGGGTGAGGAAGTAAATGTGGTGTTCTATCATTTTCACAATAGGGTAGACATAGTTATTTGGAGAATGAAATCAACTAAAGATGCTATGACATAATTAATTCAAACAATTAAAAATTATACTACATCTGTATAGATTATAAATAAAATCTAATGATGGAATGTTGTTATAATAAGGATATTGATAGCGTATTGAGAAATAATGTGATGGATTATGTGGTTTTACTAGTGATTTATTAAAATGTTCTTGTAATGATAGTATGAAATAACAAAATAGATCACAACTACCACTTAAATTTTTGTTTTTATTTCTTAACTAAACTTTATTAATTCGTTAATCAGTTTTTATTTACTGTATTTTTGTTAATAGTAATCCAAACGTTTAGACAACAACACAATATTCATGGTTATTTTCTTTTCAGAAAATTAATAAACAAAAAGAAACTGAATTGGTTAGGGTCACTAGGGATATCACTATGTAAAATACATAGTTAACTCCCAATGTATCTGTTACAACACCCTATGTACTTGTGGTAGGGTAGTATAGATTCAATAAATAGGTTATAATTTTATTAAATTTTTATTATTTTTAATTAATGAATGAATATGAAAATAAAATGAATGGAATTAAATGATCTTAAAAAAAGTGATGTTTTCAAACATAGGGGTTCCTTTTTTATCTATAGAAATGGAACATGGAAGGAATCCATGTGTGGTACTTCATGAGTGTTTAAAATAGTGAGAATTATATATATAATAAGACAATATGTGAGTTATATCATCAGATATTAAGTAAATATTATGAGTCCTTCTATGATCATATTCCAATGAGATGGTTGAGGATCTTGACATTACTTTTAGTTTTATTCATAAGGTAATGGATACATTGGCTTTATTGAATGCCCAAGAACTAAAGGGATCTTATAGTCATTCATTTTTTATTTTTACTACTAATTGTGATGAGTTGAATGTATCATAGTAAGGGTATCAATTACCTCAACATCTACCTTATATAGTGGTTGATGCCACACTATATCATATAATCCAACCAAATTATTGGAGAGCCTCTTAAGACACACCCATAATTTTCTTAATCAAAATAATTAGTCCAAAAATAAAATAAAAACTCATGAAAAAACTTGGAAACGTACCATGAATGTTTAAAAAGTGAAATCCTATAATGAAACATAGGAACCATATTTTGAGTCGATTCCAAAAAGTGACTACCCCTAGAAATTTCTATCAAATTATGGACATTGAATATTCTTACATTCCATGTAGAACACACACCACACTCTCATCCATAAATCACTAACTAGACCATATGGTGTTGTTGATCACATGTGGTAATTGATCAGATTAGAATTAATATTTACTAAACTACACTGGACTATTAAATAATAATAAGGAGTAAGTTTGGGATCTAACCCACAAGGATATGGGGTAGAAATGTGACTGTGTACTAAAAACCATTTTTTTAGTTGTCCTTGTGATCACACTTAGTTGTTTGGGTTTTCTAAAACCATGTATAATGGGTTTTAAATGCATGATGTTATGGAATAAGGGTCAATTTCAGGGTTTAAGAAAAGGGTAATCATAAATATAGCTTGTGATATATATTTGGATTGGGCTGTAAATTTGTGAAAAGTTCACTAATTTATCTTTTTCAAACCAATTGGATCTACCTAATATAAAAACCTCTCCTTAGTCCAGTGATACTCAAAAACCTAATTTAAATTATTTTAAACTCTAGGTAGAAATAATCACAGGATACTGTTCCTAGCCTAGTCAACTCAAATTAGGTCACAAATCCATCATTTTTCACCTATGATGGTTAGGGTGGTTGAAAAATTAGGATATTAACAATTTCTTTTTACCCAGTTACTATTTATAGGGTCACCATGTCTTCATTCACAAATTCATTACATTTAAAGACACTTTTACTCTCAACCCCTAACCCTAAGCAGAATAGAAGCACAGAAATATGTAAAAATGAATATAGGGAAATGAAAAAACCCATAAATATAATAAATAAAGAGTTTTTATCAAGGAAATACACAACTAAACTCATATAAAAGAAGTTAAATACTATCATTAATGATTAAAAAATGGAGCACATAGTAGTAGTTGATGTTTCAACAGATAACGTAAGTGGACTTAATTTTAGGATAGAAATACCCAATGAATGATCCTCGGGATATAATGAAGAAACAACAGAATGATTAAAAATTTGAAGAAAGTAATATAATAAAAATATAAAAAAAATATTAATAAATGGACAAGAAATGTAAATTTTTTGGGGTGTCTGATCATTTTTCTATTTTTTGGGGTTGCTTCATAATACATATCTCTAGAGGTTAATAAAATATTATAAATTCAAATTGTGAATATTTTTTGAGTGACTTCTTCATTGGTGATTTCCAATTGTGTGATTGGTTTTTATACCATGTACTTCCGGACCACAATTTTATCTTAATATCTTGAGTCTCTGAATTTCACATCTTGTATCTTCAGCAACAATTATGTTTTGAACATTTCACATAATGTATTAAGATCTCATCTTGTATCAGATCATATTTTTATTTCAATTATGTTACGATGTGTAATCTGGGTTCATAATTTGTATATAGTTCATACATTGTAATTGGGATTCAAGATTAGAAAATTTAAGGAAAGTGTTTTACATTGATGAATACATGTCTTGTACTCTATATTCACAATGTGTAATAAAGAATTTCATAATTTTTTGCATGTCCTTATTCGATTCATGAAGTCTTATTCACAGAAAAAATAAACAGAAAACAATTCTATTATCCAATAAATCATGATATATTCTTAAATAAATGTATCCAAAATGTATATATAAAAACAACTTATCAAATTCCATTATACTTTACAAATATATTCTCCCCAAGAAAAACATCACCTCAATAGGTATTCCCAATAAAAAAATTTTATGTAGTAAACATGAATCATAATGAGGAAAATAAAACTAAGTGCATGTATAAAAAGAAATTCCAACAAAATAAATCATGCATGGAAAATAATTCATGCCTCACAATTAAATTATATATTCAAATTTCCCCTTTTAATAATTTCTATTCCATAAACATTCATAAAAAGATATACTAATTTTTTAATTTACCTTTCAAATAAATTTCCTCCCATCACTCAATATAAACTAAACTTATATTTATGATCATACCATCAATACATGTTCTTAACCATAGCTTTTTATTGGTTTAAAAATTTCCAATTTGTGAAGAAAATGAAAAATTAATCATGAGGGATTACGTAATAAGGTAAAAATGACTCTGAACCAGTGGGTAGGTGGATATATGATTAAAATAAATATAAAAATGATAGTTAAGATCAATAGTACATGTAATGATAACTGTGAACTATGAAGTTAAGTAACTCCAAGGAAAAAATATCTTCTTTCTCCAAACATCTCAAAGAGGTACATGAATATTTAAATAAAGTGTAAATAATTTTATATATTCATTTTTATCCCTATATTTATTTATTTTGAAAAATTCTGGTCTATGGAAAATTGCACATCCATCACACAGCCACATTTGATAAATCATA
The DNA here is from genome assembly GCA_963277665.1 of Viscum album. NCBI lineage: Eukaryota > Viridiplantae > Streptophyta > Magnoliopsida > Santalales > Viscaceae > Viscum > Viscum album. The sequence continues at coordinate 435,434,257 of OY728139.1, forward strand.
ATATTCCTTGTTATATTAATGGGGATTTTGACCTTCCTAATACACAACCCATTTTTCAAATTTATTTTATTAATATTATTTATATATTTTTCTTTGGAATATGGTATGAATAGAAAATTTCGAAGTTAATATATGAACTACAACATCTCAATCTATTGAAAATACTATCGTACATCTCCTCAGTAATGAACAAATTTTCTATAGAACTGATGAAAATTCCCCCACACTTGTCCAAAAGAAAATCATGAATAGTACCAAGAGTAGGTTGGGATGGGAGAATATGATATAACTTAAACCAATATAACAATTTTATTCATGTATAATAAAATAAAATGAAGTATAGATGTACATTTTGGTCTCAGGATAACTACCTCAACAAATATAGGATCATTCATTTTAACATTGTATTAATTTAATTGATTCCTCATTAAGATTAAAATGAATTTTATGATTGTTTTACAAGACCCAAATATCTCTCAAGAAATATTATCATAAAATAATATGGAAACATATTTATAATATAATATCAACAATGGAAATATTCAAAATAACTAAAACTTGCATAGGGAATAGTATTCAATAATAAGAAAGTCAAAATAAATTGAAAGAATATGGAATTTAGAAATAAATTATTCAACTCAACAATAATTATAAAAATATAAAGGGGAATAAGAATTAATTTCAACAATATCTAACCAAGTTTGTCTTTTGTTAAAATAGTTGTATTGATATTTCAAGTTAAATCATGCATTTAATAAAAGAATTTTCAAAAAATAGTGATAACATTAAATTATCGAAGTGTACAAAAAATAAATATACATAATGAAACCCCACACATATGATGATATAGTTTAAACATGTTTGTGTGAATACATGTGGAAGATATTTAAGTAGAAGCATGCACAAAAATTAAATAGAAATTATGAATTGGAAATATATAATCAAGAACTTTCTATAGTGAATGTCTGGTCATGGGAGAAATAATGGAATGGTGATGGGAAATTTTTATACATGATGAAATTTATAAAGATGAAATAATAGTACTATATATAATATTAGTATGCATGGGTTAATGAATATGGAAGTATAATAATGGGTAGGCACACACATTCAATAGTAGGATAAAAAATCTCAGATAAATGTATGAAATGACTACAATTAAATTTTGGATGATTGATGAATAGAATGGTTCATAAATGTAAAAATAAAATGTCCTAGGAACACAACTAAAAAATATAAAGCAACAAAAATATGGGTTTCTTCCTGTAAAATCTTATCTATGACATTTTTATCCAGAAAAATAGACATAAGAATCAGATGAACTAAAAATAAATGGAACCCCCTTTAGGTAATGGTTCTTGAGAAATAATTATCCCTATCCATTGACATCAAAGGATAGTCTGTATGCTTCTAAATTTGTATTTCCCCATATGGGATCACTTTGAAAACTGTATGGGGACCCGACTATTGGGATTTTAGATTACTCGGTAATAGTTCTAATCGGGAATTAAAAATTAAAATATTATCTTTTTGTATGAATATTATTCACACATGGTGTTGTTAATTACATTTATTGGGTTTGAATTTATGAATATGATAATTTTCATGGGTGTCCCTTCTGATCTCCCTCACCACATTGATCGGTAGAATTGTAACTTCCACAAATTTTTCATTATCCAAATTTTGTTTCATAATTTCTAGATTAGAAGGATGCTCTAAATAATAGGAAATTAACATGACATCCCATAAACAATATTTAATAGAGTATATATGATGTATGTTTCAAACAATATTTTTTATTCCCAAAGTGTATCATCAAATTTGAGACAACATTCATCTATACATGTAACCACAATATTTTCTAGATTTTTTATACACTCTATATTATAAAAATCAATGTTACCACATTTTTTTGGGTGGTAGGAAGTTTTATTGTTATAGGGGATTCCATAAATTCCATTAAATTAATTCATGGCGTTATTTTCAATGTGAGTTCCCCGATCAGTAATGTGAAATTGGGAAAATTTAAATCTTTATAAAATGTTTTCCTCTAATAATTTCATGGAATCTATATCTATGTCAGTTGTGGTAGCTTCATCTTCCTCCCACATTTAAATGTAATTAATTAAAACCAAGATGTAAAATTTCCCATGATAATATAGGAATGGACCCATGAAATTTATAACCACACATCATTGATTTCGACTTCTATGATGGGATTCTGGTGATTTTTTTTCATTCTCCAATGTTTCTTGTTTTTTGGAATTGATCATAGCTTTTAATGGAACTCCATGATTCCTGATGGAGTGTGGGATATAATATTTAGATTTATAGGATTTCGGACACGTTTCATGTAAAGACCCGGAAATTTCAAGGAAAGTTTTTTTAAATACTTTGGAATTTTTCAAGTCTGTGGCTTCTGACGGAACTTGATTCTGAGGCCCGGTGTACCCGGAATCAATTTTCAAAGTTTATCATGGGTACGTTTAGTGAACAAACGAGTGGGTTTTTCTAACTTTTGAACCGATACTCAGAATTAAAATCTGATGGAACCGATGAACTCGCAGCGCCGGTAATTGCTTAAGGGGACACTTACTGCAGTTACGTTCACATAGGAGGAGAAGATAATTTTTGGGGGGGGGGGGTTTATTCAAGAAATAAATAAAAAATTACAAAACAATTTTTATTTCTTAAGGTGGTTTTCCCCTCTCATGGGTAGTTAAGAGTGGGGCCCACATCCAATTAACTACCCAAGTGTGGATGTTAGAGAGTTGGGGCCCACACGATCCCCACCATTTAATTTCCTCTGTTCTCATTTATTCCCCTACAGTTTACTTTGACTTTTCCCCCATTAATACCCCTTGTTTAATTCTTTGGTAACTCCACATATTGATTATGATGGAGCCTTCCTACCTTCCTCATCCTTTTAAACGTTCCAACCAATTAATTTATGTCATCATAAATTAATTTGGCACCACGTTGAAATTAATAAGAATTGCATGACAATTCTATTAATTTTTGAGCCACCTTAACCTTTTGGGTTGGAAAAACATTTTTGAGAAAGGATTAGGAAGGAATCAAGAAGGAAGTCAAACCATTCTTCAACGAAGAATGACGAAGAATGTAGGTTCCTCGATGAACAACAATGTGCCACCAATCCTCTTCCCCGTGACAAGATAGGAGCCACTGCTTCCTCCTCGGCGCACTCTGTTGATGCCTACAAACCCCTTTATCTGTGATGCCGTCTACGGCAACGCCTTCTACCGCGACGTTGATGATTGTCTTCTTGGTTGAGGTAGGGGAAACTTTGTATATTCTTATTTTATGAGAATTATACCCTCGGCATGGCGTGTATTTATTTGGTGATGCTTTGAACCACTAACGCAGTGGGTGCGGACTAACGAACAAGTCTGAACCCACTGCTTCTTTGTTCTTGATGTGCAGTATAATTGGTGACGACGAAGTGGGACTGGAATGGAAATTGGAAGCCTTCGCAGTAATGTACAGGACCCGAGACGATTGTTGGTGTAGAAGGGAGCGAAATCAGACCACTGGAATAACTCTGGTTGCCCGCGCAAGTCACTGGCAGCGTGGGTCATTGGCGGTGCGTCGTCGGCAGGAGCCTGCCACAACGGCAAGGCATTGGATCCCACGGCCGCGTGGGATCCAGGGGAGACGCGGTGTCGGTCACCGCGTCCGTGGAACACAAAGGGGGGACCGTGTCCTCCCCTGCTCGGCCCGTTGGCCAAGAAAGCGCACCCCCCGGCTGGGCCGGGGCGGGTCGCGCGGACCGGGCCGGGCCACGCTCAACTGAGCCGACCCAGGGGGGTTGGGCCGGGTCGGACCGGGCCAAGACCCCCATTTCAGACCATTTTCGGTCTTTTGCCCATAACTTTAACTACGGACCTCTGATCGATGCACCGTCAGTTGCGTAGGAATACTTGGATCGAGAAGGTCATTTCAGAATATTAAACTTCAGGTTTCGGAAAATTTTGGGTATGGCCGGGTTGGTTCAAACTCGAAACCAACCGAGCCCTTGGAGCAGAAACGCTTATAACTTAAGGACCGGACGTCCGATTGACGTTTCATCAATTGCGTTGGGATCCTTTTTTTGAGACGGTCTTTTTGGCTTACTCCTCTTGAGGTTTGGGAACAGCTAGAGTACGGTTGTGTCTTTTTTAGTTTAAAACCCAACTGGGCCCCTAGGACGGAAAAGCCAATAACTCTCAGACCGGGCGTCCAATTGACGCACCGTCTGTCGCGTTGGGTTTAGTTTGGCGAGACGGAACTTTGGGATACATCAACTCTGGAATTCATGACAGCTGATGTATCAACCCTCTTTTTCTCGAAGAGCAAACCCTCCCAGAATCAAGCATGATGTGTGCGGGAACCCTAGAGCAGGCTGCGACTGCGACGGTGACGACTGTACTTGGATCCTCTGTGGTTTCGGTAGTGAGAACGACTTTAATTGGATCCTTCATGGGTTCGGCAGTGAGGATGACTGTACTTGGATCCTCCATGGGTCTAGAAGTGAGGACGACTATACTTGGATCCTCCGTGGGTTCGACAGCGATGACTACTGTTCTAGTATCCTATGTGGGTCTGGCAGTATGACCTCTATACTTATATCCTGAGTGGGTCCGGCAGAGTAGCTGGTCCTGTATCCTTTGTGGGTCCAACATCTTAGCTGGTCTTGTATCTTATGTGGGTCTAATAGCTTAGATGAATTAGTGGCTACATCTGATCATCTCTATCGCTATACGAAAGATGTATACCTGTGTGAGCTAATTCTTGACTTCAATCTTCGTCATCGATGTGATTGACTTGCTTTCCTATGTGGACTGGGTTGTGTTGTTCCTGTGTGGACTGAGTTGTGTTATCCTCTGTGGACTGATTTGTTCTTTCCTTTGTGGATTGGATGGTTCTTAGGCACGAGAGTTGGAGACGAACTATAACTGATGACTTAGGTATATGTATTGGCATATAATTAAGTAGTGTTGTTGATACTTTGTGATTGTATATTTCCTTTGTGGTTTATCCTTCGTGGATTCTGAGAGACCTTTAGGGGTCTCGGGGTCCCTACTGAGTATCGTATACTCACCCCTATATGGGCTATGCCCGCACTACGTTTTGTTGGATGCAGACAATCGATAGCACTGATCGAGGTGGAGGCTTGCGAAGCTGGACGGTACGCGGAGGTGGACCACATGGCAGGGCGTACACAGAGTGGACGGCCGGACCCGAGGAGTCGAGGCGACTATCTATACCCACCCTTCAGGTGGGATTTCCAGAGGATGACTCAGTGTTGTTGTATTACATACTACTATTGTACTTTCCTTTCAGTTGTACTGTACTTTCAGTTGGGTTTGTATACTAGCCCATTTACTTTTCAGCACTTACCTTGTACCCAATTTTACTTAGTTCCTACTTCACTTGCATACTCTATTGTGTAAGTTACTTAATAAAGGCAATTCCTTCTCTTCTTTTGGGATTTATACCTTTCGTGCTAGTCGCCAGCCCCTGGCTTATGGAAGGTGGGCTTGGGGTAGTCACGGAACGGGCTCCGAGGATGGGTCGTGACATTGCATTCAGTCCCATGATTTCTTCTATCTGGAAACATGTGATAGATCACGAGTATTCATTAAACGTCATCTTCTGGAATGAATCATCACATTAATCCATTAGCATAGTTCTTAAATAGTTGTATCTCAACCAAATAATAGTGTGATTCCACTACCAATAATTTATTCATTTGTTAGTAGGATAAGTAGGAGTAAATTATTCTTATCTAAATATAGATTTAAATATATGAAAAATATGGTTGGTATTGTGTATTTATATTAATCATTGTTTCATCAAGAAATTCCACCTAAATGTCTAGATTATTATCATCCCTAACACTGGGAAGTATGAGTTAAGATAGGTTATCAAAAATGATTTTCTCTATCCCTTTTGTATCCAAGATTATTAATTTAAATTCATGCACATGTATAATCAACCGTATCATTGGTAGTTTCGCATCCTTTTTACTCAATAAGTATTTGGGTCTATCCTTATCAGTATAGACCACTACTTTTGACCACACAAGTTATGATCAAAATATTTCAAACACATAGAATAATGGGATTAGTTACTTTTAAATGACATATATTTAACCTAATATTAACTATATATATGAATGTCATAATAAATGGGATAGAATATATACATGACATACTGTCCTTAAACAGTGCCTATGGTGAAATTCCTATCATCACACATCTATTCAAAATCATTTTCCAAATATAGTGATATTATAAAAGGAGATAACATTGGGATATTATTTGGAGTATTAATTTCATGATGATACTCTTCAGTGAAATATAAAGGATAATACTTTGACAAAAGGTACATTAGAGGGTGGTATATTCTTGCAATGTCATCAAAAAATAGGTGATAAAATATTTCATGCTCTAGAAAACATCTTCTTTAATTCACTAACATGTGCTCAGGTAAATCATTAATTACATAAATTTTTTCTATATTGACTTCCATCCCTTGATATGATATTTTATATTTTAGTAAAATACTTCCTTGGACCATGAAATTAAATTTTCCCAATTTATCTCTTATCATTTTTCTTTACAATATTGTTGGACTATGTCAAGATTTCTCAAGATGGATTCAAACGACCATCTGTAAATAGATTAATCATCCCTAAATATTTCAAAAACTCATTTGTTATGTCCTAAAATTTGTGTCCAATTAAATGATGGAATGTTTTTCGTGTGTTTCACATTATAATAGAAATCCATATATAGGTGAATGTTCCAAATAGACATCTAAATGTATTTTTTGAGTAGTCTATTGGGTCTGCTACAATTTGATGGTATCGATAATATCCATCGAGAAAGAAATTGAATTGATGTGCATCTAGTATCTCTATAATTTGATCCATAAAAGGGAGTTTAAAATGTTCCCTTAAATTCATCATCTCTATAGGCTCACATCCTAGTGATGGTTCGAGTTGAAATTATCTCATCTTCGTTATTTTAAACCACAATTAAGATGTCTTTATTTAAGAAAACTTGTGGTGGGATCACCCACTCACTATTAAATAATGAAAATATTACCCCAGTATTGAGATGATTCACATATTCTTTTTTATGCCTCTTTAATTGGTGGGGTTAGTCATCTTTGGGGTTAGTTTTAGGGTTTAACACCTTCTTCCAACAAAATCGTTTCAGTGCATATAATGGGGATAATTCCATTAATGTTAGAAAATTACTTGGAAATTGAATTTTTGTGCCTTTTGGGTAATTCAATGAGTTTTTCTTATTAAAATAGAATCGTTTATTCATTGTTAATAACAAGTGACCTAACTGTTATTTATATAAATGAATACTTTTGTGTGCTTCTCAAAGGTTTCTATTCAAACATCAGTTTGCGAGTGAATTTGGTTGTGATTGGTGGGATTATATTCCTTCTTATAGGTATAGTGTATTTATACCCTTCTAGTCACTAATTTCATCTTCATATAGATAATGGTTCACTATTTTATCCGCAATGTTTATATAATCATCTTTCTCTTCAGTAAGAAATATGGATTCATAGTCAAATGAGACTTCTCTCTACTTGGTGGAATTTTCTATGTTGAACATCACATGTTCTTTAAAAACTCTAAATATTATTCATCATTGATTTACATAAATCAATTTCTTCATAGTGGAAATAAATGGTATCCCTAGGATGATAAATATTTCTCTCTCTTCCTATATATCCTTGATAAGAGAATCTGTATGAAAATTGAATTTCCTAACATTGAATAAGATAACCTTGTGAACTCATCAAGATTACATGAATAATAAACCATCAAATTGAGTTTCTACTCTTATTGATTTTTATTCTTCAATCCATATTATTTGGTAGACACTCATAAGGATGATATTGATAATCTCCCCAATATCCCACAAGGATCTTCGAAATTTCATGGCCTTATAGTGCAAGGAATAGAGAATCTTTTAGGGTATCATATCATGGGAGGTATATTTTACTAGAAAATTAGGGGATATTTTTCATTGAACGGTGTCACTCCTATGTCATCCATTTTCTTCTCACCTAGGATCGAGTATTAAAAAACATGGCATATATAAGCATATAAGAAATCACATCAACAATAGGAATGTTGAGGTGTAATTGTATAATCATTTCTAAAAAAAATTATATTCTTTCAGTATTTTGGATTATCTCATCCTCTATGGAAATGGTATAGGGGGCTTGTAAATTAGAGAAACCACATAGACTTATTTTTTTTATTGAACTGGAGCTTTTTCTGTTTTTTTATATTTAAAAATTTTGTCAGGACCATCATTAGTTTTGTTAGAGTTTTTATCTTCGCTAATGGTAGAAAATTTTGTTCATGGTCCATGGATGATTTTACTCTTTACAACACAGATACTTAATATCCATCATTTTACACTTCTAATAACCAAATCATTAGCCTCCTATATCAAATGAGTTTCAATATTGTTAAAAAAAGTAGCTTATAATTGTTCTGATAGGTTTCTTGAGATTTTTCCCATTTTGTGCTCAAGATCTCAGAGGTCACCCCTCTAGATTTTCATTTCGTCCTTTGGGTAGTCATCATATTGTATAATTTTTCCTTGATGGTAGTGACCAGGTTCTCAATATTTCATTTTTGAGGTGGTTCTTGATGTGGTGGTCTCATTGGGGATTGTTAAAACTATGTAGTTGAGTGGGTGGAAATTACTGGCCTCTAAGGGGAAAAGTTGTTGTTGGTATTGCTACTATGAGAAAGGATTCAGACACTGTGGGGGTACCCTTGTAGTCCATTATTTAGTTGTGTTCCCATGCCACTCATCTACTGATAAAATTTTTATTTACTTGTTTCAAATTCTATGTTGGCCACTAATGTTAATATTACTACTTGTATGGTTGGGATTGTTGAAACTACAGGTTTGTTGATTATAATTCATGTAGTTACAATATATTTTTTTTTAACATCCATACATTCCCTAAAATCCTATTATGTGTACTATTATAAGAAACTTTAAAGTTATTAAAACTCTATAACAATGACAGTAGGTGGACATGATGGTACAAGCATCTGAATTTACTCAAGCTTTTTTCAGAGCATCAACATCTGGTATAAGGTGGGTTTTCTCTTTCACCTATTCCATTCCAAATTGGGGAGGACCAATATAACATTTAAAAACATTGAAATTTTTCTAATATCTCATCCATCAACACTCTACTGAATTCAAATTCCTTTATCATGATGCCTACTTTAATGGCGGCATCTACAACAGTGTACACAACTAGTTTCATTACATGGTAGAGGTTTTTTAATTTTATCAACACATAGAGAGTGTTATGTTGGAATTTATGAGTCATATTGTTAAATTGGTCCAAGGGTTCCCAAGATGATTCTCTATCTTCTTAGTTAAAATTTTTAATCTTGTTTCTGAGCTTCTAGGCCCAGATAGATTGTAACGACCCAAACATTTATTAATGAAAGTTTCTCTTGATCTGATTAAATATCTTATTATGTGATATGGTTATATAAGACATATGAACATCCTTGGTTTTATGCTTTTGGTTTTTTAAAATACTATTAATAATTTTTATCATTGAAAATGTAGTTGTTGAAAAATTATCACATGATTAGTATAAATATAGGGCTTTAACAAATCGAATTTACTCAGAAAAACGAAGCTATAGCCTTATCTAAATGAATTTCTATATTCAAAGACCATTTTTCAGAGTTCATAAAAGATGTATCATCACTAGGCTTCACTATTGACCAAGCCCAATCCGATCTTCAACACGTTAATCATGAACGGAACCGCCTACAGGAGAAGAATAAGTTAATAGAGATTACCACTCGAGCGATGTTATCCGAGCCACCGCAAGAGTCTGTCACCACCACCGACCTTAACCTTAGGTATTATGTGGGTGTTATAATGGGTTATGTAACAAGACACTATCACTCTAATTATGTGCATTATTTTTGTATAGAATAAATAATATAAATTAATTTTATTATTGTTACTTTCTAAATGATTTTTTAATAAACAAATAGTATTTTTAGTTAATATTCAATTAAGAAATCCGTTTTGATTAATTAGTGGATTTTTGAATTAAATATTATTTTAATAAAATATTATTACTAAATCACTTTTTTATTAAACATAAATGATCGTATAATTTTTATGAATACAATAGTAATATTTATTAAGGTTTGAATGTTGTTTTTTCAAACCCCATGAATTTTCAATAAATGTTGGTTTTTATTTTAAAAGTAAAATTTAACTTATTTAGAAAATTATTTATATAAAATTAATATTATTTTTGGATTCAGGATGTTGAAATTATCTAATGTAAAATTTTTCATAATTTTCTGAGACAGTCGAATATTTGGGTAAAAAATAAATCTTGTTTAAATATATAATGTGTTTTATGACATCATAATGTCCTAATAGTGGTGTAATAAAATACTATAAAAAAATTTTTTGTCCAATATATTCTTTACCTATAAAATAATGTGATTTTATATTTTTTTGATTAATTTAATGGTGTCTTAGTTGACCATCCGAGACTTATAAAATATTTTAAAAGTTTTAAATGATTTCCTTGAGAGTGTGACTCACCTCCACATAATCTAGCCTAATATTTTATTAGAATCTTCCATTGGTCTTATAAAATAATGTTTCCACTCCACTTTGGAAAAGACCATGTGCAAAAACCATGGGGTAGTTTTTGGTTTTGTTTAGTTTAATGTGTAGTGTCAAAAACCTAAATAATAAAGAATTCCCTCTCCTTTCCTAAATAAACCCACTCAATCTCCCATTACTCTTCACTAAAAACCTTTGAAGCTCGAAAAACCTCTTCCATAATCTCTTTAAAATCCTCCCAAGGATCCACAATCTCCTTGGAATCCTCTCTCAAGCCTCTCCCAAGCCATTGGGATCACACTTCCAAGTAAAGTATTTCTTTCTTTCTCATTTTGGTCAAAAGAAATTTAATTTGTTATACCCATTTTTTTTCAATTAAAAGTATTGGGGTATAATTTCACACCTACCACAACTTATCTCCTTATTTTTTAATGATTAGATACCTCTTTTTCTCTCATTAATTCCTCCCATGTACACCCATTACCATACCGAAATTCATTAATGAATGTCTCTTTTCTCATTTACATTCAAGAAATTGTTTTATATTATGCATCAAAAATCCATTAAATTTGTTGGGATATTATGTTCCATGACCCCCTTACTATCCAATTCATGTTTAAATTTCTAGAGACACCTTTCTCTCTCATCAACTAATTTTACGATTTCTATTTGACATTGTTATGCTGCCAAAATTTTCCATGCCAAAATCATCATGAAAATGAATATTATACCCATTTATCAATCAAGGATATTCACCTTTATGAAAATATAATTATTTATTATAGAGTTTCATGTATTTATTCCACATTCCTTTTCATGAAATAAATGATGATGTTTAATTATTACATGTTATTTGATCCATGTGCCACACTTATGCATGAAATGAAATGTTTATAAAGGGTGTTCCCTTATAGCACTTTGATGCATTGGGTAAATATTAGTATCATGATACGTCAAGTGAAATGAGGGTTTACTCGCTCTAATTCAAGTTAAATGAGGTTTTACTCATGATATTTCATGTTCAATGAGGTTTTTCTCATGGTCCATGTGCAATGAGCCTTGGCTAATTCTAATATCATGTTAAATGTTGTTGCCACATTTCCATGTTATGATAACCATGATATATCATGCCTTTATATTCATGTTTCTATTGTCCTCCATTTATGTGATTATTTCCTAACATGTACTGTATTCTTCATGTTATGCCTTGTTTAATCCCATAGTAAGATTTATATCTCACCCTTTTCTTATGCATGTCCTTAGGTTAACCCATGCAATGCTAAGTATGAAGGAATGTTGTGGTCATGTAAAAGAAGTTTTCAATAAATATATTGGGTTTTATGTTCTATGTTGTTTTGTAATGTTCCCAATTTTTTCAATACACTATACATCTTGATCCTCAGAGTTGTCTTAAGTGAAATTTTATGTAATAAATCTTGTTTCTGTGTGTAATAAAGAGTAGGGTTGTTATAGTTTGTATCAGAGGATATGTTTAGTTATTTTTGGAACTATGATTAGAAAACCCAAGTAAAATCCTTATATATAAAACATAGTATAATAAAAACATCCCTAAATTTTGGTGAGTTTATAGTAAGTGGTTTATCAAGAAAATAAATCCCTATCTGGATACGAACAAGTAGAGGTTGCTTTGGTACAGATCTATCTAGGGGTAAAACAAGAAAACACTGCTTTTAGCTAGACTTGAATAGGAACTGGTTCTGGAAAATGGGCCTTGTTTCACTCTTGGTTATGACACACCCAAGCGATATTCTTTTCTAAATTCATAATCTTAGTATGAAGAATTATTAAGGGAATTAAAAATCCCCTAAGAATATATGTTGGGAAGTAGACCATGGATAACATAGATTCAAGCCTATAAATTTATAAGTTAAGGAAATAAATGTAATTTATAAGTTGTCCCATTTTGTCATTGTATTACCCTTTATGTGTTACCCATAAATTTCTTTTTATTATAGACAATGGTCGTTAATAAGAGGACTTCGGCTAATAATTGATGTGAAGATCAGCGTGATTACTGTTCTAATGAGATGCCCAATCTGATGGGAGTGGGAATCAAATACTTTATCATGATACTCTCTCAGTTAACTCATGTTTTGAATATAAAAACGAGTCAATATGAATTTATAACCAACCTCAAAAAAATGATATTCCATAATCTAGATCTTCATGAGAAAAGGGCCTCATAATTTTAATGGGTCATATGCTCCCTCAAACGCGAAACAATGGATCTACTCTATTTAAAATATCTTCTCCATCCTTAAAAGTTCCGAACAATTGAATTTTCTTCTGGGTTTTATCATATGGATGGTGAAGCTGATCAACTATGGAAATTCATCAAAAATAATATTCTTGAAAAATAGATCGAGGAGTTGGAATAGATGTATTTCTAGAAAATGTTTTCTGATAAATATTTTCTTCACAGCCTCTGACTTATGATGGAAGGGGACTTCCTGGACGTCAAGCAAAAAAGAAGACGAATCCATCGGAACATATGATGAAAACATCAGAAGTCATGCACGATACACCTACAACATTGTTATTACCCCCAAATGCAAGGTTTACCACTTCTTTATCTGGCTAAAACCTACACTATGGAAATCCCTGGTGATCCCAGACTTTGTTACCTATGAGTAAATTTTCTAATGTTCCCTAAACATCAAAATGGAGATCGACAAATTTCAATGGTATCATGGATATAAGAAGCGAAAAATGGAATTTAATTCTGGGTTTCTGATGGATAAATCCAACAGTGCTATGAAATTCCATCACCCCACTTTCTAATGGAGTGAAAAAAATCATCTTAGATTTTTCCTGAAGGGGACAAAGAAATTCATTAGGTGTAGAAGAGAAGGGTATCTAGCCATTAACAGTGGACAAGAAAAATCTGTTGTTGCGATATAGGATAAGAACTCTTCATTTGACCCTCAACGCATTGTTCATTGCTTCAACTACAAATAACTAGGTTCATTTACAAACTAGTGCCCTAAGCCATGGGTTTTCTAAGGCAATCAACAACCTCCAAGGCAGTAAGGGAGAGTTTTTTCCATCACTACCATCAAAGAGAACCCCGACAATGAAGTGGTGATAGGTACACTATTTATTCATTCAATAATAGAGAATTTACTTTTTGATTCTAGTTCTACGCATTATTTTATATACCAAAATCTTAGTAGAACAATCCCAACACTACCACAAATCATGTAAGTAGAGATGTGAGTTAGAACAACCAATGTGAAAATCATTACATCCCATGAGTATAACTCCTTCCCTATCACAATTTGTGGTAGAAACTTCCCATATAATCTATTCATACTCCCTCTGGTGATATTTTATGCAATTATTTACATGGATTGTCTTTCCCTATATAAAGACCACATAAATTTTCGTGATAGGGAAATCAATATCCATCTGGATAATCGAACCATGATTTTGTAAAAGTGCAAGGAGGAGGATGAATTTTCTTTATAACCATCATCTCAAGCATGTATATTACATCCCTATAAGCACACTTATCTTAATTAGATTATTGAGTATAAATAAGAAACCATCCTTGAAGACATGCCTACTGTTAGAGAATTTGCTGATGTGTTTCCCAAGGAATTGACTGGTCTTCCTCATAGAAGATATGTTGAATTCATGATTGATCTTATACTTGGGGTGTCTTCAATATCAATGAATCTGTATAGAATGGATTTTGTGGAGATTTAGGAGCTAAAGAAAAAAATACAAGAGAATCAGGATAATAGGTTTATATTCCCAAGTGCTTCATCATGGGGTGCACCTGTCCTATTCATCAAGAAGAAGGATGGTTCGATGTGTCTTTGCATTAATTATCACAATCTCAAAAATATCACGATAAAGAACAATTATCATCTTCCACAAATTGATGACTTGTTCGATCAGGTACATGGAGAACAATACTTCTTCACTATGGATTTGTGGTTGGGGCATTACCAAGCAAGAGTGAAGAAGGAGGATATCCCAACGACTACTTTTTCTACAAGGTACGCGCACTATGAATTCATAGTAATTCATTTTATACTCATTAATGCTCCAGAAATATTCATGGACTTGATGAATATAGTCTTTATATATTACCTCTACAAATTGGTGGTAGTCATTATAAACGATATTCTAATATACTCTAAAACCAAGGAGGATAATTAGAAGCACCTTATAACTATACTAAAGACCTTTGGAATGGAGAAACTCTATGAAAATTATAGCATGTGTGAGTTCTGGTTGAAGGAAGTCTCGTTCATGGGTCATATAATCACAGTAAATAGGATATCTATAGATCCCTTCAAGATAGCTATAATTGAGGGATAGTCGAGGATAACATCCGTGACAGATATCCATAACTTCCTGGGGTTATCTAGATATTTTCACCAATTTGTGAGAAATTTCTCATCATTTCCCAACCCTTTTACCAAGCTAACTCGAAAGGGAGTCAAGTTTTCTTGTAGTGATGAAAGTGAATATATCTTCAAAGAGAAAAAAGTAGTCTTATCACTACACATGTGCCCATACTACCCACATGTGGATAACTTTTTGTGGTATTCAATGATGCTTCATATAATGGTCTAGGTTGTGTGTTGATGAAAAATGACAACGTAATTTCCTACGGTTCAATGAAATTAAAAGTTCGTGAGAAAAACTATCCAACACATGATCTGGAGTTGGTTTCATTAATCTTCTCTTTCAAAATTTTTTGACATTACCTCTTTTGGGAGATGTGTGAAATATACATAGTTTACAAAATCCTAAAGTATATATTTATATAGAAAAAGTTGAACATGTGTCAACAAAGATGGTTTGAGCTGATCAAATTCTATAACTATTCAATCCATTTCCACCTTGGGAAAGCAAACAAGGTGTCAGATTATTTATCTATAAATGATCTTGAAATTCTTTCATTGAATATAATTGAAAAGGATCCAATATTATTATATTTGACGATGGTGGACATTAGAATCATAAAGAATGGAACATAATCAATCCTTTCACAAATGATCTCTCAACCATCCCTTTTGGAAAGGATAAAGGATGATAAATGATGATGTGGGTATTTAGAAGAAAGTGGAAACTATCTCAAAAGGGAAATACTCAGAGTCCAATGTTAATGAATATAGAACTGTGAGATTTAGGACAAGACTATATGTTTCATCAAATCTGGATTTAAAGAATGAACATTTGGATGATGTACACAGTTTGAATTTCTCCATTCACCAAAGAAACACAAAGATGTGTCGGGATCTCAGGGAGCATTATTGGTGGGATAACATGAAGAAGGGGATTGTTGAGTATACATCAATGTGACTGTAATTTTTGAAACTGAAGGCTAAGAGGCAGAAGTCTAAGGGGATGATGTAACTATTTCCCATACCAACATGGAAATGTAAGAAAGTCACCATTGACGTTTTCAACGGAATTTCGAAGGCATCTAAAGGAAACAGTGATATCTGGGTTGTTGTGTATCATCTTACAAAGACTGCACACATCATTTCAATTCGAGAGGATTTCTCACTGGATCAACTAGAATGGATATACATCCCATATGTGGTAAGGCCGCATGGAGTACCACTATCGATTGTATTTGATCGAGATCCAATATTCACATCTATATTTTGAAAGAGTCTCTAACATGCTCTAAATACTTATCTGAACATCAGTACGACTTATCATCCTCAAATTGATGGTCAATCTGAGCGGACTATCCAAACACTTGAGGACATGTTGAGATAATTCTCAATGGACTTCAAAGGAGGATGGGATTAACATATTCCTCTGGTGGAGTTATCTTACAATAATAGATTCCAATCAATCATTCAAATGGATCCTTATGAATCCATTTATGGGAAGAGTTATAGAACACCAACATGTTGGGATGATGTTGGGGAGAAAAAACTCCTAGGTCCAAAAATGGTCTATGAAATGGTGGATAAGGTTAAGACCATCCAGCATCACATTAAAGCTTCTCAGAGTCAATGAAAGTGCTATGCTGATAATTGTCGATGAGACCTAGAGTTTGATGTTGGGGACATGGTATTCCTCTACATATCTCCATGAAATAGAGTTGTGAGATTTTGGAATAAGTGAAATCTTAGTCCAAGGTACATCGGCCATTTTGAGATCCTTGATCGTATTGGAGTCATGGCCTATCCACTAGAACTCCCACCAAACCTATCTAAAGTACATGATGTATTCTATGTATCACTCTTGAGGAAGTAAATACCTAACCCATCTCGTGTACTCAATCTAGAGGAGGTACCATTGGAGAATGACCTCTCCTGTGAAGAGTTGTCGGTGATGATCTTAGATTGTAGGGAAAAAGTTCTGTGAAATAAGATAATGCACCTAGTCAGGTGTTGTGGTGAGGCCGAAAGTTTGAAGAAGCAATAGGGTAATTGGAGGAAGTGATTAAGTAGAGTTACCCTCATCTGTTTTAGTATGGGAAAAGGAATTTTTTAGGGAGAAATTTCTTAATGGGGGGAGATTGTAAAGACCCAGACTTTTATTAATGAAAATTCGTCTTGATCTGATTAAATGTATTATTTTGTAAAATAGATATATAATACATATTCACTTATTTGGTGTTATGTTTTTGGATTTTTAAAATATCTTTAAAAAAATCTATCGTTTCTAATATAGCCATTGAATAATGATCAAATGATTAGTATAAATATAGGGATTTGAAAAATCCAATTTACTCAGACAAATGAAGTGATGGCCTCATCCAGTAGAACTGCTCCATTCGAAGCCCATTTTTCAGAGCTCAAAAACGATGTAGCATCATTGTGCTTCACACTTGACCAATCCCAAGCTGATCTTCAACAAGTTAATCTTGAACAGAACCTCGTAGGGTATAAGTGGAAGTTAATAGAGATTACCACCCAAGTGATGTTATCTGAGCTGCCTCAAGAGTTTGTCACCATCGCACACCTTACCCTTAGGTATTATATGGTTGTTATAAGGAATTATGTAACAAGAATATATCACTATGATTATTCTCTTTTTTTGTATATAATAAATAATATACATTCATTTTGTTATTGTTACCTTGTAAATTGTTTTTTTAAATACAAAATTTATTTTTTGTTAAAATTAAATTAAGAAATCTATTTTTATGAATTAATGGATTATTTATTTAAATAATATTTTATTAAAATATAATTACTATAAAAAAAATTATTAAATACAAATGATCGTATAAATTTTAGGAATACAATTTTAATTTTTATTAGCGGTTGAATGTTGTTTCATCAAAACCAATGAATATTTAATATATGTGATTTTTTATTTTAAAAGTAAAAAATTAGATACATAGAAAATTATTTATATGAAATAAATATTATTTTTTGATTCCATATGTTAAAATTATCTATGGTGAACTTTTCATAATTTTCTGAGTCAGTCAAATTTTGCATAAAAATTAAATACTGTTTAAATATATAATGTGTTTTATGACATCATCATGACCTAATAGTATTGTAATAAAATAATATAAAATGTATTTTCCTCCAATATATGTTTTATCTTTAAAATAATGTTATTTTGTATTTTTTTATTAATTTTATGGTGCCTTAGTGGACCCTCTAAGACTTATAAAAATATTTTAACTTTTCAAAATGAGTTCTTGAGAGTGTTACACACCTCCACATAAGAAATCCTAATATTTTAATAATTTCAGACATTGGCCTTATAAAATATTTTTTTCCAATACAATTTTTCAAAAACTATGGAAAACCCCATGGGGTGGTTTGTGGTTTGGATTAGTTTAAGGCATAGTATCCAAAACATAAATAATAAATATCTCCTTCTCATTTCCTATATAATCCCACTCAATATCTCATTCCTCTTCACTCAAAATTTTTGGAGATTGACCATCCTTTACACTCCTTTTTCTATAATTCTCCCAAGGGGCCCTAAGATTCCTAGAAGCCACTCACAAGCCTCTCTAAAGCCTTTGGTATCACACATCCAAGTAAGGGATTTAATCCTTTCTCACTTTTTTCCAAATCTCTTTTTATTGTTATACCCACTTTTTATCAATTAAAAATATTGGGATATGATTTTTCACATATCCCATACATCCCTCCATATGTTTGAATGATGCGATACCTCTTTCTCTCTCGTTAATTCCTTCCATGTACACCCATTACCATGCCAAAATTCCCTAAATAATTTCTCTATTCTCATTTACATTCATGAAATTATATTATATTATGCATCAAAATTCCATTAAATATATTGGGTTGTTATGGTCCATTACCCCTTATTGTACATTTAATGAATAAATGATGAGAGAACCATTTCTCTCTCATCAACCCATTCTATGATTTCTATTTGACATCGTTATGTTGCTAAAATTTCCCATACCAAAATCATCATGTAACTGAATACCATACCCATTTATCTATAAAGGGTATTCACCTTTATGAACATATACTTATTTATTATAGAGTTTAATGTATGTATTCAAAATTCCTTTATAAAGGAATAAATTGTGATGTTGAATGATTCCATGTTATAAAATCCATGGGGAACAATTATTCATGAAATGAAATGTTTATAAAGGGCATTCCCTGATAGTGCTCCAATGCATTTTGTAAATATTAGTATCATGATAGTTCAATTTAAATGAGGGTTTAATCATGGTAATTAAAGTTCAATGAGGTTTTACTCTTTCTATTTCAATTCCAATGAAGTTTTACTCATTTTCCATGTGCAATGAACCTTGGATCATGCTAATATCATGTTAAATGTTGTCACCACATTTCCATATTATGATAACCAGGATATATCATGCCTTTATGTTCCTGATTATATTGTGCTCCATTGATATGATTATTTCCTAACATGCATAGTATTCTTCAGGTTAATCCTTGTTTACCCCCTTACTGGGATTTATAGCTCACCCTTTTCTTATGAATGTCCTCAGGTTATCCCATGAAATGCTAAGTATGAAGAGATGTTGTAGTCATGTAAAAGAATATTTCAAAAAAGATGTTGTGTTTTATGTTCTAAGTTATTTTGTAATGTTCTGAATTTTCCCAAGACACTAGACCTTTCAATACTCAGAGTTGTCTTAAGTTCATGTTTATGTTACAAATAATTTTTATGTGTGCAAAAAAGTGTGGGGTTGTTATGTACATTTTAATTATTTATTGATGAATTTCATTTATTGACCATACCATGTCATAATAGACTCGAGTGTTTGAATTTTATTCCAACACTAGTATTAGACACGCATGTAGTTGTTCTCATGTGGGTATTTGATTTGTTGGCCACAAAACTACACTATGTACTAGATCATATGTATGAGTCCATGATTGATTACGAATGAGTGGAACTGAAAATTATGGATCATAATGTTCGGAACAACACCACTAAGAAATGGAAATCTTTAATCCAAGATGGTGTTCTCCTGCATCACTAGTTTCACTCCCATATGTTTAAGTGGAACATATTGAGATGTTTGTGGGTGTAGTGGAATGATATTATTTTCATCCATGATGAAATGGTGGTGTCAAAAGATATATTTTTTATTTCATAATCTAAATATTCTAATTCTAGTACATCTAGGTTTATATAATGATTCAGGGTCTATAGTGCCTGCACCAAGCTGAAGAATAGTGGATGTGGGTTCTAGTGTGGGTGTGTGAAAACTTTTTTAAAAATAACAGGATAATGAAAAAATAAATGGTGGGGAAAGGTAATCCTAGGTTTATACAAAAGGTGATTATGCTTATGAAAAACATCATTTATTATGCATGGGTATTACTTAGATCAAAATTTATATTTTCCAAACTACACTCGACTATTAAGGGGCAGTAAAGTTGTAGTGGAGGGTGGAACCCACAAGGATAGCTGGTAGGTAGGTGACCAAAAAGTAAAAAAAAAAATAGGAGTCCTCACAATCTCTCTTCGGTTTCTAGGTTTTCTAATACTATATATAATGGGTTTTAAATAGATTATGGGTCAATTTTAGTTATTAAAAAATTTATAATACTAAATATTTCGTTATATACACTAATGGGATAGGCTTCAAAGTGGTGATAAGGTCACTAAGTGATATTTCTCATAACAATTAGTTCTACCTATGTTATAAAGCACCCCACAGTCCAGAGATAGTCAACAACCTGAGTTCAAGAGGATTTCCTTATATGTGTTCAAAATTAAGGATCCTTCATTTTTCACCTATGATGGCGAGGGTTATATCAAAGTAATGAGAGTAATAATTTTATTAAAAAAAATACTAGGAATAGGGTTACCATGTTTTGATTCACATATTCATTTTTTTAAAGTGACCCATACTCCCAACCCCTAAACCTAAGTGGATCTTCCACGCATAATAGTTATAAATTCAAAGTGTGGAAATGAAAAACAAGCTTGAAATAATGAATAAATAGTTTAAATTAATGAAATCCAACAGTGGAATCATGTGAATGTAATCAAATACTACCTTTAATGAATAAATAATGAATAACACTGCATTAGTTTAAGTTTGAATAGAAAATTTAAGTGGATTCAGTATTTTGATAACAAAATGCAATGAATGGATCTTGGAATAGAATGGAGAAACAACAGAATGAAAAAATTGTTACTAGAAATAAATAGAAATATATTGGAAAAAACTAGAAATAAATAGAAAAAGAAAATAAAAATACTTATGGGTGTCTACTTTGTTTTTTATGTGTTGGAGTCACTGCATATATATTTATCTCGTGAGGTTCATAAACTTTAACTGATTCACACCAAGTCCATTATTTATGTGAAATTTTTTTTGATAGATTCATGGAGTGTAATTTTTTTCATGTCATGTACTTCAGATCTTCAATTTACTCAAAATATTTTGAATCTATTTAGTTCATGTCTTTTATATTCCTTATAAATTAGTTTTCTAACTATTCATGTCACGTAGAGATATTGCATCTTGTATCTCATAATATTTTAAATTTGAGTCTTTATTGACATGTAATCTATGTTCACATCATGTACATGGTTAAATCCATGTACATGGGATTCATGGATTGCAAACAACTATAAGGTTGTTTACTTCGATGTGTACATTTCATGTACTTTATATTCACGATCAGTAATGAGGAATGTTCTGAATTTTCATTCTATCCTCCTTTGGTTCCAGAATTCCTATAATGTTAAAAAACAAACAAAATCCTATTGTATTGTTGAATAAATCATGATTAATTCTTAAAATGTATCCAATATATATATATATGAATTTTTCTAACCAATCACACATTGAAAAAACTCATATAGACAATGCAAATATATGGGAATGTCCTAGTATGAACATGTAGTTGCGCACTCACCTGATTCCAAGGACTAATTTCACCCAAATATGAAGTAATATAAGTTCTAGATAATATTACTAAAATTGATTTTTTATTTGAAACCCATATAAATGATGATAAAACAAGAATTATAGGACATAGGATAATGTGCCTTTCCCATGGTGACTCATTGCAAGAGATGAGTAAAATAATATCCTTAGAATGAGTTAGTTATGTCCTAGAGGTGTAAAGGATACTGAAAGATGGAGAGAGGCTGAATTAACCTAACTAATATAAGAATTTATGAAACACCTCATTTAAAATAAATTAATACAAATAATAAATTTTATTATGTATTAAAAACAACAAATAATAGCATCAAGTACCTGGTAGCCATCTATTGGGTACCTTTTAGCTATATATTACTCATCCTAGGTTCACCATGTGGCTTATAGAACTCAAAGAACCACCCATTACACTACTAGGAACACTTTTTACTTAGTACCGGTTTACATGTTGTATACTGGAATCTATCTTCAGTGATATATTTCATGAAAAACTGACCCTCAGGCCCCCAATGACCCCTTATAAATCTAAAACACACTCAATTACACATGGTCAAATAGAATTATATATAAAATACCTCTCTACAAATATTGTGATATTAAAAACACTCCACCATATATCATCTCATCTAGGATATATGTCCATCCACTTCACTATACATGCCCAACTGAAACATGAGTGTCCCACTCATAACATCTCTATATCATTGAGATGGTGAAAAATGAATACATCAATTCAGGATTTCTATAACCAAATTATTTAAATCATTCCATCCATAGGTACTCACCACCAACAAAGTATCAAAACATGAGACATAATAACCAACCTACTCCAGATATTGATGGTACCATACCCAATCATCGCATGGAAACCAAACATATACTTCATTAAAAACACTGACACCAAACATCAAACTCGATGAAAAAAATGAAAAAACACCATGTTAATCCTTACCACATAGAACAAATTCTAAACCATTACACATCATATAAAATAGAAATATGTAATCAGAAATTATTATAACTATAAATGGTTCTCAATCCAACTTTGGGTACATCATTTCAACCACATGAAACTTCCTTGAAACATGACCACCATATTATAAACCACTAGATAGATTCATACATTGTTCCAGCCACATCACCCATAATAGATTAACTTATACTATACAATGGAATGGTAATTAAAACAATATAATCTTCTACCTATAGACACTACTACCATTTAAACAATTAAAGTTTGATTCTGGAATAATTCCCGATATCAAGATGACTATGAGAACATATGGAAGAATCTCTATATATTCCATATCTTACCATAGTCCTTCACTCATTATGTGGTATACAACATTACGTTTGAACATTTTCCAACTACCTACATTATTATCACATCAATGATAATACACTCAAAAGTGGAAAAGTTAATCCACTACCCTGACTACCATTATGTTTCTCCTCTTACCATCACATTATGATATCTAATTACCCACAACTAACTTCACTTAGAAAAAATATTGAACATGGTAAATATTCATCGATCATGTTCTTATCTACTATCTATTCTCATCTAACCCTCATAAAAAATTATTATAACCTAATAATATAGTCTTTTTCCTTGATATCATGTCAAAGGCCATCCCATAACCATTTAACCAAGGTGTTCTCATTTACTACTAATATCGTTTAAAATTATTTCATTTCCATTAAACTATAGGAAAAATACATAACATATTTACACCATTGTTTGAAGTTCATAAACTTATAGGCTAAATTCAACCTTAATATTTTTTGAAATAAATTAACCAAAAAAATCCTCTATATATTTTCATGTAATTTGCACATGTTTTTTATATGCTACATGTATACCCCATCATAATTTCATTGATCCCCAAAGAATTTTTGTATCCAAATACACCCATTGATGAGGAGGTATCTATATCTATTTAAAAAAACTATTAATTGATTGTATTAAGAGATTTTATACATAGGGTATATTTTCTCCTTGAAAAAAATAAATGATTATATGACTAGAAATATACCTTATCAAATATTCCATATATGGATGCACTCTTTAAGAATTTCAGTTAATACTCTATATAAACCATACTAAAATCACCCTTAATTGATTATCAAATAGTCATCCAAGATCAATTGGATATGTTGGGAACCTTGTAACATCCTCATTCAGCTCTGGATAATCTTGGAATATAGGGGTACTAACTAGTTCATTACTCAGTGGCACAACTTATCCGTCATCAAAAGGGACCAACAGAAAAATACCTTGGTGAAATCTCATCTTCACCCTTTTGAAACCTGATCAAAGGCCATTGATATTGTATAGTATTGAAAAAAAATCTCAATGTCTATATATATATTTAAATTTTGATATTTATAATTATAAATGTTGTAATAGGAACTAAATAAAATTAGCTCATATAGTTCCCTACCCTCACTCGGGTCTTATACCATCCATCTTTATGGCCTCGCATACCAATTTATAGGTCATGTCCTAAGTACTAACATCACACACATAGAGGATCCACACTCCCAAATATAACATAAATTAAAATAAAAGTATTTGACTAAGTATAGTTCCACTAAGATGATATGTGATTAATAATTTTTTATTTTATTGGTGAATCATTAAATAAAAAAAGATTATATCTATAAGGAAAATATCCATCACACTTACGGACATATGTGTAATTTGATTCCTATGTTCCCACAATGATGCACTAGCACAAACAGATTAACTCTCTAGGTAGGGAGTATGTAACACCCGAGACTTTTATGTTATATATATCATCAAATGAATATTTTTCTACATAACACTTGCTTGGCTCACTTTACACGAAATCGCGACCTTCCTCGATAGCTTGCGTCGTACGCAATACCGAGTTTCACTAAACAACGATATGCTATTAAAATATTATTAAAACTAGTCGTTATGAATAGTAATAACCACTTTTTCAAATTTTATAAATTCTATTTTTCAAAATGGACTTCATTTTTGGATTCAGAATATCGAAATTAGCCTAGGGTGAAATTTTGGTATTTTTCTGAAAACTTTCAATTTTTGATGAATAGTGAAACCACTAAGTGGTAGTTAAAAAACTGAATTTTTCATAAAACTTAATTTTATCGCTTCTGTGAGTGGAATTTCAAAAATCCAAGAGACACGGTTGATGTCAGTAAGTAAAATGTGGTTCAATGAGATGAAAATAATTTTTTGGTGAATAGTAACTTTTTACTTTTTTTACCATGGTTAAAAGTAAATAGGGTAATTAAGGGTAAAGATGATATTATTATTACCCTAAAACATGTCCTAATTATATTGGATAAGTGTAATTCGACCAAAAACAAACTTAGGAATAAAATATGACCATTTAGGCCCACTTGGATTAGATTAGGACATTTATTATTAATTTATTTAAAGAAGGGTTAAAATAGTTAAAATCAAAGTTTAATAAGTAGATAATTTTTAATATGGGGTTATACATAAGATAAATTCAACTATAAATATTCATTAGAAAGATAACATGATTTCCTACATAATGGTATTTTATTTATAATTTTTAGACATTAAATAATTTAATTTATTTATGACACAAAGATGATGCAGTAATTATCTTATTAATAAACTATTGACATAATTAATGTTATAAACACCAAAATAAATGTAATTTGAGACTTTTTATGAATTACACTAATTTTCTAGGTTACGATGACATGTTATTATTGATTTAATTAACTTTTTTGGAATTAATAATTCTGTTATGATTTTCACAAAAATCAATTACTAAATAGTGTCAAAATTGACATAAAATAGTTTTTAAAACAAATATTATATTAGTAATTGTTATTTTATTCCTAAAAATATAAGGTTCGGCCAAATGACTTAGATAAGGTTATATATATTAATAATAAACAACTTGGGGTTCGTTTATCTTCTTATAGTAAGTTTATTAACCTTATAGTATAAGAACACAAGAAGACACGGTAAAAGTAAACTTATTTAACTTAATGTTAAATCTAAATGATAAGGTTAAAATAGGAACCTAAACTTGTCTAAATTCTATTGGATGAGAGGATTTAGACCCATACCCACCTTATCTTCGAAATATATCAATTTTGATCTATTTAAAACCGAACTTGACTTTATAATAAAATAATACTTTTAGTTTTCCCAAAGGTGACCCTCTCCTCCCTTATAAAAGGGCACCTCCTCCCCCTCTTCCTCACACCACTTTGAGCCTTAAAGCTCGGCCAAACCCTGCCAATTCATCCTCTACACTTCCCTAGAGACATCCTAGAGGTCCTGGTCTTCTTCAAAGACCACTTTTAGTCCTCTAAAAGAAGATATCAAAGAAGCACTTCAAAGAAGAGGTAATGTTCGTTACCGATTCTTTCATCTTTATTTCTTCTTCCACTTCTTCTTCTTTAGTTGTTTCATTATGAAGTAATAACATCAGTATCACTCATATAATGATATGTTATTATAAGTATTAAACAACCATATTTCACCATCTATCCATCCTACGGAAAATGAAATCACTGCGCGTGCGTACGTACGGAATATCGTCTCCACGCCGTGGTGTAATCTATTTTCCACCACCACCTTACTTGGATGGGTATAATGGTGTACATAAAAACTATATATGATTATTGTAAAGTGATATTGATTATGAAATAGTATACATACACTCCAATACAATTCCACGATCATGAGAATGATATCATCGCTCGTGCGTACGTACGGACTACCGTCTCCACGACGCGATGAGATTCATTCTCCACGTTAACCATTCATGAATGATTATAAAGTATATATAATAATTAATAATGAAATATATGAAATAATAATTATTCTTTATTTATGTGTATATATATGTACGTCATCTACTTAATTCCATTCAATCAATAAGGAAACGAAAACAGCGTTCATGCGTACGTACGGCCTACCG
This sequence comes from Viscum album, assembly GCA_963277665.1. Classification (NCBI taxonomy): domain Eukaryota; kingdom Viridiplantae; phylum Streptophyta; class Magnoliopsida; order Santalales; family Viscaceae; genus Viscum; species Viscum album. The sequence continues at coordinate 435,461,274 of OY728139.1, forward strand.
TCTCCATGAATGGTGTATTTCTTTCCATTTATCGATCCATTATATATGTGTATATTCTGAATATATATTATATATAAATCATGTTTTATATTCTTGAATTAAGTAATCATGATCTAATTAATCATATGAATAATTACAAGTTAAAACACGAACGACAAATGAGACGATTTTACCCAAAACGCTACTTTGACATTAATTTACAAAAGAACAGGTAATATAAAGTCATAAGTGAACCATATATATAATAAAAATGAATATGATTCTGTAATAAGTCAATGAGATTATTTAAATCATTATACAGGAGGTTCGGACACTTACGAAGAAAATCGGACCTAAGGTAAGGGAAATATCACAATCTCATTTTTATCCGAGATTGTTTATACTTTGGAATTTACTGGGGTGTATTTTATCATCCACATCCATGTTTCCTCAATATGTAATATTATTTCCATTCACCTAAAATTGTTTAAATCCTATTTTACCCTTCGGTGAGTTTTTAGTAAAAGATATGAAAGCAATCTTTTGTCGTTTTTCATACGAGGTACTTTTTTTGACTTTTCCGACAAAAGTACGAAGAATGTTTTTTTTAACTTATACGGCATGAATGGATTTTTAAAATATTATTTCCAAGAAGCTTACTTTACAAGTTTTAATGTTTATTTTTAATCATTTTTTTAGTTTAAAATTTTATGACATGTTAAGAAAAGAAAAATGTTTTTGAAGTAGAAAGGATATTTCCCTCAAGAATGGAGTTCAAGAGTTTTATCAAAATTATTTTCCATCTAAGATAATATAGGGTTCTATTTATATCCCTATTATTACATGGATTTTATTATTTTGTGATGGAAATATTTTTATGAATTCCTTTATCTTAGATGAATTGTTTTATGATGTCACGATGTTTAAGATTCCCATTTTTATTACATGGGTTATGCTATGATGTATGGTTGATGATTTTGTGGCACACATAAGAATTGTATCATTAAGAGATGGGTGGGACCTATATCTCCCTCCAATACATTGGGTAAAGATTTTATATCTCATGAGATAGACATGGCTGCAATGGTAGGTTATACCGGTTCAGTGAAACAGGACTGAAACGAGGGTGACTCGGTTCAGAAATAGACTTTGTCCACTAAGATAGTCTTGGAAATGAGTCTTGAGTAATAAGATATGATTATCTGTGATTATGTGTGTATGCCACAAAGTTTCATGTTTTAAGTTATGATTATTGGGATTTCATTTCACTACTATGATGTATCCCATGTTATGAAATTATTCTCTCTTTTGCAGATTAAGATTTCCAAAATGTTATGTTCTTATGAATATGATGTGATTGATATTTCTTTTGTTTACCCTTACTGAGAATTTGAGCTCACCCTTTTGTATGTTTTCTTTCCCCAGGTCAGGAAGAAGGTTATTAAGTAAGATATGCCAAAAGGGACTATAGATATGATGAAATAAATGGAAGAGAGTGTAGACGCTTTATGAACCAGTTGTTTATGTTTCCTAGTTTCTAAAGACACTATACCTATATGGTTCTTTCGTGGTTTTGTTATATGTTGTAATAAGTATGCTTCAATTTTGAAGTATTAACAATGTATGTTAATTATGGGTCGTTATAGTTGGTATCAGAGGAAAGGTATAGTCAACCTTTGGAAACTAGGATGTGAAAGCCTTAGTAAGAACCCTAAGGATAATTCTAAGCATAGAACACAATCTTAGTGTTTTAGAAATGGCCATGAATAACCTAGGATAAGACCTTAACTGTGAAATTTTATTCTTGATTATGTGGTTTTCCTATTATAATTAGTGTTGCTCACACTATTCTTCTTGGTTTTAGTCAATGGCTAGAACCCGAAGGAATCGTGTTAATGCGGAATGCAACGGGAAATGCAATGATTGTCCCCCTAAGCAACCAAACGTTATGGGAGCTGGAATTCAAAATCTTGTAGCCATGCTCACACAACTTTCTCAAGCTATGAATCATGCAGGACTTCCAAACGAGCAAAGGAAGGAGCAACATTCTGTTGAATCCTTCATGAGGAAGCGTCCACCTTCTTTCAGCGGGTATACTGATCCATTAGTTGCTGAACAATGGATTAGTACTACTGAAAAGATATTTTCAGTTCTTCAATGTTCTGAGCATGATAAAGTCATCCTAGCAGTGTATCCTTTGGAAGAATATGCTGATCAATGGTGGAATCTTATTAAGAATACGAGGCAAAGGGATGAAATTGAGTCCATGGAATGGGACGAGTTCAAGAACTTATTTTTCAATAAGTACTTCCCTCGTATTCTCCGAACAAAGATGGAGAAAGAGTTTGTTGAACTGAAGAAAAAGGATGATGAATCTGTTGGTACCTATGAAGAAAATTTTACAAGACTTGCAAGGTACGCTTCTGGTATTATTATCCAACCTGAGAGTAAAATAGATCGATACTTTAGTGGCTTAAAACCAAGTATTCAAAGGGCGTTAGCCATAAGGGACTTCAATAGCTATGAGGAAATCGTTCGATGTCCTCTCAAAGTTGAGATGGAGATTGGAGTAACCCATCAGTCATATGGGTTTGATAAGAAGAGGAAAATGGAATTCAAAGGAAAATCTAAAGAGCACACTGAAAAGAAGATGAGCTTTACCATGCTCAAAGTGTGGAAAGAAACATGGAGGGAGTTGTCCTAAATGGACAAGTAAATGTTTCAAATGTGGAAAGAAAGGTCATCGGGCATTTGAATGTCGCAATTATGGGAAGAAGATGTCTAATGATGCAAAAAAAGAAAGGGATACACAGAATGAACCTACTACACTTCAATGTTTCAAGTTCAAGGATATGGGGCATTATGCCAATTAATTCCCTAATCCAAGGGTTGACGATGATGGTCGACGTCAACAAACTCTTAAGGATAAAGACAAAGGAAAGTCACATGCAATTTCTATTAGCGATGTGGAGTATGATAACGATGTGGTGAAAGGTACACTTACCATCCACTCTAAAGTAGCAAATGTTTTATTTGATTCTGGATCCACCCAATATTTTATTTCTAAAGAATTTTCTAAGGGTATCACCATATTACCTCAACAATTAGATGTTGAGTTAGCTGTGACAACACCTAATGGCACAACAGTCGCATCAAAAGTTTATAATTCTTCTCCGATCGAAGTTTGTGGGAAAGTGCTTCCTGCAAATCTTGTGATCCTTCCTATAGTGAAATTTGATGTGATTCTTGGCATGGATTTGATTTCTTTATATGGATATCATATCAATTTCCAAAGAAGGGAAGTCACATTTCATATTCCATATCAATCTATGATCATCTATCAATGCAAGGATGAACATAACCTTCCGGTGGAAATTCCTTCTACATTATGGGTCTTGATTCCACTAAATGAAGGTTATTTATCTCAAATGGTTGGTGAGAAACTCATGAATAATAATATGCCCATTGTACGGGAGTTTGATGATGTTTTTCTGGAGGAATTATTGGGTCTTCCACCAAATCGTGAAGTTGAGTTTTCAATAGAACTTGTACCGGGTGCTTTGCCTATTTCAAAGAAACCTTATAGAATGGACCCAATTGAGTTGCTGAAATTGAAGAAGCAACTCCAAGAGAATCTTGATAAGGGATTCATACTCCCTAGTGCATCACCTTGGGGAGCACATGTTCTATTTGTTATTAAGAAAAATGGATCAATGAGACTCTGCATTGATTATCGGGAACTTAACAAGATCACTATCAACAACAAATATCCTCTCCCACGCATTGATGACTTATTTGACAAACTACGCGGAGCTCAATACTTTTCCAAGATTGATCTTAGTTCAGGGTATCATCAATTAAGGGTCAAAAGGGAGGATATACCAAAGACGGCTTTCCGTACAAGGTATGGACACTATGAATTTATAGTGATGCCATTTGGTCTTACTAATGCCCCTGCTATCTTCATGGATCTAATGAATAGAGTCTTTAGAGACTATCTTGATCAATTTTTGGTAGTCTTTATAGATGATATTCTTGTCTATTCAAAGAGCAAGGAAGAACATGAAGATCACTTGAGAATTATATTGAAGACCCTGAGAAAGGATAAGCTTTATGCCAAATTTACAAAGTGTGAATTTTGGCTTCAAAAAGTTGCATTTTTGGGTCACATAATCTCAAAAGAGGGGATATCTGTGGATCCAGCAAAAAAAGAGGTTATCGAAAGATGGTCGAGACCAACAACAGTAACTGAGATCCGAAGTTTTCTTGGTTTGGCTGGATATTATCGACGTTTTGTGAAAGATTTTTCATGATTATCTAATCCACTCACCAAGTTGACTCAGAAAGGAGTTAAGTTTTTCTAGATGGAGGAATGTGAAGAGAATTTCAAGGAGTTGAAAAGAAGGTTATCCAGTGCACCTGTGCTCACACTGCCTTGTAGTGGAGAAAGTTTTGTGATCTATAGTGATGCATCCAAGAAGAGATTGGGGTGTTTTCTTATGCAAAATGATATGGTGATAGCTTATGCCTCATGACAGTTGAAAATCCATGAGCAAAATTACCCAACACATGATTTGGAGTTAGCTGCGGTAATCTTTTCATTAAAGATTTGGAGGCATTAGCTTTATGGTGAAAGGTGTGATATTTATACTGATCATAAAAGTTTAAAGTATATTTTCACACAAAAGGAGCTGAATATGCGTCAAAGAAGATGGTTGGAGATGATTAAGGATTACGACTGCTCAATCCATTACCACCCTAGGAAAGCAAACAAGGTGGAAGACGCATTAAGTCGACAAGACCATTCCAGTTTATCTATGATGAGGATCACAAAAGATCCAATATATATGGATTTACAAAGGATGGATCTTGGAATTATAATGGAAGGGGAAAAATCTTATCTTTCTCAAATGAATGTTCAACCATCTATACATGTGAAGATTAAAGAGGCACAGAAAGAAGATGTAGAGTTACAAAAGAAGGTGAGAAATGTTCATGAATTCAACCTTGATTGTGATGGGATAATAAAGTTCAGGAATCGGGTTTGTGTTCCTCTTATCCCCGAATTAAAGAAGGAGATGCTGGATGAGGCTCAAAGTTCTTCATTCTCTATTCATCCTAGAAGCATGAAGATGTATAGGGACCTGAAAGAGTACTTCTGGTGGGATGGCATGAAAAGAGATGTTTCTGAATATGTCTCTCGATGCTTGGTTTGTCAACAAGTTAAAGCTGAGAGACAGAAGTCTAAGGGTATGTTACAACCATTACCCATACCCGAATGGAAATGGGAAAACATCACTATGGACTTTGTCACAGGACTTCCTAAAACATCCAAAGGCAATAATGCTATCTGGGTCATAGTTGATCGTCTTACAAAGTCTGCACACTTCATTTCTATTAGAGAGGATTTATCTCTGGATCAGCTTGCCAGGATATATGTAAAGGAAGTGGTAAGATTGCATGGAGTACCAATTTCTATTATATCTGATCGAGATCCGAGATTTACCTCGAAGTTCTGGCGAAGTCTTCAGTATACTCTGGATACAGAGTTGAGTTTCAGCACTGCTTATCATCCTCAGACAGATGGTTAGTCTGAGAGAACAATTCAAACTCTAGAAGATATGTTGAGAGCTTTCTCTATGGATTTCAAAGGTGGTTGGGATCAACACCTACCTTTGGTGGAATTTTCTTATAAAAATAGCTTTCACTCCAGTATTCAGATGGCTCCTTATGAAGCTCTCTATGGAAAGAAATGCAGGACTCCAACTTGCTGGGATGAAGTTGGGGAAAGAAAGCTATTAGGACCTGATCTCGTTGATGAAATGGCAGAAAAGGTCAGATCTATTCAACAACACATAAGAGCAGCTCAGAGTCGACAGAAAAATTATGCCAACAACCGAAGAAAAGACCTAGAGTTTGAAGTGGGTGATAAAGTTTTCTTACGATTATCTCCCTGGAAGAGAGTCATGAGATTTGGAAAGAAGGGGAAGTTGATCCCTAGATATATCGGTCCTTTCGAAATACTGGATCGTGTTGGGAAGGTAGCTTACCGATTGGCGCTTCCACCGAATCTCTCTCAAGTTCACGATGTGTTCCATGTATCTCTCCTAAGAAAGTACATACCTGATCCTTCACAAGTACTTAGCTCAGAAGTTGTACCACTGGAGCAAGATCTTTCTTATGAAGAAAAACCGATAGAGATTCTGGATCGTAGCGAAAAAGTCCTATGAAACAAGACCACTCGATTGGTGAATGTTTTATGGAGGAACCACCAATTAAAAGAATCTACATGGGAGCTTGAGGATATGATGACGGAGAGGTATCCTTATCTGTTTGTTACAAAGTGATGAATTTTGAGGGAAAAAATCATTTTAAGGGGGGTAGAATGTAACACCCAAGACTTTTATGTTATATAAATCATCAAAGGAATCTTTTTCTACACAACACTTTCTTGGCTTGCTTTACACGAAATCGCGACCTTCCTCGATAGCTTGCATCGTACGCAATACCGAGTTTTACTAAACAACGATATGCTATTAAAATATTATTAAAACTAGCCGTTATGAATAGTAATAACCACTTTTTAAAATTTTATAAATTTTATTTTTAAAAATGGACTTTATTTTTTTATTCGGAATATCGAAATTAGCCTAGGGTGAAATTTTGGTATTTTTCTGAAAACTTTCAATTTTTGATGAATAGTGAAACCACTAAGTGGTAGTTAAAAAACTGAATTTTTCATATAACATAATTTTACCGCTTCTGTGAGTGGAATTTCAAAAATCCGAGAGACACGGTTGAAGTCATTAAGTAAAATGTGGTTCAATGAGATGAAAACAATTTTTTGGTGAATAGTAACTTTTTACTTTTTTTTACCACGGTTAAAATTAATTAGGGTAATTAAGGGTAAAGATGATATTATTATTACCCTAACACATGTCCTAATTCTATTGGATAAGTGTAATTCGACCAAAAACAAACTTATGAATAAAATATGACCATTTAGGCCCACTTGGATTAGATTAGGACATTTATAATTAATTTATTTAAAGAAGGGTTAAAATAGTTAAAATCAAAGTTTAATAAGTAGATAATTTTTAATATGGGGTTATACATAAGATAAATTCGACTATAAATATTCATTAGAAATATAAAACGATTTCCTACATAATGGTATTTTATTTTTAATTATTAGACATTAAATAATTTAATTTATATATGACACAAAGATGATGCAGTAATTATCTTATTAATAAAATATTGACATAATTAATGTTATAAACACCAAAATAAATGTAATTTGAGACTTTTTATGAATTCCACTAATTTTCTAGGTTAATATGACATGTTATTATTGATTTAATTAACTTGTTTAGAACTAATAATTCTGTTATGAGTTTCACAAAAATCAATTACTAAATAGTGTCAAAATTGACATAAAATAGTTTTTAAAACAAATATTATATTAGTAATTGTTATTTTATTCCTAAAAATCTAAGGTTCAGCCAAATGACTTAGATAAGGTTATATATATTAATAATAAACAACTTGGGGTTCGTTTGTCTATTTATAGTAAGTTTATTAACCTTATAGTATAAGAACACAAGAAGACACGGTAAAAGTAAACTTATTTAACTTAATGTTAAATCTAAATGATAAGGTTAAAATAGGAACCTAAACTTGTCTAAATTATATTGGATGAGATTGTTTCGACCCATATCCACTTTAGCTTCGAAATATATCAATTTGGAGCTATTTAAAACCGAACTTGACTTTATAATAAAATAATATTTTTAGTTTTCCCAAAGGTGCCCCTCTCCTCCCTTATAAAAGGGAACCTCCTCCCCCTCTTCCTCACACCACTTTAAGACTTCAAGATCAGAAAAACCATGTCAATTACTCTTCTACACTTCCCTAGAGACATCCTAGAGGTCCTGGTCTTCTTCAAAGACCAATTTTAGTGCCCTAAAAGAAGGTCTCAAAGAAGCACTTCAAAGAAGAGGTAATGTCTGTTACCGATTCTTTCATCTTTATTTCTTCTTCCACTTCTTCTTCTTTAGTTGTTTCATTATGAAGTAATAACATAAGTATCACTCATATACTGATATGTTATTATAAGTATGGAAAAACCCTATTTCACCATCTATCCATCCTACGGAAAACGAAATCACCGTGCGTGCGTACGTACGGAATACCGTCTCCACGCCGTGGTGTAATCTATTTTCCACCACCACCTTACTTGGATGGGTATAATGGGGTACATAATAACTATATATGATTATTGTAAAGTAATATTGATTCTGAAATAGTATACATACACTCAAATACAATTCTACTATCATGATAACGATATCATCGCTCGTGCGTACGTACGGACTACCGTCTCCACGACGCGATGAGATTCATTCTCCACGTTAACCATTCATGAATGATTATAAAGTATATATAATAATTAATAATGAAATATATGACATAATAATGATTCTGTATTTATGTGTGTATATATGTATGTCATCTACTTAATTCCATTCAATTCAATAAGGAAACGAAAACAGCGTTCATGCGTACGTACGGCCTACCGTCTCCATGAACGGTGTATTTCTTTCCATTTATCGATCCATTATATATATGTATATTCTGAATATATATTATATATAAATCATGTTTTATATTTTTGAATTAAGTAATCATGATCTAAGTAATCATATGAATAATTACAAGTTAAAACATGAACGACAAATGAGACGATTTTACCCAAAACGCTACTTTAACATGAATTTGCAAAAGAACGGGTAATATAAAGTCATAAGTGAACCATATATATAATAAAAATAAATATGATTCTCTAATAAGTCAATGACATTATTTAAATCATTATACAGGAGGTTCGGACACTTACGAAGCAAATCGGACCTAAGGTAAGGGAAATATCACAATCTCATTTTTATCCGAGATTGTTTATACTTTGTCATTTACTGGGGTGTATTTTATCATCCACATCCATGTTTCCTCAATATGTAATATTATTTCCATTCACCTACAATTGTTTAAATCCTATTTTACCCTTCGGTGAGTTTTTAGTAAAATATATGAAAGGAATCTTTTGTCGTTTTTCGTACGAGGTAGTTTTTTTGACTTTTCCGACAAAAGTACGAAGAATGTTTTTTTAACTTATACGGCATGAAAGGATTTTTAAAATATTATTTCCAAGAAGCTTACTTTACAAGTTTTCAAGTTTATTTTTAATCAATTTTTTTTAGTTTAAAATTGTATGACATGTTAAGAAAGGAAAAAGGTTTTTGAAGTAGAAAGGATATTTTCCTCAAGAATGGAGTTCAAGAGTTTTATCAAAATTATTTTCCATCTATGATAATATAGGGTTCTATTTCTATCCCTATTATTACATGGATTTTATTATGTTGTGATGGAAATATTTTTATGAATTCGTTTATCTTATATGAATTGTTTTATGATGTCACGATGTTTAGGATTCCCATTTTTATTACTTGGTTATGCTATGATGTATGGTTGATGATTTTGTGGCACACATAAGAATGGTATCATTAAGAGATGGTTGGGACCTATATCTCCCTCCAATTCATTGGGTAAAGATTTTATATCTCATGAGATATACATGTCTGGAATGGTAGGTTATACCGGTTCAGTGAAACAGGACTGAAACGAGGGTGACTCGGTTCAGAAATGGACTTTGTCCGCTAAGATAGTCTTGGCAATGAGTCTTGACTAATAAGATGTGATTCTCTATGATTATGTGTGTATGCCACAAAGTTTCATGTTTTAAGTTATGATTATTGGGATTTCATTTCACTACTATGATTTATCCCATGTTATGAAATTATGCTCTCTTTTTCCGGTTAAGATTTCCAAAATGTTGTGTTCTTATGAATATGATGTGATTGATATTTCTTTTGTTTACCCTTACTGAGCATTTGAGATCACCCTTTCGTATGTTTTCTTTCCCCAGGTCAGGAAGAAGGTTATTAAGTAAGATATGCCAAAAGGGACTATAGATATGATGAAATAAATGGGAGACAGTGTAGACGCTTTATGAACCAGTTGTTTATGTTTCCCAGTTTCTAAAGACACTATACATATACGGTCCTTTCGTGGTTTTGTTATATTTTTTAATAAGTATGCTTCAATTTTGAATTATTAACAATGTATGTAAAGTATGGGTCGTTATAGTTGGTATCAGAGGAAAGGTATAGTCAACCATTGGAAACTAGGATGTGAAAGCCTTAGTAAAAACCCTAAGGATAATTCTAAGCATAGAACACAATCTTAGTGTTTTAGAAATGGCCATGAATAACCTAGGATAAGACCTTAAGTGTGAAATTTTATTTTTGATTATGTGGTTTTCCTATTATAATTAGTGTTGCTCACACTATTCTTCTTGGTTTTAGTCAATGGCTAGAACCCGAAGGAATCGTGTTAATGAGGAATGCGACAGGCAATGCAATGATGGTCCCCCTGAGCAACCAAACGTTATGGGAGATGGAATTCAAAATCTTGTATCCATGCTCACACAACTTTCTCAAGCTATGAATCATGCAGGACTTCCAAACGAGCAAAGGAAGGATCAACATTCTGTTGAATCCTTCATGAGGCAGCGTCCACCTTCTTTCAGCGGGTCTACTGATCCATTAGTTGCTGAACAATGGATTAGTACTACTGAAAAGATATTTTTAGTTCTTCAATGTTCTGAACATGATAAAGTCATCCTAGCAGTGTATCGTTTGGAAGAAGATGTTGATCAATGGTGGAATCGTATTAATAATATGAGGGAAAGGGATGAAATTGAGTCCATGGAATGGGACGAGTTCAAGAACTTATTTTTCAATAAGTACTTCCCTCGTATTCTCCGAACAAAGATAGAGAAATAGTTTCTTGAACTGAAGCAAAAGGATGATGAATCTGTTGGTACCTATGAAGAAAATTTTACAAGACTTGCAAGGTACGCTTCTGGTATTATTATCCAACATGAGAGTAAGATAGATCGATTCTTTAGTGGCTTAAAACCAAGTCTTTGAAGGGCATTATCCATAAGGGACTTCAATAGCTACGAGGAAATCGTTCGATGTGCTCTCAAAGTTGAGATGGAGATTGGAGTAACCCATCAGTCATATGGGTTTGATAAGAAGAGGAAAATGGAATTCAAAGGAAAATCTAAAGAGCACACTGAAATGAAGATGAGCTTTCCCTTATGCTCAAAGTGTGGAAAGAAACATGGAGGGAGTTGTCTTAAAGGGACAAGTAAATGTTTCAAATGTGGAAAGGAAGTTCATCGGGCATTTGAATGCCGCGGTGATGGGAAGAAGATGTCTAATGATGCAAAAAAAGGAAGGGATACACAGAATGAACCTACTACACTTCAATGTTTCAAGTGCAAGGAGATGGGGCATTATGCCAATAAATTCCCTAATCCAAGGGTTGATGATGATGGTCAAAGTCAACAAAATCTTAAGGCTAAATACAAAGGAAAGTCACATGAAATTTCTATCAGCGATGTGGAGTACGATAACGATGTGGTGAAAGGTACACTTACCATCCACTCTAAAGTAGCAAATGTTTTATTTTATTCTGGATCCACCCACTCTTATATTTCTGAAGAATTTTCTAAGGGTATCACCGTATTACCTCAAGAATTAGATGTTGAGTTAGTTGTGACAACACCTAATGGCACAACAGTCGCATCAAAAGTTTATAATTCTTCTCCGATCGAAGTTTGTGGGAAAGTGCTTCCTGCAAATCTTGTGATCCTTCCTATAGTGGAATTTGATGTGATTCTTGTCATGGATTGGCTTTCTTTATATGGAGCTCATATCAATTTCCAAATAAGGGAAGTCACATTTCATATTCCAGATCAATCTATGATCGTCTATCAATGCAAGGATGAACATAACCTTCCAGTGGAAATTCCTTCTACCTTATGGGTCTTGATTCCACTAAATGAAGGTTATTTATCTCAAATGGTTGGTGAGAAACTCATGAATAAGAATATTCCCATTGTACGGAAGTTTGATGATGTTTTTCCGGAGGAATTACCGGGTCTTCCACCAAATCGTGAAGTTGAGTTTTCAATAGAACTCGTACCGGGTGCTTTTCCTATTTCAAAGACACCTTATAGAATGGCACCAATTGAGTTGCAGGAATTGAAGAAGCAACTCCAAGAGAATCTTGATAACGGATTCATACGCCCTAGTGCGTCACCTTGGGGAGCACCTGTTCTATTTGTTAAGAAGAAAGATGGATCAATGAGAATCTACATTGATTATCGAGAACTTAACAAGATCACTATCAAGAACAAATATCCTCTCCCACGCATTGATGACTTATTTGACCAACTACGCGGATCTCAATACTTTTCCAAGATTGATATTCGTTCAGGGTATCATCAATTAAGGGTCAAAAGGGAGGATATACCAAATACGGCTTTCCGTACAAGGTATGGACACTATGAATTTATAGTGATGCCATTTGGTATTACTAATGCCCCTGTTATCTCATGGATCTAATGAATAGAGTCTTTAGAGACTATCTTGATCAATTTGTTGTAGTCTTTATAGACGATATTCTTGTCTATTAAAAGAGAAAGGAAGAACATGAAGATCACTTGAGAATTATATTGATGACCCTGAGAAAGGATAAGCTTTATGCCAAATTTACCAAGTGTGAATTTTGGATTCAAAAAGTTTTATTTTTGGGTTACATAATCTCAAAAGAGGGGATATATGTGGATCCAGCAAAAACAGAGGTTATCGAAAGATGGTCGAGACCAACAACAGTAACTAAGATCTGAAGTTTTCTTGGTTTGGCTGGATATTATCGACGTTTTGTGAAAGATGTTTCACGATTATCTAATCCACTCACAAAGTTGACTCATAAAGGAGTTAAGTTTGTCTGGACGGAGGAATGTGAAGATAATTTCAAGGAGTTGAAAAGAAGGTTATCCAGTGCACCTATGCTCACACTTCCTTGTAGTGGAGAAAGGTTTGTGATCTATAGTGATTCATCCAAGAAGGGATTGGGGTGTGTTCTTATGAAAAATGATATGGTTATAGCTTATGCCTCACGACAGTTGAAAATCCATGAGCAAAATTACCCAACACATGATTTGGAGTTAGATGCGGTAATCTTTGCATTAAAGATTTGGAGGCATTATCTTTATGGTGAAAGGTGTGATATTTATACTGATCACAAAATTTTAAAGTATATTTTCACACAAAAGGAGATGAATATGCGTCAAAGAAGATGGTTGGAGATGATTAAGGATTACAACTGCTCAATCCATTACCACCCTGGGAAAGCAAACAAGGTGGAAGATGCATTAAGTCGACAAGACCATGCCAGTTTATCCATGATGAGGATCACAAAAGATCCAATATTTATGGATTTACAAAGGATGGATCTTGTAATTATAATGGAAGGGGAAAAATCTTATCTTTCTCAAATTAATGTTCAACCATCTATACATGTGAATATTAAATAGTCACAGAAAGAAGATGTCGAGTTACAAAAGAAGGTGAGAAATGTTCCTGAATTCAACCTTGATTGTGATGGGATAATAAAGTTCAGGAATCGGGTTTGTGTTCCTCCCATACCCAAAATAAAGAAGGAGCTGCTGGATGAGGCTCATAGTTCTTCATTCTTTATTCATCCTGGAAGCACAAAGATGTATAGGGACCTGAAAGAGTACTTCGGGTGGGATGGCATGAAAAGAGATGTTGCTGAATATGTCTCTCGATGTTCGGTTTTTCAACAAGTTAAAGCTGAGAGACAGAAGTCTAAGGGGATGTTACAACCATTACCCATACTCAAATGGAAATGGGAAAACATCACTATGGACTTTGTCACAGGACTTCCTAAAACATCCAAAGGCAATAATGCTATCTGGGTCATAGTTGATCGTCTTACAAAGTCTGCACACTTCATTGCTATTGGAGAGGATTTCTCTCTGGATCAGCTTTCCAGAATATATGTAAAGGAAGTGGTAAGATTGCATGGAGTACCACTTTCTATTATATCTGATCGGGATCCGAGATTTACCTCGAAGTTCTGGCGAAGTCTTCAGCATACTCTGGATACAGAGTTGAGTTTCAGCACTAATTATCATCCTCAGACAGACGGTCAGTCTGAGAGAACAATTCAAACTCTAGAAGATATGTTGAGAGATTTCTCTATGGATTTAAAAGGTGGTTGGGATCAACACCTACCTTTGGTGGAATTTTCTTATAATAATAGCTTTCACTCCAGTATTCAGATGGCTCCTTATGAATCTCTCTATGGAAAGAAATGCAGGACTCCAACTTGCTGGGATGAAGTTGGGGAAAGAAAGCTATTAGGACCTGATCTCGTTGATGAAATGGCAGAAAAGGTCAGATCTATTCAACAACACATAAGAGCAGCTCAGAGTCGACAGAAAATTTATGCCAACAATCAAAGAAAAGACCTAGAGTTTGAAGTGGGTGATAAAGTGTTCTTACGATTATCTCCCTGGAAGAGAGTCATGAGATTTAGAAAGAAGGGGAACTTGAGCCCTAGATGTATCGGTCCTTTTAAAATATTGGATCGTGTTGGGAAGGTAGCTTACCGATTGGAGCTTCCACCGAATCTCTCTCAAGTTCATGATGTGTTCCATGTATCTCTCCTGAGAAAGTACATACCTGATCCTTCACATGTACTTAGCTCAGAAGTTGTACCGGTGGAGCAAGATCTTTCTTATGAAGAACAACCGATAGAGATTCTGGATCGTATCGAAAAAGTACTACGAAACAAGACCACTCGATTGGTGAAAGTTTTATGGAGGAACCACCAATTAGAAGAAGCTACATGGGGGCTTGAGGATATGATGAGGGAGAGGTATCCTCGTCTGTTTGTTACAAAGTGACGAATTTCGAGGGAGAAATTCATTTTAAGGGGGGTAGAATGTAACACCCCAGACTTTTATGTTATATAAATCATCAAATGAATCTTTTTCTACACAACACTTTCTTGGCTTGCTTTACACGAAATCGCGACCTTCCTTGATAGCTTGTGTCGTACGCAATACCGAGTTTCACTAAACAACGATATGCAATTAAAATATTATTAAAACTAGTCGTTATGAATAGTAATAACCACTTTTTAAAATTTTATAAATTCTATTTTTCAAAATGGACTTCATTTTTGGATTCGGAATATCGAAATTAGCCTAGGGTGAAATTTTGGTATTTTTCTGAAAACTTTCAATTTTTGATGAATAGTGAAACCACTAAGTGGTAGTTAAAAAACTGAATTTTTCATAAAAATTAATTTTACGGCTTCTGTTAGTGGAATTTCAAAAATCCGAGAGATACGGTTGATGTCAGTAAGTAAAATGTGGTTCAATTAGATGAAAATAATTTTTTGGTGAATAGTAACTTTTTACTTTTTTTTACCACGGTTAAAAGTAAATAGGGTAATTAAGGGTAATGATGATATTATAATTACTCTAAAACATGTTCTAATTCTATTGGATAAGTTTAATTCAACCAAAAAACAAACTTAGGAATAAAATATGACCATTTAGGCCCACTTGGATTAGATTAGGACATTTATTATTAATTTATTTAAACAATGGTTAAAATAGTTAAAATCAAAGTTTAATAAGTAGATAATTTTTAATATGGTGTTATACATAATAAAAATTCGACTATAAATATTAATTAGAAAGATAAAAATATTTCATACATAATGGTATTTTATTTGTAATTTTTAGACATTAAATAATTTAATTTATTTATGACACAAAGATGATGCAGTAATTATCTTATTAATGAAATATTGACATAATTAATGTTATAAACACCAAAATAAATGTAATTTGTGACTTTTTATGAATTACAATAATTTTCTAGGTTAATATAACATGTTAGTATTGATTTAATTAACTTGGTTCGAACTAATAATTCTGTTATGATTTTCACAAAAATCAATTACTAAATAGTGTCAAAATTGACATAAAATAGTTTTTAAAACAAATATTATATTAGTAATTGTTATTTTATTCTTAAAAATATAAGGTTCGTCCAAATGACTTAGGTAAGGTTATATATATTAATAATAAACAACTTGGGGTTCGTTTGGCTGCTTATAGTAAGTTTATTAACCTTATAGTATAAGAACACAAGAAGACACGGTAAAAGTAAACTTATTTAACTTAATGTTAAATCTAAATGATAAGGTTAAAATAGGAACTTAAACCTGTCTAAATTCTATTGAATTAGAGGATTGCGACCCATACCCACCTTAGCTTCGAAATATATCAATTTGGAGCTATTTAAAACCGAACTTGACTTTATAATAAAATAATATTTTTAGTTTTCCCAAAGGTGCCCCTCTCCTCCCTTATAAAAAGGCACCTCCTCCCCCTCTTCCTCACACCACTTTGAGCCTTCAAGCTCGGCCAACCCCTGCCAATTCCTCCTATCCGCTTCCCTAGAGACATCCTAGAGGTCCTGGTCTTCTTCAAAGACCAATTTTAGTGCCCTAAAAGAAGGTCTCAAAGAAGCACTTCAAAGAAGAGGTAATGTCCATTACCGATTCTTTCATCTTTATTTCTTCTTCCACTTCTTCTTCTTTAGTTGTTTCATTATGAAGTAATAACATCAGTATCACTCATATACTGATGTGTTATTATAAGTATGAAACAACCCTATTTCACCATCTATCCATCCTATGGAAAACGAAATCACCGCGCGTGCGTATGTACGGAATATCGTCTCCACGCCATGGTGTAATCTATTTTCCACCACCACCTTACTTGGATGGGTATAATGGTGTACATAATAACGATATATGATTATTTTAAAGTGATATTGATTCTCAAATAGTATACATACACTCCAATACAATTCCACGATCATGAGAATGATATCATCGCTCGTGCGTACGTACGGACTACCGTCTCCACGACGCGATGAGATTCATTCTCCACGTTAACCATTAATGAATGATTATAAAGTATATATAATAATTAAAAATGAAATATATGAAATAATAATGATTCTGTATTTATGTGTATATATATGTATGTCATCTACTTAATTCCATTCAATTCAATAAGGAAACGAAAACAGCGTTCATTCGTACGTACGGCCTACCGTCTCCATGAACGGTGTATTTCTTTCCATTTATCGATCCATTATATATATGTATATTCTGAATATATATTATATATAAATCATTTTTTATATTCTGGAATTAAGTAATCATGATCTAAGTAATCATATGAATAATTACAAGTTAAAACACGAATGACAAATGAGACGATTTTACCCAAAACGCTACTTTAACATGAATTTACAAAAGAACGGGTAATATAAAGTCATAAGTGAACCGTATATATAATAAAAATGAATATGATTCTGTAATAAGTCAATGACATTATTTAAATCATTATATAGGAGGTTCGGACACTTACGAAGCAAATCGGACCTAAGGTAAGGGAAATATCACAATCTCATTTTTATCCGAGATTGTTTATACTTTGGAATTTACTGGGGTGTATTTTATCATCCACATCCATGTTTCCTAAATATTTAATATTATTTCCATTCACCTACAATTGTTTAAATCCTATTTTACCCTTTGGTGAGTTTTTAGTAAAAGATATGAATGGAATCTTTTGTCGTTTTTCGTACGAGGTACTTTTTTTGACTTTTCCTTCAAAAGTACGAAGAATGTTTTTTTAACTTATACGGCATGAATGGATTTTTAAAATATTATTTCCAAGAATCTTACTTTACAAGTTTTGAAATTTATGTTTAATCAATTTTTTTTAGTTTAAAATTGTATTACTTGTTAAGAAAGGAAAAATGTTTTTGAAGTAGAAAGGATATTTTCCTCAAGAATGTAGTTCAAGAGTTTTATCAAAATTATTTTCCATATAAGATAATATAGGGTTCTATTTCTATTCCTATTATTACATGGATTTTATTATGTTGTGATGGAAATATTTTTATGAATTCCTTTATCTTAGATGAATTGTTTTATGATGTCACGATGTTTAAGATTCCCATTTTTATTACATGGGTTATGCTATGATGTATGGTTGATGATTTTGTGGTACAAATAAGAATGGTATCATTAAGAGATGGGTGGGACCTATATCTCCCTCCAATGCATTGGGTAAAGATTTTATATCTCATGAGATAGAAATGGCTGGAATGGTAGGTTATACCGGTTCAGTGAAACAGGACTGAAACGAGGGTGACTCGGTTCAGAAATGGACTTTGTCCACTAAGATAGTCTTGGAAATGAGTCTTGACTAATAAGATATGATTCTCTATGATTATGTGTGTATGCCACAAAGTTTCATGTTTTAAGTTTTGATCATTGGGATTTCATTTCACTACTATGATTTATCCCATGTTATGAAATTATTCTCTCTTTTGCAGGTTAAGATTTCCAAAATGTTATGTTCTTATGAATATGATGTGATTGATATTTCTTTTTCTGGCCCTTACTGAGTATTTGAGCTCACCCTTTTATGTTTTCTTTTCCCCAGGATATAAAGAAAGGTTTTAGGTATAAAAAAAAGGAAGATCTTTATGGGAGATGTTGATGATCTTTCACCACGATTAGAAGATTATATTCCGAGTTTCCAAAGACGCTAAACTATTAAGATCCTTGTGTGTGTGTTTTTTTTATGTACTAAGTATTCCGCAAAAGTAATGTAATTTCCATGTATATCAAGCTTCGGGTATCTACAGAGTAAAACCATAAATCAATAAAATCAAAAATATCTCATTTATCCTAGTCTGATAACATAATTATAACCATGAAATGAAATAATAGTTTTCCAAGATTAAGTTGAGATTTTATCATCATATTTTACATATACTATCCTAGATCACACAACAATGGTTCCACCCAAAGTAACAACTCATTACACAATCACTATATACAAAAAACCAAATAATAACTTAAAACAATTTATTCTGCCACATTTTAATGTCATTGTCTTAGAACGCTTCCACAATTACCAAACTAGAGTTCCATAGACCTCATGTATACCTCCTTGTATGATAGAGGCTACCAACTAGCATAGAGATTCAATAAGTGATTATGGGGAGACTATACCCTCTAATATATATACCCTGTAACAATAACAGATAAAAAAAAGAGTAAAAAAGGAAAAAACGGGGAAAAACATGATAATATGAAGCTAACCATGGTAGATGTATATAACATGGAATAAAAAATATATATCTATAATTTCATTATAATGGTTCAAAAGAATCATGGTATTCTAATTAGTTAATCAGGTATGGGAAATATAACAGTTATAAAATAACTATCATTGCCTTGATATCAACAACCCACTTTATGCTTCACCAAGATTAATCGATTTCCTTATAATTCATTCCATACAATTCCATCATGCTTTACAACTTTCATAGATAACATTCCCAAGACTATTTCATGATATATAAAGATTCATGTGTCATATATGGCCTTTACAGTGTGTGAGTACAAAATGATTAGGCTATCACCAATGGAGTCCCTAGATAATATCCACATTTTTATAGGTGATAAAAAATATGTGACTTATGATAACTAATAAAAAAACATATCTGGACCTACCACATGATCTTTACACCATGGGGGTGAACCACTACTTAATTAATCCATCCCCAGAGGCAGATGATTCACTTATTGTCTATACATACCCATAGGAGCTCATGGACCTCTAATAAATTCCTCTAAACCAAACCCACCCATCAGTCCCCATAGAATCCATGCTCCTACCCCAAAATAATCCACAAATAAAGAAATTTTCTCATCCAAATTGGTGATAACATCCACCCATTAATCTCTTTGTAAAATATTTTTAATATCCCTCCTAATATTTTAGGATAAAAATAATAACCCAATATTGATCATCTATGAATTATAATTTCAATCATCAAGGTGAAAACACATTCCACTTATGTCCCTCTATGTGAGAATGTACCCAACAATCTTAGACCCAATAATTACCATCATTACTAATATCCAATGATCACATATGTTCAATGAACATCATCCACTAAAATTGTATTTTTTCAACACCAACCCATGTCATAATGAAAAATCGTATAACCACATAGTGAGACATGTCATTCCCATTATAATCTAAAATATCCACATCAAAAATAATATATCAAAACTAATCTATTAAGAAAAAAACACATACAGGTAAATTCACCAACCACAAACCAAAAAAAAACCCATACTCATTATAGTCTAAATTATCTACCACATGATACTACCCCAACACATCTCCCTCAAATCATAATAATCGAAGTTGTTGGGTTCCCTATCTTTAACAAAATGCCACTCATTCTCACAAACCACATAATGATTAAAAAATATAAACAAAAAAAAGAATATATCAATAACCTACATGGTATCAAAAATACCATTCATTTATTATTATAAGTCTTACGTTTTACTAAGTATAATCAAATCTTAATTCTAACAAAAAATCCCGAAAATATATATTTTAGACAAATCCCACTGTAATTTTAAAGACCTTGACCCAAGTATCTCATTCCATTGTTAGTTCAGTGTGTTATAGGTTTTTATAGCTAGTTAGAGATTGTTTTGGATTGAAAATGAGGAGATAATGGAATAATATGGCATAAAACCTTTTCTTGGGACATATGGTAGACTATCATGGCATGGATTTCCCATATGTGGTGTAAGGACGCTCATGGAAGGGTTTTTGGAGCTACTTCCAATTTTAACATGATTGTGCTGTAGAGGTAGTTTGTGAAATATTCTAGCTATTTTTTAGGTTCAATATAGTAGGGATGTGGAATAGGCAGGTTTAATCTTACATAATGGATATGTCATGTGCGACATAGTGATTCATGTAGTGTTCTTCCAATTTTGCGGTGGATTCATCAAGGGGTTTTGATGTGGCGTATTATCCCTTTGTGTGAATGGATTTTCATAATAGCTAGATATCTTGAACCATAGCACGTCTAAAATTTTTTTGGAATCTATTTAATACTGGGAATAATTTTCCTAGGATTCAGTCTAACTAGGAAAGATGTTGTGTGGCCACTTGTGTTGCACCATAGTACTCCTTATTTCAGCTGATTTTTTGTTGCGGTATTAAGGGTTATACCATGGTATTCTAATATTTAGTTGTTCTATAAATACCATAAAACCCTCTGAACCTAAATTTCTCTCAATTTTTCAATCAAAACATCAGTAAATATAAGAGATATTTGAATTCCTTTGAAGCCTCATTTGATTAGATTAAATCCATGTAATCCCTTGTTTGATCCATGGTTGTCTAGGGTTAGTTATTCCTCCTCATATTACGGTTTCTCAATGGATCAGACATGTTTAAAAAAAATTCCCAATTTATGGAATTTTATATCTATCATCGAAATTTATTTCCTTTTGATGTAGTTAGAGTAGATATATAATCAAATTCATGGAGATATTATTCCTTCCTTGAAGGATATGAGATCATATATCCACATTTCTATTCCACTATTCTGTAAACAAAATTAATATCTATAGTAATGGGGTTTTTTTCAACTCATTTATTTTAAGATCAATCATAAATTGATCATGTATTATAATTTTGGGTGGTGGTGGAATTAACACTAATAAAAGAGAAATCAAATTAATGAAATAAATTTTTTATGGATAGTGATCACATGTGGTCTCCACCATGATAATGGTTTTACAATTGAATTTATAGATATTTTGATATCAATGATATGATTTGATTAGAATTTTATTTATTATTTGATTAACATTTTAAATTTGTTGAAATTTTTAAAATAACATAGAGCTCATAATTAGTTGGTTGGTAAAATATTTCAAGAGGAATGTTTAATGAATCCATAGATTCTTAAAATTTGATGATAATAAATAAGATTATTAACTAATGATTATATTGAAGTTGTTCTTCTATATGTTAATGGAATTCTCTATTAAACTTGAATCTATTAATTATTGTTATGGATAATAAAAAATGCATTGTTACATGATATTTTTCTTCTCATAGTTTATTGGAACTAGATATGATTCTAGAGATATTGTATAAATAATTAAATATCATGATATAGATAATTTATTGTATTATAAATATTTAAAACCTATAATGATGTCTCTATTAATTAAATATAGAATAAAAAATATATATGATAAAGATTAATGTATAGGTGAAGTGACACATTTTCTTGTAATGATTGAATTTCATTTGTTTGGGGTCGTGGGAGACCATTTTTTGTGAAAGAAAAATAGATATTTTAGAGCCTTATTTCCCTATTAATATTGATTATTATTTAATTCCTTATGTGTTACTCTAGATGTGATCTTTTTTATGATATTTAATGTGATCTTAGGATGGATGATTATATATGAGTATTGAGGTTTTGGTTTGTAGCTTCAGTTGATTCTTGTGATAGAAATATTCATGGTAATATGTATGAGGGTGATGGGTATGGGACCAAAATTGATGAAATGGGTTAAGCTAGGATTAGCTATTGTTTTTTTTAATGCAGATATTATGGGTTAATGTTATTCAAAAATTCCAAATTGAAAGTTTTTTGTTTATATGAATTTTTATTCGCACTACATGAGTTATCTATATTTGATTTTTGTTTTATATCATTAAATGTATATTATGATATTTATTATATTACATTTAATTATTGAATGGTAAATCCCTACTAAATGTTTTATCACATGTGGTTGGTTATTAATGAAAATGAAAATATTCCTAATATCGAGAACTTTGGACTCAGTTAGATTATACTTGGAGGGAATTAACATCACCATAAACTTTAATGAATGTCTTAAAAATTATAAAATCAATGAAAAATGAATTAATTAACATAAGGGTAATTGTAAAATGTAAACAATTAAATTAATATAATTCCTCTTTTTTTCTTCTTATAAGATATCTAGTCCTTAACAAAGATAATCAGGTCTCCATGTGATGATAGCTATAGTTGATCCAAGGACAAATTTATTCCCATTGTGTGGTTTTGAGTGATATAAAATCCAAGATGTTTTATGATTTCATAAACTACCCCACCATTGTTGGTAGGGTTAATGAAACCCAGTGGACTCTAGGATGGTATTTCTCTAAACAACTAGGTTGGTTTGAGATGAATTATTTACCATCCCATTAGCCCCACTATTTTGTCATGGTAGTTTTAGCACTGGTATACAAGGTGGTTATCTTAAAACAATATTTTTAGGGGGGGTATAATGGTTTTGGTTATTTCAAACACATGTATGATCAGATATGGAATCCAAAAGACTATTTTAGGCATGAAATCTATATCATATGATGGCACGAGTCACATAATTATTGTATGGGTTATAGTTAATTGAAATATAATTATTATTTTATTATTCACAGTATATGGATTGTGTTGGTTCCTATGTATTAATCAGATACTATATGGAAATTATTATTGGATGGCTAGATGATGTGATGCATAATGTGAATGTAGGGATACATAGCCCATGTGTCTTTGGGCATTATATTTTTCTAGAGTGATACATTAGGACATATGATGTTGAGGAAGAGTTTCAACCTAGTGTGGGTACCATTGTTTTATTTCTATAATATATGATCCCTTCTATACGATATATTTTTAGATATTTCCATGGTGAGTTTGGGATATTTTTTTACAAATTTAGGAGAAGAGATAATGTCACTAATAGTTCAGTACTCCTTAGTATAGCATTGATACATTTTTCATGACAGTCCCCAAGGTGGATCCTATTGAGTATAACAATTATAGTCACAATACATTTAAGAAAACTATTTTTCATGTCACTAGGATCATTTTAGAAATCATAGTGGATTTTACTATCTAGTGGTTTTGCGAGAGCTATTTGATCTTTATAGTCATTGTTGAATTTACCCTTTTAGAAATTTCAGTGTTTTTTTCAATTCTGTGAATAATTATAGGTATTATGAGTTCATTTTGATATTGATCATTGTGAATAATTCTCTATAGATGTTCATGGGTTTGATGAATTTACTTTTTAAGGAGATATAGATTGTTTCATGGTGGTTGTCAATGACAAAATCCTTTTGTATTGTATGCCTCCAGAAAATAATTCATAGAATAAGCAAGCTATTTTTGGAGTTTTCCCATTCTATCATCTATTCATTATGTTCATGAAGTGTTAGTTATAGGCTCGTAAAATTTGTTTCATTGGAAATGTTTTTTCTCAGTAGGGAGTAGTTGTGGATCCTTTTATGATAAAGGTCTCCATTTCATGGGAAGTTGTAAAAAAACAGGTTTTTATAAATTTTTATTTTATAAATAAATTAAATTTTATTGATATCCTGTGTTACATAAACCACTAATTTTTGATTTTGGTATAACCAACATTTGGTTATATTGTGTTATACAAGAAACTGAGTTTTAAGAAAACCATGATATATCATTAATGTAGCTCTTTAAACGTTTCAGAGATAACATAGATATTAAATATGTTTTTTAAATAAATAAATTCATTTTAAATATTATTTATAATTTTTTCATAAATTAATCATATTTATAAAAGATTACTTACTTTTTAGAAATGTCTTATATTTTTTGAAAACACAATTTTCTCAAAAAAGGTTTTTTATTTATTTTTGTAAAACATAATATTATTTATTTTTCACACATTTAGAAAATTAATTTGGTAAAATAAGGATCATTTTTTGAATCATCATTCAATAATTATCTTAGTTTTAATTTGTTTGATTTTTTTTTAAATATTATTTTTTTAATGAATAATGAAAATATTGAATGTTAATTGAAAACTGCATTTTTGTTTAATTTATTTATAAAGTAAACTGATATTTTAATTTCTATTTAAATTTTATTTATTTTAATAATACATTTATTAATCCAATTTAGGTCATTAAAATAAATTTTATATTAAATTTTGATATAAATGTTTTTTAATCCTTTGAAAAGTTTCTCTTCAAAAATCTAATTTCTAATCATATATATGGTGTAAATTATAAATTAACTTATTTCCCCTTATATTAATGGTATTTGGAAAAATAGATTCTATATCTGGAATCATAATAATTTCTATAGTGAAAATAGATCATCTTAATTTTTTTACAAAAATGAAGGGTATACACAGTCCATGTTATTTGCCGCGGTTATGGTATAAATGGTATTAACAGGGGTTAAAATAAAATTGTCAGGGATAAAAATAACCCCCAAAAAAATAAAAATCTAGTTTTATGTCTATATTATGATCTTATATATTCTAATATCTATAATGTTCTATTATTCGTTCTTTTTTACATGAAAAATAATGGTTACAACTTTTTCTCTTAAAAACAAACAGGTGTGCCACCCACCTCATTTATAAAAGTTCACCACTCAAAAATCCACTTCACAATGTCATAACATTTTGGTTTAGCTGAGAACTATAAAAATAGCTTCCCAAAATCCCTCACCTCTTCCTAGAAACAATTTTTTTCATATAAATCCAACATAGGATGGAATTTGGTCTAAACCTAAGGAGGATACCAGAAGAAGGGGTAACATTCATCAATAAGTTTTTTTGTATTTTTTATTACTCCACATAATTAAATTAATATTATACTATTTTTATAAAATAACATTATTATCATACATATACTTCAATTTTTATATGTTAATTTCATGACCTATATCCATCTCCACTTCTATCAAATGGGTTACAAAATCATCTTGTGTGTGTACGGTAGACTACCGCCTCGTAAACCGATGTCATTTGTTTTCAAATTAACAACTCTCATGGTTGTAGATAATGGTAAGTTTATTAATTTTATAATGTATTTATAACATTATTATAATTTTTTAGTTATTATATCACACATACATGCATACATTCCAAATTGTGGGAATATGATAACATCGTATGTGTGTACGATGGACTACCGCCTAATGAAGTGATGTGATTTATTCACGCTTTACATGGAAGTTATTAATGATGTACTTAAAAAAATGTTATATATATGATATAAAATAATTTTTTTAATTATAATATATCATTTAACATTATTTCATTCAATCCGGAATGAAAATAGAAATAAAGTTCTTGGGTACGTACAGCCTACCATTTCCATGAATGGTGTGATTCATTTTATAACACTAAATTTTAAGTATTTCTATAAATAAATATATAATTAATATATATGATATTTATATAATCTTTATAATTTTGGACATGATTCCCCCCACTGGGAGCTGGGGTGGAATGGGGGGAGGGGTTTTGGGGTGCATGTCATGGGCTCGAGTCCTCAGGCTGCTTTCCTTCCACGTTTATTTATAGTATGCGTACTGTCGTTTCCAGTTGAAACCCACCTATTTAAAATTTTGGATATTTTAAAATCATTATAAAATTATTATTACCACAAATAATAAATTAAAAAATATTTTAAAAACAATATAGTTATTACCCAAAATTTACCTTTAAGATGGAGTTGTTAGTAAATGATGAATAAATGTTCATAAGAAAATCATAAATGGTATGATATATATAATTATTTTTCTATAATTTATTTATAAAATAATTATATTTATTATACAGGAGGTTTTAATGTGTGTCTCGTATTTCAATGCATAAGGTAATGGATTTTGGTCTCAATTTTCATTCTATGAGATGTATGATATATTATGAAGCAATATTGTTTCACGAGATATACATTTATCCCCATTGAAATATAATATAATTAATTGTCTAATATTTATGATATTTTATTTTCAATTTTATGTTATTCCATCTTGGGGGTTACAATTTAAATTTACAAAGTGTAATGATTTTATGTTACCTTCTCATTATTTATCAGGATTAATTTTTATTATATTTTTCTAATAAAATATTATGTTCCATATCTCAATAAACTCATGAATTTTTTTCTCCTATATTTATTCATTATATTTCCAAGTAATAGTACCATTTTTCAACTCTATAATACTAAAAATTGTTGATATTTTATTAAAAAATACAACTTTATTTCGTTCTTCAGTCGATAATCATTTCCTTCAAAACCTTTGTCTTCTAAAGGTTTTTTCAAAAATGATTTATTATTATCCTATGATTTTTAATATTACCTTTTAAATCATATTTTACTTTTTAGAAAAATATTAAAGGAGTCTTCATGAAATTTTCCAAACACTTCATGTTTTCATTTTACTGAAAATAGGAATGGAATATTTATTTTAACATGAATGTAACAAACTAAAATTTCAGTCAGCATTACCATGCTTTTATTTTAAGACCCCTTTATAAAAATATAAGGTTATTTTCAATGAATAAAAATTTCAAAATATTTAATGTATATATTTTTTTCAATGTAAAATTAATATTTTTCCGAAGAAATGTTCTAAATGATCATCGAAAATAATTTTCCATCTAAGATGAAATCTCCTAATGTGACATGTGACTTGCTTGGGATATTATACAAGGATACCATTCATATTCATTCTCTGAATAGTTTATGTTTATGATTGAATGATGTTTATGAAACCCATTTCACTTCAATAGATTATACCATGATAAAATACTTCTGACACCCTCTTTTATTTCCACGGGTTATTCTAGATGAAATTATTAAATGATTATGAAATCGGTCTCTTTTATATATATTATGATATGTTGAAATGTTTATGAAAACCTTTTTATTTCATGGTTTATGATATTATGAATGTTTGATGATATTGTGGTATAAATAAATATTATTTTCTTTTTTAGAGTGGTGGGACCTGTATCTGTATCCAATGAATTGAGTAAAGATTTGTATATCATGAGATAGATAAGAATATAATGAGAAGTAAATTCTGTTCAGTATGGTACTTTTTATGATATGATGGTCTTGGGATTGAACCTTAACTACTATGATGGTTTTATGAGTGAACCCAATCCACAATGATAACATTGGTTGTTATCCTTGACTACTATGGAAATGTTTTTATATTCTTATGAGTATAATAAAAATATCTGTGTTAAGCCAATTTTATGCTCTTATGGCTCATGTTTGTTGATTCCCTTATGATTCCTACCTTATTAATGGGTAATCATTTTTACATGACTCCTGATTATGTTCGTTTATATGAATGGTATGGTTTTAAAATTTTGTTCTCATGTCCTCATACAAATATGTTCATGTTATTCTTACGTATCTCCATTTCATACCCTTATTGATAATCGGATCACACACTTTCTTATGTTTCATTTGACTAGGTAATGAAGAAAATTATACTATATTATATTTATAAGAGGGTAGGTAGTTATGAAGATCATAGTGGTAGATGATATAGTTTATTTATGGACTAGTTTTTTGAGTTTTTATGTTTCTAAGGTCACTAAACTATTATAATCTGCCTATTTGTGTTTTCATATTTTAATGAAATTCATCAATAACGCTATATTATTAATGTATCATAACCTTAGGATGCTATATTTGGTATTATAGGATAGTTTTTTTTTATTATTCAAAACCTGGTATGATAAAACCTTAATGGGATCCCTAAAGACATGTATAAGGATAATTCTATGGATGAGACAATGTATATGATTTTTTTGGAATTTTGGTAAAGGCTATAGTGAGTTGTTTCCAATAAATTACATCCCTACATGGATACTAGAAGAAGACATGTCACTGGAACAAATTGTTCCTTAGGGTAAAAACTCAAAAAAAGAGAACATTGAACTAGACTTAATCTTCACCCGGTGCATGACAACGGGCCTTGCTAGAAACCATATTTAACACTCTTGGGAGATACTCTTTGAAAATTAACAAAATATTATTGATCAATCAGGATGTATTTAAATAGATGATAACTACGAAAAACCGTAGATAAACCTAAGGTGACATAGCATAAATAATTTTTCATTATTTAGACATCCTATAAGTTATTTTTCATGATCATTTAGATCCACATAATGATTATTGTTTCTTACATGTTTATTCATATTTTTTTGAATTGATATAACATGGAGGAACTATGTTAATGATAATTTTGATAGAAAATTAAATGATTTTCCTTCTATTAATCCAAATGTTATTAGAGATGGAATGAAAAATCTCATTTTTAATCTCACACAAATTTCTCAAGTTATGAATCGTGTTGGACTTCCAAATTCCCAAACAACGTAAAAAAAATTCGGTCGATTCCATTATGAGGGAAGATCAACCTTTTTTAGTAGGTCTTCTGTTCAACTAGTTTCAAAAAAATGAATCAGAAACACTCAAAAGATATTCTCTATTATCTGGGGTTCACAACTTGAAAAATTCATTTTGGATGTCTATAATTTGGAAGTAGAGGTTGGTCAATGGTGGAATCTTATCAAGAATATGAGGCAACACTATGAAATTGAATCCATGGATTGGTATTAGTTCAAGACCTTATTTTTCAATGATTTATTACCTCATACTCTTCATAAAAAGATAGATAAGTAGTTCCTTAAGGTGATCAAACTTTATGATTAATCTATATGTACCAATGAGTAAAATGTTTCAAGACTTATGAGTTACACTTCTGGTAATATCATCCAACCTAAAACTATGGTTAATAAATTTTTCAGTGGCATGAAAACATGTCTCTAGAGTGTAGAAGATATAAGATACTTTACTATCTCTAAATAGATTGTTCTATGTTCTATCAATGTGAAAATGGAGGTCGTTGTTAAATGTTAATATATATCTTTTTGATAAGGAGAAAAAAATTAATTTTAAGGAAAATAGAAACTATGTGGAGAGAAGAAGATGATATTACCTTTATGGTCAAAGTGAGGGAAGAATCATGGAGGAAATTTTATTATGTAGAATAGTGAATTTATTTAGTGAGAAAGGGTTGTTCCTTGGGTATTTGATTGCCAATGTGATGGGAATAAGATAGAAAAATATCAAAATAAAGATAAATCTATATAGAATACACCACCAACACTCAAGTGTTTCAAATTCATGGATTATTGGGACTATTCTAACCAATGACCAAATAAAAAGGATAATGATGTTGATCAATGTCAGTAAACTTTTTAATCCAATATAAAAATGGAAATATCATGTAATCAATGATTCTGAAGAGGGGTGTGATAATGATGTGTTGAAAGTTGAACTTATAATCCAAAATATAACTATTAATGTCTTATTTCACTCTATATCTATCTATTGATTAATATCTAAAATTTTATCTAAGGGTATAATTGTCATAATTGATTGAATAGTTTTAGAAATATCACTAAAATTCCTAATGGTATGATGATCACATCTCAAGTATATGATTTTTCTCTTGTTAATGGTGTTGTAAATGTGCTTCAAACAAATCTTTTCATTATTCCTCTAGTTAAATTCAATGTCATCTTATGTATGGATAAGCTTTCTCTAAATAAATTTCATATCAATTATTGAGGAAGGGAAGTCATCTGTTATATTCCAACACATCCTATAATCATTTATCAATGTCATGATATGTACAAACATCCTATAGAGATAAAATTTATTTTATCATTCTTAACACCTATTCCGAATGAGTATTTATCTCAAATGTTTGGGAAGAAACCGGACATCAATGTAATTCTTATTATTCTGTAATATATTGATTTATTTCTGGGAGAGTTTCCTAGAATTTCACTAGAACCTGATATAGAGTTATTAATAGAAACCATACATGGTTTTAAAATAATTTCAAATAATCCCTATATCATGGCCCCAATTAATTTGTAGGAATTAAAGAACAAATTCCTTGAAAAATTTAACTATGGATTAATTCGAACATGTCTGTCACCTTGGGGTGAACCTAATATTTTTTCAAAAATAGATATTGTTAAATGAGAATATAAATTTTTTATTTGATCTAATCAATATCACAATTAATAACACGTATCTTGATCCCTTTATTGATGACATGTTTGATCCACTATGAGGAGATCAACACTTTTCCAGGATTGACCATCATTCTGGATATCATCAATTGAGGTTCAAAAAGGTGGATATACCCAAAACAAAATTCCATTAAAGGTATGGACATAATTAATATATATTGATGTCATTACTTCTTACTAATTATCCCATTATCTTTATATATTTGATTAATATGGAATTTAGATATTTCCATGGAAAATGTATGATAGACTTTATCGATGATATTCTTGTATATTCAATGATAAAGGATGTGAATGAATACCACTTGAGAATTGTGTTTAAGACCCTAAAATAGGATAAAATATATGCAAAATTTACAAAGTGTGAACGTTGTCAGAAAAAAGGACTATTTTTGGGTTATATAATCCGAAGAGAGGGTATGTCGGTAGATCAATCAAAGAATGAGTATATTGAATGTTTCCCCAGGACAACAATGGTGAATAGTATCTATAGGTTTCTTGGTAAATCTAGCTATTATATATATGGTTTGTGGATAATTTATCATAAATATCATATCCTATGACCATTTCAAGTTGTAAGGGAGCCAAGTTCTTCGAGACAAATGAATGTCAAGAAAATTTCAATGAATTGAAGATAATATTATTCAATGAACCTTTTCTTACATTATCCTATAGTAAAGAAGGATTTTTAATCTATAGTGATTTATCCAAGAATGGATTGGGATTTTTTCATTTGTAGAGTGACATGGTTATAGCTTATTTCTCATAAAAATCGATGATTCAGGAGTAAAATGAACCAACTCAATATTTGGAGATAAATGTGGTAATTGTTTTATTAATGATATGTATAAATTATCTTTATGGATAAAATTGTTATATATATACTGATCATATATTTTAAATGTATATATTCACACAAAAGGATGTGAATATGCACCAAAGAAGGTTTTTATATGTGATTAATGATTATGAATCCTTAATACATTACCACCCAAGAAAAGGGAACAAGTTGAATGGTGCTTTTAGTTGAAATATCATGCTAGTTTATCCATGATGAGCGTTAAAAAATATCCAATATTCCTATATTTTAAAATGGTAAATTTTTTAATACTTAAAGAATGAGGAAAATCTTATCTTTATCATAATAATTTTCAACCATCTATCAAAGTGAAGAATAAAGAGGTGTAGAATAAATATTCAGATCTATAAAAGTAGTTTTGAAATGTTCCTAAGTTTAACCTTGATCATGATGGAATGAAAATTTTATGAATTATGTACGTGTTCATTCCATGCCATATTTGAATAAGGATTTATTAGATTAAGATTTTAGTTCTTCATTTTCTATTCATTTGAGATGTATGAATATGTATAGAAATTTGAAAGAGTATTTCCGGTGGGATGAAATGACCCGATAAATCACAGAGTTTGTATCTCAGTGATTGGTATGTCATCAAATTAAAGAAAAAAACACAACTTTATAAGGGGATATTACATATATTACCCATACTATAATGAAAATAGTAAATTGACACCATGTATTTTGTTTTTAGACTCTCCAAAACGTCAATAGATAATTATTCTTTTAAATTAAGATCATTTATTCACTACAAGAGAATAATTTCATCAAGGTCATATTTTTGGGTTATAAATTAAGGGCGTGGGATGGTTACAATGAGTACAAAAATCTATTATGTATGATTTTGATATGTGGTTTACCTAAAATATCATAAAAAGTTTAAAAAAACCTCTTCGAATAGAGTGGAGTTTTATTTATGTGTATCATTATAAAAAATATGGTCTATCTAAGAGATATATTTAGACCCTATAGTACAAAATAATATTTTATTATTTGAATTTAATAGGTGGTTAAGATCACCAACTTCTTCTAGTTGAGTTTTTATACAACAAAAACATTCAATAATTCATTTAAATGGATCTTTATGAAGCCCTCTATGGAAATGAATGTGGAGTTCCATCATGTTGGATAGAAGTTTGAAAAATAAATCTATTGGGAATCAAGATATAAAAATAAATTTTAGAGATGGTTAGATTAATTCAGAAACACATCAATGTATATCAGATTTGAGAGAAACGTTATGCTGATAATCATCGGTGTGGTCTAAAAATTGATGTCGGTGACAAGGTTTTTAAAATAATTTATTCATGGAAGAAGGTTATTAGATTTTGGACGAAAGGAAAAGTGATCCCTAGGTATATCGGTCATTTGAAATTCCTAATCATATTAGGGTTATAGTTTATCACTTTAAACTTTAACCAAACCTTCATCTATTCAATAATATGATCCATGTATCTCTCTTAAGGAAGTAATACTTAGCCCTTCACATATAATGAACTCAGAGGTCATACCGACAAGGTATCAAATTTCTTATGAGGAACAACTAATGGAGGTGGTCATAAAAAATGTTTAATGAAACAAGGCCACTAACCTAGTCAATTTTTTTGGGAAATCACCAACTTGAAAAATCTATGTGGGGACCAAAGTAAATGATGAGGATGAAGAACCATTATTTTATTATATCAAAATGATGAATTTCAAGGGATTAATTCAATTTAAGGGGGTATAATCTGACACCCTAAATTATAATGAATAATTTTTTTAAAATAAATTATATTTTATTGATATCTTGTGTTATTCACAACACCATGTTTTTTTTGTGCAACCTGCAACATTAGTTTATCTAACATTACACACGATAATATGTTTTAACAAAAAATGATAAATATTATTAATATACATATTTAAATGTAACAGTTATAACCTATACATTTAAAATTGTGACAGGAATATTAATAACTAATTCTAAAATATTAAATTATTTTTTTATAAAAGAAACCTATTGGTAAAAAATTTACATAGTTTTTATTTCATTATATGTTTCATAAATACTATTTTCAAAAAAATGTTTTGTTTTGTCATGAATAATAAAATTAAATTTTCCAATTTTTAGAAAAACAATTTTATTAAATGAACTTAAATTTTAAAATCATCATCCCCAAATTATATTATGGTAGTGTTTTAGGATTTTTCTAAATAGTTTCATTTGTCATGAACAGTGAAAATATTATATTTTACTTGAAAACTACCTTTAATTTAATTTATTTATAACATTAAATAAAATTTTAAATTGGTTTTAAAGTTAAATTAGTTTTTTTATATATAATGTACTCAAAGTTATGTCATTAGAACCAATTTAATATTTAATTTCAACAAAAAACAGTGTACACCATTGAACATTTTTCTTCAATACAATGCTTCCTCATCACATCTGACGGATTAATTTTAAATTAAAATTTGTCACTTATATGAATGGAATTTAGAAAATTGGATTAAATATATTTAATCATCATATTTCATGTTACATAATAAGATCAAATTAATTTTTTAACAAAAATGAATATTAATAAATTTAATGTTATATACTATGGTTAAGGTAAAAATGGGTTTATCAATGGGTTAAACTAAAAAGAGAAGGGTTACAATTATCCCAAAATTTTTAGAACACTTATTTTATTACCATATTTTACCCTTATATTTTCTATCTTTGATAACAGATCATTATTTGAGGATTTTCACATGAAAAAAACATGGGTAAACTTTTTTCTTTTAAAACAATTCCATGGGTTCCACTCACCACACCTATAAAAATCCACTACTCTAGTATCATTGTAGAATATTAAAACCCTTTTGGTTTGGCCAAAAAAAATTCACAATTACTTCCAAACATCCATACTCTCATCCTACAATCCTTATTTAGTACATAAATCCAAACTATTGAGACTTTTGTTACAAACTTAATGAGGATACTAGGATTTGATGTAACGTTCATCAACAAGATTTTTTGTTTTATTTCTTCCTCCACCTCCATTGTTTATTATTTCACTGTGATGAAAAAATAAAATCTGTTTATACTATATTTGTTTTTTTATTTTAGTGACCTAAAACCATCTGAACTTCCATCAAATTGGGTATGACATCACCATTCATGTTTACAGAGGACTACCGCCACATGAACCATTGTCATTAGTTTTTTCCATTACCACCTCCCATTGATGGACATAATTATGGATTTATTATTTATAAGTGACATTTATGAAATTATTATACATATAAAATTATTATATCACACATACTTTCATGCATTACATATTATTGGAATACAATAATGTCTATTATGTGTACGATGGACTACCTCATCATGAAGTGATGTTTTCCATTCATTCTTTAAATAGATTAAAATAAATATTTTTTAAATGAAAATATTTGACATATATGAAATAAAAATTATTTTTTAGTGATAATATTTCATTTAAATTTCATTATTTCATTCCTAAAATAAAATGAAAATAGCCTTCATGCTTACGTACGACCTATCGTCTCCATTAATGGTATATTTAATTTTCAATATATAAATTTGATGGGTTACTATAAATTCATATATAATTAATATATATAATATTTAAATAAATTTTCAAATTCATAATATGATGAAATCATGATCGAATTGATAGAACCAAAAATAAAAAATTAAAACCTATAATAAAAACAAAGAGTTTATTACCCAAAACGTTATTTTTTACATAGAAGTTTTAATAAATTAGTAATAAAAATTAATAAGAAACTCATATATGGTATGATATATATAATTATAAACCTATAATATATTTATAAAAAACAAATATTTATTATAACTGAGGTTTAAACATGTTCTACAGAAGTTAAGACTTGAGGTAAATGATTTTTTTCTCAATTTGCCTTCTTTGAGACGTACATTATGTTTAGAACCTATATTCATTCACAGGGTATATATAAGTCCACATTGACATATAATATTATGAATTTACTTCCCAAAATGACATTTTAAGATCCATTTTTTTATTCATTAATGGTGCTTATAATTTAATTTTACCAATGTCATGATGATTTTATGTTATAATCTCATATTTTATCTGGATTTCATATGATTATGTTTACAATTATAAAATATTTTAATCAATACTTAAGGAAATTCATTTTTTATTCTCAAATTTTTATTCATGATAATTTAATTTAATAGTACCATTTTACACTATTTAGTAGATAAAATAGTTAAGAAAATGTTTTTATGAAAATATTACTTTATTTCCTTCTTTGTTAGAATTTTTTTTCTAAAAATACATTTAAAAAAAATAGTTTAATTATTCACCTATTATTTTTAAGAATACATTTTTACCCTTATTTTACTTTTTACAAAAAAAATTAAAGGAATATTCTGTTTATTTTTGAAATAATGCTCATTTGGATTTTACTAAAAAATGAATATTTTTTAACATGTAATAAATGAACAAAACTTCCTTTCATAATGACCATAATTCTCCCTGAATCATACTTTATTTGTTTTCAATGTTATTTTTTATGAAAAAAAATTCCAAATTTTTATGTCTAATTTTTTTCCAAATATGAAAAGATATTTTCTTCAATAAATGTTTTAAATGATTATTTGAAATAATTTTCCATATAATATGACATATTTTGTTGTTTTCTATTCCATACTAGGGATATGATCCAAGGATAAAGTTCTTATTATTTCTCTGAATAGTTTTATTTATGATTCCGGGATGTTTATGAATCTTGTTTCTCTTTCGCAGGTTATACCATGATAAAATTATTATGAAACCCTCTTCATTTACCATGGGTTATGCTGTGATGAAATGATGAAATTATTATAAAACCTATCTCTTTTCCACGTGTTGTTATATAATAAATTATTATAAACCCCATTTCATTTCATCAGTCAATATATGATGAATGTTTGATGATATTTTATGAAAAATAAATATTATTTTCATTATAAAATGGGTGGTACCTATATCTCCCTCAAATTCACTGGGTAAATATATATCTCTCATAAGATAGAAATGACTAGATTGGTAAGTGAACTCAGTTCATTTAGGGAATTGGTCTATTATGATGATCTTGAGAGTGAACCATGACTACTATGATGTTTTGAGGAGTGAACCCATCCCACTATTATAGAAATGTAAGCAATCATGTACTACTATGGAAATAATTTACAATTCCTATATTCATGCCAAAAATCTTTTCCTTAAGACAATTTTATACTCTCGTGGCTTATGTTCTCTGAATCCCTTATAATCCTTGTCTTATGAATATCCAATTTGTATTCCATGACTCAAAATTTTGATCATTTATATGGAGGGTATAGTTGTAAAATGTTATATACATGTTCTCATACCCATATAATTATATTATTCTTACATATCTTCCTTGTTTACTGTTATTGATCATCTGATCACACCCTTTCTTAAGATTCCTTTACACATGTTATGAATAATTTATTTTGTATGAAATTTCTATTAAGGGTAATTGTTATGAAGATAATAGTGAGATATGATGTAGTTTAACTATGTTTTAGTAGTTTTTGTTACCATGTTTTCATATAAAATATACTATTATGGCCCTCATATGTTGTTTTATGTTATGTAATTAATATACATAAGAAATTATCTAATATCTATGTATGATAACCCTGGGTCTAATTAATATCTACAATGACTATTGTGGAGTTTTAGATTTTTATGATATTTAAAACTATTATATGAGTTTTGTAGGTGACATATATCTGGGTTTGACTCCACTAACTTCGTTGATGAGAATGTACAAATAATTCAAGTGGAAAAAGAATCGTCAAGAATATTTTTTGTACTTGAAAATGATATGGATCAACACTCCAACTATTTTTTTTTAAAAGAGGGTGTTCAATTTGAGGTTTTTTGTGATTCTTCTCATCTTAGTTTTTTCTTTAATATGATGTA
Organism: Viscum album; assembly: GCA_963277665.1. Lineage (NCBI taxonomy): Eukaryota > Viridiplantae > Streptophyta > Magnoliopsida > Santalales > Viscaceae > Viscum > Viscum album. Next base: position 435,498,981 of record OY728139.1, read on the forward strand.
GTAGAGATCAATTATTTCTTATGGTTCATAGCAGTTACATCTCCATGAGCATAACCATGACACCCATGTTCTCATGTTGAAATAAGTAGTGTTTACCTTCATGTTGTGGAGTCACTACAACACATGCAAGCATTTGATTTTTTTTAGCAATCATAACATCTTAAGGAATGTCTTCCAGCAGTATGACCTTAACATAAAATAGTGATGATATATGGAATTCATAAAATATTTTGAAATTGAAATTTTTTATACAATAGAAAAGTGAAATTTTATATCTGATGTGATGAGAAGAATGTCCCAGAATTTTGAAATATGTGCACTAAAGATTCCTAGTGAGTGATGGAGGAACTATGAATTATGTATCTTGATATGGAAGAAGTTAGAGGAAGAGGTGGTATTTTATTTATGATGGTGTTGTTTTCATTGGTGCTACAGGTGGAGGATTCCCATTTGGGGATTTATGAGATGGAGGAATGGAGAGAAAAATATTTTTTCAGTGATTCCCATGAGGCTTGGTTTGAGGATGAACAACAATAGGTTTTGTTCTAGGGGGGTCTTTTAGTCCTATTATTGATGCATGAGATGGTTCTCTATGAGTTCATAGGCCACCAATGATGCTATATCCTGATGGTACCGGGGCTCGCAGTGAGAGATGATGGGGTATGGATTTCAAACTTTTTCATCAACGTGATGATGGAACTTGTCGTCACTGAGGATTTGAGCCATGTTAAGGTCCAAGAATCTAGCCTAAATTAGAATAGAACAAAAATAAAATTGTAAACATACCTTTATGGATCTGAATCCTGTCATGAATATAACTCATCACTAGTGATCATTTCTTAAAGGATTCCTTGAAGGATCTTGTCTAGATCATCCACATGTTCTTTAAAAATCCATGGGAGAACCGATCGTAAAATTATGAGTTTTAGCACGGTGATCTGGAAATATCTATGACATCCCTACAAACACTGTGATTCTATGACTTTGATACATAAAATCATTATTGGATCTCCACTTGAGAGGGATAGACTCTCTCTCTCTCTATAAAGAGGTTGGATAGAGAAGCTATGTCACTAACCAGCCCAGGTCTACCCTGAATAGGTCACCCGAGTCGGTCTGCGGCATGACCCGAAGGGTGTTCATGATCCCCACGCTGGAAGCTATTGTCGGGCATCGAGATTAACTGGGTGGGAACTATTTTTCCCAAAAATTAAAGACAAATAAATAAACAAATATTGAACAATGAAAATGAAAATTAGTAGTAGTGAGAAAATGAAGTTGTACATACCTCCATGTGAACCGATAGGTCATCACTGAACTCAAACCATTGTCACACTATGGTGACCGAATCTAATCAATTCTCAGTACGTAAATATAAAACCAAAGATAAAACTATAGGCTTGAGAATTAATACTTATTAGGCATGATGAAACAATATACTCTCATATGAATTTGTATTAAAAAAAGAATCTTCAATTTCATGTTTGAGCTACAATATATAAAATTCAGTTTTCCACACTTTTTCCAGTAAAATCATATCACGGTCCATTTCCCTTTTTCAATTAAAAACTGTATTCCCTTTTTAAGAAGAATACATTTTCATTTTAAAGGAGTTGATGTTTACACTGAAAAGGGAGGAAGGAACTATAAAACTTTTTCAAAACTTTTTCCATAAAAACTTGAAACACATTTATCACTATTAGAAAGAAGTTTCTCTATGCAAGGAAACAAGATCAACAAATATACAACATAAGGAATAGAAAAACACCACATAATAGTAACCAACAAGAACATGCATCTAAATCACCCATTGTAGATAACGAAGTACCAGAAAACATGGGGGAACCTAGGAGCTCATGAATAATATAGAACATACAATACATGTGTCTCATCCTGAAGTCATGACCTACCCAATGATGTCATAATGTCCAAACGCCCGATAGTTTCTCTACCAGGTTTGATTGAGGGGCCCGATCTCATTTTAATGACAACAAAATAACCCCCTTCTATGATCCACTAGCATAATCTAAACTAGTGCATCAATTGTTCACTAATAATTCGCTCGTTATTCTAGGTTCCCATGTCAACATGTATGACAAAAAGGGTAAGCCAATTGATGCCTCTCTAGAATGAAATCATGTAGACATATATATATATATATATATGTGTGTGTGTGTGTGTGTGTGTGTGTGTGTGTGTGTAAACACACAACAGACATCACCCGAGTCACCCCAAGGAATATGTACCTCGCCATTCAACCATTTGATCATAGGGGAGTCCTTCCTTGTTGACCTCTCATAACATAAAACTCAACCAAAGCAAGGGGACCACATCCAAGGATATTTTTTTAGAGATGACTAGTTTTTTAAACGTTCTAGTAAATCCTCACATGTTTTTCGCATGCCAACTCGTTTCTTAAAGAATCACACGCATACACATTAAAAACCAAGAAAGCACTAGAAAACCAATTTAATAAACCTAGATCACCCCTAAAAATCTGGAATACATTTATAAAGGACAAAGAAGAATTTCAACAGCCAATTGATGTGAAAACTCAACCTAACTATTGAATGAAATACATCATCAGAAAGAAACCACTCTAATTCAAGACAAAAAAATTGACTAACAATTATATATCAATAATTATTATGAAAAAATAGGTGTGAAATGAATGGAATAAATGATTCTTAAATTTAATGGTCAATGTATATGGAAGCCCACATCAAAGGATGGAAAATTCATATCTTTCTAACACAAGCAGTATCTCACTCGCTAGTATGAACTTCCATATATATATATATGCTTAAACTGATGCATATGTTCCTCATTCCATGAGGGAATACTCGCATAATATATATATATATATATATATATATATATATATATCAATACATATCCATATCAAGGAATATGAGTGTGCGCCTTCAAAACCGACCACAACCCCCTACGAGAAATCCCCAGGACTCAAAAACACCACAAATACCTAAAATAAAATTAAGCCAAACAATGAAATCAAGATGTGATTGAAAAACCAACGAAACATTTAATAAAAACAAGAAACTCTTTGAAAACCAAGGTTTTGAGAAAAATACCAATTCAATGCACCATCTTCATTTGAGGGAACATCTATGTGTGCACCTAGTGCACCCATGGATGTGCCAACATGCAAATGTCACATCAAACCTACAAAGAGACACTCAAAAACATTTCCAGAAAAACACCAATAGCTTTACAACCATATCCAACCACCCACATTATTAAGATAATATAAAACAAATCCCATTAAAACCATAATTACATATCTAAAACATTTTAATAAAATTGTGAAGATATATCATTATCAAAACACACACACCTGACCAAGTTCACCAAAAATAAATTACCATCACAACATAATTAAGAGTAATAATTTCATAGAAACCCAATTTCAGAGAAACAATAAATTAGAAAAACATACCAAACATCCCCTTAACTAGATATAACCATGTAAACACCAAAAAACAAAAAATTTAACTCTTTTATAATATGTCACCCAATTTCACAACCAATAAAATCTTATCAATTCAAATTCCAAACCACATAAAAGGAAATAAACTTGTTTCACATATAAAATCCCAAAACATAACCCAAATAAATTTAACACTAAATTTAAAATTGGAAAACCCCACACAATCAACCAAATAAAATTTTCATACTTTTTATAAAACAAAACTAAGGGAAACACCCCCAAAATCACATCAATTTACTTTAAAAGCTCACATCACATTTTATCAACACCGCAAGTGTATAAACACATAAACATAATTAAAGAATTACACCAAGGACCAATTTTAACCAATTCTATCAATCCCAAAATAACACAAAAATCTAGAAAAGGATACCATAGGGATGCGAATTACATTTTAAAAATTATCAAAAATTATTTGGAAACTAAACAAACACATCATCGTAGACACATGTAGGCGTAAACTAGGAACTGACACAAAAAATATTTTTAACAATTTCTAAACATTTAAGAAAACTATAGTTGGATAATTAAGGGAATAAAAGAGCTGTGAATCAAGTTTTAAACCTAAATGAAAGATTTCAACTATTAATAGAGCACTCTAGAAATGAAATACGTTAATTCACCTACCTAGGAGGTGCGCGAATAAAACTGCGCTTCAACATAAGGGATAAAAGAACTTCGTGGACCCTTTGTACGCCCTGAAAGATGAGAAACACACAGAAATTATACCCCAATATTAGGGATTGGCTGAATCCCCTAAAAATTGAAGAAACACACACTGAATGAGGAGAACACCAGTGAGGGAGGTTACGGCCAGAGATGCATCTGATGAGGGTGGTCGCAGCTACTGAAGGGGAATGCCGACGAGGAGGAGGTTGTGCAAGGGGGGGTGGCCCAAGGAGGGGTCGAGCAGGGGAGTGTTGCATGACGATGCATACTAGAGAAAGGGGGTCATATCCAGAATGCAGGCTGACAGCGAGGGGTTCGGACCTCCAGGAGTTGGGAATCACTAGTGAGAAGGGTGGTTGGATGGGGCAACGCACAGGGGAGGGCAAGGGGAGGAGGTCCCCGCATGAGGGAGAACCCCATGGGGAGGGGGGTTGAGTTTTGAATGGAAGAAGAGGTGAAGGGGAACGTTTTTAGGGATTAGAAAAACAATTATAATAATTAAAATAATAATAATATCATTTATATTAATATCTATAATAATATCAATAAACTTTTTAATAATCAACATAACAAAATTTCTTTTATTAACTATAATAATAATATTAAACCTAACTATAATTATAGTATTACTAATAAACACTATAATAATGACAATATTAATAATATTATTAATTATAATAATAATTTTAATAATAATAATAATAATAATAATCTTATTATTATTATTAGAAAGCATACATTTAATTTTTTTCATTTTATTTATCTTATTCTCATTTTATTTTATTTTAAATTTAATTTCATTATTTATTTTAAAAACTGAGTAACTGTTGAAAGTGGGTGTCCTAGACCCAACTTGGGTTGTACTTTTATTACCAATACATGTATGCAGTTTGTTATATATAAATGTTCTTAACATGCCATAATAGTGATGATACTTCTACATCCACTTTTTTATGGAAATTTCCTTAGGTTACATGTCTTATCAAAGTGTTATAGATGATCCCAGACAATAATGAGAACCTTAAGATGATACAAAAGTTATCTTAAGGTAATTTCCTATGGTCTAGTTTCATTATTCTGAAAGGACATAGATGATGTGTGACTATCAGGTGTTGGGGGTTCATAAGAATTGATACTTCTTCTCATAATGATTGCAATTTACGATCTATGGTAGTTGAGATCATGAGGACTGAACCTCAAATAGGAACACCACATGTCTCTTTTGTCATTGGTCATTCCTATCAATAGACATGTTTAATGGTCTCCAGACTTGAGATCATTATTATTGTAGTTCACTTAATTGTGTACTTTGAATCAAGGTGAAAACCATGTAAATGAAGTCTTGGTGAGGTAGTTTGTGTTGGGTACGTCATTGGTGACATGAAATTGATTGAATGATCAGGATAAGATTTGTTATAGCTGAGTTGAGGAAGAGATATCACGGGCCTGGTTGATTAGGATGGTAGCACCTTCATTAAATCCATGGCCATGGTAGTGGAATGTAAGTCTGTCCAGATATATCAACAAAATAAAATAAAGGAAGAAAAAGGATGATGACCATAGTGTGAATTATGATTTATTAAGAAATTGATGATGAATAGATTATATTACATAGACCATATTTGTAGGAAGGCAGTCGTTACTTTGACATTTTTCGTAACTCTATAGGGGCCTCAATGGGTTTCTAGACCTCGCTCAGGGTTGGGGAATAGTTTTCACTAATATTGAGATACGGTCCTAGAGTGGCACACACTATAGCGCTGTGAGAATCTTCCCTATTCTATGGAATTAGAATATAGAAATTGGTAGGGCCCACCATAGGTTCTGGGTATTATCTAAGTTCTATGGATCACCATGTAATAAATAATTTCGTAAATTTTTCATGTTTTGAATAATTGGATGAATTTATTTATAATATGTATTTACAAGTGATTTAGTAAATACAAGGATAAAATATTATTCGATTAGATTTAAATATCATGGGAACATTTAATATTATTAGGAGACATGATTCGAGTTAGTTTGTAGAGACCCCGACCCCAGAAACCCAGGAGTCGGTGCCATCTGAGCATGATGTGTTGTTGTAAAATAAAACATGCACTGGTAAACTACACATCATGACCCATACAGAGGATCGTGTTCTGTTTGGGTTCTGGGAAACCGGAAACTTCAGAAACGATTCATCTTTTAAAATCTGATACCTGAAAATTTTAAATCAAAACATAGGGTGAGCATTGAAATACTCAGTAAGGGGTTTTAAAAATAAAAACAGTGTAACTTTTTGAAATCATTCGTTTAAAATCATTCTCTTAAGGGAAACTGTAACACATAACATCAAAATGATCAATAAATAGTTTCAAGAAATATATGAGACCCACGTGACATTTCTCGAAGGAGTAATCATAAACAAGTACGACATGTGATTACTTAAGCATAAAATCGAACAGTTAAGAGTAATGCATAATAAGAGTTGCCCATAAAGGAAACAACTTAAATTTTCATTTGCCGGTTACTATTTCACAATCATGGTCCAACTTATACTAGTGAAATATGAACTATATGAAAGCATAAAGGCATTAGTCATGAAATAATAGTCATTTTATCTTGAAAAGAACTTGTTATATAACTTGAATTATGTGGCATAAAAATTTAACTTAGACAATAATTTCCATATCACCAAGGTCCATCCCCAAGGCCTCATTAAATTGGTCATCTCTAAAGATTAAGTCTTTACCCAATGCATTGTTGCGCTATCAGGGTGCACCCTTAAATTTTCCTTTATTATCATGTGAGCCACATCGTTCATGATTTACATAAATGGTTTGTATATTCAAGATGTCCCATACCACCTTGAATAACTCATTCATTTTCATATTACCCAAGGTGTCCCATACCACTTTGGGTAATCTAATTTCTTATTTCATTGAGTGATATGTCGTCAGTATGCATTATGTACAATAATAAAATAATGAGCCACCACATATTTTTCTAATACATGATATGACAGTTAACATTTGCAAAATATTTCAATAACTAATCAAAGGCACACATAGTTTAGTAAAACATTATTTTCACATAAGGTAATTACTAAAGCAAATAAAATGATGAATCTTTAAAATTATTATTCTATGGAAGTGGGAAGCTTAAAGAAAACTTTTTCCATTAGTTATGGTGATATGCAGGCCCTAAAAAGAAAATTAAACCATAACATGATTAATTAGTAACATTCACCAAAGTAGGAAAAAGTCAATAAATGAACACACATGATGACATGATCCCAGAAATCTTAAATCCTCAAATACATATTAATCAAGCCAAAATATACACTTTATCATAAAATGCATCATGGGAAATGTCAAATAAACTCCTTTAATAAATCATGCTCATCTGTGTGTACATATATAAAAAATACATGTGGGTTTTGTAATTCCAAAATTATCCTTTATTAAAATAACATATGTATCACAACATAAAGTCAGCCCTGGTAATCATTATTAAAAATCGGGGTTTTGGAATTTACTTATAATTATAAACACACCTCACCATATATTCACCAAGAATGTACTAAATAAACAAGGCCATTAAAATTTCATGAGTTCTGAAAAACTCTTAATTTTATTTTAGTTAAGAACCCAAAACTTTTAAGAGGGTTTAATATTCATGAAACTATAAATACATAAACATGTGACAAACTTTGGTTTAATACTACAACATAAATGTACCTAATCCCATGGCCTATATTGCATCCAAAATATCGTTCCAGGATTGGCATTCATCCCCTAAAGTCATACTGTCTTGTTTTAAAAAAAATGCATAGACATGCAGAAATATTTAGTTATATATATATATAAGGTTTACATAAATAATATATGTTAAGAGTCGATTTAAAATGCAACCTCATTATACGTATATTACTTAGTATAACCTACCGAATGATCTTGGATACCCTAAACCGAAAGGTTTTGGGTTCCATGTATTCTCATATTTATAAATATGTAAAACCGTATATACACTATGTACGTAAATATAAGTTTGGGTTTTTTTGTAAAACTAAATATTTTTAAAACAAAATAAAATAAAACGATTCATATGTATGAACCCTTTGATAACGCAACGGCAAACACCCTTGATGGTATTACAAACTGAAGGGTTCGTGTTATATAATGCATATAAAAACTGTGTATATACCGAGAGTATAAAAGTATGGGTTTCTTCAAAGGAAATCAAAACATGTAAACACTCTTATATATGCACCCTACTCAAACACGAGAGCAGATTCTTCGAAGGTGATACAATCCGAGGGGTTTATATTAAGTATATATATATAAATATAATCTGTATATATAAAGTGAGTATAAAAAGAAGGCCCAACCAAAAGGAAGAAAACATGCAAGAACCCTTATAGTGATTAAGGAGGATGCTCGGATTAAAAGGGAGCTCGTTGGCTTTGCAGGAGGGTTCGAAAGCAGTTCCGGAGGAGAAGAAGCTGCTCATGCTTCATGAAGCAGGGGGAGTTTATATAGGGATTTGGTGCACTTGGGTGGCTCGACCCAAAGGTAGGCCGGCATGGGGAAGACGAGGGAACAGAGCCCTGGGATGGGGTGTGCGAGGGTCAAGAGAAGTAGTGCAGTGGGGAAGGTCGAGGCGTCCTTGGTGCAGGCCTACTGGTACGGGACCCCGATGCGAGGAAGAAGACGATGGGGGGTCGACGCAGAAAGGAATGGATGGCCTCGATTAGTTCCATGTGTGATCGGACAGCGGGAGGTGAGCTGATCGGTTTAAAATAAACCAACGGTCGGGATTAGATATTGCGAGAGATCAGACGGTCGTGGTGCCACGCGAGGGAGATCGTGCGGCTAACAGGATCGGACGGACAAGATCGAATCGTGATTCGATCAGACATTCTTGATCACGCGGAACGCGTCCCACATCGAAACAATCCGCGGTTGAGAAGCGGTTTATAATAAAAAGCCTGCCGCCTACGGTGCAATAACACAAACACACACACACACACACCGGGGCCTTATACACGGACCCCATGCGGGCCTTGGCCCAAACCTACGCAGCGCGCGCCGCGTGCCTTACACACGGGCCAGCATGCGACTGGATGGACCTATGCTCGACTCGGGCCTCGGGCTCTGACACTCCATACACACCTGGGACTCCGCTGGTCGGTCCCTAGGGCTCGGTCTCGGCCTAGAGGTCTTTTCCCTAAGGGATTCCCTCGGCTTGGCTGGGCCCCAACATATTTTTTTATAAAAAAAAATTATTTAGATTTCCATAACAACTAGTTTAAGTATGCTTAGTTCAAAATAGTTTGTAGTATAAATATTTGTACAAAAATGAGTTAATAATAAAAACAAATAGTTTTAACTTAAAATCTAAATCCCTTTTCTAGCTTATGTAAAATATTTCATATATAATTCTTTTAAAAGTTATACCTTTCATATTTTACATACGAAATCATTATAATTATTAGGATCTTTAAAATACACCACCATCTGTTTCATAAAATTTAAAAAGGCCAATAGGTAATTCAAAAATACGTAATTTTAGAGATCAAAAGATAATTATTATAGATACCCTTTAAACATATCTTTTATAAAAAGAATACTAAGTTTTTAACTATATAGGTATTTATCGGGATTTTTTATAGAAACAAAACAATTTATTTCCAAGAATACTCTTTTTATTTTAAAACTATGATTCTTTTGTGAAAATAATATTATAATATTTGAAATATCATAAGAGCATAAAAAACAAGTTTTTATATAACGACAAAATTTATCAACGAAAACCCAAATGTTGTTTTGAAAACCCAAAGGCTATATATATTTAACGGTCATATCTTAAAGGATTATTATAAAAGCAGGGGGTGTAGGGTGTTTCTCAAAATCAAAACACTTGAACTAGGAAGGATGGTTCTCCTCATACCTTTTGTGTTGAGTATGTGTGTTGTGGCTCTGGCTATTATATTTTTCACACTGATGGACCTGGAAGACGACAACTATCTGATTACTCGAGGTGTGATTCTTAGTAGTCTTGTTGTGGCTGTGTTAGGTCTTGTGCACAGTATTTTCAATTAGTTGGGTCTTGTTGCAATGTAATATTTTAATATATATCATTTTACCTTATTCTACATGTTTCATTTCGTGTCAAATTATTTATTAGCACAAAAAACACAACAAATAAAACAAGAGACATCATTAAAAGCATAACATTGTTCACTTGAACTAGTTCATAAAAACTAGGGAATCACATTATCCCCCCCTTTAGAAAATTGTGTCCTCGCAATTTATTTCACAAAACTACAAGGTTATGCAATGGTCTCACCATCTCCACCAATGTATAGGGTCAACAGGTGCATTTAGCGGGATCCTTGTAGCGATGATCAACTCTTCCAGTTCCCTAACCCAGATACACCTAAGATAGGAGGGGTTGAACTCATGTTCTGGACCTTCAGGTTTCCAAAGGGAAGCTTGAATAGTACAAAGTTCTGAAATGTCTATGCATACCAATGTACGAAGGACTCACCGAATTATGTCTCGGTCGAGGACATTAAATCCATAGATGCAGTTAAATAGGCTAAAGCTGAGAAGTTGGAGCATATAAGTCACATAAAGATTTCCCTCTAACGCAGCCTCCTAAAATTTCACTCTGGCCGTGTAGTTCCAGCCTAGGGTGAAACACAAAAAGAGCCCTTTGTGGTAACTTCCTCATCGTTCACGTCCGTCCAGCTGTGCAGAACCAATGCGGTAATAGATGGAGGCATTCCCCTGGCAGGTGCGGAGAATCTCCGTACTGTTTGTTACCTCAAACCACTTCTTGCATGTTTTTCGCAAATTTGTGAAGGGGTCATACTCGTCCTCACACGTTTTGATTGCAATGGTTTCCAGAATCTCAGTGGGAAGAGATAACAGGTGGATTTTTCCTTCCATCTGAATGTTTTAAGACGGGAATTCAATCACTTGAAAACCATTCAAGGATAAATACAAAGTAAAGACAAGGAAGGGGAAAGACAACATTTCAATAAACATAAGTTTATTATTAACCATTAGTGCTTGAGTTTCCCTTAACTACTGACTAAACGAACTCCACACAGAGAAGAAAAAATCCCTAACTCCTCGAACCAAACATAGGCTGAGCATTCAGGTAAAAACTCATGGGGGCACCTATGACATCTCACGAGTTTAGCATGAGGGGTATAAAGTTGGGAGACATCCACATGCACTTGTTGTCTACAAGACAGTCGGGTGGACTCATCTTCTAACCTTCTGAAGTCCAACAACTGACCCTAGAAGCCGTAGTTTAAAATTTAACAAAGGTAGCCCGCTCGGAGGTCCCCGTCAGTAGTAGCTTCTTGGAAAGGGTTATCAATCATAGTGCCAAATTCTTCACCCGTCGTGAACACTTGGAAAAGTCCCTCATGGTACCTTCCCCGACGTGCATAGGAGGGAAATTCAGTCATCATCATAAAGAGGTAATCCAATCCCAACTCCCGATGTAGGAAAAGCACTCGAGGTGAGTTGGATATGTCGTATAGGTGTTTGTATGTCATGTGGATATGGTCATAGTTTAGAAAATTCTCATGGCTAGCTAAAGACACAATGGTCTCTAGGGCCTCGGTGGGGAGAGATAAGAGATTTGTGCCTTCATTTTCCATCTGAAATTTAAGAAAACCCATTTTTTTAGTGAAACTGAAGTATATGTACATATATATATTTTTGTTTCAGTTTTCTGGTTTTCTAGAGTTATCCAAACTGAACCTCTGATACCAACTATAGAGACCCCGACCCCAGAAACCCAGGAGCCAGTGCCTTCTGAACATGATGTGTTGTTTTAAAATAAAACATGCACTGGTAAACTACACATCATTCCCCATACAGAGGATCATGTGCGGTTCGGGTTCTGGGAAACCGGAAACTTTTGAAACGACTCATCTTTTAAAAGCTGATACCTGAAAATTTTAAAGCAAAATGTAGGGTAAGCATTGAAATACTCAGTAATGGGTTTTAAAAAGAAAAACTGTGTAACTTTTTGAAATCATTCATTTAAAATCATTCTCTTAAGGAAAACTGTAACACATAACATCAAAATTCTCAATCAATAGTTTCAAGAAATATATGAGACCCATGTGACATTTCTCGAAGGAGAAATCATAAAAAAGTACGACATGTGATTACTTAAGCATAAAATTGAACAGTTGAGAGTAATCCATAATCAGAGTTGTGCATAAATGAAACAACTTAAATTTTAATTTGTTGGTTACTATTTCACAATCATGCTCCAACTTATACCAGTGAAATATGAACTTTATGAAAGCATAAAGGCATTAGTCGTGAAATAATAGGAATTTTATCTTGAAAAGAACTTTTTACATAACTTGAATTATGCGGCATCAACATTTAACTTAGACAATCATTTCCATATCACCATGGTCCATCCCCAAGGTGTAATTTGTAAACATTACCAAGGTCCTTCCCCAAGGTGTCATTTGAAAACATTACCAAGGTCCATCCCCAAGGCGTCATTAAATTGGTCGTCTCTAGAGATTAAGTCTTTACCCAATGCATTGGAGCGCTATTATGGAGCACCCTTAAATTTTCCTTTATTATCATGTGAGCCACATCGTTTATGATTTACTTAAACTTTTTGTATATTCAAGATATCTCATACCACCTTGAATAACTCATTCATTTTCATATTACCCAATGTGTCCCATACCACTTTGGGTAATCTAATTTCTTAGTTCATTTAGTGATATGTCGTCAGTATGCATTATGTACAATAATAAAATAATGATCCACCACATATTTTGCTAATACATGATATGATAGTTAAAATTGGCAAAATATGTCAATAACTAATCAAAGTCACATATAGTTTAGTAAAACATTCTTTTCACATAAGCTAATTACTGAAGCATATAAAATGATGATATAATAAATGATGAATCTTTAAAATTATTATTCTATGGAAGTGTGAAGCTTAAAGAAAACTTTTTCCATTAGTTATGGTGATAAACAGTCCCTAAAAAGAAAATTAAACCATAACTTGATTAATTAGTAACATTCACCAAAGTAGGAAAAAGTCAATAAATGAACACACATGATGACATGATCCCAGAAATATTAAATCCTCAAATAAATATTAATCATGACAAAATATACACTTTATCATAAAATGTGTCATGGGAAATGTCAAATAAACTCCTTTAATAAATCATGCTCATCTGTGTGTACATATATACAAAATAAATGTTGGTTTAGTAACGCCAAAGTTATCCTTTATTAAAATAACATATGTATCACAACATATAGTCAGTCCTGGTAATCATTATTAAAAATCAGGGTTTTGGAATTTACTTATAATTATATACACACCTCACCATATATTCACCAAGAATGTACTAAATAAACAAGACCATTAAAATTTCATGAGTTCTGAAAAACTCTTAATTTTATTTTAGTTAAGAACCCAAAACTTTTAAGAGGGTTTAATATTCATGAAACTATAAATACATAAACATGTGACAAACTTTGGTTTAATACTACAACATAAATGTACCTAATCCCATGGCCTAGATTGCATCCAAAATATTGTTCAAGGATTGGCATTCATCCCCTAAAGTCATACTATCTCGTTTTGAAAAAAATGCATAGACATGTAGAAATATTTAGTTATATATATATATATAAGGTTTACATGAATAATATATGCTAAGAGTCGATTTAAAATGAAACCTCATTATACGTATATTACTTAATATAACCTATCGAATGATCTTGGATACCCTAAACCGAAAGGGTTTGGGTTCCATGTATTCTCATATTTATATATATGTAAAACCGTATATACACTATGTACGTAAGTATAAGTTTGGGTTTTTTTTTGTAAAACTAAATCTTTATAAAACAAAAAAAATAAAAGGATTCATATGTATAAACCCTTTGATAATGAAACGGAAAACACCCTTGATGGTATTACAAACCGAAGGGTTCGTGTTATATAATGCATATACAAACTGTGTATATACCGAGAGTATAACAGTATGGGTTTCTTCAAAGGAAATCAAAACAAGTAAACAATCTTATATATGCACCCTACTGAAAGATGAGAGCAGATTCTTTGAAGGTGATACAATCTGAGTGGTTTATATTAAGTATATATATATACAAATATATTCTGTATATATACAGTGAGTATAAAAAGAAGGCCCAACCAAAAGGAAGCAAACATGCAAGAACCCTTTTAGTGATTACAGAGGATGCTCAGATTAAAAGGGAGCTCGTTGGCTTTCTTGGATGGTTCAAAAGGAGTTCCGAAGGAGAAGAAGCTGCCCGAACTTCATGAAGCAGGGGGAGTTTATATAGGGATTTGGTGAACTTGGGTTGCTCGACCCAAAGGTAGGCCGGCGTGGGGAAGACGAGGGAACAGTGCCCTAGGAGGGGGTGTATGAGGGTCAAGAGAAGCAGTGCAGTGGGGAAGGCCGAGGCATCCTTGGTGCAGGCCTACTGGTACAGGACCCCGATGTGAGGAAGAAGACGATGGGGGGTCGACGCAGAAAGGAATGGATGACCTCGATTAGTTCCATGCATGATCGGATGGCGGGAGGTGAGTTGATCAGTTTAAAAGAAACCAACGGTCGGGATTAGATATCACGAGAGATCAGATGGTCGTGGTGCCACGTGAGGGTGAACGTGTGGCTAACAGGATCGGACGGACAAGATCAAATCGTGATTCGATCGGACGGTCCTGATCGCATGGAACGCGTCCCACATCGAAATGATCTGCGGTTGAGGCGCAGTTTATAATGCAAAGCGTGCCGCCTACGGTGCAATAGCACGAACACACAGACACACTGGGGCCTTATACACAGGCCCCATGTGGGCCTTGGCCCAAACTTACACAGCGCGCGCCACGTGACTTACACACAGGTCATTGTGCGACCGGATGGACCTATGCTCGACTCAGGCCTCGGGCTCCGACACTCCATACACACCTGGGACTCTTCTGGTCAGTCCCTAGGGATCGGTCTCAGCCTAGAGGGCTTGTCCCTAAGGGATTCCCTCAGCTGGGCCGGGCCCCAACATATTTTTTTATTAAAAAAAATTATTTATATTTCCATAATAACTAGTTTAAGTATGCTTAGTTCAAAATAGTGTGTAGTATAAATATTTGTACAAAAATGAGTTAATAATAAAAACAAATAGTTTTAACTTAAAATCTAAATCCCTTTTATAGATTATGTAAAATATTTCATATATAATTCTTTTAAAAGATATACCTTTCATATTTTACATACAAAACCATTATAATTATTAGGATCTTTAAAATACGCCACCATTTGTTTCACAAAATTTAAAAAGTCCAATATGTAATTCAAAAATACATAATTTTAGAGATCAAAAGATAATTATTATAGGTACCCTTTAAACATATCTTTTATAAAAAGAATACTAAGTTTTTAACTATATAGGTATTTATCGGGATTTTTTGTAGAAACAAAATGATTTATTTCCAAGAATACTCTTTTTATTTTAAAACTATGATTCTTTTGTGAAAAAAATATTATAATATTTGAAATATCATAAGAGCATAAAAAAACAAGTTTTTATATAACGACAAACTTTATCAACAGAAACCCAAATGTTGTTTTGAAAACCCAACGGCTATATATATTTAACAGTCATATTTTTAAAGGATTATTATAAAAGTAGGGGGTGTAGGGTGTTTCTCAAAATCAAAACACTTGAACTAGGAAGGATGGTTCTCCTCATACCTTTGGTGTTGAGTATGTGTGTCGTGGCTCTGACTGTTATATTTTTCACACTGATGGACCCTGAAGACGACAACTATCTGATTACTCGAGTTGTGATTCTTAGTAGTCTTGTTGTGGATGCATTAGGTCTTGTGCATGGTATTTTCAATTAGTTGGGTCTTGTTGCAATGTAATATTTTAATATATATCAGTTTACCTTATTCTCCATGTTTCATTTCATTTCAAATTCTTTATTAGCACACAAAACACAACAAATAAAACAAGATACATCATTAAAAGCATAACATTGTTCACTTGGACCAGTTCATAAAACCTGGGGCGTCACATAGTGGATTAAGTTTATCGCACAATATATATTTAATATATATTGTAGTTAGTGGTAAAGTTATAAATATTATTTGTGGAATAATTTAAATTTTCATAAATAAATATTTATAATACTTATACTATGAATATTTATTACACAGGGGTTGGGAACCCATTCCACGTTTTTTAGATATTCCCATATATAATTAGGAGAGAGGCTCGTCCCATTTGATGATTCATTCATTGGAATTGAGAGCCCCTCTCTTATCCTGAATTCTAGAGAGAAATTCTCTTAAGAAAATAAGATCTTCAAGTTATGTTTTATGGGATCGAAGATTCTTTCTTGAGGTTATCATTGTTGCATCAAAGTGTTTGTCGGTGTACCGCGCAAGCACCCAGATTCAGAAGAATAACGCACGGCCAGATTTAAGAGGCGGGTGTGGACGATCTAGGGGGCTTTGACATTGATGTCTTTGAGTAGTGGTAACCGTCATCTAGAGATAGGTTTCCACACATCTAGTCTAAATTATGAACATGTTCGAATGTTATTTTGTTCTATGTTAAATCCATGAATGGTGCTCCTACCATACCGGGATAAAGTCAACAGAGTCGATGACGTTACATCACTTTGGTGATGCAAAAATTTTAATTTCTCATACCATCGGCTTATGTTGCCTGTTTCTATACCTAACAGTTGTATTAGAAAGACATGTGGTTTTTCTGAGTCAAAGAAAAAAATTAAATTTCATTAAATTAGATTTGAGGGTGTTAAAACAGTTCCAACGGATCTGACCGCACATCGAACCATTTCTGAATTTCCATGTAACGACCATGTAAGAACCCGGTTCTTAGTTTTGAGGTACGATCTTCTTCTTTTTCCTTTTCCTGAAGTGTTTTTGAGAAAATATGGAAAATGGGGAAAAATCCTAAATTTTGGAACTACACGTCGTGTACTTTTCCACACACCGTGTACTTTTGTCCGTGTTGGGATGAGTACATTGGGCATGTAGCCATGTCGGCGAAGAGGGGTGTAGGAACCAACTACATGCCGTGTAGTGGTACGTACACGCTGTGTAGTCAGTCGGCAGGCCAAAATAGTAAGGTGGTGGAAAAGACGCCAGATGGGTGACAGTACACGCCATGTACTCAGTAGTACATGTCATGTACTCATGTCGGCAAGTGAATAGTGCCACACTAGTGGGAAGCCGCCAGGTGAACAGTTAAATGAAGGGAGTACACATCGTGTACTTTGGAAGTACACGCTGGGTACTTTGTTTTTTCGGCTTACAACAGGCAGTAGCCTCCTCATTTGGCAGAGGAGACACTTGAGCCGATTTTGAGCCAAAGGAGGAGGCCAGACCTTTGAAGATCTGCCGGGTGTTTGTCTGGAATCCGATTCGGCTTCAGACGATCTCGTTGGAACCGCACGGGTAAGGGCTTCCACCTCCTTGGATGGTTCTTACCAATTATTTCCCTAACGGAAGTTATTTACGTTTGAATGGGTTTTGTTCTTCGTCAGATCTACACCGTTCTTGGGCGTTCCTAGAGTCGGTGTTCGGGTATAACGTCCGTTGGCGTATAAGGTAGGTTGCTTTGTGTTTATTTTCCAACTGTCTTGTGTTTTTGTATGTTTCTGTGCCACGAACCCATGTTGGGGTGTCGTGTGGCTGAGGCCATTGCTATATTTAATGCCTAGAATTGTATAGGTGATTAAAGTGTGATAATAAAATGCTGGTTGGGATCGTTGCTTGGATCCGAAACCACCCCCGGGGTGTGTTTCACTGTTTAGCCGTTTGGCCAGGATACCCGAGGGTATGCCTTTAAAGTAGTAATTGTAGAATTTCCTTGAGAGGAATTGCTTGTTAATGCTTGTTTACCTGTTGGTCATGGCCCAGTTACCTGTTTAGCATGAGGTAATTGTTGTATTTGGCATGAGGGCGTTGTTGTGATTAGCCTGAGGGCACTGCACTATTTAGCCTGAGGGCTGTAGTATTTCGCCTGAGGGAAACCTTTCGTGCCTGAGGGCTTGACTTCTGTGCCTGAGGGCGACACTTCCTACACCTGAGGGAAACTTCTGTTACGCCTAAGGGTTATACCTACGGGTTGGATTCTGCTTACCTGAGGGTATGGTTTTGTTTGTCTGAGGACGTGGACTATTTACTTAGAAATGCACTGTGGTGATTTCTAATATTTAATGAATTAAATGAATAATTAAATGACAATTTGACTGTTAAGTTAGTTACTTTTGAGTACTGCTTACTTTATTGCATTTTGCTACTGCACACTATTGTTGCATGTTTGCACGTAGTTGGGTACGAGCCTTTGGTGGTGCCTACTGAGATATGTTTCTCACACCCTGTTTGGGTCATGATTTTCGGCCCAAACAGATTACGTTGTTGCAGGTGTAGATAGGGGAAAGAGTCCCTATACAGGTACTTGACGGTTGCTGAGGAGTAGGATGACATGGGACTGAGCCTAGGCTTGCGATGCCGCTACCAGCTATTTTGCTTTGTTTCGTTGTACTATGCATTTTGATGTACTGTATTGATGTATAACATGTTCTGGATGTTTTCTTAGAACTTGAAACATGTAGCATCACCACTTATATATTGTTGGTCATATCCACTACTGTAGTTTATTTCAGTTGTGTGTGTTTACTGCTTCCGCTATATGTTGTATGTTTTACTTACATTCCGCTGCGCTACACTTTGAAAAATGAGGGCATAGTTTCCCCACTGTCAGACCTGGGCCCTCACTTCTAGTCGGCAGCCTCTGGCATTTGCGGAAATTCGCTTGAGGTCATGTGGTGAACCAGGTTCGGGGCACCCGTTGAGTGGCACCCGGGTCCGGGACATTACAGACCATTTGATTTTTTTTAAATGGATTGACGTCAAATGTTTCATGTTCTTCAGATTTTTTATTTTTTAAGAAGAATTTTAAATTTAATTGTGTTTTTAGAAAATTATCGGAATCTAGCCTTATTTTTTTCTGGAATTCGGTCACCAGAATTACTTCGGTGCGGATAAATTATTTGAGAACAATAAAATAAAATATAATACTTTATTATTTTATTTTTCACATTTTGTAAAGTTTTCTCTTAATTTTTATTAAATTATTTTAGAAACTATATTTTTTTTCAAAAAGGTAGTGGTGTCTTTTGTCAAATAACAAAACATAATAAAAATGGAAAAAAGGGAAGACCCTGTGGGTCTTCTACCACGCGAAGGCCACCCACCAACCCTAGACCCGGCCTCGCCTTTCCCTTGGACATGGTAGGACCAGCACAGAACCATATATCCCACTCTTCTCTTTCTCTCGTGGCCAAACCTTTGTGCATGCTGAGTGCTCCTTTTTCGTCGTCTCGTCCGCAAGGTGCCGCCCTGCCTCCCTCCGAGCTCATCGGAGCCACGTGCTGAACCCCTGACTCCCTCTACCATTAACGGAGCCTGTTGCTTCCACCCCTGTGTAGTATTCATACGGCTGGTCACGCCTTTCCTGTGGATGCTGCAAGCCGCATCCGCACCTCATGGGAGGAGATCTCCACCCCCCACTCCATCCAAGTCGTGCACCTCCCTATAACCTGCTCTCCGATTCTTTTCACTTCGCTGGAGATGCGGGACGCCACCTCCTCTTCCTAGTTGCATGCGCCTCGTTGGCATCCAAAATCGGTGTAGAACTCTCTTTCCCATCGAGTGTTACTACGTGGGTGTTTCTGGATAGGCCAGAAACGCCGAGGTCACATCACGGTCACACAACAGTCACACCGTAATACAGCCCAGTCCCAGTTATAGACCCTCGTGGTAGTTCATAGTCCTACCAGACACCTTCCCTGACTGGAGGAAACCCTTTTCAATTTATTTTATTTATTTATTTCTTAAATTAAAATAATTGGAATTAATTTTGGTGTTTAAAATTAAATAGAATCTGAAACTTTAATTTCATTTAAGATTAATTTAAATTAATGTTTTGATTTAATTTTTTGAATTAAAAATTAAATTAATTGTTTAATTTAATTTATGGCATTTAAAAATTAAATTAATATCATAATTTAAATTTTGTAATTAATATTAAATTAACCAATTGGAACTGATAAATAAATTTGTTGAAATTCTTTAAATTCAATTAATTTATTAGAACACCCTCGTACATTTTAAATTTAATGTAGTTTAATTTTAATTGCGTTTTACATATACCGACTGGTCTTGATCTAGCGATCGACCTGTTCATGTCTGGATTTTTTTATTTAATTATTTATTCAATACAATCGATGATTGTAATAATTAATTAAATAAACGATTGTCTACGAATCGTCTTTTAATTCAAATATGTATAAGGGAATGCACGTCCAAAGCACCTATTGTATTTTGTACGCCAATACCCCCTCAACTGTGTGCGAGTATATTTTTTAAAATACGAACACATTCCAAGACCTGAACCTTACCAAGTTTAGGTGGTAATCCAGATGGGAGCCGAGCACTATGCACTGAAGGCAAGTTGTGATACAAGTTAGTTTGCGACTCAGGTTTGGAAGCCCCAATGTCATGATTGATCTGTTATGGATCAATCATATTTTAATGCTCAAGCCCATTCGTATTGCATGATTTACCTTTATGCATTGTTTATTTGTTTTATGTGAGTGCATGATTATTTCTTGATCACATAGAATAGTAAAGAAGATAAAAATGCATAAAGATGTGTCGAGTATATTTCTACGTAATGTTTAGTTGTGAGCGTGGCTATCTACTTTGAAAATATAAATAGAAAATGATTATAATAGTCAATAAATATCAAAATCCCTCAATGATATTTTAAGCCATAATGCCTTTCATTACTCACATTTGAACAAAACCAGGTGTTTGGGGTGCTCGTCTGCCATATTTGAGAGTGCCTCTTACAAATGGTTCATTTTCATGAGAGAAATTGGTTGACTTAACTAAATTGAGTAGTTAAGGATTATCCATAGCTAATATGCAATCACTTTAGAGTAGAGATGTTGAGGGAATCAGGTTCAGATTCCAAATGTTGGGACATTACTCAATAGTACAAGGAACCACAAGTTAAGTAGTTGGTCAGGCTAGTGCATACCTTGAAACCCTCCGGGTAGTGGTGTAGCCAGAGCTTGTAGACTATGAGAGAGGTTTCAAGGATCCTGGACACTAGAGTAATCAGGAGATAGAGTATTCTAAATATAATAGTGAGGGATATTGAGGATCTCTAAAATAGTGGGAGACATTAAAATGATATAATAATTAATTATTCATAAATGTCAATGGGTAATCAAGATAATGTACTAACTGCTAATGTTTATCTAATGTAGATTTAAAATGGAATTCACCAACACCCTAAGAAAATTATCACTACTATTAACTTAGGATAAATAAAATATCCTGAACGGCAATAACTTCTAGGAGTGTAACATGCTCTTGTACATATTACTACACCAAGAAAGGAAGCCTTATGTGCTGGAATAATCAGTTCCTGGTGAGCCACCCCATGGATCTAGTAGGGCAGAAAAAGATAAATGGATAAAGCTTGTAGAGGATGAAATTGATGTTCAATGCATCATGTTGTCATCCATGTCCAACCAATTTCAGAAAATGCATGAGGATGAGGGTGCATACAAGATTCATTGACATCTCCAAGAATTATATTAGTAGAGGGCCATGTAGGAAATGTATGAGATCGCAAGTTCCCTATATAAGTGAAGGCTAGCAGAAGGGCTCTAAGCTGATCCTCAGGTACTCAATATGATTTGGTATAATGAGACGCCTAAAGTCATTGGGTTCAAATTGAACTAAGATCTAGAAGTGGGTCTCATTATTACATATTTACCACCAATATTATCGACTATCATTGTCAATTATAACATTAATGATATGAAAATGTCACCCTCAGACCATTTGGCTTTAGTTCTCCAAGCTGAAAAGGATATGAAAAATACGAATTCATTTGTCCTTATGGTGAAAAAAATAAATAGGGGAAACGAAAAGGGGTATAAGGCCAAGTAAAGGCCAAAAACACCAATGCATC
The DNA here is from genome assembly GCA_963277665.1 of Viscum album. Classification (NCBI taxonomy): domain Eukaryota; kingdom Viridiplantae; phylum Streptophyta; class Magnoliopsida; order Santalales; family Viscaceae; genus Viscum; species Viscum album. Next base: position 435,521,276 of record OY728139.1, read on the forward strand.
ATCCTGCAAAGAACTCAATGATTCAAAGGCGGAGTAATGAGTAAGATGTTATCTTCTTTGGATGTGGCAAGAAAGACCACTAGAAAAAGAGTTGTAGAGCTGGGAAGAAGAAGCAAACTGATGCTTCTACATATGGTTAATCAGTTTGTTAGTTCTTTCAGTACGTAGTGATTGCTTTGTTGAAGAACAACAGTTTACCATTTCCCCTTAAAATGGATTTGTTTAATAAAAATTTAATTTGGATGATGATGCTTCTACATATGGTATTTTTTTCATTGAATTCAATCTATCTTTATATATAAGTTGGGTATTTGATAAGGCATGTGGATGACACATTTGTATTCATATACAGGAACCAAGTAGGTCAAGTAGATTTAAAAAGGTGAAGTGGATCTCCGAGCTGCAAATGGTGAAAGTCTAGTAGCTTTTGTAGTGGGAGACTTTCACTTATCCTTGCCAAGTGGTTTGACTATAGTTTTAAATAATTGTTATGATGTACCTTCTGTAACAAGGAACATAATCTCTATGCCAATTTTGGACACTATGGGATTTTATTTCATGTTTGGAGGTAAAAGTTGTCTCTTTTATAGGGATAACATATGTTATGGTGTAGAGAATCTTAACAATGGTTTATAAATTCTTGAACTAGAGAACCCTATAATGGAAATCAATGACAAAACCATCGAACATGACTCATATATCAGCTACCTATGGAACTTCAGGATTGGTCATGTAAATGACAAGCGATTACGAAGATTACATCAAGAAGAGTATTTAGACTCTATACAGTTAAAACCCTTGGAAATATGGCAAGCTTGTTTACAAAGAAAGATGACCAAAGAATCTTTCTCTACGATGGGAGAGAGAGCCAAGGCAGTGCTGGAATTAATTCATACTGATGTATGTGGTCCATTTCCAATAGAGGAAAGGGGTGGTTTTTAATACATCAATAATTTTATCGAAGACTATATTAGGTATTGATTTATCTACTTAATTCGGTATAAGTCTGATTCCATTCCCATATTATAGGAATGCCAAAATGAAGTAGAAAACCAACATGGTATGAAGATAAAAGAACTCCACTCAGGACGAGGTGAAGAATATCTAAACCAAGATTTCATTGATCACTTGAAAGAGTGTGGGATGGTGTCCCACCAAACTCCTCCTAATACACCACAGTGGAATGGTGTTAGTGAATGGAGGAATAAGTCCTTTCTTGTCATGGTCAGATCAATGATGAGTCGTGAAACTCTTTCACTATCCTTTTGGGGATACACTTTGCAAACAGCAGCATATACCCTTAACTGAGTACCAACTAAAGATGCATATGGTATTCTATATGAGTTATGGTACGACAAGAAAACTATTCTGACACACATACGTGTATGGGGGGTGAAAGGAATCTTTCAAGACTTTTCCATGTAACAAATTAGCATCCAGAAGCACGATGTGTATCTTTATAAGTTACCCTAATGAAACCAAAGGATATTACCTATATAACCCTTTTGATAGAAAAGTTGTGGAAATGCATGCTATATTTCTTTAAAGGGAACATATTTCTATTTGAAATAGTGGGAGCAAGATTTACTTCGATGAAGTTAATGCTCCAGCTGCACAAGAGTTTGTACAGGAAAAATCTCCATAACAGCAAGTGGAAGAAGAAGTTGTTTCAGAGACATAATTACTAGGTAGGTCTACACGAGAGGTTAGAGAACCAGATCATTTTGGTTTTCTTGTCACTGAGTTAGGTGACACATTACTCATTGAAGATGATGAATGATGTGGAAGTGTTTTCTCTCATTTTCTACACACTTTTTTATATTTTTTATTGACTTTTTATTGACTTTTTAATTTTAAAATGTTGTTTTTATTAACTAAATGACAATTGTTCTACTTTTGCACCTTAATGTGTAAAATAACCATTTTTTGTTTAAATAATGTTTTTAATGTGCATTATTGTCATTTGAAATAATTCTTCAATTAAATCACTTCTTGTGAATTCGACTTTTATTTTTATTCTTTTAATTTTACAATTTTTTCATTATTGTTAGTAATTAAATCATTAATTAAATTAATTAAATCTTTATTTTTAATTTATAAATAAATAACACATTTTAATTTTTAGTTCTTAATTCTCTTAATAATTTAATTAGTTTGAAAAATTAATTTTATTCAATTCATATTTTTTCATTAATTAATTCTTTAATTAATTATTTGACTAATTAATTGATTAATTAGTGACATTAAATGTTGTAATTCATTTTAAATTAATTTTTTATAATATATAATACAAATAAGTTCATTATTTAAATAATGAAAAATTAATTAACATGACTTTTTTTTATCTATATTAATTAATTCAATTGATTGATTTATTAATTTATTTTTAATTTTAGTACATTCTTTTAAGTTTTTGGTGTCTGCTGTTTGTTTTGCAGAGGTTACCGTGTCACTGTTCCACCCCTGCCACTGTTCCACCCTCATGGTGTCACTTCCACACTTCACGGAGGCACCATTTCACAAACGGTGTCACATCAAACCCTACCACAGTTCCTCGAGGCACCGCATCATCCCTTGTTGTCTCGCTACAACTGCGGTGTCACATCAAACCCTACCACAGTTCCTCGAGGCACCGCATCATCCCTTGTTGTCTCGCTACAACTGTGAGCATTACTCACAGTGCCACCGCCCCTTCTCTAACCTATCTCGCAGTTTTTTCCACCCTGCCACCATTTCTTTGCACAACCGGTGCCATCGTTCACCACTAACGGTGCTAGCCCCATGTGCCACCGTTTCACAAACGGTGCCACACCCCCACTCACCGCAACCCCACTCACGGTTGTGAATTCTCATGTATCACCGTTTCAGCAACTGTTGCTTCTCCCATTGTTTCACCATCAACATCCACAAACTAACAGTTGCACTAAATCAATGAAACACAACAACAAAATCCCCACAAAATATCACATTGATACCCGAAACATTCACAGCAGCGGTAGAAAGAAATCTCAAACGAATCAAAAGCATGACTCCGCAAAAACACGAATTAGTCAGCACAAAAATTTTCGAACCCTCAATTCGGACAAAACATCACGAGATTTGTGCCTTTCCAGTGTGCCGCTCGAAGCCAATTTTCATCGGAACATGCCGCTGGCGCCACTCTCTCTTCACCACCGTTTCAGTTAGCCGTCTACTCGGATCCGCCTTGCCGCTACAACCCACTCCCTCTGCTCGAACCTTGCTGCACCAAGGCCTTTGTCGAACCACCTACCTTCACCTCTTCCCGAGCGGAAGCTGCCACATCGAGCCCCATGCATCGAACCCTAATCTATCTCATTCTCCGCCATTTGAACCGCCGCCACCTACTCCTAATACCCTCAAGCCACGTGTCCTCGGTGCCGCGACCACCCACCAAAGCCGCCGCCATCCACCTTCGTCCCACTCCCTCGCCGCTCGAGTCTCCACCCTCAAGCACACCCCTTTTCGCGCTCATCCACAGTCACCACGCCTGAACCCTCGATGGATGGATTTTTTTTTTAAATACGTTTTTCAAAAAAAATATTTTTTAAAAAACGCCCAGGTTAAAAATATTTTTAAAACTGCCCCTCAAAGGCGGCACGCGCGATGCCGCTTACTTGAAATTTAAAAAAGTTTCAAGTACGTGAATTTGAAAGACTATAAAATATAAAATATAAAACGAATATAATTGAAACTTTAAAGATTGATTAAAGATATAAGAAATAGTTGAAAACAAAAGGATTTTCATAAAAAAGATTGATAGAAAATAATTTATAACCTCTCAAAACCTCTTACTTGAAATTTAAAAATGTTTCAAGCACGTGAAACTTAGTGACTATAAAATATAAACTATAGAACAAATATAATTGAAACTTTAAACATTGATTAAACATATAAGAAATAGTTGAAAACAAAAGGAATTTCATAAAAAATGTTAATGGACAATAATTTATAAGCTCTCAAAACCGCCTACTTGAAACTTAGAAACGCTTCAAATACGTAAATTTGAACGAGTATAATTATATAAGTAATAATTAATAAGTAATAAGTAATAATTATAATGAATAATAATAATTAATATTTATATAACTTATTAATAATTAATAATTAATAATTACTAATTACTAACTAATTAATTATAATTATTAATTATATTACCAATTAACTAAATAATTAATATATATATAATAATTAATAAGTAATAAGTAATAATTATTAATTATTAATTATAATAAATAATAATAATAATTAATATTTATATTACCAATTACTAATTAATAATTAATAATTAATAATTACTAATTAATTAGTTACAATTATTAATTATATTACTAATTAACTAAATGATTATTAATTATATTACTAATAATTATTAATTAATAATTAATTAATCATTATTAATTATATTACTAATAATTATTAATTACTTAATTAATAATTATTAATTAGTTAATTAATAATTATTAATTAGTTAATTAATAATTATAAATTAGTTAATTAATCATTAGTAATTATTAATTAATAATTAATTAATCATTATTAATTATATTAATAATTATTAATTAATAATTACTTAATCATTATTAATTATATTACTAATAATTATTAATTAGTTAATTAATTATTAGTTAGTTAATTAATAATTAATTAATAATTATTATTAGTTAATTATTAATTAGTTAATTAATAATTATTAATTAATTATTAATTAGTTAATTAATAATTATGTTACTAATTATTACTAATAATTATTAGTTAATTATTATTAGTTAATTATTAATTAGTTAATTAATAATAATTAACTAATAATTATTAGTAATTAATTAATCATTATTAGTAATTAATTAATAATTATTAGTAATTAATTAATAATTAACTAATTAATAATTAACTAATTAATAATTAATTAGTAATTAATAATAATTAATTAAGTAATTAATAATTATTAGTAATATAATTAATAATGATTAATTAATCATTATTAGTAATTAATTAATAATTAGTAGTAATTAATTAATAATTAACTAATTAATAATTAATTAATAATTAACTAATTAACAATTACTAATAATTAACTAATTAATAATTAATTAATAATTATTAATTAACTAATTAATAATTAACTAATAATAATTAACTAATAATTATTAGTAATTAATTAATCATTATTAGTAATTAATTAATAATTATTAGTAATTAATTAATAATTATTAATTAACTAATTAATAATTAACTAATTAATAATTATTTATTAATTATTACATATATAATGAATAATAATAATTAATATTTATATTACCAATTAACTAATTAATTACTAATAATTATAATAAATAATAATAATTAATATTTATATTACTAATTAACTAATTAATAATTAATATTTATATTACTAATTAACTAATTACAAATTAATTATTAATTAGTTCATTAGTAATATAAATATTAATTATTATTATTATTTATTATAATTATTAGTAATTAATTAATAATTAATTTGTAATTATTAGTAATTAATTATTATTATTATTCATTATAATTATTAGTAATTAATTAGTAATTATTAATTATTAATTAGTAATTGGTAATATAAATATTAATTATTATTATTATTTATTATAATTAATAATTAATAATTATTACTTATTACTTATTAATTATTATATATATACTAATTATTTAGTTAATTGGTAATATAATTAATAATTATAATTAATTAGTTAGTAATTAGTAATTAGTAATTATTAATTATTAATAAGTTATATAAATATTAATTATTATTATTCATTATAATTATTACTTATTACTTATTAATTATTACTTATATAATTATACTCGTTCAAATTTACGTATTTGAAGCGTTTTTAAGTTTCAAGTAGGCGGTTTTGAGAGCTTATAAATTATTTTCCATTAACATTTTTTATGAAATTCCTCTTGTTTTCAACTATTTATTATATGTTTAATTAATGTTTAAAGTTTCAATTATATTTGTTCTATAGTTTATATTTTATAGCCACTCAAATTCACGTGCTTGAAACATTTTTAAATTTCAAGTAAGCGGTTTTGAGAGGTTATAAATTATTTTCTATCAACCTTTTTTATGAAATTCCTTTTGTTTTAAACTATTTCTTATATCTTTAATCAATCTTTAAAGTTTCAATTATATTCATTTTATATTTTATATTTTATAGTCTTTCAAATTTGCGTACTTGAAACTTTTTTAAATTTCAGGTAAGCGGTTTTGAAACCTTATAAATTATTTTGTATCATCATTTTTAAGGAAATTCTTTTTGTTTTCAACTATTTCTTATATGTTTAATCAATATTTAAAATTTCATTTATATTGGTCTTATAGTTTATATTTTATTGTCTTTCAAAGTCACGCACTTGAAACAGAATCCCACATCGAAAATGCAGAATGTACTGCGCAGGAAAGAGAGAACTTGAATCCCACATCGAAAATGCAGAATGATTTTCAGGGCAAGCCATCTTATAAAAGGAAGGTCTGGGTGAGGGTTTCTGTCAGAATCCAGACTGCTGTAATGGCAGTACCGCTGGATATTTAGTAGTAGAGAAATTCTGCTGAAATTTTTTGTTTTATTTATATATATATATATATATATATATATATATATATATAAACAAAACAAAACAAAAAAAATAAAAATAAAAATTTTCAAAAAAAAATTAAATTTTTTTAGGGGGAAGGCGGCATCGCGGATGCCGCCTTTCGGGTAAAGGCCAAAGGCGGCAGGCGTGATGCCGCCTTTGCCCCTATACGCAAAGGCGGCATCGCGCCTGCCGCCTTTGAGGGGCAATTTTAAAAATATTTTTAACCTGGGCGTTTTTTAAAAAATATTTTTTTTTTAAAAACGTATTTTAAAAAAAAATCCCTCGATGGATCCCTCCTACCTTTCCCCTTTACTCCACAAGAACCTACCCCCCGCCCCACTTTTCACTCCTTTTCATTTTTCTTTTTTTTATATAATATATAATAACATATATATAATATATACTAGGTATATTAACATATATATATTATAACTTATATAACATATTTAATAATCATAATATATTATTTAATATATATAGTAATTAAGACAACTAATATAGTAAAATAACATACATAATAATTTTAATTGTTTTATAAATATTTAGTTAATTAATATGTAAATATATATGTAATAGTAATATAAATATATTAGTTATTTATTTTAATTATAATTGTAGGTATATATAAATAAATAAATATTTATATATATACATACATATATTGATGTAGTTTGTTTCTTTCCTGACTCACAAGCGTTTTTGTTGTTCCATGTAGATGGAGGGTTGTGGCTCGGCGCACACGTTCCATTCATTCAGTTTGGAGAAACAGGTCCAGTGACCAGCTAGAGGGAGCAGGACAGTGAAAGCCCCCATGTGGAGTCCGATGAACACTTCAGATGAGATTCCAGATACTTCGATTACTGGGTCACCATCATTTACAGGGGACATTCAGCGGGACTCAACAACACTTCTCCACGATAAATTCATCCTTCCACTCTCATCCACCCATATCCATCCAGTTATCCCTCGAGTCATCACCCATTTCATCGAGGGAAGTTACCAGGATCGGGGCAACAGATCAGCATTCCATACCTCGATTCCTGGGGTGGGACATCAAGCGCACTCCAGCATCGCATCCACCATCGAGTAGCAGGAATCAGAGCTTTCGGGAGATCAAGCAGGGATGCGAACATTTTATTTTCCTCGTGCTCCATTTTCTGCAACTCATTTCAACATAAAAATCATTGACTTTAATTCTATTGTTGCACTGAAGCCAACCATTATGTCCGGCCAAACACCTTCGGGGGGAATAAAATTATGGTTTAGATCTGCTTAGTTTCGTTCATGCAATGCATCCTCTCTGGACAGTTTCTCTCTCTCACTTTTATCTATACAGTTTTACCTTCAAAAAACAAGATTAGGTAAAGACTGATCACGTTTGAACTCTAATGAAATCTATTTTCAATCTGAGGATCTCATTGAAAAAATTATCTTGCTCAAACGAGAGAGACACACTGAGCTCAACTGACAACTTGGAGCCCAGTGACACCAAACATTATCACCATTCGATGGAATGATTTTTACAATTGATGGAATGCAAGCTTTATTTCGTCGCAAGCTGACCAGATGACAAATCTGGCCAGTTACCTTAAGTCATATCCATATTCTTAAACCTTAGTGCATGAATGAGGCTAAGTCATATCAAAATTGTCTAGTGGATGTCCCCTTGATAATCTATTCTTTTCTTCTACCATAAGTCTTCATTGTGGCATCCCACCTTTTTATAACATAAACTTTCATTACATTACACAAAACTGAGAATCTTTAAGGTTTAGTGTCTTGGAAACCAAGAACATAATACATGAAAACAACATAAAACATTCTTCTTAAACACTTGAAAGGATTCTCCTTAAGTTCATCCTAGGTTCATTACTGCATCTCATAACTTGGGGACATACATCAAAAGAAAGGGTGAGCAGAAAGCCCAGTAAGGGAAACAAGAGAAACATTTTACATGTGAACATGAGATACTTCAATAAGGTCATGAAAAGAACTTTAAGGCATGAGAAAGAAATCATGAGGCATATCATAATAAAAATAAAATTTTTCATAACTTGAAGATGTGGCTACAACATTTAACATAGAAAATCATTTCCGTTTCACCAAGGTCCATCCCCAAGGTGTCATTAAAATTACCAAGGTTATTCACCAAGGCGTCGTTAAAAATGGTCATCTCTAGAGATTAAGTCTTTACCCAATGCATTGGAGCGCTATCAGGGATCACCCTTAAATTTGTATTTATAATCATGTGATCCACATATATCATCATCAATCATTTCATAAACAACCCATATAGCATAAAAGAAATGGGTTTCATTTCATAATCATAACGTTTTAAAACTGCTTTAAAGACATGATCTTTATGTCACTTTAAACCCACAGAAAGGGAAAGCAGGTCTCATGTATGTAAATCCCAGAATTTAAAATATAACAACTTGGTATATATGTGAATACCCCTATAGAAGAGAGAGCTTTGAGTATTCACTTAATAAAATTAAAGAACTTTAGAAAAAGAGAGAAACATTTTGAGACGGAAATTCTGCAGCATAACAGCTATGTTTCGGGGTTTTAGAAAATATTGAAAAGAGAGGGGACATGGGTCAAACATTCATAAATGACCCATAAAACAGTAGAGGGGAAAAATATGAAGGATATATGAACATGGTAATGAAATTTGAAGGACATACCATTTGAAATGAAAAACATGGAAGGAAGACAAAAATTAGATTTCTCTTATGAAAATTCGGCAGCCTAACAACGTCACTTAAACTTCAACAAAAATGAATTGAAGAGATCAAATAGGATCTCTCATCATATGAACATAAAAGTTCAGTATGATAGATATAGAGATCAAACCCCAACATAATAAAAAGGAACATGAAAGACTTGACATGAAAGTAGAACTTTGAAAAATGAGAAAGGTGAAAGAATCTCTTAAAAAATTTGGCAGCCTAATGGCGTCACTTAAACATTCTTAAAATGAATTTATGAATGAAAGAGGGGGTCTCTCATCATATGAACATGAAAAGGCAGTAAGAGGAATATAAAAGAACATGCTCCAACATAAGAGCATGGAGCATAAAAGAAATGACATAAAAGAGATTACTTGAAAAGAAAGAGAGGTAGGATCCCTTACCTTAAACGTAACACTTAAAACTCAAAGGTTGGGACCTTGAAAGGCTTGATGGCACCTTGGGAGGACTCCTTGGGAGTTAAGGAGACCAGAACTTCGTTGAGAATGATTTTGTAGTTGAAAGGATGAGAGAATGACTTGGTATTTATAGGGAAAGTGAGGTGATACTTTAATAATTTCAAGGGACACCTCACAAGTGGTTTTCTCAACACTATGGGCTCTCCCATGGTATTTCCCATGGAGTTAGGCCACATGGGGCCCCCAATACAATAATTCATCACCTTTGGTCGGACAAACCTAAATATATCTCATGACATCATCATGACACAATTATGATGTCATTAAACATACCGAAACCCTAAAACTGCATTTTTACTATTCATTGAAAATTCATCTTTCTCAGAAAAATCCCAAAATTTCACCTTAACCAAATATCGATGCTCTGATTACAAATATGAACTCCATTTTATAAAAATAATTTTCTAAATATTTTTAATTTAATTTTTAAATAAATAAACTATTCACCAAAAATTCATTTTTTTCAAAAAAATCCCCCAAAATTAAAATAACATAATATCGATGCTATGAGTTCAAAAATAAAGTCCATTTTATAAAAATAATTTTCTAAATGTTTTTAATTTAATTTTTAATTAAAAAAACACTATTCACCCGAAAAAACTAATACTTGACTAATAATTTATGAAACAGTTATTTACCCATTTTATTGAATCATATTACTTAATCAAGGTGTCTAAATTATATTAAAACTTTCTTTAAGTGAGATTACTAATCCATTTGGTCACATTACTAATCCTAAGCGTAAAATCACTATTCATATTTTACTATTCATCAAAAATTAAGTTCATCTTATTAGACTCCAAATTCCTTACTGAACACTTTTGCAGAAGACCATTTTTTGAAAATCATTACACATCATTAATTATTTAAGGTTTACATAAATATTTTAAAATATCTTTTTTTTCAAAATTCATCAATAAAATACATCTTAAAATTATCTGGACATTTGAAATTTCACAAACTTCACTAAAGGAAGAAATATCAATTTACTCATCCCAAAGGATTACACAAAGAAGCTACGGTCTCGTCACATAGCCCCTTATAACACCAGCATATGACCTAAGTGTAAGGTATGCTATGGTGAGAGAATCTAAGGGAGGCTCAGATAACATTGCCCTAGTAGTAATCTCTACTAACTTGAACTTCTCCTGCAGGCATTTCTGTTCAAGCATGACATGATGGAGTTCAGCATGGGCTTGGCCCAAAGCGAAGCCCAAAGATGCCACCTCCTTCCCAATCTCTGATAAGTGGGCTTCATAAGGATCGAGTCTACTGGATGAAGCCATTGACTCCTCTTTCTGCATTAACTATTAACATCTCTATTAAATCTTTAAGAGTAAGTTAATATACTATTCAAAAAGTTTGGGTCATTACATTCTTCCCCCCTTAAGAAATTTCGTCCCCAAAATTTTATACTTGAGGCCTAGTCGAAAAGGTGAGGGTACTTTTGCTTCATTGTTTCCTCAGGCTCCCAAGTCGCTTCTTCATACTTATGATTCCTCCACAACACTTTCACAAGGTGGGTAGTCTTGTTTCGTAGAACCTTGTCTCTACGGTCTAAGATCTCCACTGATTGCTCCTCATAAGAGAGGTCATGTTCCAGTTGTACCACCTCTGGGTTCAGTACATGCGAATGGTCGGGTATGTACTTCCTCAAGAGATATACATGGAAGACGTCGTGAACTTGAGCTAGGTTCGGTGGAAGTGCTAGACGATAGGCCACTTCTCCTATGCGATCAAGGATTTCATAGGGGCCAATGTACCTAGGGCTGATCTTCCCTTTCTTCCCAAACCGCATGACTCTCTTCCATGGAGAAATTCGAAGGAAGACTTTGTCACCAACACCAAACTCCAAGTCCCTTCGATGGTTGTCAGCATAGCTCTTCTGCCGACTCTAAGCAGCCTTTATGTGTTGTTGGATGGCATGAACCTGTTCTGTCATCTCTTGCACAAGATCAGGCCCAAAAATCTTTCTCTCACCAGTTTCATCCCAACAAGTAGGAGTTCTACATCGCTTTCCATACAGAGCTTCATAGGGTGCCATCTGAATACTCGAATGAAAGCTGTTTTTATAGGAGAACTCAAATAATGGGAGGTGTTGATCCCATCCACCTTTAAATTCCATTGAGCATATTCTCAGCATGTCTTCGAGTGTATAAATAGTCCTTTCAGATTGGCCATCAGTTTGAGGATGATAGGCCGTACTAAAATTCAATTCAGTATTCAGAGCATGTTGAAAACTTCTCCAGAATTTTGATGTGAATCTTGGATCACGATCAGACACGATGGATAGTGGTACCACATGCAGCCTTACCACTTCCTTTACGTATATCCTGGAAAGTTGATCCAGAGAAAAATCTTCTCGAATAGAGATAAAATGGGCGTTCTTGGTGAGACGGTCCACAATAACCCATATCGCATTGTTTCCTTTGGATGTTTTCAGGAGACCAGTTACAAAGTCCATAGTGATATTATCCCACTTCCATACTGGTATGGGTAGCGGTTGTATTACCCCCTTAGGAAGTTGTCGTTCTGCCTTTACTTGTTGACACACCAGGCACCTTGTAGTGTAATCATCAATTTCCCTCTTCATGTTATCCCACCAATAATGATCACGAAGGTCTCTATACATTTTAGTTTTTCCTGGATGTATAGAGAAAGTAGAGCTATGAGCTTCATCCATCAGTTCTTTCTTTATCTATGGAATAGATGGAACACATAGTCTTGTACGAAATTTCAATACACGTTCTTGATCAATATTGAAATCAGGGAACTTCCCATCCTTTACAGCCTCAAACTTCTCCTGCAGTAAAGGATCTTCTTTTTGAGCCTTCTTGATCTTCTCTAGTAATGAAGGTTGAGAAATCATTTGGGATAAGGTTGATGATGTCCCTTTCCTTACAATTACCATGTCCATTTTTACTAGATCTTTAATCAAGGGATCTCCTAAGATCCTCATTGTTGCCAGAACAATAGGGTCTTTCCTGCTTAACGCATCCACGACTTTGTTTGCACTTCCAGGGTGATAATGAATTGAACAATCATAGTCTTTAATAAGCTCCAACCATCTCCTTTGTCTCATGTTCAATTCTTTCTGCATGAAAATATACTTTAAACTTTGGTGGTTAGTGTATATATCACATTTCTCCCCATAAAGATAGTGCCTCCATATCTTTAGAGCAAAAACAACCACCGCTAGATCTAGGTAATGCGTAGGATAATTCTGCTCATGAATCTTTAACTGTGGAGATGCATAAGCAATTACCTTGTCATTTTGAATGAGGACGCACCCAAGCCCTTTTGGAGATGCATCGCTAAAAATAACTAATCCTTCTCCGATAGAGGGTAGTGTTAACACAGGTGTAGTAACCAATCCCTTCTTAAGTTCTTGGAAACTTTCCTCACATTCCTTTGTCCAGATGAACTTAACCCCTTTTAGAGTCAACATGGTTAGTAGATTAGAAATCCATGAAAAGTTTTTCACAAACCTCTGATAATATCCTGCTAAACCAAGGAAACTACGAATCTTAGTTACTGTTGTGGGTTGAGGACACTCCTCCACAACCATTGTCTTTGCAGGGTCAACCGAGCTTCCTTCATTGGTTACGATGTGCCCCAAGAAAGCCACTTGTCGTAACCAAAACTCACACTTGCTGAACTTTCCAAAGAGCCTCTCCTTCTGTAGAGTTTTCAAAATAATCCTCAGATGATCTTCATGCTCCTCATAACTTTTTGAATATATCAAAATATCATCAATAAGAAATACCACAAAGTTATCAAGGTAGTCCTTAAATACTCTATTCATCAAATCCATGAAAATAGAAGGAGCATTAGTCAAGCCGAAGGGCATAACAGTAAACTCATAATGCCCATATCTTGATCGGAAGGAAGTCTTTGGAATATCTTCCTTCTTCACCCTCAGTTGATGATAACCAGATCAAAGGTCAATCTTGGAGAAGAATTGAGACCCACGAAGTTGGTCAAATAAATCATCAGTTCTTGGAAGAGGGTATCTGTTCTTCACTTTGATCCCATTCAGTTCTCTATAATCAATGCATAGCCACATTGATCCATCCTTCTTCTTCACAAAGAGAACTGGTGCTCCCCAAGGAGACACACTTGGTCAGATAAACCCCTTCTACAAAAAGTATTGGAGTTGTTTCTTTAACTCTTCTAGCTCCACATTTTCCATTATATACGGGGTCTTTGATATCGGTTGAGATCCTGGTACGAGTTCAATGGAGAACTCTACCTCTCTTTCTGGGGGAGGTCCAGGTAACTCCTCAGGAAATACATCCATGTATTCCTAAACAATCGGAACATCTTCTATTTGTATACTCCCTTTTCCTTCTTTATCATCAATGATTAACTCCATAAATAAATCTATAGGAGGTGCTTCTAGATAGGGATCAGTTTAGGATATCTCTCCTTGGAAGATAATTGTAGGTCGTTCATTCAAGACTACTGATATTTCCTTACTTCTGCATTTGATCATAGCATTATACATTGAGAGCCAGTCCATCCCTAGTATAATGTCGAATTCCAACATGGGAATGAATACTAGATTTGTGATAAGATTGCGCTCACTAAAGTAAACACTAGAGTCTCTAAACACTGTTGATGCATGGATAATCCCACTTGGAGTCTTGACTGACAACTCTACTTCAACCAGTTTGGGGATTGATTCTATATTCTTCGCAAACTTGGAGGAAATAAAGGAATGCGTAGAACCAGAATCAAACAAAGTAGTTGCTAGTTTTGAGAGGACAACAAGAGTACCTGCTACCACGTCATTCGGAGCTTCAACTTCAGTTGTTGTGATAGCAAAAGCACGACCTTGCTCCCCTGGCCTTTGCTGAGGTTGATGGTGATTCCCCTCCACTGCCCTTGGATTTGGACAGTGATTAGCAAAGTGGCCAAGCTGTCCACACTTGAAGCAATGGACTTCGGGTAGGGCCAGGACCATCATTCCTCTATCATTAGTGTTGGGGAGTTGAGGCTTCACCTCACTACGAAAATTTCGAGCAATATGGACTCCTCTTCCATACTTGTAGCACTGGCCACTTCTGATCAAGCAGTGCCCCGAATGCTTCTTCCCACATTTATTTCATGTGGTAAGTTGCATTTGCTTTCCTCCTCTTCCCTGATCAAAAGTCTTCCCATAACTGGGCTCCAACGATCTATTCTTGTCATTTGATTTATGAGACCAATGTGTCTCACTAAACTCTAGCTCGACTTTCATTACACTCCGCACAATCTCCTCATAGCTATCATAGTCCCGGTTGGCTAGATTCTTCTGCAGATGAGGTCTCAGTCCACCGAAAAATCTATCAACCTTCCCACTTGGATCCATGACAAAGTTAGAGGTATATCGTGAAAGTCGGGTGAAGTTCATCTTATAGCTTCCGACAGATTCGTTCTCCTTCTGCTTCAGCTCGAGAAACTCTTTCTCCATTCTTGTTCTCATGGAACGGGGGAAATACTTATTAAAGAATATTCCTCAGAACTCTTCCCATTCCATAGCTTCCATCTCTCCTCTAGGCTACATGTTTTTGACCAGTGACCACCACTGATCAGCTTCTCCCTCTAGGCGGTAAACAGCAAGGGTGACTTTTTCTTGTTCCGAACAAAGGAGTATAGAAAAGATCTTTTCAATGGAGCTTATCCATTGTTCTGCAACCAATGGGTTAGTAGATCCACTGAATGTTGGTGGCCATTGACGCATGAAGGACTCAACAGAGTGTTGTTCCCTTCGTGGTGAGATCAGCCTCTCAGCTTGATTCAAGTTATTACTCATAACTTGAGTCAGTTAATTCATCATTCGCCTGAATGTTTCCATTCCGACTTCCATCGGAGGGCCGTCAGCACATGGTGCATTGCGGCCACCATCTGCACGGTTCCTCATATTTCCCTCCATTTTCTAGAAGAATAAAACCTTAGTGAGAAACTTATTCCATTTATGAATATTTTAACTAAGACTTCATGCTTAGACAATTACATTTCTATATAATTCCTTCATAATGATTCATAAAAAGCTTGTGATTAACCAAACATATCCCCTGGGAGTGTCGTAACCAAGAGTGCAGCAAGGCCCGTTATTGTGCACCAATTCCCATTCGAGTCTAGCTCAAAGTGGTGTTTTTGGGTTTTACCCCTATGTACATCTGTGCCAGAGTCGCCTCTACCTGCTCGTATCCAGACATGGATGTATTTGTTTGATAAACCACTTACTCAATACTTACCAAAATTCCATGAAGTTTTCCTATATTTAAACTTTTCTATAGGGTTATTCCTAAAGTTTTTTTATATCCTAATTTCCAAAAATAACTAAACCATCCTTTGATACTAACTGTGGCATCCCGCCTTTTTATAACATAAACTTTCATTACATTACACAAAACTGAGGATCTTTAATGTTTAGTGTCTTGGAAACCAGGAACATAATACATGAAAACAATATAAAAACTTCTTCTTAAACACTTGAAAGGCTTCTCCTTAAGTTCATCCTAGGTTAATTACTGCATCTCATAACCTAGGTACATACATCAAAAGAAAGGGTGAGCAGAAGGCCCAGTAAGGGAAACAAGAGAAACATTTTACATGTGAACATGAGATACTTCAATAAGGTCATGAAAAGAACTTTAAGGCATGAGAAAGAAATCATGAGGCATATCGTAATAAAAATAAAATTTTTCATAACTTGATGATGTGGCTACAAAATTTAACAAAGACAATCATTTCCGTTTCACCAAGGTCCATCCCCAAGGTGTCATTAAAATTACCAAGGTTATTCACCAAGGCGTCGTTAAAAATGGTCATCTCTAGAGATTAAGCCTTTACCCAAAGCATTGGAGCGCTATCAGGGCTCACCCTTAAATTTGTCTTTATCATCATGTGAGCCACATATATCATCATCAATCATTTCATAAACTACCCATATAGCATAAAAGAAATGGGTTTCATTTCATAATCATAACTTTTTAAAAACTTCTTTAAAGACATGATCTTTATGTCACTTTAAACCCACATAAAGGGAAAGCGGGTCTCATGTATGTAAATCCCAGAATTTAAAATAAAACAACTTGGTATATATGTGAATACATCTATAGAAGAGAGATCTTTGAGTATTCACTTAATAAAATAAAATAACTTTAGAAAAAGAGAGAGACATTTTGAGACGAAAATTCTGCAGCACAACGGTTATGTTTCGGGGTTTTAGAAAACATTGAAAAGAGAGGGGACATGGGTCAAACATTCATAAATGACCCATAAAAAAATAGAGGGGAATAATATGAATGATATATGAACATGGTAATGAAATTTTAAGGACATAACATTTGAAATGAAAAACATGGAAGGAAGACAAAAATTAGATTTCTCTTATGAAAATTCGGCAGCCTAACGACGTCACTTAAACTTCAACAAAAATGAATTGACGAGATCAAATAGGGTATCTAATAATATGAACATAAAAGTTAATTATGATAGATATAGAGATCATACCCCAACATAATGAAAAGGAACTTTAAATACTTGACATGAAAGTAGAACTTTGAAAAATGAGAAAGGTGAAAGAATCCCTTAAAAAATTCAGCAGTCTAACGGCGTCACTTAAACATTATTAAAACGAATTGATGAGAGAAAGAGGGGGTCTCTCATCATATGAACATGAAAAGTCAGTAAGAGGAATATAAAAGAACATCCTCCAACATAAGATAATGGAGCATAAAAGAAATGACATAAAAGAGATTACTTGAAAAGAAAGAGAGAGGTAGGATCCCTTACCTTAAACGTAACTGTTAAAACTTAAAGGTTGGGACCTTGAGAGGCTTGATGGAACCTTGGGAGGACACCTTGGGAGGTAAGGAGACCAGAACATCATTGAGAATGATTTTTGAGTCTAAAGGATGAGAGAATGACTTGGTAATTATAGGGAAAGTGAGGTCATACTTTAATAATTTCAAGGGATACCTCACAAGTGGTTTTCTCAAAACCATGGGCTCTCCCATGGTATTTCCCATGGTGTTAGGCCACATGGGGGCCCCAATACAATATTTCATCATCTTTGGTCGGCCAAACCTTGAAATATCTCATGACATCATCACGACACAGTTATGATGTCATTAAACATACCGAAACCCTAAAACTGCATTTTTACTATTCACTGAAAATTCATCTTTCTCAGAAAAATCCCAAAATTTCACCTTAACCAAATATCAATGATCTGATTAAAAATATGAACTCCATTTAATACAAATATTTTTCTAAATATTTTTAATTTAATTTTTAAATAAATACACTATTTATCGAAAATTCATTTTTTTCAGAAAAATCCCAAAAAATTACCACAACATAATATCGATGCTCTGAGTTCAAAAATAAAGTCCATTTTATAAAAATAATTTTCTAAATATTTTTAATTTAATTTTTATTTAAAAAACACTATTCACCTAAAAAAACTAATACTTGACTAATAATTTATGAAATCGTTATTTGCCCATTTTATTGAATCACATTACTTAATCAAGGTGTCTAAATTATATTAAAACTTTCTTTAAGTGAGATTACTAATCCATTTGGTCACATTACTAATCCTAAGCGTAAAATCACTATTCATAATTTACTATTCATCAAAAATTAAGTTGATCTTATTAGACTCCAAATTCCATACTGAACACTTTTACAGAAGACCATTTTTTGAAAATCATTACACATCATTAATTATTTTAGGTTTACATAAATATTTTAAAATATCCTTTTTTTCAAAATTCATCAATAAAATACATCCTAAAATTATCCGGACATTTGAAATTTCACAAACTTCACTAAAGAAATAAATCTCAATTTATTCATCCCAAAGGATTACACAAAGAAGCTACGGTCTCTTCACATAGCCCCTTATAACACCAGTATATGACCTAAGTGTAAGGTGTGCTATGGTGAGAGAATCTGAGGGAGGCTCGAATAACATTGCCCTAGTAGTAATCTCTACTAACTTGAACTTCTCCAGCAGGCGTTTCCGTTCAAGCTTGACACGCTGGAGTTCGGCTTGGGCTTGGTCTAAAGCGAAGCCCAAAGATGCCACCTCCTTCCCAAGCTCTGATAAGTGAGCTTCATAAGGTTCGAGTCTACTAGATGAAGCCATTGACTCCTCTTTCTGCATTAACTATTAACATCTCTATTAAATCGTTAAGAGTAAGTTAATATACTATTCAAAAAGTTTGGGTCATTACATTCATGTTGTTTGTACTACCCCATTGCACTCACCAGTTCACCTTCACTTCCTGACACACTAAATTTCACTCACACCACTTCACCATCACGATCTGATTTTGCTGGCTTTTATGTGTGTGTTTTTTGGTTTGTTTTTTTAGTAGATCATCATGTACAACATTAGGCCTCTCTGTGGTTCTACCCTATCTTTCTATTGTTCTATATAGTGAGTAGGTTATAAATTGTAGTTTGTCGCCTGTACCCAACGACCAATGAGCAAGAAAATATTGGCACTATTTCTAGAGAGGGCACATGTGATATAAAAAAATTCACATATAAATAAAATAAGAAAAAAAACAAAAATTGTAAAAAAAATTCTCAAAAAAGAAAATTCAAAAAAAATGTGAACTTGCTGTATACAAACCAGGTCTAAGTCTAAATACTTAATACATGGTAATTCTAAAACTGATATGTACCTTAATGAATTGAAAAATAACCAAGAGAAGATTAAAATGGGAGATAACATAAATGAAAACTTGAACAATCTACTTCTTGATAATTTGAACCAACCTAGAATGATGAACCCACGTTGAAATGAGATAGCTGAGAGGCACGATTTGAGAGACTAATTTCTACCTTCAGTGTCTAGTAACCATTTATTAATTATTCTCTCTCCTAGGTCCATGAATTATAAAATCAAGAAATCTAGGCTTAGTCGTCTACTTACCTTCAATGGAATTCCTAGTGAAGACTCTCTTGACTTCATTAGGGCCTTCTATTGTAGTGTCCAGCAGCTGCCACTTATGGGTCTTATTGAGGAAGAGATTAAATTGTGAGTGTTTCCCTTCTACCTAAAGGGAAATTCATGTCATAGTTTCCACATCTAGAAGAATAAATCTTTGTCACTTGGGATCATTTTTATAATTCTTTCACAACTAAATTCTATCCTAGGAGGTTGACATCTGGTATTAGGCACAAGATCACTAGATTCCTTTAGGAATAGGTTGAATTTTTTCATGAAGCCTAAGAAAGGTTTAGAGGGTTTCTTAGGAAGTTTTCAAACCATCAATGTACACCCCAATTCCTAATGGACACCTTCTATAATAGTCTCACCCCTTACCCCCAAACCTTGGTGGATCAGTCTTCTAGAGGAGACTTTAGTGATAGGACTACTGAGGAGCTCAAACAAATCTTCAGCACACTAGCTCAAAACTCCCAACACAAATGCTCTAGGAGAAGAACCACTGTTAAGAAAGGAAAAAATCCTTCCCCTCAAGAAGAAGTCCAAGCTACTGGGTATTTCAATGAAAATATCCATAACACAGTTAGGGAGTAGTGTAACCAATGTGGCATGTATAGACATTCTTAAACCTTCTGTCCAAACATTGATTTGACTGTCCAACCTCATGACAGTGAAAAATTTTCCAGCTACGGACCTCAGATGTAGCCTAGGGAAGACCATTTTTCCAACACCTACAATCAGGGGTATATGAACCATCCAAACTTTTCATGGAGGGAGCAGGGAGTCCTTCGACCTACTACCCCTCCTGGATTCCAGCAGCCTCCTAGGCAACAATTCCAACCCCAAACCCAACCTAAGGTTGAGTCATCCATTTCGAAAGATGAGGTGAGGGACATGTTTCATCTGTTTATAGGGAGGTTTTATTAACAAAAGACAAAAAATAAATATGATAAAGTTCAAATGGATGCAAGAATGAAAATTTTGGAAAGTCAAATGGGGCAATTTTCCAGGGATGTAGGCAGTAGAAAAAAAGGTAGGCTTCCCAGCACCACTAAATACAATCCAAGGGAGAATTCCATGGTTGTGACCACGAGAATTGGTCTCCAAACTCACCAAGAACCTAGTAAAGAACCCCAAACTGACAAAAATGGGAAACTGGATGAAGCTAAAAACTCAAATCTAGAAAAAATTGAATCTTGAAAACTACACAACAGCACTGGTACCCCTCCAGTTCCTGCTGTTCCAGCTCAAAACCCTAAAGAAAAATTATTGAAAAAAAAAGATAATAAAGGGAAAAACAATATTTAAGAAGAAGTTGTAGGGTTTACCATAATTGTGAGAAATGTTACCCTTGTCATTCCATTTACAGAAAGAATTAAGAAAACAAATCATTATTATGAACTGTTGATATTTCTAAAAGTAGTAAAAAATATTAACATTGGTATCCCATTCTTTGAAGCCCTTATTCAAATCCCATCACATCTAATATCACTCAAGAAAATATATTGAAAAAAAATAAATTGGAATAATTTTCCATCTATAGCTCAACAGAGGAGTGTAGTGTTGTCTTACAGAGTAGGATACCTCCTATGCTTCAGGACCCAGGTAGCATTGTCATCCCATGAACCTTTGGGGATAGAGGTGGTAAGTTTTACTATTTATGTTACCTTTGTGAAATCACCAAAATTATTCCCTAATCAATTTTTCATCAGTTGAGATTAATAGTTCCCCAACCCACCACTGTTGTGTTACAACTTGTTGATAGGTCCATTACTCATCCAGTGGGTAGGGTTGATGATCTGTTAGTGGGAGTAGGTAAACTCTTTTTTTCTACTTACTTTATAATCCTTTAAATGGAGTGTGGCTAGGAGGTCCCTATAATTCTTGGTAGGCCCTTCATGGCCACAATGGGAGATATAATAGATGTTTCTAAGGGGAAACTGATTTTTAATTTGGGTGAACAGAAATAACAATCCAATGTGTTTAATAGCATCTAAGAAACCACTCACCCAATCCTCCCCAAAGATGAAATTTTAGTAGCTAAGATTAGTGTTGATAAGGGGGAATAGGAGTTCCTAAGGATTATAGATGAAATCAATAGTGAACCAGAAATCCCTACTGCCACTTGCATGGGGATCATATAAAGTAAAGAGAGAAATTTCTATGATGATTTTGAGGGAAAATATTTGGAGAACCTAAATGAGTTTGTTTTGGAACACATTCTTACCCTGAGAGAGAAGTCTAAGTTTTAGGATATTTTTTTCTGGAAGATCTAGTTATAAGGAGGAAGCCTTATTTACTACCTTCTTCATGATTTAGCATGAAGACCTTGGGCCACCTAGGCCCAAGTGTCTTCCTTAAAGTGAGTGAACTTCCATCCTTTAACTCAAGCCTCTTCCTACCCATCTCAAATATTCCTTTTTAGGAGACAGTTCCACCCTTCCTCTGATCATTTCATCTAACCTGGAGGTAAGTCAAGAGAAATAATTTCTCCATGTTTTGATGAAGTACAAGTCTATCATAAGATGGTCAATTGCTGATATCAAGGGGATAAGTCCAGCTTTCTACATGCATAAAAATCTAATTAAACCTGAGTGTAAGCTTATAGTAGAATTCCAAAGAAGACTCAACCCAAACAAGAATGAAGCTGTGAGAGAAGAAGTTATTAGGATAGTTAATGCTGGAATAATTTTTTCCATTTTTGATATCCCCTAGGTAAGTCTTGTACATGTGGTACTCAAAAAGATTGGAGTGAAAGTGGTCTCTGAATAAAAGAATGAGAAAATATAGATAAGGGTAGTGAATAAATGGAGAGTCTGTATAGAATAAAGAAAGTTGAATGTGGTCATAATAAAGGAACACTTTCTCATGCCATTATGGGACCAAATGTTAGAGAGGTTGTAAGGAAATGAGTTTTTTTGTTTTCCTGATGGTTATTCTGGTAACAACTATATTTCCTTTTCTCATGATGGTCAATAGAAAACCACCTTCATCTATCCATTAAAGAAATTTTCCTAACGGATGATTCCCTTTGACTTGTGTAGTGCTCCTGCCACTTTTCAGAGGTGCATGATGGAAATTTTATCATAAATGATTGAAAGGATAATTAAAGTCTTCATGGATTATTTTTGTTGTGTGGACTGATTTCAGGAACTATTTGGAATATCTGGAACTTGTGCTGGAGAGATTCCAACAGACAAAATTAGTCTCAAATAGGGAATAATGCCAATTTATTGCCACTGAACTCATATTTTTTAGGTCATATGGTATCTATGAGGGTCCTGGAGGTTGATAATTCTAAATTTGAGGTCATAAAAAATCTTCCCCCACATAAAAATCTCAAAGTAATTAGATGTTTTTTGGGTCATTCTGGGTTCTACAGGAGGTTCATTAAAGACTTTTCTAAGATTACTAGACCCCTATGATCCGTATTGGTAAAGGAAAAACCCTTTTTCTTAGATGAGAAATGTCTAGAGTCCTTTAATTATATCAAGGAGAAGTTGACTACTTCACCTCTAATCACTGCTCTGGACTAGCAACTTCCCTTTGAAGTGATGTGTGATGCTAGAGATTTTTGCAGTAGGAGCTGTTTTGGGGTAGAAGAAGGATAGGATGTTTCTTTTCATTTAAAATGACAGAAATGTGATAGACGATGCCCAGAAGAAATAATCCACCACTAAAAAGGAGTTGGTTGATGTGATGTTTGCTTTGGAAATGTTTAGTCATTACTTTATAGGATCAAGGGTCATTATTTTCACAGATCACTCAGACCTAAAGTACTTGCTAGCTAAAAAAGATTCAAAGCCTAGAATCATGAGATGGACCATGATGTTACAGGAGATTTATTTAGTGATTAAGGATAAGAAAGTGTCTGAAAATGTAGTTGCAGATCATTTTTCTAGGCTGCCCAACACACCAAGTGAGGAACCAAGAGAGATCGACACTTCATTCCCTGATAGAATAATTGTTTGTTGCTTCTGGGAAGTAGTATTCATGGTTTAAATACTATGAAAACCTTTTGAATTTGGATTTATCCCCCAGGATCTCAAACATAACAAGATGAAGAGGATTATATCTAACCTGAAATATTATATTTGGGATGACCCGCTTCACCTTAGAAGATGTGATAATGGGATTTTGAGAAGATGTGTGGTTGAGGATGAGATGTTTCACATACTTGAGAGCTTAAATTAATCACATTTAGGTGACCACCATGTAGGATAAATTACTTCATAGAAGGTCCTATAGGAAGGTTTCTACTAGCCAACATTGTTTAAAGATGCTAGGAGTCTGGTTATTAGATGTGAGAAAAGTCAATTGCTGGGAAATGTTGGAAGACGGTAGGTGCTGCCTCTAAAAGGAATACTGGAGGTTGACGTAGACCATTCCCATTATCCTACGGTAATGAGTACATTTTGGTTGACATGGACTACGTGTCCAAGTGGGTTGAGGCAGTAGCTATGCCCAACAATTCAACTTCTAGTGTTGTGAAATTCATTAGGGAAAACATATTTTCCAGGTTTGGTGTGCCTCAATCATTCATCACTGGTAATGGGACTCACATTAAGAATAATAAATTCAAAGGATTTATGGATAATTATGGGTTTTTACATAGGACATGCACCACTTACCACCCATAGTCTTGTGGGCATGCAGATGTTTCAAACAAAGAGCTCAAATAGATTATAGAGAAAATAGTTTCTAGCTCTAGGAAGGACTGTTCAATGAAGTTGTATGAGGCACTATGGGCATATATAACTTCTTATAAGACACATATAAGGATGTCAATATATAGTCTTCTCTATGGGAAAACATTTCATCTTCCTGTTGAGTTACAATAGAAATCTTATTGTGCAGTGAAGGACCTCAATTTTGATTTCATGTCTGCTGGTGAGAGGAGAATGTTAGATCTGAGTCGGCTAGAGGATATTATAAGAGATTCCTATGAGAATTATGAAATTCAAAAATATATAACAAAGGATTTTCATGACTCAATCATTAAAAATAGGAATTTCAAGGTTGGTGAGAGGGTCCTTCTTTTGAATTCTAGATTGAAGTTGTTTCCAGGAATGTTAAAGATCGTGTGGTCATGACCCTTTACCATTGATAGAGTTTTGGTTAATGGAGTTTTTGAGATTGTTGGAGAAGAGAATCGAACTTTATTAGTCAATATTCAATGTATAAAGCACTTCTTTTAAGGGAATCCAAAGAGATTGACTGTCATTTCTCTATTGAAGGAATGAGCTATATAAAGTCTAACTGAGGACTATAAACTCAGTGTTTCTTGGGAATTAACCCATCGTTTATTAGTTGTTTTGTTTACTCATGTTTTCAATAAAAAAATAAATCTTATTACTTGAATGACTAATTTGATTTTATGACTATCTGATGGTGTCTCATGATCTTTTTATTCTTGAGAGAGAGAGAGAGTTGTTGCTGCCAGAAACTCAGCAAAGGAAAAAAAGGGAACTCCTAATGCATCATATGAAGAACATTTCTTTCTACCCACTCCATTGAGTTAATTTTCCTCAACTTAAACTAATGAAACTTTATTCTATTTATTTGAACTTGCAGATTAATGAAGAGGAGTAACCACTCAGTACTGCTAAACAAGATCTGTCTATGGAAATCTGTGTTAAAACTCCAATAATTCTGGGTAGTGTTATTATATTCATATTAGTTTTAATTTTTTGTCTAATATTCACTAATCTACTACTTGGAATTAATTGCAGGGGAGTCCCATAATTTTCTGTGAAAAGTGAATATTTTCTCTTGTATGGGTGTTTAGCTACTAGTATCTATAGAGTTGAAATTTTATTTTGAGATGGTTTTTGAAACATGCTTTCACCCACTGCTTTCAATTTAATTATGTTGATGTTTCACAATATTATTATTAATTCTACTATTTGAAGTACATTGATAAAATCTTTTTTCTTTTCTTAAAAATTAAAATCATGAACTTTTCAAAAGGAAATGCACTTGTTTTCTAGTAATGGTTGGTGGGGTTAGGTCCTTCTGTTTTTGTTTGTTTTTCTATTTCTTTTATTTATGTGGCAAAGAATTTTTTGAACCTCATTGCTACCCCTACATATCCTTTTTAAGATGAATTGCCCATAAATCTTGAACTATACTATCTCCCACCTTAGAATTCATCATTGGGGACAATGTTGGGTTTTACATTTGGGGGAGAGGGGCCATTCTAGTGTCATTTCAAATTCCCCCCTTTTGAACCTGAGTTTCTTTAAAAAAATGATAAAAAAAGTTCAAAAGAAATTCAAAATTTGTTAAAAATTTCAAATTCCTTCATCACATGAGGGTCATTAAAGGTTCAGTGGTACTTAAATTCTGTCTTTTTTAAGTGGATAACTGCTCGCTAGATGATGATATTGGCACTTAGTTAGAAACTGTTAAGCATGAGTGATTTTTGAGTTCGATTTTTCACTATCTCTATCGATCTTTCTAATTAGGAACTGAGGATGGGAGTGTGACAGGATAGGTTTTTTGGAATGAGGATCACGACATATGGATAATAGGTGTTTTCAATGGAACATAGGGGACACATTTAAAAAAAAATTCAATCTCTTTAGGAAGTCAACACGATTGATTATTAATTATGTCATTTGAAATAAGATTAAAATGAAAAAATGGGATCCCACGGTTAGTATATGAGACAAGGTGCATTGGGTTCATTTCTATGAATAAATAAAGACAATTTCAATCTTAATATTTTCTATGTATAGTGAACTACACATGGAATGTGGATGGAAAAAATGATAATAAATTTCCCATGTAAAAAATAAAATCATTAAGGTGAAAGGAATTTTGAACCCAAATGAATAAGTGAGAAATTGAATTGGTTAAAATTCATTTGAGTTTAATCAATAAAGTGATTTAATTTATAGACTTTAATTTTTTGGAACCTAGGAAAAGTTAATAATGGAAGTTTCCCTTGGTTATGTTTTGAATTCCACTAAATCCAAACTATCAACACCCCTTGAATCAAAACATGAATTGTAAATTGAAGTAGGACATTTAATGAGTACACATAGGAGGCATGACATACTTTTCAGTGTATGAATTTGTGAGGATTTTGACTTCCAGTGAGTATTTGAAGCTACACCCGACATCATTTTTCACCACCCTTCAAAATTATGACCCACTATTTGGTTCTGATCCTCTAGGTATTAAGGTTTAGTTGTGCACCTTTTGGATTGAAACTCACAAATCATCATTATGTTTGAAAGTCTAAGGCATTTATTTGTTTTAGGGAAAACAAAGTTTTAAGTGTTGGGGAGTTTGGAGGGGGTTCATTCTAGTGTCATTTCAAATTTCCCCTTCTTGAACAAGAGTTTGTTTAAAAAATGGACACACTTTTTCAAAAAAATTTCAAAATTGTAAAATTGTTTCCTCACATTAGGGTCATTAGAGGTTTAGTGGTACTTCAATTCTATCTTTTTTAGTGGATAACTGCTCACTGGTTGATGAGAGTGGCACTTAGTCAGAAACTATTAAGCATGAGTGATTGCTGAGTGTAATTGTTCACTATATCTATGGATCTGTCTGTTTAGGAACTGATGATGGGAGTGTGACATGATAGGTTTTTTGGAATGAGGATCATGACCTAGAGTCACTAGAAGTTTTCAATGAAACCTAAGGGACACATTTTTTTAAAGATATAATATTCAATCAACTCAATTGATTATTAATTATGTCCTTTGTAACTAGAGTAAAATTGGAAAATGGGATCCCATTATGAGTATCCGAGACAAGGTGCATTGGGTGTGTATCTATGAATAAATAAATACAATTTCAATATTAATAAGTGCTATGAACAGTGCACTGCACATGGAATATGGTTGGGAAAAATAGAAATAAAGTTCCCTTATAAAAAATAAACTCATTAAGGTGAGGGGAATTTTGAACCCAGATGAAGAAGGGAGTAATTGACTTGGTTAAAGTTCTTTTGAGTTGAATAAATAAAGTGATGTAATTTAGGGACTTTAATTTTTTGGAACCTATAAAAAGGTAAGAATGGAAGGTTCCCATGGTTAAGTTTTGAATTCCACTTCATAAACTAGTCAACACCCCTTGAATCAGAACATGATAAGAAATTGAAGTATGAAAGTTAACGAGTACACATAAGATACATGACATACTTGTTAGTGTAAGAATTTGTGAGGATTTTGACTTCCAGTGAGTATTTGAAGCTATGCAGGACATCATTTTTGAACACCCTTGAAATTTATGACCCACTGTTTGGTCCTGATCCTCTGGGAATTAAGGTTTAATCATGAAATTTTTGGACTGAAACTCACAAATCATCATTCTATTTTAAGTTCAATGGAATGTATTTGTTTCCGGAACAACAAAGTTTTATGTGTGGGGGAGTTTGATGTGGT
Organism: Viscum album; assembly: GCA_963277665.1. Lineage (NCBI taxonomy): Eukaryota > Viridiplantae > Streptophyta > Magnoliopsida > Santalales > Viscaceae > Viscum > Viscum album. The sequence continues at coordinate 435,549,471 of OY728139.1, forward strand.
AGTGTTTTCACTATTTTCCACAGACTTTTTTTATATATTTTTATGGCTTCTTTATTGAATTTTTAATTTCAAAATGTTTTTTTTAATTAAACAATTGATAATTGTTGTACATGCATACCTTTTTATAAAAAATAATCATTTTTAGTTTAAATCATCCGTTATAATGTACATTAATTTCATTTTAAATAAATCTTAAATTAAATCATTTCTTATGAATTAAAATCCTATTTTTATTCATTTATTTAAACAATTTTTTCATTCTTATTACTAATTAATTCAATAATTTTAATAATTAATTTTTTATTTTAAATTTATAAATATATAATAAATTTTAATTTTTAGATATTAATTCTTTAAATAATTTAATTATTTTAACATCTTAATTTTATTCAATTCATATTTTTATTCATTAATTAATTATTTAACTAATTAATTGATTAATTTGTGCCTTAAATGTTTTAATTTGTTTTAAATTAATTTGTTTATAATATTTAATACAAATCAATTCATTATTTTAAATAATTCATAATTGATTTTATTATTTAAATTTACATTGTTTTTTATTTTTATTAATTAAATTAATTGATTAATTTATTTATTTTTAATTTTAGTAAACTATTTTACATTTTTGTGTTTTCTATTTGTTTTACAGATGTTACGATGCAACCATTCCACCCTCGGCCAACATTCCACCCTCACGGTGTCACTTCCACAATTCACGGTGGCATCGTTTCAAAAACGGTGCCACATGGAACCCTTCCACCATTCCTCCAGGCACTACATCATCCCTTGCTGCCTCACAGCAACCGTGAACATTACTCATGGTACCACCACTCCTCCAAACTGTCTCACAGTTTCATCCCCCCTTCCACTATTATTTTTTCCAATTGGTGCCATCGTTCACCAATAACAGTGCCATCCCCTTGTACCACCGTTTCACAAATGATGCCACGCCCCATCTCACTGCAACCCCACTCACGGTTTTGACTTATCATGTATCACCATTCTAGCAACGGTGATGTTGCCGTTCCTCCCATTGTCTCACCATCACCCTCCAGAAACTAACAGCAACACAAAATCAAAGAAACACAACAACAAAATCCCCACATCAATCACACAGTAACCCGAAACATTCACAACAACGGTAGACCGAAATCTCAAACGAATCAAAAGCAGTAGGACTAAGAAAAAACATGAATTAAACAGTCAAAAAATCCCCAAACTAGTAATTCGGACAAAGCACAACAAGATCTGTGGCTTTCTAGTTTTCCACTAGAATCCATCGCTCAGCGGACCAAGCTGCTGGTGCCACCCACTCTTCACCACTGTTTCCACGAGCCGCCTGCTCGGATCCGCCTTACCACCACAACCATATCCCTTAGCACAAACCTCGCCACACCAAGTCTATTTCCGAACCACCAACCTTCACCTCTTCCAAAGTTGAAGCTGCCATATCAATCCCCCTGCTTCGAACCATAATCTGTCTCCTACTCTACCATTTGAAAACCTGCTGCCTACTCCTAATCCCCTCAACCCACCTTCCCTCGGTGTCGTGCCCACCCTCTGAAGCCATCGTCGTCCACCTTCATCCCACCCCCTTGTTTCTTGAGCCTTCTCCCTCAACAACACCCCTGTTGGCACCCATCCATGATCACCACACCCGAACCCTCACTAGATCCCTCCTCAATTTCCCCTCTGCTCCACACAAACTACACCCACACACACTTTTCTTTCTTTTTCATTTTTCTTTTTTTATATACTATATTATAATATACAATAACATATGAATAATATATACTAATTATATTAACATATATAATATTACTTATATAACATATCTCATAGTCATAATATATTATTTAATATATATAGTAATTAAGATAACGAATATAGTAAAATAACATGCATAATAAATTTATTTGTTTTTATAATTATTTATATCATTAATATATGTATAATAGTAATATAAATTTAATAATTATTTATTTTTATTATAACATTAGGTATATATAAATAAATAAATATAAATATAAATATATATATACATATTTTCATGTAGTTTGTTTCTTTCCTGACTCACATGCGTTTTTGTTCTTCCATAGAGAGGGAGGGTTGTGGCTCGATGTGTGTTGTCCATTCATTCAGTTAGGAGCAATGCTCTAGTGACAGGCTAGAGGAAGCAACACTATGGAATCCCCATGTGGTGCCCGTGGAACACTTTATGCGAGATTCCAGAGACTTTGATTATTGGGTCAACAACATTCACAAGGGGCATTTAGCGGGACTCAACAACACTTCTCCACGGTGGATTCATCCTTCCTCTCCCATCCATCCATAGCCATCCCGAAATCCATTGAGTCTTCACCCATTCCAATGAGGTTAGTTTCCAAGATCAAAGAATCAAATAAACATTACATACCTCAATTCCCTGGGAGAGACATCGAGCACACTCTAGCATCACATCCACCATCGAGCTGCATGAATCAGAGATTTCAGGATATCAAGAAGGGAGGCAAACATTTTATTTTCCTTATGCTTTGTTTTCGGTAACTCAGTTAAATATGATGTTCATTCATTTTAATTCTATTTTTGCATTAATGCCAACCATTATTTCTGGCTAAACTCTTTCAGGGGGAATAAACTGGCTGGTTAGATCTGCTTAGTTGGCTTCATGCCCTGCATTCTCTCTGGATAGTTTCTCTCTCTCAATTTTATCTATACATTTTTACCATCGAAACAACATGATTATGTGAAGACCGATCTTGTTTGAACTTTAATGAAAACTATTTCCAATCTGATTATCTCATTGACAACAGAATCATACTAAAATGAGAGAGAGACACTGAGCTCAACTTACAATTTTGAGCCCAGGGACACCTGACTTTATCACAATTCGATGGAATGATTTTTGCAGTTGAAGGACTGTTAGGTTTATTTCATAGCAAGCTGACCAGAAGACAAATATGGAATGTTACCTTAATCCATATCCATATTCTTAAACCTTGGTGCATGAACGAGGCTAAAACATATAGAAACTGGCCAGTGCACTTCCACCTACTCATCAATTGGTTGCTTCTACCACAAGTCTACCTATTGTTGGTACTACCCCCTTGCACACACTAGTTAACCTTCACTTCCTTAGACACTGATTTTAACTCACTCAACTTCACCATCACCATATGATTTTTCTGGTTTTTGTGTGTTTCTTTGTTTTTTTAGTAGATCACCAAGCACAAAATTAGGCCTCTCTATGGGTCGACCCTATACTTCCACTTTTCTAAGTAGTGAGTAGGTTATAAATATTAGTTTGTTGCCTGTGCCCAATGACGTGCGATTGTGCGATGAACCTCTAGCCTACACAGAAGTAGTAGAAGGAAAAGAAGCTACTAAATCGAAATATTCTAGGAATTCTGAGATGGATTCCATATACCAAAATCATGTTTGGATTTTTGTAGACCCTCTAGCTGATATAAATCCCATTGGATAAAATTGGGTATTCAAAAAGAAGATGACATGGATGGTAAGTTTAACACATTGAAAGAAATACTGGTTGCAAATGGTTTTAGGAAACATCAAGGCATCGAATGTGATGAAACCTTCTCACAAGTAGCAATGCTTAAATAAATTAGAATATTTCTTGCAATAGTAGCCTTTCATGACTATGAAATTTAGAAAATGGATATGAAAACCTCTTTTCTAAATGGGCTGTTAGTTGAAGATATCTATGTGAATCATCTTGAAGGGTTCTTTGGGTCAAAGAAGGCAAGTAAGGTATAAAAGATGCAGAGTTCCATTTATGGGTTGAACCAGGAATCATTGTCCTGGAATGTTCATTTTGATGAGGCCTTAAGAGAATTTTGTTTTTTCAAAAATGAATGGGAGACTTTTTTCTATATATAGTTTGAAGGAAATTCCATTGTTTTCCTAGTGTCATATGTTGATGACATATTAATTATGGGAAGCAAGGTGCAATTCTCACAGACAGTTAAGAAATGGCTAAATGAGAGCTTCTCCATGAAAGACTTAGGTGAAGAAGCCTATATTCTAGGGATCAAGATCTATCGAGATAGATCTCAAAGGCCTCTTGGGCTAAGTCAAAGTACATATATTGACAAGTCACTCAAAATGTACAATATGGAACAATCCAAGAGAGGATTTTTTTTCTTATGTAGCATGGTATTAATCTCTTCAAGAAAATGTGTCCACAATCACAGGATGAGACTCGCAGAATGAGTAGAATCATGTATGTCTCGGTAGTGGGTTCTATCATGTATGTCATGCTATGTACTAGGTTTTATGTTTCCATTTATTTAAGCATGGGGGTAAATATTAAGCCAATTTAGGAGAGCTACACTGGGTAGTTGTTAAAACATTCCTAAAGTACATGTGGTGTACAAAGGATATGTTCTTAGAGTATGGAGGAGATAAGGAACTAGTAGTGAGAGGATACACTAATTCTAGTTTCCAGACAGTTCACGATGATCTGAAATCACAGTCAGACTACATATTTTTCTCAAATGGTGGTACAATGTAGTGGAGAAACTTGAACAAGTTGTGGTTGTCAATCATACATCAGAATATCACTATGGAAAAATCACGATTTAGCGGCGTTTTTTTTCGTTTCGCGACGGCTTAAACCGCCGATAAATAGATTGGCGGCGGTTTTGAAAAACCGCCGCGAAATCATGCGTCGGGAAACTATTTCGTATTCATTTTATTTATTTCCTATTACTTTATTTACTTTATTTATCCATGCATGCACATTCTCATGCACATGCCCATGCACATGCCCATACAATATAAAGAAATACTACCTTTGGTGAGATTTGAACTCATAACCTCTTGCATATTTTCCAAAGACTTTACCACTCCAGCAAGCTCGTCATGTGGTTAATAAACAAAATTTAATATACTTATATATATTAATTGAAAAAACAAATAATACATAAATAATAGATATAAACTCAATAATAATAAATAATAAATAATAAATAATAAATAATGAATAATAAATAATAAATAATAAATAATAAATAATAAATAATAAATAATAAATAATAAATAATAAATAATAAATAATAAATAATGAATAATGAATAATGAATAATGAATAATGAATAATAAATAATAAATAATAAATAATAAGTAAATAATAAATAAATAATAAATAATAAATAATAAATAATAAATAATAAATAATAAATAATAAAGAACAAAGAATAAATAAAAAATAAAAAATAAAAAATAAAAAATAAAAAATAAATATAAAAAATAAATAATAAATAATAAATAATAAATAATAAATAATAAATAATAAACAATAAATAATGAATAATAAATAAATATAAATAATAAATAATAAATAATAAATAAATATAAATAATAAATAATAAATAATAAAGAACAAAGAATAAATAAAAAATAAAAAATAAAAAATAAAAAATAAAAAATAAATATAAAAAATAAATAATAAATAATAAATAATAAATAATAAATAATAAATAATAAATAATAAACAATAAATAATGAATAATAAATAAATATAAATAATAAATAATAAATAATAAATAAATATAAATAATAAATAATAAATAATAAATAAATATAAATAATAAATAATAAATAAATATAAATAATAAATAAATATAAATAATAAATAATAAATAATAAATAATAAAAATAAAAATAAATAAAAATAAATAATAAATAATAAATAATAAATAATAAATAATAAATAAATATAAATAATAAATAATAAATAATAAATAATAAATAATAAATAATAAATAATAAATAAATATAAATAACAAATAACAAATAATAAATAAATATAAATAATAAAAAATAAAAAATAAAAAGTAAATAAATATAAATAATAAATAATAAATAAATAATAAATAATAAATAATAAATAATAAATAATAAATAAATATAAATAATAAATAAATATAAATATAAATAATAAATAACAAATAATAAATAAATATAAATAATAAATAATAAATAATAAATAAATATAAATAATAAATAATAAATAATAAATAAATATAAATAATAAATAATAAATAAATTTAAATAATGAATAATAAGTAAATATAAATAATAAATAATAAATAATAAATAAATATAAATAATAAATAATAAATAATAAATAATAAATAATAAATAATAAATAATAAATAATAAATAATAAATAATAAATATTAAATATTAAATATTAAATATTAAATAATAAATATAAATAATAAATATAAATAATAAATAATAAATAAATATAAATAATAAAAAATAAATAAATATAAATAATAATAAATAATAAATAATAAATAATAAATAATAAATAATAAATAAATATAAATAATAAATAAATATAAATAATAAATAATAAATATTAAATAATAAATAAATAATAAATATAAATAATAAATAATAAATAATAAATAACCAGTAACAAATATTATTATTAATAATAATATTTTATTATTCGTAATAATAAATAATAAATAATAAATAATAAATAATAAATAACAAGTAAATATAAATAATAAATAAATAATAAATAATTAATAAATATAAATAATAAATATAAATAATAAATAATACATAATAAATAATAAATAATAAATAATAAATAATAAATAATAAATAACCAGTAACAAATATTATCATTAATAATAATATTTTATTATTAGTAATATTAAATTATTAATAATAAATAATAAATAATAAGTAATAAGTAAATATAAATAATAAATAAATATAAATAATAAATAATAAATAAATATAAATAATAAATAAATATAAATAATAAATAATAAATAATAAATAATAAATAACCAGTTACAAATAATAGATAATAAATAAATTAAAGTATATTATAAATAATAAATAATAAATAATAAAGGAAACACATGAAAAAGTATGAAAAGACGTGATAAGGGATGAAAAATCATGAAAACGCATGAAAACGGATGAAAACGGATGGAGAAGCATATGAAGAATGAGGTATTAGAAAGAATGAGAACGCATGAAAACTCATGAAAACTCTGGAAAACCCCTTAATAATTCAACATAATCATCATAATAACCCACAAAAAAATATTGATAAAGATAACAAGTCATAGAAACCCAAATAAACAGTAATAAATGGAGCAACCGTTAAAACCCGTCAAACTGGTCATAAAGAGACTAAACCATTGGACTCACATTAACAGAGATAACTTATGATCCGAGAGTCTGTTTTAGATCCGTGACCTGTCAAATCAAAGATCCTGAAATGATCTTCAACCTAAAAGGTGAAAGAGTCTGAATGGACAAGCGGATCAGAAGTTACGACCATTTAAAAAAAAGCTGACGGGGAACGGGTGCTAGAAACGAGGCATCGAAAAACATAACAAACCCAATACCCACTAAAAAGTCCATAACATATGATCCAAGAGTACATGTGGGTGCTGCGACCAGTCAAACTGAAGCTCATAGAACGAGCTATGATTTGGCAGGTGGAGGAGTCCGAACTGACATGCGGATCGAAAGTTAGGTCTGTTTGAAGACAAGTTCAACGGGACACCGGTGACAAAAATGGGGTTTCAGAGGCCTTCAGAGGGGTTTTTGGGGTCAAAAAACACAAAAAAAGCTTGGTTGTGTCGAATTTATGTGTATCTCTCTTCGCTGGCTTTGATTTGATATGTGGTAGAGCCCAAACGGACACCCGGAGTGAACGTTATGGCCATTTGAAGTTGGAGAACTTTTTTCAACTTTCTTATAACTCTAATATCTTCCACACCTTAGACCGTCTCACTTTTTTGATTATATGTGCCTCTAGATCTCTTCATGGGCTTCGATTTGACTGGTCGTTCTGCTCCAACGGACACCTAGATCAAAAGTAATGGTCGTCTTAGTGATTTTGGGGTTTCTCGTGTTTTTTTATTTTTTCCTTTCATATCGCGGCGGTTTTACCGAAACCGCCGCTATTTCACGGCGGTTTTTTAAAAAACCGCCGCTAATCCCCAAAAAAAATTAAAAAAAAATTTATGTCATTTCGCGGCGGTTTTTTCGTGGCGGTTTAAAAACCACCGCAAAATAGCGGCCCGAAACACTTTTAACGGCAGTTTTTAAAATCACCGTGAAAAAACCGCCGCTAAACGACAATTTTTTTGTAGTGTATGAATACATTGCAGATTTCGATCGAGCAAAGGAAGAAGTCTAGAAACACAGATTTATCTCAGACATTGGTGTTGTGCCTAGTAGTGCAGACCCTATTCTAATTTACTGTGATAATACAATTGCAATGGTGATTTCCAAGGATCTCATGTCTCACTAGAGGACAAAGTATATTCTTTGGAAGTTTTATCTCTTGAGTCATTTTAATCAAAGTGGTGAAGTTTTACTTAGAAGAGTATCCACATATAAAAACATGACAAACCCCCTAACTAAATCCATTTTTCAGCAGAAGCATGATTCTCATGTGAGAGCTAACAAATTGAGGCTTATTAGCAGTTGGCTCTAGTGTAAGTTGGAGTATTGAAAGTCAATGCCCAAGACCCAACATGTGTTTTACATTGATTACCACTACATGTATGCAGTTTTTTATATATACATGTGTTTATCTTTCTATAATAGTGTAGATACTCCGACATCCATTTTTTATGGAAATTTCCTTAGGTTACATGTCGTATCAAAGGGTTATGGAAAATCCCAGGCTATAATGAGAACCTCAAGATGATATGAATGTAATCTTAAAGTAATGTCATGTGGTCCGGTTACATCATTCTGAATGAACACAGATGATGTGTGACTATCAGGTGCTAGGGTATCATAATCATTGAGACTTCTTCTCATGAAGTTTTCACATGATGATCTCTAGTAGTTGAGATCATGTGGATTGACCCACAAATAAAAACACCACATGTTTCTAGTGTCATTGGTCATTCCTATCTATGGAATTGTGTAATGATCTTCATACTTGAGATCATTATCAACATCTATCATTTAATTGTGTAATTTGATGTAAGGAGAAAACTATGGAAATGAAGTTGTGGAGAGGTATTTTGTGTTGGGTACATCATTGGTGACATGACATTGATTGAATTATCAATACAAGATTTGTCACTTTCGAGTTAAGAAAGAGATATCTCGGGCCTGGCGGATTAGGATGGTTGCAACATCATTAAATCAATGGCCATTGTAGTGGAAGGTAAGACCATCTGGACATATCAACAAATAAAACAAATCAAGATAAAGGATGATGACAATAGTGTACATTATTCTTTATTGAGATATCGATAGAGAAGAAATTATATTACACCAACCATGTTCGTATGAAGGAAGTTGTTTCTTTGATGTTTTCCTTATCTCTATAGGGGCCTCGATGGGTTTCCAGACCGCGTTCTTGGTTGAGGAATATTATTCATGGTTATTAAGATAAGGGCCTAGAGGGTCACACACTATACCAAATTTATAATATTCCCTATTCTTTGGAATATGAATATAGAACTTCGTGGTCCCCACCATGGCATCTGAGTATTATCCATGTTTTATGGATCACCAAGTAATAAATAAATTCTTTTATTATTTCAGTTTGGAATATTTCACTGAATTTATTTATAACATATATTTACAAGTGATTAAGTAAATACGAGGATAAAATATTATTCGAATGGATCTAAATAACATGGTTTCGTTTAATATTATCAAGAGATGTGAGTTGAGTTAAATAATTAAGTATATAATGTAATATATATTTAATATATTTTGAATTTAGTGATAAAATTATAAATATTATTTATGGAATAATTTAATTTGTCATAAATAAATATTTATATTACTATTACTGTGAATATTTATTACACGGGGGCCGAGAACCCATACAAAATAATTTTCTTATTCCCTATATAATATGGAGATAGGGTCATCCCATATGATGATTCATTCATTGGAATTGAGTGCCTCTCACTCCTCTATAATACAAGATAGAAAGATTCTCTCAAGAAAGAATGATCTTCACATTCTATCTTCTTGTATCGAAGAGGCTTACATGCGGTGATCATCGCCACGTCGAAGTGCTCATCATTCTACCGTGCTAGTACCCAAATTTTGAGGAACGACACAAAAGAAATTTTATGAGGCATGTGTGGATGATCTAGAGGGCTCTGATGTCAGATTTTTTCAGAAACAGTTGCCGACGTTGAGGAACAGGCTTGCACATGTCATATCCGAATGAGGTACATGTTTGAATTTTATTTTGTGCTCTGTTAAATCCATGTGTGGTCCTTAGATCGTACTAAGATAACATCACCAAATTAGAAGATGTTACATCGATCCTATGATGCAAAATTTTTAATTTTCTCTCCCATCAGCTTCTACTTCCTGTTTTGGTACATAACAGTAACCGCAAAGTCTATGCATGGTAACCTGCAGCCAGACGCAGGGTTGAGCAAGTCGTGCTAAACCCGGGTCACCCGACACTTCCCTCTTACAATGCTAAGTTGTGTACTCATCACACGGATAAATAAACCATGCTAAAGTAACGTGTCACAACCTAGAACACTTGGGAATCTATGCGGCCACCACAAGGTTACTCTTAACTGTACTGGCTAACCAAGAAATTGTAAAAAATCTTCCCAAATTTTAAAAATCTACCCACCTACTACTGAAACACAAAATAATAATTAAAGTGATTAAAAAAATAAATCAATCAGGTTAGGGTGTGACAATTCTCCCCAACACATATTATTTCTACCCCCCAAAAGTCACCATGCCTACAGGTAACACAACTCTAGTCCATGCCCAGAAAAAATCAATAGAAACTGAGAGCCTCATGGGGACCATTTCTAACACACACCACACCTAACCAATTCAAGAAAAAACACTACCTAAGATTGAGGGGAGAAAACGGGAGGGTTCTCCCCACCATGGGAATTTACTAACACAGAAACCTTGAAACTCAAACACACAACCCCCTAAGGGAAATGCAGGAAACAATGGAACTCCCAAACTGAACACATTCAATTTCCCACACAACCAAACCATACAACCAAGACATAAACAGGAAACCCAAGAACAACTAAAAGGATCAACTCTTCTATAGGTACATATATCTCCGAATGAATGTAGCTAAACTGCGATCAACTTATACATGGTCCAAACACACTTTTAAGAAAAATTTCTGATTAAATAATCCATATCCAGACAAACAGGACTTGTAATATTATAATAGAACAAGCCTATCATATTCTCCCATTGAAATGATGAACTTACGATGATGGTATAACTTTAACAGCATAAAAATAAGAATGAAAAGGCTTTAGATGTTGTAGTCCCAACTCAAAACTCACAAACCAGACTGAGGCTTCATACCCCCAGCAACTCATGACTACGTGCGACCTTTACCCCATGACATGAGGTTGGGGATCTGATGGTTGAAGCATCTTATGACTCGCTGTCAAGTACTAGCATCCCCCGGATCAAAACTCCTTCCTCGAATGAAACTTATTTCCAAACCTTTCCCTAGTGACCCGAATGGTCACACGATAGCAGGAATTTGGAGGGATGAGACAGGATGGATTCAAATGTTTGAATATTCCACTATAGTGGCATTCAAGAGAATGGTGTAACGAACCGAAATCCGACACTGATGAAGATTATTCTTCATAAAAAGTGTCAAATGGTACACCCCGCTCTCTAGATGGGGAACCTTTATGAAAAATGACTAACCTTTAACCACACCCAAATCCTAATGATGATGAGGCACCCAACCTCCAATAGTCCAAAGATGGACCCTCCATTAAACCCGAGACAAAATAGAATCTAACAAACTCAGGAGTTCACAACCACCTGAAGACATGCTCTTCTCCTATCAAACCACTCCACTACATCTAACGGACCTCAAACACCTCGAAAGATAGGAAATGCCTGAGAGGAACCAGAAACTAAGAATGAATCACTTGAAACATTAGCAACCTCTCAAGAAGAATACTACGAACAACACGAAAAAACAAAATTGAAATTATCATCAAGACAAAACTAAATCAAATAAATAGCCTAAGCCAAGGGAAATAGGATCATAATCCAAACATATAAAAACACAAGAAAAATTACTTTTCCAAAAACATCCATTTCATTAATATTTTAAAACTCGCCTATTGCACTTTACAAACTGTCACATGTTCGTTCATCCAATCATGCTTACATCATCCGTGGGAAACTATCCCCACACACACTTTGTACGTACCCATGAACATGTGATCCTCCATAAGGAGTGATAAGTTTTAGACATCTATTTTCATTATCAAATATAAAAACATACCAAATTTTCTGAATCGAAACAATTCATTTTTAAAAACCCAATTCCACAATTTAAAAACAATTAGAAAGAAAAATTTTCCTTGTCAAAACCACTTTAATTTTGAATACACACTCACATCAACTGAAATCAAAACAAAACATAGCTAGAAAATTACTATTGTAATGTTGAACTAGTTTCTATTCCTAACACGGTGACATTGTGGTCATCCATGCCCCAAGTAAGGCATAACACTAAGAAGACTTTGAACTAGGCACTCAGGCCCTACATGGGTAACCGCCACATGTCAGGCCGCAAAATAACCCCATCTGCCTCTATTTTCATCCCTCAATCCAAAAGAACCCAAGATGAATGACTCAAATCCTGGACTACCCCTGGTAACTCAGGTCTCGTTGAGAGTAGTGGTAATCAGGCCCCAACCCGTAACCTACCTCTTGATCAAGGACAATCCTAATCTTTATCTACTTGATACCCCAAATAACAAGAACCTCTCTATGATACCACATTTTCACGAAATATCCTGGGTCGACCCTGAACCGGTCACCTGAGCCGGTCTGCGACATGGGCCGAAAGGCATTCCTGATCCCCATAGGTTGTAACTAGTTCTATACATCAATATTGAACAAGTTGGAATGATTTTCCCATAAATTAAAGACAAATAAATAAGAAAAAACTAAACAATGAAAATGAAAATGTCCAGTGTAGAGAAAATAAAGCTTCACATACCTCCATGTTACCCTACGAGTCCCCACTGACCTCAAACCAACGTCGCACTATGGCGATCAAATGCAATAAAGGCACATCACTTGAAGCTAATAAAAGATAAGACTATAGGCATGAGTATTGAAACTCAGTAGGCATGCCCAAAAAATCTATTCTCATATGAATTTCATTTAAACAAAAGAATCATAAATTTTAGGTTTGAGCTAAAATATATAAAAGTATGTTTTCCACACTTTTTCCTATAAAAGAAAATCACATTCCATTTCCCTTTTTCAATTAGAAAACAGATTCCCTTTTTAAGAAGAAGACATTGGTAGTTTAAAGGATGTGATGTTTACACTGAAAAGTGAGGAAGGAAGTGTAAAAAAATTTCAAAAAAATTTCCATAAACACTTGAAACCACTTTATCACTTTTAGCAAGAAGTTACCCTATGCAAGTAAACATGATCAACAAACGTACAACACAGGTAATGAAAAAACACTAAAAAAAGTAACCAGCCATAACATGCATCAAAATCACCCACTGCCGATAACTAAGTACTAAACAACTTGGTACAACCTAGGAGCTCATGAATAATATTTAAATTACTATATATGTGACTAATATTGAAGGCATTACCTGCCTAATGATGTCATAATGCTCAAATTACCAATCTTCTCCTTACCTAGCCTGATCGAGGGACCCAATACCATAGAAATTATAACAAAATAACCCCATACTATGGTCCACAAGCAAAATCTAAACTAGTGTGGTAATTTATCACTAAGAATTTACTCACTATGATATGTTCCCATGTCAAAATGTATAACAAAAAGGGTGAGCCAAATGATGCTAGATGGATATCAAACCACGTAGACATATATATATATATGTGTGTGTGTGTGTGTAAACACACAACAGACATCATCCGAGTCAACACAAGGAACTTGACCCTCACCTTTCAACCATTTGATCATAGGGGAGTCCTACCCGGTGGACCTCAAATAACATAAAACTCAACAAAATCAAGGAGAACACATCCAAGGAGAGTTTTCTTGAGATAAAAAGTTTTAAAAAAGTGTCAATCGAGCCTCAAATGATTTTCTCATTCCAAACCATTTCTTAAAGAATCACACATGGTCATTGAAAAATAATAAGGCACTTGGAAACCGATTTAAGAAATCAAAATCTTCCCTCTAAATAAGTAATACATTTATAAAGGCCAAAGGGGTGTTTCAACAACCAATTTATGTGAAAAATCAACACAACTATTTAATTTAATACATCATAAGAAAGAAATCACTCCATTTCAGGACATAAAATTTTACTAACAATTATATATCAATAATTAATGTGAAAACTAGGTGGGAAATGCAAGAAATAAATGATTTTTAAATTTAAATGTCAATGCATATGGAGGACTACCTCAATAGATGTCTATGAAAAAGCTTTCTAACCCAAGAAGTAGCTCGCTGACATGCACTCACTTACATATATATATATCTTTAAACTGATGCACGTGTTCACTTCTCCTTGAGAAAACACACACGCATAATATATATATATATATATCTACATATCCATATCTGAGAATATGCATGCGTGACTTCAAAACCGGCTGCAATTCCCTACGATAAACCCCTAGGACTAAAAAACACAACAAATACATAAAATAAAATTAATCCAAATAAAGTATTCAATATAAGATTCAAAAAACAATGAATCATTTAATAAAAAAAGAGATGCTTAGAAAACCATGGTTTTGAAAAAAAATCCAATTCAGAGAACTTTATTCATTTGAGGGAACATCCATGCATAAACCTAGTTATCCCATGAATGTGGCAACATACAGTGGCACATCTAACCTCCAATGAGACACTCAAAACCACTTCCACAAAAACACCAATTTAGTTACAACCATATCTAACCCTGCACATTATTTAGAGAACATAAATCAATTCCCCATAAAACTAAAAATCCATGTCTAAAACATTTTAATACAATTTCCAAGCTATATCATTGGAAAAGAATACAAACCCCACCAATTTCTCCAACAAGAAATTACTATAACAACATAATTTAAAACAATTCACAAAAACACATTTTTTGAGAAACAAGAAATAAGTAAAACATACCAAACGATCCCTTAACTAGATATAACCAATTACACACCGAAAACAAACCATTTCACTCTTTTATAAAATGTCACCCCAGTTCACAACCAAGATACTCTTCTCAAATCAAGTTCCAAAACACATCTAAAGAAATCACCTTTTTTCACATATAAAATCCCAAAACATGACCCAAATCAATATTACAAGACATTTAAAATTGGAAAACCTCACACAATCACCAAAAACAAATTTTCATAATTTTTATAAAACAAAACTAAGTGAAACACCCCCAAAATCGCATTAAATTATTTTAAAATATCAAATCACATTTTATCAACACCCCAAGTGCATAAACACATAAACATAATTAATGAATCACACCAAGGATCAATTTTGACCGATTACATCAATGCTAAAACATCACAAGAATCTGGACAAGGATACCAGAGTGATGTGAATTATATTTTAAAAATTATGAAAATATGATATGGAACCTAAAAAAACACATCACCGCAGACACATATAGACATAAACCACTAACTGTCTCAAAAAATATTTTTAACGAATTATAAAAATTTAAGAACACTATAGCAGTCTAATTAAGGTAATAAAAGAGATTCAAATCAAGTTTTAAAACTACATGAAAAGGAAAAATTATTAACGGAGTGCTCTGGAAATGAAATAAGAGAATTCACCTGTCTTAGAGGTGTGAAAATAAAAGCACACTTCAAAGGAAGGGAGAAATAAACCTCATGGACCCTTTGAACACACTAAAATATGAGAATCATACCAAAAGTATACCCCAATATCATGGTTTAGCTAAAACACCTAAAAATTTAAAACAAACGCCCCGCAAGAGAACTCCAGTGAGGGAGGTTGCCGCCATAGATGGCGTCAGCGAGGTTGGTCGTGGCTACCGAAGGAGAACGCCAGTGCAGAGGATGTCGCATAAAGAAGGGAGGTGCAAGGTGGGACCAAACAGGGGGTGCTTCATACAAAAGTAAGCTAGAGAGAGGGGGTCATGGCAGGATAGCAGGCCGACAGTGAGGGGTTCAGGTCCTCAGGAGGAGTGTGTCACCGGCGAGAAGGGTGGCCATAGGGGGTGGTGCACATGGGAGGTCAAGGGGAGGAGGCTATCGTGTGAGGGAGAACCCCATGGGGGGTGTTCTATGAATGGGAGAAGATGGGAAGGGGGATAGATTTTTGGGTTTGAAAAAAATAATTATAATAATAACTATAATAATAATAATAAAATAATATGATTTTTATTAATATTTAAAAGAATATCAATACACTTTTTAATAGACAACAAAACAAAATTTATTTTATTAACAATAATAAGAATAATAAACTTAATGATAATTGCAATATTAATAAAAAACATAATAATAATAACAATTTTAATAATATTTATAAAAAAATAATTATGATAATTATAATAATCATAAAAATTTTATTATTATTATCATCAAATATATAATTATTATTTTTCATTTTTTATATTATTGTCATTTTATTTTATTTTAAATTTGATTGTATTATTTATTCAAAAAACGTGGTAACCGTGTAGTCCGTGCATGGTTAGCTATAGCCGGACACACGGTTGAGCAAGCCATGCTAAACCCACGTCACCAAGAACTTCCCTCTTATAGAACTAAAACATGCTCGTCACATGTCTTAATAAATCATACCAAAGTTGTGTGCCAAAACCCATACCACTTGGTCATCCACATGGGCACCACACTATTACACCTAACCGTGCAGGATGACCGCAAAACAGTGAAAAAGATTCAGAAATTTTAAAATTGAACCCATCGACAACCTAAAATCAAAATAATAATTAAAGAAATTAAAAATAATAAATCAACCAGGTCAGGTTTTGATAGGCCCTCATTATAAATGAATGAACAATTCATTGGGAGAGAGCCTCTCTCTCTATTTATAGTGGAGTTTCTAAATTCTTGGTTGGGTTCCCCGACCACGTTTATTTAACGTCAAATATATAAATAATTATGAAAACTAAAAATCAAAAATATTAATTTTTATTTTATCACATGCCTGTAATATATTTACAAAATATTTTGAGATAAACATGATTCATTAAGTCGACTCATAATACGACATAATATTAAACGAAACTTGAATATTAAAATAATACTCATTCAATTAATATTTTATTGTATTTACATAACTTGTAAATAATTTAAATAAATTAAAATCAATTATTCATAACTAAAATAATAATGAATTTATTTATTTCTTTGGTGATCAATACCGTGGATAACACTCAGATCACGTGGTGGGTCCCACCATGTCTAATGTACCTATTCAACTGAATGGGGTGGATTCTTGAATATGCTATTGTGTGAAACCATTTAGGCCCTTATATTGATAGTATTGAATAAAATCCACAAACCCTGAGTGTTTTCTAGGAACCCATCAAGGCACCTAATGAGGTAAGGATTTTCAAAGCAATGAAAACTAACCTACGGACACTTATTATGTAATATAATCTCTTAGCCTTTAAATATATCGTAAAATAGGATCCACTATTGTGTAATCTCCCTTTTCTTGCTTTAGTATTTGTTGATCTATCCAGATTGATTTACCATTCGACTAATTTGGCGAAAGACTTATGAAGGTAAAACCATCTTGATCAACCAGTCCTAAGATATACATCTTCCTTAAAATGAAAGTGACAAATCCTTTATTAACCATTCAACCAATTTTATCCCACCACTAAAGTACCCAAAAGAAGTTACCTTTACATGATTTCATTATCATGGTTTTCACCTTGCAACAATGTATGAAATCAAATGTTACACTCCAGTAATAATCTCTTGTAAAGAGACAAATACACATGTTTGTAGATAGGAACAACCAATGACACCAAAAACATGTGGTGTTCCTCTTAGCTGGTATGTCCTCATGATCTCATTACTAGATATCATCTAGTGAGAACTTCTTAAGAAGAACTATCGATGCTTATGAGCTCCCAACACCTGATATGAAAACATCTACTATGTCTAGTCAGTAAGATGTAACTAGACCACATGGCGTTTGTTTAAGATTGATTTCATTTTATTTAAAGGATATCATTATAGCATGGGATATTCTATAACATTTTTATACAATATTTAATCTATTGAAATTACCATTAAATAGTGGATGTAGAAATATCTACACTATAATGGCAAGATATCATCATGTATATCAGACTGTACACATGATATGGTAATAAAAGTAATGTATAGTTGGGTCTAGGGAACCCACTATTTCAACACTCCCACTTTCACAAGAGAAAACATTCTCACCATACTTGTTAGCTACTCACATGATAAAGATCATGTTTCTACTGAGTAACGAATTTAACTACTTGGTCACCCACATTTCCACCGCATGGCTATTCTGTTATATAGAACTCATTTTCTTGAGTAAAACTTCTCAAGATATAGTATCATGAGTATATCCCTTTTTTTCAAGGTCATAAAGTGATATCTTGGATAGTAATAATATCATAATTTACATTATGATAATTCATTACTTAATAGGTTCACTTCAATGAAGTAGAACACATTGTTTCATTTAAATTCTTCTTAGAGGCATTATAATCTACAATGTACTTAGTATTTTAGGTATGGATACCACTAGAATTTATGAGATTAATTGGTTCAACACCTTATCCTGAATGCAATACTAGATCACATTGATCTAAGGGATACTATTTTTCCCCTCAAACTAGTATCATCTCTTCTCCACTTACCATGTTCATATCTTTATTACTTTCCAATGTACAATAAAATAGTGATGATTTATTTACTTAAAATGATCCTGGATATATTTGATATATATCTACAATTAAGTATATACTATCAATATAAATTCTTTTAACTATCATGGAATATGTGACTGATCCATCGATGAGGTGTATGGAACTCAATTCACAGCTTATTCTCACCATATACCTTTACATGTCTTACTTGAAGCGATTATTCCTTATGACACTAACAAAAATTCTTCACTTGAATTTTTCCAACATGTATTTTTCAATACCATGCCATTATATGTACAATTTAATAGGTCCAAACAACCATTAGATATACCTAAAAAGATCTTATTTCATATAACATAAGTTTCAACATTAATTCAATCTCTAGAGAATTACCTTTATGTTAGTCTTAACTAACTATAAGTCCAATATCTATTTTCCATATGTTCTAGAACATATTTATCATGGAAAATTATAGATCTCCCAATATCCTTTGGTAGACACATTGGAATGATTAATTCCAAATGAATGTTTTAAGTTCATGTTTCATAAATTAATCTAGAACTAGATTTCAGTAACTTACAACCCTTATTGGCATCCTATAGTGTCATATTACCTTTCTGGTTGTGTCGTATAAACACCATCCACAAAAGTTTATCTTGAAATCTAGTGGCCAATTAAATGATCATAGAAGTTAGCTGTGATAAGTAAAATTCTAATGGATTTTGGTATACCAACTTGGTATTATCGATCAAGACTTATTGATACATCTCTTGTACAACCCATGTATTATCTCACTTAAATACCCACCATAGTACTCAAAATCATAATCCCATGTGTACTTTGATACATGGAATCAATTATAAAAATTTAATTGGTCTTTTCAAAATTAGATAATTTCCATTTACTACTTACTTGTTGGTATTATTATTTCCAATGAATAATGTATCACCAATCGTGGTGAATATAAAACCATCACTATGTATTTGACCATCACACACAGTATGTGTCACTAGAACATGCCTCTTCCACATGTACTTGTGGATCTTGTTCCTTTGGAAAAAAATTGTGCATTACGAGCATTGACTAAATCCATGTCAATCTTGCTCATACTATCTCTAATAAAGATGTACACCCATTTATAGAAATGTATTCTATCACTTGACTGCCACATTTCTATATTAGGGATTTATGTAACATCCTAAGAAACATTTATGATAATTACTTGGAAGAACAATGTGTTTATATTAATGCATGTTTGTTGACATCCTAAAAAACTCTTTCCATATAAACACATGTCATATGAATTAATGGATGTCAATAACACTAGGAATCATAAGATATCCATTTTTCATTTTTTGTTTTAATATAAGTTATGGGATTTCACCATTATTTTAATAGCAGGTCTTAAAATATAATGGATGTTTATGAAAGTTGTTACATTGATACTACATACATCATAACTTTTATATATAACATGTCCATTTAGAAATTGCTCCACACTAATTGTATGTTGATCAATTTTAACATATTAAAATCATTACTGATCCTTTTTATGAACATCAATGTTGTGATGTAGATAAGGTAATGTGCATTTAGGAATTACTCTACACTGCATTATCATGATCGATGAATGGTTAGTCAAGATATTCTTTAGAATTTCGATCTGAAGAAACTCATATCTTCCGACCATGAAAATACTTTAATTTTACATTCCTTAATAACTTAAAGGAATCTTATGAAGTATCATTACAACTATCTTTCCCTTGGAATGGATTACACTAACTTGATGAACTAATTTAATAATATTTGTTACATACCATTATTTCTAAAAGTTTCTTTTCCCAAAATAAATATATTAACAATACCTATGATGTTTAGTTGTACCAAGCCTAAATACAAAACATGGTATATACATTATGTCCACATTTAGTTTTCCCTGAAAAATAATTGACTTTCAACAATTGGGTAAATAAGTATTACATTTTTTATATTCATCACATATTTCTTATGATCGACATATCACCAAACAGTTTATTGAGTATAACAAAAAACCAAAAAATTTAATTCCAAGACATGGATTAATTTCTCATTGTGTCTAAAGGGAACATGAGATTAATGGTTTGGTTATACTCAATAACATGTTCAACTTGTCTCAATCACTTTTCAATTATAAGGTATGTGTTTCTCTCTACTAACTAAGGAATAACCCTTCCTCAGCTGCTTAGAGAAGTCACCTTTCTTATTGTAATGATTCTATAATTACATACTTATTGTATTTCAATTCACATATGTAGAATTCATATTTTATTTAATACCCAAGAAGTATGTCAAAAAAAATACTATTATTTGATGAATTTACATTGAATAAGAATCAACTTCTTTGTTATTTTATTCAGTTCATTTCATTTTAAACTTCCATAAATTTATATCATAATGTGTGGTGTAAATAACCTCCTATTTAATAAACAACATCTATTCATTGAAGGATATTATGAATATTCCATTGGCATAACTTATCATTGGTATTTTTGACTTGTCTTCCAATTTATACCCCATAAGAACTAAATATTTTACTTTCTATAATATTCATATTGCTTGGTGAAATTTATCTAAAAGGTAATGAAGTGATTACTCCATCCTATTCATTTATAACCTAAAATGAAACTAGAGTAATTGGGTGTAAGAATGGTATTTATATAAATATTTTGATCTATATTTAAATTTACTTAAATCTAGTGTAATAATCACATTATAATATTGTTTCACTTTTACCCGAAAGACTTCTTGGAGATGAGACTACATGTTATATCATCCATGATCTGATGTTTTATATGAAACAAAAATCATCTATTGATGATAATATTATGAAAGAACCATCCTATTCTCAATTCATTAGTCTCTAATATATATTTTAACACCCTCACTTTATGAGATGGATTAAGAGGTAGTGACACTAGCACCTTGAATTTCAGATATCGTAGTCTTATGTGCAAACGATTGTACTACATTTGAAAATTCATGCTCGTTTCAACATTGAATTTGTTTTATATTTATCATAGTTTTTATTATAGTATTGTTTTCCATTTTTCTATAAAATTAATATAAGAATATTATTAATTTTATATTGATTATTAGTTTAGATATTACTGATTCTTTTAATCTTTTAATGTCTCCCACAATATTATAAAATTCTAGGAACCCTCTATACTAAAATCAGAATACTATGTCACTATATTATCCTAGTGTAAAGGATCCCTTAACCTCCTCACATAGTCTACAAGATATGTCTATGCCACTGCTCGGAGGGTTCAAGGTAGGTGTTTGGCAGTCCAACCTCATTAACTCACGGTTCCTTGATCTATTAAGTGAAGTCACAACATATAAAATCACAACATGATTTACTCAACACATATCTCTAAAATGAATTTGTGTTAAATATGGGTAATCCTCACTAAAACTATTATTAATTAGACTAGACACTATCATAATAACTCCCTGGTAGTAAGAGGTACCCTCAACTATAGAATGACCAACACCCCAAATATCCAGTTTTGTTCAAATTTAAAGGATGGATGGTGGTGATACATAACATTTCTTTACGGGGTTTTCATTTTTCTCTTGATTAATGTAATCCATTCCTATTAATCCTGTTTATTTATGTTGTCATTCACACAACTAAAAATTAATAGAAAAACATATGTTGCTTCTTTATTCATATTATTATTTATTATTTTTTGTATTTTCCCGCTGTTATAAATTTTGTAAAATAAAAAATAAATGCGTAAAGGAAAACCACTACCCGACCGGTCTTGAGAATCTAAATCACCTATGGGAAAAATACCCCAGTCATCACATGACTCGTGATACAGCTACCCCAATCCAAAAAGTCCACTATTTATCCAGAGTAATGCCTTGACTTGACTTTGTGTGCATCTTACACCGACTTCATTGTGGCAAGATCCATGTCTCATCTAGAGTATCGCCTCATGTTTGCCAGATCCAAATCATATCAGTATTTCTGCCTAATCTTGGCGGGGTCTACTCCATACAGTGTCTTCATCAAAAGTAAAAATATACTCGCGCATAGTTGAGTGGGACTACGGGTATAAAATAAATCTGATAAAAATGGACATGCATGTCCTTATAAATATTGAAAAAAAGATGATTCACTGATTGACATTTAATTAATTAAAAACGTCATCCGTATATAAATAAATAAATAATTAGTTAATTAATTACAAATATACATGGGATGGTGCTCAAGACTAGTAAAACTGTAAAAACAAATCATGATAAAATTAAATTTCATTAGATAACTATGAGGGTATATTAATTAAATAAAATGAATTAAATAATTCAAATAATTTAATTATTCTTCAGTTCACTAATTAATTTAATTTTAATTCAAAAAAATTATCTTAATTATTTAATTTAATTTAATTACAAATTTTAAATTAATTTTTATTCCCGGGTATTAATTTTTTTTTTAAATGAAAATTAATATTTTCTCTAATTTAATTTATTTATCAATGGAAATTTTTTATTTATATTAATTTAATTTAACCCAAACCTCAAAACACTCATTATGGCCCATTACAGGTCGCACTGAACTTGCGCACACCCGTAACGGGCTGGTAAAATCTTGTACTAGACTATACTGGGCCAAAATGGTCTTCCTATACCCGTTCAAGGTTGGGAACACAAGCTTGAGCACTTCTGTAGAAATCCATGTTGTCTGGATTCTAGTAGAGGAAAAAACAAGGTACCTCCCACCAAGAACTAGACTGGGTTTTGCTGTCTCGGATAGATAGTGTGTGGTGAGATGACTCTGAGGAGAGACCGTCAGTGTGGGTAGCTACAAGACAAGTGGGAGGCCGGCTGCCATGTGTCATTAGTGGTGGGACCCTATCAAGAGGGTAACCTTGCTCAGAACCGGCGGTGGGGTTCAACAAATCCTCCATGGGAATGTGCCACCGGTTAACCGGACATTTGTTGCCATGCCAGAGGCTAGCCACTATGGGTATAATGTGGAACAACTTCTGGTCTAGAGATGAAGTATGGAAGTAGGCCGTTGAAGTGGGAGGTGAATGTTTCAGGGGTCTGTGAGGAAGAATCAATGACAAGTGTAGAGGTAGCCGAATAGGCTATAGGGCGCTGGATCTTTGTTCGGAAGCTTTCACTGGGAGGGCGGTGACCGGGCGGTCTATATGTTGTCACCAAGGGCGAATCACCCACGATGGGGGGTCAATTCCAGTTCGTGGTTAGTCCAGAAGATGGGGTAGACAGATAGATAGCAACCCAAAGGATAGGTGTCTCACCTGCATGGAAAATCCAAAGATCCCTTTTTTTGTTATGTCTAGTCGAATACCAGAAGTTCCCCACATTAGTCTTTTTTCTCTTTTGTTGACTTGCTAAAAGAGACCCTCCCCACTCCCAATTTTCCATATTTTTTTGTGTTGTGTATTTCTCCATACCCATTTAGACCACATAAGGAAACAAGAATAAGGCTATATTAGCCTTTCATTTTTATAATAAAAATATTATTATTATTATTTTAAAATATTAATATAATAATAAAATTAATATTATAATAATAATAAAATTATTATGAAAATTCTAAAATTGTAAAATTATAATATTAATATAATTGGAATTATATCTGATAAGCTAAAACTGGTTGGATCTTTGGGATGAATAAAAGTAATCAAATAAATTTTAAAACCTAAGATGAAGCACCAATTTGATCCGTATCAAAAATTTCAAATGTTCATAACATGGCCATTTGAAATTGGATAAACGTGTGGTCTGAACCATTGAGACCTATTTTAAACCCTATACTAAAGAATAATGAAAAATAATTTTGTAGGCTCAAAGAAATCAACAAGATCCCTCTGATACCAATTGAAGGTATCAAAGACCGCATCGAAGGTTGGTGGGCCAAGTATTTTTAAAAAAATCATCGACAGGACAGCAGAACATCTCATCACTGATGATCTGAGACCTGGTATGGTCCGAGGATCTCACATAAATTAAAATAGAAAACAAAATAAAATTTTAAACATACCTCTATAGATCTGAAGTTGCACTCGACTGGAACTCATCGTTGGCAATTGTTTCTTGAAGGATCTATAAAAGGATCCCTCTAGATCATCCACACATGGCTCAAAAATCCACATGTGTGCCGATTGTTGAATTCTAGGTGCTATCACAGTGATCTGACGATATCTTAGACATTCCAAAAATCACCACGATCCACTTTCTTCGATTCTTAACAGCTTTCTTGGATCTCCACCTAAGAGGGAGAGACTCTCTCTTGATAAAGCCGGGTAATAGAGAGGCTCTCTTTCTAAATTAATGAATATGACGTTTGGAGAGAGACTCTCTCTCTATTTATTGTGGAGTTTCTAAATAACCAGTTGGGTTCGGTAGCCCCATTTTATTTAAATCCCACTATATAAATAATTTTGACTAACTAAACTATGTCAATATTATTCATTATTTTTTCACAATCCAGTAATATATTTAAAATATATTACAAGATTAATTCTAGTCATTAACTTGGACCATAATCCTTCTTAATATTAAACCAACCTTGAATATTAAAAAAATATTTGTTCAATTAATATTTTCTCATATTTACTTACCTTATAAATGCATTAAATAAATTCAACTCAATTGTTAATAACTTTAATAATAATGAATTTATTTATATCTTTCTGGATTGATACATTGGACAACACTCAGACCCCATAGTAGGGCCCACTATGTCTAATATACCTAATCAACTGAATATGGGGGATTCTTGAATATGCTATTGTGTGTGACCCTCTATGACATTATCTTGAAAACAGTGAATTATATCCACACACTAAGAGAGGATTCTAGAAATCCATCAGGTCCACTAAAGTGATAAGGATTATCAAAGAAATGACAACCAACCTACAAATATATACTATGTACTATAATCTCTTTGTCTTTAAATATGTCATAAAATAAGACACACACTTTTTTCATCACCCTTTTCTTTCTTTATTATTTGTTGATCTATCCATATAGATTTAACTTTTTACTACTTTGTCCAAATATTTATGAAGGTTGCACTATTCTGATCAACAAGCTCTGAGATATAAAACTTCCTTAACTTGGAAGATAAAATTAATTTCTTGACCATTCAACCAATGTCATACCACCAATGAAGCACCCAAAACAAGGTGCCTTGACACAATTTCATTTTCATGGTTTTCACCATTCATAAAAGTATACAATGAAATGGTACACACCGGTAATGATCTCATGTAATTTGACCAATACACATGTTAGTAGATCAGAAAAAAATTAAACCCAAAATAGGTGGGGTTCTTATTAGTGAAGATATTTCTACATCCACTATTTAATGTTAATTTCTATATATTAATTATCATATCAAAATATTATAGCAGATCATACACTATAACGAGAACCTCAAGATTCAATGACATTAATATTAAAAAAATGTCCTATGGTCTAGTTACATCATACTGACTGGTCGTTGTAGATGTTTGATGATAATGTGTTGGGGGCTTATAAGAATTGATAATTCTTATCAGTGGGTCTGTCCTCATGATCTCACTCCTAGAGATCACCAAGTGGGAACTTCATGAGAAGAATTATCAATTCTTATAATCCCCCAACACATTACCATCAAACATCTACAATGACCAGTCAGTAAGATGTAACTAGACTATAGGACATTTGTTTAATATTAATGTCATTGAATCTTGAGGTTCTCATTATAGTGTAAGATCTGCTATAATCTTTGGATATGATAATTAATATATAGAAATTAACATTAAATAGTGGATTCAGATATATCTACACTATAATGGTAAGTTATCATCACATATATAAATATATACACATGATATGGCAATCAAAAGTACTACATTTATGTGTCTAGGGAACCCACTATTTCAAGACACATTGTGGTACTCATCATTCTCTCTGGTGGATGTTAAGCCTAAAGTCACAAGTTCAAATCATGGGGTAGGTGTATTAAATCCCAGTCAGGTCTGGGGACAACACCTACCATGTGGGATGACCCCAATTGGGCCCATTCCAAAAGTTTTGGGGTGGGGGAATGTCCAAACTAGTAACCAAGTTAGTGTTGCATGTCTATTAAAAAGGCACCTTTTTTTGACCAGCGATAGTCCTAAAAATGTACCATATACCCTATATCCCACCATTCATGGGACACATTTCTAACAGGTCTAGGTATCTAGATATCCCCTAGCTAGATAAAGATTTATTTTTCCTCCCTAGAGATTCGAACCTGAGGCTGACTTAAATTTAACCATTTAAGGAGAATCTCGGGTACCACTAGGCCATATGGTATAGTGATACCAGAGATTCACCTTAGTTGGTTAAATTCCAGTCAACCCCTAGTTTGAATCACTAAGGATGAGAAAAAAAATCCCTAGCTCTCTTGGGATATATCCAGATATCCGAATAAGTTATATGCCAAGTTAGTGCAGAGTCCACCAGATGGTGTGTTGTGGGGTATATAGTCCATTTTTAGGAGCATCAAAGGTCCAATAGATCCTTGCATAATAAATATGTATCTATCTCTAAGAGGTAAGTTTTAATGGACTAGTTTTATTTTTATTATTTCTATGTTTCTATCTTTATTTCTTTTAGAAGGCTATGTTTATGCACAATATTCCATGTGGTTTGTTCCATCCATTATATATTCCACAGTGGTGGTGGGAGTACATCTCTATGGAAATCATCACTGGTTTAGTTAAAAAAATAGAAAGTCTTCCATGATATATTGGTGATAGTGGATCATTTAAAAAAATAATTCATCTTTATAGTGGTATGGTGTTTAAATTAGTAGAATATTTTTCAATATAGTATTTGTAAAAGGTAGTGAGAATCTATGGAATAAAGAGGACTATCATCTCGGGTCTTGATCCTATTTTTACCACCCAGGTGTGCAGAGGTCTCCAGTAATATTTCTACTCTTAGTTATTACTAAAATTATTTTCATCTATAGAGAAAATTTCAGAAAGAGAAATATATATAAACTCTTGTTTATATGTCATGTTCTTGTTTCATTCAATTTTTAGGTTCATGGGTGAGACACTTACCCCGAGTTGAGGTTCATTATGGAAATAGTTTTCAATCTACCATTGGTATAGATCCATTTTATGAATTTCATCCCTTCCATTCCATTCTCTGTTGTACTGGATGGGGGTCCAAGAGTCAGTAATTCCAGGGTTGGATCTAGTGAATACCCTGACAGCGATGGTTTAGGTAGTTCAAGAAAGGATGAATATAGTAAATGGTCATCCTAAGTCTTATTCTAATCATTGTAGGATACCCCTATTGTTATAATTTTTAGATCATGTGTTCTAGAATGAGACTACTCGTTGTGGAAGGTGTATTTTTTTCATGGGAGAAATCTTTATCCCAAGTTTTTTTAGATGTTTGTGGTTTTAGATCATGTCGGAGTCATGACCTATAATATAGAAATTATCCCACATATGATTTGGATACATGGTTTCTTATTTGTGTATAATATCCATAATCACCTTCATGTTAATTTAAATATAATTTATTGGGGGGAAATTAATTTTGAAAATGATGAGACCTTCAAGGATCAGCCTATAGAGATCAAGGACCATGATGAGATAGCTTTTCACAAACATGTTATTCCCATGGTTCATTTCATGTTGTAATGAGATTGGCTGGGAGAGAGTACCTACGAACATTATTCATAGATACATGATCAATACCCTTAGATTTTTTTATTTATCTCTTCTTTTGTAATGTTTCTTGTTTTATGGATTTTGACATATTCTAGTTTATGAGATGGTTTCCTCTCATTTTTTGGTTCCCTATCCTTTCCAAATAGGTACCACCCTTATGAGTGTTTTTAGGAATTTCTTCTTGTTTATTCATATGTTTTCACTTACTTCCTCTAAGTGAGGTGGTGGATATCCTATGATGGAAATTTTCATAAGAGGTATCTCAAGGTTTTACCTTTCAAAAATTCATTTATCCTTCTTCAACTATGGGATTGGCCTTAAATTATTAAGGATGAGAATAGGTTGAGATGTATCTGATGTAAGTAAACAAAACCTAAAAACATTTCCTTTTCAATTTTAGGGTGTTATAGGTGTCTAAAAGGGATTCCAAGGTGTTTTGCTGGTAAAATTTGGAGATAAGAGAATAATATTTTGTTTTCCTTAGGATGAACCAGAGGGTAGTCCACATTAACACGGATATCCTTGATATGGTGTAAAGAGGATTGATGGAGGATTTTAGGGACACTACCATTTTTAAATGGCTGCACTATGGATCTAAGATTTATCATCATTTGGTTGTGTTATTATAGTATAATTTGGTTTTATGGCATAGGATGGATGACTTCTACATATGGAGTTGTAGCTTCAACATAGTTATTCAGGGTTATTTCTTCCAATTTCAAGGTATTTGTTTCATTGGGATTATATTGTGGCATAACCTCCCTTCTGGTGAAAAGGTTTTGTAGTGTAGTGGGTATCCTTTCACTATTATTCCTCTCCCCCATTAAGATGTTATATTTTGTGTAGGGAGCCATCTTCTTGAGATATGGTTTTGAAAAGGTAGGTGTAACACACGAGACTTTTATGTTATATAAATCATCAAAGGAATCTTTTTCTACACAACACTTTCTTGGCTTTATTTACACAAAATCGCGACCTTCCTCGATAGCTTGCGTCATAGGCAATACCGAGTTTCACTAAACAACGATATGCTATTAAAATATTATTAAAACTAGCCGTTATGAATAGTAATAACCACTTTTTGAAATTTTATAAATTTTATTTTTCAAATTGGACTTCATTTTTGGATTCGGAATATCGAAATTAGCCTAGGGTGAAATTTTGGTATTTTTCTGAAAACTTTCAATTTTTGATGAATAGTGAAACCACTAAGTGGTAGTTAAAAAACTGAATTTTTCATAAAACATAATTTTACCGCTTCTGTGAGTGGAATTTCAAAAATCTGAGAGACACGGTTGATGTTAGTAAGTAAAATGTGGTTCAATGAGATGAAAATAATTTTTTGGTGAATAGTAACTTTTTACTTTTTTTTACCACGGTTAAAAGTAAATAGGGTAATTAAGTGTAAATATGATATTATTATTACCCTAACACATGTCCTAATTCTATTAGAAAAGTGTAATTCAACCAAAAACAAACTTAGGAATAAAATATGACCATTTAGGCCCACTTGGATTAGATTAGGACATTTATTATTAATTTATTTAAAGAAGAGTTAAAATAGTTAAAATCAAAGTTTAATAAGTAAATAATTTTTAATATGGGGTTATACATAAGATAAATTCGACTATAAATATTCATTAGAAATCTAAAAATATTTCCTACATAATGTTAGTTTATTTTTAATTTTTAGACATTAAATAATTTAAATTATTAATGACACAAAGATGATGCAGTAATTATCTTATTAATGAAATATTGACATAATTAATGTTATAAACACCAAAATAAATGTAATTTGAGACTTTTTATGAATTCCACTAATTTTCTAGGTTAATATGACATGTTATTATTGATTTAATTAACTTTTTTTGAACTAATCATTCTGTTATGATTTTCACAAAAATCAATTACTAAATAGTGTCAAAATTGACATAAAATAGTTTTTAAAACAAATATTATATTAGTAATTGTTATTTTATTCCTAAAAATCTAAGGTTCGGCCAAATGACTTAGATAAGGTTATATATATTAATAATAAACAACTTGGGGTTCGTTTGGCTGCTTATAGTTAGTTTATTAACCTTATAGTATAAGAACACAAGAAGACACGGTAAAAGTAAAATTATTTAACTTAATGTTAAATCTAAATGATAAGGTTACAATAGGAACCTAAACTTGTCTAAATTATATTGGATGAGATGATTTAGACCCATACCCACCTTAGCTTCGAAATATATTAATTTCGAGCTATTTAAAACTGAACTTGACTTTATAATAAAATAATATGTTTATTTTTCCCAAAGGTGCCCCTCTCCTCCCTTATAAAAGGGCACCTCCTCCCCCTCTTCCTCACACCACTTTGAGCCTTGAAGCTCGGCCAAACCCTACCAATTCCTCCTCTCCACTTCCCTAGAGACATCCTAGAGGTCCTGTTCTTCTTCAAAGACCAATTTTTAGTGCCCTAAAAGAAGGTCTCAAAGAAGCACTTCAAAGAAGAGGTAATGTCTGTTACCGATTCTTTCATCTTTATTTCTTCTTCCACTTCTTCTTATTTATTTGTTTCATTATGAAGTAATAACATAAGTATCACTCATATACTGATATGTTATTATAAGTATGAAACAACCCTACTTCACCATCTATCCATCCTATGGAAAAAGAAATCACCGCGCGTGCGTACGTACGGAATACCGTCTCCACGCCGTGGTGTAATCTATTTTACACCACCACCTTACTTGGATGGGTATAATGGTGTAAATAATGACTATATATGACTATTATAAAGTAATACTGATTCTGAAATAGTATACATACACTCTAATACAATTCCACGATCATAGGAACGATATCATCACTCGTGCATACGTACGGAATACCGTCTCCACGATGTGATGTGACTCGTTCTACATGATCTTCATTTCACAATGATTATATAAATGAATTGAATGAATGAATATGATATATATTACACTAATACAATTCTGGAAATGGGGTATCTATAACCTAAAGAGAAGAATAAGAATTTATTCGATAAGACACGCATAAGAACAAAAAGTTATAAACACCCGAATAACAAGTAGCAATGAAATATTACTACTAAGAAGCTAAGAATATGACCATATATGATATCATAAAAATAAGTATGATTCCGGAATAAGTCAATAACATTATTAAAATCATTATACAAGAGGTTCAGACACTTACGAAGCAAAACAGACCTAAGGTAAGGGAGAATATCACAATCTCATTTTTATCCGAGATTGTTTATACTTTGGTATTTACTGGGGTGTATTTTATCATCCAAATCCATGTTTCCTCAATATGTAATATTGTTTACATACACCTACAACTGTTTAAATCCAATTTTACCCTTCAGTGAGTTTTTAGTAAAAGATATGAAAGGAATATTTTGTCGTTTTTCATACGAGGTACTTTTTTGACTTTTCCGACAAAAGTACGAGAAGAATGTTTTTTTTAACTTATACGACATGAATGGATTTTTAAAACATTATTTCCAAGAAGCTTAATTTACATGTTTTCAAGTTTATTTTTAATCAACTTCTTTTAGTATAAAATTGTGTGACATGTTAAGAAAGGAAAATGTTTTTGAAGTAGAAAGGATATTTTCTTCAAGAATGGAGTTCAAGTGTTTTATCAAAATTATTTTCCATCTAAGATAATATAGGGTTCTGTTTCTACCCTATTATTACATTTATTTGACTATGTTATGATGGAAATATTTTTATGAATTCCTTTATCTTATATGAATTGTTTTATGATGTCATGTTGTTTAAGAATTCCATTTTTATTACATGGGTTATGCAATGATGTATGATTTATGATTTTGTGGAACACATAAGAATGGTATCATTATGAGATGGGTGGGACCTATATCTCCCTCCAATGCATTGGGTAAAGATTTTATATCTCATGAGATAGACATGGCTGGAACAGTAGGTTATACCGGTTTAGTTAAATAGGACTGAAACAAGGAGTGAACTCGGTTCAGAAAGGGACTTTGTCCACTAAGATAGTCTTGGCAATGAGACTTGACTAATAAGAAATGATTCTCTATGATTATGTGTGTATTCCACAAAGTTTCATGTTTTTAGTTATGATTATTGTGATTACATTTCACTGCCATGATTTATCCCATGTTATGAAATTATGATCTCTTTTGCAGGTTAAGATTTCCAAAAGTTATGTGCTTATGAATATGATGTGATTGATATATATTTTGTTTACCCTTAATGAGCATTTGAGCTCACCCTTTTGTATGTTTTCTTTCCCTAGGTCAGGAAGAAGGTTATTAAGTAAGATATGCCAAAACGGACTATAAATATGATGAAATAAATGGGAGACAATGTAGACGCTTTATGAACCAGTTGTTTATGTTTCCCAGTTTCTAAAGACACTATACCTATACGGTCCTTTCGTGGTTTTGTTATATGTTGTAATAAGTATGCTTCAATTTTGAATTATTAACAATGTATGTAAAGTATGGGTCGTTATAGTTGGTATCAGAGGAAAGGTATAGTCAACCATTGGAAACTAGGATGTGAAAGCCTTAGTAAGAACCCTAAGGATAAGTCTAAGCATAGAACACAATCTTAGTGTTTTAGAAATGGCCATGAATAACCTAGGATAAGACCTTAAGTGTGAAATTTTATTCTTGGTTATGTGGTTTTCCTCTTATAATTAGTGTTGCTCACACTATTCTTCTTGGTTTTAGTCAATGGCTGGAACCCGAAGGAACCGTGTTAATGCGGAATGCGACGGGCAATGAAATGATTGTCCCCCTGAGCAACCAAACGTTATGGGAGCTGGAATGCAAAATCTTGTAGCCATGCTCACACAACTTTCTCAAGCTATGAATCATGCAGGAATTCCAAACGAGCAAAGGAAGGAGCAACATTCTGTTGAATCCTTCATGAGGCAGCATCCACCTTCTTTCAGCGGGTCTACTGATCCATTAGTTGCTGAACAATGGATTAGTACTACTGAAAAGATATTTTCAGTTCTTCAATGTTCTGAACATGATAAATTCATCCTAGCAGTGTATCGTTTGGAAGGAGATGCTGATCAATGGTGGAATATTATTAGGAATACGAGGCAAAGGGATGAAATTGAGTCCATGGAATGGGACGAGTTCAAGAACTTATTTTTCAATACGTACTTCCCTCATATTCTCTGAAAAAAGATGGAGAAAGAGTTTCTTGAACTGAAGCAAAAGGATGATGAATCTGTTGGTACCTATGAAGCAAATTTTACAAGACTTGCAAGGTACGCTTCTGGTATTATTATCCAACCTGAGAGTAAGATTGATCAATTCTTTAGTGTCTTAAAACCAAGTCTTCGAAGGGCGTTAGCCATAAGGGACTTCAATAGCTACGAGGAAATCGTTTGATGTGCTCTCAAAGTCGAGATGGAGATTGGAGTAACCCATCAGTCATATGGGTTTGATAAGAAGAGGAAAATTGAATTTAAAGGAAAATCTAAAGAGCACACTGAAAAGAAGATGAGATTTCCCTTATGCTCAAAGTGTGGAAAGAAACATGGAGGGAGTTGTCTTAAAGGGACAAGTAAATGTTTCAAATGTGGAAAGGAAGGTCATCGGGCATTTGAATGCCGCGATGATTGGAAGAATATGTCTAATGATGCAAACAAAGGAAGGGATACAAAGAATGAACCTACTACACTTCAATGTTTCAAGTTCAAGGAGATGGGACATTATTCCAATAAATGCCCTAATCCAAGGGTTGATGATGATGGTCGATGTCAACAAACTCTTAAGGATAAAGACAAAAAAAAGTCACATGCAATTTCTATCAGCGATGTGGAGTACGATAACGATGTGGTGAAAGGTACACTTACCATCCACTCTAAAGTAGCAAATGTTTTATTTGATTCTGGATCCACCCACTCTTTTATTTCTGAAGAATTTTCTAAGGGTATCATCGTATTACCTCAATAACTAGATGTTGAGTTAGCTGTGACAACACCTAATGGCTCAACAGTCGCATCAAAAGTTTATAATTCTTCTCCGATCGAAGTTTGTGGGAAAGTGCTTCCTGCAAATCTTGTGATCCTTCCTATAGTAGAATTTGATGTGATTCTTGGCATGGATTGGATTTCTTTATATGGAGCTCATATCAATTGCCAAAGAAGGGAAGTCACATTTCATATTCCAGATCAATCTATGATCATCTATCAATGCAAGGATGAACATAACCTTCCAGTGGAAATTTATTCCATTTTATGGGTATTGATTCCACTAAATGAAGGTTATTTATCTCAAATGGTTGGTGAGAAACTCATGATTAATAATATGCCCATTGTACAGGAGTTTGATGATGTCTTTCCGGAGGAATTACCAGGTCTTCCACCGAATCGTGAAGTTGAGTTTTCAATAGAACCTGAACCGGGTGCTTTGCCTATTTCAAAGACACCTTATAGAATGACCCCAATTGAGTTGCAGGAATTGAAGAAGCAACTCCAAGATAATCTTGATAAGGGATTCATACACCCTAGTGCATCCCCTTGGGGAGAACCTGTTCTATTTGTTAAGAAGAAAGATGGATCAATGAGACTCTACATTGATTATCGAGAACTTAACAAGATCACTATCAAGAAAAAATATCCTCTCCCACGCATTGATGACCTATTTGACCAACTACGTGGAGCTCAATACTTTTCAAAGATTGATCTTCGTTCAGGGTATCATCAGTTAAGGGTTAAAAGGGAGGATATACCAAAGACGTCTTTCCGTACAAGGTATGGACACTATGAATTTATAGTGATGCCATTTGGTCTTACTAATGCCCCTGCTATCTTCATGGATATGATGAATAGAGTCTTTAGAGACTATCTTGATAAATTTGTGGTAGTATTTATAGACGATATTCTTGTATATTTAAAGAGCAAGGAAGAACATGAAGATCAATTGAGAATTATATTGAAGACCCTGAGAAAAGAGAAGCTTTATGCCAAATTTACCAAGTGTGAATTTTGGCTTCAAAAAGTTGCATTTTTGGGTCACATAATCTCAAAAGAGGGGATATTAGTGGATCCAGCAAAAATAGAGGTTATCGAAAGATGGTCGAGACCAAAAACAGTAACTGAGATCCAAAGTTTTCTTGGTTTGGATGGATATTATCGACGTTTTGTGAAAGATTTTTCACGATTATCTAATCCACTCACCAAGTTGACTCGAAAAGGAGTTAAGTTTGTCTGGATGGAACAATGTGAAGAGAATTTCAAGGAGTTGAAAAGAAGGTTATCCAGTGCACCTGTGCTCACACTACCTTGTAGTGGAGAAAGGTTTGTGATCTATAGTGATGCATCCAAGAAGGGATTGGGGTGTGTTCTTATGCAAAATGATATGGTGATAGCTTATGCCTCACGACAGTTGAAAATCCATGAGAAAAATTACCCAACACATGATTTGGAGTTAGCTGCGGTAATCTTTGCATTAAAGATTTGGAGGCATTACCTTTATGGTGAAAGGTGTGATATTTATACTGATCATGAAAGTTTAAAGTATATTTTCACACAAAAGGAGTTGAATATGCGTCAAAGAAGATGGTTGGAGCTGATTAAGGATTATGACTGCTCAATCCATTACCACCCTGGGAAAGCAAACAAGGTGGCAGATGCATTAAGTCGACAAGACCATGCTAGTTTATCCATGATGAGGATCACAAAAGATCCAATATTTATGGATTTACAAAGCATGGATCTTGGAATTATAATGGAAGGGGAAAAATCTTATCTTTCTCAAATGAATGTTCAACCATCTATACATGTGAAGATTAAAGAGGCATAGAAAGAAGATTTCAAGTTACAAAAGAAGGTGAGAAATGTTCCTGAATTCAACCTTGATTGTGATGGGATAATAAAGTTCAAGAATCGGGTTTGTGTTCCTCCCATCCCTGAATTAAAGAAGGAGCTGCTGGATGAGGCTCATAGTTCTTCATTCTCTATTCATCCTGGAAGCATGAAGATGTATAGGGACCTGAAAGAGTACTTCTAGTGGGATGGCATGAAAAGAGATGTTGCTGAATATGTCTCTCGATGCTTGGTTTGTCAACAAGTTAAAGCTGAGAGACAGAAGTCTAAGGGGATGTTACAACCATTACCCATACCCGAATGGAAATGAGAAAACATCACTATGGACTTTGTCACATGACTTCCTAAAACATCCAAAGGCAATAATGATATCTGGGTCATAGTTGATCGTCTTACAAAGTCTGCATACTTCATTGCTATTAGAGAGGATTTCTCTCTGGATCAGCTTGCCAGGATATATGTAAAGGAAGTGGTAAGATTGCATGGAGTACCACTTTCTATTATATCTGATCGGGATCTGAGATTTACCTCGAAGTTCTGGAAAAGTCTTCAGCATACTCTGGATACAGAGTTGAGTTTCAGCACTGCTTATCATCCTCAGACAGATGGTCAGTCTGAGAAAACAATTCAAACCCTAGAAGATATGTTGAGAGCTTGCTCTATGGATTTCAAAGGTGGTTGGGATCAACACCTACCTTTGGTAGAATTTTCTTATAATAATATCTTTCACTCCAGTATTCAGATGGCTCCTTATGAAGCTCTCTATGGAAAGAAATGCAGGACTCCAACTTGCTGGGATGAAGTTGAGGAAAGAAAGCTATTAGGACCTGATCTCATTGATGAAATGGCAGAAAAGGTCAGATCTATTCAACAACATATAAGAGAAGCTCAGAGTCGACAGAAAAGTTATGCCGATAACCGAAGAAAATACCTAGAGTTTGAAGTGGGTGATAAAGTGTTCTTACGAATATCTCCCTGGAAGAGGGTTATGAGATTTGGAAAGAAGGGGAAGTTGAGCCCTAGATATATCGGTCCTTCTGAAATACTGGATCGTGTTGGGAAGGTAGCTTACCGATTGGCGCTTCCACCAAATATCTCTCAAGTTCACGATGTGTTCCATGTATCTCTCTTGAGAAAGTACATACCTGATCCTTCACATGTACTCAGCTCAGAAGTCGTACCGCTGGAGCAAGATCTTTCTTATGAAGAACAACCGATAGAGATTCTGGATCGTAGCGAAAAAGTTCTACGAAACAAGACCACTCGATTGGTGAAAGTTTTATGGAGGAACCACCAATTAGAAGAAGCTACATGGGAGCTTGAGGATATGATGAGAGAGAGGTATCCTCATCTGTTTGTTACAAAGTGATGAATTTCGAGGGCGAAATTCATTTTAAGGGGGGTAGAATGTAACACCCGAGACTTTTATGTTATATAAATCATCAAAGGAATCTTTTTCTACACAACACTTGCTTGGCTTGCTTTACACGAAATCGCGACCTTCATCGATAGCTTGTGTCGTACGCAATACCGAGTTTCATTAAACAACGATATGCAATTAAAATATTATTAAAACTAGCCGTTCTGAATAGTAATAACCACTTTTTGAAATTTTATAAATTTTATTTTTCAAAATGGACTTCATTTTTGGATTCGGAATATCGAAATTATCCTAGGGTGAAATTTTGGTATTTTTCTGAAAACTTTCAATTTTTGATGAATAGTGAAACCACTTAGTGGTAGTTAAAAAACTGAATTTTTCATAAAACTTAATTTTACCGCTTCTGTGAGTGGAATTTCAAAAATCCGAGAGACACGGTTGATGTCAGTAAGTAAAATGTGGTTCAATGAGATGAAAATAATTTTTTGGTGAATAGTAACTTTTTACTTTTTTTACCACGGTTAAAAGTAAATAGGGTAATTAAGGGTAAATATGATATTATTATTACCCTAACACATGTCCTAATTCTATTGGACAAGTTTAATTCTACCAAAAACAAACTTAGGAATAAAATATGACCATTTAGGCCCACTTGGATTAGATTAGGACATTTATTATTAATTTATTTAAAGAAGGGTTAAAATAGTTAAAATCAAAGTTTAATAAGTAAATAATTTTTAATATGGGGTTATACATAAGATAAATTCGACTATAAACATTAATTAGAAATATAAACAGATTTCCTACATAATTTTAATTTATTTGTAATTTTTAGACATTAAATAATTTAAATTATTTATGACACAAAGATGATGCAGTAATTATCTTATTAATGAAATATTGACATAATTAATGTTATAAACACCAAAATAAATGTAATTTGAGACTTTTTATGAATTACACTAATTTTCTAGGTTAATATGACATGTTATTATTGATTTAATTATCTTTTTTAGAACTAATAATTATTTTATGATTTTCAAAAAAATCAATTACTAAATAGTGTCAAAATTGACATAAAATAGATTTTAAAACAAATATTATATTAGTAATTGTTATTTTATTCCTAAAAATCTTTGGTTCGGAAAAATGACTTAGATAAGGTTATATATATTAATAATAAACAACTTGGGGTTCTTTTGGCTTCTTATAGTAAGTTTATTAACCTTATAGTATAAGAACACAAGAAGACACGGTAAAAGTAAAATTATTTAACTTAATGTTAAATCTAAATGATAAGGTTAAAATGGGAACCTAAACTTGTCTAAATTCTATTGGATGATAGGATTTAGACCCATACCCACCTTAGCTTAGAAATATATCAATTTGGAGCTATTTGAAACCGAACTTAACTTTATAATAAAATAATATTTGTAGTTTCCCAAAGGTGCCCCTCTCCTCCCTTATAAAAGGGCACCTCCTCCCCCTCTTCCTCACACCACTTTGAGCCTTCAAGCTCGGCCAAACCCTGCCAATTCCTCCTATCCACTTCCCTAGAGACATCCTAGAGGTCCTGGTATTCTTCAAAGACCAATTTTTAGTGCCCTAAAAGAAGGTCTCAAAGAAGCACTTCAAAGAAGAGGTAATGTCCGTTACCGATTCTTTCATCTTTATTTCTTCTTCCACTTCTTCTTCTTTAGTTGTTTCATTATGAAGTAAAAACATCAGTATCACTCATATACTGATATGTTATTATATGTATGAAACAACCCTACTTCACCATCTATCCATCCTACGGAAAAAGAAATCACCGTGCGTGCGTACGTACGGAATACTGTCTCCACGCCATGGTGTAATCTATTTTCCACCACCACCTTACTTGGATGGGTATAATGGTGTAATTAATGACTATATATGACTATTATAAAGTAATACTGATTCTGAAATAGTATACATACACTCCAATACAATTCCACGATCATAGGAACGATATCATCACTCGTGCGTACGTACGGAATACCGTCTCCACGATGTGATGCGACTCGTTCTACATGATCTTCATTTCATAATGATTATATAAATGAATTGAATTAATTAATATGATATATATTACACTAATACCATTCTAGAAATTAGGTATCTATAACCTAAAGAGAAGAATAAGAATTTATTCGACAAGACACGCATAAGAACAAAAAGTTATAAACACCCGAATAACAAGTAGCAATGAAATATTACTACTAAGAAGCTAAGAATATGACCATATATGATATCATAAAAATAAGTATGATTCTAGAATAAGTCAATAACCTTATTTAAATCATTATACAGGAGTTTCAGACACTTACGAAGCAAAACGGACCTAAGGTAAGGGAAAATATCACAATCTCATTTTTATCCGAGATTGTTTATACTTTGGTATTTACTGGGGTGTATTTTATCATCCACATCCATGTTTCCTCAATATGTAATATTGTTTCCATACACCTAAAACTGTTTAAATCCAATTTTACCCTTCGGTGAGTTTTTAGTAAAAGATATGAAAGGAATCTTTTGTCGTTTTTCGTACGAGGTACTTTTTTGACTTTTCCGACAAAAGTACGAGAAGAATATTTTTTTAACTTATATTGAATGAATGGATTTTTAAAAAATTATTTCCAAGAAGCTTAATTTACATGTTTTCAGGTTTATTTTTAATCAACTTATTTTAGTGTAAAATTGTGTGACATGTTAAGAAAGGAAAATGTTTTTGAAGTAGAAAGGATATTTTCCTCAAGAATGGAGTTCAAGTGTTTTATCAAAATTATTTTACATATAAGATAATATAGGGTTTTGTTTCTACCCTATTATTACATTTATTTGACTATGTTATGATGGAAATATTTTTATGAATTCCTTTATCTTATATGATTTGTTTTATGATGTCATGTTGTTTAAGAATTCCATTTTTATTACATGGGTTATGCAATGATGTATGATTTATGATTTTGTGGCACACATAAGAATGGTATCATTATGAGATGGGTGGGACCTATATCTCCCTCCAATGAATTGGGTAAAGATTTTATATCTCATGAGATAGACATGGTTGGAACGGTAGGTTATACCGGTTCAGTGAAACAGGACTGAAACGAGGAGTGAACTCGGTTCAGAAAGGGACTTTGTCCACTAAGATAGTCTTGGAAATGAGCCTTGACTAATAAGAAATGATTCTCTATGATTATGTGTGTATGCCACAAAGTTTCATGTTTTAAGTTATGATTATTGTGATTACATTTCACTGCCATGATTTATCCCATGTTATGAAATTATGATCTCTTTTGCAGGTTAAGATTTCCAAAAGTTATGTGCTTATGTATATGATGTGATTGATATTTCTTTTGTTTACCCTTACTGAGCATTTTAACTCACCCTTTTGTATGTTTTCTTTCCCCAGGTCAGGAAGAAGGTTATTAAGTAAGATATGCCAAAACAGACTATAGATATGATGAAATAAATGGGAGACAGTGTAGACGCTTTATGAACCAGTTGTTTATGTTTCCCAGTTTCTAAAGACACTATACCTATACGGTCCTTTCGTGGTTTTGTTATATGTTGTAATAAGTATGATTCAATTTTGAAGTATTAACAATGTATGTAAAGTATGGGTCATTATAGTAGGTTATGGTGTTGTTCCCTTGGTTTCACTATATTACTCCATATTTAAGTGGTATCCATGTCATGGCCTACGAGGCTGCATTAAGGGTATCAAATTCTTCAATTAGACTAGTTTACATGATCCAACTCAAAACCAACCTCCTTCCCATGTTCTTATCTTGGACACTAGGCACCCAGAAGATATTTTCCATGGACTTTGATCCACCTTTAAATAGGATTCATCCCCTAACATTCTATCTTTGATCTATGGAGATTTGAGGGTTTTTTCTTCCATATCTTGTGGTTTCCTCTTGGGTTATTATCATTACCTACAAATTAATCATCCTTTGTTATGGAGTTTTATCTTAAACTATATATTTGATTTCTTTTTTATGTTTTGGCATTCTTGTGGCATGGAGTTCTTAGAGGGATATAGAATTACTTGCAAGAGAGGAGATCAAATATCTGCATTGTTGTTTAATTATTGTACAATGAAGATTCACAGAATGAGTTAGGGGTTTAATTTATTATACTTTTCTTTATGCGGATTTGTAAATTCTACATGATTTAGTTTTTGGGTGGTGGTGGAATAATCCTTAATAAAGGATAAACAATATTATCAAAGAAATGGTTTTATGGGTAGAAATTACATGTTGTTTTCTCCCTGATAGTGGTTTGAATATTTATTTTCTTGATATTTTATTATATATGGTTTTTTTCATGTTGGTTATTATTAAGTTAGCATGTGAAATTTTATGAAATTGGTTAATGAATTTAAAGATGATATTTTCTTAGTTGGTTAAATAATTAATGAGTCTTGTTTAATGAATACTTAAATTCATGTAATTTGATGGTAATAACGTTTATTCTTAATTAATGTTTAATTTGATTTTGTTATTCAATTTGAAAATTTAATTTCTTAATGAACATTGAGAATATAAAACCTGTTGTTGAAAATAATTAATGTCTTGTTAAATTAGATGTTTCCTTTCAAGGGTTGTTGAATTGGATCACATGCCGGAGATAATGTTTAGATAATTTAATATCATGATATAATTGATACCTTAGGTTATCCATAGTCTTCACCTGTAATAATTAAATGTTAAATTAAATATGGAATAAAATTGGTGGTTTGATAAATATAAAGTGTTTTGGTCAAGTGATCCGGCTTCCTTATAAAGGGTGAATACCTTGTCTTTGGGGTTGAGAGATCCCATTTTCATATGTATGACAAATTCCTTATTCTAGGGCCTAGTTTTCTTATTAACAATGAGTTTTATTTTATTCCATTATTATTTTTCTGGATGTGAGCCTTCCTAGGATCTGTGATTTCATCCTCATATGGTTGATCAAATATGGGTAGGGAGGCTCAATATTTTGGTAGAAGTTGATTCATGTGAGGGAAAGAGGCATAGTGATATGAAAAGGTAGTCAAGTTTGGAACCCAAGTTGAATGAACTAGTTTAATATCGTTTTCTAATTTTTGTTATAAAATCTAGTATTCTTTCTTTTTAATGTTTTTTAAAATATTAAAATAACTAGTTTTCTTTTTTTCTATATTTCATTCCCCACTACATCAAGTTGTTGGATGTTCAATGTTTTCCATCTCATTCATGGTACATTTGTATGTTTCCGAGTATAAAAATATTTATATAATTTTAAAATAATAATAAAATTTTTACCCATGGGGTTAGTACTTACTAGAAATGAAAATGTTAATAATCAAAAGAACCATGGACATAATTAGATTATGCATGGTGTGAAAGAACATCACAAAAAATGTTTATTAAAATGTACAAAAGGAATAATTTTAATGTAACATTAATTAATTAATATAATTTTAACTATTAAATATGAAATGATGAACTTAATGTAATCCCTCTTTAATGACTGTGTGCATATAGGATATCCATCACCTAGCAGTGGCATCCAGGTGTCTGAGTAAAAATTGTTATTTTTGAGCCTAGGACAAAGTTATTCCCATAGTGTGGCTGTGATATTTTTTATATAATATATTTTATTTTATTTTATATGCTTCCTGTAACACCCCAGGTAAATAAAGAATATGAAAATTTTATATTTATCCCTATTTGT
This sequence comes from Viscum album, assembly GCA_963277665.1. Lineage (NCBI taxonomy): Eukaryota > Viridiplantae > Streptophyta > Magnoliopsida > Santalales > Viscaceae > Viscum > Viscum album. The sequence goes on from OY728139.1 coordinate 435,593,069, forward strand.
GGAAAAGATGTCAATATTAATTTAAATGGAACGCTATGCTCGATGGATTACCCAATACGCAACAACGAGTTCCTTTGAAATCTTTCGTTGCACTCTAATAATAAAATAATATTATTTTAAATAGTAGTTAGCACATAGCCGTTGTATTGGTGGGAATGAATATAAATAAATAATTTACGATTATATATGTGTGTTAAATGTTTTACTTTTATCCAATAAATTTTAGGGGCTTAAAATACAAATGAATCCAATCTTAAGCATTGAATACACTAGTATTTTTTAAAAGATTGTTTTACTAGCTTTTGATGGAAAACCATTTTTAAATCAACCTTTTGACAATTTTATAAGCTCTATTATTCAAAATAAACATATTATTTATGATTGGGACATAGAAATTTACCTTGGGTTAATTTTTGGTATTTTTCTGACAATGTTCATTTTTCAATGAATAGTGAAAAATACTGTATTTTACATCAAAACTGCTTTTTCATATAATTTAATTATATGGTTATATTATCTTTTTAATTTGTTTTAAAGTTTAATTCGAATATATTTTTACCATTTAATCCAATGATGGTAATTGTGATTAATTTCACTTTGGAATTGGGCATAAACAAGTGCCAAACTTTTCATAAATATTGTTTCTAAAAAACCAGCTATTTATTTTGACAACAGGATGTTTTTTAAATTAATTATTGAAATTTATGTGTTTGTAATTTGGTAAAATGGATTACATATTTGGAATCATAAGGTCCAAATTATGTAATTAATACTCTTGTTTTTGGACATTATGAATAGTAACGACGGTAATTATCTTTAATTATCTTGATTAATGAGTAATCGGGTAGTTAAAGAAAATAAGATAATATCATAATAATAGAAAAATGACCACAACATGTGTCTTAAGGCTACTGGTTGTCTCATGGCAGACCATGGGATGCCTTTTGACAAACTTGGGGGCCCCATGGAATCACTTTTGTGAGAAAGTGACTTTTTATCTTTTTATTTTTAAAGAATGTTAAATGTAACAAAGAATGTATCACCTAAGTAAAATATTTTTAATTTTGTCTGCATAAATGATATTTTAGACTATAAATATTAATTGTAAATATAAAAATATTTTCTACATCATATTATTTGTTTTATAATTTTTAGACATTAAATAAATTAAATTATTTATGACATCATAATGATGTAGCGATTACCTCATTAATAAAGGATTTAAATAAAATGGAAAGATAATGGAAACTCTAAGACCTACACATGTCTAAAACCTATTGGATGGATGGATTTAGAACCCTTATCACCTTATCGTCGAAACACATCAATGTGGGACCATTAAAATCCGAAACTCATTTGAAAATAAAGTTACATTTTATACCTTTCCAAGAGTGTCCCTCCCCTACTCTTATAAAAGCCCCCACCTCTACCTCCTTACCTACACTTCCAAAGCCTTTGGATCGGCCAAACCCTACCCATTTTGTCTCTCCACATCCCTATATAACTCCTTGAAGGCTAACTTTGGGCAGAATCCTTCCCAAGGAAGCCTTTGAGCTCAAACCAAAGGGAGTTACCCGATTTTAAGGTATTGTCTTCACTTGAGTCCTTTTGTTTTATTTTGCTTCTCCAACCCCCTAAACTATTTTTATTCATTTATTTTGTAACAAATACAGTATCTTCAATATACTATGATGTTTTTATAATAATTATTTGAGCTACACTTACACACACCTTCGTCTAATGGTTAAAGAACATACTGTTTCTGTGGTTGGCGATTTTCTGCCTCACGAAATGATGATTGTTCAATATTCTTTTAACACCTTTAAAGGTGGCCATTATGATGTAACTTTATTTTATATAAGGTATTTATTTTTACTATATTCTTCTGTATTTTATATTTAAAACATACCTTTAATCTTTTCATGTTGTGTAAATGCAATAATTTCATATGAGGAAGTGTGGACTACCGCCCCCTCAAGTGATGTGGCTCGTACATGCAATACATGGAATGTATAAAGTATGAAATTAATGAACATATGTGACCTATATAAAATATATATTATAATTTAATTATTATATATATATATATCATTTATTTTTAATTCCATTAATATGACAAAGAAAAAAATGAAAGTAGCGTTCATGCGTACGTACGGCCTACCGTCTCCATGAACGATGCTTTTCGTTTTTTATCTCCAAATGCTATGGAATAGTATAATATGAATATATACTGGATATATATGATATGTAAAAACATAAATACTATTCTGGATATGATGTAACTATAACTACATGGAAAATTATTTTCCAACAAGTTCAATTTTTGACTCAAGTACCAATGATCGTTTAAACGACCGTTATTAACTAAAATAATTACATAGTGTTCATGACATGGTAATAAGTGATATAAAAGGAATAATGAACTTGAAAAAGGTTCTTAAGGAAGTAGAAATTAACTCAAGTTTATTATTCATGAGATTAAAGAACGATCAAGTCAAGTCGGACCCGAGGTAAGGGATCCTACTCCTCTCTTTCTTTTTAAGTACACTCTTTTATGTCATTCCTTTTAAAGCTCATATTTCTTGTTATTGTGATGTTATTTTATATTAATATTACTTTAATTTTTATGTTAATATTATTAGAGACCCTATTATCTCTCATCAATCCATTTTAAAAGTTTTGAGTGGCGCCGTTACGCTGCCGAATTTTCGTAAGAGATCTAACCTCTCTCTTTCTTTTTAAGTACTCTCCTTTATGTCACTTATTTTAAGCTCATATTTGTTATTTTGGGGGGATGTTATTTTATATTAATATTGATTTAAACATTATGTTAATATGATGAGAGACCCTATTTTATCTCATCGATCCATTTTTGTATGTTTTAAGTGGCGTCATTAGGCTGCCGAGTTTTCGTAAGGGATTTTTCATCTCACTTCAATTCTCGTGAGATTTATGCTACATTTGCCACAATTTCCCTTGAGAGGTGTTTGTAATGCCCATTATTCTACTATTGGTGTAATATGATTTCATTTATGAGTATTTACATCAATGATTTATTGTCCTTCTTTCATGGGGTGTATGTTTTGAAAGATACCCAAGTCGGTAAGGGAACCTTTCACCCTCCTCTTTTTAAAAGACATCTTTGTTGGGTCTTTTAATTTACATATTGTTATGTTGGGATATGTTATTATATATCCTTATTGATGTAAATTTAATGTCCAAGTGATGATATACACTTTTTATCTCTCATAAACTCATTTTGATGTGACGCCGTTAGGCTGTCAAGGGAACTCCTTAACCCAATTTCAATTTCTTTGGGTTCAACATGTAGTTATTGAATATGTCATCCTTGGAATATGTATGAATGACCTTTGATTATTTTACACTTAATATCCACTTATATTGGGTGTATTTATATTTTTCGCACATAATTATGAGATTGATTTATCCTTAATTTAAGGATACCATCTTTATAATGGATTTCATCTCAATTTACATTTCCATTGAGACTTCATTGTTGTTATGCACCAATTCACTCTTATATAGGGTATATAATGTCCTTTGGAATATTATATCATGAATCCCTTTATTCTCATGATATTATAAACTTCCTATTAAATGTTATTCCTCAATTATTGTACTCAAGTGTCTCTCATTTTGTTAAACACCCTTTAACTAAAATATCGTTTTAAATGTTTTAATGATTTATTATTATAAATATTTCTCATTAATATCCATGTTTTCAAAATGGTTTTAAGGATTTATTTATATGGATATTAAGGGTTTAAAATGTTAAAAGGTTCAAAGTGGTATGGGACACTTTGATTTTAAAATCTCTTTATTAAATGTTTTAAATGGTTTTGAAAATGGTTTTTAGAATGGATTCTTTATTTCAATATCTTAAAATGTTATATTGTTATTATAATGTGGGAATGTTATCTTTCCATTATGCTTAAGTTATGTGATACGATTATGTTATGGTTCTTGGGAATTTTTATGAAGACGGGTGGTTCCTTGATAAACTAAGGGGCGGGTGAGCCCGATATAGCTCTCCAATGCATTGGGTAACACGAAGGAGTGAAACGTTAAGGTTTCTCTGAAGAGATTTAGGGAATATACTATGGTGGGTATTCCAAACGTAACAAAGAGGGTTACTACCTACGTAAGAATGTTATGAATTCCTCAAGTTACCTTTTATATCTTATGATTTCTATGATTTATTCATGATTTGATGAGGTATGTTAAAGTGCTTATGTTTTATGAGTAAAGTATGATTTCATTGATTCTTATGTGTACATGTACTCATGTTTCCTTTCCATATATTTTTATATCCCTTACTGAGATTTTTATGCTCATCCCAAGTTTTTTGAAATGTTTTTCACAGGTCAAGGGAAAGGTACATGATATGATGATAGTTTCAAGGAAATGTCAAGAAAGAATCCATGTTTTATTTTAAATATGATTCCATTGACGGGAAAAAAATGAATACTATCTTTATGTAACCACTTTGTTTAAAAGTGGAATGTAATGAAAGTTTTATGATCTAATTCTCTAAAACTCTAAACCTGAAAGGATCCTCAATGTGTAATCTTGTAATAACTCAAGATTAAGTAAGGTTTAAGGCTGGGGCCTTATAGTTGGTATCAGAGGTCGGTTTAGATAACTTTAGAGGTTAGGGTATTCTTTAAGTATAAGTGACATTACCATAATGGTTATGATTTCAGAAAGAGTCCTAGTTTTAGATAAAGTGAATGAGTAAGTATATCTTAGTGTTTATCTTCCTCATTAGTACATGATGGTTTTGTTGATATACTCACACTGACCATTTTGGTTTTAGTAAATGGCTGGATCTAGCAGGCACCAAAGTAACAGTGGATGTGAAGGAAACTGTGACAGTTTTTTGAGCAAGCAACTGAATGATATGGGAGTTGCAATGAGAACTCTTGTGATTATCCTCAACCAATTATCTGGAGTCATGATTGACCACCTAAACCTTGGTGATTTCTCTAAGGCATAATATATGCGAGAAACAAATCCCTATGGAAGTACAGGTAATAATCATAAAGGTAAGTGTGTTCAAAAACCTATGTGTCAAAGATGTGGAAAGAAACACCTAGGAAAATGTTTCAAAGAGACAAAAATATGCTATAGATGTGGAAATGAAGGTCATAAAGCAAGAACCTTCCAAGGAATAAGGAAGCATCCAGTTGACTCGAGGAAAGGGAAAGAAGTTCTTTATGAGGGATCAATTGAATGTTTTAAATTTGGTGTGCATGATCATTATGCAAACACATGTCCTATGAAGAAGTTTCGTGAATGGGATCACCAAGATCATACAAATGTTCGTTTACCAATACCTAATGCCATTCCGATTGAGGATGAAGAAACTGACAATGACCAATCAAAGGTATGGATCATTTCATAACTATTGTTTTCCTATTTTGGAATCTTAGGATATGATTCATGATTTTGTTTGTAGGAAAGAAGTATTTCAGAATAAGTTGGAAAGGAATGGTTAATGGATCATGAAGAATATTGAATGAGTAAAAAGTCAATATATAAGGGCTTCAAGAGTTATGGTGAAATTCTTAAGAGTATTAAGTCTCTTTTGATGATGGAGTTACATTAGAAGACTTTTTATAGTATGTGTAACCCTGATGTTTAATATATGAAAATTTTATTCAAGGAATAGTCATCTGTTATTTTGTGGACATAGTTATAAAGAACCATTTGGGTTTATATGATCCTTAATTTTGAGGTAATTATGGATTTCTATATGTTATGATGGAAGTGAAAGACATGATATAAAATTGAGGTTAAATTATGTTATGGTTATTTTTGAGGATTTTATCTCTTTTTGGGGAATGATTTGAGAATTATATAGTTTTGGAAAAAGGACAACACGCAGACCGTGTGACAACCCGTCGCGTCGGACAAAGCTGCGGGAATCGAACCCACAACCAAAGTACAACATGTATTTATCGCCTACCACTGGACTACGTGAAGTCCCTAGTTAGTTTGAATGATTCTTTTTAGTTAGATGATTTTATGAATTAAGAGTAATTTGATTTTGGGTTATCTATGGAAATATATTAACCTATCATGGAGGATATGTGATTAGGTTAATTACTTTTCAATATGAGACTTTAAGAGCAACTAGTGTTGTTTGGAGATAAATGTTACGATTTAACTTGGAAGAATATGTGACTAAAACCTTCAAATATTTGGGTTTCAATCTTAGTTTGGTTTACTTTGAAGGATTTTTTGGACAAATTGTTTATCGAATGCTCCTCGTTGAACTTTGGGTTTTGTTGGAAATTTTTTGGAGATTAAGAATAGATTTTCTTTTTATAAAGGGTTATCCTTTTCTGGATTATCTGATCTTGTACTAACCTTTTTGGTTTTGGTTTTGGTTAAAGAATAAATACATGGGAAGTCTATAGTTCTCTTTTGTGGATTAGGTGATTCTCTAGAAGTTTATTATAATACTCTTAATGTGAACAAGTCTTCCTAAATACTCATCTTTTGGAGAAAATATGAGTTTGTGTAAGGAATCTAATACAAGTTGAAAGTCAACATGATAAGTGATTATGTTTCCTTATTTCTCAATAAAAAGTAACTTAAAACAAAAATGTTGTCTATTAACTTTTCCTACTATGGAATTGAATACCGTTTAACCCATCATAAGTTTGTGATTTTCTTGTGGTTATCTTTCTCCTAAACATGTTTTCTATCACTCTCCATCAGAACATGACCCTATATTTTCTCCTCCATGTCCATATTTTCATACTTGGAATCCTAGTATGGGTTAACTCGGGTGACCTTTGTACTTCTATTTCTTTATTTTAAAGTGATTGTTTTACCAACTCTTGTTCCTATGTGGGATTTTCAATGATGTTTCCAAGCCCAGTTTTATAATTGCGAGGACGCAATTTCCAAAAGGGGGGAAGGATGTAACACCCCAGGTAAATAAAGAATATGACAATTTTATATTTATCCTTATTTTTGGAAAAAATTTCAATATTAATTTAAATGTAACGCTATGCTCGATGGCTTACCCAATACGCAACAACGAGTTCCTTTGAAATCTTATGTTGCACTCTAATAATAAAATAATATCATTTTAAATAGTAGTTAACACATATCCGTTGTATTGGTGGGAATGAATATAAATAACTATGTTACGATTATATATGTGAGTTAAATGTTTTACTTTTATCTAATAAATTTTAGAGGCTTAAAATACAAATGAATCCAATCTTAAGCATTGAATACACTAGTATTTTTTAAAAGATTGTTTTACTACCTTTTGATGGAAAACCATTTTTAAATAAACATTTTGACAATTTTATAAGCTCTATTTTTCAAAATAAACATATTATTTATTATTGGGACAAATAAATTTACCTTGGGTTAGTTTTTGGTATTTTTCTGACAATGTTCATTTTTCAATGAATAGTGAAAAATACTGCATTTTACATCAAAACTGCTTTTTCATATAATTTAATTATATGGTTATATTTTCTTTTTAATTTGTTTTAAAGTGTAATTGGAATATATTTTTACCATTTAACCCAATTATGGTAATTGGGATTAATTTCACTTTGGAATTGGGCATAAACAAGTGCCAAACTTTTTATAAATATTGTTTCTAAAAAACCCGCTATTTGTTTTGACAACGGGAAGTTTTTTTAAATTAATTATTTCAATTTATGTGTTTGGAATTTGGTAAAATGTATTACATATTTGGAATCAGAAGGTCCAAATTATGTAATTAAGACTCTTTTGTTTTTTGACATTATGAATAGTAACGACGGTAATTATCTTTAATTATCTTGATTAATGAGTAATCGGGTAGTTAAAGATAATAAGATAATATCATAATAATAGAAAAATGACCACAACATGTGTCCTAAGGCTACTAGTTGTCTCATGGACGACCATGTGATTCCTTGTGCCAAACTTGGGGGCCCCATGGAATCACTTTTGGGAGAAAGTGACTTTTTATCTTTTTATTTTTAAAGAATGTTAAATGTAACAAAGAATGTATCATCTAAGTAAAATATTTTTAATTTTGTCTAAATAAATTATCTTTTGGACTATAAATAGTAATTGGAAAGATAAAAAGATTTTCTACATCATAGTAGTTTTTTTATAATTTTTAGACATTAAATAAATTAAATTATTTATGACATCATAATGATGCAGCGATTACCTCCTTAATAAAGGATTTAAATAAAATGGAAAGATAATATAAAATCTAAGACCTACACATGTCCAAAACCTATTGTATGGATAGATTTAGAACCCTGATCACCTTATACTCTAAACACATCAATGTGGGACCATTAAAATCCGAAACACATTTGAAAATAAAGTTACATTTTATACCTTTCCAAGAGTGCCCCTCCCCTCCTCTTATAAAAGGCCCCCACCTCTACCTCCTTACCCACACTTCCAAAGCCTTTGTCTCGGAAAAATCCTGCCCATTTTGTCTCTCCAAATCCCTATATAACTCCTTTAAGCCTAAATTTGGGCATAATCCTTCCCAAGGAAGCCTTTGAGCTCAAACCAAAGGGAGTTACCCGATTTTAAGGTATTGTCTTCACTTGAGTCCTTCTGATTTATTTTGATTCTCCAACCCCCTAAACTCTTTTTATTCATTTCTATTGTAACAAATCCAGTATATTCAATATACGAGGATGTTTTTATAAGAAGTATTCGTGCTACACTTACATACACCTTCGTCTAATGGTTAAAGAACATAGTGTTTCTGTGGTTGGCGATTTTCTGCCTCACGAAACGATGATTGTTCAATATTATTTTAACACCTTTAAAGGTGGCCATTATGATGTTACTGTATTTTATATATGGTAGTTATGTTTACTATATTATTATGTATTTTATATTTAAAACATACCTTTATTCTTTTTATGTTTTGTAAATGCGATAATTTCATATGAGGAAGTGTGGACTACCGCCCCCTCAAGTGATGTGACTCGTACATGCAATACATGGAATGTATAAAGTATGAAATTAATGAACATATGTGACCTATATAACATATATATTATATTTTAATTATAATATATATATATATATATCATTTATTTTTAATTCCATTTATATGACAAAGAAAAAAATGAAAGTAGTGTTCATGCGTACGTACGGCCTACCGTCTCCATGAATGGTGCTTTTCGTTTTTTATCTCCAAATTCTATGGAATAGTATAATATTAATATATACTGGATATATATTATATTTAAAAACATCAATACTATTCTGGATATGATGTACCTATAACTACATGGAAAATTATTTTCCAACAAGTTCAATTTTTGACTCAAGTACCAATGATCGTTTAAACGACCGTTATTAACTAAAATAATTACATAGTGTTCATAACATGGTAATAAGTGATATAAAAGGAATAATGAACTTGAAAAAGGTTCTTAAGGAAGTATAAATTAACTCAAGTTTATTATCCAGGATATTAAAGAACGATCTAGTCAAGTCGGACCCGAGGTAAGGGATCCTACTCCTCTCTTTCTTTTTAAGTACACTCTTTTATGTCATTCCTTTTAAAGCTCATATTTATTATTATTTGGATGTTCTTTTATATTAATCTTACTATAATTTTTATTTTCATATGATGAGATACCCTATTCTCTCTCATCAATCCATTTTAAAAGTTTTGAGTGGCGCTGTTAGGCTGCCGAATTTTCGTAAGAGATCTAGCCTCTCTCTTTCTTTTTAAGTACTCTCCTTTATGTCACTTATTTTAAGCTCATATTTTTTTATGTTGGGGGGATGTTATTTTATATTCCTCTTGCTGTAAACATTATGTTAATATTATTAGATACCCTATTTTATCTCATCGATCCATTTTTGTATGTTTTAAGTGGCGTCGTTAGGCTGCCGAGTTTTCGTAAGGGATTTTTCATCTCACTTCTATTCCTGTGAGATTTATGCTACATTTGCCACAATTTCCTTTGATTGGTGTATGTACTGACCATTATTCTAATCTTGGTGTAATATTATTTCATTTATGAGTATTTACATCAATGATTTATTGTCCTTCTTTCATGGGGTGTATGTTTTGAAAGATACCCAAGTGGGTAAGGGAACCTTTCACCCTCGTCTTTTTAAAAGACTTATTTGTTAGGTCTTTTAATTTACATATTGTTATGTTGGGATATGTTCTTCTATATCCTTATTGATGTAAATTTAATGTCCAAGTGACGAGATACCCTTTTTATCTCTCATCAACTCATTTTGATGTGATGCCGTTAGGCTGTCAAGGGAACTTCTTAACCCAATTTCGATTTCTTTGGGTTCAACATGTAGTTATTGAATATGTCATCCTTGGAATATGTGTAAATGACCTTTGATTATTTTACACTTAATATACACTTATATTGGGTGTATTTATATTTGTCTCACATAATTATGAGATTGATTTATCCTTAATTTAAGGATACCATCTTTATAATGGATTTCATCTCAATTTACATTTCCATTGAGACTTTATTGTTGTTATGCACCAATTCACTCTTATATGGTGTATATACTGTACTTTGGAATATTATATCATGAATCCCTTTATTCTCATGATATTATAAAGTTCCAATTAAATGTTATTCCTCAATTATTATATTCAAGTGTCTCTCATTTTTTTAAACCCCCTTTAACTAAAATATCGTTTTAAATGTTTTAATGATTTATTCTTATAAATATTTCTCATTAATATCCATGGTTTAAAAATGGTTTTAAGGATTTATTTATATGGATATTAATGGTTTAAAATGTTAAAAGCTTCAAAGTGGTATGGGACACTTTGATTTAAAAATATCTTTATTAAATGTTTTAAATGGTTTTGAAAATGGTTTTTAGAATGGATTCATTATTTCAATATCTTAAAATGTTATATTGTTATTGCAATGTGGGAATGTTATCTTTCCTTTATGCTTAAGTTATGTGATATGATTATGTTATGATTCTTGGGCATTGTTATGAAGACGAGTGGTTCTATGATAAACTAAGGGGTGGGTGAGCCTGATATAGCTCTCCAATGCATTGGGTAACGCGAATGAGTGAAATGTTAAGGTATCTCCGAAGAGATTTAGGGAATATACTGTGGTGGGTATTCCAAATGTAACCAAGAGGGTTACTCTCTACGTAAGAATGTTATGAATGCCTCAATTTACCTTCTATATCTTATGATTTCTATGATTTATTCATGATTTTATGAGGTATGTCAAAAGTGCTTATGTTTTATGAGTAAAGTATGATTCCATTGATTCTTATGTGTACATGTACTCATGTTTCCTTTCTATATATTTTTATATCCCTTACTGTGCTTTTTATGCTCATCCCAAGTTTTTTGAAATGTTTTTTACAGGTCAAGGGAAAGGTACATGATATGATGATAGTGTCAAGGAAGTGTCAAGAAAGAATCCATGTTTTATTTTAAATATTATTCCATTGACGGGAAAAAAATGAATACTATCTTTATGTAACCACTTTGTTTAAAAGTGGAATGTAATGAAAGTTTTATGATCTAATTCTCTAAAACTCTAAACCTGAAAAGATCCTCAATGTGTAATCTTGTAATAACTCAAGATTAAGTAAGGTTTAAGGCTAGGGCCTTATACTGCCCCGCCCATTTCACTAGGGATATTAACACCTAGTGGAATCTGGTAGGTTGTTTTCCCTTACTTCTTGGTTAGAGAGTTATACAAGACTTTCTACACCCTCTTTCCCCACTCTCTTCTCCTGGTAGTATTATGTGTTGGTATGTGGGGTTATTATCATTACCCATATGTGTGAGTAGAGGAATATAATGTATTTTGGTTACATGACACACACATATCCCATGATATAGTATCCTATGTATTATTTGAGGTATGACGTGTATCAGTTTTGATGGCCTGATGTACATACTCGAAGTATGGGATGTAATGTGCTATGGTATGATACTCATTGTATTATACATGAAAATTGAGATGTGGTAGCTCTAAAAAATTATTTTTTTCTATATGGAGAGGTCATATATGATGATTAGATGATGTTCTTCATGAGGTATATGTTTTGATATATATCCCATGTGTCTTTAGGGTGGATTATTTTAAATGTAAATGGCTTCGTATGTGTGATGTTTGGGAATAGAAGAAAACCAATGGGGATGTGGTAGTAGGGTACCGTTGTTTTATTACTATAATATATGATCCCTTTATTCTGATACATTTTGATAGTTATCCATAGTTAGGTTGGGAACTTAGTATACATGTTTAGGATATGAGTTACTTTATTTGTTTATTGGTATTTATTATTCATTCTTTATCTTTTTCATGAGAGGATCTCGGTAGGAACCTACTTAGTAAACCTATTATGCTCACACTATGTATATATAAACTATTTTTTTCTTGTCTGTAGGATCATGTTAGCGATTGGGATGGATTTTACTAGCTCATGGGTTTTGAGAATATTTTTTGGCTTCATGTTTTCTATCAAGTCTACCATTATGGAACTTGTAGTTTTCCTTTATAATTTTTTTAGACTATATGTTATTGTATATATGTACATGGGTATTATTTTCTTATATCTAAGTATGATTTGATTGGTGTATGTGTATTACCTGTCACCTATAAATGTTCTTTTAGAGGGTAATGCCACCCATTTTTATGAATGACACACTCTCAAGGGTTGTCATCAACCCATGACCAGTAGGAGGTGAGATTCATTCTGTCCCAATTCCCTCCCCTCATTTCCATCCTAATAGGGGTACCTTTGGTGGGAGGGGAATAAAAAAAATAGTAGAAAAACTATACATAGATAATACAGGATTATAAGAATCACCCATGTATAATCCTAATGAAAACTAATCTAAGAGTCATCTAAGAATGGGTAAGATCCCACCTAGGGGAGGAGAAAATAAAAAGATAAGGGGGATAAATCACATTAGTTGTTAGAATAATAGATGAAACCAATAATGTAATGAAAATTTAAAAAAATATTTATTTAAATTTAAAATAAAACAAAAAACATAGGGGAATTTGGAAATAAATATCATTCCACTAGGAAACCACTATCCATCATGAACTCATCACAGGCCCTCCATGTCGAAATTGGACCTCACATAACCAGCCCCTCTTTTGGTCACAATGATTACCAAATAAAAGTACACCAGGTACCCAGTGCAATATTTACTCAAATAAATATATCTCACACTTGGAATATCTTCTAAACATTATCCCTCAATCTCAATTTTATCCCTATGAAAACTAAAACACACCCAATTACACTTGAAGAATCCAAAAATAGACTCTAAAAACCATTTATAACATTTGGGGAAATCATATGGATCATTTTTTTTAATATATAATTTGGATATGATCAATTGGTGAAAAAATAGAAATATATTCATTTGTTTTCTTTTAATATTCATTTGGTGAACATCAAGTTCATGAATAGTTTTTTTATGTAACATACAAGCCATTTATTTTCATTAAACTAATGAACTCTATATTTCCTGAGTTACTGGATTAGTTTTTCTTCATGTTCATTGATGAAATTATAAAGTATTCAATATTAATGGTGGGTAATCATACTAATTTGAGGATTATATATGTGGTTCTCTAATGATATCTTTTATATGTAATGTTTTACAAATCAATGTTATTAAAATGATTGGTTTATTTTCTTATGAATGTTGTGACTTAGCAAGGAGTGATGATGATTCCTTGATGATTAAATCAACTGTTTCTTTGGTGTCTCCAACGAATTCTACAATGTTTCATATTATTTGTGGTCCCATAGGCTATTGTGGTCAGTACATATATCATTTATCTTATATTGTATCACCTTTGAAATCATTTATTAGGAACAACCAGGACTTTATATAGAAATATCAGCGTTAGATGACATTTAAATATCTAAATAAGAACTTGATTAGTTTTCATGTTCACCATTTATTTTTATAGGGAATCATGTGTGAGGTATTTTGTAATGATTTACATATGTACTTTTTATTTTCTAATACATCAGAGGGTGGTTTTTTCTTATGGTTCATAGTAATTATGTCCCTAGAAACATAACTTACCCACCACGATCATGACTTTGAGTCTATAGTGTTTTCACTAAGGTTGTGGTGACAATAAATTATCATTTATTTCTTTTTGGTCTTTAGAAATGGAAACATCATGAGTTATATCATAATTCAATATGATTCAAACCTGTTTTAGTGGAGGTGTATGGAGTTCATATTGGATTATGAAATTGAGATATTCTAAACATAATACACGGTAAATGTGGTTGATGATTCTCTATGACTAATGTATTATGGTCATATTTACAAAGAATCATGGTATGCTTGGAGAGTAATGGAGGACCTTGATGCCTTACATATCAGTATGGAGTATACTAATTATATATTTTTTACCAGTTGATAATGAAATCATGTTTATTGTAAAATGTTAAGGAGACTCACTTCGAGACTATGGAGAGTGTGAAAAAATAATGGTGTCTATTGATAAGATTTTTTGGGGAGTTTAATGGTTTAAGAGAATCAATTTTGGATTTATGAGAAGAAGTATATTCTATTGTAAATTATAGAGGTTCCCTATCTTTAGTTTCACAACTCCCTTTTAGCAATGAATTTAGGTACTTCCAATGAGTGTCATGATTTGTATAGTTTATTCCATTTACAATATATAGAGCTATCAGTTACTGAGTTTTTTCATAGTGAATGATATGTCACATCATGAAGGTTGATCATTTTTTGTAGGATGTTTTTTAAATCCATTAGATGTAAACTTATAGAGTTGTGATGGTATTGTTATGGATATTATTATTGGGTTTTTTGAGGACATTGATGGATACTATTACATCTGATTGAGTGTGGATCAATTGATGATGTTTACAATGTCACGGGGATATGGGGTACAATAATAGTGGATTCATTTTCAAGATTATATATAGTGGTTTTTTGGTGGATTTTTGGATTATGAGGATGACCATATATGATAATGAATCTCATTTTTTATTAAGTGATAGTAAGATTATTTTGAATTATTTTAGATCCTACTTGTTCCTATGAACTATGTTTCATCAACAAACAGACAGACATATTAAGCATATCATTGGGATTTTAGAGAAAATGTTGTGTAAAAATGTTTTGGATTAAAATTATTTATGGGTGATGAAATTACCCTTGTTTAGAATTTTCAATAACAATATGTATCATTAAAACAATATTATAGATAAATTTGGATCAATTTATAGATGAAATTTCTGATATCCAATGTGTTGGAACATTATTATAGAGTCGATGTTTCTCAAACTAGATTTGATACAGAGAATGAAATAATTATTGTAAGTGATTTTTGGGAGGCTGAATATGGATCAAGACTATCATAGGTATTATTATTCTGATATGAGGTGGGATTTGTAGTTTGACATGGGTCATATTTTTCTTGTAATAATTTATAATCATTGTTGGAAATTGTGGTTTGGTCTATTATGTGTGGTTTATAGATGATTTTTAGTCCATTTTTATTTTTAAAGTGCATTGTTGAGGTAGCAAATCAATTAGATCTTTATATATAGGTTTATTATATTAATGATTGTTTCCATGTTTCATAAGGTCATATGTAACTTCATGATAACTGTTATATCATTAATTTGTGTGAGATGTATTATAATTTTGATGAGGCATTCGTAGTGTGTTCTATTGGGATTCATTATATCCATGGAATGATTTTTCATGTGCATGTTATCTCTTTTTTTGTTTTCCTATTAAGAAATTTTTTTATCATAGAAATGTATGTGGTAACATATGTCACTAATGAGTTCTTAGTATCTTAATTTATTTTGATGATCTGATTTTATTGAGAAGTTAATATTGTTTTATATCGATATGATTAATACTATTTACACCAATATATCCTGTATATATTTTTGGTGATGGATATATTATTTTTTGAGAGATATCTCATAGGGTGTTTTGTTTTGTGAATGTTTTTTTTTCATTCTAATTTACATTTAATCTCAAGGATGATCCTTTTTTAGAGGTGTTTATTACAAGGGCCTATATTTATTTTAGTGATTTATATTCTATTTTTGAGTTATCCAAGATGTTGGTAATAATTTTGAAAGAATACAGTGGAATAATCCTCCTGTTTTAGCTAAAATTTCAACTTAAGTATGATCCTATATAAAGCTATAGTGTTTCACCCTGATTAGGTTTTTTGGAAGAATTGTAAAAGATAGTTGATTTAGTTTCACCAAGGATAGTGACATTTAAACCTAAGGTCATGTTTTTTAGAGAGAATATTTTTTTTCAATGGAAAGTGTGTCAATGGGTGACTGATGTATATAACATTATCTATAGTTTTTCAGACACTAAGTTGAATTCTTAAATTACATCATGAATGTTTCTTCATAAGATCATCATGTCACTCTTCTCAAGATAATTTTTCTGTGGTGGTCCAATGTTACATCTTAGTGTGGGTTTACGGAATATTAGTTTTAACTGTTACATGGTGGTTATTTTTTCATAATTGTTGATTCGTTTTGTATTTTGGAATATAGATCCCTTTTACACCATGATATTATTTTTTATATTGATTTAAAACTTTTTAGACCTTTGAGATTTAGTGAGAGTGATGTCATGAATTTCATATCATAACATCATTATTTCATGATAATCCACACTTTATTTTTAGGTTATTATTCATGATTTTTAATATAAAGTCAAATTCCAACTCAAATTCTCTTCAATTCATCTATCCTTTATCAAAACTGATGTTCCTTTTTAGTCATTTTTTTACTAATGGTTATCCATTGGTGTGTTTTTAACTTTTACATTAAGAGATCAATCCATTTCTATATGAGTTTCACATTATTCCAATTTCCAAAAATTCATTCTTATTGTTTCTATAAATATGGATTATGCTACTGGGTTGGAATTTGGTTGGTTGATTCTTGGATGTGTTATATCAGGGTGATATACATGTATATATTTTTTGGTGGATTATCATGAGTTTAGTGATGGTTGATCAACAATTTATTCTATTTTTAGTCTAGTATTCATTGATTCTATAGTTAAGGTATGAGATTTAAACATTTTCATATGTTGATGGTTTTTCTTGATGGAAATCACACATTGTTCAAAATAAGAAAATATTTCAATGTCAACATAGGTGAGGCAGTGAGATCATTGGATATCATTATATGTTCTCTATGTATCTAAGATCTAAGAATCACTCCACACAAGACAATAGTGTGAATGAAACTAGTTTTTTTCCATTGGTGATATATGTTGTTACCATAAAAATGAATAAAGGGAACATCACACATTTTATTATGATCCCAGATGAAATTCTGAAATGAATTGAATCATTCGACTATAAGATAATCTCACAATTTATCATTCTGAATCATGAAAATCGTGGTGATTTTGATCTTTCATCAAGGTGAATTTCAATAAAATGGGGTTTATGTAACTAGAAGATGGATTCAATAGGACGTGGGTTCATTATTATTTTTTCATTCAATCTGAAGATATGATGGGATGAGTATGGTGTTGTGAATTAGTTTTGATAAAACCAGGAATTTTATTAATTCAAGAATTGGATCCATCCTTTAAACCCTTTGATGTGCAAAACTCATTCCCACCAGTATAGGTTAAATTTATTGGACTTAATTGGTTTTATATGTATCCTGTAATTCCAAGGGATTTTTTTCATCCATTGAAAAAAAATAAGAATGGATAGGGAGACTAGTACAACTTGACTCGGACACTAAACACATATTTTTGTGAATGTTGATTTATCATAAACCCTAATATATCATGTTTTTATCTACTTATGATAAAAATAATAATTTTAAATTTGAGTATAATAAAATATATACTTTTTTAATGAATTCATAATTATTAGTAATTTCGTTCAGATGTTCTAAATTAATAGATGTCATTTTATTCATATTTTTTCCCAGATGAAGCTTATTATAGAAAGATAATATGGATTCAAAGAAAAAAAATGAAATCATGTTCTTTAAAATGATGATAACAAAGGAAAAAAATTGACTTTGTATAGGAGGACTGATAAATGATATAATGAAGGACCCTCCAATAATTTGTCTTCATAGTTACAAATTTCCCCAGTATACCATGTTCAACATCATAAAATGTAATATATTTCTATCCTAGGTAATCCATGGGAAACTATGGTGGTTGAGAAAAAGATAACTCCCACCCTAGGTGGGGGTGATACACTAAAGGATCAACTGAAATGCCTTTATAATACTAGATATGAAAAAATTGGTGTCAGGGAACAAAAATATGATGCCAAATTTGAAATCCCATTTGAACTTTGGGGAAATGGTGATGAGTTAGATGAAGATAATTAGTATAGTTGTAATGATAAGGGGGAGTAATATTATCACTCTATAAAACTAAGGCTAAGAATAAGAAACTTGATGATAAATTTTATTACTCCTTTTAATAAAGGAAATATTATATTCATAAGGGTTATTAAAATTTGAAAAATGTTATGGTCAGAAGATCCCCTAGTGAGGTAACATGAATGTTTCTAATGTCATATATGGAGAAGGTGTTAATGAAAATGAAAGGCCTTGATGATCTATAGGATAATATCCCTGAGGACATTGATCGATGGTTTAATGAACATGGACCCTTTTGTTATAAAAAAATAAGAAAATTTATTAATCAGATTTGACAACAGTCATTAAACATGGGATTTTATGGTCTCCATTATTAATTAATATGTAGGATCTAGTAAAATTTAAGATTTTAATGCCCATTTTTGAGGGAATGTAAATGGATCTGGATGGAAGGGGTATCTTTAAGTTCTTTCTATTAATATGGATTTTTCTAATTAATTCATTTATTTTAAGGGTTTACTGATTTTTTGGCTACTGTTCAATGTTTTTTGGGCTTGTTGTGCATAGGATTGGTTGACTAATTTTTTGAATGGACATTATTATTTTTAAATTTTGAAGAAGAATGCTAGAAGAATTGGTGATCTCCCATTAAAGAGGATTTTTTCAGCAGACTTAGTGCATGAATTTATACACCAAGATTATTTCAACTCACGTTTGGATGGGTTGTATTATTTACTTCAAAATTTAACTATCATTTTAGCATGATGTCCCATTTTTAATGTTTTATTTTTTGTAATGTTCACTGATGACTTCAAAATTTCTTTGTAAGGGAAGCTTTACATACAAGATATACTTGAAATTTTTAGTTTTATGTATGGATGGTTTATCACCTAATTTAAATATGATTCTTGGTCTGATAGATGTTGAAACCATTTTTTAGATTTCTTCTATTTATATTTCGGTTTTCCTATATAAATTATATCAATGTAATTTTTTTTGTTATTAAAATATTTTTATTGGGATCGAATATTTAGTTTTCCAAATCCATGGTTCACATTTTTATATTGTATTATTCCATGTTTTTATTCTAGGAAATTGTTAAAATTTACATGATGAATAAATAAAATACATATATAAATAAATATCAAAAAAAAAAATATCGATCATGATTTACTTTTTTCATTTCTTTTTAAAAAAATTGATGGGTTTTTCTAGTTTATTCTATAACTAAAGTTTACTATAAATTATGTTGATTGTGATGTGTCAAAATAATATTTTAGATTATATAAAGTATATAAATATTGGAATGGATTTAAGCAATGAAAATTAAGAAATTTTTTTCTTAATATTTGTTTTATATGAAATATTATTATATTTTATAGCTTTTGATATTGAATTGTTTTTCTAGTAATTATTTATGTTTTTAATTAATTTAGTTGTTGTAGTGGTGTATTAGTGTATTCAATTTTATGTGATATAGGAGGATAATAATTTAGTGTGGTTTTTTTATTCTACTGATGTATTAATTAAAGTGTGGTTGTGTAGTCATGTAACCCGAATGATAGAATATTTCATCATAAATAAAAATAATGGTGTGAAAGAGATGTGATGAGATGAATGAGATGGCCAGAATTAATAAGTAAATTGATAGAAAATTTATGATGTGTTAAAAAACAAATATAAATATGTTGAATTAAATTATGTCATAATAATAGGGGATATATTGAATTAAATGTTCCATAATGAATATAATGTGGCTGGTGATTTTTTTATTCAATTGTTAATGATGATATAAAATGAGATATTGTCTGGTTGTTGTGTGATGATGGTGTGGTTATTATGTGTTATTGTTAAAGGTGATCAAGATCTAAATTACCCTAAATTTTATCCCTTACAAGTTTTTTTACCAAGTTTAATTGATGGCAATATATTCACTTTATCGTTTTTCATTCATCCCATATTTAGCAACAATTATATTAAAATATAAAATTAGAAATTTAATCATTTTTTATTTTCCTTAAAAACACAGGTATTTTATTTTTATGAAAAAATTTCTTACATAGATCAAAATTAGAACATTATATTTTAGAATGAATACATATATATTGTGATTAATTTCATTCAACTGGACTAATTTTTCAATCCAAACATTATAGGCATGAATGAATCATATATGTGTGGTGAAGATATCTATCAAAGGTTTTCTCGAAATTTAATGATAGAACCATATCACCAAAAATGTGATACCAAATGATGTATTTTTTTTATAAAGATAGATAATATTAATGGAAAAAACATCATTAATTATATACATTCAATATTAATCCCTATTTAAGGTAATAAATTTATAGGAAATTGAATCATAGGAATTGGAAGAGTCTGTAAATCTAAAATAATTAGATCTAATAATGTGGCCCTAAATTTTTCTATACCATCTTGAAGAATGTAAATATATTATGGTTTATAGTTAATATATAGAATAAAAATATCATTATTCATCATATTTTGAGAAGATATGATCTTAGGTTTCAGAAAATTAGTAAAATTTAAAGTACAAAATGATGGGAAACTTTTTATCAACTCTTTCAAATAAATAGGTGCCTCCACTTCAGTTAAAGGGTTAGCTTATACATTTTCAAAATAAAAGGAGTATATTTTGAAATATAGGGTTCCCCATGTGGGATTATATTTCAACATTCATTTCGTATATGTAGTCTATTCTAAATTAATCTAATTTTGTTTTGTTTATCCATATTTGTGTTTATTCTCGTCTCTATTAATAATTTTCATATTGTGATATTTCAATTTATAACTAATGGTCAGAATATAAACAATGGTTTTTTCATTAGATTAATTTAAATGTATCCAAAGTCTATCAACCATATTTCTTCTTAAATTTTTTAATCATTTGTTACATTAAGGTATAAAGTAAATGTGTTTGGTGATAATTCCATTCAACTTGGTTTTAATTGTTTTCATCCCCACAAATTAATTAAATTTATCTAATTTCACATGTTTACTATTATACTATGGACACATTTTACTTATGATCATCAGACTATGATTGAAATGTTCTTAGCAATGAAGGATTGACTCTCAGTCAAGGATCGTTCACCTACTAAACCTTAGAAGCAGTCACATGAAGTGTGCTGGAGGATTCTAGTGATTTTCATGTATATACCTTTAAAGGGTAAAAATTAAATAATTTAAATCATTCAACAAGATCATATATTTTCAATAGCATTATTATTTTGAATGAAACTTTATAAGATTCTAGAGAGGGTCTCGGTTCTAAAAAATTTCAATTTTTTTCATTTCAATTTGATATTTTAAATTATATTAAATTCCCACATTCATTAACCCTCCCTCCACCCTATTTTAGATATTTCATTTATTAGTATATTTAATTTTATATTATTTATTTATTTCTTAACCTTGACATATGAATTAGGGGTGTGAACTATGCTACATTATTATATAAATATGTTAAATATTGAGTTTGATTCATATAAAATACCCCACATGAATTTCAAATAATTTATTTGGAGGTGAAATACTATCATGCACCAATTTTCATATAAAATTAAAAAAGACAATGATATATTAAAAAAACCAAAAATTATGATTTCACTTCATATATTCCTATAAAAACTTTTTTTAATGATTTAATTTTATTGTGATTATTCTTATTTTTGGAAAACTAAATGTAGCTATGTGACCCCAAAGGCCCAAAGTCGATGTCTAGTATCATTACATTTGCATGCTTACTAGGAATCTGACCCCTAAGGATCAAATAGTTTAGTATTATTCACAATCTAGATACATATACATGCATTATATTATAATAAAATACACTAATTACAATATAATGTTTTTTTTTATTTTTGGGACAATTACATTATTATATCTAGTGTATCTTTCTATATAATTCTTTGTACAAGACTTAGATTACTAGGGAAGGGAAATAAAATATAGGTGATCTCAAATGCTCTGTGAGGGTTAAGCATAGCGGAAGAAATGAAAAATCAATTAGAATAATCAATATAAAAGTGCAAATAACAAAAAACACAAGACATGTAATAAAAAAACTGAGGAATTTCAAAAAAAATATAGCAATGAAAAAAATTGAAACACATTAAATTTAATTAATAAAGTATGAATTAAATGAATCCATAGATAATGTCATTGAAAAAATCTCATAGTTAAAAATAAAAATATCTACTAAATTCTCAATAAATGAAAATTATTATTGATTGGACACCATGTTTCCTAGGTACATGGTACCCTTACCGTATAGAATGTTCACAATATGGCTTATAACATTATTGGTTCAAACTAATTTTGTTTTTCCAACCTTATCTATACTTTTAAGACCCTTCACAAGATAGTTCACAATAAACTAGGTACATACTGGTTTGGATTGGACAACCTTATCACTACTATCCATAACTTTCAAAATAAAATTTATAACATATTTATTTAAAAAGAAAAGTTGTTTTCCAACCTAGTTTT
Source organism: Viscum album (assembly GCA_963277665.1). Taxonomy (NCBI): domain Eukaryota; kingdom Viridiplantae; phylum Streptophyta; class Magnoliopsida; order Santalales; family Viscaceae; genus Viscum; species Viscum album. The sequence continues at coordinate 435,615,986 of OY728139.1, forward strand.
ATCCCATGGGAATTCTAATTCATCAAGCGTCTTACATTAAAAGGTCCCCAACCCATGTCATACCAGTCCAAATCATTCATTAAATGTCAAATAATTTATTTAATTCATGAATAATGTGGCTCATCAAATATCTAAATTGAATTATGTATATAAATTTTTCAATATTTCCAAAGATAGTAAAATTACTATCAAATTAAACACGATATAAAAAATGGTATATCATTTATGAAATGAAAAATACAAGATGGAATATATAAATAATTTGGTGAAATTCAATGTTTAATGAACATAGAAAATTGAATATTTCAATGGGACTAAATGGAATAAAGAATGTAAACATAAATAATATCCTTTACCAAATCAATCATAAACCAGACAGAGGAATAATAAATATGGTATTAATAAAACAAATACTAAGAGGATTAAAAACAATTGGTTATTGTCATTGATGAATATAAATACTTTGAGTAGATATTTTAAAAACATTCTTGAAGAAAATTTCATTTTTTTAATATGTAATAAATCATGACAATAAATTTATTTGAAAATCACTATTTAAAACATTTTATTTAAAAAGAAACCTTTTAAACAAGTAGTGGGATCTTTTAAATAAATGATCGCATGTAATTTATACAAGTCGTAAAAAGTAAAAGGAAGATTCCTTATTCATGGTAAAAAGGTTATAAAAATTCATTATTCAGAAAGAAAGAATAATATTACTTTAAAAAAAATTAAAAGAAAAAATGTACAAAAATTTATTTTATATATTATTCTAGAAACATTAAATAAAATTAAATCCTTTTTAAAAAAGGTGTTTATAAGAAAAAAAGTACTCTGACTAAAAAGAGAAATTAATCCTCATTTTATTAAAAACATTTTCTAAAACATTATAAGTAAACAATAATTGTAAAATGGTACTACTAATAGATGAAGGGAATTAATTTCTAGGGGAATATAAAATTTAAGGATTTACTACACAATGATCTAATAATTTCCACTAATGTAAATTCTATTATAAAAAAAAACCTGAATAAAATGAGATTGTGAAGTAAACCCTTAAAATGGCCATAACATTCATGTGAATATCAATAATTGAATATATAATGTGTTTCAAATGTAAGTAAACCAAAAAAATTTAAAATAAAATAATACAAAATAAGATGTTATTACACACATTTTCTTATAAGTTTAATGACACCCAAGAAGTAATATAACCCAATAAAAATGAATCAGGTTATGAAATTCATTACCACTTGGTAACATTAAACTAATAACTATTAAGTGGAAATAATTAAAATTTAATCTTAAAATAACATGAATATAATATAATTAGTGATAAAATATATCAAAACATGTTGTATATAACCCACAGAAAATAAGTATGTGGGGAATGTGACATTTATCTCACTACTGTAAAAAGTGAGACAAAATCTCTTACGTTGTGTTTAATTTTTGTGTGAATGTACTCTTAACCACCATTATAAGGGATTTAAAAATTCTAAGAACTTATAACATAATCATAATCATATTAATAATATCATATATTAACTTCATATAATATCTTATTTCCCATTTTTTAATAATTTTACATTATTTTCACTACTTTGGGTGTTAATTACCTATTTTGTCGGGTATGTTTTAACTTGTTGTTTTTTATACTATTAATTAAATCATGATAAAATCATATGTAGAATTTAAACCATTATTTATTTATCATATATATTCATTATATACATATTCATAATAATCCATAATATTTGGAGATAATAAATGAAATACACTGTTCATGGAGACATTAGGTCGTAAGTATGTATGAACGATACATTCATTTATTTTCCGTATAAAAAGAATGAAAAGTAAATGATATATATATATATGTGTGTGTGTTTGTTTCATAATTATATTACCATATTTATGTCATATGTTTCACATATTTTTATTAAGAAATCCTTTTTTACGTTCCATGCATATCATGAACAAATCATGTCGCTTTGAGGAGGAGGTAGTCCACACATCCACAAAACATGATATCGAATCCCCACAAAAAGAAAAACATGAAGGTATGTGTTATATAAGAATTAAATAATCATAAATAAATAATTAATATCACATATATATAATATAAATACATTTTCCATCATTATTATCATCCACGGGAGGTGGTAAAAGAAAAAAATGAATGACATCGTTTTGCGAGGCGGTGGTTTTCCATACACAAAAATATTAAGTTTTTTACCCATTTGATGGATGTATGTGTAAGTGTCAGTATATTCCTTAGAATAAAAAAATAAAATTTATTTAGGATTTTTATTTTTATATATAATCATGTAATAAAAATATTTTAGGGTGTGGAGAATGAAAATAATAAAAAAGAGCTTGAGGAATGATGTTACCTCTAATTCGGGTAACTCATTTTGGTTTAAACAAAAGGGGTTATTTTGATAGATTTATGTCCAAGGTGAGTCTTATAGGATTTGGGGAGGAATATAGGTAATTTATTTTAACATATTTTGTGTGATACAAATGTCTTTAATGGTGTGAGGAAGAGGGAGGTTTGAGTGCCTTCTTGTAGTAGTGGAGGAGTGTCATTCTTGTATTTTTTGGAAATTGGCATTCCTCCTACGTTTTTCTTATGAAATGTGGTTCCAATAATAGACCATATTCAGTAAAATTAATCATAGAGTCTAAATATAAACATTCAATATCTTTTGGACACATTTATAAGACCTTTTTTCCCTTAAGTTTAAGGATAATCCCTTGTTAAGCTAATTTTTCTTTTAGTCGCTGTAATTAATTTTAATCATTTTCACAAATATTTTTTTTAAATTATTTTACATTATTGTACATTATAAATTATTTTGATTCCAAATATGGAGTAAATTTTTAAAAATTCCAATCAAATAAGTTAGAGAGATTAATTTAAATTTAATCCAGTAGATAAGACAAAAAGTGTGTTTTTATAAGTAAAATGTTGAAATGTTTTCCATGTTTCTTTATTCAATTTCAAAGGAAATTTAATTATAATTACTTAAATTTTATTAATTGATTTAAAATTCTTTTAATAAAACTTTAAAAAAAAATTTTTTTAACCCTATACAAAATTAGATCAAAAAGTAGTTTTAAATTAAAATTCAACACTTTCACTATTCATGAAAAAATGAACCGTCGTAGAAAAATACCAAAGATCCACCATAATATATAAAAATATATTTAAAAAATAACATTATATTTTCATACTAAATTTATAAAGGTTCTAAATTTTTTAATTGAAATCGGTTCTCTAATAAAAGGTGGTAAAATTTCATTTTCAGAAAAATGAAAATTTTAAGCACAAAACATGATTTATTATTATCTTTTTCCCATTAAATACGTTGGATTAATATAAAAAATATTTTATTGAATATATAACACATATTTTTCATTAATATCATTCCCCAATTTTAATTAACATAATTTTTTATGTTAATATAACTTTTCGGGCATAAAAATACTTTTCTATAAATATATCCCCTTTATATTAAATTAAATATCATTTTCATTATTAATTAATTCGAAACAAATGAATTAATTTTATATTTTTATAAAAAGTATATATTTTTTTTAATATTATTCATAACCTTTAATTTAACAGCATGGTTATCTCTTATTTTAAATAATAATATTTTGAATAATATATTGTTGTTCTGTAAAAAACGTTCTTGCGTGTAATGCATGCTATCGAAGAATGTCTTTATTGCGAGTAATGAAATCTTATTATGAAATTAATGGATTGGAATATATAAATTTAATTTATTTAAAATTTAAATAAAATTTTAATGTCCTTGGATATTATATTTGTCACGCCCCGTCATTTAATTTATTTTTATTTTATTAATACTTGGCCCTAGGTTCTCGTGCCAAGGTCTGGGATGGGTACCAGATTAAAATATTCATTGCTTCATATTTTTTACTGGGTTTTGGACCCGTGCACGGTCACTGTACAGTTGGCGGTAGCCGAGAAACCTGACCTAGTGTCGTGCAATTTCTCAATAATAATAATAATAATAATAATAATAATAATAATAATAATAATATTTTTATTATTATTAAAATTATTAATTTTATTGTCATTACTATTTTTATTATAATTCTTTATATTATTATTATTATTTTAATAATATTATTATTATCATAATGATAGAAAAAAAATACCTAACCCTAATCTCATCACCCCCCCAATTACCCTGCGCAACGACACTACTCCAGACCCCATCCCCCTCGCTACCCTCCTTGCCACCTCATTGTTATTAGTGTGCCATGCCCATCAGCCCACTCTGCCACCCTTACTACACCCTTGCAGCAACCGCACCCAAAACCTCCTCTTTCTGCCTCTCGCTCGTCTCCCCACGCTACGCCCCTCCCTCTGCCTTGGCCTTCACCCTCAAGCTCCTGCGCCAGCCACCCTCCAGGCCTCAGCCTCTCACCTCTCCACTTCGGACCGGCCAACGACGCCCCAGTATCACATCCTAAAGAACCCCACTCATCCCCCCCCCCCCCCAATTTGGTTTCCCTATCAGGGCACTAGGCTCCCCAGCGGCCTCCTCCCATGTCTGATCACCTCCGCCTGCCGACCCCCCGCCCGCGCCGCACCTTCGGCCAGCACCCTCATCCCGCGCCTCCAGCCTTCCGTGTTCCAGTAGGCCTCCACATCCTAACCATACATCCAGACTCCTCCTGAATCCTACCACTTTCGGCCTCAAACATCCCGCTCCTGACTTGCATGTCCCAACCGCCCCTTTTTCAGCTAGCAGCGGGAAAACCCAAACCCCTGCGCGCGCTGTTTTCTGGTGACCCGCCGCTACGCCCCATTCGATAAACATACCTTCAGAAAATTCCATTGTTTTGAGGGTTTTCATTAATTTATCGAAATCGTAATGCCTTTATTTGTACCTGGTGTGTTTTTCTATTTGTTTTGAATGTACAGTTTGGTCTGCGATGTTCCGTTCTTCCTTCCCCTGAAGCATTACTACGTCCGCGCATGGTTTGAGGTAGGTGTTTCCATGATTTTCCTTTACATTGAAAACCATTTTTTCTTGAACACTTTGGATTAATTTTTAAACATGATTTTTACCTCCATAAGTATTATAGTTAACTTATTGTGGTGTTTTTATGTGGGTTAAAATTATTGTAATTGTATTTTAAAAGGACTCCATGATTATGTTTATGTGTTGCTACCTTGGAAGTGTTTGATAAAATTATTTTTGTTTTATAAAAAAGGAAATTGATCCATTTTTGTGTTGTTTGGACTTGGTTTTATATATTTTATTGGTTGAAACATGAATTGGAGCTTTGAGGGTGATTTAGGTGCCTATTTATGACTTTATTATTTATGGTGAAATGTTTTGGAAAGGCCCTTCAGGTTTTTTAAATGTTTATGAGAGATGTTGCAATTGTGTTGGTTTAAATGGAAGTGGTATTTCTGGAAAAATGTTTTTGGGTATTCTTATTGATCTTCAAAGAGTTTCATTAGATGTTCGCACTTCCATGTGGGCACTAAGTGCACACAAGGGTGGGAATTCAAGTGAAAATGACACTTAAAAAAGATTTTACACATGAACCTTGATTTATAAAATGTTTTCACTTCTCTCTCCCAATATATTACTTCTAAAATGGATCATTTATTTCAAAAATGTCATTTTCTATTTAATGTGGCTTTAAATTGATTTTTTTTTTGTTTCTTTAAATTTTGTATTGTGGGGAATTTTGGGACACGATTGGTTTCAAATGGTTTAATTTCCCATTTGTCTTAGTATACTTGGAAAAGATTTTAGAAAAGATTTGGAAATGATTTGAAAAATGTATTTGGGTGTATAGTCTTAAAGGCCCACTTGGCAGTGTACTTCTAAAGGTGATGTTTTGTGTTTATTTTAGAAGATAATTTGATTCAAAGAATGTGAATGCCTAGTTGAAAACTTTGAACATTTTAGGAAATGGTTGGAATTTTAAATGGTGTGACGGCCCGGTTGGAACTTTGTTGATGTGAAATGATCCAATGTGTATTTAGGGGTTCTCTTAGCTATGGTAACCCTTTATGGGTGAATGCATATTAAGCAACCATTTTTGGGAAGGAAAGTGTGGTGAGATGAGTCACACGTTTATGGGACTTCCTCCTTACATGGTATTATTATTACCACCATGGGTTCCTGGGCATCTTTTAGATGACCGAGTAATGGTTTTTGATCAACGTTGATTAGACAGGTTGGTACCCCCTGGAGTTTTTGTTTGGATAGGTGGGATTTGCCACTAGATTGGTCAGTTTTAGGGAAGCAAGTTGGTTATAGACTTAGGAGATTCACAATATTCCGGAAGGTGGTTCCCAAACTGAGTAGGTCCGGGGATATTCTAGGGATTTTTAGGATCACCCATAGTTACTAGATTATTTACATTGCTTGTTTACTTTCTGTTGCACTAGTTTATTTTCAGTTTTTACTTTTTACTTGTTTTAATCTAGCCCATCTTTGGTTTATTCTTTTTCGGATTATATTTATAAATTTATAAACGATTTTAAGAAATGGTATACAACGTGTGTTGGGTTTTTAAATGGGTAAAATATGATGTTTATTTTAAAATTTGAAAACCCTACTTTTATATTTGTATTTAAAATATGTGTCATTGGATTGTTTAGGTAAAGGGAATACTTGGATTCTGTGGTTGTATTTGGCATCCCTATTGAGCATCTCAGTGCTAACACCTATCATATTCTTTCAGTTGAAGGTCTAGTCCTTGTTCCAGTTCCTAGTTCAGTTACTTGGTGTTGGATCTGGCTTGGGTATGAGTTTTGTAGTGACATAGAAGGTCACAAGGAGCTATGTTCCATTCTATTTTCTTTATGCTGCTATATTTTATTTTTATTGTCTGTTTTTTATCAGTTTTGTTTTTGTTCATTGGCCAAATCATTCCCAATAGTCAAATTTTGATGCTCGACACTGGTTGCCATCCTGTGGGGATCAGGACCACCCTTAGGGCCGTGTCATGGACCAGATCAGTTGACCGGTCCAGGATTGACCCAGGTTGGTTCATGAAAAAATGGAATCAGAGGAGTCCCTTGTTATTTGGGGTGTTCGGTAGATAGAGATTAGGATTTTTGGGACTCTAATGGTTTTTATGAGAAGGACACCATGAAACCTCGCCCGTTCTGAACCTTGAGTCACCAGGGGTAGTCGGTGAATTGATTCTTTGTCTCTTTATGGTTTATATTGGATCGAGCAATGACAACAGAGGCAAGAATATGTTATACCGTGATCTCACATGGAGTAGTAAACCATGTGGAGTCTAAGTACATGGTTTAAGTTCCTCCTAGTTCTTTATATTTACTTGGGGAATGACCCACTACTATGTCCCTAGGTTAAGCATGACTACTAGTCCTTCACTCTGATAGTTTGATGTAAGTTGAGTATCATCATAGTTCTTGTTGTTGTAAGTGCACTTTTGAAAATTAAAAAAGGTTTTCGAAATGAAAATTATTTCTTTTAAATGGATTTAAATTCGTGAAATGGTTTTTTAAGACTGAAATATCTTGGACAAGAAATACGGTGTTTTCTTGGAACTGGTAGAGAAATGGTTTTGGTGCAACCTTGGGTACTCTTTGTGAATATTTTCACATGTGAGGGGATGCATGGAATGTGTGTGTTTGTGTGTGTGGATGAAAGTAGATGAAGACATGTGCAATGGTTCATGGTATTACTGGGGTGTGTAATTGGAATTAAAGTCTTCACCTTATTTTTCTAAAGTGATTTTAAAAGAGAAAAATAATTTTGGAAATTGAATTTGGTGTGAAAAGTGGGTTTGGTATTTGGAAAATGGCCTTGAAAGAAGGCAATTTTGAAATCTGAAATGAAAATGAAAATTTTGGGTCGTGTTTGTATTTGTTTGGTTTTTGAGCTGGCAATTTTAGATTATAATGTTACATTTAATTATATATTGATTTGATATCAGTTCAGCGTTGTGTTTTATATGTTGTTTAGAAAATTCCACCTAGAAAGGTCTCTAAGATTTCTGATAAGTCATGACCAGTTTTTGGTCCTTCTCTGACATTGCCTATATTTCATGGTGATTGGGGTCCATTAGAGGAAGTAGAGTGTCTTGAAGAGGTCGAGCGCATGTTTAGGGTTTTGGGAACTCCAGAAGCTGTCAGGGTGCTTGCTATTTTGGGTCTGTTTGAAGGTCCAGCTCTAGAAGAATGGGAGTTGGTTTCCCCGCTTTCAATGCAAGTTGGGATGACATGGGATGTATTTAAATCCTTATTATTCTCATAGTTTATACCTGAATTGGTGAAGATAATGAAAAGGAAAGAACTCAGACATATTCAATAAGGACAATAGAAGGTGAAGACTTATGTTGACCATTTCAAGAAGCTTATTCCCTTTTCTATATAGGTAGCATCGTAGGATTTAATGAAGACTTCTCTCTTCATCAGGGGTCTTCATCCAGAGATCAAGGAGAGGGTCTTCCCTTCAAAGGACTATCATTTTGAGAAGCTTTTGGATGATGCGTTCTTAGATGAATTGGTCTATGAAGTGTAGGTACTTGGAAATATGGCATATCTAGTCACTCATGAAGGTTACCTATCTGGCAAGCATGGTGTACAAGAGGGACCTGTTCTTAATGAGTCCTCTATAGTGGTTAAGGATTCTAGTTCATCGGACCATTTAGTGGTGTGCCATCAGTGTGGCCGGTTCGGTTACATGAAGTCGTCATGTCACATCCCTCCGAAGACGTGTCATCATTGCGGTAGTCTTGGTCACTTGGAGACATATTATAAAAATCATTGCCTGAAGAAGGTATTGTGACTAGAGGAATTCTATTACCTGACTGTGAGGAAGGAGAGTCTTCAAGCATCAGAACCCCAGTCACAGGTATTGGGGTGAAGCCCTCATGTAGTAAGGAGTATCTGGGGGTGTGAGGCTTCTATTTAGTTTTTGTGTTCTGTGTTGGAGGTGGAACCTTTAAAGTCTTTTCATTTTTTTTTCTGTGGTTGATGTTTTGACGTTGTTGTAGGTCCATTGTTCCATCGGGAAGTTATAATGTACATGTTCTATTGTAATCCAAACTCTTTTTTTGTCTTATTAGGGGTTTCTGAATTGTGGGTTTTTCTTAAAAGAGTGTTTGGACCTTTTATGGGTTGATCTTGGTTTGGCAGTGTTCGTTTAGAGATCTAAGTTCATGTGGAGAAGTCAAGGATTGTATTTATACTCAGTTTTACTACTGGGGTTATGTTTTCTAGAAGTTTTTTCTCTAGTGTTTGGGGTTCTTGGTCTGGGTCAAGAGTCCTGAGTTTCAGCAAAGGTGTTGTTCGCTCGTGCTATAAAAGTTGATTTGGATCGGTTGGGTGTTCCTACTTTGCACCCCCCATCTCAGGGTGGAATGTTTGGGTGTTAATTTTTAATATTATTTGAGTTCTTAGGGTGGGGAGAACCCTCTCGTGTTCTATTGTTCCCTTGAATTGTGGTTTCATTTAGTTTAAATTGGGCATGATTTCTTGTTTTGTATAGAGTTCGACTGGGTGACATTATGGGGGAAAAAAATGTCTGTGGTGGGGAGAATTGTCATACCCCATCATTTAATTTATTTTTATTTTACTAATTATTGTCCCTGATTTCTCGTTCCATGGTCCAGGCTAGGTCATAGATTAAAATTTTCATCGTTTAGTATTTTTACTGGGTTTCGGACCCATGCGCAGTAACCACGCAGTTGGCGGTACCGCGAAACTGGACTTAGTGTCATGAAATTGAAAAATATTATTATTATTACTTTGTTTATAATTATTAATTTTATTGTCATTAATATTTTTATTATAATTATTTATATTATTATTATGATTGTAATAATATTATTATTATGATAATGAATAAAAACATTATCTTACCATACTCCCATCGCCCCCCCAACTTTACCCTGTGCAGCTGTGCTGCTCCCGACCCCCAGCCCCCTTACTACCATCCTCACTCCCTCCTTGCTCTCTATGTGCTGCGCCCAACAACCCACTCTACACCCTCGCTCCACCCTTGTGAGGACCGTGCCAATGACATCCTCCTCCGACCTCCTGCTCACCACCCCGTGCTAAGGCCCTCCCTCCACCTTATCCTTCTTCTACATTCTCTTACGCCAACCACCCTCCAGGCCTCATCCTCTCTCCTTGCCACTCTGGATTGGCCAACGATACCACATACTCACACCCTATAGGTCTGCACTCCCCCCCCCCATTTGGTTTCCCTGTCGGCGCACTAGGCTCCCCAGCGGCCTCATCCCGCATCCTGTCGCCTCCACCTACCGACCTCCCGCCTATGCCACGCCTCCAGCTAGAACCCTCGTCCCGCGCCTCTGACCTTTTGCATTTTATTAGCCCTCCATGCCCCGACAATCCATCCAGACTCCTCCCACATCTATCCACCTTCGGCCTCGACCAGACCGCTACCGACCCGCACGTCCTAGCCATCATTTTCCAGCCAGCAGCAGCAAAACCCGAACCCCTGTGCGCGCTATTTTCCAAAGACCCACCACTCCACCCCATATGAAAACCTTTCCTTCGGTAAATTCCCAAATTTTCAGGGTTTTTATTAATTTATCGAAGAATTAATGCTTTGATTAGTAATTGTTGTGTTTTTCTGGTTGTTTTGGGTATGCAGTTTGGTCTACTACGTTCCATTCTTCCTTCCGCTGAAGCGTTGCTGCATCCACACATTGTTTGAGGTAGGTGTTTCCAGGATTTTCCATTCCATTTCAAACAATTGATGCTTCAACAATTTGGATTAATTTTTAAACATGATTTTCAACTCTATAAGTATTATAGTTAACTTATTTTGGTGTTTTTATGTAGGTTACAATTGTTGAAAATGGATTTTAAAAGGATTACTTGATTATGTTAATGTGTTTGTGCCTTAGAATTGTTTGATAAAATGATTTATGTTCTATAAAAAAAAGTCAATTTATCCATTGTTGTATTGTTTGGGATTGGTTTTATATATTTTATTGGTTGAAACATGAATTTATTATATTGAGGGTCATTTATAATTTTTATGAGAGATGTTGAAATTGTGTTGATTTAAAGGGAAGTGGTATTTCAAGAAAAATGTATTTGGGTGATATTATGGATCTTTAGAGGGTTTCATTGGATGTTCGCACATCCATTGGTGCACTAGGTTCACACATGGGTGGGAATTCAAGTGAAAATGACACTTAAAAAGGATGTTACACATGAACCTTGATTTCTCAAATGTTTTCACTTCTCTCTCCCATTATTTTCCTTATAAAATGGATCTTTTGTTTCAAAAATTTATGTTGTTATTTAATGTGGCTTTAAATTTATTTTTTTTGTTTCTTTAAAATTTTAACTATGGAGAATTTTGGGGCATGGTTGGTTTCAAATTTATTTATGGCCCATTTGTGTTTTCATACATTTAAACAGTTTGAGAAATTATTTGGAACTGATTTGGTAAATATATTTGGGTGCATAATCTAAAAGGCCGATTTGGAATTATACTTATAACGGTGATGTTTTGTGATTATTTTAGAAAAGAATGTGATTCATAGAATGTGAATGCCTAATTGGAAATGTTGAACATTTTATGAAATGGTTTGAATGTTAAATAGTGTGACGACCTAGTTTCCACTTTGTTGATGTGAAATGATTGAATTTGTATTTGGGGGCACTCCTATATAGGGTAACCCTTTATGGGTTAATGCATTGGAAGCATCTATGTTTGGGAAAGGTAAGTGAGGTGAGATGAGTCACGCATGCGAGGGCCTTCCTACTTACATGGTATTATTATCACCACTATGGGTTCTTAGGCGTCTTTTAGATGATCGAGTGATGGTTACTTATCAACCCTGATTAGATGGGTTGGTACCCCCCTGATTTGTTTTTATTCCAGGTCAGCTTTTCCACTAGATTAGTTAGATTGAGGGATGATAGTTGGTTATATACTTAAGATCTTCATCATATGCCGATAGGTGGTTCTGAAACCGAGTACATCTAGGGTTCTTCTCGGGATGTTAAGGATTACCCATGGTTACTTGATTATTTACATTGTTTGTTTACTTTATGTTGCTCTAGTTTATTTTCAGTTTTCACTTTTTACATGTTTTACTCTATCGCAAAATTGGTTTTTTTTTGGATTTTATTTATAAAATGAAAAATTATTTTTTGGATATGGTATGCAACATGTGTTGGGTTTTTATATGGGAAAAACATGTTGTTTATTTTAAAATGTGTAAACACTGCTTTTATATTTTTATTTCAAACATGTGTTATTGGAATTTTTAGGGAAGGGAAATACTTGGATTCTGTGGTTGTATTTGGCATCCCTAATGAGCATCTCAGTGATCATGCCTATCATATTATTTCAGTTTCAGGTGCAGTTATTTTTTAGGTTCCTAGTTCAACTGCTCAGTGTTGGAGAAGGGTTGGGTCTGGGTTGGGTGGTGACCTAGAACGTCACAAGGAGGTGTGATTGGTTATATTTTCTTTCCGATTCTAGATTTTATTTTTATCTTATGCTTTTTTATCTATTTGTTTTTTGTTCATGGGTCAAATCATTCCCAATGGTCAAATTTTGATGCCTAGCACTGGTTTTCATCCCATGGGGATCGAGAATGCCCTTCTGGCCATGTCACATACTAGATCAGGTGACTGGTTCATGGTCGACCAGGGATGGTTCGTGAAAATATTCCCTTATGCACTTGGTGTTTCGGGTCACACACGCTATCGAATAGAATTTTGTTATTTATGAATTTTGAGGCGTTACATTCCCCCTACCTTAATTAAATCATGTCCTTATAATTTAAACTCATCCTTGGTAGTAATTGTTTTGATATTTTCTATGTTAAAATCCTTCATCGTGAGAAGGGTTCATTAAATATCCTCTATAAAAGAGTGAAAGAGAAATTCTTTGTTAACATGAAAAACATAAAACTGTGTATCTAAATAGGAGAACATTATTGGAAGGTAGACATACATAAATATAATAAAAGAATAAATATTTTTAGGGATTGATTGAGGTCATCAATCACAAAATATTGAATGATAAATTGAATATTGAGGAGATTAATTTCATAAATCTATGATGATTTAATTATCTATTTGTTCATCTAGAATTATGGTTTTTGGACAACATTTTTCATTTCAGATCATTTTCCTAATGTTGGGGAATTATTTTAGTAGATAAATATATAAGGAAATATACTTGATATATTTCTATAAACACAACATCATCCTTTGGTTGTTCTTAGATCAATTTCCAATTAATCCATTACATAATGAAATCAATATCTAAAAATTAACTTTGATGCATGAAGCACTAAAATATTCTTTTAATGGTCTTCAGGATCATAAAAAAGTTACAAGCCTAACTATTTTCCTCTAACTATTCCCTAAATAAAATATGGTTAATATTTCAATCTCTAATCCTAATAAGTAACACTATTGGGTCATCATTAATATTTATTTTTAAAATTATTTAACTAAAAACAATGATATATTAACCAAGACATTGTGCATTCCAGTGGTTGGAATTAAACCCTTATCATCCTTCAGTCATGGGTTTATGTCTTGTGGATTTACAAAACTTGATGGTTTGTCACTTGGAATGAATTATTTAGTTTTATAAAACCATTTTAATATAATTTCCAAAATAAATATGATGTACATCCTTCAAATTTAGTCCGTATACCTTTAAACTATGGTTTTCAATACAACATATTTATTATAAAGTCTAATAATATAATTTTTCTAATATTACAATTTAATTAATTATCATAATAGCACTAAATTTTATCAATACCTTTATATTATTTCCATTAATTTAATGGAATTATTCCTCAAAAAAAATTTCACTGAAAAAAATATTTAACAAATTATTTTTTTGCCATCAATTTATTCCAATGTATCCTTAATCACACAAATCCTAAAGGGATGTTTAAGACTTAGCACTTATAGTCAACAATAATCTCATAATCCCATGATGGTGTCCCTCACTCATAAGTTATTGAGGACATGTGTGCATATAAAATTTTAAACAATATTTAGATATTTCATGATTCTTAAAAATAAAATACTATTGATAAAAATACCACTAAAATTTAATTCTATAATCCACGTAAATACATCAACCATTTTATTTCATCATATGTCATTACTTAGTCTATTTATTTACCTAGGTAATTAATTTTCATTATCTATTCAAATCCATCATAATGATTTTTAAATAAAATTTTAATTTTCAAAAGCATAAACCCTAGGCATGTAAAACTATGTTCGCAGTAAGGTCCTTTGTTGTATACCATGTCTCGCTCAGGTCAATCCGAAAACACCTTATCAAAGTTTTTACCTTAGGTACATCTATGTTAGAACCACGTCACATTGTATTATCTAGATAGGTATGTTTTTTACGAAAAATCACATAAACTCTTCTATACTAAAATTATAGGGTTTTCATCTATACTAATCATCAAATGATATCTTATGGTTATTTTATATAATCTATGTTTTCCTAAATCTAGTTCTAAAGCTTTCTACTAAAAATTATCTAATTCAAACTGTATAGACACAACCCTAGAAGTTTTGGATCTTCTATCTAAACTATTAAATTAGAATTATTACATGGAATAATATCCCAAAGGATAAAATAGTTTAGTAGTCTTGATAATCTAGACACAAAAAATGGTCTTAAATTAAAACTAAATAAAATAATTATAAAATATTATTTTCTCCTTAGAGGATAATAATTTAATTTTATCTAGCATATCCATGAATTTATTTCTTATTACATGACTTGTATTCTTGGGGAAATGAAATAAAATGAGGGTGATCACAAATTCTCAGTAATTGTTAATAAGAGAGGAAGAAATAATGAATCAATGATAATAATAATTATGTTAAGGTAAATATCTATAAAACCCATCCATTTAATCAATAAGATGATAAGGGAATATATAAAAAAATTCAAGGTAAAAAACTGATACAATTTCCATTTAATCAGTAAACTGAGAATGAAATGAATCCATAGATAATGTCAAGGAAAAAATATCATGGATAACAATAAAAATAACTATTGAATTCCGAATAAATGGAATTATTATTTATTAGATGACATGTTTCCTAGGTACATGATACATTTTCTGTAAAGACATTTCACAAGATGATATATAACATACAAGATAAAAACTAATTTGGGTTGCCAACCGTATCTCCATTTTCATGGCATTTCATTTGATAGTTTATAACATACTAGGTACAAACCGATTTGATTTTGCCAAACTTATCTTTAATGTCAATAAATTTCACAATATAATTTATACCATACTACTTACAATTGTGAAGGGGTTTTCCAACTTGATTTTATCCCATCAGAATATAGATTCCTCAAGGGGATTACATTAAACTGTCTCCAACCCATGCTATACTAGTCCATGCATTCTTTAATTATCAAAGAATCAATTAAATTCATAAAAAATATGCCTTATAAAATATCTGTATTGAATAATGAAAATGGATTTGTCATTATTTTTCTAGATAGTAAAATAAATAGAAATGTAAATACCATATAAAAAATGTTATATGGTTTAGGAAATGAAAAAAACTATGATAAATGATATGGATAATTAGGGGAAATTTGATTTTCAATGATCATAGGAAATTGAATATTCCAAGTAGACTAAAAGGAATCATAGAAGTGAACATCAATTTTATCCTTGAAAATTCAATCATATTCTATGTAGATGAAGAATGAGGTCGGTATAAATTCATAATTTCCCATGTGGAGTAAAATAAAGTGTTTTCATTGATTAATAGAAGTAATATAAAAGGTTATTCTAAAAACATTCTTGAGGAAAATATTCTTTACATTTTGAAAAAAATATTGAATGTAATTTTTTTAAATTAATTTTTAAAACATTTTCATTAAAAATTAACCTTCTAAACATGAAAATAAATTTCCAATGAAATGATGGAAGGTAAATTCAAACATTCCTTACAATGTAAAAATGTTAGAAAAATTATTTTTTTTGAAATCGACAACAAGATTCCATTGAAAAGAAAATTAAAATAAAAAAACGTTACAAATGAATTTAATAAATATTTTTGTAATGATTAAAGAGTAATTGGGAAAAAATTTAGAAAATAGGGTTTTTAGAAGAAAACATGTTGTCTGAATACATAGAGAAATGATGTCATGTTTTCATAAAAACATTTTATAAAACATTATTAGTACCAAATAATTGAAAAATGGTATTATTACATGAAAACATTCATGAATAACTATAGGAGATTAAAATTAAAGGGTTTATTGAACAATGATTTTATAATTTCCTCCAATAGAAATTCATGTGTAAATAATCCCGATTAAAATGATATTGTGAAGTAAACCATTTAAAAGACAACATAATTAATGTGAATATAAATAAATTAATAAATAATGTGTCTTAGATTTAAATCCACATGAAAAAGTGGAAATAAAACAATAGATAGTATTAAATTATTATAAATATATTCTTCTAATATTTACAATAATAAGGAAGTAAAATAATTCAACAAAAAGGAATTTGGTTGTGAAATTATTTACCACTAGGTAACATTTACCTCAAATCATCATAGAAGAATAAAAAAACTAATCACAAAATAAAATGAGTATAAAATAATTCATGATATGATATTTAACATGGACCAATAGACAAACCACACAAAATAATTATGTGTTGAATGTGATATTTATCTCACAAATGTAAAAAGTGAGATGAAAATCCCTTACCTTATGTTTCCTTTTTGGTTGAACATCCTTTAACCTCATTTAAAAGGGGTTTTAACATGTTAATAACTTATACCAGAACCATAATTATATTTATAATATCATATATTAACTTATTGTATTATCTTATTACTCGTTTGTTAATAATCTATTATTATTTTCACTATTTCTGGTGTTAATTTCCCAGTTTTTCAGGTATGTTTATACTTTTTATTTGTGTTATTATTAATAAGATAATGATTTCATCATATCCAAACATAAAAAACTATTTATTCATTATATATACTATTCATATATTTATTTTTAATAATCTATAATATTTGTATATAAGAAATGAAATGCAATGTTCCTGGAGATGGTAGGTCATACGTACACGTGAACGCGACATTCATTTCTTTTTCATATTAAAAGAATGAAATGTAAATGATATATTTTTTATATTAACAATAATGTATCATATTTATTTCATATATGTCACATATTTTTATTAAATAAAACTATATAAATTCCATGTATAATATGAAGGAGTCATATAACATTGAGGAGGTGGTAGTCCACACATCCACAAACGATGTTATCATATCCACACAAAATGCAATGCAAGAAGTTATGTGTTATATAAGAATAAAATAAGTTTAAATACATAATAAATATCATATATATTATATATAAACATTTTGACCATCATAATTACCAACCATGAGTTATTATAAAGGAAACAATGAGCAAAATTGTTCTGCGATGCTGTAGTTTTCCATACAAAAAAACAGTAAGTTTGTTACCCATTAGAAGGAATTGTTCTTAAGTTTATGTATAAAAAACACAATTAAAAATATAAGTATATTTAGATTATTTATTTTTTTATATAATAATATAATAATTAGAGTTGAGGGGTGGACAATGAAAATAAAACAACAGATCTTGAGGAAGAATCTTACCTCTTATTCGGGTAACTCCTTTTGGTTTTCCCCAACTAGCTTCCTTGGATAGATTTTTTTCCAAGGAAAGGATTATATATTTAGGGGATGTGTAATGATATATTATTATATAATAGTATTGGTGATATAGTATTCTTTAATGGTGTGATAAAGTGGGATGGGTTAGTACCTTCTTATAGTGGAGGAAGAGTGACATACTTGTAACTTTTTTAAAAGGGAATTCCAACCATATTTTTATAGTGATAAGTGACTCCAGTAATAGAAATAATTAGTAAAAATGGAGTATATGATCTAAATATTAACATATAATGTGTTTTTTAAATATTAATAGGTAGTTTTCTCCATTAATTTTATGATTTAGTCTCTTGTTAAGCTACTTTTTCTATTAATCGTTTTAATTTACTTTAATAGATTTCACTAATAGTTTTTCTCAAAATATAACATGTACTTATTATAAATAATAAATTATGATTATTAAAAATATTTAATCTATGTTTTAAAATTAAAACCATATAATTTGAAGAAATTAATTTAAATTTAATCCCATAAATGTGATGATAAGACAAGTTTTTAATGTTAAATGTTCAAAAGTTTATTATGTTTTTAAATTAAATTTCAAAGTGAAATTGATTACAATAACATAAATTGGAAGAATATATTTTATTTTTATATAATTAAAATTTATAACCAATAAAAAATATAAATAAAAATTATAAATAAATTAGATGAAAATGGCGGTTTGAATTAAAATTTCATATTTAACACTTTTCAACAAAAAATGAAACCTCACAGAATAATACCTAAACCCCCATATACGCTAGTTTTTAGGTTATTATTTCTAAAATAAACTTTATTTATTAATAAAAAATTTATTAAATTTTCAAAAAATTTATTTAAAATAGGTTCTATATTAAATATTGGAAAAATTTCCATTTTTGAAAAATATCATTTGTAAGCGTAAAACTGGATTTATTCTTATCATGTTCCTCTAAAATAATATTCGTTAATATAAATAATATATTATTGCATATATAACCTATATTTCATTTATATCATTAATTAACTGTAATTAACTTAATTTATTATGATAAGAAAACATTGTGGTTATAAAAATATTTTTCTAAAAAAACATTCCCTTTATATTAAATTTGTTCTAATATTAATTTCTAATTAATTTTTAAGTAATGAATAAATTTTATATTTTTTAAACCATATAATTTAATAAGTTAGTTAATACTATTATTAACCTCTAATTTAATGTCATTGTTATATATTATTATGAAAAAAGAATATTTTTAATAATATATTATTTTTTGGTAAAACTCAGTCTTATATGTAATGCACGCTGTCAAAGAAATTCCTTGTTGTGTGTAACACAAGATAAATCATAATTTCATGTATTTTAAGAATTATATTTAATTTTTTTGAAATAGAAATTATTTTGTAAAGTTTTGTGATATTATATTCCCTTATGTTCGTGGTGTTTTGTGGCTTACACATTATCGAATACAATAATATTATTTTAGAATTTCATGGCATCACATTAACCATTTGTATTATTCCACCAAGGAATAATATTTAATGATTAATTTGAAAAATATATATTGTGGAATAAGTTATAACAAATACAAATATTCTTTTCTCTTCTTTGAAAGAAATCAAAACCCTGATGGTGGAACAAAATCAACTGAGAATTAAAGAATAAGTAGCTCTTATTCCACCCACATTTCAAGATAAAGAACCTTGGGAGGTCATGAGTGAACCACTTGAAGATATTCCATATTTGTAACACCCCGAGATTTTATGAGAAAGGTTCCTTTTTAATTTCATTTATTTCTTGTGTTGTACGCTATACCAAGATTTACTTGTGCTATACGAAACATCGTATTAAATTGCAGTATACGCAACAACATACTTGGATTGTGTTGCACACAATTTCAAGTTCTTTTGTTCGAATTGATATCACACAACACTGAGTATATTTATTTTTTCAAAGTATAAATGAAATATGTTTTGATTATGTTATACACAACAACATAGGAAGATTTCACTACACACAACACTAAATTGGCTTGCGTTACATACAAGAGTGACCTTCCTCGATAGCTTGTGTTTTACACAATACCTAGTTTCACTAAAATATGATATATTATTAAAATATTATCATTTAATGGGACATAAACTAGCTATTATTAATAGTATTAACCATATTTTTAATTGTATAACATTATCATACAACTTACACATTTTATAGAACATGGTATGAGAACAAATTGAATTTTTAAGATAAAAGAAGTATTTCTCAAAAAAATACAGTTTTACCACCTTTTAATGGCACACCCATTTAAAATATAGTTTTTCACAATTTTATAAGTTAAATTTTAAAAAATAAAATTTTTATTTGTAATCGAGTCATAAAAACTTACTTATTTTTCAATTTTGGTTTTTTTATGAAAAAATTAAAATTTAAATGAATAGTGAAAAGTACTGCATTTTAATTCAAACCTGCCTTTTCATCTGATTTATTTATATAGTTATATTATCGTTTTAATTGGTTTTAAAGTGTAATTGGATTAAGTTTTATCATTTAATCCAATTCTTTTCATTGGAATTGATTTTAATTTTAAATTGGACATAAACACATTTCAATCTTTTGATGGTTATTACTTCTTAAAAACCCGCTTTTTTGTTTGGGAAATGGAAATTAATTTTAAATTAAATAATGAATCTTATGTATTTTGAATTTGGAAAAATTGATTCCATATTTTTAATAATAATTTTCAAATTTTTTAAATAGGTAACTTTTATTTTTGGTCATTATGAATTGTAACTTCAGTAATTATTTTATTTACCATGGTTAATGGGTAAATTTAATAAATAAGGGTAAAAAATAATATTATAATAACAATAAATTAACCTAAAACATGTCCTAATCATATTTTATTAGATATTTTATACCATGGTCATCCTTGGATTGATTTGTGGGACACCATGGATTCCTTTGTATGTGAAAATGACAATTTATAAAAATTAATTTAAAGCAAAGAGAATTATAACCTAATCATATATCTTTTACAAAATTGATTTTAATATAGGTTTATATAACTAATCTCTATGTATATAAAATTTAATTAAAGATCTAAAAATATTTCCTACATCATGGTATTTTATTTATAATTTATAAAAATTAGATAAATATATTTATTTATGACACAATTATTATGTAGTGATTACCTCATTAATGAACTATTCAAATAAATACATTTATAAATATTAAAAAAACTTAATTTCAACATTTTGATGTAATATAAGAATATTTTTGATGAAATTGACATATTAGGGATGATTTTATGCATTTTTTTAAGTAATAATGTTGTTATTAATTTTTAATCAAGTCAAGTATGAATAGTGTCCAAAATTGATATAATTCATAACTTAAAACATCAAATATTTTATTAAATTCTTAAAAATATAATATTCTGAAAAAAGGTTAATATAAGTCCAAATATGTCATAAATAACTTTTTTTGGGTCGTTTGACATGATATGGTAATTACATTAACCACAATGTGTAAATAAGATGATATCACGGTAGAATTAAAAAGGGTAAAACACGGGTAAAACCAAAAATATAAGGATAAATAAGTATTAAAATCTTGTTAAAAAATTATTGTATGATTTTAATTAGATCCAAAATCATCTTATATAATAATTAAATAATTTTTGTACAATTTTAAATCAAAATTGAGTTTATAATAAATTAATATTTTGGAACATTCCTAAATTTCAACTCTCCTCTCTTATAAAAGGGGGCCTCCTCCCTCTACTATTCAATCCATTTTGAACCTTTTAGATTGGAAAAAACTTAAAAATTCTCTTTTAAAATTCCATATTTAAATTCCAGAGGTTTTTTTCTTTTCAAAATACCAAATTTAGTGCCCTAAAAGGAAATTCAAAGGAGGCACGTCGAGGAAGAGGTAATCTCTTCTACCGATCCATTCAAATTTATTTCTTCTTCTACATCATTATCTTGTATTGTTTCATTATAAAGTAATAACATTATTATAAATGATAAAATAATATGTTATTATAAATATTAAACAACCCTATTTCACATTTTATCTATCCTATGAAAAATGAAATCACCCTGCGTGCGTACGTACGGATTACCATCTCTACGTCGTGGTGTAATATGTTTTTCACCACCACCTAACTTTGAAGGGTATAATGGTGGAAATAATAACTATATATTATAATTATAAAATTATAATAATTCTGATATAATATACATAATCCACTTCAATACCATTCAACAATTATGTGAACGATATTGTCACTCGTCCGTACGTATGGCTTACTGTCTCCACGACACGATGAGATTCATTCTCAATGTAAAACATTAAAGAAATATTATAAAGTATATATAATAAATAAAAATAAAAACATGAAATAATAATTCTACTAGATTTATGTATATATATATATATTTCATTTACTTACATCCATTCAATTTAATAAGGGAACGAAAACAGCGTTCATGCATATGTATGACCAACCGTCTCCATGAACTGTGTATTCTATTCCATTTATCGATCTATTATATATATTTATATACTGAATATATATGATATATAAACAATTTTTTACATTTTGTATGTATTTAAATCATGATCAAAGTAATCATATGAATAATAACAAGTCCAAACACATACGACTAATGAAACGATTATTACCAAAAACGTTGCTTTAACATGGAATTAACAAATGAAAGGGAAAAACAAAGTCGCAAGTGAATCATATATGATATCATAGATATTATTAAGGTTCTATTATAAGTTAACAATATGTTTAAACCCACTATACATGAGTTTTAGACACATACAGAAGAAATCGAACCTAAGGTAATGGATAACTTTTCCAATCTTGTTTTATCCGAGATTGTTTATTCGTAAGTATCTACCGGGGATATGTTAATCATCCATGTCCATGGTTTTAAAAAACATTCTCATAAAATGTGTACTATTATTCTATGATTTTTTAATGTCATTTTTACCCATTTTGGACTTTTACTACATGATATAGAAGGAATCTTTATTTTGTTTACCATATGAGGAACTTTTTTATTTTTTTCAGAAAAAGTACGAGGAGAATGGTTTTTTAACTTATATGGAATGAATGGGTTTTTAAATATTCATGATGACTTATTTCCATGAATTTTCCTCTACAATATTTCATGTTTATTTTCAACTAAATTCTTTTCTTTTAAAATTGTGTAGTATTTTGAGAAAAGAAAAATGTTTTTGAAGAAGAAAGGATATTTTCCTCAAGAACTAAGTTCAAGTGGATAATCAAAATTATTTTCCATCGATGATGATAATATTTAAATAGGTTCATGTTTCTATCCCTATTATTACTATGATTTTATTGTGTTAATAGTGGAATGGTAATTTATATGGATTATGTTATGGTGGAATGATGTTTAAGAAAAACCATTTTATTTCATGGGTTACACTATGATGAATGATTAATGTTTTGTAGCACATGTAAGAATGATTTTTTATGGGATGGGTGGGAACTAAATCTCCCTATAATTCATTGGGTAAAGATTTATATCTCATTAGATAGAAATGGTTGGAAGGACAAGTAAATCTGGTTCAGTAATACATAGATGGAATGAAATGTAAACCTGATTCAGTAATGGACTTTGTCCACTATAATGGTCTTGGCAGCAATGCCTTGGCTACAATGGAAATCATATTATATGATTATTATTTTTCCATAATTCTATGTTTTATTTCAATGTTATTATATCATGTTTAATGTTCCTTTTTGATCTATGCCTTACGTAATGCCATGTTTTATTTTAAGACTCAATATTTTGATTTTTAAACGTTATGTTCATGTTTTTACGTTCAAATGTATATAGATTTTTTTATTTTCTACATTTTTACCCTTAATATTAATTTGAGATCATTTTTTTATGTTTTCTTTTCCCCCAGATTTAAAAAATGGTTTTAGGTAGAAAAACAAAAGGGTATGATTTTTATGGGAGATGTTGAAGATCTTTCACCAGGATTAGAATATTATGTTCTGAGTTTCCAAAGACACTAAACTAATATGGTCTTTGGGAACATGTATTCTTCATGTATTAAGTATTACCCAAAAGTAATGTAATATCCACGTATGTCAAGCTAGGGTCTCCTCAGTTGGTATCAGAGTGAATGTTTTAGTCATCCTTTGGAAACTAGGATTCAAAAAATTTAGTGAGATCCCAAGATATATTTCTAATGTATGTCAAGGGATATCCCCATGGTTAAGTATAAGTATAGGTTACAATCTTAAAATTATGGCAACGATCATAAATAACCTAGAATTAAACCTATGATGTTAGATATTTAAGGTAATCCCCTATGACTATGTTGTTTTCCTAGTATGATTTTTTCCTCTCACACTATTCTTTTTGGGTTTTGGACGATGCATGGAACCCGAAAGAACCGTTTAAATGATCAATGCACTAGGAAATGCAATGATTTTCTTATTGAAGAACCAAATGTTATGGGATATAGAATGAAAAATATTATTTCTATACTAAAAAAATATATGAATCATTTCGGACTACCAAATGAGCAGGGAAGGGACCAACATTCTATTGAGTCCTTCATGTGGTAGCATCCACCTTCTTTCAGTGGGTCTTCTGATCCACTTGTTTCTGAACAATGGATCAGTACCATTGAAAATATATTTTCCATCCTTATCTTTTCAGAAACTGAAAAGGTCATTTTGGATGACTATTGTTTTGAAGGTGAAGCAGACAACTGGTGGACTCTAATTAATAATAGAAGGCAGTAAGATAAAATTAAATCCATGGAATGGGATAAGTTCAAGAACTTATTTTTCAATAATTACATCTATTATATTCTTCAAAAAAATATGGAAAAGGAGTTCCTTGAGATTAAGAAGAATAATGATAAATTTGTTTGTACATACGAGGATCATTTTACAAGACATGCAAGGTATGCTTCGGGATTTATCATCCAACCTGAAAGTAAAGTTGATCAATTATTCATTGTATTAAAACCAAGTCTTCAAAGGTGATAAGATACAAGATACTTCAGTATCTATTAAGAGATTGTGAATTGTGATATAATGGTAGAACTAGAAGTTAGTGTTACATATTCATCTCATGGTTTTGAAAAGAAATGAAAGATGGAGTTCAAGGGAAAATCTCAAAACAATGGTGAAAAAAAGATAACTATTTCCTTATGCTCAAAGTGTGGAAAGAACCATGGTGGAGATTTTATTAAAGGGAATAGAAAATGTTTTAATTGTCGAAAATAAGGCCACTGAGCAGTTGAGTATCAATTTAATGGTAAAAAGGTTTCTAATGATGTGAATGGAGAAAATAACACAGATATCGCACCACCAAAACTTCAATTCTATAAGTGAAAATAAATAGAGCATTATTCTAACCAATGCCATAATACAAGCGTTAATGATGATAGATATCAACAACCTCTTAAGGAAAATGAAAATGGGATGTCACATACGATCACTATTGGTGATGTTGAGTATGACAACGAAGTAGTGGAATGATTAAGAGTTTATGAATGGGATTTCAAAATAGTGTGGTGGAATATCATTTATAATATTATGAAATATTATAATATCTATGTATTAGTATCTTATGATTTTACATAATTACATGGTATCGATAACCATGAAAAGTGATTGAATTTTTTTGGGAAAGAAAATAATATACACATAATTAAGGGATAAGGATAAAATAATATGTTTGATAGTATTAATGAGTTCATGACTGATAAAAGGATAAAGTGATATCATGGTTTGAGTATATTGAACTTTTCATATATTTGGTGTGTGGAAAGAGTTAATTTTGATAGAATTCAAGTTTTCACTAAGGTTCTATGGTAATTTATGTTATTATCATATTTCAAGAGAATACATGATTTAGTTGTTTCGAATGTGACAACCAAGAACTACGAAATGAGATATGGGAGACAATTGTTAAGTCGATTTAGTTAACCTCCTTCTAAAGTTTTATATTTTTAGTTTTTGGAAGGATTGTAATGTTATCCATTTGTGGATAGTATAATTTTTATTCTAGTTGATGTTTTTTAGATTAATGTATTATCTTACTATAGGTATACTTATTCATATTGAATAATAAGTCTTAACCTTTTTGTTTAGATAGATGGAATGACCTGTCATTCTATCATATGATCTGATAACACTTCAGGAATGAAAAATTCAACTTCATTTCATTAAATAAGAGATAAAGTGGAAATTTTTTAGGGAATGACCAATAGTGATATTACACTGAAACCAATTAATTATGTCTCCTTATGAAAAAATTCATCAACTTTTGGGAAATGGTATTGTAAACCCAAAAATTTATCCTAGTACCCTCTTTTCTGATGAATCTTATGGTCCCTTAAATCATCTCAGATTTATGGCTTTCTGGTAGTTAACTTTCTCTAAACCTTATTCTTTATCACTATCCATCAGAACTTGATGGTTATATTTATCTTCCATATATATGTTTTCACTTCCCACCTATGATCTCTTTTCTGGAAACCCTCTGATGAGTTACTTGGGGTACCATTACATTTATAACTTTCCTTTTTAAAATTATGTCTTATTATCCCTTTTTACGATGTGGGTTTCAATGAAAACACTTTCATGTAGAAAACCATTTATAACCCCAACGAATTTCGAGGGTGAAATTCATTTTCAAGGGGGTAGAATGTAACACCATAAAATTTTATGAGATAGATTATTTTTAATTTCATTTAAGTGTTGTAATTTATGCTACACTATGATTAACTTGCGCTATATGCAACACTGTATTAACTTGAAGTATACGCAATAATATACATGGCTTGTGTTACACACAATTTCAAGTTCTTTTGATAGAATTGATTTCACGCAACACTGAGTATAGATTTTTTTCAATGTATAAATGAAATAATATTTTATTATGTTATACACAACACTAATGTTTTTTAACTATACACAACACTGACTTGGCTTACGTTATACGCAAGAGTGACCTTCCTCGATAACTTTCTTTGTACGTGATACTGAGTTTCACAAAAAAACTATATATTATTAAAATGTGATTATTTAAGTGGATATAAACTAGCCATAATAAATATTATTAACCAAATTTTTAATTTTATAAAACTATAATTCAATATAAACATTTTACTGAACATGGTATGAGAACAAAATAATTTTTTTGGATAGAAGAAGTATTTTAAAAAAAATCAGTTTTACTACCTTTTGATGGTGCACCCATTTAAAATCTATTTTTTGACCCATTTATAAATTAAATCTAACAAAATAAATTTATTATTTGTAATCTGGAAATAAAAATTTAGTTTTGTTGAAATTTTGGTATTTTTCTGATAAAATCCAAATTTAGCGAATAGTAAAAAATACTGCATTTTAATTAAAAAATGCATTTTGATCTAATTTATTTATATAGTTAGATTATATATTTAATTTGTTTTAATGTGTAATTGGGTTAATTATTTATCATTTAATCCAATTTTTTTCATTGAAAGAAATTTTTATTTTAAATAGGACATAAAAACGTGTCAATCTTTTGATTGTTATTACTTATTACAAACCTGCCTTTTGTTTTTGACAACGAGAATTAATTTTAAATTAATTACTGCAACTTATGTATTTTGAATTTTGAAAAATGGATTCCATATTCGGAATAATATGGTTCAAATTGTGTAAATATGTATCATTTATTTTTCAATGTTATGAATAATAACATTAGCAATTATTTTATTTACCATAGTTAAAGGGTAAATCTGGTAAATAAGGGTAAATATAATATTATAATAATATTAAATTACCATAACATAGGTACTAATCCTATTATATGAGATATTTTTTACCATGGGAATACATGGGTAGATTTTGGGACCCCATGGATTCACTTGGAGGTTAAAATGAAAATTTATAAGAATTAATTTAGAGTAAAGATAATTATACCCTAAACATATGTCTTTTACTAAATCTATTTAAATGAGGGTTATATAACTGATATATATGTATATAAATATTAATTATAAATAAAAAATATTTCCTACATAATGGTATTTTATTTATAATTTTTATATATTAGATAAATATATTTATTTATGACACAATTATGATGTAGTGATTACCTCATTAATGAAAGATTCAAATAAATGAGTTTATAAATATTAAAATAAATTTAATTTTAACATTTTGATGTCATAGAAGAATTTTATAGATGAAATTTATATATTAGGGATGATTTTATTCCTTTTTTTCTAATTAATAAGGATGTTATTAATTTCTAAAAAATTCAAGTATGAAAAGAATCCAAAATTGACATAATTCATAACTTAAAACATAAAATAGTTTATTAAATGATATTAAATTCCTAAAAATCTATGTTTAGGAAAAATTATTAATATAAGTCCAAATATTTCATAAATAACTTTTTTTGGGTCTTTTGGAATTATTTGGTAATTACATTAACCCACAATGTGTAAATAACATGATATCATAGTAATATTAAAAATGGTAAAACAAGGGTAAAACCAAAATTATAAGGATAAAAAAATATTCAAAACTTGTAAAAAAATTATTGGATGAAATTTATTAGAACAAAAATAAATCTCATATTATAATTAAATAATTTTTGGAGAATTTTAAATTGAAATTGAATATATAATAAATTAATATTTTGGAACTTTTCTGATGTGCCCCTCTTATCTCTTATAAAATAGCACCTCCTCCCTCTCCCCTTCACTCTATTTTGAGACTTCTATATCGGAAAAAACATGCCCATTTCTCTTATAAAATTCCCTAGTTACATTCTATAGGTTCTTTTTCTCAAAATACCAATTCTAGTGACCTAAGAGGAAATTTAAAAGGAGGAACGATGATGAAGATGTAATCTCTTCTAGTGATTCCTTCAAATTTATTTATTCTTCTAATTTTTCTTAATTATTTGTTTATTTATAAATTAATAACATAAATATCACTAATATACTAATATTTTATTATAAATACAAAACAACCTTATTTCACCTTCTATCCATTGGACAAAAAATCAAATCACCGTGCATGCGTACACACGAATTACTATATCCATGTCGTGGTGTAATATGTTTTCACCACCACATTACATGGAAGGTTATAATGGTGTAAATAATAACTATATATGATTATTATAACATAATTATAATTTTGAGATATTATACACCATCCACATCAATACCATTGAATAACTATGGGAATGATATCGTCGCTCGTGCGTACGTACGACTTACCGTCTCCACAACGCGATGGGTTTCATTTCCATGTTAACTATTAAATATTTATTATAAAGTATATATAATAAATAATCCTGAAATGTATGAGATAAAAATTCTACTGGATTTATTTTTATATATATTTCATTTACTTACTTCCACTTAGTTTAATAAGGAAATGAAAACAACATTCATGCGTATGTACGACCTACCGTCTCCATGAATGATGTATTCAATTCAATTTATATATCTTTTATATATATTAATATATTGAATATATATGATATATAAATCGTTCTTCATATCTTAGAAGTATGTAAATAATGATCTAAGTAATCATATAAATAATAACAAGTCCAAACACGTATGATAAATGAAACGATTATAACCCAAAACGTTGCTTTAACATGGAATTGACAAATGAATGGGTAATATAAAGTCGTAAGTGAATCATATATGATATCATACATATTATTATGGTTCTATTATAAGTTAATAATATGTTTAAAACCACTATACAGAAAATTTCGACACATACAAAAGAAATCAGTCCTAAGGTAAGGGATAACTTTTCCAATCTCATTTTATCCGAGATTGTTTATTCCTAAGTATCTACTGGAGATATATTTATCAGTAATTTCCATGTTTTCTAAAAATATTCTCATAAAATGTGTACAATTATTATATGAATGTTAAAAGTAATTTTTACCCATTTTTTTCTTTTACTACATGGTATGAAAGTAATATTTCTTTTGATTACCATAGGTGGTACTTTTTAACTTTTCCAGCAAAAGTATGCGGAGAATGTTTTTTAACTTATATGGCATGAATGGATTTTTACATATTCATGAAACATTATTTACCTAAATCTTCCTCTACACTATTTCATTTTTATTTTCACCTAAATTAATTTCTTTTAAAATTTCACGGTATTTTGAGAAACAAAATGTTCTTGAAGAAGAAATGATATTTTCCTCAAGAACTAAGTTCAAGTGGTTTATCGAAATTATTTTCCATCTAAGATGATAATATTTAAATAGAGTTATGTTTATATCCCTATTAGTACTATTTTTTTATTATGTTAATGATGAAATGGTATTTTATATGGATTATGTTATGACATAATTTTGTATAAGAAAACCCATTTTCTTTCTTGGGTTACGCTGTGATAAACGATTTATGTTTTGTGGAACATGTAAGAATGATTTAATTATGACATGGGTGGGACCTATATATAGCTCCAATGCATTGGATAAAGATTTATATCTCATGATATAGACATGGTTGGAATGAAAAGTAAATCTCGTTCAGTAATACATGGCTGGAACAGAAAGTAAACACAGTTCAGTAATGGACTTTGTCCACTATGAAGGTCTTGGAAGCAATGCCTCGTCTAATATGGAAATCATATTATGTGCTTATTAGATTTACACAATTCCATGTTTTATGTCAATGATATTCTATCATGGTTAATTTTTCTTTATGATCTATGCCTTATGTACTAACAAGTTTTAATTCATGACTCAAGATTTTGATGTTTAAACTTTATGTTTATGTTTTTACATTCAAATGTATATGGTTCATTTTATTTTCTTCGTGTTTTCTCTTACTGAGCATTTGACCGCACCATTTTTATATTTTCTTTTCCACATGATATAAATAAAAGTTTTATGTAGGAAAAAAGGGGAATATATTTATAGGAGATGTTCAAGATCTTTCACCATGATTAGAGAATTATGTTCCGAGTTTCCAAATACACTAAACTAATACGGTCTTTGGGCATCTGTTTTCATCATGTATTAGGTAATTCACAAAATTAATTTAATATCAATGTATGTCATCTAGGTTCTATAAAATATTACCACTCTAAAAAATTTCTAGATTTTTTATTATTATTTCATTACAACTAACAAACATATAAGAGATCAACATGTTATGGAGAATTATAAAATACATTTGTATAACATAAATAAAAAATGATTATATCATATTTGAAAAAGATAAATTAGTGCAACTATATATCTCTCTTGCTTTATAATAAGATACCAAAGATACATTTCAATTTTAATATAAGATAGAAGTGACTAACTACCTGTCACCAACTCTAATAAACTAAAAATGACATGTACTAATAAATAATTTATTAATTCAAGTTAATCCAATACAGGGTGAAATTATTATTTTGAAAAAAAATTACTTATTTATATTAAAATATAATTGATTGTTACCTAACACTTCCCTAATTTTTTGGATTTATCAAACACACTAATTTCCCTAGAGAATGATGATATTGAAGAATATTAATCAACTATGACTTATTTCCCAGTGGAAATTCCAAAATAAATCATGTTCCAAGCTGAATATCATAAAGAGGGAAATTTTTATGTTGATTCATATTTTATTATTAATTTAAACTTGATTTTTTCACTAACTATTGATTTTATGATATTATAAATAATGAACAAATGAAGTATGCCTAGTATGTTTAATAGGATCCCAAACTAGTAGTTTCTGGAAAATAGGATCACTCATTGTTTATATTACCGCCACCCTTGATGTTTTATATCATTTTTAAGGGCTTGAACCAGTAGTACTCAGTCTCTGGAGTCCCCAATAACTAGTGAAAATGGATTCACAATGCAAGGATAAAAATTAATTGATTCATGATATAAACCCCTTTCCACCATCAAATTAATGATGAAACACAAGAACATTCATGTAGTGGATAAATATAAATAAAAAACACCATAGAATAAAAATATAAGATCCCCATTAATCCATATTTTTACTAGTCCTTCATTCAATCGATTTATTATGTTTTTTTGTTTTTCTTATATTATTGCATAATGAAGTATCATTTATGAGCTGCAATCTAGGTTTTAACTACCAAAACAATCCTAGATATATTTATCCCTCTCTTATGATTTCATTCTATATCTTTATAATTCAATTTTAGATGAAATGAGATGATGTTTGAACTTTGGTTTCATACAATGTCATCCTTTTGTATGTTTTTTATATTTTTTTTCATTTTTAGGAAAATTTATCTTCAGTGAATATTAATTATCATTTTTCATGAATTAATTTTATAGGATAGTTTTATTGATTTTTTAAACAATGGATTTAAAATTTTTGTTGCTATATAATTCTTTTCTGGAATTGTATTTTCATTATTTTTTAATATTTTGACTAGGTTTTGAAATACATGACCAGTAAACACTAAAAAAATTATTTTTATAGTATTGTGGGGTATTATAAACATTTTTTACATGTTATTTCTGTTAACCTCCCTTTCTTGAGATAAATTTGGATTTTGTTGGACAACACAAAACATATTATTATTTAACATTCATAACTATGGTGTTTTATAATTTTTTGAATATGAATGTTGTATTTGTCAATAAATACCCATTTCCATCATAATTCCTATGCTTTATATCAACCCTTATTATTCTTTAGAAGCAATAAATTTTAATCTAGGTTTAAGAAACATTAAAATATGATATTTTCATACATACAAATTTGATGTTTGAGTATGGGGAAAGGGATATTCAGATGTTTTTGTGAGGAACTAATTAATTAAAATGTTCATTAAGGATTGTTTCAATATTCTAGGTAGTGGATAGAAAGTAATGTACATTATTCATTTTTTCTTTTTTCTTCATTCATTTCATCCTTTTATACTAAAAAGAGTAGAAGAAAAAAAATTAAAAAATGAACAAAATTTGAGGTAAATTTAAAATAATTGTTGGCTATACCTTGACAAATTTTTATAATTAACTACAATTAAATTTCATCACATATTACCTGAAAAAAATAAATTGAAAAAAATATACGGAAATATTTCATTTAATTCATTATTTAACTCATGTCCTAGGTCATTCAAAAAGGGGTTTTGGTGTTTTAATTTTTTTTAGGATGATTGAGTGAGGTATATTTACAATGTTTTCAATTTATGATTCATTGTATTTTTATTAAGAGTCATGCCTCATATTTTCATCCATTGAGTTTCTAATTAGTTTTAATCACCAACCATTATCCACTAAATAACATTGAAATGAACACATGATTGAAAGAAAATTATTTCCCACTCTGTGGAGAGGTGGGAATATTGACATGATTATAGTGGTACATATATTTTACATGTATGAGTATAAATATTGATAAAATTTCCCTCTAGTAAATAGTAACATAATTATCTATGGGATAAATGTTTCTATTTTTTCATGTGTGGAATTTTGATGCTAAACAAATTTAAATTTGAAATAAGAAAATTAAAAGAAAAATTGGTTTTTAAAGATGAGAAGTGATTTATTCTATTAAGGAAATGATCTTGAAAATTATCTTACTATTTTTTTAATTTTATATGAATTCCATATGATGTTTTCAATGGAGTGAGAATTCATAGGTGTGGTGGTGTGATCACATAGTAAATTATCTTATTTTTTCACTCTTAAAATGTGTTTTATGGTATTTAGGTTGTCAAATATCTCATAATTTTAATTTCTTTAATCTAACTATAATTTTCATCCATTATATTAAAAAATTATATTTCATTATTTTTGTTATTTTCTTATCAAAAAATAATTTATTTATTATAATATTCACTACATTAATCCAAATTAGAAAGAAATTAGATTCCATTGTTACTGGGATTAATTTCATTAAAGAGGTCCAATTCATTAATTTGGCCATTAGATTTAAAATTAATTATCAAAATGCTCTTAGGAATAGTTTTCTATATTTTAAATGATGATCAAATATTTCAAAAACGATTTTTCCAAAAGGGCTCCAATTTTTTATGAAAAAGATAAGGTTACATAAAACAACTTTGTTCACTATAGATTATCATGATTTAAAAGTTTTTATGTTCTTAAATACACTAAAAGTAAACCATGTAAGGCCACAAAATTAAACATAACAAAATCATGAGTTAAGTTGAGAATTTGACATTAAGGATGTTTTCATGTTTAAAGTTTGAGACACTTAAACCATAACTATTAAATTACATCTCAAAAATTAAAATGTAGAAACTTATACTCTATCTAATTTTTTTCACAATAATAAAACTCATTAAACAAAACATGAATTCTTTTATTGATATAAATCTTTATGAATTCATCATTTCTGTTACCCTTTCTTATACCCCATGAAAAACACTTTAAAAACATGGGATGAGCATAAAATGTTGTGTAAGGGTTATAAAATAATGAATGAAAATATTAGTCTATCAATACATGAAAGTCAATGAAATCAAAATTTTCACTCATAAAACATAAAATATTTGACATAAATCATGAAATCATAATATTTATTAATAACACATAAAAATCACAAATCATAATGGTAACTTATGGAATCCATAACATACTTACATTGCAACTTTTATAGCTACATAAAGAGTTATGTTTGGAATACCCATCACAATATATTCCAAAAATCACTTAGGAGAAACATTAACATTTAACTATTTCATGCTACCAAATTCATTGGAGAGATATCTCAAGCTCACCCGTCCTCGTATTATCATGGAACCACCCATATACGCAAACAATTCGCAAGAACCATAACATAATCATAACACATAAAACAATCATAAAGGAAAGATAACATTTCCACATTACAATCACAATATAACATTTCAAGATATTGAAATAATAAATATTTTATTAAAACCATTTTTGATATAAAAATACATGAAAATTTTATTTGGTATTTATATTCATTTTTTTAAATGTTATGTCTTATTAAGGAAGATAGATATCAAATAATTCTCACGTCGGCGGAAAGGTCATTGTCATCACATATGTTAAAAATGAAACATTCTTTTTTCTATTTAGTAAAATTCCATATAGAAAATGATTCCCTTTGAATAAAATTAAATGTAAATGGGGTTTATACACTGTATAAAAGAGAGTTCTATATAAATCAAAATATGCCTCAATGAAAAGAGATTGAGATGAAGTCCCTTACGAAAAATCAGCAGCCTAACTACATCACTTAAAAATTCATAAAACGAGTTGATGAGAAAGAAATGGTTTTCTCATCACTTGTACATAAAATTAAAAACAATAAGGATATATAAGAACATATCCCAACATAATAAAATGGAAACTAATAGATATAACATAAAAGAAGTCTTTGACTAAAAGAGGAGGGTCAAAGGGTCCTTTACCTTGAGACCAACTGGTCATGTATGTTCCTTGTTCTTCTTGAATAATTAATATAGGATAATTTCTAATTTCTTCAGAACCTTTTTCAGGTTTATTATTGAATTTTATATCACTTATTACCATGTTATAAACAATACATAATTATTTATGTTAATATCGGTTCTTTTGCCGAAATTTGGTACTTGAGTCAAAAATGAACATGTTATAAAAACAAATTTTCCATGTGGTCAAAATTAAATTATCTAGAGATTGATATTAATGATTTAAATATCATATATATCTAGTATATATATTTATTTATAATAGTACAAAACATTTGGATATTATAAATGAAATGCATCGTTCATGGAGACAGTAAGTCGTACGTACACATGAACACTAATTTCATTTATTTTTCATATTTAAAGGAATGAAAACTAAAAAATGCATCTTTATATTATAATTACAGTATAATATCATATTTTATATATGTTACATAATTTCATTAACTCCATTATTTATACGTTCCATGTATGGAATGAATGAGTCATATTACTTTGAGGGGGTGGTAGTCCGCACTTCCTCAAATGAAATTATTGTATTTACACATTATGGAAAATATAAAGGTATGATTTAAATATTTAAACAAAATAAAAAGCACAAAATATCATATATAAATATAGTTCCATCATAATGGCCACCATGAGAGGTGGTAGGGAAAAATCGAACAATCATCGTTTCATGAAGCAGCAGTTCTCCATACACAAAAATATTATGTTTGTATCTATTAGATGGAGGTGTGTGTAACTGTAGTTAGAATTTTTTTAATAATAAAATCCATGTATATTTATGATAATGGTTTTTTTATGTAATCAAATAATAAGAATATAACAGGGAGTGGATAAGTAAAATAATGGAAAAGAACTTTAGAGAAGACGCTACCTCTTAAAACGTGTTACTCCATTTGATTTGAGAAAAAAACATTCATGAATTCAATTATTCCAAATAGAAGGCTTATAAGAGGAATATAGGAATGTTTTGAGCTTATTTGGGTTGAGTTTGGATGAAAAATGGGCTTTAGAGGTGTGATTAAATGCATAGAGGTTATTCCCTTTTATAAGAGGGAGGAGGGGCACTTTAAGAAAGGTATTGAAATATTTTTTTATTATAAAATTATTTTCTATTTTAAATAGTCCCAAAGTAATTTATTTCAATGATAAGATTCTTTGGGTCGAGAAAATCTCAACCAATAGGTTTTGGACAAGTCTATGTCACAAATTTATCCTTATATTTTAGCTTTAACCCTTAGTTTACTAATTTGACTCTTACCATGTCTTCTTTTATATACATATTATATGGTTAATATAGTTTCTATAAAATTCCAACCGAACCTGCAGTGGATCATTAATTAAATTTTCAACATTATATAAGTCATTTGGAAAAATATTATATTTTTAGGACTATTATATCATTTTATAAATTTGTATTTTTTTTAAAAACTCATTTATGTCAATTTTTATACAATTAAAATTGTGATTTTTAATGAATAAATAACACATTAATTCTTTCAAAAAACATCAATAATTCAATTATAACAAGTTATAATAATCCATTAAATTCGTGTATGGAAGAAGAAGTTTCAAAATAAATTTATTTTAATATTTATAATCTCATTTATTTAAATCATTTATTAATAAGGTAATCACTACATCATCATTTTGTTATAAATAAATTTATTTATTTGATATCTAAAAATTAAAAATAAAATAAAATGATGTATGAAATATTTTTATATTTCTAATTAATATTTATAGTCAAAATTATCAGTTATATAACCCAATAAGAAATTGTTCTACTAAAAGATACATGTTTATGTTACATTTTTCATTATTTTGAATTAATTCTTATAAAATTTCATTTTCACATCTATGTGGCTCCATGGGGTCCTAAAATTGACCCGAGGATACCTGTGGTTGGGAATAGCTCATCCAATAGTATTAGTACACGTGTTATGATAGATTAATATTATTATAATACTATTTTTTATGCTTATTTACCAGATTTACCCTTATACAATGCTAAATAAAATATTCACTCAGGTCACTATTCATAATGTCTACAAATAAAATGTACCTATTAAAAAAATTGGTATCTCATAATTCAAAATATGGAATCAATTTTTTTAAATTCAAAACTCATATGTTTCAGTAATTAATTTAATATTAATTCCTATTGTCAAAACCAAAAAGCATGTTTTTAAGAAGTGAAGACTACCAAAAGATTGACTTGTGTTTGTTTCCAATTTCAAAGTGAAATTAATTATAATGAAAACAATTAGATTAAATGATAAAAATATAATCCAATTACACTTTAAAACCAATTAAAATCATAATCTAGCTATATAAATAAATTAGATTAAAAGGTAGTTTTGAAATAAAATACGGTATTTTTCACTATTCATTAAAAATGAACTTTATCAAAAGAATACCAAAATTTAATCCAAATTAAATTTTTATGTCCTAATTCTAAAAAAGAATTTTATTTTTTCCAATAGAACATATAAAATTAACCAAACCAGATTTAAAAAGGGTTCTCCATCAAAAGGTGGTAAAACAACCTTTTAAAAATATTATAGTATTTCATGCTTAAAATCGGATTCATTCTTATTTTAAGCCTTTAAAATTTATCGGATAAATTTAAGGGAATTTAAGAAATATGTATAATCATATTGTAGTTAGTTCTGTTCATTCCCTCCAATATAATAGATAGGTGTTAACTTCCATTTAAAATAATATTATTATTTTATTATTTTTCAATATAACTCATTATTGTGTGAAACATATGATTTCAAAGAAACCCATTTTTGCATGTTGAGTACACTATAGGATGAGACATCCCCTTTAATGAAAAAAATAATATATTCTTAATAAGTATTAATATAAATCAAAAAGTATTATTCTATAAATACATGGGTTGTTACATCCTTCCCCCTTTTGAAAATTGCATCCTCACAATTTTAAAATTGTGCTCGGAAAATTCATTGAAAGTCCCACATCAGAGAAAGAGTCAATAAAACTATCAATTTAAAAGAAATAAGGAGATGTATAAAGGTTACCTGAGATAACACATACTAGTGTTCTATGAAAACATGGATATGGAAGAGAAAACTATCCGTCAAGTTCTAATGAAGAGATATATAAAACATGATTTGGAAATAGTTAACAATAAAAAAACCACAAACATGTGATGGGTTAAACAGTAGTTGATTACCCTATAGAAAAACTAATCAGAAAACATTTTTTTTATGTTACTTTTCATCAAGTTGTGAAATTTATTTATGAGATTGACTAATAACATAATGAAATATACTTACTTTTCAAATATAGATTCATCCTTTAATAAATTTCTACCACAAACACATATTTTCTCCAAATGATCAGTACATGAGATTACTTGGTCATACCTGAAGCACTATAATCAACCTCTAGAGAATCACATAATCCACAAAATAAGAACTATATATATCCCCTATCTTTAGACAATAACCAATTCCAAATTGGAAAGTATGAGATCAAAGAATCCACATGAGGATAATCCTCTATAGATATAAATACTACTCTTAATCTCCAAAATTCAACAAACAAAACCCAAAGATCAAAAAATACCATTCAATAAAAAATTGTCCTTATAATTCATCAAAATAATCCAACAAATATTCAAACCCAAAATTCAGAAGGATTTGATCACATAGACTTCGACTATAAATCTTAACATTTATCTCTAAATAACATCGACTAATCTTAAAGTATCATACAAAAAATTAATTAACCTAAGAACATATTCTCTATGATAGGTTAATCATTTCCATAAATAACCAAGATATCCATATTTCCACAATAAAACATGGATTCTTCAAAAATAATATTTCTACTATTACTCAAAAAATTAAATCCCACAATATTCTATTTTCCATTGGAAGAAAGTATTCTCAAAAGAGAGAACGTACTCTAAAATAACATTTATCAATTAAACACCAAATCATTTTCCTATACTAAGGATATCTATTTGATAAAACATAAGTTCCAAAATCAACTTATTCTGGATTCATAAAATCATTTAACATAAAATAATAAGTTATACTAACTAGGGACTTCTTGTAGGTTAGTGGTAGGATATAAATCCCAGTCGCACCTTGGTTGTGGGTTCGATTCCCACAGCTTTGTCTGACATGAAAGGTTGTCACACAGTCTGCATGTTTTCCTTTTTCAAAAAATATATAATTTTAGAAAAATCCCAAAAATAAAATGAATTCATTAAAAATAACCATAACATATTTTAACCACAAATGTTATCCCATACCTCACATATGTATCCCAAAATGCAATAACCTGTAATTGC
Source organism: Viscum album (assembly GCA_963277665.1). Lineage (NCBI taxonomy): Eukaryota > Viridiplantae > Streptophyta > Magnoliopsida > Santalales > Viscaceae > Viscum > Viscum album. The sequence continues at coordinate 435,655,575 of OY728139.1, forward strand.
CTTAAATTCAAGGATCATATAAACCCAAATGGTTCTTCATAACTATATCCACAAAAGAAAAGAAAATTATTCCTCAAATAGAATTTTAACATAAAAAATTCAGGGTTACACATACAATATATAATTCATCCAAAGTAATCCCATCAATAAAAGACAATTAATACATTTAAACATTAAATCACCTATATATCTAGCATAGCCCTTTAATTTCTAAAATTTAGACATCATAATCATCTAGAATTCTCCATGACCCCTTAACTATTTATTGTAACTTAATCCATAATACTTATTTCCTAAAATGAAAATCATAAATCATATCCAAATATTCAATAAAGGTAAAACATCAACTAAGAAATAATGTATACCTTTCATAGGACATTTTCAGTTTCTTCATCTTAAATTGGTATGGAATTAGGTATTGGTAAACATAAATTTGTATGGTCCTACTAATACAATTCCCAAACCTTCTTCCTAGGACATCTATTTAAGTAATGACCATGCACTCCACATTTAAAACATTCAATTGATCCCTAAAAAATAACCTCTTTCCCTTTCCTAGAGGCAACTGGATTATTCCTTTTTTCCATGGTAGGTTATTGCTTTATGACCTTAATCACCACATCTAAAACATCTTCCCATCCCTTTGAAGCTTTTTACTAGGTTTTTCATTCCACATCCTTGACACATAGGTTTTTGAATATACTAAACTTTATGATTATTACCTGAACTTCTATAGGGATTAGTTTCCCGCATATACGATGCTTTAGAAAAAGCACTAATAGTCAAGTGGTCAATCATGACTCCTGATATTTGGTTATGAATCCCCAAAAGAGTTCTAATTGCATCTCCAATATCATTTGGTTTCTTATTCATAAATCCACCACAATTTCCTTCACATCCATTCATACTTTGCTGCCTACTAGATCAATCCATTTACTATAACCAAAAATGTCAATGTGAGTATATTAGTGATAATTATATACTATCTTATGAGGATGCTAAAAACTAAGATATACTTATTCATGTTATATTAAACTCATTCAATTTATCTAAAACAACTATGAGTCTTTTTAATATTCTAACTACTATGGTTATTTAAAACAAGTCACTTATGCTTAAATAACACCCTAACCTCTAAAGTTTTCTAAAATAACATTTGATGCCGACTATAATTCCCTACCCTTAACCATAACATAATATAGAGTATAGACGAGAATTCAACAATGAATATCTTTTCAGGTTTAGAGTTTTATAGAACAAGGCTATAACTATTACATTACATCTCAAAAATTACAAAGTAGAAACTTATACACTATCCAAAATTTTCACAATAATAAAACTCCTTAAAAAAATATGAAATATTTTCTTGAAATACATCTTATTGAATTCTTACTTTCTCTTACCCTTCCTTATACCCTATGAAAAATATTTCAAAACATTGGATGAGAATAAAAATCTCAGTAATGTTTATAAAATAATGAAAGAAAACATTAGTCCATCAATACATGAAAATTAATTAAATCATAATTTTCACTTAGAAAAGATAATCTCTTTAACATACCTCATGAAATAATAAGATTTATGAATAACAACTGGAAATCATAAATCATAATTTTAACTTGTGGTATGTATTACATACTTACATTGTAGCTTTCCTGACTACATATGGAGTTATGTTTGGAATACCCACCATGGTATATTCCCTAAATATCTTAGGAGAAAAATTAAAGTTTACCTCTGTCACGTTACCCAATGAATTGAAGAGATATCTCAGGCTCTACCACCCTCAGTTTATCATAGAACCACCCATATAATTAAACAATTCTCAATAACCATAACATAATCATAACACATAAAACAGGCATAAAGGAAAGAAAACATTTCCACATTCCAATCATAATATAACATTTGAATATATTGAAATAATCAATACTTTATCAAAACTAATTTCATAACCAAAAAAACGTCAAAAGGGTATTTGATATTTTTTTATACATTACAGCTTGTTAAGGAAGCCAGATATCAAATAATGCATTCAGCGGCGGAAAGGTCGTTGTTGTCACGTATGTTAAAAAAGAAACATACCTTCTGTCATTTAGTAAAATGACTAATAGAAAAATATTCCATTTTAATTAAATTAAACGTAAAAGGGGTTTATAAACCATATAAAATAAAGTCATGTAAAAATCAAAATATTACTCAATTAAAGAAGATTGAGAGGAAGTCCCTTACAAAAATTCAACAGCCTAACGACGTCACATAAAAATTCTGAAAATGCATTGATGAGAGAGAAAAGGATTTCTCATCACAAGGATATAAAATTTACAATGATAAGGATATATAATAACATATCCCAATGTAATAAAATGGAAATTAAAAGACATAACATAAAAGTGGTCTTTTTCTAAATGAGGCGGGTGAAAGGTTCCCTTACCTTGAGTCTGACTCATCACGTATATTCCTTTCTCTTCCTGAAAAATAAACTTAAGTTAATTTATTCTTGATTCATACACTTTTTAAAATTTATTATTCCTTTTTTTTATCTCTTATTACTACGTTATAAGCATTATATAATTATTTACCTTAATATTTTTCGTTTTGTCGATATTCGGTACTTGATTCAAAAATGAACTTGTTATAATTACAAATTGTCCGTGTTGTTAAATTACATTATCTCCATAATTATATTCATGATTTAAATGTCATAAATATATTTATTATATTTTTATTTATAATAGTAAATAAAATTTGGTGATAAGAAATTAAATGGACAGTTCATAGTGATAGTAATCAATATGTACGCATGAATGCTACTTTCATTTATTTTTCATATTTACAGAAATGGAAACTAAATAATGAATTTTTATATTATAATTCAATTATAATATAATATTTTATACACATTACATAATTTCATTAACTCCATCCTTCATATGTTCCATTTTTTGAATGAATGAGTCATATCACATTGAGGTGGCGGTAGTATGCACTTCCTCAAATAAAATTATCGTATTTAAACAACATAGAAAGCATAAAGGTATGCTTTAAATAAAAAATAAGAATACATAAAATATAAATATAATATATACCATATAAAAATATAGTTCCATTATAATGGCCACCATGATAGGGGGTTGGGTAAAATTGAACAGTCATCATTTCGTGAGGCATCATTTCTCCAAACACACAAACAGTATGTTCGTATCCATTAGATGGAGGTGCGTATAAGTGTAGTTATAATCCTAATAAAAAAATCCTAGTATATTGAATATACTAGTTTTTTATGTAATAAAATAATAATAATAGAATAGGGAGCGGAGAAGTAAAAAAATGGAAAAGAACTTTGGAGAATACGTTATCTCTTAAAACTTGTCACTCCCTTTGATTTGAGTGTAGAGGCTTTCTTCAATTGACTTATGCCCAAATTATGGATTATATGAATAATTAAGGGATTTTGATTACTTATTTGGGATTATTTTGGATGACCCAAGGTGTTTGAGATGTGTGATTAAATTGGTAGAAGTGATGCCCTTTTATAAGAGGGGGAGGGGCATTTTAGGAAGGTATTGACATATTATTTTATTATAAAAATATTTTCGGTTTCAAATGCTCCCAATGTAATTTATTTAAAATATAAGGTTATTTTTTTGTTTAAAAACACTAAAATAAGTTCTTTTAGACAAGTCTAGGTCACAAATTTAACCTTATCTTTTAGCCATAACTCGTAGTTAACTCATTTGACTCTTACCATGTCTTCTTGTATATTCATACTATATGTTTAATAGAGTTAATATAAAATTAAAATAGAACATATAGGGGTACATAAATGACATTTTAAACTTTATCTAAGTCATTTGGTAGAATATTATATTTTTAGGACTATTATATCATTTAATAAAATAGTATTTGTTCTAAAAACTCATTTATATCAATTTGTATACTATTCTTATCTGGACTTTTTAAAAAATATATAACTTGATTCTTTCTAAAAAACTTCATTAATTCAAATATAACAAGTCATAATCATCCATAAAATTCTATTATGTAATAAAAAGTTTTAAATAAATTTATTTTAATATTCATAATCTCATTTATTTAAATCATTAATTAATAAGGTAATCACTACATCATCATTGTGTCAGAAATAAATTTATTTATTTGATGTATAAAAATTATAAATAAAATAACATGATGTCAGAAATATTGTTATCTTTCTAATTACTTTTATATTAGAAAATATTAGTTATATAATCCCATAAAAAATTTACAAAAAAATACATGTTTTGTGCCATTTTTCATTACTTTAAATTAATTCTTATAAAATGTCATGTTCACATCTAATTGGCTCCATGGGGTCCCAAAATATACCCAAAGATGCCCATGGTTGGAAATATCTCATCCAATTGTATTAGGACATGTGTTAGGGCAGTTTAATATTATTATAATATTATTTTTTAACCTTATTTATGAGAGTTACCCTTTTACCAAGGTAAATAAAATATTTATTGAAGTTACTATTCATAACCTCTAAAAATAAAAGGTACATATTTAAACAATTTGTACCTCCGGATTCTAAATATGGAATCCTTTTTTTCAAATTATAAACACATAATTTGTAGTAATTAATTTAAAATTAATTCTCGTTGTCAAAACCAAAAAGTGTGTTTTTAAGAAAAAAGACTACCAAAAGATTGACATGTGTTTGTGCCCAATTTCAAAGTTAAATTACTTACGATGATAAAAATTGGATTAAATGATAAAAATATAATCCAATTAAACATTAAAACCAATTAAAATTACAATCTAACTATATAAATAAATTAGATGAAAAGGCAGTTTTGAATTAAAATGTTGTGCACATGAGCCTCAGCCCGGTTGGTGAGGACACAATAGGTGCATCCAAGATACCTGAGATCAAATCCAGGTGGAGGATTATTTTTGGGTTACTTTAGCATCACTGTAGTAGGCACTGTAGTAGGCATTGTTCAATACTATAGCAGCCAGAACTATTCATCCATCTGGGCCTTTGGGCCACCGGTTTGGTCCTCGGGTCCTGCAAGGCTTTCGGGCCACCCAAGGCCTTTGGGCCAGTTGATTACCAAGGCCTTCAGGCAACCTTAAGGACTTAAGGAAACCCCAAGGCCTTCAACCACATGAATGCAGATGTACCAGTCAGACTACAAGGGACAAGGCTTTAGAAGAGGATTCAGGGCAGGCGCATTCACTAAAGCAAAGCTAACTAGAATTGAAAGAATGAGAGGGTATGGATTTTCCATTGGTATAAAAAATGTGCATCATTGCATAGGAAGACTAGTCGACCATCCCTAAAGTGGTGGAGTGATGATATCATGGAATATGTTGGGGAGGAGCAGTTCCAAGTTGTCTTGTCTGGGTTATTCTCTCTAAGACCTACTGGACATTTAATTGTCTTTGAGCATTAGGGCCTTGTAAGGGTTCCACCTCAACCCTTGAAAATGGATTATCAAAAATAAAAAAAATGAAGGCCTTCGTGCCATTTCGACTAACCAAATTAAAATTAGGTATTTTTCACAATCCATTAATAAATTAACTTTATTTGAAAAATATCAAAATTTTATTCAAAGTAAATTTTGATATCCTGCTACTAAATAAGAATTTTATTTTTTCAAATAGAATATATAAAAGTGAAAAAAATCATATTTAACAAGCGGTCTCCATCAAAAGGAGGTAAAACAACCTTTTAAAAATATTAGAGTAATTCATTGTTAAAATAGGATTAATTCTTATTTTAATCCTCTAAAATTTATCAGATAAATGCACGGACATTTAAAAAACATGTATAATCATATTGTAGTTTGTTCAGTTCATTCCCTCCAATACTATGGCTAGGTGTTAACTTCCATTTAAAATAATATTTTTATTATAATATTTTTTAGTATAACTCAGTGTTGTGTGCAACGTAAGATATAAAAGAAACATGTTTTTGTGTGTTGAGTATGCTATGAGATGAAATATCACCTTTAATATAAAAATAATATATTATTCATAATTACTAGTAGAAATCAAAATTTATTATTCTATATATACTTGGTTGGTTATAGAGCATGGTATTTTGATGAGTCTTCTAGTCTAGAAAATTCAAATTTAGTAATTGTTTCCTAAATATTACTACACATATCCAATAAAGATGAAATTTTATTAGAGTAAATTATAGATCTGTCAAGATAACATTATTTTTTATGATAGTTTGAGAATACTCCTCCCATAGAGTCTCAAATTATTTAAAATTTGACAGATATAATTGGAGGTAAAATAGTCCACACCTCATTTATAGATATAGGCACCACAATTTCAATTCAAGGGTTACCTTATATTGTTTTAGAAGAAAATGAGAGGATTTGGAATTAGTGTATCCACATGGTAGATTAGATTAGATATTTAATTGTATTTATGTAGTCTATTTTTCATTAATCTAATTTAAATTTGTTCATATGTATCGATGTTTCTTCTCATATCTATTTTTCACATTCATACGTTGATCTCCCAAGAACTCACCAATAGTGAAAGTATAACCTGGGGGAAACTTCCTGGACGAATATTAATGTTTAAAAAGTCTCTAATATATATTTATTCATACCTTTATGAATATATATGAATTTTTTGGTATACTGAGGTTTTTGTGGGTGATAGTTCCCTTCATATAGAATTTATTTTTTTCATTCACATTGAAAAATATATATTCAATCCCATCACATGAGTAATAGAATATGGTTGAACTATTTTTTTTTTATGATTGTATTTTTTTGGAAATTATTTTAGGGTAGTGGAGGATTCACTATTAGTTAGGGTGTTTTCTAAATTCTAGAACCTAGGAGACAATAATGCGTTGTGCACTGAATAATTCTATCAAAACGACCTATCAAGACCTTCAAAAGGAAATGGGGTTGATTATATTAATAGTGGGGAATCATCATAAAGGTAGAGGAGGTGAAATTTAGAAATACTATAAAGTAATATTTTGGAATATTCTATTAGTAGTTTCATTTATTGATTTCATTCAATTAATATTACATTTGAATATTTTAAATTCTATTTAATTTTCCAACACACCAAATACCCTAGTAGTTTAAGATATGTTATTTATTTATTTTTATATTTTATTTTAGATAAAAATAGTTCCAATAGAATATCATTTATTGTGAGGTGACTCCCCTTAAGATCTACTAAAGTGTGTGTATTATGTTTCATTCTTAAAAAAAAGAAACAAATAGTTATGATATATGAAATATTCATACCATCAAGAGGTGAAAATATTTTTTGATATCAGATATCAATATAGACATGGAAATTTAAAATAAACATATTGACCCATTGGATGGGTTTTTATGATCAAATATGCTCATTTTTTTTATAATTTCAAAACCTCAACCAGTGATGTAATGTAATGTGATCAACAAACATATGAGGTTTGATGTTAAATGTTGTTTCTTAATCATTATTATTATTGAGGATATTGATTTATTAATACTCTCCTTCCCTTTAAATCTATTATAGAAATGGTATATTCTTTAATGGATAAAAACATTATATATTATAAAGTGGTTATGATGAGGATTCTTGGTGAGGGAAAAAATTGAAACATGAGGGCACAATATTGTTTCCTTTCTTGATTTTGTATCCATCCATGAGGGTGTTATACAATTATAGATATATCAATATGATGTTTATATGTGTTTTTTAGATTTTACGTGTGGTTATATTGATGATATGTTATTCATATGTAGTTGTGATATGGTTGTGGTACCCAATATGTTTCTACGGATATAGAAGTGTGGGTGTAATATGGTTATGTGGATCTACTGGGTATGGTATCCCTAGGATTTATGTCATTGGGGTGTGCGGGAGAGTAGTTTAGTTGGTAATTTGATATTTGGTCACATGAAATATGTATTTTCTTATTATTATTTCACAATCCCATTATTTGTAATTTATATTGATCATTGGTGAGGGTTGGTGGTAGATGACTTGGTATTTGTAGTATGTTGGTTTCACTGTTTATTTATGGAGGATATAGTGAAATTATTCATTATTTTAAAAAAATATTTCAATTGAGGGTCCTATAGATTATACTTCTATGATCATTTCAATATATAATTATATATATCATTATTATGATATGTATTATGGATTCTATAATTACCCAACTTGGATTCTTAAATGGGCCCAAGTCCAAACACCACAAGACTGCTGGCTCACTTCTTGATTAATAAATGTTGGAATAAACATCAAGGAATAAAAATTAATAAATTGGGAGGTGGTTTACCCACTTTAATGATTGATCCAAAAAATAAGAATAACTGACTTTTTAATTAAAATTTCAAAATTACCATTTTGTTCATTGAACCTGAGTGAATATAATAAAAATAAGCACCAATGTAAAACCAAATTTCTATAAAAACTGTTCAAATATGAGATTCTAAAAACTAAAAATAAAATAAAGAAAATCAATCCAAGCTCTATAAAATAATTATAATCTGTATATATAGTTCGAATATACCAAAACATTATTTACAAAGAATATCAACCAAATGCACACTAAAGGTACCAAAATATGGAGTCTCAGGGAGAAATCCCTCATGTTTGAAAATGTGTATAGAACTATTATACTCACTCTAAATTACAACCAAAATTACCCAATGAATCATTTGGGACTCCACACACCATGGGTGGTGTAATACTATGATATAAAATAATTATCTATCGTATGTAGATTCCTTATCTTAACCTTATTCAAGTAAAATAGGTTATACTCGTACTCAAGTGGAACTTATGTGTAGTTTGAGTATAATGTACCGTGTATAAGTCACATAATAACATCATAAATTTTGATATAAATGCATGTGTGCGATGCTAGAATATAATGTAATAAATTAATAATTTCTCATAAAGATTCTATCAACAAGGGACTAGTCTGACTGAAGTCATGTTAAATATTTATAGATGTTATTTAAACTAAAAAACAATACAGGAAATGATAAATTAAAAGTTTAATAATTTTCCACCACATCAACCAACCCTTCTTTTAGTTCTTCATGGAAGTCGAGCAGGTTACCTATCTACCTAAATAGGCCTATCTAGTGTAGGTTTCTATCCAAATACATCATTTATATGAGTCAGTGTTCATATATATATATATATATATTAATATATATACAAATCAATTATCATCTTCTAATGAATCTTTATATATATATATATCCATCTCACTTGGGTAGCTGCATATCCCCTTTCGGGGAGTGACTATAAATAAATCAACCTCACATATAGGGAAATATGTTCTCAATGAAAGGATTGAGTGTGTGTGTTTTATTGTGTCTATAAGAATATATAGAAATCATAATCATATGTTTATATGTTAGATTTAACCAATATGATTCCCCTAAAAATTTATATTTGAATTTTTCATACATATATACATATATCTCCCCATGTGTTATAAGTGCACATTCCTTTCCCCACAACATGCCAAATATCGCTTAATACCTATATATACAAGACAAGGAAAACAATGTTATACATTTATAATATCCATAAGAATTTCCTTCATATTATCAAAAATATAGAATCATTCAAAAATCATTGGTAAATCATTATAATATTCGAAATCAAATCATGTTTTAAGGATCAAATTATAGCATGGAAATGTCTTTTATAACCTATAATGTCATATGGGAACACTATAATTTCCATCAAATAATAAAATGTATAAAAACTTTATAATAGGTATAAGGATTTACTATAAATTATATAATAAAATCTATATCAATAAATTAATAAAGAGGATTCCCTAATCATGAAAATTTTATATTATAATGATATATTAATAACTACGTGCTCTGATATAACATGGAATAGACCTAAAATACATTGGGAAATTCTTATCGGTAATCAAGAAACATTTACTACCAATTAATCAATATTCTTGGATATATAATTTTCAGACCATAACATCATATAATAAAACAAAATACATGTAAAAAATCATAACATGTAGTTTTTATCTTTCATCTATATGGTCGAAATCAAATAAACCCAACCCTGGAAAGGTGATATTCAAATACAAATGGTATAACCAAATAAGGATATGCTTTTTGGTGAATTATTTTTAATAAAGTGTTATTGAAAAACATTTAGTTATCCATAGCTCTATACACATATTCTATTAATAGACACACTCTATAGTATAAGATAAATATCAGATGGTCACCCACCGAAGCCTATATAGATGTGGTATCTTAACACTTGAAGGGAAGATATTCCACCAGTTATGGATTTATGAAACCATAGTTAGATCATATAGAAGTTTCAATCTTCTTCCCAATTATAGAATACATATACAAAATTTAATAGATTAGTATCACATCAACAATGATGATCAAGACCTTCCATAGCCACCTTGGAGAAAAATTCCCCAAAATGAATCATGGATTAAAAAAAATATGAAGCTGTTATCAAGTCCTACATCAAAACTACTGTATTCATAGAAAAAATAGATAATAGGGAACCCCTAAAATATTACCAATAATGTTGGACTATTTCATACACTCAACAACATATCTAGATAAGGATCCAAGGTAGGGATTAATAAGAATCATAGGATATATAAGACAATCTCTCAAAATAGGATTGAGTATGACACAAGAATTATAATCCTATGATAGGACTAAGCAGGGGTTTAATTTAGATTTTTAAAATTATAAATTTCCCCTATTTAAAGGTATTTTACCAAAGAGTCTATAGGGTACCCACTGCAATCCCACAATTACCTAGTGGACTCAATAGAAACACCACAACCCTAGGAACCACGATGAGTAACTAGTGTTTCTTCAGATCATGGGGCCCTTCAATCCAACTCCACGTCCCTTGGTAAATAATTTATTAAATATTAAAATTATATTGAACCCAAAAATGATAATAAAAATATGAAATATAAATATAAAACAAACTCATATGGGTATGGGTATTTACAACCTCTAAACCATATACTTATTTTCCCATATGAAGCATAAACTTGATTCATGAGAGAAAGGATTTGGCCATTGGTCCTTTATCCAAAATTCTCATTCTCATGAATCATCTAAATTAGGACCATGCTACTATCATACTCACACTAGATCAATGGTCTTTCCTCAAAAGACATTAATTGATTGATTAATAATCTCAACATAGTTTTGTTTTTAGATATTATATTACTCCAGCTCTACATCATTATACTAAAATAACATGAGTTAGAAAGGGTGGATATCTATAATACTAAGATAAATAAAAAATGTAATGAAATTTTATAACCACTGGAGTAAAATTCAATCAATAATCTAACTCCTTGGTATGATCCAAAATCATAAAGAGTCTAATGATGTGAAGAGAAAAAATTCATTTTTTCTCATATCTTTATGTTATATTCGTGGGGAGTCTTTTAAAAATATATTATCACTAATGTATAATTCCAATGGTCATCACCACTAGTTATAAAAATATTAATGGAAACATTATTTCATTGACAACTACTTTTAGATTAATTTCACATACTCAATCATCTCTTAGATTGTGGTTTGATCAATCAATGATGAATCTTTGATCTGAGTAAGGAATAAAGTAGAATAATATGGTCTGTTATATATTTTTTAAAATAGATCCATCAAAATGAATTTTTCATAGGTTCTATTATAGGTATACTCCATGATTATAATATCATCCACCAAATGTCCATTTAAATATAGGATCCATGATCATAACATTTCTTTCAAATTATAAATGTTACTTTCCTACTAATCATCCATAATAGGTTGATATTCAATGGTTAGTTTCACTTTTGATCAGAGATTATTTTACAATACCTTCCATAAAAAAGATGGGAACCTTGGGTTTTTATAGATAAGGAGATAGCATGTCCCCCATAGGGTTTTCC